>CM043012.1:5185348-6665348 GCA_023678885.1 Pogostemon cablin | reverse complement strand
CTTCATTTTACTATATTAGGCATCACACTCAAAGGTCTCCATTTTTTCTTTTCAATAAATTCGACTAATTTTACTTAACGAGTCCAATACCAGAAATAAATGTATAGTATGATATATTCCCACGGATATATATATATATATATATATATCGTGCTACACTAATTTATTAGTATACTTTATCTTAAATTAAATTAATTAAATACGTTTTATTATTATTATGAACATAATATTTATATTAATTAAATATTTTAGTTAAATTATTAATTTATATAATTACTACTCTCTCCGTCTCACCGAAAAGTCCTCATTTTACTATATTAGGCATCACACTCAAAGGTCTCAATTTTTTCTTTTCAATAAATTCGACTAATTTTACTTAACGAGTCCAATCGAGCTCGACTCGGCTCAAAAATTACTCGAGCGAACTCGAGCTCGTTCTTAGGATCATTTCTTTAACGAGTCGAGTTCGGATCGATAATTACTCGACCCGAGCTAGAGTACCCATCACTTGAGCTCGCTCAGCTCATATAACAGCTCACTGTATCTCAGTATATTATAATATTTAAATAATTATATTCTTGAAATAATTAATTAAATATTTTTTAGATATATAATAGTAATATAATAATAAATGTCAATATATAATAATAAAAAATAAAACTTGGAGTATTATATATGTAATATTAAAAAAAATATATAAAAAATATAACGACTAACCACGTTGCAACACATCATATTCATAAAAGTTATTTATAGTAGCATATATTCACAATTAGTATATATAAAATAAGATATATAATTGTTAATTTAATTATATATATATATATATATATATATATTATAATAAAGGAGAGGTTAATTTTGATGAGGTGTCATCTCCACAATTTTTTTCAATTATTTTAATTATTAATTATAATTATAATTTAATAAAGATAATTATATATTTTTATTTTAGGATTTATAAATATTATCAAATAATTAAATTTAATTCTTAATTAATATTTAATGTAGATAAATACATAATTATTTTAAGATAAATACGAATAATTATTTTAAATCTAATATAAAATATTGATAAAAATATTTAATTTTCACTGCGTATAAATAAGGTCACAAATATTTTTCTCCTACGTCTATTTCACTCCCGGCAAAAATATTTTTTCCAGGTTTCTTTCGATTTTAAAGAATTTACTGTATGCAAATTTATTTATTTAATTAATTTATTTTATTTTTTCTGAGAACTTTTTTTCTCTTATTATTGTCGTGAGTTTTTTTTTTAAAAAAAATCTTTATTTATTATGTTACATATGATAATTTTATTATTTTTACGTAGAATTGTAAATTTTTAACATGTTAAGTTTTTGTTTTATTATTATTATTTATTTATTTTTTTAGGTGTGAGAGTTTTTTATTTTTATGTTATTTACACATTTTATAAATATAAACAATAAGTGTATTTTTTATATTAAATATATTTCATGTTGAATCCCCACAATTATTGTCTACTAATATATTTTAGTTATTAATTAATATTTAATGTAGATAAAGATATATATTTATCATATATGTTTAAAATATAAGTGTATATAATTATTAGTATATAAATTAACTAATGAAGAATTTAATTATTAAAATTATAAATATAATTATTTACTAATAATTATAAACCCATATATATTTTTAATATTATATATATAATGTTTTTAATTAATAATAATAAATTAGATATAGATTAATATTTATATTATAATTAATATTATTTTATAAGAAAAGTAAAACAATTAATGCATCTCATTAATTTAATTAATATGATATATTCTTACTTAAAATTTAATTAATATACTACCTTATATGTTAAAAGGATAATTTAGACTTTGATTATTTTTAATTATTCAAAACTTACCATTACAACTCAATTGATTCGGATCAATTTGATTCATTTATATTTATCCTTTATTTAAATTGTTTCTTGATCAATTTGTCGTTGGACAAAAGGGATCCAGTGGATATGCAAGATTTTAATAATCTTTTTTTTTATCGGTAAAGAAAGTTTATAATAAGAATTTGAAGTAAAAGGGGTATTTCAACCCTTACATTATAACATGTCTAAAAATTCTAAAATAATTATTCAATCAACTCCAAACATTTTGGATCTCCATTCCAATCAACATAAGAAATTTTATTTTTAAAATCTCCATTTACGACTAACCATGACCGTACCTTTGCTTTGATCTGAAGGAAAATTTTCGAGGCTTTAAACTCTTTTCCTTGAAATACCAAGTCATTTCTCCCTTTTCATATTGTCCATATTATAGCAGCCCAAATTGTTGTGGAGATTTTGGAGTTCCTACGTTCCCAAACAGGTTGCTATGTTGCAGGAGATGTCGAGAAGGATCAATATGAGGCACCATAATCATCTTTGTTCATTCGTAGCAGTAATTCCACAATCTTTGAGCTACTTTGCATCTAAAGAAAACATGCGAAACATCTTCGTCCTCCTCTCTATAAAGATCACAAATTGTATCCATATTACCTGTAAAGCACCGCGTCTTTGTAGATTTATTTTTGTTGGTAGTCGTTGTTTAATGACTTTCCACACAATTGCTTTTACTCTGTTCGGTGCATAACTTTTCCACAAATTCTTGCAAGCCTCTGCATCAGAGGAAGCATCTTCTGTATCTACGCTCTTCACGGCATTCTTGTAGGCTAAGCTTGTCAAGTACACACCATTGGCAGCGTGTATCCATCTCCAAGTGTCTTCACCTTCTTGCTCCATATGATACCTATTTAAGAAAGACAAAAGTTCGTTAAGAGAATTTTTATTTCCTTCCCTCAGTTCTCTTTTCCAAGTTAAGTGTCAACTCTAACCATCTGTTCCCCACCTCCTAACCTCACTAACCCGAGCCTCTTTTTGATCACTCAATCTAATAACCTAGAGAATTTTTCTTTCAAAGGACCTTCCCTCACCCACCAATCTAACCAAAAAGATTTGATTGATGTTTCAATTAAAAATGGCTGGACTTGTGTTGCAATGCGGATAATTTGTTTTTTAATGATATATATTTATAACAAATATATGTGTGATCACATGTGTCAAATGATTATGAAGATGGGTTAATTACTCTTATTTGGTGATAATATTTTAATTTTACTTATGAGTGATATGGGTAATGGGATAGCTCTTCTTATTCGGTATTACGTGGCCAGTGTCCATATTTATGCCCACATACATAGCCTGTCTACATACATGGCCTATTTATATGTAATAAAATTTTAATTACAACAGTACTTGATGCATATGTGCCTTCAGTTTATATTTGTGCGTATTTGATGATTGGATTAATCATGACGCGATTTGTGTCGTTATAAAATTGTGGATTTCACTCCTAATGAATTGTGCAAGGAATAAAATTCTTGAGAGCCGCATGACAGCATTCTATGAATAATTGCACAGAAATTGTTTAATGACAATCATGTTGCATTTACTAGTAAACAAGCTTATGTAGTTATGAATTGGGAATAAAATTATATTTACATCCGAGTAAACATGGTTATGGAAAGGGATATTTGTTTAATTTAGTTTATTATAAATTCGAATTCGGAATCCCTAATTAAGTTAAGAAATCTTTCGCTTTTATGTATGTGTGAATCATCCAAATTCCTATTTAGTTTATGGAATTTAATTAAATTAAATTTGGGGAGATATTTTTTAATGTCATTCAATTAATATAAATATTTATTTTAAAATATTTGTTTAATTGGTCATTTTTCAATTTAATCAATCAAAGCATCATGTTGTCATAGCAGCCTCTATGTGTGGAGTGCAACTTTATTGAAATTACATGAATGAGTGCGGAATCATTTATGTGTTCTGTGTTCGGCCCATAGGTAGGCACAGTTTGACAAAATAATAATATACATGTGATAATAAGTATGTGATAATTATTTAAATTGTTCATGTAAATATTTTTCGATCCATATATAGACTTTTGTTTCACATAACTAATTATCAATACTTGATTATTACACCAGGACCCCTGCAGTTAATTTTTATCTATAGACGATATTAATGTTGCACAAAGTATCTTGTGATGGGTCCCTAATTAATAATGTTATGTGAGTGTATCTTTATGCAGGTATTGATTGGCCCAAAGGTATATTAATATTTGGCTCGAAATACACAAGCACTTATGGTGGTAATACGTGATGATTATTTAGTTTTACATGTGAGTAATAAGTCGGCTCAAAGGAAGGCTATTGCTTGACAGTTCTTATTGTCAGTATTTGACTATTACGTAGAGGGTGTCACTTATAAGTTAGTATTGTTGTCATTGGACTTGATACTAATGTTGTGCTCGATTCCTTAACATGATTCTAATTATTTAAATTGTGAAAGATTATTAAGTTTAATGTAAGCATGATAATTATTTTGAATTAATTTTCTGTACAAGTAAGAAGTTTGCTTATTAAGTTTTCCTATACCAACAATATGATCATACATGATAAGTGAACTTCAACAATAAGGATGAGGCTAATAGCTTTATAGAATATTTAGTCTCAATAAAGTATTAAGGGCAATTAAAAAAACCATAAAGAAAGCTGCTGAAGACAAAAACTTAAGTATAACATTCTATTTTCTCCTAAAGACTTGTGAAATTGTTTTATAATACATCACATTAAGATTACTCAGTGTAGATGGTGTAGTTAAAAGACAAAAATATTACCCTCAAAATATGGTTATTAATGGAGAAATACTAAAGATTGCAGCTTATAGTCTCCATAAGGTACCAACTAAAGTAGTTGTGAGAACTCTTACAAGTTTCACATATGGTGATGTCCAACTAAAATTAGATCCTTGGGATTTACCAAAGAAATTTGGACTCAAACAGTTATCGACTGCTTTATAGATTATGAATAAGGTTTTATGATCCAAATTTAATTGATTCATATTTTAGACTGGTAATACGGAATTCTTTGAGGATGTTGATTTGTGGGGAAGAATAATATTAAAGACATTGTCTTTAAGGAGGAGTCTATTTCGACTCCTACTTATGCTTTTAAGAATGGTGCAAATCCAGAGTAACGATATGAAAATGTTAATAATATTTAAAGAATAACAAATTCAACAACCTCAAGAGTTAATGTTACTAAGTAAACCTCTAGAGTAGAGAGAAAGACAATTCGGATGATTATGTAGTTTTTCTCTTAAATAATGAGAACACTATGAAATTAATGGTTGAACATTCAAACAATGTTTATCAAGCCATGTAAGGTCCAAATACTTGAAAGTGGATTAATGCTATAATTTATGAGTTTAAATCAATACAAGATGATCAGGTTCACATCTTGATAAAGGATTATACTCAAAAGGGAAGACATTGTTTTAAGAGACTTTCTATTTGGAATCTGAGAAAGATTCTTTTAAGATAATTGTGATATTAGTAGCACATTTTGATTTTGAATTGCATTAAATGAAGGTAAGATTGTGTTTCTTAATGGTAATGTTGATGAAACGATCTCAACTTTTCAACAATTACTATTAAGAAACACAAATATCAAAGTTTCTGCCAAAAATTTCTGATCTCACAGAATTTCATTCTTCTAAATCCTAGCGGTAGAAGCTTTAGATACCAAATATCCTACACCAAAACATACCACCTAGACATATAGTTGATAAAGTCAAATTTCAGATAGTGTCTTTATATTTAAATTTTTGATGTAATGGTTTGAGTTGTATTCACCCTAGGCCCATGACTTAGGTAGGTTGGATAGGATGAGTAAGTATTGTATTCGCATTGTACGCAAGTATTTTGTAACTGTTTCCAGTGAAATAACATTTACCAATTTCACAAAACATACCACCCAAATCCCATATCGATGGTTAGTGTGCGCACTCCCTCCATCTTCTGGGGATCTCCACCCCTCCAAATATCCTACACCAAAATATAGTAGAAAATATTTGGAGGTCTTCCATTGACTCCGACGATTTCTCCGTGGCCAATTCTACCAACTATGGAGTTATAGAGGAACCCTGATGGTGAAGAATCGATATTTATGTGTACGAGTGGATCTCCCATGTAGCTAAATGGATCATAATTTCATACGAAGAATACTAAATTTTGTACCTTGCTAACTGTCAGTTTGCAGCCACCGTTGACGATAGTTCAGATTATGTCGGAGGAATATGGGTTTAATTAGGATTGATAAAAGAATAACTACTTATGATATTTAATTATCTGGAAAGAAAGGGTAATTTGATTTAATTAAAATAGGTAAAGGGCTTATTTGATCAAATTAAAATAGGTAAAAGGCTTGAATGAACAAAAAATTTAGTTTAGGGGCCATGGAATAAGATGAGGACCCTTGCCCTTTTTTGCTGTATTCTCTCAACGCTTCATTCTTAATTTATTTCACATACGTTAGTATATTTATCAACACGGCTCTAATGAAAATAAAAATTAAGCTATTACATTATGTTATGTTATTATCAAATAAAATAATAAAATGTAAATTCCAATTAAATTATATAATTAAATTTTAAAAAGATAACTATGTATCCTTTTAAAATATATCAACTCTCAATTTCACCCTAGTCACCCTAAAATCTAAGAGTTAATTTAATGTGCAATTGGTGTACACTAATAACATAACTCAAATTAAAAAATGGGTCATGTATATAAAGTTTAATAACCCGGTTGTGTCATTATTTTTTTCTCACTCTTCTGCCATTCTCTCAGACTCTCCATTCTCTCTCTTCGCTATCTCCCCTCCACTCCCTCTTCTATCTCGCTCCACCCACTTGCCGCCGCCACCTCTCAATTCTTCCAACCACACAGTTGTCGCCACCTCCTCTCAATTCGCTGCCTTTGCCTCTTCGTTAAGTTTCTCCGTTTCACCTCCGTCATCTTCCACAGTCTCCTATCACCCATGACTTCACCGTGCCGACTTTACTTCACCGTGCCGACTTTTATTCTTTCTGAATCTATAACAGAAATCACAAAAGTGGAATTGACCGATTGAGTAGCTTGCTTCTTACTTCTCACTGTTTATCTCTGTTCATAGCTCGCAACAACTTTGCGCAAAGAAAATAATCATCCTACAATTTTCGGTTGCAATTAAAAAAAAAACAAATCTGATTCGTGATTGAGAAATGGATTCGTTGAATTAGGAATTGTGTAATTGAGAAGTGTGTGTGATTGGTTGATCGATTGGTCAGCAGAGTAAGCACGCTTGATCAAAAGGTTAACGATTTGGAATTGAGATAATTGATTCTGAATTTAGTTGAGTATATTAGTTATTATTAGATTAGATAATGTATATTTTTTTTCTAAAAATGTATTATTCAAATCACAGTATTAATTTAATTTATTAATGTATAATCTTGTATTCACAAATGCATTACATTTTATATATACATGTATTTTCTAATAAATATATTAGATCTTATACTAAAATGTATAACATTTTATACTAACTTGTATATCTAAAATTAATAAATACATATATTGACGAAAATATTGATAAATATAGTATCAATATTAGTTTTACAAAAAATAATATATTTATGGAGAAAAATAGTATATTATTAAATTACAACTACTCCATATTTAATTATAATATACATAGAAGAATAAAATATAATATATATATATATATATATATATATATATATATATATATATATATATATATATATATATATATATATATATATATATATATGATAAAACGTATACACTATCTAATTATAATAAAAGCTTCTCAACGCAATCTCCATAGGATTTGAAACACATCTTTTTATATAAATTTAATGCACTATCAAATTAAAAAAAAAAAAAAAAACTTGTCACACAGCCTTCATCACGCAAAAAATCATCAACAACTAAAATGAAGAATTGAAAAACGTTTAACAAATTATAAGATTTGAATGTTACATGTAAGAATAAAATATAATACATTTATTTGATAAAAAGTATACACTATCAAATAAAAATAAAAACTTGTCACATAATCTTCACCAATTTCTACAGTGTAAAAAAAATCATCAAAAAGAAAGAATTGAAGAACATTCAATAAATTACAGCATATGAAAGTGACTTTATCTTTCAAATTTTGAAAAAATAAAATGATAAATAGTATAAAATGCTCTGAATGCTTGAGGAATTGTAAAATCAAATCCATAATCATCGACTTTTTTTTAAATTTCGAACACAGCAAATCTGGATGATTTTCAAATCTCGAACAAGATCTGGAAGGTGTACATGGAAAGGAGAAGTGTAGGTGAAGATGCAGAAGCATTCATCGCGAGTTGTCGATATTGAGGAGAAGAAACCAGTGGTGGTATTCTGGAGGCGATTTGACATCTAAACACTTTTACCCGAAAATTTTGGAGGCGATTTCACATTTAAATAGAGGAGAGACGGATATGGAGAGAGACAGTAAACGATAAGAAGAGGCGGCGGAAACACTGGAGAGAGCAAAACAGTGGAATAGTCATTAGGCTGAATAGAGTATAAATATTCGGGTCATTGGGTCAAATTTGACCCAATTGCACTTTAAAACAATTGCATTCCAAAATCTAATTCTCTATTATCCGTTAAAAATGATTTTTTTTTTCGTTTTAAGCCTCTATTTCAAGGATCTCTTTATCTTTTTTATATACACATGGTACAACTCTCATTCAAGACCTTTTTTTTAAAGCGTCTACTTCAAAAGTCTCTTTATCTTTTTTATATACATAGTATACAACTTCTCTTTTTTATATTATATGGTACAACTCCAATTCAAAACCCAAAAAATGAATAAATTATAAATTTGTGACTTGAATTATTTTTTCTATTAATTCGGAGCCTGAAATATGTATAATTATCAATCCGAGCCCTGAATTTAGACCCTAAATTGATAAAATATGAGACAATATTTGATAAATATAGACCCTCAATTTATAATTTTTCCGAATTGATAGAAAAAATAATGCAGACCCAAATTGATACATTTTTTCGAATTGATAAAATTCCAATATTATACTATTTCTTTTTCTTCATTCTCCGCCCGTAATATCAACATGAAGATTGTAACGGACGAAGGTGGAACGGAGTATTATTCAACTCTAATATAAAATGCGAGCAAATTGATAACTTCACAATCAAACTTGTCTATAATACTTCGAACGGAACAATAAAACCAGATTGAGTTGGAACATTATGCTTACGGTTGTACGGCAATGACAGCAGAAATGGAGATTGTGTGTTTCGTAATCTCCATATTTTAATATTGTTTGGTTATTTTATTTTAAATTTGATAAATTCTTGCCGTCCCAGTACAAGATATTATATGTTAGCAACATGGCATGGCAGCTCTTTGAATTGTTTCGATAATCCCCGCTGTCCATTTTCGATTATATCCATGTTGCAATAAACCATAGAAACGTAGGTAACAACTAGGAAAGATTGATCCAATAAACTAGGGAAGAAAACCGAAAATTCGAATTTGCAGATTGCTTTGGCTGCATGTATTTCCTGTTTTCTGAATGTTCTACGAAAGAAGGGAAGGATTTTGCTTCTTGCTATAAACAATGACCCGTTTTTTATCTCAAGGTAAGGATTCGAACTTCTTTCTTTTAGTGGTAATAATGGGCTACTGGTAACAGTTTCTATGAAAGTATCTTGCTATGTTTAAGTGGTGCTGTAGTTCTAGCTAAGTTTGGGGAAGGATAAAACTTGTTTAAAGAATTGTGGTCGAACTGTTTGACATATTGACGCAAAGAACCCGAAAGTAGAAATGGTTATGTGGATGCAAATATGATTAATCTTTGAAGACTGATGCTTGTAATTATGTTTAGAAGTCTTTATATTTTTAACAGTAAGTAGCATGAAATTAAATCTAATTGTGGTGATGGATGATTGCGTTATTTAAATCAATCATCGACAACTTTTCAGTTTGTACTGCAGACTCAACAGATGGATCGTCAATTCATATAATGGAACTATTCATATTCTTTTCTTAACAGAGTGATACCTTATTATAGATCCAGATATGAATTTAGCTGAATTTTGGTTGTTTGACGTTTAAAATCAATGCAGTGAGCTCCCCTCCATCAGTTTCACTTGATGTCGAGAGTTCCTCGTCTAAACACACGTCTCCAGCTCTGCTCTTTATCCTTGGGGCAATACTGATACTCCTAATTGTTCTCATCTTGATATTTGTCTTCCAAAAAGTGATTAAACCAGCAAAATTGAAAGCACTCGTAGCTCAGAAAGTGAAGCAACCAGGTTAGTCTATGATTATCATAAGAATTGGAGCAATTAATGGATGTATTGTCTCATTATGGCCTAATTTTAATGATTCTATTGCAGTAACAAAGGATGCCCTTAGTGGCAATTTACGTACAATTAGCTACTTCAACTTTCAGACATTGAGGAAGGCAACCAAGAATTTCCACCAGAATAATCTGCTCGGGAGAGGTGGTTTTGGGCCAGTTTACTTGGTAATTTACGAAACTTTCTAGACACCCTTTTGTTCTATCTCCCTCTCATTTTAGCATGCATATTTGAGTTCAATTATGGGTTGCTTTGGTGTTCCAATGTGTATCTTCTTTCAATATTTTCGAAGGGGAAGTTGGAAGATGGAAGGTTAGTGGCAGTAAAAAGACTGGCTCTTGATAAATCACAGCAAGGAGAATCAGAATTCCTTTGTGAAGTGCGGATGATCACGAGTATACAACACAAGAATCTGGTCCGTCTTCTGGGCTGCTGCTTAGATAGAGCTCAACGGCTACTTGTCTACGAATACATGAAGAATCGGAGTTTAGACCTTATTGTTTATGGTACTTCTTGTCTTTAAACTCAATTATGGCATCCTTTTAGCTTATTGAACTGTCAAGAATGGAAGCATTACATTATATGCATGTAATCTCAATTGGCTCTCTGACTTGGATCCTCTTCGTTGCAGGGAAAATTGATATGTATTTAAACTGGGCCACTCGGTTCCAAATAATACTTGGGGTTGCTCGAGGTTTGCAATATTTACACGAGGATTCGCATGTCAGAATTGTACACAGGGATATTAAAGCAAGTAACATTCTCCTTGACGAAAAATTTCAACCTAGGATTGGAGACTTTGGCTTGGCTAGATTTTTCCCCGAAGATCAAGCTTATCTCAGCACTACATTTGCTGGAACCTTGTAAGTTTTTCTCTCTGAAAGCAGTAACCTTCACATTGCCAATCACTTGTTTTGAGCTTTTCTTTGTTGTCCCTTAGAGGCTATACGGCACCAGAATACGCCATAAGAGGCGAGCTCTCTGAAAAGGCCGATATATACAGCTTTGGAGTTCTGGTTCTTGAAATTATTAGCTGCAGAAGAAATACTGACCTTACTCTTCCATCAGAAATGCAATACCTACCTGAATATGTAAGCTCTTACGTCTATCCTCAACCTCTCTCTGTCCCTCTCTCATTGTGTGTTTGATCTATTATTAAAAATTCACCTGATTATTTTATTTGATGCATATTCCATAAGGCCTGGAAGCTGTACGAGAGGTCTATGTTGATGAATCTCATAGATCCAAGAATGCAAGAAGATGGCTTTGATGAGAAGCATGTATTGCAGACAATTCATGTTGCTTTCTTGTGCCTTCAACCTCAAGCCAATCAAAGGCCACCAATGTCTGATATTGTAGCAATGCTAACATGCAAAGTCGAACTGGATACAATGCCTACTAGACCAGAGTTCTTGGAACGAAAGAAACGGAATGATGAGAGAATGTCATGGGATTCCATATCAGAGCCTTACCCTTCCCCACTTAGAAGTGATTCTCCTTCCTTCCCTCGGCATCTGAGGTAAGAACTGCTAGATACACGGCTCGTTCAGTTTCAAGTATTTGCTAGCAATTCACATTCAGAAACCACTTCTCTTTGTCATGGTATTCATTCCACATAGGATGAAAAGATTTTGGTTCTTGATATGTTCATTCAACAATTTATTATATGTAGAACACCTTACATGTGTGACATGTTCTGTATATAAATAACCTTACACATTGATAAAAAGTTGAATTGTGTTTGATTTTACCTGTTCTTTCAATGCGCTAGACGATAGTGATATTAAAACAATGATACGAGTTAAATCAAGTAGATCGAAATCCTCTGTTCCACTTTCGTGTGCTAATCGGGGACTTATTAGTAATTGTACTCCTCATTGCACGTGAGAAGGACCACATATTAAATTCAGCTGGAGAAAGTCACACTCCCAGCAGAAGAAGGGGGGAAAAACCAGTCAAAATATAACTCTTCTCTTCAATCAATGTTCTTCAAGAGTCTCACCAGATGAATTGTGGATATAATAATATGTATATATATGTGTGTATTTATGGAAAAAGGTTTTAACCTTTTTGCAGAAGAGAAGTAACAATAAATGCTAGCTCATACACCTCTGTTGAAACATTTATATGACCCAATATAAGTATTTCTATTTAGAGTTGAATGAATTGGAATTAAAACATTAAATCAATATTTATAGAAACTCTAATATGGCCTTGTATAGAATAACTTCTTGCAATTGAATTCAAATACCAAAAAAGTGATAACTAACATTATATAGAATAATTTTATGGGGTGGGCTTGACAAGGGAGATAAGAAGGTTGAAACATCATTTGAAAGTGACCATTTTTTATGATAAAGAAGAGGGACAAACAAGTCTTTGCATGCATGGATGGGATGGATGATTTTCTGCAACCCCTCCCACCCCACCCCACTCACCCCAAACGTGGAGTAATAAATTTTTTGCCGTCTTCTCTATTTTTGTGGTTGGGAGGGAAAAGGAAACAGCTGCATTGAATTTTCTTCTTCTGCTTCTGATTCATGGCAATTTAATATTGTTTCCTATATTAGGGAAATTATCCCATCAACACCTAAATGATAACGAATCAAAACTAACTCCTCCAAAAGGAAAAATTCAAAATATTAGTAAAATTTTAATTGTACTTGGATGTGAGAGGATGAATAAATCAAGAACATATAGTAATTGTGCAGATTATGAACATACATATATATTAATCAATGGCTGTTATTTTGTTTGGGGATTACTTGATGATCTGGATAATTTGTTTCAAATTGTATTTAGCAGCTTAAGATGTAGTAAAGGAGGTAAAATTTCGGTTTCATAATTGGCTACTAATTAATTAATTATATAAAAATAGTAAAAATACATAAAACATGCATGATTTAATTACAGATAAGGATGATATTAGGTAAACAATTAAGAAAAATTTTGGCACCTTTCTGCATTATTAGATAAAACAAATTTATATTATATGATCCTTCTATATTATATGCTATAAAATATTGCATCAAACAGTAGTGATGACTGGAGATTATCATTCTTTGGCCATCAATGTATTATCTCTTCACCTAATTAATCAACATACATAGCTAGTTAATCCCATTCCAGCACCAGAGCTAGAATTTTTCAAAAAAAGAAAAAAAAAATAGCAAGAGAGAAAAACAGAGAGAGAGATGAAGCTAGCTAGATTACATGGTGTTGTGAGTTGTGAGCATGTCTCCAACCCTACCTGTTGTGCAAAGGGTTCGATCCCGTGGGAACGAACCGTTTGTCTTCGTATTCGATCCTGTTGGATGAGTACTTGGAGAAATGCAGCCTTATTGAGCTTCTCTGTCTTGCAAAATCTGAAGCAGGAGGGAGAAAGAAGTGACCATCTTTAGCCATTGATTCTGAGCTCATTACCAGAATCTGATGGTGAACAAGAAGAAGCAGGAGGAGAGAAATCCTCAAAGTTATACTCATGATGAAAAAGAATTGATATGAGGTCTCAACAATGGATTACAACAAAGATACTTTGAAAGTGACCAGGTCTTTGCAACTGGGAGAGGGTGGGGTTGGGGGTGAAGTTGAGCAAAAGGAAACAAGTATTTGCAGGTTTTAAGGCATTTACTATATACAGTGGAGTTTCTGATGCATCAACATCTACATATCAGATATCCTCACCAAACTGCATTAAATGATTTTGAATTTGTGAAATGAAATTTAAAACAAGCACAATTCCCACCTGGGATTGAAGTTAAAGAAATCAAATAATCCTCCATTCCTTTTTTCTTTCCTTCTGCTGCTGCATTATCATATATATATATATACATATATTAATATATGTGTGTATTATATTATAATATATATGTGTCTATATCTATGTGTTTTATATGTATATATGTTCTGTGGCAGTGTCTCTATGCAGGCACCTGACATTGCAATGGATTTAATGGCAAATAAAGCTTTTTTTGGAGGTTCTTTATTAGAAATAGTATTTTTTTCTCTTTAAATGTTGTGAAGATTAGTGGGAAGTATTTAAATGAGGTGTGTTGGTACTATTTCAGAGATAGTTCAGACGCTAGTGTTTGCAAGCCTAAAGAATATGTGTACATTGATTTTTAAAGACTATAGTCTATAGTAGAGATATATTTATAGACAAAATACTGTTAGTACTGTATTTTAATTATTTAGCTAATTATTTATTAATGCATCGGTACATATTTGATCTATATACCGATTAATTTGGAGAGCCAAAACCCACCGTCCACTAATGTTCACTAACGGAGCTTCGTTTCAAATCAAGTTTTGCGCCCAGTATAAACTTGGCCACATAGTTATTGAGTGGAAGTCAAAATCCACCATCTACTAGTGAGGATTCCATTTCAAACCAAATTTTGCGCATTGCATGAACTTGACCCTATAGTTATTGATTGCATCTGTTGATTTCGAACCTAAGACTTTTAGAGAATTTCACCAAAGGCACTTCAAGTCCTCACAGCTAGATCAACCCTAATAATATGATCAATAAATAATTAGATATATTAGTAATAAATTCGACGGACAAGATAAGATCTGTGGTGGTTGGATTATAAATTAAGTATAGGCCAAACTAAAATGTCGATTGAATCATGTATTTTACCCCTTTCTTCTCAGAAGGAATTTTTCCTTAACTATAAATTCGGTGTAAGAGAAAATTACCTTTTAGTCAATTTTTATGGATAGTTCGTTTGTTTGTTTTTTTTTTAATAAACAAATTATTCTACACATTTTAAGTTAATACATTTTTTTATTGTTTCTTGACACATTTTCTAAAATAGAAAAGTTAACATAAATGGATAATTCTAGCTTTAAAATATTGACACATAAAGTTAATCATCATAATACTTAAATAACACAAATACAATTCTACCCTTAAAAAATTAAGTTGAAAAGTCAATAAAGTATACTTTCTTAATCATCGTGCTAAAATATAAAAGTGTCAACTGATTTGGGATAGAGAATATATAAAATAAATCAAATACTCCCTCCGTTCGTTTTTAAGGGTATCATTTTTTCATTTTGGGCGTCCGCCCCAAGGGTCTCATTTCTTTTTTTTTTATACATATGGAACTCACATACCCACTAATACAACTAAAAAATGGGACTCACACCTCCACTAATACAACTACTCACTATATATTAAATAATAATAATATTCCTTAATTAATCCACGTGTAAAAAGCAAATTACACCCTTAAAAGCGGACGGAGGGAGTATATAAGAGTGTAACAATAATCTTGACATAAATAAATGAGAAAATATGAACTTATTTAGGGTACGAAATGCAATATTAAGCAATAAGTAATAACAAAATATTTTATGCATTCGAGTGCACAAACTTTAGTCTGTACGTACATATTCAAAATATTTACACTTATTAATAAAATATCATACACTGATGAATAAAAACTTTCACAAATTGGTTTCGAATTTTTAATAAATTTGCTGCTAGTTTTTAATGAATAATTATATAAAAAAATATACTCCCTCTGTCCCCTTAAAACATTTCATTTTGTCATATTGATCTATTCACTTACAAAGTATTCATTTCATTTTTTTATAGATGGAACCTAAAAAAACAATTATTATATTCAACTATCTATGCATGGGCCACACAATATTAAAATATTACACACTACACATTAAAATATTACTTCATATTTTTTTATCCATTATATATTAAATTATTGTATTCCTTAATTTACGTGCAAAAAAATATATGAAGAGAACGAGTACATTCATTAAAAAACACATGCATTTGTTACTAAATAAAACTAATAAAGATTGGGTGAACGGATCTAAACTTCATACACTCAAATGTACGAAATACCAATTCTACATTAAAAATACATATACATTATTAAATAAAATTAATCACAAAATTTAACTCCATGGGATATGAACTCTAAGCACTCCTATTTTTTAGCAGGTTTTTTAACTCTTCACTCAAAGAAAAAAAAAATTATGATTATACTATTATTAATCAACCGGTATTAAATAATACTCCATACTATATTTTTTATGCTGACGTCGTCCAAAGCTTGGTGGATTCTCTTTTATAGAATTCGAGAATAGGCGACAAATTGAATAGCTCTTTGTTTAATAATTAATGGAAATGTTTTAAATTAAAATAAGTCACACATACGTTAATTCAACATTTCTGTTAAGATGCCAGTACATTGTGTCGGCATACCTAAAATGAGTTTCGAAGATTATTTCATCCGTCATGCAATTATAGTACATGAAAATTAAATTAAGAAATATAATATTATGAAATAATTCTTGATTAAATAATTTTTACAAATAAATTGTTTTACAGAATTTTTAATATATAATAAGTAAAACAACTTATATATTACACATATTAATTAATTTACATAAAATTATAGTATTGCATAATTTTATACGTCATAATAGTAATATATATAAATATTGAATATATAGTTTATAATTTTCTTAATATTTAATAATTAATACGTAAAATAGTCAACTTAAGAAACGTAAAACAATTCATATATTACATATAATTATTAATTTATATATAATTATTATAAAAGTTAGTGATGAAATAATAATTACAAATAAATTGTTTTATAATTAAATATATAAGTTATGTATAGCATATTAAATATTTAATGTGTATTAAGTTTATCATTTAAATTAATCATATATTTTTTAATATAAAAATTCAGATTGAATTGTAAAACATAAAAATTATATATTTAATTAAAAAATTATAATTAAATTGAAAAATATATAAAAATAAAATTTTTGTATTTAATTGATAAAAGTAAAGTTGGTGATTAAATCGAAAGAAGAAGATAATGTAATAAATTTTTGTGATGAAAAAAGAAGTTAGACGATTAAATTGAGAAAAAAAAAAGAAAATGATGGTATATTTTAATTAAATTAACTATAATTAGGATGGTAGGATTCAATGAGATTAATAAATCAGAGGGTTGAACATAAAATACTAGGACAACTATTTGATAGGTACCGAAAATTAATTATGATTGTAATAATAAATAATTTTTCCTACAGTTTACTTTTCGAAGAAATATAAACAGAAATTCATATTACAATTGGAAAGTTATCGCATAAAAATGAGTGGATAACATTAATAATAATTAAAATTGAAAAAAATAAAAACTTAAGGAAAAGACTTATGTGAAATAATATGGTTTATGGGTAAAAAGTGATAATTTTTATTTTGAAAAGTGATACTTAATTAATAAAAAGTAATAATGTTATTTTATGAACAATTTATAATATAAATAAAAAGTGATCACTTTATAATAAAAATTATAATTAATTTAAAAAGTATAAAATAGTCTTACGTGTGATGATTTCAAGATTTACCCAAAATTTAAAGGACAAAAGTAACATTATTTAGTTATTTCCTCTATTTCAAACTCAATTTCATACATTCGTCTCAAACTAAGATCATATCTTACAAAAGAAAATGAAACTCAACAATCGATCTTATAATAAAATTTAATTAAAATTTTAATTATATTTAACAAACATACCATACATTATAATTTGTTTATCAAATATAAATACTAAATTATCTATTAAAATAAGTTAAAATGTCACTTTAATAATTATTGTACAAACAGTTTATGTGATATTGAGTTTGAGATTAGAGAGAGATTAGAAAGTACTAAACTAAATTTGATAGTACTACAAAAACTCTGCAGATGACTAAATAGGTTTGGGAATTTTTAATAATAATATACTCAATCGATAAAAATAATAACCCTCAAATTATATTATGAATAATTTATAGTTTATCTATTTTTCAAATCTTAAATTAATAAAATTCCTTTATTAAATATATAAAAAAATAATACTCATTCTGATTGTTAGTAAGGTACTCCCTCCATCCCATCATAATGTTTATGCATTTCTATCTTGAGCGTTTCATTTTAAGATTTATATTTTCCTTTGTAGTAATGAGACCTACATAAAAAAATAATAATATATTTTTATAGGACTCACAAACAATATTAATACAATTACCAATTATATATTAAAATATTATATATCTCACTCTACTCTAAACTAAATTACTATATTCCTAAATTTTTATCTCTCACTCCCCTCCACACTATATTACTATATTTCTTAATTTTCGTCCAAAAGCAATGTAAACTTTCAACGGAATGGAAGGAGTATTAATTTTATTATTTTGATTATTCATTCTAAAGCGTAAATTTTTCTATTTTTAGTAAAATTGGTTCTGTCCACCATTCACCACTAATATAACTATTCACTTTATATAAAAATATAATAATTCTCTTTAATAAAAAAAAATATTGAAGAGTTAGTCTCTTGTAAACCAAATTTACATCATAAACCCTTATAAACTCTGTGATCTCTTTAATTTAAACACTCTAATAATACATATAGGTAGAGCTGTTAAATTAAAAAAGTCGCTCGAAAACTTGGCTCGTTAAGGCTCGAGCTCGACTCGACTCGTGACTACTTGATGAGTGTTTTCTCAACACACAAAATTAATCCTCAAGTGTAAAGATATCAATTGTAGTTTCGATAGGTGACAAAGTGATTATCGTACCAAGGGGCAGATTATTATCAATTTAATTATATTCTAGTTAACTAAGACTATGTTGACAAATTGATTTGGAATAGTTACGAAACTAAATAACAAATAACTTAAATAGACAAGCAATAGAGAAAATACGACTGTAATCAAGTGAGAAATTAGGTAGTTCTTCGGGTCATCCAGCTTTACTTATTAATTTCCTTTCCATGTATTATTGTCCGACTCTGTCTTGTGATTTATGGACACAGCACTGAACCATGCTAGTTTACTCTATAGACACATGCAAACAAGCGTATGACACGTGTGAATATCCTTGGAGCAAGAGATATAATTCACCCCCTTTTTAGGTACTATCAGTATCAATTATTTCTCGTGCACTTAGTACTCTAACCCAATATGATCTCCCTTTTTAGGTACTATGAAGTTATACTCTTTATCCTACTTATTAACCCGAATATTATTCAATTAACAAGTATTCATATAAGATAGTTCTAATAAGACTTCGGAATCCCTTCACTTAGAATTATAACATATAATCCTGCTCAGCAGTGAACGCACTCAATCAATAACCAAGATATGTATTCACACTCTACATAACAGTTAATGATGCACAAAACGACTGTGAATATGAATTTAAAAAGCGCAATCTTATATAAAATAAACAACAAATAGTGTTGTACGGAGCTTACACATGGAAATTCAATTAACTCATAAAACTTTCATAACCCTAGAACTACCGGAGCGGCTCTAGCCCATGATTGATCAAGGAACAATCATGGTTAATTGGTAGGATCTTACTTGACCCGCCAGACGGCCTCTCTTCACAACTCCTTGAGATGATGTTAGGGCTTCGTTGGTGGATGGATGATAAGTGTGTTTCCTCTCCTGCGAAAGCTCTTCTTTTATACTCGTGGAACCTCCTTATGGGCTTTGGACGGGCTTTTCTTGAGACATAAGTCAAATTTGGTAAAAAAGACATCCGAAACTTCCAAAAATATCATCAGCGAGAATCTGCTCGACCAAAACTGGACTGGTCGAGCAAGGCCTTCAACTCGAGCAATGGTCGAGCAAACTCTCTGTAAGATTTGCGCATTTTGCTCGACCAAGCTCATCTACTCGACCAAAGTGATGCTGGTCGAGCAACACCTCCAAGTCGAGCAACCTCTCGGTATGTTTTTGCGTACTCCGCTCGACTTGGACACCTTGCTCGACCACAATGATGAAAGTCGAACAAGGCCTTGAGGTCGAACAGCCTTCTAAAAATTGCCTCGAAAATCGTGTCTTCCAATTCCGAACCCTTCAGACCTATTTTTCTATCCAAATATGCTAAAAAATCCTTACTAGTCTCTGATTCGTGGATTCTTCGTAAATATTTCGATATGTCTCAATAATAGACCAAATCGTACCCTCTTTCCACACGAATCAAAGTGCATAGCACGTGAATTTACACTCTCAACAAGCCCCCCAAACTTACATGTTGCTCGTCCCGAGGCAACGACAATCAAAACAAATCAGAGAGTGTAATCATGAGGTCCTTATAACATGCACAACCTATTCTAACACATGTAATTGTAACAAATAAAGAAATGTCATCTATCATACCTTTCATTCATGCAAAAACATCAATCAATCACAATACTTCTACGAGTGCTAAGTCATCTAACTCACGGATAAGTGTTTACTCTCTCTCTCTCAAGTGCAAAAGATGTGCACTTCATGGGTTAGTATATACACTCAAATTCAGTTCATATACTCGCGTAACCATAAGCTTGATAAGGGTCTCAAAAATTCATCTATAATTGACTCAAAACTAAGATCACAAAGGACTTGCTTTGAGGTTGTAATGTTGACTCTTTGGTAAAGGTGGAAAAATATAGATAAGTGACTAACTTTACTAGTAAAGAATTACCTTGGTATTTTGCTTTTCAATTGCTTCCTTCATTACTTCTTCTTCTCCTTAACGATCACTTCCATACACGATTTTTCCATCTTTACTTGGATCAACATCTTCTCTTCAAGAATCAATTCTGGTGTTCTTCAAATATAAGGATACCAATTTCGGGCACTACCCTTTTTGACAATAGGGATACCGGTTTCAGGCACTATTCCTCAGCAAGATTTAACCAACTCCTTATTTTCTTCATCCCAACTTTCCTTCCCCATTCTTCATCATAGCTCTATACAACATTTATTTACCTAACTCTTCACTAGTAAATAGGTTTTAAAGCTCAAATAAGTAAACAATGGCTCTTTATCATAGGCTTGCCAAAGAAAAAGGTTAAAAGACTCAAAAGGGCTTCTAATGATAATTATATAATAAGGTAGGAAAAATTTAGCTAAGTGACTTAACAAATAAAAACGGCCTAAGATCATGTCCTAGTATCTATCAATCATAAACTTCAAATAAGACTCCAAGTCAAATTCTAGAATACGAGTATATAAACGACTCTCAAGAATAAACTATCATGCTCATAGCACGATCAATAGGCTCAAATTCTTATATTGGTAATAGAATCCTAAGCACTCTTCAAAGCATGCAATCAACATCAATTTCTACATAAACTACAAGCACAAATAGAACATGTTCATTATCAACACAATCAACATACATCAAAACAAGTGCACATGCATAACTTAAGAAAACAGAGCACCCAAACACATCCAATAATCCATCCTCAAACAATCAATCACCCAAGAACATTATCAATATCAAATACATGCCACCCGCACATAAATCATACACTATACCCACATCAATCAAGTCTCCACCTGTAAAGTGTAAAAGAGAATGGAGATGAGAAGAATCAGAAAAATAAAAGACCTGGCAGCTCTACCCCTCTGGAGCATCACCATCATCCTCCTCATCGTCATCATCACTCATCTCCGCTCGCCACTAATCAAATGCTCTATGGAGATCACTGATATTCCTATCCATCATGCGCTCATGATCATGCATCTGCCTCAACCGACTATTCATGGCATCATATCACGCATTGAGTACGGCGTAGTTAGCATTCGCAAGCGCCATGTCTATTAGTTTTCTGCTGGTTCGCGTTGAGCGTAGCGAAATGCTCATGCATCAACTGGAACTGCTCCCGGTAAAACTGATCCTGGGCTACCCAATAAAACTGTTGCGGCTGTGGATGAGGTGGTGGCTCAAAAAATTCCTGCTCTTGTTGCTGTTGAGGCTATACCGGAGGCATATCCATCTCTTGGTAATCAAAAATTGGAGGCGGCTGCGGCTCTTCCTCTTCGAAATCAGCTGGATCTCCAACCAAAACCATGTCCTCATCTAGGACAATCCCCTGCCAAGCATCTCAGCGAGAAGTCTCCAATTTCCTCGTCCCAAGCAAGTCTCAGGAATCACCCTGTGCTCCGTAGTATTCATCAACAAGTTACTGTTATTCCCAACAGTGGTAAGGTCAACCATCACCAATGGAAATCTGAATGTACTTGGATTCTTGCCACGGATGAACATCCAAGTATCTTCTATACGTTCAATCAACCCCATCCTTACACACGATATCAGAATCAAATTTGGATCCCCACGAATAAGATTGTACCTACTCAAGTCGACTCTATAGTACTCCACTAAAATGGTGATGAGCCCTCCGATGTTCATACACTGAAATCAATGAGTAGTGAACTTATGAAGCTGTTGGAAAAAGTATGCCGCTACATTAAAGCGAACTCCATGAAGCATGCACTATAAAACATATAGCTCCCCTCTCGGAATACAGCTTCATTCGGACCTCGCAAACAACGTGTTGCTCAAAATCCTGTCCATGTAAGCAATCACGGGGTTGCGGATAAAAGCAACCTTGGAAGAATTTGAATTATAGTTCTCTCGCCTCCCCGTAATAGCTCTCCAGTACTCATCAGGCTTGAAATCACCACTCTCTGTATCAAATATGTTCTCACAGCCAATTAACTCATTAAACTCTCGAGCCCACATCGTCTGCTCCTGTCCACCAATTTGCATCTGAATACCATAAGGAAGATATCGGTCTCCACGCTCAATCCTTAGTGTGCATAAAACCTCTGCAGTGATATGAAAGTAGGTCTCTCTCTTCATCTCCATGAATCTCGTAATGCCCACCTTATTAACACATCCAATGAATGTCGTTGATAATGTTCATGTCTACCATGGCACGATCATCCTGATTCCTAGTCCTCCTAATCTTTTGAGAGATTGCAGTCCATATCTCCTTTTTCTCTTCCCAATCTCCAATCTTGATACCGAAATCCGATGTCCTCCTTTTATCCAACTTCATCTTCTTGACTATCTCACCCAACGAGGGCGACTTAGGTCCCTTCCTCTTCGAAGAAGAGGCAATCTATTTTCCTACAAAAGTTATACTTCAATACACAACAAGAAGAGATAAACAAAGACCAAGCCTAAGTCTAACATGAATCCTACTCAAAACTTCAAATTCATGTATTCAATTCAACTTAATTTCAAGTGTTCATCTAATCATAATGCACTATACATCAACACTTTCAATCAAGAACCATTGAAACTCTATTAACCCTACTCCATTCAACATGCTTTCTATGTCACAAAATCCTTCCAAAACTACCAACATGTTCATCTTCCACCCTCAATTACACCACAACAACACTCCAATTCCATAAGCCCATATATAAAAATTGCAATTAACCTCAAGCCCATACCATATTCATCACTAATTTCACAAGAATTCCATAGATGAAAATTCAAGTAAATTTCAATTTAAGAACTTCAACAATTCAACAATCAAATCCAACCAAAACTATGTTAAATTCACTCACCCATTCTTCAATAAGCATTAACACTACAATTCAAGAGTAAAGAGTGAAAGAAAACATACCTTTGTTGGACATCGTGTGCGTGTGGTGATTGGCAACAAGAACACCAAAAATTCAAGTGAAAAGCCCTAGATCGGACTTGGAATCCCTCGAATTTGGATATGGAAGTGTGTGGAATAGAGGATTAATGTGTAGAAAAGATTTTAGGAAGAAGAACTTACGGTTTGGAATTGGTGCTTGAGAGAGGGTGACGGGAGTATGTCGAACAGAATGAAAATTTACCTCTTTTAAAACTGTTCCGGACCCCGTTCGACTTCAGCTCGACTTGCATGTTGAAATCAAACAAGGGTTTTAAGTCAAGCAAACCAGATCTGCCCTTGAAATTGGCCTAACTCGACTTCTGTTCGATTTGAATTTTTGTGGTCGAGCAAGGTTTAAAAGTCGAACAACATCCAAAATCGCGACCCTGTTCTTTTCTGTTTAGCTGGACTTCCACTCGACTTCAAAGTTCTGGTCGAGCAACTATGGTTTGGTCGAGCAAACTCTCTGTATGTTTTGCACATTTTGCTCGACCACTGCTCGACTTGGAAACTTGATCGAGCAATAGGTCGAAATCGAGCAACCCTACTGTAAGTTTCGTGCATTTTGCTCGACCTCCACTCGACTTTTCTTCCTTGACCGAGTAACGTGGTATTGGTCGAACAACTACCCGACTTCTTGAAAGTTCGTACTTTTCTCATCATCCCCTGCAATATTCAAACTCTAGAACAACACCAAGCATCAAGATATCCAAAAATATTAAGCTAGAGAGCCTCTTTAAACCATATAAATTCATTTGTAACTCCGCATACGACACAAACAAAACAAAATACCGCAAAACATTAGGCAAATTGCAAAAAATTGATACATCAAAATCGATTAAAGTTTCAATATGCTGCAAAAAATCAATTCCCCTAACAAACGTTACAAAGAAAAGATCATATTTTTAGTGCTTCAATGAGGTAAGTACATCACACCCCCCAAACTTAGTAGAAACTATAGTCGAAACTAAGTTTACAAAGAGATGTAATTGTCGATTATTAAGCACGTCAAATACAAAAATTTCTTACTCACACAAAATAAATAAAGCATTAAAACGGAAGGGAAAGCCCCCAACAGACGCTCTTGTTTAACGTCGGAGAGTCACGACGGTACCAATTCAAGTCAAGGTATCCTCAAAGACGACGCAAGCCTCATCTGGCGACTTGTAATGCTTCAAGCGATGCCCATTCGCCGCTATGATGTCTCCGTCTTTGTCCATCAACTTAAAACTCCCCCCTCCGAACTGCGGAATATGGATAATGAACGGTCCCGTCCACTTCGATTTTAATTTTCCTGCAAAGAGCTTCAAACAAGAGTTAAAGAGTAATACCTCATCACCTTGCTTGAACTCCTTGTATGAGATCTTTGAATCATGTCATTTCTTCATTCTTTCCTTGTAGATCTCTGAGTTCTTGTAAGCTCGATTTTTGAACTCATCCAATTGATTGATATGAGTCATCCTCAACTCCTTTTGATCATTTAAAGATAAGTTCAAACTCCTCGATGCCCAAAAAGTTTTGTGCTAAATCTCTATGGATAAGTGGCACGGCTTCCCATAGATAATTTTATATGGTGACATATCCAACACTGTCTTATAAGTAGTTCGAAACCCCCACAAAACATCATCAAGCTTCATAGCCCAATTCTTCCTATGGGTTCCGACTACCTTCTCCAATATTTGCTTCACTTTTCGGTTGGAGACTTCAGGTTGCCAATTCGCTTGAGGGTGATAGGGTGTAGTAACCCTATGCTTAATTCCATAATCCTTAAGCACCTTTCAAGAAGTTTATTAACAAAGTGTGAACCTCCATCACTCACTAGTGCTCTAGGTATTCCATAATGGGCAAAAATATATTTCTTTAAGAGGGCTACACAGTCCTTGAATTATTCACTTGAGTGGGAATGACTTCCACCCACTTAGAAACATAATCCAATGCTGGAAGAATGTAGAGAAATCCATTAGATTGGGGAAAAGGCCCCATAAAATTGATCCCTCATACATCGAAGATCTCAAAAACAATGCTCGGCTGAAGTGGCATCTCATCCCTCCTACTTATGTTCCCTATCCTTTGACATCTATCGCATGTCACCACATAGGTCTCACAATCTTTAAACAAAGTAGGCCAATAAAAAGCAGATTAAAGTACCTTTGCTGCCGTCGTTTGAGGCCCGAAGTGCCCCCATTAGGTTGTGCATGAAAAAAATCAAAAACGCTTTCCATCTCCATCTCGGGCACACACCTACAGACTATGGAATTCGTACATATCTTGTAGACAAACAGATCATACCAAATAAACGTCTCAACATCCCTCTTGAATTTAACAAGTTGACATCGGTTGAGATCTCTTGGAATTTCTCCCACAGCATTGTAATTGACATAATCCGTATATCATGGATCCATTCCTTGAGCAGCCACCACACATGCTATTTCCGCTCATTCAGCAAACACTGCCATTATCTTCTCATCCGGGAACATTTCTTCTATGTAATCGAAAGAATCATCACAATGCTCCCTTGTCTCCAACCTTGATAGGTGATCCAAAACGTTCTCCGTACCCTTCTTATATCGGATCTCCATATCAAATTCATGCATAAGAAGAATCCATCTAATAATCTTTGGCTTCGTTTCCTTCTTCTCCATCAGGTACCGAATCGCAGAATGATCCGTGTACACTATAGTCTTCATGCCAACCAAATACTGTCGAAACTTATTGAATGCATATACCACAGCTAGAAACTCCTTTTTAGTGACAGTGTAGTTCTTTTGTGCTGCATCAAAAGTCTTACTCGCATAGTAAATGGCGCAGAACTTCTTCTCCCTTATCTGCCCAAGCATCACTCCAAGTGCTAAATCACTTGCATCACACATGAGTACAAACAGCTGAGTCCAATCCGGTGTGATCAAGATAGGTGCAGTAATAAGCACCTCTTTCAAAACCTGAAAAGCTGTTAGATATTCTTCATCAAAAACAAAAGGAACATCCTTTTCAAGTAAGTGAGATAAGGGCTTGGAGTATTTCGAGAAGTTTTTTATGAATCTTCTATAAAAACCGGCGTGTCCAAGAAAGGACCGCACTCCTTGTTCATTGGTCGGTGGTGGAAGTTTCTCAATTGCCACCACTTTTGCTCTATCTACCTGCAATCCCTTGGCCAAAATATGGTGCCCAAGAACAATCTCATCCCTTACCATGAAGTGACACTTCTCACAGTTCAAGACAAGATTAGTTTCTTGACATCTCTTCAAAACAGTAGATAGGTTAGATAAATAAATATCAAAGGATGAACCAAATATAAAAAAATCATCCATAAACACCTCCATGATCTTTTCTATCAACCCATCAAATATAGCCATCATGCATCTCTAAAATGTAGCAGGTGCATTACACAAACCAAACGACATCTTTCTAAAAACAAACGTTCTATAAGGGCAAGTAAAAGTAGTATTTTCCTGATCCTCGGGTGCAATCATGATTTAATTATAACCCGAGTACCCATCCAAGAAATAATAAAACTTTTACCCTGCAAGACGATCAAGCATTTTACTTGAACTACCAGAGTGGCTCTAGCCCATCCTAGAACTACCGGAGCGGCTCTAGCCTATGATTGATATAGGAACAATCATGGTTAATTGGTAGGATCTTACTTGACCTGCCAGACGGAACTCTCTTCACGACTTCTTGAGATGATGTTAGGGTTTCGGTGGTGGATGGATGATAAGTGTGTTTCCTCTCCAGCGAAAGCTTTTCTTTTATACTCGTGGAACCTCCTTATGGGCTTTGGACGTGCTTTTCTTGAGACATACATCAAATTTGGTAAAAAGACATCCGAAACTTCCAAAAATATCATCAGCGAGAATCTGCTCGACCAAAACTGGACTGGTCGAGCAAGGCCTTCAACTCGAGCAATGTTCGAGCAAACTCTCTGTAAGATTTACGCATTTTGCTCGACCAAGCTCATCTGCTCGACCAAAGTGATGCTGGTCGAGCAACCCTCCAAGTCGAGCAACCTCTCGGTATGTTTCTGCGTACTCCGCTCGACTTGGACACCTTGCTCGACCACAATGATGAAAGTCGAATAAGGCCTTGAGGTCGAACAACCTTTCAAAAATCTCCTTAAAAATCGTGTCTTCCAATTCCGAACCCTTCAGACCTGTTTTCCTATCCAAATATGCTCAAAAAGCCTTACTAGCCTCTGATTCGTGGATTCTCCGTAAACAATTCGATTTGTCTCAATAATAGACCAAATTGTACCCTCTTTCCACACGAATCAAAGTGCATAGCACGTGGATTTACACTCTCAACACTACTCGAGCTCGAGTTCAAGCTCGTCTAAATACTTGTTACATTATCGAGGCGAGCTCGGCTACTCGATAAGGCTCGATAATAATAATAATAATTAAATATAATATTAAATATATTAATTAAAATTCGGGTCGATTAGGCTCGAAAGCTCAACTCGTTTTGCTTAATAAGTCAAGCCGAGTTCGAGCTCGATTGAGTAATTTTCGAGTCGAGCTCGAACTCGTTCATAGGCTCGTTATCAAATCGAGCCGAGCTTGAGTTCAGCTCGATAACTACTCGAGTTAAGCTCGAGTATACACTACTCAGGCTCGCTCGACTCATTTAACAAGCCTACATATACATATAGGGGGGAAAATGATTAAAAGGAGGACCACAAAATTTACCGTGCGAACCTGATTTACCTAGGTGTTTGTGTTATCTTAATTGATGGAGTGAGTAGCTAAGCATTAAAAGTGAAACACTCTCATCCGAGAAACTCTCATTGAAGACTAAGCTCAAATATTTGAATACATGCACAAACGAGAAGAACAAACAGTTGAGTACTCAAATGCGAATAATGACTCAAATGGTAAATAATAAAACTCTTTTTTTTCTATAAGTATTCCAATATTGCTACCGTAGTTACGGAGTTTAAGAAAATTATTTTTAATTATTTTTATTAATTTTAAAGTAAATAATTAATAAAATATGTCATGACTTATGTGTCTTAGCGAGAGCCATATTTTTTTAAATTAATATGTGGTATTTGAAATTTATAAAATTGATGAATGTTTCAATTTGGGGAAAATTTTCAAATATTCAATCAATTGGCAATTTGGCGGGGCGCAAAGGAGAAGAGCAGAAAATTGAGGATTTAGATGCAAATAATTGCTGAAATTAGTGAATTACCCCTTAATTATCATCATAATTAACAATCCAAAAGAAGAAAATTAGAATTCAAACGGAATTTCGGAAACCAGAACATGCCTTGCTTCCTCACATGGCAACTTCTTCATCTGCACTTCCTAAAAAGATCAACCGCTTCAAGCTCTCCACACTCTCTGTCTTGCTTATCTTCGTCTTCTGCGTATTCCTTTTCAATCGAAGGGCTCTTGGTTCTAAGGAGCTCATATCCAACACAGATCGCATCTCGGAAACCCCCGTTTCCCTCCTTCTCTCTCCTCCAAGATCCGCGGAGTTTCTTCAGAAACTAGGTGATTTGAGAGAACCTGTTTCGTCACTGTCTAATGTTGATGATAATGTTCCAGAATCTTCTGGAATTTCGGAGCACGAGTCTCGAGAACGAAGTAAAGAAGATCAAATTTCGTCGGAATCTATTGTTGATGGTGTAACTACTCGTGAAAAGGAAGAGCTGGTCGGGTCGGATTTGAAGTCTCGGGTTAATTTAGGTCAGAGCAATGGCGAGCAATCGAATGGGGAAAAGAGTAAAGAAGAACACAATTCATCAAAACCTAATTTTGGCGGCGAAACTACTCCGGAAAACGAAATGCCGTTAGTTTCGTCGGACTCTGAATCTTCGGACGATTCAGGTGAAAGAAATGGTGAATCCGTGTCATCGAATGAGGAAAATGTGGATCCGGTTACCTTAGAATCTGATGTTGACGATAAAACCATTGAAAAATCTGACGATTCAATTTCATCAAATTCTGATATTGGTGAGGACACCAGTGGAAAAACAGAAGACATTGGAGTTGAGGAAAGGCTCAATGAGGAGACTCCTTCATCAGATAGTGACAATGGCGGTGTAATTGACAATCCAGTTTTAGAAAAGTTGCGGAATTGTGACATTTACAAAGGAACATGGGTGAAAGATGATGCATATCCACTTTACAAACCCGGGTCTTGCCCATATGTTGATGATGGATATGATTGTCAGGGCAATGGGAGGCCTGATTCTGAGTACACACAATGGAGATGGAAGCCAGATGAATGTGATCTCCCCAGGTTTAATACCCTATGTTTTTTTTTCTGAATTTAAGAAATAATTTTGGAATTAATTATAGTTACATTGTTAAGTCTGATTGCTATATTGCTTAATTTAATAGCATTGGAATTGATGGAGGGAGTCAAACATGCTTGTTTAGATATTTATAATTGAAAGCACATGTGGACCTTTTTAATATTGCTTGATGAGAAAAATTGACTGATGTTGTCTACAACTAGGTAGTTTCAGTTCAGTTTGAACTGAAGAAGAATGAGGAAAAATATTAAATTGGTAAAAATTGAAGAAGGTACATCATGGAGGGAATCAGATCTAAGATCTACCAGTTTTTTAATTGGTATCAGAGTTTGTGGCCATCTGATATCTAAACAGAGAAGGAAGTGTTTATTTTTTTAGAAAAATAATGATTATATTTGACGATGCATCTTCAGGTGAATCAATGTGGGTGTTTTAATGAACATGGTTTTCATTCAAGGCCATTAGAGGTTGACACTACATCTTCCATTGATTTATTGAGTTGCATGAATATACCAGTGTCTAACATCTTCAAAGTATAGTTCCCAATTTTGTCTGTAAAACCAAAGGAGTCGAAAACTTGGCCTTTTTGTTGCGACTTTTCTTCATTAAAATACGTTACTGGATGTATCCTCTTAAGTCTTAATGCCATTGGTTGGCGCTACCACCATAAGGGTCTCCTCTGGATCCTTGAAGTCTCTATCATGAACTTTTGATCCCCTAATTTGGGTAATTGGTCTGGATTCGTCTATCATTTGGTTTCTTCAGTAGATAAATACTGTCCTTTGATTGAAGTTCTTGAGATCATGATCCATGTCTATCTAGGGTTTTAGTGACAAATCTAGTTCACATTCATGTTATTTAATGTGCTTGCAGATTTTGTTTGCAGATCTGTTTGTGCTACGTAATTTATTCTCTGTTACCGTATTCAACCTCATTATCCGATCATGTATCCTGTTACTAACAACATAACATAGAAACATGAATTGGCATGTGAAAGATATGTTCCTTTAAATAGAAGAATAAGTAGGCACATTAGTGCTCGTGAAATTTGGACAACCGAAAGTATGCTGAAGTATTTTTTTTAAGTGTTGAATATTTCTGAACTCTTGAATCACTGTTACAATATGCTTAATCGGTATTGCTAATAGGTTTTGTTCTCTGCACTGCATGTTGTGCTTATTAAATCCACACGCATCCTTCGTATTCATGCAGGTTTAATGCTACCGACTTTTTGGTGAGATTGGGAGGTAAGAGGCTTATGCTGGTAGGCGACTCTATGAACCGGAATCAGTTTGAGTCTCTCCCATGTCTTTTACGTGAGGGTCTTGCCGATAAGAGCAGGATGTATGAAACCCATGGATATAAAATATCAAAAGGAAGAGGATACTTCATTTTCAGATTTAAGGTAATAGCTAACGGGAGACTGAATCACTCTTTGTTTGTGTAATTTGAATTATTTGCTGTTGCACTGCTCCTGTAGGATTATGACTGCTCAGTTGAATTCGTCCGATCACACTTCCTCGTTAGGGAAGGAATTCGTATCAATGGACAGGGAAATTCAAACCCAACTTTATCTATTGATCGCATTGACAAAACTTCTGCTCGTTGGCTGCGAGCAGATATACTTGTATTTAACACAGGCCACTGGTGGACACACGGGAAGACAGCTAGGGGTACTGATTCAATTAAATATATTAATTCGTAGTAATCTTTCAATCTAACTACATGGATTTTCTTGAAAAGTTGATATGAAGTGTTCTTGCAGGAAAAACTACTATAAAGAAGGCAATCACATCTATCCTCACTTTGATGCTGTGGAAGCGTACAGGAGAGCCATCACAACCTGGGCTACATGGGTTAAAAAGAACATAAGACAAAACAAGTTGGTTATTTATCGAGGGTACTCATCTGCTCATTTTAGGTACCAATCTTCGTGAGCTTTATTCATATGATTGAAAAAACAGAAAACAGAACATGTTTTAACACTGTATATGGATGCAACAGAGGTGGAGATTGGGATTCGGGTGGATCACGGAACCTGTCTTACAAGGAGCTATTCTGGACAACTATCCAGAGAAGATGACAATCGTGGAAGATGTCATCAGGGAGACACAGGTGCGAGTGGTGCTGCTGAATGTGACAAGTTTAACCAATTTCCGCAAGGATGGACACCCTTCGATTTATGGAAAGAATGTGACTCGATTGAAGAAGGTATCTACTAGAAGGCAAGATTGTAGCCACTGGTGTCTTCCTGGGGTGCCCGATGCTTGGAACGAGCTAATCTACACGACGTTGGTTGCTAAGCGGACGTAAATTCTACTTCATGTATCCATCCATTGCTTATAGGTGTATCAATTGCTAAAACACAATGTGTAGTTAAAATCTCTTTTGTTAAGGAACTTTTATTATCTGATGACTTCAACAACTTGTAACAAAAAATACACCATAATAGTAAAAAAAATATCTAGAAAGTTTAATTTTAGAAAATTTGAGATTATTTTTTCTTCTAAAATCTTTCTCCACCAATATATCTTTTTTTCTAAAATTTATTCATGTTTCTCAATTTCTTCATCATCTCTTTATTGTTTTATAAATCACCTTCGTTCAAGTATTTTCACATCTCATCATTTTCTTTAATGGAAGTCCTCCTCTTTCTCTCATCAGCTTTTTAACTCTTTGTTTTTTATTTTCCTCAAGTTTTTTTAATTTATTTTTTTTAACGTAAATATTATATACGATTCATATTTCCCAAAATATAACCTATAAAATAGAAAGGTGAATAAAAAAAATTCAAAAGAAAAACGTAGTAATATATTAAAAATGAGAAATAATTTACATAGATTAATCTCTTATTCGCTAATTTGTTGTGTAGTAAATTTCTTCAAAAAGAATTCAAAAACTCAAAGAATGAGATAATTATTTCAGTTAAAAAAAATAGTGATTAATATATTAAAAATGAGAAATAATTTACATAGATTAATCTCTTATTCGCTAATTTGTTGTGTAGTAAATTTCTTCAGAAAGAATTCAAAAACTCAAAGAATGAGATAATTATGTGATTTCGTTAAAAAAAAATAGTGATTTCTGAACCTAGTGTTAACGGTATAGTGAGGAGGGTGGCACATCATTATATAGATTTATACTGGGCGGATCCAGAAAAATGTATATATTTATGTTACAATTAATAATTTAAGTAATAAGTGAATAATGAAAATATGAATGCTTTTATAAAACATGAATATTAATATATTGTGTGTATATATATGAGTAAAGTAAGAAAAAAATACCAAGATTTAAAAATAAAATAAAAAGAAAGCATATGATGTATAAAAAAAATAGAGAATACAAAGAAATTATATAAATATAAATAAAGAAATGAATAAATTATAAACTAAAGTTGTGGGAATTATGTAAATTTAAAAAGGAATAAATAAAGAAAATGGTAATAAAAATAAAATAAAAAGAAAGCATATGATGTATAAAAAAATAGAGAATACAAAGAAATTATATAAATATAAATAAAGAAATGAATAAATTATAAACTAAAGTTGTGGGAATAATGTTGGGAATAATGTAAATTTAAAAAGGAATAAATAAAGAAAATGGTAATACAAAGAAATTATATAAATATAATAAAGAAATGAATAAATTATAAACTAAAGTTGTGGGAATAATGTAAATTTAAAAAGGAATAAATAAAGAAAATGGTAATAAAAATAAAATAAAAAGAAAGCATATGATGATGCTTTTATAAAACATGAATATTAATATATTGTGTGTATATATGAGTAAAGTAAAAAAAAAACACCAAGATTTAAAAATAAAATAAAAAGAAAGCATATGATGTATAAAAAAAATAGAGAATACAAAGAAATTATATAAATATAAATAAAGAAATGAATAAATTATAAACTAAAGTTGTGGGAATAATGTAAATTTAAAAAGGAATAAATAAAGAAAATGGTAATAAAAATAAAATAAAAAGAAAGCATATGATGTATAAAAAAAATAGAGAATACAAAGAAATTATATAAATATAAATAAAGAAATGAATAAATTATAAACTAAAGTTGTGGGAATAATGTAAATTTAAAAAGGAATAAAAAAAGAAAATGGTAATACAAAGAAATTATATAAATATAAATAAAGAAATGAATAAATTATAAACTAAAGTTGTGGAATAATGTAAATTTAAAAAGGAATAAATAAAGAAAATAGTAATAAAAATAAAATAAAAAGAAAGCATGTGTGTATATATGAGTAAAGTAAGAAAAAAACACCAAGATTTAAAAATAAAATAAAAAGAAAGCATATGATGTATAAAAAAAATAGAGAATACAAAGAAATTATATAAATATAAATAAAGAAATGAATAAATTATAAACTAAAGTTGTGGGAATAATGTAAATTTAAAAAGGAATAAATAAAGAAAATGGTAATAAAAATAAAATAAAAAGAAAGCATATGATGTATAAAAAAAATAGAGAATACAAAGAAATTATATAAATATAAATAAAGAAATGAATAAATTATAAACTAAAGTTGTGGGAATAATGTTGGGAATAATGTAAATTTAAAAAGGAATAAAAAAAGAGAATAATGTTGGGAATAATGTAAATTTAAAAAGGAATAAAAAAAGAAAATGGTAATACAAAGAAATTATATAAATATAAATAAAGAAATGAATAAATTATAAACTAAAGTTGTGGAATAATGTAAATTTAAAAAGGAATAAATAAAGAAAATAGTAATAAAAATAAAATAAAAAGAAAGCATATGAAGGGATCCCCATGGTTTGAACTCTCAAACTCAACTACTGCACTATAGGTGCTAACCACTAAGCTACTATGTATATTAGTTGTTATATCCAATATATATAGGTATTATTTTTCATTTTGGAGTACAACTGTACCCCAAACCTATACCGGATCCGCCCTAGATTTATAAGGCCATATTTATCCTACTAAAGAACTTCCATTTTGGAATTCAAAATAGAATTCTAAGTGCTACTTATATGACTCAGTAGTTGTGACAATCACTTAACTCAAAAAAAAAAAAAAAAACCACAACTTAGAAAAGATGAATGTAAAATAATTCTATTTTATAGACATATTTTGGGTTAATGTTCTTCAAACATCAAATATTTTATTTAATGGTGTTATATCTCCATATTTGTATTATGAAATTCTCAATCTTTGCATTTATTTTTTTTTAAGCTTATAGATTTTATTAAATTATTATATGTATACGTGTCAATATCCAATTACTCGTAATAGGAGATATAATACAAAATTTGAGATTATATGTCAACAAAAATCATTATTATTAGATAAGTCAAAGGTATAACGATATTAAAAAGGCAAAAGCTCCTGCACTCCGGGATACGGAGGGATACCCCATGTCTGTGTCCCAATGTGAACACAACCCTCCACTCCAATTCTATTTAAATTTATATATTGCTAGGGGTTTAAAGGGGCGCGAAATGTGTTTCATGCTGTTTAAATTTATATATTGCGGGTTTAAAGGGGCGCGAAATGTGTTCCATACGCCCTGGTGACCAGAGCCTCAATCTATTAAATATTGAGATGGTCTAAAATTTATTACTGTATTTAGCACAAATATACATAATTGTATTGGATGCATAAATGTTATGAATGTGACTAGCTACTTAGATGTGATTGCTTTTAGTATTGTATGCTAGACTAGATACATTTTCACATACATTTTTATTTGTTTTAATGGTTAGATCCACTACATTTAAGATGCTTTTATTTGAATGACGCGGCTATTTACCCACCCAGTTTTCTTAAATACATCGAATTTCATATATTTTAAAAAATACTAAAATATTAAAGACTCTAATATTCTTTAATAATAATTAAATAATAATACTAAAAAAAGCTATTTTGATAAATACACCTTTAAACCAAAATCCTAAATCCGTTGTCATCTTCGTCAAACACCATCAATCATTTATCTTTCCATGAGAGTAAAATTCTTAAACTGCTAAAGTATGATGTTGGAGAAAAAATAATAAAAAGTTTAAAAAATACTCAATTTTAAGCATTTTTATCAACCTAAACGTTGATTTTATGTTTTTATATTTTGTTTGAATTGGTGGACGTTCGGCCAAATAGGAGCAAAAAAATAACTTATGTTCGACCATTATTGGTCAAACAATCTTAGAATTTTGAATTGATGTTGGTCGAACACAACAAAAAATACAAAAAAAAAAATGTTGGCTGGCACTGATCGAAAAAAAAACTCTAGGCCGGTGCTGTTCGGACACAACTAACTTGCAGCTAGTGCCGACCGTACAGAATAATTATTTTCGACAAATCAGGATTGAATAGCATAAAATGTCCTAGATCGATTGAAAATTTTCAATGCCATGTTTTTTTTCACTATATTTATGCTATATCCTAACAAATCAAGGTTCCAACGCTTATGTTTATACGATTTAATTTATATACTTGCTATTTCATTGATTTATTTATGAAATTAACTCAAAATATTTATAAATCTCAAAACATAATTTCTTTACAATCAAGATTGATAAAAAATAGAGTAAATAGTTGGGGAGACTTGATAAATTTATAGATGAATTAATCCTCTCTTTTTCCTTTAATTTTCTCATTTCATTTTCCATCTCTTCTTCTCTTTTTCTTTTTGAATGTGGATGGATGTATGTGTTATAATTTAATTTGAAGGGATGGATTGGATGAATGTGGATGTATTAAATTATGGGTAATTTAGTCTTTTACATATGTGTATATATATATAATTTTATTGCGTGTAAATATAAATGGGTATATGTAGTAAAACGGTAGGTATGAATAACCGCGCCCTTATTTTAATTACTCACTTTTATTTTTCTACTATTTATATTATTCTTATAAAATAAAAATAAATAAGTTTTCTCTCAACGAATTACCCTCTTACCCTCTACAAATATATTATTTTGATCGACAATTGCCATTTCACAAAAGGGTAGGTTTGTATGAGATCGTCTCATGGATCTTATTTCGTGGGATGAATTATCCATCAATTAACTAATATGATATAAGAAATAAAAAAAAAGCAGCTTTAGGCGTTAACCGGTCTCCTGAGCAAACTTCCAGCAAAAAAGGCACTATTCAATTAATGCAGTATTCAATTAATGTGATTTTACATTTAAATAAATATTAATGATTTTAAATTATTTAAATACAATACTTAATCTTATACATTTAAAAAAATTAATGATTTTAAATTATTAAAAACAATACTTAAAATATAATGTGATCATTAAAAAAAATTAAAAGTGATAGTTAAATATTAAAAAATAATACACTTATTATTGAATTATTTCATGAAGTGATAACATTTTTAATAAAAAATAATATTTGAATAAGGAAAAGTGATATTTGACTGATCAAATTATTTCATAAATAATTTGTAAGATAAACAAAAAGTGATTACATTTTTAATTAAAAGTAATATTTGATTAAGGAAAAAGCCATACACATCCAATTACATTATTTAATGAAAAATTTATATGACGGATAAAAAGTGGTAATATTTTTAATAAAACCGTGATGACATTTTCAATCAAAAGTGATATATACCCAATTATATTATTTAATGAAAAAAATTTATACGACGTATATAAAGTGATAACATTTCTAATAAAACGTGATAACATTTTCAATCAAATGTGATATTTGATCAAGAAAAAGTAATACACATTCAATTATATTATTATTTAATGAAATAATTATTGGATTAATAAAAGGTGATAATATTTATAATAAGAAGTGATACCTGATCAAAGAAAAGTGATAAATGTCATATTAAATTATTTAATGAATATATTATATCATACGAATAAAAAGTGATAACTTTTTTAATAAAAAGTGATACATGATAAAAAAAATAATAATTATTTGAATAAACTATTTCATTAATTATTAATATAATAAATAAATGTGGTAATTAATAAATAAAAAATAAGTTATGATCCAAATTTTTTGACACAATTTAGATTAATTGTGTTCCTAAAGGAAATATTCCCTTATTTAATTTACGACTAATTAATAATATAAATGAAGAAAACTACACGTTTTAATATATTATAAAATAAAATAAAACAAAGTGTAAATGAATTAAAAAAAAAAACCTAACGGTAAAATGAAACTGAATTAATTAAGTTGAGATGGGCTAACTGAAGTAATTAGCTGGTAGTCAAGGTATTCCGTTTCCGATCAGCGAGAGTTTAAGTGATTTATATTTGACCCGTCTCACGTGGTGAGATTTGTAAGACGGTGTCGTATAAGTTTTTTCTTCACAAAAATATTTTAATGCCCTACAAACAATTAATATATTTTATAAATGTTATACCCCTACATTTTTCTTATTAAATTACTCTAAACATATATTAATAATCTATAAATTTTTTCATTAAATTACCCTATATATCCCTATTTTATTTTATATAATAATATTGTACACTTAAAAGAGGAAAATTTCTTATTTTGTACTGCAATAAATAAATTATATGGAAGAAAGAGTAAAAATTAACAATTTCATAAATGAATAGAATATTTTTCTATATTTTGATAATTTTATTTAAGCGGGCCCCCGAAATTGAATGCGAGCCCTCTCCCATGTTAGCAAGAGAACACTTTCAAAGCCATTTCTTTCTACTCGGGCCTTATATTCTCTCTCTCAATCTCGCCGCAAAATCCTCCCCCTCCTCTCTCTCTCTCTCTAAATCCGCGGATTTCAAAGATTTTGTCTTATACATCATTCATGAGTAGGGGTTGAAGATATACACCCTGAGAATGTGTATTTTCTTCTTCCTCGTAGACTGAGAGTGTGTGAGTGAGCAGTGTACAGCACTCCCACAGACTTTTTTTGAGGAATGCTGAAGAAGTAGTCGCTGCATCTAGCATCATCAAAAGTGGAGAGAGAAATGTTGAGCTTTTTGATCAGAAAAGATGTCAGGAAAATTCTCAAGCGCAAGGATAGCGACGCTGGCGAAAGAGGTCCATTTTCTTTCTCTTCTCTTTTAATTTGATTTTATATGGAATGTAATTGGGCGGTTACGATTTCTGTAATGCTTTATTAGGTCACAGCTTTAAATAATTGGCACTGCCATTATTGACGGTGTGGTAGAATTTCTTTTGCAATCACGGATCATAAAGTACATACTGTTTTATGGGAGAGAGAGAAAGAGAAGGATTTGTTAGTTAATTAGGGATTTAAAATGGTCACCGAGTTTGGATTTTGATTTCTGTGAGGGCAAATTTGATGTGATGTTAGAATCTCCTGAAGTTAACAACAAAAATGTATACCACCTACTAGTTTATCTATTAAAGAATGCTGTGTGTTTAAAAATAAAAAATAAAAATTGAGAGAGATAGAGAGAGAGTAAAGAATGCTGTGATTTTACTGCAAAAAGTCTCCCATTGTGAGCAATTAGTTGTAGGTGATAGATAAAGAGCTGAATTAGAGCCAGATGATATGTGGGAAAAGGGGGGAGAGACCTGGTTTCAGCCCCCCAACGTTTTCTTCAGAGAGTATTTTTTTTTTGTAATTTTTAATATTTTTAAAATTATACTACCTCTCAAATTTACTTCATTTTTTCTCAGAGCAACTAACATGTTATTAATCTGAATATTATTTTAAGAGACTGACATTTACTTTCTTCAAACTCTTGATCTGAGTTTGAAAACTCTATGATGGTTGTTTAGGAAAATTTTTCCAGTTTTAAAATGAAGAGTTGTGAAATAATTAAAAAAACACTTTGTTGATCTTACATATTCTCCCTTTCAGAGTCAAAGTTCGAACTTTTACAGAGGGAACACGATCTCTGGAAAAATCATAAGATACAATTAATTAAAATCAGCTTAAGAAACACTTGCAACAACCTATGCATGTACAGATGCATTTCCATTATCTCTGTAAAACTTGACATAGGCGAGGCTTCACTTTTCTGGTTCTTCATGTTTTATTTTTCTCAAGAGTTGGCCGTGTAAATTCTTAAATAATTCAGTTCTACTGTTGAATGTGCATCAACATAAACTTCAAACATTCCTTTTGGTTAATCCTGCACTCTCCACAGTTGTACACATCATTGTAACTTCTATCATATTTCTTAATTTTTTTGGAAACTTAATTTTGTTGTAGAGCTTATTCTTCATTTAACCATTAATCACTATGGCCAATCAATTTAACTTGAAATCTCAAGAACTGTAAAGAATCGTCTACGTATTGATGTACATTCTTGGAATTTATATATATCATTTATCTTGGGTTTTTTTTTTTTTTACCACAATGGGTTATTTAAATTCCAGACATCAGCTTATATATTTCTTATCTTCATTTAGGTAGAGCCTTGGAGGAATTGCGCTCGTCTATGTTTAGCAAATTCCGGTCCATTAATGTGTCCAAACGTCAACAACAATCACTTTGGGGACCCACTATTGCTCTTACATTTAATTTTTTGGTTTCTGTTAATATTATCTTGATGAACAAACTGGTAAACCACTTACCTCTCTTCTTTGCCCTCCTTGCTATGCCAATATGTGATAATTAGGCTTCACCTTGTTTTTATCTTTTTTGCCAGGTACTTGTGAAGGTTGGATTTAATTATCCTATCTTTTTGACTTTTATTCACTATGTGTGTAGTTGGTTGATAATGGCACTTTTAAAAGCTCTGTCAATCATGTCTTTTTCTTCTCCTCCGAAGTCAACAAAATATACTTCTTTGTTGTCTCTTGGTATAGTCATGTCACTCTCCACTGGTCTTGCGAATGTTAGCTTGAAATATAACAGGTGAGACAACATTCTGCGGATTACTTTTGTTTGAACTATATTAATTAGTTCTAAAATACTGCCAATGTCTTTCTTCAGTGTGGGGTTTTACCAGATGGCTAAGATTGCAGTGACTCCCGCTATTGTTTTAGCTGAGTTCATTCTCTTTAGGAAAAGAATATCGAAACGAAAGGTATCCATATTTTTAGCAATTATATTCGTTCTTCAATCTTGGAAACTATATTGTGCAATAATTTGCTTTATCTGCTGTTAGCTTATGCTTCATTATTAATAATTATTGTACTGTGTGTTTGATTCACCTGTCTTTTTATTTTTTGTTCTATTTTGGTTGTACATCCATGAGCGTGTTTAATTCTTAATTCATGTATCCATTGTAATGGTGCTTTAACGGGTTGCTATTATAATCTATATTCTATGTTGTAATAAGAACAAGTCCATTTGATGTGTTTACTATATTTCATTTAATAATTATGTTTCTTATTTAAGTTTGAAAAGAAAAAAATGCAACCATGTTGATCTATAATCTACCAATCTGGATCTGTTAGTTATTCTAACCTAAACGTAAGGTAATTTAAAAGAAAATTCTTGTGATAGTACATTGAAATCATTATAAATTACCCATTTAGTGACTATGAATCATCATTCATCAGTCAAATGGATTCCTTATGTTTGGTACTCTCTATGTTGTTTCTAGGTACTTGCACTTACTGTAGTATCAATTGGTGTATCTGTTGCTACGGTAACCGATCTTCAGTTTCATTTTTTCGGTGCTTGCATAGCAGTAGCATGGATAATACCAAGTGCAGTTAATAAAATATTGTGGTCTAATCTTCAACAACAAGACAACTGGAGTGCGCTTGCGTGAGTATAGTTTTTCTATGAGTTTTCAATCTACAAACTTATTTTTGGAGCACTCAATTATTTGTTGACTCAAATTATACTGATTGGAATTTCTTTGCATGTATTTTTTGACAGTCTAATGTGGAAAACAACACCAATTACATTGTTCTTCCTGGTTATGTTAATGCCATCACTGGACCCTCCAGGCGTGCTTTCTTTTGAGTGGAACCTCAATAATTGTGTAGCCATTGGTGGTTCTGCTGTACTAGGCTTCTTGCTTCAGTGGTCTGGTGCTCTGGCTCTTGGGTACGTGTCTTCTCCTATATCTGCTCTTTGCTTCCTTATCTCTTGATCAATTTCTTTGCAGCTTCTATTATTTCTAAACAATATTTCCTTTGATCACATCGCCCGATAAACTTCACTTAAAAGATATTTTTCTAAGTTGGGAATTGTCAAACTTGTGAACATTAGTCATATCAGTTCCCTTCATGATGATTGCATTATTCATGTGATAATGACCAAATCATGAAATGATCTTAGTTACCAGTCATCAAATCCCTGTAGCTTTTGCAATAATTGGATTAGATTCAAGTACCAGAGGCTCCGTACTAACCTCGTTTGTGCCTTGCTAAATGACAAGCCCAACTTGTTAAAATATGCACTTGAACTGGAAAAAAGTCATATTTATAATGTATTTAGCATGCCACTGACTGAACTCTCTCTCTTGAGGTAGGGCAACCTCTGCAACAACCCATGTTGTTCTCGGACAGTTCAAAACTTGTGTAATCCTCCTAGGTGGATTTTTTCTATTTGGTTCAAATCCTGGAGCAACGAGTATCTGTGGAGCAGCTGTTGCTCTTACCGGAATGTCCTTTTACACATATCTCAACTTACAATCGAGGCAACAAACAGCTACGGTATCATCATGGCAGTCTACACTGCCTCTATCGAAATCTAAGCTGAGCAAAGAAGGCGATGAAATCCGTATGGAGGTGGTGGAGAGCGCCCCGAGCATGGTGGTTGAACAGAGACCGTAACTGATCCGTGAAGCCTTGTTATTAACCACAGTTCGTTATCAAGGTAGTTTTTTGGTTCTTGACATGACTAACAACAGCTAGAAGTAAACCTTTTAAATTCAGATAATTGTTTTGTGTTGCATTATTTAGTTTGGTTTAATATTATGAGAGGATCCCTAATTTCCACTCTATTTGTGTGACAAAAAAGTGTTAGAATTCTTGTAAAAACACTAACCTTTCTGTGTGTAATGAGAAATTATCATCTTTTCGTATTTATTTCAAGGTCGAGCGGATGAAAATCTTGCTTTCCTTAGATTCCACAAATAGTTTTGCGTGAAATTGTGTCACAGTGTATAATGCGAGATTGAAAAATATGATATTCAATGGCGATTGTGTGAATAATCTTTTCTGATTTGATATTATATTGAATATTGTATTACATTAAAAAAATTTATTTGTTTGATGTGTATCGATTATATCATGTGATTAGTGAAATGGAAAAATCAAGATCAAATAGTGGTATGCTACATGAAGAATTAATTTGTCTCCATTTCCTTTCCAATAATAGCATCAAGTTATATATATATATATATATATTAAAAAAAGAAGAAGAAGCTTTTTCAAGGCATCAATTGCGAAAAGAGTGTTTCATAAATCATAATAATAGAACCAATTCACAGAACATACAACATTTAATGCTAACATAATCTTTTCAACTTAAGACAATAAATTCTGATTTTGCACAAATTATTATTCAAAATCTTTAACCAGAAACGCTCTGTATTTTATTTGTATCCTGGCCAGCAGAAATTTGCTTGGGCCCAACTCCTAGTCAAAGTAGTAAAATTTGTTGGTTAAATTTAAAATTTTTGTAATACACAGTATGAAATAAAAATTTGCTTGATACTTGACATATAAGTACTAATTTTCATTTGTAATTTGACCTCAACATTAGATGATAACAAGGCCTATGGCCAGCCATATCTTCTAACAAATTTATTATCTATCACTGCATACAACCCGGTTTCGTCGATGCGCCACTGCAGTGCTCGGGTGGCGCATCTTTTTGAGTCGGCGATGGAATCAAAGAGGACGAAATGCCCCCGCAAGTTCCCCAATGTCAAGTCACAAGACATTTGGCTTCTCTGATTTTCCACCACTGTAACATAGAATGAAAATGTGGCATAAGGGTTGATGGTGGCACTCCCAATATCCTTCCCATTTGAGAAACAATGTGCACCCAAGTTTTGGGTTGGTGAACCATCTAATAGGGTTACCTCACACTCAAAATTAGCACTCACCAATAAAGGAGGCATGATTGCATGGATTAGCAACACCAAGAAAGATATTCTATGAGCAAAAATAATCATTTTTTTTACTTATGTATTGTGTGTTTGTGAATTGGAATTTAGATAGGTTGAAATAATTTAGTTTTTAAGACTTAATATAGAGGTCTAAGATGTTATGAATATCTATTAGATTACGGATATATATGGAAAAAGGATACCACATTTACACTACTAACCATAATGTAAAATGCAGCAATAATTAAGAGTAATAATAATTGATTAATGTCGTATAGATTTTATATTATACGGGATGACTTGTAATAATGTGGGTGTATATTATAAAAAGTGGGCAGGTAAATTTTTAAAATTTCAAAAACAAAGTTAAATTGAATGGTAATCGAACCTAATTCATCTATATATATATATATATATATATATATATATATATATATATATATATATATATAATAAATCCAATCCTGACCATCTATTTTTAAAAAAAATCTCAGCCACCTATTAAAATAATTAAATAATTATAATTATGACATTTTCAAATTAGGAAATAAGATTTTATTTATTAAAAAATTAAGAATAAATTCAATCCTGACATCTATTTTTAAAACAAATCTCAGCTACCCATTAATATAATTAAATAATTATAATTATGACATTTTCAAATTAGGAAATAAGATTTTATTTATTAAAAAATTAATAATATTAAATAGACCAATCAAATCAAATCAAATTATATAAAAGTAGAATAAATCAAATCCTGACCATCTATTTTTAAAACAAATCTCAGCCACCCATTAAAATAATTAAATAATTATAATTATGACCTTTTCAAATTAGGAAATAAGATTTTATTTATTAAAAAAATAATAATATTAAATAGACCAATCAAATTGTAGGGATGGAAAGACCCAAGCCCACAGAATTAGGTCAAATAATCCATTGACCAATCAGCCCAAGCCCACAAAATTAGGTCAAATAATCCATTGACCAATTAAATTGCGAGTTATATATGGGCTTCCTCACCCTTCACCTATATAAGGAGCCCTTCTCCATTCATTTCAAACACACCGAGAACGATTCTCTAAGAAGATCAAAGACTTCAGAATTGTCTGAATAGTTCTTCGAATTCTTCAACAAGAATCAAATCAAGAACGGAATACATCTGGGATTCAGGTTCTAAACCGCCTGAATCAAGTGTTGTACAGTCAAAAATTTGAACAGCCTATAATCTGGTTTTAAATCGTCCGAATTAAGCGTTCTATAGTAAAAAAAATTGAACGGCCTATAATTTGGGATATTAAAATAATTAAATAATTATAATTATGACTTTTTCAAATTAGGAAATAAGATATTATTTATTAAAAAATTAATAATATTAAATATAAATCCAATCCTAGCCATCTATTTTTCTAAATAGATCTCAACAAAAAAAATCAAATCCTGGCCATCTATTTCTCAAATAAATCTCAGTCACCCATTGAAATAATTATATTAAATAATTGTAATTATAACTTTTTCAAATTAGGAAATAATTAAATAATTATAATAAATCCTGACCCTGACCATCTATTTCTCAAACAAATTTCAGTAACTCAATAAAATAATTAAATTAAATAATTATAATTATGACTTTTTCAAATTAGAAAATAATTTAGTTCAATCTAGAATAAATCTAATTTTGGCAATTTATTTATTAAACAAATCTGCCCTATTAAAATAGTTAAATAATTATAATAAATCCAATTCTGGCCATTTATTTCTCACACAAATCTCAGTCACTTAATAAATAATTAAATAATTATAATTGTGACATTTTCAAATTAGAAAATAATATATTATTTGTTAAAAAATTAATAATACTCCCTCCATTCTACGTATTTTTACCTACTTTCCATTTTGGCTGTCCCATGTATTTTTACCTATTCCATTAATAGAAAAAATGTATAATATTTTATTACTTACTTTTTACAATCCCAACAACTTTAATAACTTTTTTACACTTTATTCATCATTCCTAACAACTTTTTACTTTTTCTTTTTAAATCACAAATTTATCCCTACTTTTTCTTACATAATATATTAAAAAATAACATGTCTTAATCTCCGTACCCGTATAAATGGGTAAAAATACTCGAAACGGAGGAGTATTAAATATAAATCAAATCCTAACCATCTATTTTTCAAACAAATCTCAACCATCTATTAAAATAATAAAATAATCATAATTATAACTTTTTCAAATTAGGAAATTATTTATTGTTTCCAAAGAGTTTAGGGTTTTAGGGTTTAAGGGTTTCAGGGTTTATCTTAAACAAATCTAAGTCATCCATCAAAATAATTAAATAATTATAATTATAACTTTTTTAAATTATTTATTAAAAAATTAATAATATTAAATATAAATCCAATCCTAACAATCTATTTTTCAATCAAATCTCAACCACCCATTAAAATAGTTAAATAATTGTAATTATAACCTTTTCAAATCAGAAAATAATTTCACCAATTAAAATAATTAAATAATTATAATTATAACTTTTTTAAATTAGAAAATAAAATATTAATTATTAAAAAATTAATAATATTAACCCAATCTTGACAATCTATTTTTTAAACAAATTTCAACCACCTATTAAAATAATTAAATAATTATAATTACGGCTTTTTCAAATTGGAAATAAGATATTGTTTATTAAAAAAATTAATAATATTAATCCAATCCTGACCAAGTCATCCATTAAAATAATTATTTAATTTAATATTTTCAAATGATTTAGGGTTAGTTCTTAAACAAAAGAATTATAATTACGAATTTTTAAAATTAGGAAATAAGATATTATGTATTAAAAAACTAAAAATATTAATCATGACCAAACCATCCATTAAAATAATTATTTAATTTAATGTTTTCAAAGGGTCTAGGGTTTAGGGTTGATTTTAGGGGTTTAGGGTTTAGGGTTTTAGGATTTGTGGCATAATATTTCCATATGATCAAACAGCCACCCAGAATAAATCCAATGATGGTCATCTATTTCTCAAAAAAATATCAGATATCCATTAAAATAATAAAATAATTATAATTATGACCTTTTCAAATTAGGAAATAAGATATTATTTATTAAAAAATTAATAATAAATTAGAAAATAATATATTATTTATTAAAAAATTAATAATAAATTAAAAAAATAAGATATTATTTATTAAAAAATTAATAATATTAATTCAATCCTGACCATCTATTTTTTAAACAAATCTCAGCCACCCACAATGTTTATCCACAAAAAAACGGTATGCATTTTTTAAGTTAAACTCAATTATATACTCCCTCCGTCCCACACTAAGGGTAGTTTTTATTTTTTGGCACGTAGATTAAGGAGTATTATTATTTAATGTGTAGTGAGTAGTTGTATTAGTGGAGTGTGGGTCCCATATTTTAATTGTATTAGTGGGTGTGTGTGGGTCCCATGTATGTAAAAAAGAAAAGTGAACTTTTTGGGTGGGAGGACAAAAATGGAAAAAATAGACTCTTTGGATGAGACGGAGGGAGTATTAATTTTTCAAAACAACTTATTCTGCAATAAACATCGAATATCTACATGTTTCAGATGAAATATTCTTTTATTTATATTGTAACCAATATTGCATTCGAAAGGGTTCGTCAATTCACAATAAATGGTTTTAAATTGTGTAAATTAATAATATAGAATCTGATCATATAATTAAGAAAAATGAAAATTTTATTGTTGTATTTTAATTTGTCATATTATAAGATAATTAAAAAAATAAATAAAGAAATAATACGATAACAAGATTCAAACCACACCAAAACCGGATAAGGGAAGCTCAAACAAATCTCAATCATCCATTAAAATAATTAAATAATTATAATTATAACTTTTCAAATTAGGAAATAAGATAATTAAATAATTATAATTATGACTTTTTCAAATTAAGAATCAAAATATTATTTATTAAAAAATTAATAATATTAAATATAAATCCAATCCTAACCATCAAAGGGTTTAGGGTTTAGGATTTAGGGGTTTAGAGTTTTAGGGTTTATGGCATAATGTTTCCAGAGGGTAAAATCTAAAACAAATCTCAGCAACTCATTAAAATTATTAAATAATTGTAATTATGAATAATCTCACTTCATATTCAAATAAATATTATTCGGTTCAAACATTATAAAATTAAGTGAAATTGTAAATTGTTGTTGCTCTAAAAATAACACATCCCGTGCAACGCACGGGTGCCCATAATGCCCATAATCCCTAATTTATTATAATTAATCATCTCAACATGTAAGACTAATTTCACTCACTTTAATTATTATTTAATTGATGATTAATTGTACTTACAACTCCAAGTGTTTTGTTCTTGAGTTATTAATTGTGTGAGGATGGTAGGAAGCCATATGATGAATCTATACAATTTCGAAAGCACTACTATATCTGATGTTCGGAAAGCCAAAGGGAAGGGTGCAGATGGATCCTGGCTCTGGTGCACCGCCGATGATACGGTGTATGATGCTGTGAAGTCGATGACTCAGCACAATGTTGGAGCTCTGGTTGTTGTTAAACCGGGGGAGCAGAGCTGAATTGCTGGAATTAATAATTATAATTTTTTCAAATAGGAAATAATTTAGTCAAATCTAGAATAAATCAAATCTTGACCATCTATTTCTTAAACAAATCTCAGCCACCTCTCAGCTACCCATTAAAATAATTAAATAATTATAATAATCCAATCATGACCATCTATTTCTCAAACAAATCATATAATTCAAGTAGATATTATTCGGTCAAAAATCATAAAATTAAGCTAAGTTGTTGCCCTAAAACTAACACATGTCGTGCAACGCACGAGTTAGCTACTAGTAATGATAAATAGTTGTGTGAGAGAGAAGGATAAAAAGTAATAGCATCATTATTCTTTTGCTTATCACTTTTTATTTATATTATAAATTGTTCATGAAATAGCTTTCTGTACTATTATTACTTTTCATCAATTGAGATAATTTTTTATTAATAATATTATCACTTTTTATCGTCTCATATAAATAAGGGCTTACATGAAACGGTTTCACATAAGACTTGCTCATTGATAATTGGATTCGATTAGTTATTCCGTTTTCACCTAAAAATTCTCAACCCTACTCTTGATTGTGATAAAGTGAGATTAATTGTGATCGTAAAGGAGTTTTTTTGGATAAGTAAAAATTTATTAGAAGGCATGAGAATTGCCCCAGTTTACAAGTACCACATAAATATAACAAAAACAATGCTACAATTTCTTGAGCTTCTATAGCCAAATTTTAACCAATTCTCAATCTAGATTCATAATCACAATTCAATGCATAAACATGGTGTAATCGACCAAGTCCTAAAATCTATATTTTTTAACATACCTCATTTGATATGGGTGATCCAACTCCAAACTCTACTCTTTATTTCCTCCATGATCCTTTCTTGTTCCCAAAATTGAGATAAATTGTGCAGTCATAATAATTTATTTTTGTGACTGACGCAATAATTTTTATTACAGGAAAATAAATAGTTGACCAAGATAATTAAGGAAAAGGAGTTATTCGGTGCACTCGGGTGCACTGTGCGCCTATTTTTAGAAATTTATACACTTATAAATAATAAAAATATTAACACTAATGAATAAAAATATATAAATTTTGTTAGCGAATTTTAGGTTAGTATTTTTAATGAAAAATTAAATGAATTTTAGGTTAGTATTTTTAATGAAAAATTGAATTAAAAAAATTATACAATTATTAATAAACATATACACTGAAAAAATTTATCCACGTATGGATGTACGTATGCACCTAGATGTACGAGATATCAACTCTTTCTATAAATGAGCAGACTTATGTGAGACTGTCTCATGGTGAAATCATTTTACGTTTTCGTAATTAGTTATCATTTTTTATTATAAATGTTATCACTTTTTTTAAAAAAAATATTATCACTTTTTATTTATATTATAAATTTTTTATAAAATAAATCATAACATTGTTATTTCATCTATTACTTTTCATTATAATGATTATCATTTCTTCTCCATCCATGAAAATCATTCCATGAGATTGTCTCAGCAAGTTTTTGCATTCTATAAAACGGTTAATTCCATGTATGGAATCATCTTTTTTCTTTCTTTCTTTCTTTTATGTCTTTTCATGATAGTTTATGACATATTATACCCTTAAGATTTAATGTTTACCTTTAGAACATACTAGTATAATTTTATTTAGAAATAAAATTAAATCTCAATACACTTAAAAAAATCTCAAAATAAATACACTTTCACTATTCATTAAATTTCCAAATACACCTTCAGACTTGAAAAACCTTCAAAATCCCAAAACAAAGTGCTATTAAGAACATCTAATAGAATAAATTTATATAAAAGTTTGCAATATAAAATTCAAAACAATAAAATAAATAATTCATGGGAAGTTCACAACCATCGGACTAGAAATTAAATTACATAATTAAAATTAAATCTAAATATAAAAACGATAAACCGATATGTTCTTCATGATGGAGCCTTCTCCCAATCTGTCTTGTCCTTCCCAACGTGAGTGTCCGGATGTGAGATCCCCGATCGTGATGTGATCAGGCGTGAATGATATCCAAGATTAATATAAAGATCCTGAATTAATTTATCTTTCACCTTCCTTCTTGAATGTGTGTTTAGATTCCTTGTATCTCATCTTTGGTAAGTTTTTATTTATTGTTGATCACCAAATCCTTATTTTTCTTAATTATCTTGGTCAACTCTTTATTTTCCTACAATAAAAATTATTGCATCAGTCACAGAAATAAATTATTATGACTGTACAATTTATCTCAATTTTGGTCTGTTTCAATAAGAAATAAAATAATTAAGGTTCAAAATTAAGATAGAGCGCATTATTAATATTGAAAAGATAAAAGGGGTTGTTCAACCAGTCTGGATCTCGTGAACAAATGCGAGATGCTATGTAATTTTTTTTTTTGAAAGAAGATGCTATGTAATTATTAAATTATGTAATTTGGGTTTTACGATTATATTTGAAATCTTCTCGTTTCATAGGTAGATTTTGAGATTCAATAGTTTCCAAAAATAATTGGACATGAGAAATGTGGGAGAGAACGAAGATGAAGATGACTTTTCTGTGACTGGTTAATTTATAGGAAAGATGATGAGGACATGAAAGTAAATTTACACTTTTGTTCATAAATTACATTACCTATTAAAAATATTACGTTAATATATTCTACCAAACAACATCATCAATTCATATTACTTACTTATCTCCATATAAATAATACCTACATAATATTTACCCCTTTATCTCATCTTACTTACCAAACGAGCCGTTAATCTATTACCAATTTATGTTAAATTCAACACCAACAAAGCAGATTTGCAGATTTTGTTATCTACGCAGTTGCCGTGAGATCAGAAGCACTCTAGCAAAGTTGATTGCTTCGACTTATTCTTTCACCACTGCCCTCAATGATAATAAATAACTTAATGAATTCATTCATCTCTCCTTCCCCTCAGTTTTTATGAACTTCAGACGAAAACTGTATATTCATAAAAATATGTATCATAAGGATTAACTCTGCTCTAAATTCGAAGTGGGCAGATGCAGAAAAATATATATTGAAATGTTTATTTGCAAAAACTTTGAGGGTGTGGCTATCAGCTAGATGACCTAGGAACCTAGATGGGATGAATGCCCACGGTAGCAACATTATTTTAAAAGATGTATATTTGTAACTTTCATCTATAACTTTTTTTTTTATTTAGTTGTTATAAGCTTTAAACTACTTTGATTAACTACTCTATGTAGTCGATGGCTTGGTGTTGTACGTGGGCTTTCTTTCTTTACTGTGTATGTAACTGTTTTCTTAAAGATGTATAAGTGACATCTATTGTAAAATCTGATGTAAAACTAAATTGGTGGTCTTCACATTTTTTCTAGTTGACACCATTATTGGTGGAGGAGGAGTCATTGAGAACATCAAGAGAATTGGAATGGAATCAGACCGGACTAGTTTGACGTCTTGCAGAAGGTTTTATTAAGCATGATTCAGAGGGCTTTATTAAGCAAAATTAAATTGACGATTTTACGTTGGTTGGGGGAGGTGTAAATTCTTAATTTTTAAAGGATAGTTTTGTAATTTTTTAGGGTGTGTATACAATAAATTTAAGAAACAAAGAATTAAAGGGGGTGTGTATTTAATAAAGGGTGTACATTCAATAAAACGGGGTGTATCTCTCTATATAAATTCTATTAATCTTAAATTATTCGTAAAATGCTTGATCTCATGATTTAAAGAATGTGAACAACACAGGTAGGAAGTTTAGGGTACGTAGTATTTCTCAAAAGAAAATAAATTTGCAATTAAATCCTTCAATTCTTCTACCATCTTAATGAAGACACAGCAAATAATAATTATACACAATTAAAAGGTAAGATATTAATACAATAGAATTTCACAATGCTGAAAAGTTTAAAATAAATTCAAAATAAATTAGCAAATAGTAGGAATAATATTAATTTAGGGTATAACAAAACAAAGGAAAAATCAACTACAAGCATAAAATGAGAGTTTAAGAGTAACTTAAGTCGAACCATGTCTTAACGTTCTTTTTAGAAAAGAAATGACCCCACTGTACTGATATGAGATTCTTAAGTAATACGTTCTTCTTTCAAGATTCGACAATTCTATAGTCATCTCGCGTGCACCGATAAGAACCCCAAACCACAAAATTACTCAATGTTGAAAGATAATATATTATATATAGAATATATATATATATATATATATATATATATATATATATATATATATATATATATATATATATATATATGTGTGTGTGTGTGTGTGTGGGGGTGGGTGGGGAGTATGATTTCATGTCCCAAAATTCACGTTGAACCTTGTATTAATTTTAAAGACTTCTCATGCAACCATTTTAATAAAAAAAATAAATATACATTCAAGTGATATAAATATTGTTAATGAATGTCATAAAAATGAAACAGTTATATGATCTTTGGAGGTTTTAAAACGTATAATAAGTATCATAATAATTACAAAAAATGATCGTTATTTCAAATCCCTAGGTAATTAGTGAAAATCCATATAAAAATTTGGGAGCAATCACTTAAATATGATAAGTAGCAAACTTAACACATAAATTTGATTCAAACCCTCATATGTAGAAAAATAATTCTCACTTATTTTTTAGGTGCCAAAAATGTTTATATTTTTCTTTAATAGATATTTATATCCTAACATGCATTTTCTTTATAGATACTTAAGAATTAAACCTCTATTTCCCACCTAATCATATAAGAAAAGAGATTCAGAGACAAATCAGATGTCCAATATTGACAGTTCTAATAAATAAATGTTAGTATATGATTAAATCTCATTTACTCATAACAAGACTACAAATATGATCATTTGTTAATACAAGTAACAATCATAAACACGTATAAGACAATGACATAAATATGATTGAAGACAGGTTAGTAGAAGAAATATATAAGTTTGAAAATCAAAGCATCAATAAAGGAATAAACATTCTTGAGAAATCCATAACCTAGCCTAAATTATTAATTAAACATGATCTACACCCTAAAAATCCTAAAATTATTCAAAAAAGTACTAGCCCATGGTGTTACAAGCAACAACTATGGTTATGGAAAGAAACTTATTCATAGGTCTATAATTCAAAAGATTAAATATAGAATATAAAATTCTAGGAATGACATGATTCTCCATTCTCTCCTCTCTGTTCCCTTTCACAAGTAAATAAACACCGATGAAATCTCCAGATGTGGGATGGATGGATGTTTGTAAAATTATGTAGCCAAAGGAGTATAGTGGTGTGGATGGATGGGAGTGAAGAGTTATGGAATTGGAGAGTTACATATGAGACTCCTCAAGTATTTCTTTTTATAGTTGATGGTTGATAGGACTTGGATTCCAACTCAAATGAAGGTTTTTTTTTCACGTTAAAACATGAATAGACTCGAAAATTGGGCCACTGGAATATAGCACGTGTTGTTCCGGGTGTGGCATGGGAGTGGTCGATATTCCTCGACTGATGTCGGCTCTCAGGCAGCTTGGCAGCTTGCGCGACCTCACAATGTTAACCATAACTTTTTCATCCAAACTCCAACTTAGGTAATTCTTGCGCCAAAACGGTTATCTTTTCCTTGACTTTCTATCCATGTAAATAACTCATACAAATTCAATCATTTGAGTATGGCACGAGTGATGATAAAGTGGCACGAGTCGTGCTGCCCTGTGCTGGCCGACGAATGGTGCTGGGCGTGCTGCACGTGGGTGCTTGTGCCATGCGGGGAGCCGGAACGAATGATGCTTTGTGGGCAGCACGACTTGGTGACTGTCGTGCCGCTATACAAAATCTCCTCTTCCGATCGGTTTCAATCACAACTTCAGATCTTGCTCTTTTTACCTTTCTTTTTCACCTAAAAACACGAGATAATACCTCACATGCATCTCTAACTCAAATATATGCAAAGTAACCCCATATTATACTCAAATTCAAACACAAATTCAACAAAACAGTGCATAATCGGACTCTAAAACATGCAGATTTTTACACTCATCAATGATCTAAGATGACTATATTATGATTCACCAAAATATGATATGCAACTAATTAAAATATGATTTTAAGCTTGTTAAATCATACTGTAGTGAATCATATTTTAACGGTCTTAAAATTATATTTTAATGAATTATATAATATTTTTTAGTAAATCAGAATATAACCACTTCATAATCATATTTCCGTTTATAATTATACTTTACGAACATACTTTACTTCTCAAAAAATTATTTTTTAATAATTGGCCAACTTATTTCAAGTACGTACCGTCTTATGTATCCCACCTTATATTACGAGAGAGTGCCACTAAATTAAACGGTGCTTTTAATTATTCAAAATATTCCTAAAACACTCCGTGCAACATGATAGATCATAAATACACATTAACGAGAATCAAATTAATGACAATATGTTCCTTTGTCCCCTTACTAGACAATGTCTCACATGCTACAACCATTTTATTAAAATTATAAGATGCCAAATTTTGCAGCAAAAATCAATCAATTAATTAATTTATTATATTGCTTATTGGAAAAATGCCTTGAAACGAGTCTTATCTTTTCCCAAAGTACAATTAATCACAACTTTGATTTATTAATTTGAAAGAACCCACATGCATGAAAGCTTAAATTGACGTCATCCATGATTAAATTTGCCAGATATAAAAAATTGCGATAATTGAAAGCAAAATTAAATAATTTAAAATATACTAAGATTCAACTCAATTTTTCTTGTTTGACTTCCGATTAACAAGATCTTGTTTTCAATTAAAAATTAAGTAAACTAGGAATAATTCAAAAGGCATCTCCACCGTTGATTTTGTCAGATATAAGATTTTCTTGTCTATTCATAATTAGCATCGTAATTCACCAAATTCAAAATAGTTCAAAATATATCAAATACTTAATTATTATTTAAAAAAATTGACGAGAAAGTGAATGTAATATATTTTCGTCTCACAATGCCTAATATATGCTTCACTCTTCTACTATAAAATCTTCACGTTTTCTATTCTAATCTCACCTATAAAAAGTTTCTTTTCTATTAATTAATAATAGTAAAGTTAAAATGATAACTTAAATTTATTTATAAAAATAACTACCGACTAATAAGCATGGCATTTTTCTTAATATAAGTGCATGAAAACTTATACAAAAATTTCATCAGAATAAAATCAAATTAGTAAAAAAATTGCATAAATTTTATATAATCATCTATATTGCAATTAGTAATAATACAAGAAAAAAAACAAAATAAAAATTAAACTACCATTAGGTCTCTATTATAATCCTTCTAAAAATTGTTCTAGTTTTTTTCTTCTAAAAAATATGAATTAAAAAAATGTAAAAAAAGGACAAGAAATATTGAAGATAAATATTGAAGCACATGCAAGGTGGCATATGATTTCCAAGATTTACACTGACTCCAACGGAAGATAATTAATATCGTGAATCTGCAATTTACTCCAATCATCTTTGATTAATTTATCCCTTCTTCTTGGATTCATCAATCCCGCTTCTTTCTGCTCTGCCAAACACACCTCACAACCCAAGCAGCACGTAGTATAATATTGTTATGGGCAACGCTATCAGCATGCCGAAAATAACCCTGCAATCATAAAATTTTACTAATTAATTACACTCAGTTATGTACACACCAGATCTTTTGCGTCATTTTCATACAGTTTCCTTTGCCCCGCGTTATAAGATTGATACGTAAGAGTAGAAATAAATCCAACAATTTTCTCCCCTAGGTTTTAAACAACTACAAAAAAAGTATATCATTGGTAATTACCAACGGATTACCAAGGGAATCTTTATATAAATTACCAACAGAATTTTTAGCAACGGATTACCAACGAAATTATTTACCAATGGAATTGATTTTTCGTTGCTAAAAATTTACCAACCACCACTTTACCAAACGGAAATTTACCAACGGATTACGTTGCTAATCCGTTGGTAAACCAATTTAACAATGGAATTAAGGCTTTTACCAACGGAATATTCCGTTAGTAAAAAACAGTTTTTTTAGTGAAACTTTCCTTTTTAAGATGTAGTTCTGTCTCTCTTACGCGTCATCTATTTAACCGTGTGGCACAGGAGGACATGATGTACCAAATAGCATAGAAGATTCGAACCGCTTAACATACATATATATGAGTGTGTGAAAAAGTGTGTTTGGGTGTGAAGACTTACGCAGTGCTAAGGATATCTGGATGGACATTGTATTCTTTAGCAAAAACGAAGGGAACAATTCCCTGTGGAAGTGCAGCCTGTCACCAAAAAAGTTTATTAATTTTCACATTTATTTACCAGAAAATATATATATTTTTTAATAATTAAAAAAATAGTAAAGGAGAAGAAGAATCTTGAACCTGCACAATGGCAACATGAAGAAGAACTCCACGTAGGCCAATTGCAATGGAGGTGGCAGCAATCACAGCTGGCCCTGTCATGAACCGAACTGCCATTGAAAATGTTGCCACTGATTTCCCACAAGCTATGATCTTTGGTTGCAATGCCATAAATAAACCTGCAGTAATAAATTAATTATAATTAATTACTGTTTTAATAAGCATTTTGTTGTGTAAATGTAATTAATTTAAGTTATACCTAGACTAAACATGGCCATCCCAAGACCAGCATCTGATAATATGGATATGGACCCTTTCACAATTGATGGCATTTCAATATTCCACCTAAAAATATCAAAATTTAATTTATCAAAATTGTTTGCTACAAAATTTATTTAATAAAAATAAAAATAAAAAAGAGAAAAAGACCTGAATGAAATGAGGGACCAAATAAGGCCAAGAAGACTGGAATAAGTGTTGGGATTTCTGATGAGTTTTCTCCACACCATAATGAGTATGAGCCTGGTCATCACACTAGCAGGGGGCATTTGCGTCTTTTTATCCCCCATTTGATCACCCTCCATCAAATCCATCTCCTTCTGCGAATATGGCGATGCACTTGGTGGAAACTTTGCTGCATCTTCGATTTCGATCTCCTTGTGATCACCATTCATCATTTTCCTCACTGGGCTTCCCACATTTTCTGCAACAAATCATTATGTTAAAAAAAATGCATTATTACAATCACAAAATGTATTAATGTTATTAATTACCTCTTGAGGTAGCAGCATCAATGGTGGAAAAATCAGAAGAAGCAGCTTTATTGACAGCATTTCTCATGTTGGCTTCAGACACCGGAGAAGCACTCGAACTCCAAACAAACATGTGTAGCTCCTTGTTTGGATTATTTGTATGATTATTGTTGTTATTATTATTATTATCCTTCCTCTTGGTATTGGAAAACATGGGATTGGGAGGAGGATAAGCCGGAGGCAAACAACCATTAAATAACTCACCACTCATGCTCCTCCCCGTCCCCGTCTTCCTCTTCCCCATCTTCGCCATCACCTCCTCGTCGAAATTCGACGTCCTCGGCGTCGCCCCTTTCGATGACTGCAGAGAGAACACATCTCCGCCGTAGCTATTGGTGTAGCCATGCTTAGGACTCGCCGCCTTGCTATTAAACATGGCGTAGAAATCCGTCTGGTTGAAGCTGGAGGCTCGTGGGGTGGGCTCGCGAGACGATTGGACAGAATAAATCTCTACACCAGTCAAATTCGAAGCTCTAGGAGTGATCCCACTCGAATGCATCCCTTTATTGTACGACGAGATCATCGACGCGGTCGTGGACCGCTTCACGACCACGTGAAGCTTCCCGTCGTCTCCGATCTCGGCATCCGCCTGCAGCGGCTCGCGGCCGTTGAGGGAGATGACGTCGGATTCGACTTTGAAGGAAGTTATAGAGGCGGCAGTTTCAGGGAACTGGTCAGTAATGAGGAGTTTCGCTCCTCTGTATTCGAATAAAAACAGCATGAGGGTATACCATACTACACTCTGCATGACCACAATCTGCACCATTAAATTACCTGAGAAGTCTCCATACATGGCTCTCAGCAAGGGTATCCCCATTACAAGGGTGTTGGGTAATGTGGAGAGGGAGAAAAGGGTAATTAGCCACTCCAAGCTGCCATTCTTGCTAAAGGCCTGCCATACAAACAGGGCTGCAAGAATGACAACCTTCTGGAGGGAGTCAGCAGCTATGAAGTGGTAATTCATGGCGTAGATGTTGTTGGTGGAGATGAAGTGGAAGCCGAGGAGGGGGACGGCGAAGACTGCGACGAAGCGGTTGATGCCGGAGCATTGATCCGGTGTGAAGATCTTCCACCAGCGGACGGAGCCGTAGGCGAGGATCATGGCGACGTAGAGAGGGATGATGGCGGCAAGAACATCGTAGATGTCTTTGCCACTGATCATGGCTGATGCTGATGCTGATGATGATGAAGAGGAAGATTGATTTGTAGGATTAAAGAAGATGGGAAGTTGGGAGTAAAGTATTGAAAGACAACAACAGTCCCTAATCACATGGAAGTATATGTGGGTTCCAGCTGAGTTTGGTTGCTGCAGGGTGGGGGTTCGAATCCTGCCTTTGGCATGGATTTAACCCCTTGCAAGCACAAGTTTAACAGTGAGCCCTCCCTATAAGCCACTTGAGGCACATCCTGCGATTTACCTCCTCCACCAGTCCCCAGGACAGGGGCAGTGCGGGCCTCTAATGGTGGGGTACACCATGGAAGTATATGTTTAATAATTAGTAACTCTCTGTAACTTATATTATCTGCATATACACATTTAAAAATCAAACTTTGTAGCTAAGATGACTCATTTTTCACACTGCACACTGAAAATAACTGTACTGCTGGTTTAAAATACAACTCAATGTCCTACTATTATATTTTAGGTTTAACAAATACAATTGGGTGATATAAAATGTAGTAACAAAAGAGTAATTATACAGAACTGGATGGTTAAAAACATGAAGTAATGGACTTTTGTGCTTTTTCTTTTTTTAGAATTGATTTTTTATTCTATTTTTAAGTGTATATATTAAAATGCCCAAAATAGTATTGCATGTAGAGTTTTTTTTTTATAAATGGATTTTGGTGAAGTTTGAATCTTTGTTAGGTATTAATTCCGAACTAATTTTTTAATAAATGGATAGCGATAAAGTTTGAAATTTGGATCTTTTCTAGGTACTCTAGACCATTTGCTTGTCATTGCTCAGATACCATATTAATTAAATAATCACTCGTTTAAAATTTAAAAAGAAGAAAATCGTTTAATATAATTTGATCAATTCACTAATGTAACGGTTATTTTTGAATTTTCTTCTTTGGTTCTCCATTGGAGCATTGATTCTTCAAAATGTAGGATCATTATAGCGTTATTTATATTTCAATCCTTTATTTGGGGAATTTGTTGCAGACATTTTCATCTAAGTTTATAACAAATTTGATTATTGGAGGTGGAGATTTATTTTCTAATACTGATCGGTCTTAATTTCATTTAAATAATTTAGGTTAATTTAAGAGAGATGATTTTATATTTTGGAACATGTTTGAGACATATTTCTCGGACAGAGTAAAACTTGTAACGTCATATCTAATATGCTCAGTTGACTTTGCTATATCTTAATATAATTTATTGAATTTTAGTGATATTATGAAATTTTTTTAAGTAATAAATAAATGATAAAATAAATTATGTGAGTTAGATGAAAATGATATTTTGTAAAATATATTGTAATGAGGGGTTATTTATTATAAAACTTTTACTATTTTTTGAAAGTAAAGAGTGTAATTGGATAAACAAATAATAAAAGTAAAAAGTTTGTTGGGAGGGGGGAGTATTATTTTTTAATACTTTGGTGGACAAATTCCACCAATTGTGGAACAGTTCCAAATCGTTGTTTTGGATTTTTTTTTTCAATTTCTTTTTTTCTCTATTTTTTAAATTTTAATTTATAATATAAGTTTAAAAATGGTGTACCTCACTATTAGGGGTCCCCACCGCCCCTTCCCTGGAGATTGGTGGATGTGGTAAATAGCAGGATGTGTCTCAAGTATCTTATAAAGAATATAATACTCCCTCCGTCCCAGGTTAAGATGGTCAGAGACCTTATGTTTAACATAACGTCTCTGGCCCTCATTACCTGAGACGGGGGGAGTATAAGTCTAATTTCATCCTAACATGGTTTAATATATACTTTATCCTGATAATTTAAGACATATTTTAGTTTATAGTTTAGAGTATGTTTTATCCTAATAATTTAAAAATTCCTAGGATTTAGGATTTAATTAGGCTATAATTGTAATTTGTGGTTTAGAGTACTCCCTTCATCTTGTGTTAAGATTTACACTTTTCATTTTGATTTGTCACATATTAAGATTTATATTTCCTTTTGTGTCAAGTTGGGCCCAAACAAAACAATTATTTATTCCATATAGGCTACACAACACTAATACAACTACCCATTACACATTAGATATTATATTTCTCAACTCACTATCTATTAAAATTTATCTCTTAATTCCGTGCAAAAAGTAAACGTCAGCGTGTGAGAGAATATAATTTATCTTTAGAGTTTATGGTATATTTTATCTTTAGGGTTTAGGGTATAATTATAATTATACTTTTGTTATTTGGGGTATATTCAACCCCTAGAATTTAGGATTTTGGGCATAATTATAATTTTAGTGGTTTAAGGTATACTTCATCCTTAAGATTTAGGGTATATAATTGTAATTTTATCCTTATGGTTTAAGATATATTTCTCTCCTAAAATTTAAGATATACTTAGGGATGAGCATAAAATTTTTAAAACCACTCAAACCGCCCGAGCCGCACCGAATTGCACCGCCACTAATGATATCTTGTGTAAACCGCGGTTTATTTATATTCGACAAAATCGAACCGCCATAATGATGCAATTTTGATTTTTTCTTAAAATTGCATCCCACCGCACGACTTTATATATAATTCATATATTTACATGTATATGTACAAATATGTATGTGATTTAAACTTATTTAAATTTTAGAATCTCAACTTATTATACTCTTTAAATATATATTCTTTGTAAATTTTATAATTGTCAAAATTTCTAACAAATAGGGATGATTTTAAAAAACATTCATGATAATCTATCTTTCAAATATATAGTGACATTTCAATTTGTAATTAGAATGAGATATTTTAAGTATAAAATAGCAAATAAGTTATTACTATTAGAAAATTATTTTTTTAGACTATTGTAGAATAATATATCATGTAATTATCATTATGGGCTACTAAAATAACATTTATCTATATGTTTTATGTTATTTGTATTGTTATACAGTATATAATTAGAAAAACAGCTAAACCGCCAACACCTACCGCCAAATCGCAAAGAACCGCATGATAAATTATAGTGAAAAAATCATGGTTTAAAATTAAACATAAAACCGAACTGCCTATAACAAGACAATTTTATCGATAAACCGCCCAAACCGCACCGTGATCACCCCTAGATATACTTCTTTCGTCCCACTCAAAGAGTCACTTTTTTCCATTTTGGACGTCTCACCCAAAGAGTCTACTTTCCTTTTTTACATACATGGGATCCACACACACCCACTAATACAATTAAAATATGGGACCCACACACCCACTAATACAACTACCCACTACACATTAAATAATAATACTCTTTAATCCACGTGAAAAAAGCAAAAATACCCTTATCGTGGAACGGAGGGAGTATGATTTAGGTATAATGATTTTTTAAATAAAATAAAATTAAAAAAAAAGCAAAAACAAAAAATAATATAAATTGAGAAGAGGAACGCATGTTAAATTTTTTAGGAGTGTGAGATACAAATTCCACCAAATGATTTGGTGGGGAAGGTCCTACCAAAATGGCGCTCATTATATTTTGTATGAATAAAAAAAGGGAAAATTTCACTTTTAATCTCATGAGAATTGTTAAACTGCAAAAATAGTCCCATACACCTATAGACTTGTCCTAAAAGTTTCACTTCTGGTCCTACCATTAATTTTTTGATGGAAATCATTAAATCAGAAACAAGTAAAAAAATGTTATTTTGGAGAAAATACTATATTTCCCGCTGTAAAATAAAACAGCACAATCCTCAATTACTTTACATTCCATAATTTTCCACAAATAAATTAAATTCACATAAATTTGTCAATCCATTCAATAATATTCATCAATTAACATACGCAGATCTATTTTTATTACATCAATAAGCATTCATTTGAAAATCGTGATTCCTTTAAATGAATCATTAATCAATCCACTAATTCTCATCTAAAAATTTGCACATTTTAATCCCAATCGAAGAATCTTTATTTGTTGAATCTTTAGAATGGGATTTCAAGATTTTGAGCCACACAGTTGATGGATCGAAATTATCTTACATTTTGACATCACCCCATCGTCGCCAAAGATGTCGACACACAGCCCGTCGCCACCTGCATTCCACCCCATCGACCTCACCAAACTCTGCTCCCAATTTCAGCTTATTTGGACCCATCTCATCGCTCTCTGCGGCCGCGCCAAGGGCCTCTTTGAGGCCTAGTTCTCCGCCGCCCTCGCCTCCTTTGATCGTTCCCTCAACCACCTCCACCTCTTCCCCTACTACGACAACTACCTCAAGCTCACTCGCTTCGAGTTCAACCTCTTCCGCGCCCACGTCGCTGCCACCCTTTGCCGTGTTGCCTTCATCGGCTCTGGTCCCCTCCCGCTAACCTTTATTGTCCTCAGGCCATCTCCAACAGTTTGCACCATTTTTGCAGCACATTCAGTACAAATAATAAAAAATTCATTTAATCTTTATTTAATCTATTTTCAACATAATTAAAATTCTTATGCATTTAATTTTCATATATTTATCTTTACTTTAAACAAAATAAATCTATCTTAAATATTTAAAAGATATTCATTAATTAATAAAACACTTGAAAATTAAATTACAATATTCAATAACTTAAATAACTAGTCTTCTGAGTTGGAATACTCCATCCATAGATGATCAATTAACGCATTTCAAAGGTCATAATGGGCTTCCTTGTCTCTGATTTGTGTGAATCGAGAAAGAAAATCTTGAAATCGAGTAGGATCGTAGTCCGCAAATTCAACATTTGAAGGTGATATTTCTCTTTCTACTTCAATTTGAGCATCAAGATCCCGTTCATCTTCGATTATCATATTATGCATTATTATGCACGCACGCATAATCATTTTCAGATCAGCTTTACTCCAAAAATGTGCTGGATTTGCTACAATCGCAAATCAACTTTGGAGAGCTCCAAATGCATATTCCACATCTTTTCTACACGCTTCTTGTTTTGTTGCAAAATATTTTTTTTTAGGAGCAACAGGTGCATGGATAGTTTGAACGAGTATTGACCATTTGGGGTATATACTATCAGCCAAATAATACCCCATGTTGTATTCCTTTCCTTGAATGATATAATGTGCCGGAGGAGCAATGCCTCTGGCAAGGTTAGAGAAAAGATGAGAGGTTTCTAACACATTAATATCATTATTAGAACCTGGCATCCCAAAATATGCATGCCATATCCACATATCATAGTCAGCCACAGCTTCAAGAATGATGGTAGGGGATCCACTCCGACCAGAATATTGCCCTCCCCAAGCTGTTGGACAATTTTTCCACTTCCAATGCATACAATCTAGACTTCCCAACATCCCAGAAAATTCATATTGATTTCCAATATAAAGTAGTCTGACAACGTCACTGCATTGGGTGTTCTTAGATATTGCTCTGCAAATATATCTACAACAGCACGACAAAATCTTTTAACACATTTGATGGTCGTAGACTCTTCAATTTTTATGTACTCATCGGTTGCGTCAGCTGGAATTGCATATGCTAGAATACGGATTGCTGCTGTTGCTTTTTGAAGAGTTGACAACCTAAGCTTCCCAGCTGCATCTGAAAATAATGATCGTGATCTTTTACAGCATCAACAATGGTAAGGAACAAAGTACGAAACATCCGAAAATGCCGACGAAACTGTTTTTCATTATATGTTGGATTCTACGCAAAATAGTCATTGTAAAGATTTTCTGCAGCAGCTTCTCGATCACGAAAAATGGTTCTTCGACTTGGAACTGAGCCACCATGACTAGAAGTTGCATTTTGCTGGTCAAGAAATGCAGCTATCATAAGATTGTTATTTTGTATTTGTTGGATAATAATTTTTTGTTCCAAGTCATAACTTTCCAGAATTGATTCATCATCACTGGATGAAGAGCTTGAGAAAGATATATTGCTATGGAAATTCATTTCTTTAAAGTAGGAGTAGAGAAGTAAAAGTAGAGAGGTGGAAAAAGATAATAGATAAAATGTGAATAGAAAAGCAGATATAAGTGGGTAATAATGACCTGCCCCAATCTCCATTATATAATCCAAAATGTACACACTAAAAAGCACAATCCTTGTGCTTTCAGTTATAGTCGTTGATAGGGGACGCCATCTTTAATTCTCAATCGTCGGATCAGTAGATACAAATTTGCTCACACAAAAAAGCACAATCCTTGTGCTTTCAATTATAGCCTTTGAAAGGGACGCCATCTTTAATTCTCAACTGTCGGATCAGTGGATATAAATTTGCTCAGACAAAAAAATACAATCCTTGTGCTTTCAATATAGCCGTTGATAGGGGACGTCATCTTTAATTCTCAACCGGTCGGATCAGTGGATACAAATTTGCTCACATAAAAAAAGCACAATCCTTGTGCTTTCAATTATAGCCGTTGATAGGAGATGCCATCTTTAATTGTCAACCGTAGGATCAATTTCTTTTTTTTAAAGATTAAAAGCCATTTCTTTTCTATAAATAGATGGCATACTAGCTTAATCTTCCATACACTTTTCCAATCTCTCCTACTCATTTATCTTACAACATCTTCCAAACCAGAAATGTCTAAGCGTACAACTAATTTCACTCCTGTGGAGGATAAACGTCTTTTTACTACATATCTCGACATCTCACAAGATCCAATCGTGGGTAGACATCAAATCAAAGATCGATTTTGGAATCGTGTAGAACATCGCTACAACACTGAACGACCTAGTCAAGTAGCAAAGCGTAGCCACAGATCCTTGCAAACCCATTTCAAACTCATACTTAAAGAATGTAGAAAGTTTTGGACATGTCTGAAGCAAGTTGAATATTCACGCCCAAGTGGTGCAAATGACCAAATTATTGTAAGAGACATTTTTCTTTTTTTCTTTTTTTTTTACAAATCTTAGCAGTTTAATATAATATAAACTTCTTTCATTTATTTATATTATTGCAGTGGGAAATGGCAAATGAAATGATATCAAAACAAAAGGATTTCAGAGATGGATTTAAATTTATGCATGTTTGGTCAATTATAAATAAATTTGTGGAAGAATCTCCAAAGAAAGAGACATCAAAGCCCGAAGAAAATACCTCCGAATCACCTATGTCTCCCCAACCTTCTTTTTCTGAATTTAATATCAATTTAAGTGATGAAAATTTTAGTGGAGGTTCTTCATCAAGACGACCAATGGGGATTAAAAAAGCCAAAATGAAGAGAAAACAAGGTGAAGAATCTTCAAACTTCATGAACATCATGAAAGAAGAGAATGAGAAATTACGTGAACTTTTAGCTGAATCTGCCCAGAAAAAAGAACGAGATACTGAATTGATGTGATAAAAACTTGCGTTCAAACAAAAATTAGAGAAGATAACATTATAATGAAAGATTTGAACACCATTGCTGATCCCGAAATGCATGAACTCTTGAAAATGGAGCAACAAAATATTCTCCAGAAATGAAGACAAATGCACCAACAAAATTCTAACACTGCATTTGATTTGGTTGGACAATTTTTTCCAGATATTGGAAGGGGTTCTGGAGGTGGCCTATCCGATTATTAAGAAAATGATCTACTTATTTAGTTTTATTTTATTGTGTAACTTAAAGTTTTTAATCTGTAATTTTATATAATGTGTAATATAATTTTAATTATGTATTGTGTAATGTAATTTTAATTATGTATTGTGTAATGTAATTTAATTTTATGTTTAAATCTCATATTTAATCTAATTATTTTTAAAAAAAAATTATTTAAAAAAATATATACATAATACATAAAATAAAATAAAATTGTCCAAATAAAAATTTCATAAAGTAATTAAAATACAATAAATATAATACATAAATAAATACATTAAATCATTAAAACACATAAACTAATTATCTTTTATTATTAATTAATTAAAAAGGAACAAAAAATTAATAAAATAATGGGCATTGGAACGACATACCCACTGCAATTTGGTAGGATTTTATGGCTCGCCACAAAATGTCGTCCACAATAGCGCTACCGCTGGAGATTGATTTCCACCGCATAACACCTTTTCATGTCAAAATGCCGCGCCGCTGGAGATGGCCTCACCTCCCACCACCTCGAGTCGGCTGAGCTCCACAACTTCGACCTCGACGCCTCCGCCAACTCGCCCTCGTCGAGGCTGGTGGAGCCTCACCCGGAGTTAACGATGGCCTGCATCTGCAATTGAGAAGTAGAACCAAAGATGTGCGAGGCCATTTTTCGAGAATCATGCTGATTAGATGTGGAATTAGTTGTGGTGTGAAGATTTGCCAAAGTAGGGTTCAGAGGAGGATTAGAGAGAGATATATTTGGGGATGAATTTGGGTCAATAACCTTGGCTAACCACTGCTAACGGCTCACGTGACTCGCACATGATTAAATCTGTTAGTTATTGACGAAAAATGCGTAAAAATTCCTAAGGACTAACGATGTAGTAAGAAGGAGGACCATTTTGGCACTTACTAATTCTTACGGGACTAAAAGTGAAATTTCCCCTAAAAATATTAAAAAAAAGTTATTAAGTCTCTTCCTTATTTAATATTTTTTTAAAAATAATTTGTTTCTTATTTTAAATAATGATTAAATTTTTAATATTTTATTTATTTATTTGGTATCATTTATTGATTACTAAATTTTTTATGCAATAAATTAATTAGTATCAAATTAACTCATACTCATATAAAGGGAAAAAAGAATATTTCATATAATATTCTCTCTCACCCCACCTATAAATAGGATTTTTTTATTATTCATTCTAAATACACACATTCGATTCTTCAAGAGAAATAAGTGCTTTCTTCCTGTTCCTCTAGAAAATTGATTTATGAAAGTATAAAATTTATTTCGATAGAGTGAATCAAGTAGAGATTCGATCTACCTCGAAAAAATCACTCAATCGATTCTTGAAGAGAAAAGGATCGATTCAATAAAATCGATTCAATTATTATCTCTTAAGAATCGATTCAAGTATTCTTTAAGATCTACCTCTAAAGTATTTTATTCAAGTATTCTTCAAGTGAAAGAAAATCGATTCAAATATTCTTGAATCGATTTAACTTTATAAAATAAGAGGTTGAAAAACTAATTCATGTAAAGAATCGAGAGGTTTAAAAACTAATTCATGGAAAGAATCGAAAGTTTAAGTTCTATAAATGAGGATTGATTCAAATGTGTTTTAATCGATTTACCTCTATAGAATAAGATGTTGAAAAACTAATTCATGTAGAGAATTGAAATATTAAGTTTTTAAGTTAAATCATTATTGGATTGATTACTAATAGGTACACACTTTGTACCCCTAATTACTATTAGATACATTGATTTAAAATAATTATTATTTAATACAAAATATTAAAGTAAAATACCAATTATAACCCTAAACCCATACACTTTTAAACCATAAACCCTAACCCCCACCCACCGCCGGACCACCGTCGCCGCCGGACCGCCGGTGGCCGGTTGCCGAAAATATGCCGCCGTCGGAGCTCCGCCGGCCGGCCGGCCGCCGGAAAATTCCTTACCGCCGGCGGCCGGTCGCTAGAAAATTCCGTACCACCGCCGGACCACCACACTTTTTTTTACCGCACACTTTTGTTACTGCACACAGTTTGCTGCACACGAACTCTTGCTGCACATAATATTTATGTGCAGCACATTGTAGGGGGTAATATTGGAATATCACTATATATTTTTGTAGTTAGTAGTAATAGTTTTGTATGTTTGTATCTCATAGTAATTAAGGATTTTTTTTGTTTACCTAGTAGTAGTCCTCTCATCATTATTTTATATCAAATAACATTAAAATCAAGTTTGTAAGTATTTGTTAATTTTTTTTAATTTAGTATATTAACATTTATTTATTTATTTACATTTTTTATTCAATTATGACATATGAATTATAAAATTTATTTTTTTAACTTGTTTATATAATTTGAATCTAATAAAATTAAGTTAAAAAATAAAGATAATAAATTCATTACAAATTTATGAATATTTAAAAGAATATTATATATAAATTAATTTTATTTATATTTTATATATTTTACATTAATTTAATAAAATAGCTATTATCGAAAATAGAATTACTATTATATAGTTAATTAAGAAATATGTAACCATAATCATGACTAGAAAATAATACTCCTGTTAAATATTATTTATAATATTATGTATATTTAAAAAAAATTATAATATGTAGCAACTATTTAAAACATTTTTATGGAAATAGAATTATTATCATATAATTATAAGAAATACTAAATCATAATCATGGGTAAAATATTTTACAAAGGAAGTGTAACTCTTTTTGCAGGACGGAGGGAGTATATATATATATATATATATATATATATATATATATATATATATATATATATATATATATATATATATATATATATATATATATATATCAACTATTTAAAAAAATATTTTAATAATTTTGTTTTAATTAATTATAAAATGTTTGACCTTATTTTCATAAATAATCAATATATATACTCCCTCCATCCCATTGAAACGTACACGCTTTCTTTGTAAATTACAAAGCTAAAGAAAGCGTGTATGTTTCAATGGGACCCAATCCGTAATTAATAGTTACGCTTACTTTGTAAATTACAAATGAAGCGTAACTATTAGGACGAGACGGAGGGTGTACAGTATAGCAAAGTCCTTTGTCATTTGATTCGTTCATGTATAGTCTTATTATTTATTTATTTTTTCTATACACTTATGACTCATTTACTTTAGTATCATTAAATATTGCAATTAATAAATAAATTATTCGATATAAATAAATTAACTAGTTTCAAATCAAATCTTGTATAGAAAAAAAGAATAAATTAAGATTTTTTCTTATATATAATTGATATTTATTTTAGACAAATAGTAAAATTAAGGATTTATTACTAAGAGTAACATATTTTGATTATAATTGCACTTAAATATAATGAAAAAAATAAAATACTAACAATTATATTATTGTACAGTAAATAGACAAAATTGCCCCTATGTGGTTGCATATTTTTTTAGAGAAATAGGGGGAGTAATAAATAGTTTTAAATTATATTATTATGTTATAAAGTAACATTTAAAAAAATACAAATCAAGATTATTTCAAATAATTAGAATATATGTGAATACTGTATATATTAACTTTTTATATTATTTAGTTATACGTTACATTATCAAAAGTCAAATGTAATAATTTGTTGCAAATTCTTTACATTAATGAAAGAAATTATCTAGATATAGGGGAAAAAAGAAAGAAAATCTCTTTAATTAATGTTGTTACGTTATATAACACGAATTATTTAATTAAAAAAATAAGAATAATTAAATAAATGATCCCGTATATATATATATATATATATATATATATATATATATATATATATATATATATATATATATATATATATATATATATTCCGTTGGCCGCCGCTCGTTAAATAACCAACACGTTTATACTTTAAGTTCTTGTATAACAAAGTGTTATCAATTTGTATGACATATATACTCCTAATTACTTTTCAGAACAAATGAAGGGTAATATATAGTGCTCCTTCCAAAGTGTAACCGTAAATGTGAAATTTATTCATGGAGTATAATATTTTTTGCGAAATGGTTTAATAGATATAATATTTTAATGTGTAGTATTGAAAAGTTATACTATTAGTGTTGTATATTGTGTAGGTCCATAAAAATATATTAATGGTAATGACTAGCGTGCATAAGCCTTTTTTTTTGGAATATGTGCGACCGTGGGTCTAGGGATGTAAACGGGTAGGGTAGGGTACAAGTTGGTCAAATCCACCTACTACCCGCTACCCAATTATCCTATCCATACCCTATCATATTACCTGCAATTTCAGCATCGGGTAGGGTACGGATTTACCCGTCGGGTAAATGAATAACCCGCGGGTATACGAATACCCGCAAGAAATAATAGACGAATATATATTAAACGGGTATAATACAGATATCCGCAGCAATTGAACCTGACCAACCCTACCCAATTCGACCCGACCCGGCCCGACCCTTCTCAAATTAGTTTTTTTCCCCTCACAATCAACACAAAAACATCAAAATAAAACATAAAGCATAAAAATAAAGTCCATAATAGAGAATACTCCCTCCGTACCATAAACAAATTCACACTTTATATTTTTGTCCGTCCCATAAACAAGTTCATACCCCCAAATAATGAAATAAACACAAATCAATAACCCCACAATACACTTTAATTTCAAAATTGTCACCCCTTTACAACTCACATAACTTTCTTTATAATTTATTTATTACCTAAAAATATCAAACTACCCCCCAAAAAGTAACTTTTTCTTAAACTCCGTATCTACAATAACTGTGAACTTCTTTATGAGACGGAGAGAGTAATATTTAATCTAAGAGCAACAACAAGAAATTAATATAGCTAATATAATAACATGAGAAGAAATATCGTAATCCAACACTTGAAAGTATATCAAAAATTACTATCTCCTTAGTGCAAAAGTAGCTCAAATAACACCCGATGCCGATGCAACCTATAAATACATACATAAATAGTATATAATATATATTTATAAAATTAATTAAATAGATGAAAACTCATTTAATAACAATAGTGGTGTAATGTTTAAAGAAATTAATATTAATTTAGTTTTTAAATTAGTAATAATAAAATATAATATTATATATATTAATGTTTAAACGGGTAATCGGGTCGGGTACGCGTGTATAATAGAAGAACCCGTACCCTATCCTTACCCGCTAATTTTTCTTCGAGTATGGGTAATACCCGATCCTTTACCCGATTTTATCTACCCTATCCTTACCCAATCATTCGGGTACTCGCGGATAACCCGACCCGGCGAGTAAAATTGACAACCCCACGTGGGTCCACACCCCAATTCACTGCAATTTCGTACATACAGTTACCGCTTGCCTGTTTGTTTGTTTTTTCTTTTTTTTTTCATTTTATTCTTTTTTTCTATTTTTTATTTATTTAATTTTAGAGGTATAATTGTAATTTTACTCTTGTGATTTAGAGTATAATTTATCCCTATGGTTTATGGTATAATTGTAACTTTACTCTTATGGTTTAGAGTATAATTTATCCCTAGGGTTTAGGGTTTAGGATATAATAATCATTTAAATATAATATATTTAAAAATAAAATAAAAAATAATATTAATAAAGGAGAAAGAATTAATTAAGAAGGTAGAGAGTAAAGGCATGCTTGTACCCTCACTCTCTATATTAATTATTTGTTGTGATATTTATATAGGTTACATATCATATGCATGTCCTAATTCCTTCAAATAATTTTGAAATTTAAAATTGTTAAGAATTTAAGGTTGTAGTACAGTAAGATTTTTTTATTCTATATTGAATTTGTTTTCTATTATTACATAAAATTTTTTGGAAGGGGGGTTGATTTTATTTTTATTTTTCCGATTTTCATTAACTAATGTAAGTATTTAAAAAACTTGATAAATGCATTTAAATTTCATAATTTGAGTATTTGGAATATTTGATAAGTGTTTAAATTTTAAATTGAATTATACGTATAAAAAGATACATGTTTAAAAGAGGCGGGGTGGACCCTCTGGCCAAAAAGAAGGCACGGGCATTATGTTAGGACTCGTATGAGCCATAAAGTGTAATTGGAAAGTTAATTGTTTTAATTTTTTTTATATTTTAACAATATGAAAGCTATTTTTTAAATGAACAAAAATGAAAATTGTGAAAAAAAATTAGGAAAGAAGAAGTAATTTTTTTAAATAAGAATAAATTAATTTTTTTTTAAAGAACAATCAGTGAGTAATACGTTTCAAAAGGGAACACCGTACACAGTTGCATGGAAATATCTCTCAAATGAATCATAACTTAAAATTCTTTTTTTTTCTTTTAATTTAAAGCCAAAAATAATAAGAATAATCATTAACCATGGCAGGAAACAACATCAATGTAAGAAGAATAGAATGGGATGCTATCAAAAAAAAGAAGGAAAAAAAAAAGAGGTAATAATAATAAGCAAAAAAGTTATTGAAATCCAACTTGAGTAATTTGTGAATCAAAAATATTTATCGAACAACAAAATCGGAATAGATTTTTCAGAAAGGAAGAGAACGCCATATACATAATAAAGCCAAAGTAACACAAAACTCTCTTTAATTTTGATAAGGCATAGTACTCAACTTCAAGAATAATATGTGTTAAAAAAAATTGTCAATCCGATTATACCCATTAATGATATAGTACTATTAATATATTAAAATTAAAATAATGCAACTTGCAAATTGAGTTTCCTAGTTACAATAATGGTAATCATAATACTATATCATATGTAAATTCATTTTCATAAATGCCCAATTCATAACGACTTGTAACATATTAGAAAGAAATTAAAAAATGAGGAATTTATTAATCCATCCCATTGAAAATAAGTTTACCACAATACTTGAATATCGAATAAAAGAGTCAAATGGAAGCAATTAAGTGCATTAAACACAAACCTCTTTTGACTTCTTGTAGTGCATTGCATGCACATATTTTATTAATAGAAAAATGTTTGTTCGTTTTGAGATGTTGAAGAGTACGATTTTAATGATACATCGCGAAGTTATATATGATCATAGAGAGGGACTAGGTACGACCTGTTGTATTTGAATTGGTACAACTTTGATCCCCACCCTTTTTAATTAATTTATGCTTCCTTATTAATATTGTTTTTTATTTTATTTTTAAATTTATTTTATTTAAATAATTATAATATCCTAAACCCTAAACTGTAGGGATAAATTATACCCTAAACCACAAGGATAAAATTACAATTATACCCTAAACTCTAGGGATAAATTATACCCTAAACCACAAGGGTAAAATTACAATTATACCCTAAACCCTAGGGGATAAATTATACCCTAAACCACAAGGGTAAGATTACAATTATATCCTAAACCCTAGGGGATAAATTATACCCTAAACCACAAGGGTAAAATTGCAATTATATCCCTAAAATTAAATAATAAAAAAAACGGTAACAGCAACAGTTTAAAAAAAGGGAAGAAAACACACACTGAAGGTGAAGGAAGGAGGTTGTACTAGGGGTTGTACATGGAGGTTGTATACAAATCATTGTCATGATGATAATTAAAAAAAAAAAGAACAATATTAAAGTTATGAGAAAAGATTTTGTGGAACACTATTAAAAAAATTATACTTCTCATCATCTCATGCAATAATATGTAATAAGATATTATACAGATAATATTATATTGCATGGTATTATCAATTTTATATACAATTCACCCCTTTTGACAATGGTATACGTGAGACATGTTACTTATTATTAATCTATATTTATCAAATTACGTTTATTGATATTTAATATATATATATATATATATATATATATATATATATATATATATATATATATATATATATATATATATATATATATATATATATATATATATATATTTATAATTAATTATATTATAACACTTTAAAATATCATACTTAAATATATCATTCATCATACTTTAACTATTAATAATCATATTTTATCTATTTAACAATTATAGTTACCACATCTTACAAAAAAAAAAAAAAACTTTGCCTTTTATACATGACAATTGTTACCTTTTAAAAAAGTATTAATTCTTTTAATATATCAATTGTCTGTATGAGAGTGATATACTCTGGAATTCAATTCTACACGACAAACTAATTTTATACGTAGCTATGTTTGTTTTGGTTTGAAATTCAATTTTCAGTTTTCAATATCTATATATAGATTTTTAAAATCACCTCTTTATATACCTACAAAACTTATTAACTCACAATTTACTCATCTCTTATACATTATTTCTCTGTTTTCATACTGATTCTCTCTATCTTTTCTCTCCTCTCTTCCCTTACATCAACTAATTTACTTTTACTCATATTACCACACATCTCTTACACATTAATTTAACATAAAATTAAAATATATCACATCAAAACTCAAAACAAATATATACTACGGTTAACTAGTATTAACTGATACAGTAGGGTCTAAAAAATAACTATCAAATACAAGGTTTAAATTAATTCAATTAATATATATATATATATATATATATATATATATATTTAACAATTCATTTTATATACTCATTTGTCGTGTGAAAGATTTTACTTTTGTCTAGACACAAACATTAAAAAAGGTTAATTTTTGGATATTATGATTTTTTTAATAATAAATAAATAATAAAATGTGTTAACTATAGTATTTGGGAGATAATAGTGAGTATTAATTTTGTTTTATTTTTTTAAGAGATGAAAATTTTTGTAGTACAAACCAAAATGAAATGAGTGAATATTTTCGAAGGACATGTGACAAATTTATATGATTTTTATTAAATGTTTTAATTAATATACATGATTTTCAATCTTAAATCAATAATTTTATATTTTTATTTTTAATTAATATATTTTTAAATCAAACTTCAGATTAATAATTATTCTTTTTTCTAATTATTAAAGTCTTGAATCCTTAAATAAATTATGAGCGACAAATTACACTCCGATTAACTCTTTAAATTATAAGTGCATGACGCATAGGAATGTTGGTAATAAGCAAATTGTACATGTTAATGATGATATCTAGCTTGTGGGATTTGAAAATTGATGAAAAGTATTAATTAGGGATGTTAATTATAATCTATAATATAACTATAATAGTAGGCATAAAAAATTAGTCTAATTTCAAAATAATACAATAATAACAATTATTAATCGACTAAAGATATTAAGCATAGGTGGTCCGTGGGGTTAGCAGTGGGCTTTTATAGTAATTGCAGATTAATTAATAGTTCGGCGCAATATAACCTCACTCTACTTTCGTTAATCCTTCCCATTTTTGCACACTAATTACAAAGTATTTTAAAGTTACACATGGATTTTATTTTATTTTTTCTTCCACTTTTTATTAAATTAAAATGAAAATAATACTAATCAATCATAATTTTAATTCTATATTATTCATTTTATAAATAAATATTTCTATCTGTTACGGACATAGATTCAGGATATGGCTGGGTTAGAAGTTAGAACGCATTTAAATCGTATCGAAATAGTTTCAATAAAAACCTAATTTTGATTTTGATTTTTATTTACTATTTTAACGTAAATTTAGGGTTTGAATTTAATTTCCTTTCTAAAGTTACGACCTAATTTCGCTTTTTTTTTAATTATATTTCGCTCCAAGATATAAAATAAAATTTATTTTTTCAATTAATTATTGCATGATATAAAACGGAAATAAAAATTACACACATTTCTTATTCCACGTTTCATATTCTTTTGATCCTATCCTCATGATATCATAACTTATTTATTTATTATTTTAACTGTAATTATATATATATATATATATATATATATATATATATATATATATATATATTATTGTGCGAAATCGTTTCATGGAAGAATATTCGTTAGACGAATAAAAAGTGATAATATTTTAATAAAATTGATAATCAATTTAAAAATAATAATAACACTGTAATGAATTTTTTCATGAACAATTATTGTAAAAATGAAAAGTGATAATATTTAAAAAAATAATAACAATATTAAAAACTAATGACGATAGCATAAAACAATTTTACCATAAACAGCCTCATATATACTCCCTACGTCTCATAGTAAGAGGGTCTTTAGATTTTTGCATGTGGATTAAGAAGTATTATTATTTAATGTATAGTTGGTAGTTGTATTAATGGGAGTGAGTGCCCATATTTTAATTGTATTAATGAGTGTGTGTGAGTCTCATGTAATAAAAAAGAAAAAGACTATTTGGATGAGATGCTACAAATGAAAAAAAAAAAAAAAAGACCAAAGTGGATGGAGAGAGTATATATATACTCCTATATAATGAATTGAGAAAGAAAATTAGGACTATTAGTAATTAACTGAAAAAAATATATATATTCAATTAAGACATGACTTATAAAATTAGATCCGAAGTTAAATTTCAAATAAAATTTTGATCAAAATATATTTTCCTGTAAGCTAATATAGTAGTATTAAAGTATATTTAAGAAAAAATAACTCCTACCTTTGCATGTAGGTACGGATACCAACATCACTTTCTTTCTAATATTTTATTGGATTAAACTATACTTAATAATTATAAAGGAATGTATGTATGGCGTTGCCAATGATCAAAATATTTATTTACATTTATATAAATGTGATTTGATCAAGTTACAAAAAAAGCAAAATCTTGTCATTAATTAAGAACAGTAAAATTAGATATAAATCACTGTTTACGCCCTTACTCTCACGGACGTCAATGTGACACAAATAATTCTTGAACCCTAATTGTTCCCTAATCCCTCTATCTTAACCTATTTTTAATATAATTTAAGCTCAAAGCGTTTATTAATTAGTACTTTGTGGCTGGCTTAATTATCTTTATCCATGATTAATTATGACCAATTTTTTTTTTTTAAAAAAATAACCATCGGGTGATCAAGAATAATTTTTATATATGTATAATTAATTTTGACTAATTATTAATGAATTAATTTTTAGAGGTGCAAATAAAAACTTTTAATATTCTTGAAATTTTCATTCAACAAAAGATCACGAGGGGGGTTAATGGTTTATACTAATTAGGGGGTTACAAGTTAAAATTACACAATAATTAACTAATTAACCATTTCTTGACTAATTTATTTTCGATCTTGATTAATTTTAATTACAATAAAATGCAGAACACTCCCATAATTAATAAAGCCTTTAATCTTCGTGTGAATTAAACAGTAAGTCAACATGAAGTAACAGTGGGCATAATTAATTAATTATTATTAATATTTTTATTTTATTTTTTGGTTTCCTCCTAGGAGTCACAATTCTAACGCATGCCATTATTATCATTTGACATTGATAATTAATCACTCCGTCAGTAAATACACAATTAAAAATGTGATTAATTTCAGTAAAAATCCCTCGTGTAGTTTTTAATTTGTTGTTATACATTGGGAGCACTATATATATATAACAGTATATATATAAAAATGTCCAAAACTAGACCTTCCTAACTCATTGAAGAAAAGAATTCTTACAACCTCAAAAAAAAAAAAAAATGGGTGGGAATGGTGGTGAGATTTGTCTCGGGCTCGGGCTGGGCTTGGGCCTGGACTCATCATCATCGTTTCCCAAGAGGGAAATCCCACAGAAGAAGAACAAACGAGTGGTGTTCCTTGATCTTTCCATCCCGAATCACGATCAACGAGTCGAGTTGAGCTCGAGCGAGAGACGAATCGTTCCCCTGAATAGCTTCTCCAATGGCAGCAAAGATGATGATGATATCCTGAATTATAGCAGAAAGAAACTCAGGCTTACTAGGGAACAAACCACCTTGCTTGAAGACAGTTTCAAACTACACACTACCCTAAATACGGTATAAATACACACACATATATACATATATACATACATATATATTCATTCTTGAAAAACATATGGATCAATTGACTCATTCCTTTACATAAGTGTATTGATATTGTTTCTATTGTAACTTTCTCGGGTATCCCTTGTACCCTATTACTATGATTCAATAAAATATTTTTTATTGTCCAATAAAAAATATGTATATATATATATATCATAAATTGATTAAATTTTTAAATTTTGGTGAATTGTAGGCTCAAAAACAAGCACTTGCAGAGAAATTGCATCTCAAGCCAAGACAAGTTGAAGTTTGGTTTCAAAACAGAAGAGCAAGGTTATAATCGTAATTTCATCCCTCTAACATCTTAATCTTAAACATATTATAACATAGTTTTTTCTTGTTTACGTGTCGTCTCCAAAATGCAGGACGAAATTGAAGCAAACAGAGGTGGATTGCGAGTTCCTAAAGAAGAATTGCGAGAGATTAAGCGACGAGAATCGGAGATTGAAGAAGGAGCTGACGGAGCTGCGATCGTCGATGAGAAAGGACGCCGCTGCAGCGGCGGTGGCGGCGGCGGAGGAGAAAAAAGGGAGGGATAGGGGCGGCGGAGAAGGGGGGGCGGCAGCCGTTATAGAGGTGGTCCAAGAACCCTAATGATGATACGGGGAAAGGTAGGGGTGTTGTAGGAGGTGGAAAAGAACACACACAAGAATCACACTGTATATTTTTGGTAATCATTATTATACCCTAACAATTTTAATTATTAATAAATTTTTTTCATCATTATAAGTTTTGAGATGCATGGATTGGATTAGATGGGATGGGTGGCCCCACCCTATGTCCATTATTTTTTGAGACTAATTCACATTATTTTATTTATTTCGCACACTGTTCACTATTAAAATTGATGTCATCACCTCCACATTATTAGTACTAGGCTAATTGCCCACATCACGACTTTATACTCTCAAAATCACCATAAAAATATTTTTTTAATTTTAAAAAAATTATTAAAAATCACATAATATGTCATCTCCTTAAATTAAAGATTATTAAAAAAATAATAAAAGATCATTCAAAAATCAAAATTGGGTTAATTGAAATAAAAAATTTTACTCTATAAATTAATCACTACCTTTAAAAAATTGTGTTAAAAAAAACTTTTAAGTATTATTGTATAACACACACCCAATTTCTAAAAAATATAACCCCACTTTTAATCGTAAAATGTTTGCATTTTGTAATAATATTAAAAAAAAAAATTTTGAAATATCTTAAAGGTGAAATTAATTTATACTCCCTCCTTCCCATTTTAATGTTTATATATTTTTATTTTGGACGTTCCATTTTAATGTTTACATTTCCCTTTTTGAAATATGAGATCTACCTAAAATAATTAATACATCAGCATAGGTCACACATCCAACACTAATACACCTACCCACTTTACATTAAATATTATATCTTTTCGCCTACTATATATTAAAATAGTATACTCCTTAATCAACATGTAAAAAGTAAACGTAAGCATTGAAACGAGATGGAGAGAGTAATAAAGTTCTAGTTAACCTTTTAAAATTCATGGCTAATACTATTGTGCATCTGGGTGCACCCACTTAAAAAATGTATACAATTATGAATAAAAATGTATACACTTTGCTAGTGATTTTTTTGTTAGTTTTTTTAATGAAAATTTGAATATAAAAAAATATACAATTATTAAAAATCATGTATACATTGAAAATTTGAGTGTGAAAAAAGTATTCAATACAATTACTAAGGAATATGTACTCCCTCCGTCCCACCCAAAGGGTTCATTTTTTCCATTTTGGACGTCCCACTTAAAGAGTCTTTTTTCCTTATTTACACACATGAGACCCAAACACACTCACTGATATAATTAAAATATGAGGCTCACATTTTCATTAATACAATTACTCACTACATAATAATAATACGCATTAATCAACGTGCAAAAAGCAAAAACTATCCTTTAAATGGGATAGAAAAAGTATACAATATAAAATAAAAAGTTATATACATATGAGTGCATCCTTACACCCAATTGCACCGAATATCAACTCAAAATTCATTCCCAACGTTAAATATTATTCCATCTTCGCATGTATACTTGTCAGCAATTTTTTTTAATGACTTTTATTATGTGGTGATGCCAAAAAAATAAAAGTTTTGGATAACTAAATGAAGGGGACAAAGAGAATATATTCTCACCCTAATCTATATGCAAATATATTCGTTAATGCATGTACAAAATGTAAACGTGACATTGTAATCAAGTTGGATTTTATAGATTTCGAAAATTCACCGTTATGATTTACTGCCTCCGTAAAGTTCATCTTTACTATTTCACGTGGTTTAAAAAAATATATTTTTTATTAATTTTATTTACTTTTGAAATAATATGATATTTTTAAATAATAAATTATATATAAAATATGTTAGTGTGTATTAAAAAGTGATGATAATTTTGAATAAAAAATATTTTTGAGGTTTTGATTAAGATGTTATTTCATTCTTTAAGAGAGTAAATTTTAATTCTTAAGTGTTTTTATTGGATAAATAAATATGTTAGTATTCATGTGAAATATTATTTCATAAAAATCTGAACTCCTTATTACTTTTAGAAATCCATATTCGAATGTAACAATTATTTATGGGAAAATTAATTTTAATTAAGATAATATTACTATTTTAATATTTTTTTTTTTGTATATTATAGAATTATAACTATTATTGGCGGCAGACAATTAGTAGATGCATGTTCCATAATCAGTAATATTGGGGTATTTTTATATCATTGTTTGGTTATAGAATTATATGATTGTTCTGTAAAAAAAAAAGTAATTATATGATTGTTATAATTGTGTAGCACTACCAACTACATATATCATTCTAATAAGACTATATATTTCTATAAAATCAAATTTGACAATTACAAATTACACTCTAAATTTAAAAAAAATATGATATTTAATAAGGAGGATACATGAAAAATTTTCTTGTGAGAAGGGTCAACCTGTTGTTAAAGTATGTTCATTATATAGATAATGTATGTTAATTCGTAGTTAAAGTATATTTTTAAAAGTATGATAAATAATGAATTAAAGTATGTTTTTAAAGTATTAGTAAGATTCACTACAAACATACTTTAAGTACCAATAGGCATAATAATTTATCTATATATAACAAGCATATTTTAACAATTGGTCGACTCGTCTCATAATCCGTTTCATAAATACCCGTCTCAGAATAGAGTATTTCATATTTGGTTCTATATATATATATATATGAATCATCTCAACAGTAATTAATAGAGGATAATGATAATCATTTTATTAATCCATAAAAATCAACACATTTTTTTATATATTTTTGATAAGCCCCTTATTAAAAAGTCCACTCCAAAATAACCCAAACTTAAATAGACAGTTTACTGGGCTGGGTTTTAGAAGTTACTAGAAGATTCACCTCACCTCACTAGGATAGCCCAACTTCTGTATCTTAATTAGTCCAGAATCAAATACAGAAGAAGTAATATTGGTGAAAATAAATTATGTTTGACAGATTAATTAATAAATCTATTTCTTAATGTTTGAGGGGAAAAGTATGTTCCCATCACATATTAGGAATTAAATTTTGAATTGAGGATTATATTATATAAGTTCGAAAAATTAAAAGGGAACTTTACTGTAATTAATCTGTCCAATATCATTTCTAGATTATTTAAAATAATTATTAGTATATCATATTTTACAAACTTTTTGTGTGGACAAACATTTAATTATTATTGATAGAAAATGTATGTATTATATGATTATCGGAATTCAACATATTCTAGAATATTTATAATATTGAAATTATTTTTAGCATAGTCACTGTGAGACGGGTTATTTGTGAGACGGGTCGACCCATTACTAAAATATGCTTATTAAATAGATATAATATATTTATTCGTAGTTAAAATATGTCAATAATAAATCATATTATAACACTCCTAAAATCATACTTTAATGCATAATCCAGCATACTTTAGAAAACATACTTTAACAACCATTAAATATATTTTATTTAAATAATAAACATACTTTAACACATCTCACAAGTCATCTCAAGTAAGTAATGTCTCACAAGAAACTTTGTCTTTTAGCATAATTCATTTAGAAATTAATAATAATTTTCTTTTCCGAGCATTTATTTCTTCCATTGACTTATATTTTTATAGTGTCTGACTTAAGACTTGATAAAAATCCTGAACTCCTCCTTACTATATACTTTGACAATGACTAAGGTGAGGAAGGAGTACCATTTTTTAAATTTACAATCTCCTTCTAGTATTTTCTGTGTGTTTTCTTCTTCTTTTTTTCTTCGTTTTTTTTTAATTTTCTTTGTTTTTTCTGTTTTTTATTTATTTAATTTTAGAGATATAATTGTAATTTTACTCTTGTGATTTAGAGTATAATTTATTCTTAGGGTTTATGATATAATTGTAATTTTACCCTTATGGTTTTGGGCATAATTTATCCCTAGGGTTTAGGGTTTAGAGTTTAATTGTAATTTTACCCTTGTGGTTTATGATATAATTTATGGTTTAGAATTTAGGATATTATAGTCATTTAAATATAATAAATTTAAAAATAAAATAAAAAACAACATTAATGAAGGAGTAGGAATTAATTAAGAAGAGTGGGACCAAGGGGGTACCAATTCAATTGGTACCCCTAGTTGTACCCTAGTCACTCTCTATTATTTTAGTGAATTAAAATGTATGATATAATACATTTAAATATATTAAAATACTTCAAATTTTTTAAATTCAAAAAAATTTAATTTTACACTCACCCACATCAGGAATATATTTTTTGCAGCAACAAATTGAGCCCAAATAAGGATCTAAGTGTAACAAACCAAGCTATTTATAAACTATTCGATTTCATAACATATATTTATTCAAATTTATTTGTTTAGTTAAATGAGCATAGCCAAAATATCGAGTCAAACTCGACCCTAATGGTGTTTGACTCAAAAGTTCACAAATAAATTCATTAACAATCTTGTGAGCTTGTTCACAAACAAATTTGTAAATATTTTATTTAAGAGGCTCGCATATAAATTTAGAACCATATATAAACATGTTCAAATAAATTCAAACTCAAGCTCAAATTCGAGCTAGAATTTATTATTATTGAGTCAAACTCAAATTTTCGCGAACTCATTATTTTTTAAATTAATTGAATTCGATCCTAAATATCAATATTTGAATTGAGCTCGAGTTTTAAAAAAATTTCAATTAGCCAAACTCAAACCTTTGATATTCGATTTTGTTCGACTCAATTACATCCCAAAGCCCAATACACTTACTGAATTTAAAAGTAAATTTATGACATAATATTAATTTAAAAAAAAAAGTCAATTATCCTCACAAAAATACATGCCTCTTTAATTCTCATCATATTAGATATCTACTAGTTCATATTTAAAAATTAAACAATAAATTTATTTTTTTTAATTAAAATTCAAAATCCGACATATTTAAGTTTGTCACTCAATACATCGTCTTCCTTTCATCCATTAGCTTTTCATCTTTATGTTGTGTTTCGATCTGTACATTTTTTATTTAAAAATAAAGTCATCAGTAATTCTCTTCTTCTTACTTCACTTTTCTTTTTCTCATTATTCAAAAAATAAATAAACACAAAAATCACTCGCACCACTCTAACACCTAAATTATTCTTCAATTAATTCATTTCGATTTTTCTATAAACTGGAGAAAGCAGTGAACTCACATTATAGAGAATGTTAACCAGCTAAGTGGATGTATTACACTGTATTGTCAAATAGTATAAAATTTGAAGGATTAGTCTTAAAGATCATCATTGCCCGAAGAATCGATACCTAAAAGTTTCGCAAGTTCTCCATTTTCATATGCTTCAACTGTGTCTGCAACCAATTCACATGATTATGTTAACTGCGTCGCAGCTCGTAAATGGTAATCGAGTTATAAACGAAAGAAAAATACGGAAGAGAGCAACAAGGTACCATCAGAGCCTCCAATATGTTTTCTGTTAATAAAAACCTGTGGTACAGTTCGCCTTCCGACAATCTTGCTCATAGCATCTTGAATTTTTTCACCATCCTCTGCAAGAAAAAACGGAGGCCAAGTGTAGTCAGCTTCACACAGATATAAGGTGCCCATTGTGAAACCTCCATACAGCCCAGCTGACTCGTTTAGCTCGGCATACACTCAATATTTAGGCTGATTCTCTTGATTCACAATGCAGCTTTCATCTACTTACAAAGAGAAAGTACATACATGTGATATTGATTATCATAACTAATTCATGATGTGGTATAATAAAGTTTAAGAGATAAGAGTTACATATGAATGATTTAAACACAAAGAAACAATTGGAATTACACCACTAAGGCCAGGCCCTCAAGAGCTATCTTACATCATGTAAATAACTCATGAATTACTATGCTTCAATATCATCAGCATTCCTCAAGTCATACACAGTCATATTGTGTACTACACATTATCAATACTTATATCGGAATCAGAAGAAATGGCATGATTTAAACAGCAAACCTCTCTCGTTTAGTTCGACAACATAAGGCTCCTGCTCCAACTCCTTGAAGACTGCTTTTGCCCTTCTACAGTATCTACAAGTCAATAGAGGGAAAAAAAAAAAAGCAATAACAGTAAGCCTCTGTTTGATCAAATTTGTGCTATAGATTTAGATGTTAAAATCCATGACTGCATAGAGAAAAGCTTATGAATTGATCTGCCAACACCAATTCAGAGATTTTTAACTCAGTGATCCCTAACTTGTCATAGTTCACAGTTGCAGCAGACAGAACAAGATAACACCATTTGATTAATAGAGCATCTATCTCAAATGAAGTGAAACTCCAACAGTCACAATATACAACTCGTTTGCAAAGGTTCTATACCGTATGTCGGGGTTCAGTTTTTCGCTACTCGTTAACTATCCAGTAAAATGAAAGCACTAGAGAACATATTCAAAGAGTAATTCAATCCTACATATAATTGCCAATATGCAAATCATATATTGGAAATGTACCAAAAAGATCTGTTTAAAAGTTCCAACTTTAGATAATACCAAAGAACATGTAATTATCCAAGCAGGAAAGCACTAATTAGTAATTTCAACCAAGGAGAAAAATATTCAATAAGAGCAGGTTTACATTCTCTTCCATCATATCTATTAGCCACCATTTTTTATTAGCCACCACTACTTATTAAAGTCCAGCTAAATTCCCTTAATAGTAGTATTCAGAAGTAGAAAATCTAATCTTACAATCCATATAAAAAATATTAAATCACCATACACCAAACATCATGAATCTTACAATTTTCCATTTAACCCCTCAGTTGCAGTAATTAGATTGAATTACTTCTAATACATCCATAAGCCAACTATGAACAGCTACTGAAATGTAAATCTTCAATGGCGGAACACAGATCAAAGATAAAGATAAAGATAAAGATGCAGAACAACCTCCTCTAAATAATAATTTAAGCAATCAAATAACAAAAACAAATGACAGATAGGGCTAAAAATTGAAAACAAGAATAAAAACAAATCTAGTAGGGGGAAAGGGAGGTACGGGCAATAAGATTTAGAAAAGATGACAATGGGATGAGCTGAGATGGTGTTCTTCACAAAAGCAGAGGCTGATTTAGGCTTTGCTTGAACGCATCCAGAGTAGGACGCTAGCAAAAAGGTAAGCAGCAACGTGAATACCGAGAGCGTCCAAAGTACATTTCCTGAGATTGCAGAAGGAGTCGCCATTTCCCGATGCAATAGAGTTGAATCGTAAATTGTATCTAAGATCGGATCGTTTTGTATCAGATGGTCATAAATTGGGGGATTAGGGTTCAGGCAGGGTAGTGCAAATTACCGCGCGTGCGTTGAAAATATGAAAAGGGTTAAATTTTGCTGTGCCCTTCATACTTTGTAGTATATAGTCTCTACTATTTTATCTTAATTTTAAAGAAAATTCTAAAGGCATGATTTAAATTAAATAGCGTTTTACACAAATACATACATGTATAAAAATTACTCCCACGTTTTAAGAATACATACGTGTATTTAGTTGGTACGAAGTTTATGAAAAGTAGTATAATTTTTTTTAATGATGTAAGAAAGATAAAATGTATTTTAGGTAATTGAATAGAATAAAATAGGGCTTTTATCAATTCAAGGCTCGAATTATTGGTAAATTATCAATTAGGGGTTTGGATTAATTTTTCTATCAATCCAAGACCTGAAATATGTAAAACTATCAATCCAATGCCTGAATTTGTCAAATATTATCACATATTTTATCAATTTAGGGTCTAAGTTCAGGCCCTGAATTGATAGTTTTACATAATTCAGACCCCTAATCGATAGTATACATAATTCAAGTCTCGAATTGATATATTACCCATTTTTCAGGTCCTGTATTGATAAAATTCTAATAAAGTATATGATATAGTTGATTTTGACTAGATTGTGTGTAAAAATAAGATGACACTTTTGTAATATATTGTAATATTGCAAGGTTATTAATATTGTGTGTTGTTTTCATTTTTATGATGTAAAAGTATTTTTGGGATACACGAAAATAGAAGTGTGCATGTATTCTTGGACCGAAAAGAGTATCATATAAATACACATGTATAATTATTTTATACTCGAATATTATATGCACTCTGTATAAGCTTCTTTTACACAAATGTTATACACACTCGTGTATAAAAACAAGAATTTTATATACAAGAGTGTATATAATTCGTGTAAAGGAGTTTATACCATGAGGGTGTATAACATTCGTGGATGAGTAGTATGTATAAGTTTCTTTTGTAAGAATCTTATACGTACACACTCGTATATGAGTTTTTTTTATAAACAAATATTATATACACTTGTATACAATAACTACCATGCACTATTCAAAAAATAATATTAGTTTAAAATATTTATTTTATTATTTTTACGTCTGTTCTAAAAATATTCATATTTTCTTTTTAGAAAAAGAATCTTACTAATTACCTCAAACATATAACTAATACAACCATTCATAATACATCTCACAATAATATTTATATATTTTAATTTGAGTGTTTTCAATAGTTATATTTTCCTTTTGTGATAAATAAGACCTACACAAAATAATTAATCCATCTTTATGGACCCGCACACAATATTAATATAACTACTCATTTTTTATATTAAAAATATATTTTTTTCTCACTTCACCACACATTAAAATATTATTAATTCTTTAATTTTTATAAAAAAAATAAAAGTAATTATTATTGCATGGGAAGTATTAATCCATTAAAAAAAATGTAAATTAGTACTTTAGGTGGATGGTGAAAGTAATGCTCCACCAAGAAAAACAAATAAACACATGAGTTGATGGAACAAGTACTTAAAAAATTGAACAGTTAAGTTTACATTAGATGAGATACTTCCTTAGTCCCTTTATAACTTATTTGTTGTTTTTACGTAGATCTAGAACTCTAATATTATATTTAAGGGATGCTTAGTATAAATTTTAATGGGTTTGAGATGAATGTGATAGATGAGGGAAGAGCAGTTAGTGAAAGTATAACTTAGATTTTCTACTAAAAAAAGGAATAAAAATATAGATGAAGCATACGTACCCTCAAGATTTAATGAAAACTTTGTCCACGGATAAATGAAAAGGATAAGAGAAAAAACAGTTTGTAGTAAATTTAATACGTTTTTTCGTTGTTAAAAAATGATTGTACATTGATATATAAGGTGCAACACTGCAACTCACACTTGTATTTAAACTAGTGTACATAAGCCTATTTATACAGAGCAGTTAGTGATGGTTAGAATGAATGAAATGGGAGGTAATAATAATAGCCAAGTGAGGAATTGCCAAATGCATAGTTTGGCCCACAAAGGAAAGATGCCATATAGGAGCCATTTTTAATTTCGATTTTATGCAATGTTTGGTTTCAAGATTTATAAATATGACTACATACAAATTCAATCATTCAATTTTATGCAACACTTATTTGGCCCTAATAGGGATATATACTATACATCATGTCCTTCTCAGGGTTTCCATCAATATTCAATTATAATCACATTCTTATGTCTTCCTTATTAAGTCTCCTAAAACATATTCTCATACCATGTTTTAGCTGACACGTGTCACATGCTTTGTTTTAGCATAAGAGAAACAAACCAATGTTTACCGTAACAAATGAACCTGATTAATATAATATACTATATGCATATAGGCTCAGATTTCAATATATAAACAAGGGGGGAGGGGGGAGGTGTTGTTGAGGGTATGTTATGATTCCTTTTTGCTGTTCTTACAAGTGATGAAGCTTCTGTGTTTCAGACAAAGCCCTCCTCCAAGAGTACATGTGCGGTAGATTATAGGGAGAGCTTTAAATTGACTATAATAGTAGCATGGTAGATCCATTCTGTTAGATACCTTTGTCTTTTCCTCTTTGTATTTTCTTACACCCCCTTTTCATAGAATCTCTCTCCCTCTCCAAATCAAGAATTTAACAACTATTTTCTCTCTCCTACTCTCATGGCCACTAACTTCTTCCCCTTCTTCTGCTTCTTGATTCTCTTCAGTCACCCTCCACTCACAGCACCAAAGCCTTTTGAAAATGGCGAAGTTGCAAACTCCACCAGTGCGCCGCCGCCTTCCTCCGCCGTAAGAAGCGCCACATTCAAGCCCGGGATACTGGCAATAGTCGGAATATTCACCACCATATTCTCGATCACATTCTTGCTGCTAATGTACATGAAGCACTGCAAGAGGAATAGCTACATGAATACCACTCGGGGGTACCCGTACTCGTATCCGTATGCCTACCCTCCGTCGAGAAGGAACTCCGGGATAGACAGAAAGGTGATCATGTCTCTCCCGATGTTCCGATTCTCGTCGTTGAGGGGGCAGAAAGAGGGCTGGAATGCGCGGTGTGTCTGAACCGGTTCGACTCGGACGAGGTGCTGCGATTGCTGCCCAAATGCAAGCACGCCTTCCACGTCGAGTGCATCAACACCTGGTTGGAGGCGCACTCGACGTGTCCGCTGTGTCGATACCGAGTCGACCCGGAGGACGTGCTCCTCATCTTCTACAATCACAGCAATCAGAACACGCCGCGTGGCAGCGATCACGCCGCCGTCGCCAACCCTAGAATCTCCGGGAGGCACTCCTCCGCCGGAGAGAACGGCACCGCCGCCCTGAAGGTCATCGTGGAAAATCCAGGGAGGATTTCACTGGACAGCTGGAATTCGAAGAAGATGGCGCAGGAATCCGGGAATTCTGGAAGCAGGTCGTTGGAAAGCTGGAAATCATTCAGGAGAAAGAGTGGGGGTGAAAGTGGAGCGGAAAACCTGGGGAGGAGGGCAAAAGCGTCCAGAAAAGACGGGGAGCTGCCGGTGCAGGGGGAGAAACACCGCCTGGAGCACCGGATCATAATATCGGAGGGGCGGCGGTGGAGCGACGTGGAGGCGGCGGAGCTGCTGTACCTGAAGTCGGAGATGCTGCTAGGGGGGGCGGAGGGAGAGGGAGTGGGGGAGAGTGGTAGTGGCGTAATAAATGAGAGAAGCGTGTCGGAAATAACAGGGATGAGTAGGTACAGAAGCAATAATGGAGGGAAAGAGGAGAGAGAGAGAGAGAGACAGGAGGAAAGAGTTGTAAAGAGGTGGTTGGCATGAATTTCACAATCCCAACACCACCAAAATCCAGCTGTACACTCTGCCACTTCTACTTCATCTTCTTCCTCCATTCTTCCCTAGATATGAATTTTCAATTTTATTCTTTTTTTTTTAATTTGTGATTAATATACACGGGCAGGGCTATACATTCATTTCATTTATTGCATCATGACAAGAAACATTATCCATTTGAGTTAGGTAGGTGCAATGTCAATCTCACTGCAGATTTCAAATGCTACCATTTTTGCTAGATCAGAATTTATAAAAGATCTTATCCATGTACTGATTCATTTTGTTATTTCAATTAACAAAATATGAGATGATGCAAATTGTTAACTCTCTAAAGCTGAAATTTGTGCAGCTCTGTCACAAAATGATGGATGGGGCAAAACCAGAAATATAGAGTAGAGTTAAATAAAATAACAAACTTAACTAACAACTTCGTTGGCAGGAAAAAGAAATAGAAGAAAGATATAGCAGACAACACCTGTAATAGATGACAGAGGTCCCTCTCAAGTTGGCGCACATTATTAAGAAGCAAGTATTTAATGGGATGTAGTAAAAACTCAAGTTGTTACCTTAACAATTATTAATACACCATAAACACTTCATGATTAAGCAACACATTGATCTTATTAATCACTCCTTGCACTCAAACTTTATCCAAGATGGAAGGGATAACTTACTTACTATACATGCATATACGATAAGAGGCCTTAATGTATATTACACTCGAATACTGATGTTACAGATGCACCCCAACTCTGAAGCAGCAATCGAATTGAACGAACAAATCCAGGCCGAATATACACACTCTTTGTCAAACGCAAAATGCCAACAATTGAAAGCAGCGAGTACTTCCTGGTTGGGGATAGTTCAGTGGTCCAACCAAGGTTTCTTGCATGGTCACTTTTTCTCTGTGGTTACCCCAACAACGACGTTGCTTACCTAAACAGTTTAGTGATTTTTTAGAATGATGGTTCGGATTAAAGCGGGAAAAAGGTGATACACACGATAGACAAACGAGAGACCTACCAGTTTTCCACTCTTATCGACAGTCATTGGGTTTTCCACGACAACAGTTTGGCTCTGAGAACTGGGTAATGGCTGCATCTAACCAAAAATCCAGAAAATAGAATAAAGAAAGGGAATGAGAAATTAAAGAAAACAAAACAATCAGACAGATTTTATCCTTATGAAGCATGCCTAAACGGGTAAACCATTAATATTTATCAGACCAAGTCAAAAATCAGAACTCACCGCTAAGCCTGAAGGCATCGGTGTTGAGGAGGGAGGTCCAGTTGGCCGGTGCATGGGAATTGGGACTCTAACATTACCCACCTGCAAGTATGCAGGTAATGTTAAAGTAAGAAGGAAGGACACTAACTGGTCCCCCAACATGATGCCAAATGAATGGGATGCATAAGAACATAATGAACATTCAAAGCCGCATGAGACCAAACGGACTAGGACTTAGAAAATATACTTTAAAGAGCTTGAAACTTTCTATAACGAATAAAATAGATGTCCCAACACACTTACATTGACATTCGTGATATATTGACAAACAGCACATTTGACGGATGGAGCACCATAAGGATACATGAGCATTGTGTGACAGTTTCCACAGTTGATGTGAGCAGTATTAGGTGCTATCATCAGACAACACAATACCCAAATAAACAAATAACGAAGTCAATATTGAAGAAAAGGTGAAAACATATTTGGATATTCAGCTGAACAAAGGTACAGCCATTTATTTGTCCAAAAATGGATTTAACAGTTGGTTACAAATTGTATTCATATGTCATCTTTATTCTTGGATACTATTCAATTGTTGTTTTTGTAAATTTGAAATTATTTCCAAATTGCACAAGTCAGTGCACTGTGCAGTGTAAAACAGAATAGCTAGTGCAAGTCATAATGGAGAATATTTATATTCAAGCAGTTGGATTTTCAGATGAAGAATTCGACAGGTATGCAAATAAAAATTAAAATGATACAGTTCTTACATGAGCAAGAAAATAACTCCTGAAGGAGAACTCAGCTGGAGCTGGATTAAAAATGAAAACCACTAGAAAAGAAAAAATAATAGAAACAAGTAATAATTGCTTCAAAGATGGTTGCCTAGTATGTCTAACATAGCCGGATAGCTAATTGAATGAGATTAGGTGAGGAAAGGGTTCTCATGGCCGGTAACGAAAGATAAAACAAAAGGATTAAGATTCACCAAAAATTTTAACTTCCTGATCACCAAAGGTACCAGCCAGTATTGTGTTTTGTACACATAACTCATTCGAGTCATGACAACTGACATCACATCCAATTATGACTATAGTCTACAATTTACCACTCTTTAATTACCTGGTGCGAGGTTTACTGTGTGACAACAGGAGCATCTTACACTTGTAGCACCACAAGTATGCATCAGCAATGTACGGCAGCCTCCACATATTAGTTGCGCCATTTCCATTCCTGAGTATGAACTAATAGTTTTAGGTTGCATAAAACCTAAAAAGTGAAATCAAATTGGAAATTCGGTATTCTCAGCATGAGATTTATGGAAGAGCAAAGATATGCAGGGCCAAAGTGATACTCAAAACAGCCCTGATGAGTGATGAAACTCACTTTTCAAACCTAAGTCAAAGGAGAAACAGACATTCTAAAGAAGAAATTAAAACCAGAAATATGACTTGAAGCCTTATAATAATGAGTTTTCCACCATTACCTAGGATTATGATCTATAAGAATCAAGAGAAGCCTCCTATTATGACATCAGGCTGTCTATGAGTAAAGGAGACCAAAGTGATAATTGAGAAATATTACTTCCAGTGTCCATGTTCACTTGTTCTCAAGAATCTTCTTATCACAAATGAATTAAAATCAAATATTAGTCATGCCATGTGCAAGCACCTAAAAAGGTTCCTTTTGGAAACTGTGGCTATTGATATGTGAAAGCAATACTGGGATCCTTGGCAAGGAAGGTGCAATCCAGAGGGGTACTAGAATACATTGAATGTGAAATAAACAACAAAGGTACAAGATTGTAGAACAACTACAATAACAACAGCAAAATCCTTCATCCCTGATCCCAGTATAGAGTTGGCTATATAGATCATACTTCGCCATTGTACTCGATTTAAACAAATGCTTTCATTTATATTAAAGAACATTTTATTTAATAGTTTCTCAATAATTTTTAGGTAACCCTTTCACTTATAATCTGAGATAATAATTCTATGCTTTCTACGTGCAATATAGTGGAACATGTGAAAGAAGAGAATAAGAATCATACTAACACAAATTTGTTTAGCATGAATTAGCAAGATAAGTGACAAAGTAACTATAAGCCCATAATATTAAAAAAAAAAAAAAACAGCCAAAGGACACAAGATGAAAACTTGATACATACAATAAAGTACTCAATACAATTTTAGAACGTGATGACACGAGAGAATAAGTTGCTGAGAAAGATGTCATCCATTGGCGCACAATATATTTAACACATTACATATCTACACAGCGTTACTTTAACTCATTCTGAACAAATGTTTTCATGGGCATTTTGTGTAGAAAACAAACTCCTCCTACTGGATATAAAAAACACATGCTAAATTATATAAACTATCACACCATATAATAAAGTTTGAGAATTAATCAACTTGTAACGTTGGTACTAAAGTACAACTAGGGAACAATTAAGTCAAATTATTCGAACTTTCTAAAAAAAAACAATTCATTTGAATACAGCATTATCCGATAAATTGAAGTTCTCTCCCATAAGTCATAGAAGCTCATCACTAGCTTCTTCAATTAATACACCCATAAGCCCAACCCCATTTCCAATCCAATCCCCAATAATTACATCTATTTCCCTATTTCTTTTACCAGAAAGCTAAAAATCGCATTCTTCCACTGAAATTAGATTTCCAAAATTACCTGGAGGGGGCACAGAGGTGACGGCATTGCATAATGCGCAACACACATTGGTTGCTCCACTTGGGTACATCAGAAGACTCCTACAACCGCTGCACACTACCTGGCTCTGCATTCTCTTCTCACGCTACAAAAATTTCTATCCAATTCATCAGAAAAATTTCGAATCGGAAACGTATAAACAATTGAACAACACATATAAACAATCAAAGTTTGGAAGTTACAAGTCTCACCAGAAAACCGGAGTTACATAGACAAATTGGGGGAGATGGATACGCAATTCATCGGCGAAAATGGTAGGGATTCGGAAAACACAAACGGAATCGGAATCGGAATCCAATCGGTAGTTCAACTATGAAAAGAAGGAGAAGGCGCGTTCATCGACATTCTCCTCTCAACTTTCCTCACTGGTTTGAGGGTAACTAATAATGCTGGGAGTGCCCTTCATTATTTATTTATTTATTTACGACGAGATTATATTTCTACGTACTCGCGCCGGACCGGCATAACGATATATAATCCGTAACGCCTCTGTAATTTCAATTCTATATATAACTTTGTGAAATTCAACTTTCATCTTAAATTATTTTAAAATTTTCAATTTAGTCCCATAATTATTTCAAAATTTTGGATGTAGTCCTAAAATTAATTTTTGGTCGCAAATTGTTCATAACTCCTGCAAATTTTTCTAGACACTTGTTATAACAAAAAAACCATTCTTATTAGCCTTCGAGGTAATAGTTATATTTTCTTGGTGAGATGAGAGAAATAATAAACATAATTATTAAAGGAAATAATTACTTCAAGGTGCACACTTTATATCCTAAAATACTCTTAAATACAATGAAAAAAAATTTCTATCCCCTACACAAATTAACACTAAAGAGACTAAATCACCCTCAATACAAACAAATATATCCCTCTGGAATCCCATCTCTCTCTCTCCTAAATATCGCATTATTACTCCAAATTCCCAAAACTCTAATCTGGCCATAGATCTAATATTCATCCCCACTCATCTCATCTCTCATTCTCCTCATCTCTCTATCGATTTTCTTTAGTTAGCGGCGATGAAACACCGACAGCGACGGCAAGAGGCAGATCTGGAGCGACGAAACTCGTGCAACGGCGGAGACGATCGATGGTGATTGGTGCTCACGATTTCTGAGAGTGGGTGACGGCGGTCGATGGTGGTGGCAGGCAAATCCTGCGAGGAGCAACGAGCAGCCGATAGTGAAGGGTCGAAAACAAGCTTTGTCACACTTGTATCTTCGATTCTCACGGCCAATCTGTATGCCCTAATTTTGTCCCTCTATAAATGTGGTCTTTTTTTTGCAGAAATTCCTGTCCCATTTTTGGCAGAAATTCAGGTCGAATCTTCCAGAGAACGTGAATCTCCAAGTGTGTTCGGGCCAGACATGGGGAATGGAAGTGGGGCAGTTGGAGGATGGAGTGTTTGGATTCAAGCGCGGGTGAAAGGAGTTTGCAGAATAAGTTGGGTTGAAATTTGGGGTATTTGTGGTGTCCAGTTTTAATGGGAAGTCCATTTTCAATATTTCAATTTTTGGACAAATTACATGCCAAAAGGGAGATTCATCTACATTACTACACTAAGTGGGGGAAAATTTAATTACTAGGATGATATGGATTCTTTACTGCCAAATAAATATAACATATAAATTAAGTTTTGTGGAATGTGTCAAGAAAAGATTTTTTTGGTAAAATCAAGAATTTGTTTATTTACATGCTTACAGTCAAGCTTATTGATCTATACATAATGTGTAGAAAATTTGTGCAATAATATATTGCAGAAAACTTTGCATTTCGTGCATTTGCATTTATTGCAGAAAGATCTGCATTTCGTGCATTAGAGCATTTTGTTTCCGGAGTATAAGGGCGCGTACATGCATTTTGTGATATTTGCATCTCATGTTGTTCGTGAATTTCATTTCTGGAGTACAAGTACGCGTATATGCATTCCGTGGCATATGCATTTCGTGCAGATGTACAGACTAGTAAAGGCGTTGATGCAAGCAAAGTGCAATGCCATAGTTGTCGTGGAATTGATTAAGTGGGGAACCTAAGAGAGCGATACGTGATAAAGTGTCTCGATCCGCCATTTTTTATTAGTATTGTTGGTGAATCAGAGTTGATTTAATGATCGAATATTAATTATAGAAAGTTGTGATGTGTGTGGATTATATATACTCCATCTACTAGTAATAGTAATAGTAGTGAAGAGAAGAGAATAGAAGAGAAGATTATCAATTTTGGTGGTGATGTCTATGGGTGGAAGATGTCTAATATATAAATCAATTAGTAGATGTTTTGTTTCAAGCCTGTCTTCTTGTAGATCTGATGCAACATTCACATAACATAATGAATGACTGCCCTCAACAAACATCACAAATCCATATCACAATTCCTTTCAATTATTGTTGACGTTTTTTTCGTATCTAAAACCTATAATGAACAAATAAAGGTGTAAAGCTTGCTGCATAATGCATAATAAACCAAGATATGATCTGATGATAATATTTGATCTTACACTCAATGGAATTGGATCTTTGTTTCCCACCAGACAAATTAGTACTCCATCTGTCCACTTTAAAGAGGGTCTGTTTTCCATTTTGGGCATCCCACCCAAAGAGTATCTTTTCCTTTTTTTACATACATGGGACCCACACACCCACTAATACAATTAAAATATAGGACTCACACCCCCACTAATACAACTACCAACTACATATTAAATAATAATAATCATTAATTCACGTGCTAAAAAGCAAAAAACCCTCTTAGTGGGGACGTAGGGAGTATTTCATTTACAATACCAACACGTCCTCCTTCTATTGAATTTTCAACCACAACATTAATACTTAGCATATGGAGTATATATATATATTCACCATACCTAACATCACTTATTGTTATAATTTCAATCCACAACATCACGATTGTCATGTCATCTCCTTCGAACATCAAGTGTGGAACAATGCACACATGTGACAAAAGAAACTTCAACGTACAAATAGTACTAAAGCACTATCTGGGATTCAATGCATTCCAACTTAATGATTCATCAATGTAAAAACATAGAATAAGGTATAAATTTCTTCAAGTATACATAACGTACACGTACATTTTTTCCTAACATACAATGTTCTATTCTTGTAAAAATTAATTCCGGTCTAGAGATTGAGAATGTTAAGGAGACACACTCTTGTTTTGATCAACTGCCTGAATAAGCATTCCACCTCTTCCTCCACAACTCCAATGCTCGATTCCATTTCCTTCATTCCACCTCTACAGATGGTCCTACATTACCCATCACTACGAAATAAGTTCTCACACGCCTCTTTTCACTCTCAATCACACCTTTTGCACGAAATGCACACACAGATCAGTCTAAAGTTTGCACAAAACACACAACAATTCAATGCAGATTTTTTCACTCAAAGTACATAAAAGTCTAAATTATGCTCAAAATACGCAACAATACAATCTAGATTTTGCATGAAATGCATAAAAATAAAACTTATAAAACATATATTGTTGGCTGGAACCTAACCAGTCTGAGCCCAGTTAATGGTGTAGCAATAATTTTTGCATGAAATGCACAATCAAAATCAAGCCTAAATTCTGCAAAAAAAAGTCAGTTTCCTATACACAATCAATTTGCGATGATACAACCAGTACAAAAGAACCATTCAATTTTTTTGTGCCAAGTTTAAACTAAATTACTCCATTTAAAAGACCATTCAACAGAAGAAACAACATATGATTAGAAAAGAAATGAAATGTAATTTTGACATGCAAATGGTCTTCGTCTTCACTCAAATTATGAAGTGAAATGCAATTTTGCACTGGCTCATTCGACTTTTGAATCCCCAAATTCTCTAAAGAAATTTAGGATTCCCTGGAGAAGAATGGTTGCAAAGAAATTAATCGTTCAAAAGGTCAATGAAAATTTCAAAGATTGGGTACAAACAGTACATGCACGAAATGCAAATCACGGAAAACAATACGCACCTCATTTTCGACAGGAAACCTGAACGCGCACGATGAATTCGTCTTTAGAGGGAACTCTTTCTATTTATTGTAGATTTTTCAGACCACGCACAAACAAAATCAATTATACATTCTGCTCAACATACCCAATAAAAGAGTCTACATTTTGCATGAGATGTATATAAAAAACACTTCAGCCCAAAATATTGTAGGCTATAACCTATACAACCAGCCCATTTAATGGTTCAGTAATAATTTTGCATGTAAGGAAGGAAGATACTCTATGAATTCAAATTTAGTGGACGATGAAGAACTGCAAAATCATGTCACATACCTAAAAATGAAGATACTCCATGAATCTAGATCATGACTAAATTATGCAAAAAAATCAAATCAGTTTTATATACAAAATCAATTCGCGCCTATACATCCAGTATAAAAGACCATTCAAACTTTTAATTTGTCTCACGCTTAAACTACATTAATCATTCAGAAGACCATTCAACAAAAGAAACAAAATATGATTAGAAAGGAATTGAAATGCAATTTTGACCCGCAAATTGTATTCCACTTCGCGCAAATTGTAAATTAAAATACAATTTCACACTGACTCAATCGACTATTGAATCCCCAAATTTTCTAAAAAAATTTAGGTTTCCCGGAGAAGAATGGTTTTGAAGAAATTAATCGTTGAAAACGTCAATGAAAATAACAAAGATTGAGTACAAAAGGTACATGCACGATGCAGAAGACAGAAAACAAAAAGTACCTCATTTTCAACAGGAACCTGAACGCGCAAGATATCTTCGGCTTCGGGGGGGTTCCGATTAGTGGTTCCGATTCTTCACGATTGACGGCGAAGGTATAGAATTGGGGATTCCGATTGACGGCAGATTCGCGGCTAAAAGGTTCCGATTGATGGGATTTGATGGGAAGATTGGGGTTTCCGATTAGGGGGTTTGCGACGACACCACCTTCTTCTTCTTCATCGTCGGATTTCAAATTGACAAGAAGATGGGTTCAATTCTACAATATCTATTATATCTGAAATAAGAACCCTACTCAAATCAATTGAGGAATATAGGATAGTCGTGGGAGTTGGATTCACCTTCTGCACGAAACGTATTCACTCAAAGATAACATGGGTTACGCAATTTGTGGAAAATGTGAGATTTAATATTTGAATTGGGTGTGAAAATCGTATTTTTTAGAAGTGCAGAAATTGGGTAAAATGAGTAATGTACATATAAATTATGTAGTTAATAGCAAGGACGAAAATATCTCGATATATCCACGATTATCCATTTTTTAGAGTACCGATATTGATATGAGGAAAAAAGATATTTCTTTTCTGATATCAAGGATATAAGTAGAAATATCAGAAAATATCAGTAACAATATCGATATCGAATTGCCATAGTACAAATTTTCCCAGATATTAAGATATATCGAGGAAATATCGATACAAATTTGACAAAATATCGAATATATATATAAAATATCAAAAAATTATTTATAATTTTTAAAAATAAAATAATTTTTATTTTACTTTTAATAACCAAATATATTTTTTTGTAATTTATATGTTTAATTTAAAAAAATAAAATAAAAAATAAAGCAACACTTGCGTGAAACCATCTCATGGTAAGATTGTTTTACGTTTGATTAGTATTGACTCGATGAGCTTGTATACAAATCGTAGTGATAAAAAATTATGTGGTCATGATTCAAGAGGTAATTTACAATTCAATTGGAGTCATTCAAGCCATTTTGATTAACCTATCCCTCAATTGTCATATGAAGTAGGTTCAATCATGTCTCAATAACATGGTGATTGGATTAGCCCGCACTATTCAATCCATGGTCAAATAGATGGATAAGATAAGACAACGTACTACTGGCACATTCAGAACTATGTTCAGAATTTCTCTAATTCGATGAGCTTGTACCAATATTGTTTAGATCTAGACGACATGACATGTTTTACATTTGAGCTTCATAAATCATCATTTTGGTATTAGTTATTATGTATTAAACAATAAGTAGTAATTAACTCCAGACTATTTAAATATGTTATTATTGATTTGTTTATCATGTGTTATGCATTTTATTGAGATTTTAATATGTATTTATATATTAAGTTATAGTATATTGAAAAGTTAATTAATTAATTTTCTTCTATTTTTTTTCAAGTTCCTATGATTTTTAAAATTTTTATCGATATCGATATTCGATATATCCATCGATATATCCATAAATTTGAGGTACCGACATCGATATTTTCATCCTTCACTTAGGCTAAAAACTCATTTTTAAAAACTCATTCTTGTACTCTTTGATTTCCTTACACTCTAATTTCCCAACCTACTTCTTCCAAATTGCTTCTATGTAGCTATATCATATAAGGCCCAATTACACTAGTGATTTTAATAATCTTATGAATGGCCCAAATAAAAGCCCAACTAAAAAGGATTATATTGCAGAAAGGTTCAATTTTTTTTAAGTCCATGAGCATGAAATGGAGGCAGGCATCGATTCACAATATTTAGTGGGCTCTCAAAACGTGATCTGCAGAAACTAAGGCATTCTTCACTGTTAAAATTAAATATGAGCAGAATTTGCTGATTGAAAAACAGTCTCATGCATCAAAAAGCGAAGGTGACATGAATTCGACACTTTACTATAAATTTATGAATGGACGAAAAAAGTACAAAGAAATCCAAGGAATCTATATCAATGGGAGGTGGGGTGAAGTAAAGAAGTTCATTCATACTTTCTTTAAAAATAATTTCAACAAAATGATCATATGTAGGTCACTCATTTTGTGGAGATTTGTGAGTGTATTAGTGTAATCCTTGTTGGTTAGATGTTTGATGGAAGTTTTAAACATGTTAGGTAAGAATTAACATATCAGAAACAAGTTAGTTAATTTATAACCTCCAAAGCTCATATAATAAAAAATCATGCTCTTAATTTAATACATGTTTCATCAATATAAAAAACTTCATCTGCCGAGGCGTAGAAGCTTTGTGAATTTTTGATAAACTCAATCTCAACCATGTCAAATTACCTGTTGACGCAGTGCTTCGACAAGTTAGTTTAAATTTTGATAAACATGCTTAAATGAAAGCAAGTTACCTTGAAATTTTAGTTTCTTTGGTAAGCTTGAAAGTGTGAATCATCTTCCATCAAGGACGAAAATATCCTGATATATTCACAATATATCCATTTTTTAGAGTAACAGATATTGATATGGGAGAAAAATATTTCTTTTCTGATATTGAGAATATATCGAGAAATGTCGGTAATAAAATCGATATCGAATTACCACAGATAAAATTTTCCCAGATATCGAGATATATTGAGGAAATATCGATACAATATCGACAAATATCGAAAATATATTGAAAATATCGGAAAAAAATATCTATAAATTTAAAAAAAATAAAATAATTTTTTGTTTTACTTTTACTAACCAAATACATTTTTTTTGTTATTAATATGTTTAATTTAAAAAATAAAATAAAAATAAAGCAACACTTTCTTGAAACTATCTCTTTATGAGATTGTTTTACATTTGATTAGTATTACTCGATGAGCCAATCAAACATCAGTGTCATTATCTTTGCTTCTTCTCTAGAAATGTCGACCATCTAAATGACGAGCATAAAAATTTGAGAGATGTAAAGGATGGGCTGGTGCTGCGAATCACTGCAGCTAAGAACAATGCTGAAGAGATTATGCCCAGAGCGTCGATGTGGTTGGAGACAGCAAACGAGAAACTGACCCACAAGGATGAAATTGCGAGTCAAATTGGAAACACCAACACTTGCTGTTTGTGTGTGAAATCTCGTTATTCTCTGAGCAGAAGAGCTGTGAAGACACCTGAAGCTATGAAGAAGCTTCGGGAGGAATGCCCCAGATCTGATGAACCCATAATGCTTCCTCCGCCAGCCTTAGCTGTGATGGGGCTTCTGAGAAATTAAGAAGTTAAAATTATAGGGATACATGGTATGGCACAATTCAATTGGAGCCATTCAACACTTGCTTTTTTTTATACAGATCATAGTGATCAAGAATTATGTGATCATGATTCACGAGGTAATTCACAATTCAATTGGAGCCATTCAAGCCATTTTGATTACCGTATCCCTCAATTGCCATATGGAGTAGGTTCAATCATGTCTCAACAACATGATGATTGGATTAGCCCACACTATTCAATCCATGGTCAAACAGTTGGACAAGATAGAACGACATACTACTGACATATTCAGAACTATGTCCAGAATTTCTCTAATTCAATGAGCTGTTTCTAATATTGTTTAGATCTAGACGACATGACATGTTTTACGTTTGGAGCCTCATAGATCATCATTTTGATATTAGTTATTATGTATTAAACAATAAATAGTAATTATTACTCTATGACTCCAGACTATTTAAATATGTTGTTATTAATTTGTTTATCATGTGTTATGAGTTTTATTGAGATTTTAATGTGTATTTATATATTAAAATTAGTTATAATATATTGAAAATTTAATTAATTAATTTTCTTCTATTTTTTTAAGTTTCCGTGATTTTTTAAATTTTTACCGATATCGATATCAATATTCGATATATCTATCAATATATCCGTAAATTTGAGGTACTGGTATTTTTACCGATATCAATATTTTCATCCTTGGTTAATAGTAAGGATTAAATTAGTATGTATCTAATAGTTAATTTTACTTAGGTTGTGTACTTGAGAATTACTATCTCTCATTACTAAATAATTTATTATTTATTAGGGTGTAGGGTGGTTGAACACATAGACAAAGTTTCTTTTGTTCATGTGAGACAATAATTATAAGAGTGTTATTAAATACAAACTTCATTTTATTAAATACACACCCTCTGTTTAATACACACCCCTTTTTATTTGTTATTTCTTAATTTTATTTTATACACACCCCCTAAAATTTCAAAAATGCCATTTTAAAATTAAAATTATACACACCCTTTAAAATCATCAATTTTTATTTTACTAAAATAAAAACCTTCCTTTCTCATCTTTTTGGGATTTGAAAGCGTTAATTGTGGCCAGTTCACGTGTGTATGATCTCCATTAATGGAGTTTGATTTAGTAAGGTTTTTCAGAACAGAAACATAGGAACTCTCCATGCCATGCGCTTTCAATTTTCTTAAACTGGAATTCAGATTGTGCAGATAAAGAATTCATGTGAATCTGTTTCGACAGCAGAAATTCAATGACATCTCTGCTGATTGTGTTACCTCCTACCTCCTTCGTTCTTACTCCCAAAATGTTGGTCAGTTCTTTTATGAAGTCTTCATGGAACACTTGTAAAATATAGACGGCAAAATTTTGGTTAGAGATGAGTTTATCTTCCACTTGAGGGGAACTGTCGTTTTAAGGTTTGATTTTGCGCTCGAGCAATGTAAGTATGCGAACCAAATCGATTTTGTTTCTTCTTTTAAATTTTCTACTCTGAATTCTGCAATGGGAACTTAGTGTAGCTTATTTACATGTAAATCATGATAGTGTTAGAAATTGAGAGTGGAGATCACTTTGAAATTAATATCGTGGTAGATGCATTTAGATTTTAGGGGTGGTAAATTTCTCTTTAATTTAATAGGGATGATGGAAATAAAAAAAAAACTTTTTAGGACGAAATGTAAATATTATTACTAGATATGGTGGAAAAGAATTTGGGAGAGTTGCTTGTAAAGAGTTCAAAACCCTATAGCAGTAATTTAGATTATGTTGGGCATGGTGTATATATAAAGAGATTGAATTAGTTTTAAAATAGATAGGGGGTGTGTATTTAATAAATTAAAGATAATTTAGACTTTTTATAAATATATAAGTTGATTATATAATAATGGAGTGTGTATTCAATAGATTTGGGTGTGTATTTAGAGGAACCCTAATTATAAATAATGAATTAAAATATAATTTGAGGGTGCATGTTATAGTATGATTCAATAAAAATACTTTAACAATCAATATTGTACTCTTCAAAATTCATAAAAAAAATTTAAAAAATTATTTTCTTAATCACGATATATTCAAATTCAATCCTAGAAAAAAAAAAGAAGGCAAATACTATTGTGTAATTGTTTTTAAGGTGCAACAAGATCCATTTTTATCAAATTGACCCAAATATAAATAAGTAACAAGTCTGATGGGTCATTCATTATTTCATTTTCTCTCTCCTCAATAGGTTTCTCTCTTTCTCCGCCTCCGCGCTCTCCCTATCCATTCCTCCGCCTCGCGGCTGCATTGCATTCTCACTCTGCCGCCTCGTACGAAATCGCCTCTTCTCCTCCTCTTCTGCTTAATTGTCTAGTTTCTTCTCGATCTGATCTCAACAACCTATGTGAATGATTCCTCTCGTTCTGCCTTTATCTTCTAGCCGTGGAGGTGCCTCTCCATATCCACATCAACATCTCCTTTCCACGTTCCAGATCTTCTTCAAGATATCTCCTTCCACGTTCCAGATCTTCTAAAAAGGCTGTGTTCGAGAGTCGATGACTATGATTTGTTATTACAATTTCTTATTATCTTTTTCTCTCAATTTTTTTAAGATAAAGTCATGAGTTATGTAATTCAAATGTTGAAAATTGTTAATTGTTATCCAATTCTTCTTTTTGCTTTAAATTGTTAATGGTTCTCCAATTCTTCTTTTTGCTGCTACGAAACTATAGAAATGGTATAGAAATGGATTGGATGGAGATGGAAATGGGTAGAGATTATGTGGAAGATTTTTTTATTTTTAATTTGATAGTGTATATGTTTTATCATATAAATGTATTACATTTTACACTTACATGTATAATTAAATTTATATAAAAATGTATTAAATTTTAATTGATTTTTATAAGCATTTTCATAATCAAATATGGAGTAGTAGTAATAATTTAACAATGTTCATATTTCTCTCAATACATGTATTAATTTTTTAAAAAAATAATATTGATGTTATATTTATCAAAAATTTTGTTAATATATTATTAATTTTAGTTATACAGGATAGTATAAAATGTAATACATTTTTGTATAAGATTTAATACATTTATTATTTATCAATATTTTTATCAATATATTTATTAATTTTAGTTATACAAGTTAGTATAAAATATTATACATTTTTTCATAAGATCTAATACATTTATTATTTATCAAAATTTTTGTCAATATATTATTAATTTTAGGTATACATGTTAATATAAAACATTATACATTTTTATATAAGATCTAATACATTTATTATTTATCAATATTTTTGTCAATATATTTATTAAATTTAGTTATACAGATTAGTATAAAATGTTATACATTTTACATAAAATATAATACATTTAAAAATTATATTAATGTCAATTATAGCGAGGAAGTGAGATTCACTCCACTCAGTTTTCTTTCTTCTACCCACATGCTGGATTCATACCATTGACGTAAGAATTTAATCCAGAAATTCCCCTAGGTCTCACATGTCCATAAATTCCAGTCCAGTTAAGCCCCTAAATCTCTCAGTAGATCTCACAGGGTCCAGTCAAGTCTTAATCTAGAAATTCCAGTCCAGTCAAGCCCCGTCAAACCCCTAGATCTCACAGGGGGAATTTAATCCAGAAATGATCTCAGAAATTCCAGTAAGAATTTAATCCAGAAATTCCCCTAGATCTCACAGGGGGAATTTAATCCAGAAATGGGGGAATTTAATCTAGAAATTCTAGTCCAGTCAAGTCTTAATCTAGAAATTCCAGTCCAGTCAAGCCCCTAGATCTCACAGGGGGATTTAATCCAGAAATTCCAGTCCAGTCAAGCCTAGATTCCACAGGGGGAATAGGCGGAGAGATAAGAAAGAGGGGAGAGCCGAGAGTCCATGTGAGGAGAGAGAAGGTAGCGGTGGATGACCCTTTTAAATATTTGAATTATATAGTTGATCCACTTTTAAATATGGATCATATTTTTAGTGTACACTAATTGTACAATAGATAAAAAAGGTGTTAAAAAATAACAATAATTTCCTAAAAAATAAAAAAGAATATATATATATATATATAATGAATGAAATCATGTCATAGAATCCCATTAGCCGTAGCAAAAAAAAAAAGGTGTGAGAATTTCCTAAAAAGTAAAAAAGAATATGTATGAAAATGAAAAAAATCTAAGCCCATAGAGCCATGACAGACATCCGTGCAGCACCCAAGAAAGCAGCAACTTAACATTTGAGTTGGAGTTTGATATTCCCTTGCAACTTGGGGCCCATGAAATCCGCTGCTAGAAGGTCCACCAAAGCCATGTAGATCAGCAGTCCCGCCGATGAGGCGTTCAGCAATCCGACAGTCACCAGCGCTCGAGGGCTGTTCTCTTTGTACGATTCCGACATCAACACTCCCACTGCTATTCCCGCCGGAGTCGTCACCGAGAAGAAGAACGCCATTGCCGACTTTTTTATGAACTTGTACTCTGCCTGCAATTGCATCACCATTTTTTTTTCTTTTCTTAAATATTTATAAACAAGATTAATTCACCAAAAACTAATCCAATTCATAGTGATATATACAATATTTTTGTTTGCATAATTGCTACTCAATAATTAGTTAATCTTCATTCCTTAAACATTTATTCACCTCCAATGTACATCTCAATATTTACTTACACATTTTAAAAATAGAAACTGAAGTGTCATGAAAGTTATACACTTTTCATACTTTATTTAATCAAAGACAACAATTTTATACATTTTATCTCATTTAATTGCTCAAAATGACTTAGAATGTGATTCCCTTCATTTTTACCATCAATTTTTCATTAATTCTCTGATATTGTGGTCTATATGACCCTTCATTGATTCAGTTTTTCATTTACAAACCTAAAAGCATAAGTGCATTAGTGTGTTTTTAAATAATTTTATGATTTCAAACTTTAAATTGATAATTTAATCTTTCAAGTTTCTTACAAATTACCCTAAAATAATTAGTGAAAAAATTAACATAGTGGAAAATAATATATGACGGAGTGAGGAGTGAGTATATATTGAGTATAAAAATTATAAAAATAAAAAACCTGAAGAATGCAGCCTCCAAGACCCATTCCTTCGAACATTTGATGGAAGCAAAGTGCTGCAATAAGGCCTTTGATTGAACATACGTTGTTAGAAGCGCCCAGTGAAAGCCCTATCACCACCGATTGAACTATGATTCCCAGCTCAAAAACCTACACCGATTATCAAATTGTTCATCAAATTATTCACTACATTATTATAATTTTTTATCGATAGAGTATTATTAATTTTTTATTAAAAGGTTGACATTCTCACGAAACCTACATGCATTATCCAATTGTTCATCAAATAATTTATCAATTCTCATGGAAGTCATAACGTTAGTCAATCTTACAGGTAATTAATAAAGGATGATTTATTTAAATATTCAATTAAAATTCTATATTCGTCTAATTATATTTTATGATCCTTTGTTTAACACTAAACCTAACTATTTAATGAGAAATATGCGTGAAACAAAATATATTGAATTAAATACATGATATGTATCAAAAGTTCAACTAAAAGTCTACACCCCTTTCCGTCGTAGAGTTTAAAAAAGTATAACTTTTAGGGGTATTAAAGTATTTTTAATAATAAATAAATAACAAAGTATATTAGGTATGAGTGATTTTTTTAAAAATAAAGTGTATTGGAGAAAGATATTGTGTTTAACTTTTTACTTTTTTTTTTTTTTTTAGGAATGTTCAAATTTTTTTAGACAATCTAAAGTGAGAAGAATGTCATCTAAAATGGGATGGGAAGAGTATATATTCAAGTAAATGGGATGGGGAGGGTATATATATATTAAGTAATCATAAATGAGTAAGGCTTGTTCCCTGGAGCTTTTGCCATCAGAAATCATCCCAAATAAATTCAATTCATAATTAAATTAATTAGTCTATAATTAAGTTACTAAACATGGCAATGACTCGATAACGGTGAAGTTTCGAACCCCGATCTTCTTCCACCTTAACTCCGTGGTGTTGAAAATACTGTGGCCGCCGCCGCCGCTTTCCAAATCCAAAACGTCACCGTTCTTTGGCAGAACCGCCGCCTCCTTGTGATTCTTCGCGTAAAAGTTAGTGGCGAGGGAATCGATCATGAGAGTGACGATTGCAGAAATCATAGCAACGAATCCAGTGAAGGGGAACTCGTGCCATGGATGCTCCTCCAAACAGCTCGACATCATCATCTCGAAGGAATCCGGCAGCACGTGCATAAATCCGGTGCCGAGAATTATGCCGGAGGCGGACGCCTTCACGACGGTGAACAGGCTGCGCTCCGGGCTGAGCGCCGGAATCTTCCGCGTCAGAAGCGGCAGACACACGCCGATCATACTGGTCACCAAAATCGAAACAAATGCGATGATTTAGAGAGGCCACGCCTTCTTCTTGTCCACGCAGCGGCCGCTGCCGCCGTCGTCGCAGCTCTCCACGATGGAGAGAGTACCGACGGAGAAGTAGGAAAGAATTAGGAAGAAGATGACGATTGCTTTAGACCTCATCGTCGTCATCTCTTCAAAATCGATTGAAATTAATTGAACATTAAATTGGGTATATATACATGGAATTGGGGGAGTATGGGTATGTGTTGATTTGGAGTTATCTATCTATTATGCATTTATACATATGCATATCAACTTGAGATATGTGTATAAAATTCGAAACTTATCTCTCCAAATGTATATATCTACCTGATTTCTCCTAATATTGGCACCCGTCTAATTCAATTAAGATTTGGTTATCAAATTTTTTAAAAATGTATTTAGGAGTATATGTTAGTGTATATTTTATATGAAAAAAATGATATGAAACCATCTACTTTTTCAAAATTTTAATGAAAAATAATAACTAATCCTTCCCTCCAATAATATTTTTCACTTTTACGGTTCTACGTTATTTAAGAAAATTTACACTTTTTGACTAGTTTTATTGACTTTGAAATACATTATAGTATTTTTAAGTAATAAAAAAATATCAGTAATGAGATGTGTGGAAAAAATGAGTGACAAATTTGAAATTAAAGTGATTTTTGAGATTGTTAGATAAAGTGATGTTTCCGTTTTTTGAGCGTGAAATGTTTTGTGGGGGTAAACAAATGAGGAAAGTGTGAAAGATTTTATGGGATTGAGGGAGTATTTATTTAATTGATTATTTTATTAACAATTAAAAACATAAAATAATAATATATTATAGAAAACTAATTAAAGGTGAAACGCCATCAAATTATCTTGCACAGGCAATTTTGGAGGTATTCCCCATACCTAAAAAAAAAAAAGAAATCAAAATTTAAGATTTGTTTATTAAAATTTAAATAATAAAAAAAAATTGTTAACACATATTATGATTTATTATTATTTATGTGACTATTGGCAATTTTAATTGTTTTGTGTCTATCCATAAATCCATATAGCACATCACAACGTCTCACTCCTTTGTCTCACATAAATAATAAAAATCAAATAATTGATTCATAAATCTATTGTGATACCGAGCTTCTCACAATTCATGTGCTAATACAATTTTTTGTGTTATATGTATTTTATAATTTAACTTTCCTCATGTGTACTAAGGTGCACAAGGTATCTTAAGGTAACATTTTGTTTTAAAAGACATACACTTTAAATAATACTAAGACATATTTTTTCGTTCGGCTGAAATATGAATATTACTTCATCCGTCCATTGTCAATCTATCTGTTTACTTTTTGCGTGTAGATTAAAGAGTGTTATTATTTTATGTAGAATAATAATATTATTTTATGTGTATTGGGTAGTTTTATTTGTGTGGTTTGTGAATTCCATATATTTTAATATATTATTAATGTGTATTGAGTAGTTTTATTAGTGTGGTGTGTGAATTCCATATTTTAATTGTATTAGTGGTGTGTGTTGGGTTCATGTGTCTCAAAAAGAAATTGATAGATTAAGAGTGGATAGTCCATAATAGTAAAATTGATAGATTAAGGATGAACGAATGAAGTATTAATGTTTGTTTAAAAAAATTAATTTTTTTCAGAAAATAAAGATTACACGTTCTTATACTAAATGATACACAAATTTATATTAAATGTATAATTTAGGGGCACAATGTCGCTAAAGATACGCAAGTTTTAGTCTATTTTTAATATAAAGTGATTACTTAATAAATTACATAATCATCGGATTAAATTACTTCATTAATAATCATAATGTACGTAACCTAAAAGTTTTATTATCGAATCGATGAAGCTACCAAGGTTTATCTAGTGTAAGGTATTCATTTTACTATTTTTGGCGTGCGCTTCAAAGGTATCTATTTCCCATATTTAATAAAAAAGTACACAATATGGCCCACCACTTCCCTCTAATACAAGTACACACTCTAAATATATAACAATAATACTTCTTAATCCACGTGCAAAAAGCAAATGTATACCTTAGAACCGGAAAGAGGAGTATATATTTCTATCGCAACAATTAGAAGTTTCATGTTTCTTCCTTAAATACATTTTTAATCTATTTAAAAATTATGTTTTCATAATGAAATTATTCTGTGGTGCACTTTAACCTTGAATTTATAAATTAATTTTTTAGGATATACTAATTATTTTCATTTTTAAAAATTTTAGTTGTTTTATGTCTATCCATAAATCCATATAGCACATCACAACGTCTCACTCCTTTGTCTCACATAAATATGCCAATATAATTTAATTTGTGTTATGTGCATTTTATAATTATGTGATAATAATTATGTGGCAATTATGTGATAATAATATGACAGTTATGTGACTATTCTCTCTATATTTTATTTATCTTTACACTTTATTTAAGACATCCGTGATAAAAATTGTGACAATACGTAAATATATATGTGTATGTGCGCGCGCGCATAAATATTTACGTGCATTAATTTGAATAAATAATTAAATTGTCTTATGTGTATACACTATTTTTTAATTATGAAGTATTACATATGTTATTGTAATAATAATAGCGGTAAGAAAATATACATATATGTGTATTAATTTGTAAATGTATTATATCTTAGTTATTAAGTATTGCATGTATATTTATAATGGATAATTATAATAATAAATAATATTTACTATTAATAGTAAGTATAATAATAATAATAATAATGTAAAATGTATTTACTATATAGTAAATGATAAATGGGTTTGTGGAGGTGGGTTTAACACCCCAACCCTAACCTCTAATATAAATACCCCATTTGGGGAAGGATGGTGGAAGCAACAACGATGAGTCAAAAAAAAGGAGAAAGAGAGAAGAAAAAAGGAGATGAAGGGGTTCGTGCTGGAACGGGAAAGAAGAGATTAGTTGTAGTGTTTCACGAGGTCTATAGTATTCTTACTATTTAAAGTCCAATTAAGTACAAGTCTAACTACAATGCATAAACATGTTGTGTGTGAATTATTTGTGATTAATATATGATAATTATGTTTTGAATAATTTGTGATTAGTTTAATTACGTTATGAATTATTTGTGATTAATTTGTGATACAAGCTGTGAATTTATGTGATTTTAGTTAATTAGGTATTCATATGCAACTGAATATTATTTTGTAAATTATTTGTGATATAAGTTGCCGATTTATGTGATTTGAGATAATATTATTATCCTTTATGGATCTGAGTAATTGGAAATTGTGGAATATAAATCCGTGTGATATGAGAAGATATCGTTTATAAGGATCTGTGCGATCCGAGGTGAAATTGTTATTCGAAAAATGGATATGTGTGATTCGAGGTGAAGTTGTTGTTCCAAAAGTGGATATGTGTGATTTGAAATTTATTTGTTGTTTTATTTTGATTAAATGTTGATATTGATGTCGTAAATAGTTTATGATGCATATTTAATTGCTCTGGTTGCATACCATGCATAATCATGAAAAGTGTTTTTTCCAAAATTAATAAGATAGTAATGGTGTGTGCGGCCACTATATATACACTTTGTCAGGGTTCAAAAAAATCGTTCCCGACACTTTATTCAGGGTTCAAAAAAATCGTTCCCAACACTTTATTCGGGGTTCGGAAAAATCATCCCCAACACTATGTCAGGGTTCGGAAAAATTGTTCTCGATAATTTATTTGGGGTTCAAAAAAATCGTCCTCATTAAGCTCATTTATGGTGCATATCATAAGTGTATTGTGGGGATCCCGCAACGTGAACAATTTTCAAAATAAAAGAGACCAACTAGAAAGATTAGGAAATAGGTGATAGAAAAATAAATGCATTTTCATGCACTGCATGCATGATTTCTACTTACTGAGATTTTTGTCTCACTAGTTCATGAATTTTAGGTGAGCCTGCTGATAATTGAATTATAGGGTCTTTTGTGCAAGCTGTGGAGCTCCTTCAGAATTTTGAGCGGATGTACATAGATGATGACCTGTTGGGCTAGGCCGTGGGTTATTTTGTTTCCGCTGATGTTTTGTTATGTAATATAATAAGTATTGTCACCAGTTTGTGTGGATTGATGTGGTGTTAGAAATTGGTGACATATGTTAGACTATGATTTCAGTTATGAATATATTATGTGAGGAAATATATATATATATATATATATATATATATATATATATATATATATATATATATATATATATATATATATATATATATATATATATATGCAGTTTTATAATGATGATGATGTTTATGTTAATTAGTATTTAAATTATAAGTTATATAAGGTGGGTCATGTCAGAGTGGTATCATAGCACGGTTTGGGTCCTGTAGACTGTCTATGTACATGAGCTCATTCCTTGGGAGCGCAACTTTGCATGTAAGTGTTATTTTCTTTATGTGTTTTATAAATTATATTAGCCATGTGGTGGAAGACTCATAGACAGATAGTATAATCATGGTAAGGGCTACATGTGAGAGTAGTGAAGAAGGTAAAACTACTTGCTGATTTGATTGTGTTAAGTATGAATGATTATAATATCATATTGGGCATGGATTGGCTGTCAAAGTACGGTGCTATAATAGATTTTCAGAAGAAGAGTATCACTTTTTAGCCATTGGAAGGAGAATCGTTCACCTTTGTTGGGATTAAGAAGAACTTCAGATTTCCTATGATATCAGCAGCAAAAGTACAGTGGTTGTTGGAAGGTGTTTGTGAGGGGTATCTGGTGAGTGTGATGAATGTTAAAGGACAATAGTGTCCAGTCCTCTGTAAGTACCAGTAGTTCGGAATACTCGGAGGTGTTTCTAGATGATCTTCCAGGGTTGCCACCAGACCGGGAAATAGAGTTTATTATTGAGCTGCAACCAGGAACTGCTCCTATATCTAAAGCGTCATACAGAATGGCACAAGATGAACTAAAAGAATTGAAGATACAATTGCAAGAGTTGTTAGACAAATGTTTCATCCGACCCAATTTCTCACTTTGGGGAGCACCAGTTCTTTTCGTTGGTAAGAAGGATGACACATTGAGGATGTGCATCGATTATCGGGAGCTCAACAAAGTTACAGTCAAGAATAAGTGTACATTTTCTCGCATTGATGATCTGTTTGATCAACTACAAGGTGCATCTATCTTTTCAAAGATTGATTTGCGTCAGTTAAAAATAAAGGAGGAAGATATTCCAAAAACTATATTCAGCACAAGGTACGGGCACTATGAGTTCTTAGTGATACCGTTTAGTTTGACGAATGCTCCAGCAGCATTAATGAACTTGATGAATAGAGTATTTTAGGATTTTCTCGATAAATTTGTGATTGTGTTTATCGATGATATTTTGATTTACTCTAAGAACAAGGAGGATCATACTCTGCACTTAAGAAAGATGTTGAAGATTCTGAAAGATAAGCATTGTATGCGAAGTTCAAGATGTGTGAGTTCTGGTTAGAACAAGTTGTTTTCTTGGGCCAGGAGAATGAATTTTGGTGGATCCAAGCAAAGTTAAAGCAATCCATGAATGGCCACAACCTTCAAATCCTACTGAGGTTCGTAGCTTTCTTGGATTGGCTGGATATTATTGAAGATTTGTTGAAGGATTCTCCAAGATTGCTTCATCATTAACACAGTTGACCAGGAAGAATGTGAGGTTCACATGGATGGAGGCATGTGAACAAAGTTTTTAAGAATTGAAGAGACGGTTGACATCAACACCTATCTTAACTATTCCTACGAAAATATGAATCTTCAAGGTTTATAGTGATACTTCAAAGAATGGTCTTGGATGTGTACTAATGCATAATGAGAAAGTGATAGCATATGCGTCTAGACAGTTAAGGGAGTACGAGAAGAACTACCCAACTCATGATTTGGTGTTAGCTGCAGTAGTGTTTGCACTCTAAATTTGGAGGCATTATCTGTATAGTGAATGTTGGAGATCTATACTGATCATAAAAGTTTGAAGTATGATCTAAATTTGGAGGCATTATCTGTATGGTGAACGTTGAGCCGAAAGGCAATACAGGGTGTAGCTACTATGACCATAAATCAGAAACAAGAGTTGCTTGACTTGCAAAGAATGGGGGCATGATCTAAATTTGGAGGCATAGTAGCTACTATGACCATGAATCATAAAATTTGGAGGCATGATCTAAATTTGGAGGCATTATCTGTATGGTGAACGTTGAGCCGAAAGGCAATACAGGGTGTAGCTACTATGACCATAAATCAGAAACAAGAGTTGCTTGACTTGCAAAGAATGGGTGTGGAGACTCTTCAGAAAGGATCGTTGAAGCAAAGATGGCAACTCTAACACTTCGATCAACTTTGATTGATAAGATTCGACAAGGGCAAGAGGTGGATAAGTTGTTTGATAAGATAAAGAATGATATCAGCTCTAGAAAGTATTCTGACTTCCAAGTAATAGACAATGGTGTGATTCATTATAGAGATCGGTTATGTCTACCTGAAGTGGATGACATTCAGAAGGAAGTGATGGCAGAAGCCCATTCAACACCGTACTATGTACATCCAGGAGCTACTAAGATGTATAGATATTTGGAGTTACATTATTGGTGGCCAGGAATAAAGAGAGATGTCGCTCAATATGTAGAGCAATGTTTGACTTGTCAGCAAGTAAAGCCAAGCATCAGAGACCAGCAGGAACTTTACAGCCTTTATTTATTCCAGAGTGAAAGTGGGAGAATATCACTATGGATTTTTTTATTGGACTACCAAAGATAGTGAAAGGTCATGATGTCATTTGGGTTATTGTGGATCGTTTGACTAAGTCAGTTTATTTTCTTCCTATTTGCTCTACGTATTCCATGGATTGTTATGCCCAGCTATATATACAAGAGATTGTCAAACTCCATGAAGTACCATTTATCATTGTGTCAGACAGAGGTACGAGATTATTGTCTGCTTTCTGGAAGAGTTTGCATAAGGCGTTGGGGGACACAGTTATCTTTTAGCACTGCATTCCATCCACAGATCGATGGTCAATCGGAGAGTACGATATAGATTTTGGAAGATATGCTTAGAGCATGTGTGTTGGATTTTCAGGGTCAGTAGAGTAAATTTTTGCCTCTGATAGAATTCTCATACAACAATAGTTATCAGTCTTCTATGGGATGGCACCATATGAAGTACTGTATAGGAAGAAGTGTAGATCTCTTGTACATTGGGATGAAATTGGAGAAATGAAACTTTTGGGTCCAGACTCGATTCTTGAAATGTCAGAAGTCGTTACACGTATTCGAGAGAAGATGAAAGTTACTCAAGATCGGCAAAAGGGTTATGCAGACAAACGGAGAAGAGAGTTGAAATTTGAAGTGGGTGATCAGGTATTCTTGAAAGTATCTCCAATAAAGGGAATAATACTGTTTAGAATGAAAGGGAAGCTCAGTCCAAGATATGTTGGTCCATTCGCTATAGTTGAAAGTGTTGCCTATAAGTTGGATTTACCAGCGTCGATGTCTATAGTACACGACGTGTTTCATGTGTCTGTGTTGAGGAAGTATGTTTTGAATCCATCTCATGTTCTCAGGCAGGAGCCAATTGAGTTGACAGAAGATTTGAGTTATGAAGAAATACCAGTTGAGATTTTACGGCGAGAAGTGAAGAAACTCAAAAATAAAGAGATGTCATTAGTGAAGGTGTTATGGAAGAACCAATTAGTTGAGTAGGCCACTTGGGAAAGAGAGGATGAGATGATGGCTAAGTATCTAGAACTCTTCAGGTAAGTAAATTTCGAGGACGAAATTTTTATAAGGTGGGGAAGATGTGATACTCGAGCTTCTCACTACTCATGTGCCAATATAATTTAATTTGTGTTATGTGCATTTTACAATTATGTGATAATAATTATGTGGCAATTATGTGATAATAATGTGACGATTATGTGATAATTGTCTTTACATTTTATTTGTCTTTACACTTTATTTGAGACATCGGTGATAAAAATTGTGACAATATGTGAATATATATATATATATATGCATAAATATTTACGTGCATTAATTTGAATAAATAATTAAATTGTCTTGTGTGTATATACTATTTCTTAAGTATGAAGTATTACACGTGTTATCGTAATAATAATAGTGGTACGAAAATATACACATATGTATATTAATTTGTAAATGTATTATATTTTAGTTATTAAATATTGCACGTATATTCATAATGGATAATAATAATAATAATAAATAGTATTTACTATTAATAGTAAATATAATATTAATAATAATAATAATAATAATAATAATAAGTGCTAATATCTAAAAATACCCAAAATGCAATGGAAAATTTTAATTTTGTCAATCTTTCAAAAAAGTTATTAATTCTACCCATGTGCCAATTTTCAGACTGTTTTGTCCTTAAAAAAGTTGAAAAGTCAGATTGGTCAACCGGTCAAACGGGTCAACTGGTCAAAATTTTCACTTATCAGTACTTGTCGGTAACCATGTCGGTAGCCATATAGGTGATTATACCGGTAACTATATAGGTGATCATGTTGGTATACAGCTTCATTTCAACTTAATTTCCTCATATTCCTCACGCTTCAAAATGGTATCAGTGCCTTAGATTATTTATTTATGAATGAAAAAAATTATTATATACTTATATCACTTAACGAGAGGAGAGTTTCAAAGAAATATGGATCTGAACGAAAGTTCGACATCCGAGAGTGACAGGATTATAAGCCCTATTCAAAACTGGAGCAACAACGCCTACTGGCCAGTTGGAGAAATGTGTATACAATGTATAAATTAAAAAATAAAATAAAATCCCTTTAATGTATTAATAAAGATATTATATATAATAATCATTTATACAATTATGGCATTAATATGATGACAAATAATCGTGTTAGTTGTGTATAATCAGTTGTACCATGCGAATGACGTTATTATTTAGTGCGATGGAGAGTTACTATTAGATACGATTTCTTTTTTGTACAAACAATTATGTTATCATTTTGTATAAACTTTTTCCAAAAGAGTAGACATGCACCTCTATTTTGGAAGCGTTGGTTATACTTCTATGTAAGGAGGATACGGAACCAAACCGATGATGATCATCAAACAGTTTCAATTTCTGTTTTGGAACAACCAGTTCCTTTTCGAACCGTCGATTTCCATCATTTTACTTCATGTTTTCTTTTTTTTATTCTCAAAATTAATCTGTAAACACAATTGGTTCGGATTGGAATCGCCGGTTCTTGTGTCATGTTGTGCACTTAATTTAAACCGTAGATAGCGAATTAAAAAAAACGCCGATTATAGTTGACAAATTAATTTCAATTTCTTCATAATGTGAATCACAATCGAACTGTAATATTACCGATTTCAATTACATCTTGGGCGGTTTTAGTTTTCACAGTTACAATTCTTTTTATTTAGAAAATATTTAAAGTAGAGTAACTACTTAAGGAGAGACTTCAATATTTAATACTCACAACAAGATACAACGAACAATCATTTTTATCTTAGCAATACCACTCTAATATGATAAGTAATAATTTCAAAATTAAATTATAAATTTTATTTTGGCAAATTAGTGTTATTCTACTAATGTGTCATCTTCCAAATTCTTTTAAGAAAACAACTGATTTTTTTTTTAAAAAAATTGATTTAATTTAATTATTTTAAAATATTATATCTTTCCATATCTCAAATTAAGAAATATTTTTTAATGTATTTAATATTTATTTATTTTATTTTATATTATTTTAAAATAAATATATTTATATATTATTAATAAAATATTTATTTTGATAATATTAGTAATTCATTCTATTATTATATTTTTATTTCAAAAATAATATTATTAGTAATTTTCTTATATATGTTGTTAATATAAAATATAAAATACATTTATAATCAACTTTACTTTTATTAATTAAAATATTATTACATGATTTAAAAAATAATAATTTAATTAAAACATTCTTATTTTTTTAACGTTTTGATTAAAAATTTTATTTTAATTAATAAATTAGTTAAAATTTTAATTTGGTAACTTTTTTAAAATTTACGTTTTATTGAATTATTAAACGACAGTATTTTAATAAGTAATAGACATTTTTCTTTCTAATAGGTTAATAAGATTTAAATATTAAAGTTAATTAAAAACACTGTAATTTGTATTAAATTATTTATTTAATATTTAATATTTATTATATTAATATGGATGTTAAATTAAAGATTTTACAAAGATGAATAATTTGATGTATTATTCTTTAATATTATATTTATAATAACAGAATTATAAACATTTAAATTTTTTTTTGATGAAAAGTAAATATATGAATATGATTAAATAAAAAGTAAAATATTCCCTCCGTCCCATCCTAATGGTTACACATTTTCATTTTGGACGTCTCATCCTAATGGTTACATTTCTTTTTTTAGCATATGGGACCCACACAAATTAATTATTTCTCTCTCTATGGGTCCACACATCCCACTAATACACCTACCCACTTTACATTAAATTATTATTTCTCTCACCTCAATACACATTAAAATACTATATTCATTAATCCCCGTGCAAAAAGCAAACGTAACCATAAGAATGAAATGGAGGGAGTACATGATTGGAAGAAGAGGAGAGAGAAACTAGATATTTATTGCTTTTTTAAATGTGATGTTTCTTAACCTGTTGTTCAAGTACCCAATAACACCTCTTACGATCTAATGGTTAAAATTGAATTGATTTAATCTAAGGGCTAAGAATGTCCCGGGTCATATATGAGCCCGGATAAGCTAAGTAGACCTCTAAAAATTATTACTCTTCAAAAAGTAATTTTTTTATATATTAAAGAATAATTTTAATAAATAGAATTTACATATAAATTTGGTTTACGTGGACCCACTCAAAATTATAACAAATCACAATTTAAGTATTAATATTTTTTATTTAGAAGTGTAACAATTTATTTTTTTAAAAAATAATTTTTCATTAACTAAAAAGTAATTTTGATAAATCAAATACAATATGAAAAATAGTAATATTTTTTTATTTAAAAGTGTAATAATTTATCTTTTTAAGAAGTAATATTTTATTAATTAAAAAACAATTTTTATAAATCGAACGCTTGGAAAGGCCTTCCAACTGAGCTTGGTTGCTGCAGGGTGGGGGTTCGAATCATGTCTTCGGCATGGATTTGACTCCACCAATCCCCAGTGCAGGGGTGGTAGGGTACACCATTTTTTTTTATAAATGATAGAAAGAGGCTGCGATCACTGATGTGTCACAATTTAATCCACGTCACCCTCCCACATGTATTAAAAAAAATGTTAAAATGGAATTTGCTATAGTTCATCAACGTAAGATTCTGCAGCTGAGTGGACCACCTAGTTGAGAGGGATATTGTCCAAAGCCAACACCTTCAAATTCAAAAGCCCATTGAAGAAATTTGATGGGATTTTATCAAATTCATTGTTGTCCAAATAAGCATATCATAATTCAGATAATCAAATTCCCACTAAACCCAAATTTTGTAACATAGACGTGTGATTTAAAGAACATATATTACTAATTAGTACCAAGTAGCATAATTATAATTGAATTAAATCAATTTAAGGATTGTCCAAACGTGTAATCAATCAACTACAACCAGTTTTTGGTACTCCTTTCCAGAAATTGCAGCTTCCATAACAGCCTCCGGATCCGAAAATTCACCCTTGTCCAAAAACATAGTCATCAAATTCTTCGAAAATCCGCTGACAAGAGCCACCCCCGCTGGTTCGCCGGCACCGGCGTCGCCATGGAATCCCTCAAGTTCCAGAACACTATCTCAGGCACGCACTCCTCTGCAAATCCATTCTCCCTAAACTTCCTCACAATCGCCTGATAATCCGTCTCCCATGGATTCTGACATGCTTGATCGAATTCCATGTCGCTGAATACGAATAATCTCTTTATCATGTCTTCGGGCTTCAATTTGCCATTCACAGCCACTTGAAGGATCAGATCGAACACCCTCTGAAAATTAGTGTTCATCCCCCAATCCATGTGTCAAGAACGAAGATCCCAACACTCTAAGTTGTGAAGATAGAAGAAGAAGTGCTCACAAAAGATGATTGTGTAGTGTGTGATTCAACGAATGAAAGAGACGTGGATTTAAGTGGTTCGATCGAAAGAGCTACGTCCACTGTAGAGTATAGAGCTTCTTTATTGATCAATTATAATCTGAAGGAAAGTACATCTCAATAAGCAAGATAGACGAGTATATATACACACTCATATGATAACTGCCAAAGTTACTGGACCAATCCGCTGAAGTATCTTTGAGCCTTCAGTTGGAGTATCAAACGGTTACCAAACTAACTGAAACTGATCCCAACTAACAGCTGATGTGTCAAGCTTTCCAGCCATGTGCTCAACCGCTCCTAACTCATCCTTTTATCCATCCAAAAACCCTCACGAACAGGCCCTGTTCCATGCATGCACCTGGTGTATGATTTGTGGTATCCCAACTTGTAATGAACTTGTTGTATACAATTTCCTCATGCAGCTTGTACATCATCACTTGTGATCACCTTGTAAACACTTAAACCACACTTAGACATGTGCATTAACGTTTACACCTCACAAATCTCCACCTTAAACTTAATGCAAACGTAGCAACTCTCTACTCCATTCCACTGCTTTGTAACAAGTGCAGCAAACTTCACACTACTTTGAAGAGAGTAGTAGAACTCTACACTATTCTTTAACGAGTATAGCAAAACTCCATTTTCTGATTTAAGGACCAGCAACCTTACCACTGTTCTTAAGGGAACAGCAACCTATTGACATGATTTTGGAGAAACTAACAAGTACTTACTAAGTTTAAGCTTTGCTCAAACATAGCAATTGACTCAACTTTACTAGAGCTTACTTCTTTCCTTTTGTTGCAAGTTTTTTTCCTCCACTTGATCGTATATGATTTCAAAGTAGTATACATCCTTCTACACTTACACTTGATGGCTTTTCCACAACTTTTAGCTTCAAGAGTCTCCACCATAAGTGCTAGTGCATCATGATCAAATGATGTATGCTCCAACTTATCAACCTTTCTCTCTTTCTTAGCAAGCTCCACCTCAAGTGTTGTAACCTCAGAAATCTCCACTTTTGATCTTAGACTTTCATCTTGAACCCAATCAGCCTGTTTATCTTCGGTAAGACTATCATAAACTTCAAGCTTCGAGACGTTACCACAATCGAGTGGATTGTACTTCACTTGATTATGCAGCCCCTTCACTGTCTTACCATTAAGAAAATATAAACCATTCCTCCTTAAACCTTGAAGTGCTATTCTCTCATTCTTTGAAACGGTAAGAACTTCACCTTGAGACTTAAAATCATAACCGAAAGACTCAAGCGTTCCAAGAGAAATAAGATTTCTCCTAAGCTCAGGAACATACCTTACATCTGATAATTTGACAGCACCATTAGACAACTCTATCAACACTGATCCTTTACCTTTAATGCTGCAAATCTGATCGTTCCCAAGACGAATTGAGCCTTCATCTTCCTCGAACTCACAGAACAAATCCCTTCTTGATGTCACATGATAAGTACTACCCGAATCTAAAATCTAATTAGTTGAGTTCCTAGATGCTGCAACAGACAAGACCTCCACACAATCAAAATCATCAACTCCATGTCTATCCACAACTTGATTTGCTTGATTATTTTGACCCCCTCTTGCATTTTCAGATTTCTAGCCTTCACAGCCTTCAACTTTGAACAATTTCTCTTGAAATGATCAGACTCATGACAGTAGTAACATTTCCTAACCTCAGATTCTTCCTGCGAATCACTATCTTCATCATCTTGTTTCTTTGAACTCGAATTCCTCTTCTTGTGATCAGCACCTCTCCCTTTATTGAACTTCTTGTTCTGATTTCGGCCTCCCTTTGCAAACAACCCTTCTCCACCTGAATTTGTAATGTTGTCAGCCTCCATCTCTAAATCTTTGGACCTAAGAGCTGATAGAACATCTTCTAATTGAATGGTGCCCTTTCCCCCATAGAGTAGTGAATCCTTGAAGTGCCTATGAGATCTTGGCAATGCTGATAACAACATGACTGCCTTATCTTCACTCGTCAGTTTGAAATCCACAATCTCAAGCTCATCTGTAATCTTGCAGAACTCATCAGCTTGATCCATCAAGGGCCTTTCATCATTCATCTTAAAGGCATGAAGTCTTTGCCTCAAATGTAACCTGTTTGCATTCGATTTTGCCACGAACAATGATTCCAGCTTGTTCCATACTCCAATGGCAGTTGTTTCCTTTTGAACCTCTCTAAGTACTTTATCACCAAGGCATAGAAAGATAGCACTTAGAGCCTTTTCTTGAAGCTCCACTTCAGCCGCTGCAGCTTGAGCATCAACCTCTGCAGCTTCATTGACCGGAGCTTCTTTGATGGCTGCACCGAGACCTTGCTGTACCAAGATGGATCTCATCTTGATTTTCCACAGCCCGAAATCTGATTTCTCAGTAAACCGCTCGATATCGAACTTGGTGACCGCCATGATGTTTTCTGTCTTCAATCACCTTCCTGCTTCTCCTTCCTTTCTTGATTGATCTGCGTTTCCCTTCTCTTGGTCTATGGCGATGATTCCCACAGACGACGCCAATTGTCAAGAACAAAGATCCCAACACTTTAAGTTGTGAAGATAGAAGAAGAAGTGCTCACAAAAGATGATTATGTAGTGTGAGATTCAACGAATGAAAGAGACATGGATTTAAGTGGTTCGATCGAAAGACCTACGTCCACTGTAGAGTATAGAGCTTCTTTATTGATCAGTTATAATCTGAAGGAAAGTACATCTCAATAAGCAAGATAGACGAGTATATATACACACTCATATGATAACTGCCAAAGTTACTGGACCAATCCGCTGAAGCATCTTTGAGCCTTCAGTTGGAGTATCAAACGGTTACCAAACTAACTGAAACCGATCCCAACTAACAGCTGATGTGTCAAGCTTTCCAGCCATGTGCTCAATCGCTCCTAACTCATCCTTTTAGCCATCCAAAAACCCTCACGAACAGGCCCTGTTCCATGCATGCACCTGGTGTATGATTTGTGGTATCCCAACTTGTGATGAACTTGTTGTATACAATTTCCTCATGCAGCTTGTACATCATTACTTGTGATCACCTTGTAAACACTTAAACCACACTTAGACATGTGCATTAACGTTTACACCTCACACCATGTTTCTAACGAACTCTGTTTTCTCTCTTAGGGTTTCTCCTTCCATCATCTGCAGCTCCGGATGGCTCCTCGCTCAATTCCGAGACTAAAATTCCAAGCGCCAGCGAAACATCCATCGGAATCCCATGCATACTCCCCGAAACATCACAAATAGCTAAACAATTGCTCAATTTCCCCTTCTTCGCCACGTCGTCCACCATTCTCTTCCACTGAAGCTCCGCCACTTCACTGCGTTCATCGTAATAGTAATCATTCAACGCCTCGATTATCTTGTGTGGAAGAAGCGCTCCGGCGGCGATTTTGGCTTTGCCTGATTTCACTCTGCCGATATACATCCGGAATCTCTCCCTATCGTGCTCGAAGAACATGTTCGTGTAGAGTTTCATGGCGACGGAATGTACTCTATTGTACGGAATGGATCCCCAATCATTAGCTCCGATGTAAACCTCCGGCAGTTCTAGAGCCTTCCGCAGCGGCACGAGCACTTGCTTCCTCAATCGATCCCTCACACGATACGCGTAATGAGCTTCCTCCACACCTTCGTACTCTGGATATTCATCTCTGGGGAAAACCTTCCTAGCAATGGATTCGCACAGCAGCGTCGTCCGATCGAACGAAGAGTAGAGGGAAGGGCACCATTTTGCAGCGAGACTGATTTTGCGGGAATTTCCTGAATTCAACAGCTCCATATCCGATCTCAAAAATTGGGCGAACAGATCCTCTCGTGCAAAAACCTGAAATCTGGATCTAGATTGAACATCTCTACAGCCTTTTTTGCTTTCTTAATCCTCTTCTCTTCACTGCTCAATCTAGATCCCCAATCTTTCAACCCCTGTTTATACATCCTCCTCGATGTCAACAACTTCCTCGTTTCCCGAGTAACTTCACCTACTCCACACACCAATTTTCTCTTCTCCCAAATCTCTTTCTCCATGATTGTGAAGAAGGGTTTAGGGGGAATGTAGTGGTGAGAGGGAAGAAGTGATTTGGGTGGAGATGCCAATACTTGGAGACCACGCAAGAAGCTTGAATGAGTTGTACGTTGAAATTTCATTGAGTCGACTAACAGATGCATCGCGTGTTTTTGTTTTTCTTATTCTTATATAGGGATCTTCAATTAGCCCTAATCTATTAGGAAGAACATTACGGATTAATGCTAAATGGCCTGATTCTTGCTGCGAAGAATATGGTAATTGTGTAATTATAAATGGTATGAAGCCAATTAAATGACAGTAATACCCTTTTCATTAAAATATAAATGAAAAATTAAATGCTAAAAGTAGATAATAAATGCAAGATAAAACACCCACTGAGCACCATTTTCAAATTACGTAAACTCAACCATTAGTGTTCTTACAAACCCCAAGAACCATTATCAATTCTTTTAATAGATTAATCATTTAATTAATAAAAAATGATTTAATTATCAATTTTTAAATAAAAAACAATTTATAAATCCCGATATAATTATATATATATATATATATATATATATATCTTGTTTAGATGAGTTTTATAAATATTTTTATGATGACTGATAATGTGCGTAATTAAATTAAAACATTAAGTTAAACTTAAATATTTAGTTAAACTTATATTTTAATGGTGTAGTGTTTATTTATTTATTTTAATATTTTCCACATTTTGCAATAATTTTTTGATAAATTTTTAATAGTAATTGATATATATATATATATATATATATATATATATATATATATATATATATATATATATATATATATATATATATATATATAGCGTGTTTATTTAATTACTCAGATAAATTCACTTTTTTCTTAATTATTCCAGATTCACTCCTTTAAAGAAAATACCATTCCAATTTAAAACTTTAAAAATATATTTTAATCTCACAATTGTCATGATCATTTTTTTACACATAATATTATTTTATATTCTATTCAAAAAGTATTATATTACCTTTAAAAATCAATAAAGTTAATTAATTTTTAATAACGTGGAACATTAAAAATGAACATACTCATTTGACGGAGGGAGTATAATATAGAATTATAGAATATGAGAACAAAAATTAGCAAAATATAACGTGATACCGTCTTATAAAATAACTTTTATGACGTAGTCTTTTTAGCTAATAAATAAATTATATATATATATTCTGTGTGTTAGGTATGAGTGATAATTTTATAATTAAAATGTATTTTTAAGGTTATGAATTGATGTGAAATTTCCTTTTAACAATGGTGCAACTTAATATAGAACGGATGAAAACGAAAAATGTGAAATTAAATGCGGAACGGATGGAAGTAACATTTTTCATAAAATTAATATATCAATAAAAATAATAACTTTGCATTGGAGTACTATTTCATAAATAATTTATAAAAATAAATTAAAATTAATAAATTATTTTTAAAAAAATCGAAATTATAAATTATAAAAAGATAAAACGATTTCCTTTAAGATCATCACAATTCTTGCTCAAAAAATTTTAGTGAGTGTGCACAATTATATTATTCTATACATACCGTATTATATGTGACACTCATTGTTGACTTTGAATTTAAGAAAAATTATTTTATGAAAATTTTACTGATAAATTTTTCTAATTTTACTAATTTTTTATTTTGGTCCGTTCAAAACAAAGTGTATATTTCCTTTTAGGTAGATGGACTCACACAAAATAATTTTATATCTACATGGCTACACTACACTAATACAACTACTCAAAATATATTAAAAAATTACTCACCTCACTACACTAGTACAACTACTCATTATATATTAAAATATTATATTCATTTATCAATATGAAGTAAAAATAAAAATAAAAAACAACGTATATCTTCGTAATGGAGTATATGTAATTTAGAGTAAGTTTTTTTGATGTTGACAAATATACCCATAATAGTTGCAGGAGTATTAAAGTAGGTGTCTCTCCCCTAATTAATTGTTTTTATGTGTATTAAAGTAGTTGCCTCCTCCCTAATTAAGATTTTAGATTTTCGAGTACACGATTATAATAATGCATAATATTACAATTTGAAATGAAATTAAATTAATTTACAATCAAATAAAATTATTCTAATTACTCTATTACTAATATAAGGAGAAAAAAATTAAATATAATTTTTTAAGAAAATTATGATCAAATTACTAAATGTGAAACATTATTATTAATCATATAATATTTAACAGTTAATTTATTTATCATTACAATAAAATACTTTAAAATTAGATTTAGTTTCTTGTAAATCGAATTTACATCATAATTTTTTGTAAATCTTGTGGTCCCCTTAATTTAAATATTCTATCAATACGTAGGGTATATAGAATTGGAAAGGAAAATCACAAACTTTACACTGTGAACCCGATTTATAAAAGTATTTGTGTTAAAATTAAGAGCCGATTTACGAATAAAAAGTGATAACATTATTATTACTTTAGCTATATAATATGTTATCACTTTCGTTATAAAATGTTATCACTTGTTATTTATATTATAAATTATTAATGAAATAATTTACTATATCATTATCATTTTTTTATTAATGAATGTATCATTTTTTATCACATAGTATCATAATATCGCTTTTTATTACGTAGTATCACTTTTAAGACTTTATTTTTTTTCAAATCAATATATTATTTATTTAATATTTTTAATTCTATCACAATTTATTATTGAATTATATACTCATTTGTCCCGTTAAAAGGTTTACATTTGTTTTTTTCACGATTATTAAGGAATACTCCCTTCGTCCCACCTAAAGAGTAGTGTTTGCCTTTTGCAAGTGGATTAAAAAGCATTATTATTTAATGTGTAGTGGGTAGTTGTATTTGTGGGAGTGTAGACCCCATATTTTAGTTGTATTAGTTAGTGTGTGTGGTTCGTCCCATGTGTGTAAAAAAAGAAAAGATAAATAATATTTTAATATATATAGTGAGTTTTGCTAGTTTTGGGTGTGGTTCTAATAAAGATATATTAATTGTTATATGTGGATCCTATCTACTTATAATAATGATATATATAAATTTTATGATACGTCTAAAATGAAAATGCATAAACTTATGTGTACTTATGGAGTATTATGTAGGTTTGTTATATATATTACTCCCTTTGTTCCGTTTCAACTTTTACATTTACTGTTTCACGTTATTTAAGAAAAATAATTTTTTGACAATCGTTATTGACTTTTAAGAAAAGTTATTTTTTTGACAAACGTTATTGACTTTTAAGAGTAATGTAATATTTTTAGGTAATAAATAAAGTGTAAAATAATTTTATGAGAGTGAAAAATGAGTGACAAATTTGAAATTAAAGTAACTTTTAAGAGTGTTGAATAAAATAATATTTTTTTTAGATGTAAAAGTTTTTAAAGGACAAACCAATGAGAAAAATATATTATGAAAAAGAGGGAGTATATTAAGTGGTACATCAACTCCATCAATTTAATTTATTGAATGTGTAACTTATAATATTGAATGTGTACCTTATAATAACGATGAATTGAATTGAAATAATTAAACCGTATATATATTAAATTAATAAAATAAAATTTTTAATAAAATAAATCATATATTGAATTGAAAAAAATAAAGTCATAATAAATCTAAATTTTTGTAATATTGTGAATTATTTAAAAACTAACCATTTTCTAATTTAAAGGGATAAAAGTAATCTTCATGTTGATGATTTATAATATATGTATGTACTCTTTCACTCTGAAAATAATAATAATAATAAATAAATAAATAATAAATAGTAACGCTCATAACGTGAAACTATATTACTCCATATTATATAAGCTGAGATAATTTTACGTTTAAAAATAGTTATTTTTTCAAAAAATATTATAACATTTTATTTATATTTTTGTTTATAATTAACATAATTTGCTGCATTATTAATATGTATTAAATTTTTATTAAAATATTACTCCTTGATACCGCTAATTAAACTTTTCATCTTAATATTCTTAATTAAGTTACCGTTAATTACTTTTCATCGGGTGAAAAGTTATGCGGGAGGCGTTCTCATAAAACTCTTCATATGTAAAAAATGATAAAATTATTATCATTGTCTCTATAAAATATTATTCGTATCACTTTCTCTAAATTTTATCATTTTGTATAAATTGTTTATAAAATAGTTCACTGCACTATTATTGTTTTTCTTCGATTAAGTATTACTTTTCGTTAATAATATTATCACTTTTTATCCGTCTCACATAAGGGCTTACGTGAGACGTCTCACACAAGTCTTTACCTATATAAAAAAAATTTATAGTATATATATTAATCAAAAAAAATTAAAAAACAAAACTAATTAAAAAATTAATTGAAAAAAGAGAAAAAAATAATGGCCAAATAAATAATTATAAAAATTAACATGATTTAATCTCAGGAATTAAAAAATAAATTTAATTTATATAACACAAATAGACAACATAATTTTTATGCATGAGAGTAATTCCATTTAACTCTCACACAAATCTTTTCCTTCCATAATATATACTATATTTATTATTGATATTCTTTTTATAGTTTTAATTTTAGGAAAAAACTTGTGTAATACTATCTCATGTAAACCTTTACGTGAGATGAATAAAAATTAAAAAATAAAAACATTAGGTAATTGAAGAAAAGAGTAATATGTATGAAAATCGATTTTATTTTTAATTTAATATTTAAATATGTTTTGTCACCACTTGTAACTACGCACAGAGTGTCACCCTTAAAAAATATAATGTTTTAAAATTTTTGAATATTTTAATTTTTATATTTAATTAAAATTTTAGATATAATAATTTTAATTTACTGAAAGAATTTGAATTTTTATTTTATTAAATGATTTTTTTTCAATGAAATAAGCTTATAATAGAAATTTTCAATTGAAATAAAAAAAAAGTCTTTTACATGTGTTAATATAATAAGGTAAAGAAATAATTATTAAATAAAATCTGATACTATTGGTGAAACCAAAGCATATCACGTAAAGCGTATCACATTGGGATCATTAAGTATTAATGACTGTATTAAGGAGGGGAGGGGTTTTGGAATTATCAAAATTAATTAAGGCCAAATTATATAAAAGAAAAATTATAAAAGTTAAGGGTAAAGACGGTTTAATTACCATTCTATCCTTTAATCTAGTTAAATAATTTTTAATTTCTTTTTATTCTCCAAATTGAATAACCGCTGAAAACAGGACAATCTAACTTATCAATTAATATGACATGCCATTAATGGCCATAATATATGTAAGTAATTATTATTAATGGGATATTTTATTTTAAAAAAACAAAACTTCAAAATATTGAGATTATTTATGTATAAACTTTATTTCGTACATTATATGTACAGATTTTTTATTATAAAATATTAGTGCGTAATATATTGATAATAGTAACAGCAAACAAAACATGAGAAACTAAAAAGTAAATGTCCTTAGTTCACCTTATCTATGGAATTGTTGAAATCTAATTTTTTATTTTTAAAATCTACAATTAAATCTTCAAAACCACCTGAATATACATTTATAAACTTTATAAACTTCTAACTCACTCGTTTTTTATATATTCTCTTTAATAAATTAATAAGCATAACTACGGTGCACATGTGGCACCGGTGCACCTGAATAATCTCAATCGTTAGATTAATTTTTTATTTAATTCTCATCACTCAATAAAATAAAATAATTAAACATAAATTAATAACTACTCACTACCCCTCTATTTTACCTTATAAATCTGAAGGTGCACGACAGAATGACCCTAAATTAATACTCATTTTCTCTCAATATCCACTATCCTATTTTCTCACATTAAGTAATTCATTTTACACATATCATCAACACATTAATTTGACATAAAAGTTAAACATACCTTACCAAAACTCAAAACAAATATATACTTCTACTCACTAGTTATCAAACACCTAATAAATTGAAATAAAATATATCTTTAGGGCGGACTGATGAAATAATTTTTTTTAATGAAAAAAAATGACATTTTTAAATTCTTGTACATTCTCATTTAGCATCAATTATTTTTTAATATATGAAAAAATAGTCCTTAGAGATGGATTATTACTCTTTTAAATAAAAAAATATTAACGTTTAAAGAAAAAAATTATATAATAAAAAGTAATTTTAAATAAAACCAAATTCAATCTAAACTTAGTTCATACCAAACTCTGCCAATTATGAGTTAATCTCTTGTAAATCGGGTTTACATATAAACTCTATTTTTAAAAATTATTCTATAATACATAAAAATTACTCTTTGAAGAGTAATACTCCCTTCGTAAGGTGCCCTTTGCTTTTTGCACGAGGGTTAAGAAGTATTATTATTATTATTATTATATGTAAAATGAGTAGTTGTATTAGAGGGAAGTGGTGGCCATATTGTGTACTTTTTTACTAAATAGGGGAAATAGATACATTTGAACCAAACGCCAAAAATAGTGAAATTGACACCTTAGAAGCGGATAAAGGGAATAATTTTTATATAGAAGAGAAATAATTCATGTCTCTAAAGTGTAATTTTTCATGTACTAAAGAGTATCGATAAATTAGAAAGTACAAGAATTTGAAGAGTAATTTTTTAATTTAGAAGAATAATAATTTTTGTCTTTAAGAAATAATTTTTTATATACTTTAAAAAAACATGGTTTACATATAAATCTATATAAATATGGTTTATATGAGTGTTTGTATTTTTGAAAAACATATTTATTTTTTAAGAAAAATCTAATAAATATATAAATAAATTAATTAAGACTATGATTGAATGAAATTTGTGGGCATATGAGAGTAATCAATGTAAGATCATTTCCACCATATATATTTTTAAATTATTATTGTAACATATTATAATCTAATAAAAATCTTTATATTATCCTTGATAGCATTGGAAGAATTTTGTCGTAAATAAATTTAATTTCATTTTAAATTATAAGATAATATTAGTTAGTATAATTCACGATAATTTATATTATATTAATTTAATTAAGTTTTATGAAGCAAATCAATTGGAGTTCTAACTTATAAAATATATATCAACGAAAGATAATTAAAAAAAAAGTTATTTTAAGCTATCACCGATCAAACAGCATAATTTAATTTAGTTTTGTTTTAAGGAAAATCTGGGAAATTGCATCCTAACGTCTTGAGAATGTAAAATGAATTAATAAGAAAGAGATACTATTCACCCCGTAAGTTTTTTTTGTTATGTGAAGAAAATTCTGAGGTCCACTCATAAGTAGAAAATTTGGTAAAAAATAAAATTAATTAATTAAATATACCTATGAAATGAATAACCAAAAAAAGGATTGATATAAAATATGTTAAATATTTATCTATTCAAATAAAATAAATATAATGGAATAAAAATAAAATAAATATAATGGAATAATTGTTGTAGATAAATATCAAATATATATACTATATTAAAAATATTAGTATTATTTAATTATAAATATGGTGATATGTTATTTTAAATAATAAATTCACATTAAATAAATAATATATGATTAAATTAAATTAACTATAAAATTTAACATGTACATTCTTTCATGTGACTAGAATATTGGAGTCCACACGTAAAGAAAGAAAGAAAAACTTATTTTAATATATTTAAAATGACAAATGTACATATTTTATTAATAAAGTTTCTTTTAGTATTTTTAATAATGTATACTCCACCTCAGAAAAAAAAATCTAAAAAAATGTATACACTTTGTTAGCAACTTTTCTGATAGTTTTTTAGTGAAAAACTGAATATAAAAATACTATACAATTATTAAGAAACATATAGTATACATTATTAAATAAAAAATTTATTAACATAAAAATGCATGTGTGCACTCAAATACACAAGATATCAACTCATTAAAGATAAGAGTTAGTCTCTTGTGTTCCCCAGGTGCACAACATGTATAAAATGTATAACAATTTGTCTTAAAGGGTATATACTTTAATTTAATTTATAGGGTATAATTTTGTTATTGGAAATATCGACTGAAATATGAATAGTATAAATATTAAATAAAAAAAATTAAGTTTCTTTCTTCATAGAATCAAGGATATAAGTTCTTACAACTCTCATAAAGCTTGAGATTTGTGGGGACACCCCTTTAGAAAAATTGAAATTTGTGGGCATAGTGTTTCTGAGACACACAAGTTTTAGCTTTAAAGATAATACTTTTTTTAAATGCAATATTTGACATTTAAAGTTAAACTAAGTATAAATTTAGGTGATTTAAAAGTGCACCCAATATATTTATAGGTTAAATGGAGTAGTGTATAGTTTTTTACTAAAATAAATTAATGGCAAAGACTTGTGCCATATCGTATCACGTAAACTATCACGTGAGACGGATAAAAAGTGATAACTTCTATAATAATAAAATGATACTAAATTAATGAAAAATAATAATATTATTTTATGAACAATTTATAATATAAATGAAAAATGATAAAATTTTATAATGAAAGTGATAAATTATAACGTTTATAGCCAAAGTGATAACTATTTTAAAAAATGTAAAATGGTCTCACGTGAGACGGTCTCACGCAGGACTTAACCTGAATTAATTACATTATTTTATTTAATGATAAAGATTACTATGAAAATTAATTTAAATGTTAAAATCGTATAGTGTCTAGTGCAGAGGTGTACTTGGTGTACTTTAATTGAACTGATAAATTTATCATATAAATAAAATAATAAAATAAAAAAAATCACCATAACATATTGGATTTCGATTTATATACATCTTAGCTAATTTTTATTTTATTACATTGAGACATTTTATTAAATATATACATACAATATATATATATATATATATATATATATATATATATATATATATATATATATATATATATATATATATATATTTAGCTAATTATACTGTGCACCCGGGTGCATTTTAAGATATGATGCACTCATTTTTAAAAACGTGTACAAATATAAGGAAAAACATATACAATTATGAACAAAAATGTTTACAATTTAATTGTTAGTTTTTTAATAAAAAATTGTGTATAAAAAATATACAATTAATAAAAATCATATAAAAAGTTATACACATATGGATGCTAGTTTTTTTAATGAAAAACTTAGTGTGAAAAAAGTATACAATTATTAAGAAACTCATATACAAAATAAAATAACATGTATACAAAATAAAATAAAAAGTTATACACATATGAGTGCACTTTCGCACCCAGATGCACCTAATATCAACACATATTTTTAAAGTATTGTTATATGCATTCTAAATAATATAATTAGATAAAAAAATAAAATTTGATAATAGATTAAATTAATCTCATGTCATCCTAATTGAAAATATAATTTTAGAATTTAATGAAATAAATATCATTAGAAAGTATAATAAACTTAATTATTTTTCCATGAACATAGTGGAGTAGTTAGTTAATTAGTTAATAATACAAAAAGGATATATACAAATTTAACAGTGAGTCCTCCCGATAAGTCACTTGAGGCACATCCTGCGATTTACCTCCTCCACCAATCCCCAGGGCAGGGGCGGTGGGGCCCCTAATGGTGGGGTACACCATTAATAATACAAAAAGGAAAAAATTAATTACCTTGATCCGCGTAAAGTTGATTAATAAGAGAGAAGTTTCATATTAATACCATAAACAGCTGCATTTAACATAGAAGGATATATATGTAAATTAATATCACATCTTTTCAATTAATTACACTTTGCCATTTTCTGCCCAACCAGAATCGGACAAATAGCAAGGTCCAAAAGTTAATTATGAGCAACCCAGTAATTGTATTTTCATAATTTGAATTCTAGCTGGTTTGGCTACCAATCTTTATTCTTTATTTAAATGGATCACTAAAAATTGAAACTAATCCTAATCTTAATGGACATATGTCCATCTATACTAATATAATTGTGACTTGTATTGGAAGATAGCCCCAAAATTTTGCAAATATATGCATTAGAATATTAAGTAAAATAATTAATACTACTAAATAAAATTGAAAATGGTATTTGGAAAGATATTAAGAGTGATAGTATAATCGTATTATGAGCTTTTTTAGCCCTAAGTTTTTTATTAAAAAAACTAGCATTCATATGTATAACTTTTTATTCAATATTGTATACATATTATTTAATAATTGTATATTTTTTTACACTCAATTTTTCATTAAAAAAATAACAATTAAATTGTATACATTTTTGTTCATAATTATATATGTTTTTGTTTATATTTGTATACATTTTTTAAAGTGGATGTACCATATCTTAGGGTGCACCCGGGAGCACAGTATAATTAGCCTCGTATTATTCTCATTAATATTATTAATTTCCTTTTTATTTCTTATATTCACTTTTACAATTAAAAATACTACTCCCTCCGCCCCGCTTTAATGATTACGTTTCCTTTATAAATTATAAAAAAACGTAACCATTAGAATATGACGAAGGGAGTACATTTTATTATCAATATATTTCAATAAAGAAAATATAATTGATTATATTTTTCAAAATATTATACCGTAAATTTCGATTTCATTATATAATAAAAATTAGATCGTTCTTTTAACCTAAACTAAATGACAAACTCTCTTGTGAGACGGTATATACGTAAGACGGGTTATGTGACAGATCGATCTATTGTTAAAGTATGTTTGCTATATAGGTAAAGTAAGTTAATTTGTAGTTAAAATATGATGAATAATGAATTAAAGTACTCCTTCCATCCCGTATAAAGATTTACATTTGCTTTTTGTACGAGGATTAAAAAATATGGAGTAGTATTTTAATGTGTTTTAAAGTGAGAGAAATAATATTTTAATGTGTAGTTGGTAGTTTTATTAGTGTATATGAATCCCCATTTACTATAAAAAAATATAAACCTTTCTATAGAGTGCACCATATCTTAGTGTGCATCCGGATGCACAGTATAATTAGCCATATAAAATAGAATTATGAGTACTTTGAATAATTTAATATGAGAAATTAATAAAAGGCTTGGATTTTATTACTCCCTCTATTAAAAAAAACACTTATATATATTTTTTATGTTACTCTGTCTTCAAAATACTTGCAGAACCTAAAAAATAAAATAATACACAATATTAATAATCTTACAATACTACAATATTACAAGATCAAAATACCTTTTAGTATTAATTTATGTACTCTTTAGTATAAGGACGTGTATTCTTTATTCTCTGAAAAAAAGAATTAATAAAATGTATATCATTTAAAACAAAATATTGTACATTTATTAATTAAAGGGGTAAAATGTTACAGTGGGCATTTGTTTTTAAAAATTTTCTTTTATGCCAACTTTTTAACAATATGTTAAAAAATGCCCAAAATAACTAAAAAGACATTAACACAATGCTATCTCGATTGGAATTTTTGAAAAAAATAATTGTCGAGTCAACTTTTTAATCAGCATCGTGTCAAGGTCTTTTTAATCATTTCGGGCATTTTTAAAAATTCCCTTAAAATTTGGGCACTTAGAAATTTTCCACAATTCTCATAGTACTGTCATCCCTTATTTCTTAATTAAAGTATATATTCTTTAAAATAAAATCATGCACTTTTACACATTTGTGCACTAACTCATTATTAAAAGTCAAAATCATTTATATCATATACTTTGTTTTATTTAATCACCCCAAATACCTTCTCTTTCATACATTATTACAATAATAAAAAGTTATTATGTTTTATTTTGTGTCACCAAATACTATTTTTGGAAGGAGGATTACTCAAAATATATGAGACGAAGTAAATAAAAAAATAAAAAAAGAAGCATCTGTTTGCCGACTCAATAAATTTCAACGTACAACTCATTCAAGCTTTGTGCGTGGCCTCCAAGTATTGGCCTCTCCTCTCTATATAAATATTACACACTAATCATCCAATTCAATATCCCAATTCCCAAATCCATTCTTCCCCCTGTAAGCCCTTGTTCACAATCATGGCATCATCGTCTCCAGTTCTTCTCGGACCACCTGAAATCTATACCCATTCTGCCGCCGAAGCCCCTCCAAGTGCCACCGCCGCAACTTCCGGCGATCCATTCATGGATCTAATGGTGGCGAATTTCAACACTACGACAATTTATAAGCCTCCAATGGGTCTAACGGAGAACCGTTCCCCGACTTTTCTGTCGACGGGTAATCCTTGTTTGGATTTCTTCTTCCACATCGTGCCCGACACTCCGCCGGAATCCGTGAGAACTCGCCTGCAACTCGCGTGGAATCACGATCGATTGAAGGCTCTGAAGCTCGTTTGCCATCTCAGAGGAGTGCGTGGCACCGGCAAGTCCGATAAGGAGGGGTTCTACACTGCTGCACTGTGGCTGCACAAGAACCACCCTAGAACCCTCGCTTCCAACGTCGCTTCTTTTGCAGAGTTTGGATACTTTAAGGATTTGCTGGAGATTCTGTACAGGCTTCTGGAAGGGGATGATGCTCGGAAATCGGAGAAAGATATTTGGGAGAGGAGGAAATCGAAGATCGGAATGTTGCAGATGCAGAGAGGAGGGGGAAGAGGGAGGGGAAGAGGGAGAGGCAGAGGAAGAGGAAGAGGAATGGTGAGGGGGAGATATGCAATTACCAGTGAATCGAGGAGGTTGTTGAAAGATGGGGGGTCTAAATTGAGCAGTGAAGAGAAGAGGATTAAGAAAGCGAAAAAGGTTGTAGAGATGTTCAATCTAGATCTAGATTTTAGGTTTCTGCACGAGAAGATCTCTGATCTGTTCGCCCAATTCTTGAGATCGGATATGAAGCTGTTGAATTCAGGAGATTCTCGCAAAATCAGCCTCGCCGCAAAATGGTGCCCTTCTCTCGACTCTTCGTTCGATCGAACGACTCTGCTGTGCGAATCCATCTCTAAGAAGGTATTCCCCAGAAATGAATATCCAGAGTACGAAGGTGTGGAGGATGCTCATTACGCGTATCGTGTGAGGGATCGATTGAGGAAGCAAGTGCTCGTGCCGCTGCGGAAGGTTCTAGAACTGCCGGAGGTTTACATCGGAGCCAATGATTGGGGTTCCATTCCGTACAACAGAGTAGCTTCCGTCGCCATGAAACTCTACACGAAGATGTTCTTAGAGCACGATGAGGAGCGATTTCGGGCGTATCTCGAAAGAGTGAAATCAGGCGAAGAGAAAATTGCCGCCGGCGCGCTTCTACCACACGAGATAATCGCAGCGTTGAACGAATCCGATGAAGACGGTGAAGTGGCGGAGCTTCAGTGGAAGAGAATGGTGGACGACATGGCGAAGAAGGGGAAATTGAGCAATTGTTTAGCGATCTGTGATGTTTCAGGGAGTATGCATGGGATTCCGATGGAGGTTTCGGTGGCGCTTGGAATTTTAGTCTCGGAATTGAGCCAGGAGCCATGGAAGGGGAAGCTCATCACTTTCAGTGCAAATCCGGAGCTGCAGATGGTGGAAGGAGAAACCCTAAGAGTGAAAACAGAGTTCGTTAGAAACATGGATTGGGGGATGAACACTGATTTTCAGAAGGTGTTCGATCTGATCCTTCAAGTGGCTGTGAATGGCAAACTGAAGCCCGACGACATGATAAAGAGATTATTCGTATTCAGCGACATGGAATTCGATCAAGCGTCTCAGAATCCATGGGAGACGGATTATCAGGCGATTGTGAGGAAGTTTACGGAGAATGGATTTGCAGAAGAGTGTGTGCCTGAGATAGTGTTCTGGAACTTGAGGAATTCCGTGGCGACGCCGGTGCCGGCGAACCAGCTAGGGGTGGCGCTTGTCAGCGGGTATTCGAAGAATTTGATGACTCTGTTTTTGGAGAAGGGTGGAGTTTTGGATCCGGATGCTGTCATGGACGTTGCCATTTCTGGAAAAGAGTACCAAAATCTGGTGGTTGTTGATTGATTACAATTCTAAACACAATGAAAGTTTATTTTGGACAATCTTTGAATTGATATAATAATTATAATTGAAGGCACTTATATTATGATACCTAATTCTTATAAGTGTTTCATTAAATACGCATCTCTTTTATTAAATACACACCCTATTAATTTATAATTAAAAAATATATTTTCAAAAAATTTAAATTATCCTTAATTCATTAAATACACACTTCTTATATATTTTATATTAATTTAATAAGTTTTAGATTAATACGTGGATCTATCGAAAAAATGAAAATAAAGAAGAATCAATATTAAAAAATGTTAACTGGCAGGCACCAACTAGTGCCTTTGCAAACTGATCAAGACTTCCCAATGAATGGAATGAGTTTCTACCACAATCTTGGTGGCATCAGCAATGCTCCATTACCCGTTGAGAGCACAACAATCCATACAATGAAAACTTGCATCCCCTCGTTGTAATTCTTTCTGCAGATCAACCTTGCAACCATGGCGACCTCATCTTTTAAAGGAAAATTGATGGAAGAGAGACATAGTATAGCCACACTGAAGCAGAGCTCCAAAGAGCGGCAACTGAAGCGGGTGGCTAGAATAGGTGCATGCTTGCCGTAAGAATCCCGACGGCGAAGCCAGAAGCATCGCCGCCACGTGCAGCGGCGTCTTCTGACTGTAGGTCCGGCGACTAGCCTCCGCCATGGATTCTCCACAATTGACTACTGATTCAAATTTTTATGGAAGACGAAACCAAAACAAAGATTATTTCCCGTAATTACAAACCACCGGGAATCTTCAGATCAAATTCTGCAGAATCTGAGCTTTAAAGGGAAGAACAGATGATGCTTTTCGAGGTAAGAGAAGAAGACTTTGCAGCTCCAAAAGCAGAAAATTGAAATTCAAACCCAAAAATATACATGAATCTGTACATTAAGAAATCTCAATTGAAGTTTAGGTTACGTTTTAGGGTTCTTGAATACGATCACTCCCCTCACTCTCTCTAAAACGGCGTTCCCCTTTTCTCTCTCTCTCTCTCTCTCTTAACTATGAATTAGTTTTCGAATCTGTGAGACTAAAAAGCTGTATGCAAAACTCAACGCGAAAAGGAAAGAACGGAGGAAAATTGACGCAAGAGAGGGAGAATCGCAATTTGATTTCAGATTACATGCGTGTATACATCTTTTTTTTTTGGATTAAATACATTTAATATATGTTGCTATTTTGATCTGTCTTTCATATCTTCTGCCTCTGATTTGAGTTTCCTCCAAGGTGCGCCTCCCGTATGTAGAAGGAACGATTTGGATGGCTTGGGGGTGGAGACAATGTTAGAGTCGGTGAAGAAGGTGCAGCGGTAGTTTATTACACGCTGAGGACGAGGGTGTGTATAATTTTAAAAATATTATGAGGATGTTTATAATTAAAAGGGTTAAATTTGGGTTGTTAAGGGTGTGTATTTGGATGGCCCAATTTTAAATTGTGGATTCTCTGTAAATCGCATCACAGTAGTAGTTAAACTAATTTTATTGATTACTAATATACACTAAATCAAATTAAAATAATGAATGAGAGATTTAAGAAGAGATTTAAAAATAATTATAACAACCCTATTTTCAATTTAATCAATCACATATTTTCTCTTTCTTTCTCAAAGTTTCATACTAATATGTATATTCGTAGGGTTATTCAAAATGCACACTAATGTACATTCGTAGACTCTTCAATTTAATTGCGTATTTTCTATTACTCTCTAAGAATGCACACCAATATAATTCTTCAATTTAATTGCGTATTTTATGTTACTCTTTAAGAATGCACACTAATGTACTTAACAATAATTTTAATCGTGTATTTTCTGTTTCTCTCTCAAAGATGCACACTGATGTACATTCGTAAGGTTCTGATGTACATTCGTAAGGTTTTTCAGTTTAATCACGTATTTTTTGTTTTTATCTCAAGAATGCACACTACTGTATATTAGAAAGGTTCTTCAATTTAATCGCGTATTTTCAGTTTCTTTCTTAATAGAATGTACACTAATATATATTCGTATAAATAACGTATTTTTATTTTCATCTTAACAATGCACACTAATGTACGGATATGTATAGATATTATGGGAAAAACAAAATATAATTTTGTATTTATCGGTAATTTTTTAAAGCGAATGTATTGCTTAATAATTTTTAAATACGTTTTGTACCTACTATTTATTGATCATAATATTATTTATACGCATATCGCACTTTTCATTTTCGTTAAAAGCCTTTATATCAATCAACAACCTCAAAATTATCTTAATTTTAAAAATACCACTCCCACATAATAAAATAACATATTTTATAATTTATTTATTATTTAAAAATACCACAATACCCTTAGGGTGTGTTTGGATAGAAGGATTTGAGGAGGGATTTATAAATCCCTACATCAAATCACCCCACCCCCGCTACACGCCAAAAAAATATTTTTTTTAAAAAAAAAATAGATTTTACTATTTAAATAATAAAAATATTATCACCCAACCTTACCCCTACCCACCTACCTAAAACCACACCCCACCCCCCACCCACCCCCAAAAAATTTAAAAAAATATACATTTTATTATTTAAATAATAAAAATATTACCACTCAACTCTATCCACCCACTCCTGCCACCCACCCCACCCCACTCCAATTTTTGTTTGGGGATGGGTGGGTGGATAGGAGGATAGGGGAAATGGATGAGTAGTAATATTTAAATATTAAAATTTAAAATTAAAAATAAAATTGTAGGGGGAGGGGGGTTTGGGTAGGGGTAGAGCTGGATGATAATATTTTTATTATTTAAATATTAAAATCTAAAATTTTATAAAAAAAATTTATTAGGGAGAGGGTGGTTGGTGGGTGGGTAGGTAGTGGATAGGCTGGGTGGTAGAATTTCCTCCCAAAAAATATTATTTTTAATAAAAATTTAGATTTTAATATTTAATATAATAAAATTTTATTATTTTATTGAGACACTCTCTTGTGAGACGGGTTATTGGTGAGATGGTTGTGAGATGGGTTGACCCATTACTAAAGTATGTTTATTGTATAAATAAAGTATGTTTATTTTTAGTTAAAGTGTCAATATTAAATCATATTATAACATGCTAATATCATATTTTAATGCATAATTCATCGTACTTTAGAAAATATACTTTATCTATATAATAAGCATACTTAATACGTCTCACAATCGGTCTCATGTAAATAATGTCTCACAAGAGAATTTGTCATATATAAAATTCAATTTTAAAAATAATTTTTGAATTAAGGATTTAAAATCCTTTCAAAGATTCATAATTTATCCAAACAGTTGAATTCAAATGAATTGATTTATAATCCACTCATTTTCAAATTCATTGGATTTGAAATACTTTAATTGATCCAAACACAACATTAAAAAATCAATAAAATTGATCAAAAGCAACTTTTTTAAATTATGCATATGTACAGTAGTGAAACGGAGGGATTGCTATATACGTGAATAAGTATGTGAGATGTGTTTTGAAATAACGGTAGGTCTTGTGTGAGTCCGTCTCACGTGAAATCGTTTTTCACTTTTTAAAATAGTTATCACTTTTGAAATAAAACGTTATCACTTTTGCTATAAAATGTTATCACTTTTTATTTATACTATAAATTGTTTATAAAATAGCATTATCACTTTCATTAATTTATTATCACTTTCTATCATAACAGTTATAATTTTCTGGCCGTCTCACGAAAGCCCTTACGTGAGACGGTCTTACACAAGTCTTTTTCTTGAAATAAAGGTAAATACTATTTATGTGAATCAGTTTCATTTTGTATTCGATTTATTGAAATGAGGAATTCTCTTGTGAGACGAATAGTGAAATGGGTCGACCCGTTGTTAAAATATACTTGCTACATATGTAAAATATGTATATGTTTGTAGTAATTCATATTATAATACTTTAAAAACACACTTTAATTTATTATTTATCATACTTTAAAAAACTTATTTTAACAACAAATTAACATACTTTACATATATAGCAAACAAACTTTAATAATAAATCGATCCGTCTCACGAAATTACCATCTCGCAAGAGATTTTGTCTATTAAAATTCCTCTTTTATGTAATTACTTCTTAGATTAATTAACTATTACAATTCTAAAAAATATTGTATGAGATCGTCTTACAAAGTGATTTTCGTAAGATGAATAAAATAATAATATTTTAATGAAACAGTAATACTCAATTGGTGAAAAACTAATAATGATGCACTGAACTATCTTATGAATGAATTATGGTATAAATAAAAATTATTAATGCATTGAACTATCTTATGAATGAATTATGGTATAAATTAAAAGTGATAATTTTTTTAAAAAAAAAATAAGTGAAAACTAATTAAAAAGTGTAAAATGGTTTCACACAATCTCATACAACACTGCTCTTTTTTTATTTTTTTTATTGCTCAAATTTTGATACATAGTAATTCTTTACTCCCTATTCTTGTTGATTTTAGTAATAATTTTTATTCACAATAGTTAATTTATCTAAAAAGTAATTTTTTATATATTATATATTTAAAAAAAAAATCAAGTGACTGTGAACCAATTTCACATTAATCAAGTTTTGAGATAAATAGATTTATGAATCAAATTTTTGAGACATAATAGTGAGACACATTGCGAGTCTTGTGACATGTATAGGTTTATGGATTGACATAAAATAATTAAAAATTTTAAAAATAAAATAATTATACCTAAAAAAAACTAAATTTATTGCTATATTCCTAAAACTAGCTCCATATAAAATTTTTATGGTGTCCATTTTCTTTTAGAACTAAATTGCAATCATAAGGGTAGATCCTATTAACAAAATAAATTAAATATAGGAAAAAATAAAAAAAAAAGATAAAAAAATTCCATAAATGGAACGGTTTTATAGTTGCCATTACTATGCATTCTTCATTTGTACCCCTCCTATTCTTCCTCTTGCAGATTTGAGTCTATGACTTGCTCATTTCGGGCTGTCATATTTGAGATGTTGAATTGTTGAAGAAGTTGTTTGATATAGAAGACGTTGATAATGTTCTTAAAACACCTCTTCCACCAACAGATTTTTCAGATATGCTGATATGGCACTACTCACGTGATGGGAAGTACTCGGTAAAGACAGCGTATAAGCTTGCTTCTGCTCTTACACACGATCCGCAATTGGGAGTGGAAGGAAACTGGAAAGTAATGTGGAATCTTAAAATTCCACCAAAGGTGAAATTTTTTTTGTGGAGATATTCTCTCATGCAAAGAAAATTTATTCAAGAAAGGCGTTGTAGGGAACAAAATGTGTTATGTATGCTCAGCGGATACGGATGAGAGGTGGCACATATTTGTTACATGCCAGTTTGCTGAAGATTGCTGGAGGTTTACAGATTGTTATGAAGTGTTATCAAATGCAATTGCAAGGGTTAAAAGTTTGCGTGAGCTTGTGCTTCTGTTACTCCAAGAATTATCAACCAAGAAGAAGGAAGCGTTTGCCATGACATTATGGCAGATTTGGAAGGAACAAAATTATCTTATGTGGAATAGAGATATGAATACAGCTCCGAGAGCAGTGTATTCAGCTTCCAACGTTTTGAGAGAATGGAAAACAGCTAGGAAAACATACACATGAGAAGAAGAATCTAATTGCATATTGTAAAGCATGACATAAATCTCCTGTAAGTTATACAAAAGTGAATGTTGATGCTGTTTTTTTACCTGATACGACGAATATAGTGTTGGATTGAATATTAAAAGTCTAGCCTTTTGCATGAACAATGTTATAACAATTTATTTGAAATGAGAATCATATGATCAAATGATTGTGTTTTATAATTTATTTATATATCTGATGCAATAGTCCACTTACTTTATACTATAGATAATATGTTGTGCGACAACACGCGGAAGATCATATTATCGATTTTCTTATAAAGTATAAACAGATGCTCACAACCGAGATAGATGGGGACTCTCTATCGAGATGGTTGTAGTGTGATTTAGCATTAGTTTGTCATGACTATAGAATTACATTAGTGCACTTTGTGTGTATTGAGAAGGACCGTTTGAGATCGTTCGACTTATACTGACTATATAGGAGAACTTTATCTCAGTTATTATGGATGTTCGTGCTTTTAATCCTTATACAATAACCTCGGCACATAATGCATCATGTATTTCTTTGATTCATCAATGGGTGAGATGTACATGTAATTAAATCAACAAACTCGGTGAGTTGGAATATAGTGCTATCTCTATGATGTGTTGTTGATTGTAAAAGGAATCTGTGTCCGTTATAGGTTGATGATGTCTCCTTGAGGAGCTCATAAGGATTATTATATAAATCTTGCAAGTGGATTAATTCCGGCATAATAATTAGGTTGAGTGATACTACTCTCGGAAGAGATATTAATTAAAAGAGTTGTCAGTAACTTAATTAATTAATGGACATTGTATATCTTAAACATTGGGAGATTAACGGACTCATAATAAGAAGGTGCCCATAACATAATTATGGGATTGGAATCGCAGTGCAGTAATAATATTTAGTGGACTATATTATTATTATTGGACTTAAGTATAAGTTTTGGGCTAAACTTGGATACTTAAGCTCAATGGAGATCCGACTCTAATTTCTCCTCCTGGTCCCTACTTTAGCCCATATATAAGTCATCTCACCTATCCGGAAACCCTAATGTATTCACGCCTAACACTATGAGGAGGGAAAGGAAACAGCATATTGAGAAGATCTTGAGGATCGTCGCCCACACGACGTCAAAATTGGACTTGGGAATACAGTAGAAGATCAAGAGGTTGTTTGCTGCTGCTGTTTATCAACTTCTAAATTTTTCTAAAATTGTGTGTAACTCCAAACTAGACGTGTGATATACCATTGGAAAGCCACGAAAGAGAGTATCATTTTGGCATATAAATTACTCAAATTGGAGATTAGATGAGAGAGTTATGCCCAAAACGGTGAGGCTGCGCATGCTGCCGGCGAGAATTCATTCACTTCTTCAACATACCCTGATGAAAGGTAATATGATTTTATGTTCTTTCTTCCGCTGATATAAAATCGTATGGAACCCTAATGATTCATGTTAACCAAATGATCGAACGTCGATAATTGGTATCAGAGCATCGATTTCGTAGTGAAGCGTGAAATGTTAGGCTAGGGTTTATGTGGAATATGTGATTTAATTATGAATTAGAATCGCATGAGAATTAGGATTTTGGTTTTATTGTGTAATCCATGAATATGTCATCGTCTGCGAAACATATTCGTGTCGTATGTGAGTATCTACTCGTCGATTGGTTTTGATAATAAACGACGACGTCTGGAGAAGACGAAGACCATACGCTGTCGTTCGCACGGTTGGACGCACGCTGGTGGACATGTTTGGCGCGGTTGGAAGCATGTTGTCGTGTGGCCTGCACGGCGTCAAGTAGGTGCCGGACAATGTGCACAAGGATGTCCAGCAAAGCCGCCGGGATGCGTGCTGAAGGCTGCGTGTTTGCACGCACGGAGGTGTGCTTCAGACTCACGGTTGCGCGCGTTGCCGTATGATGGCGGGATACTCCGGACGAGTCCACAGTAGGTTCCGGATGGGTCTGGTGGATTTCCGATCGAGGCAGTTGGCGTTTCCGAGCAGGCCTGATGAATTGCCGAGCGAGTCACCGTATGTGTTGGCACGATGCTGGGAACTAGGCACTTGGATCAGCTCACCATGCATGGGCGCTCGTTCAGTGTCGTGCAAAGAATGAGCTGCACACGACTTCTAGCGTACGACAGACTTAGGACGCAAGGATGTTGGCGCGTGGAAGACGTAGTGCGCGGCAGGCGAGGTGCGCAACTTCACAAACGATACCGTACGCAATAGACAGGCAGAAGGAAATTGCTATGGGGCACGACTCGTGCTGATACCCTACACTAGTCGTACAGGTTCTTTCCGCCGGGCAGTCGCGCTCATTTTGACGATTCAATATTTTCTACGTTTAATTTCGTGATATATAACTGCATTAATTGATTTAATTGTCTTTTATTGTTATATATGTGGATGCATGTTCTATTTGATTTACTGCCATTAATAGAAGCATGCTAAGATGCATATTTTGTTATTAAATATTATATGCATGTTAAAAACACTCGGTGTTAAATAAGTAAGTGGGAAAGGGGATTGGTAAATAATTTCCGCGGCCTCCATTATTGGTTTGTAAGCGATGTGAGTAAACTTGTGCGTTAGTAATATGACATTCCTACATATCAGATGAGTTTACTTACGGATCACTAGTACAAACTTCTTTATGATGACTATAGGAAGTTATCCGAGCGCATGTGTACTTCTCCATCTGTAAGGCACATAAGCTTGCGCAATGGACTTCGGGTCAAATAATGGTGTGTACTTAGATGCAAACAATAAGTATCCTCCCTATTGGAGTCACTGCTATTATTTGCATGCTAAAAAGGAACCGATTATTAATTATTTTGTCATGAAGTTAGATTGACAAATGAAATTAATGGGTAAAACCTTCTCTTGTAAATGTTCGGGTTTGTATACGTCCACACTATCGTGGCATGAAGACTCACTGTGCTTGAGATGTTGGTGAATTTTATTTTATATTATTTTGATGGAATCAATATAAATTAATAAATTCGAATTGTTTGATTTGTTTATTATTTATGAATCTTAAGATTTTCAAATGGCACTCAATTTCACTTATTGTTAACTAAAAGAAATTATATTTACTGGTCCAGCATTAGATGATTAGAAAAGAATCTTAGTTTCGATTCTTACTGCTTGGGAAAACATATGTGTTCTCACTAAGAATGTTCTCTAGTGTCTATTTAAGTCTCTAGTGGATAGTTGAGACATTCATAGAAATATGATGGTCTCATGCGACACTTCATATACTTGAGTAAGTTAGAAAGACAAGAGGTCATGGTTGACTTGATGAATGAATTTAAAAACATGGATAGAAATTGAAAGTGAAACCTATGTCAATTTTATTCTCCATAATTTGCCTAAATGTTTTGAGCAAGTTGCACCTGAATTACAAGAGACTGTATTCGGTGGAAAACTTATGACAAAACAAGCGGCGAAGGAAATCAATTTTCATCAAGATGTGAACAAGATTAATATCTCGTTCACTGGTTGTTGAAGCATGATTAGTGATGACATCTACTGACACGTCGTGTGTAGATACCGGAATTACTAAAAGGGTGTAGCTAAGTGGTGATAAGATTAATGGGTACATGGGTAAGTTACGAAAGTAGTGCTTATTGCAGTGAGAGTTGTTTATTTATCTTATGATATGAATAAACGTTTGATTTTGAGAAATTGTCTTTACGTACGTTTTCATAGAAAGAATTTAATTTCAGTTTCTATGCATTTACGGATGAATACTCCATTTTATTTAAATGACATGGTCATAGTGATGAGATGGAGCTATAATCTGTGATGGTATGTTGTAACAATTTGCACACTTTAAATCATATTTCTCTCTCGATGCAACATAATAGTAATGATAATGCGTCTTCTAATCCTAATAAGAGAAAAAAACCTTCGAATATGAACCAAGCATACCTTTTGGCATCTGAAACCAGGTCATGATTTCCTTTTCAAGGAAAAAGGATGAAGAGCCAAAGATATGTTGGAATTGGTTCATTCTGATTTATGCGGTCTTAAAACTATCCAGGCGAGAGTTGGTTAGATATATTTTGATGCACCGCAAGTCTTAGTACTATGATTAATTCAAAAGTGCATGTGTCATGTGGTGAAGGGTCATCAAAAATATATCAAGTCATTACAATCTAATCGTGGTGGCGAGTACCTCTTGGGATAATTTAGGAGATATTTATCAGAGGTTGGGATTGAATCTCAAGTTGTCAACACCGGGCTAACCCCAGCCGACTGGTGTGGCGAAAAGAAGGTATATAATTCTTATGGAAAATATTAGATAGATGATGAATTATTTAGAATTACTAAATTCATTTTATGGGTATTCCTGGAAAGAACATGTCGTAAGGATGTTTGTCTGTTTGTGAGATATCCTAGAAAAATGAAGGATGATTTATTTGATAGTCCAAAGATCAAAGGGTGATTGTTAATACAAATACTAGATTTTGGAAAAGGACTATGTAATAAATCACAAACTCATGTATAAATTGTTCTAAAGGATGTGAGAGGGAAAACACAAAGTATAGTACCAATTGTATAAGAGGATATACCACAAGGAAATCGCATCGCGTGATACGTGTAATACACAATTGCGTGTAGCGCTTTATCGTAGTGGGAGGGTTGTTCTACAGCCTGATAGATTTATATTTTTGGAGAGTCGTGAGACTTGGCAAATGATCAGAAGATTAAAACTCTATATTTATTACTTTAGGATTACTTTATTTTTCTATATTGTTCAAAAAATTAAAAATATTATGCTATTTTAATAAATTACTGTATTTAAAATTCTACAAAATTCAAATTCTTAAAATTTTCCTTATTGAAAACTCTCTGCGTCTACTTTCTGTTTTTTTTTTCCTTCCCACACTTATTTTTAGTACACATAAAAAAAATATATCAACCCAATAATTTCAAATGTCATCCCACACTTATCTTTACCACAAAAATAAAGTAATTCAATCAATAACCTTAATTTCGTCCTAATTTCAAAATTACCATTCACACTTAACACATAAATATTTTATACTATTATCTAAAAATATCATAATGCCTTTAAAAAGTCATAACATTGGTAAAAAAAAATAACTTTTCTCAACCTACGTATCTCTATTGCCATGAATACAAAACAAAAATGAAAATTGATTGTGTAAATGGATAAAAGACTAATTAATTGAATTACGATTGGAAATCCTGAAATTGAAGGTAATTCTCCACGACTTTTATTTAAATTTCAATACGAAAATGATTAAATTTAAAAAATAAAACAATAAGATTAATAAATTTAATAGTTAAATGACAAAATATAGTTACACAAAATTATAGGACTTTTTATAATTTTTACCCTTTTCTGTAGCAATGGATTTATATGTTATTTAGTAATCCCTCCATCTCACTGAATCAAATGTCTTCATTTTCTTCTTTTAGTAAAAAGGCCCACATATGGTCCATCACTCACTACTAATATAACTACCCACTACACATAAAATAATAATATTCCTTAATCCACATGCAAAAAGCAAATGGAACCTATGGCCGATACGAAGGGAGTACTTCTTTACTGAAAATATCAATTACATGTTATTATAATAAAAGTTAAAGTATTTAATTATATTAAATTGTATAATACTCTTATTTTTAAAAAAAATCATGATCCCGCGTAGCACGCGAGTTCTGCCGAAAAAAGTTGGATCCATTGATCTGCAGTATCACAATATTCATTCAAATCTTGAATAAACAATTGGTGTAACCAAGCAAAATGGTTAACTGAATCAGTTTATATTAATAATATTTAATTAGCAACATTCAAATATCAAAATGCTAGAGCACAATGCTTCTGCTTATTTTTGAAACATCAATGAACAGCCGAAACATAATGCCAACCCTAACCGAAAATCAAGTAATATCGACCACAACATGCGGAACACCAAAATCACGTCTATTCTACAATTTTTTAAGCATCATTCGTATGCAAGATGAAATAGACTCTAAATCAATATGGTTAACCTCAAATATGCAATGAGCTTTTTTTAAGCTTGAATCGGCTGGAATACCATACATGGAAGCTCGAGCTCGACTCGTTAAAATATCGAGCTAAACTCGTAAGAGCTCGACATCATACATTCCCAATACCAACCCCATTTTTTTACCCCCAAAGTACCACTAGAATCACAGATCTGAATGCTAATTCCCAAAGTATCAAATAGACTCTAAATCAGTATGTTACTTAAATACCATGAACTAAACTGAAGAGTTCATAAGAGTTTAAATTACTCTTAATTAAGTGAAAACCCCAAAATGGTACCTATAGCATTTAATTTAGTAAAAACTCTTGGTGGAACCTAACCTCAATAACCTGCACGATGCCAAAAATTTAGAAAAGAGAAGAAAAATGATTTAAACAAATTGATTGATGAATCCTCGGAAACTCATGGTAGAAATTGAATAAAATTAACACTTGATAGTAGAAATTGAACAAAATTAACACATGCGCGGTATGAAACCACTTTTCTGTGTGTTGCCCTAACCTCTTGTTATCTACACATGGGTATCGCTTTTCTGTGTGTTGCCCTAACCTCTTGTTATCCACACATGGATATGGATACATGCCCATTCTTGTTTTAGTTTTTGCTAGATAGGCTTTTGGGCTATAAGGGCCACATAACTCTAACTACATTTATCTCTCACTTGGGACATGTCAAGTGTGTGTAAAAATGGAGTGATAAATTAAAAATATAAAGTAATGTTATGGTACGTATATGAATTTAAAATTAATTGGATTTAATAAATTTAAATCTATCTTTATTTGGGTATTTTAAGTAAGATAGATTTTAATTTTTATGTCTAAACAATTATGTAAAAGTAAAGGATAATGTGTGTGAAATTATAAAGGGCGTGTAGTGAGATGATAGGACACTTTGGTGTAACATCTCCCTATAGAATAACACGTAAGAGTAAAGTCCTTACGCTTAAAGATTTATAAGTTGACTTAAGGCATAGTTAAAGTGCCCATATATTTCCTATTTGTCAATTTATCCAATGTAGTGGCACAAAAAAATGTTAGGTCAAAGTAGCACAAAAAAATCTAAATCCGAGCCAAAGTTGAGTGACATTTTGTGCTATCCAAATAAATGGATTAAATAAGCTTGAAACTGAATTTCAATCCAAAAAACAAATTAGTGCTAGTTAAAACCTTACCCACGCACAACCATCCTTACTGTACTGTAAATTGTAGTTGTAATTAGAAATTTTCTAATAAATATTAACTAAGAAATCAATATAAATATAAAATCAAGAACTATCTAAAAGTATAATAGGATATAAATCAGAGTGCATAATACATACATGGCAAGGAATACTTAGGCTTCTGCTCTTGTTGAGTAGTATAATCCATTTCAATATGTAATGGAAAAAAAATCCCACATTAATTTTTGAAAATATGAGCTAGTTAGAGATTTAAAACTACGTAATAAATAATAAAACACTTCAAGTGGGTATAATTTTGTAATATTGGGTTAGTTGAGATGAAGCATGTTTGAAACATATATTTCTACTAAAGATTCTAAAGCCTAAACCAAAAATTTTCAAAGTGTCACAAAAAATCTAAAACCTGAGTAAAAGTTGAGTGACATTTTGTGTCATCCAAATAAAAATGGATTAAATAACCTTGAAACTGAATTTCAATCCAAAAAACAAACATTTAGTGCTAGTTAAAAATAAAAGATATGTTTAGAATGAAACCCCACCCACCCCCACTGTACAGTTGTAATTAAATTTTAATCCAAAAAACAAAAACTAGTGCTAGTTAAAAATAAAATATATGTTTAGAATGAAACCCCACCCACCCCCCACTATGCTGTAAATTATGGTTGTAATTAGAATTTTTCTAATTATATTTACCTAAAAATTGGAGAGAAATCAATATACATATAAAATAATGAACTCAAAATAATTGATTATTACCTGTTTGATAGCCGTGAAAGAGATCCACGCGGATCCAAGTATTCCGACCCATATTGTAATCATTTGATTACGGATCCAACATAATTCCTGGTAATTAAAAATTTTATAATTAAAAATTCAGTAGTTGAATTTTGCAAAATTCATTATATTTATAAATTTAATTATTACTTCTTATAATTAAAAAACCCACTAACTAAATTTATTATTATAATTAAAAAATTATAAGCAATCACAAACTTATAAACAAACTATCAAATCATGACTATAAACCTTTTAAAAAAAGTACAACCCTAATTAATGTAAAAGTTGTGAGATAAAAAAAATAGTAACTTTCGGATGTTATCTTTGCAGATCAATCAAGAATGGCATCGCTGTGAAGTGATTTGTAGCTGGTGTAATCCATCACCTTTGATACTAATTAGACATTTTTGTTAAAATATTTGTCCTTTTTTTAATTGAATGTGTTTCGATTGATTGATTCTAAAGTCGTTGTTTGAATATTTTATACTCACGAGCAAGAATACTCGGTCGTTGTAGAAGTATATCCCAAGAAATAAAATTATCGAACCACAAAGGAGTTAGGTTTGGATTAGTAAAATTCGTGAGCTCATATTTATGTCACTTTTGTAAGGATGATTGGAGGTTTTGAGTATGAAATTAACAACTAAAGCAAGTAGCAAGTAAATAAAATAGCAAATAAGAGATTGACAAGTAAATATGATTAATGAGAAAAGAGAATATCTGCTAAAGTTCAAGTATGGAAAAACATGGAATTACAAACATCCAAGCACACTCAATTCATATTGTCATTCAAAGGGAATTCAACTCAATTAATATAGATTAAGGGTGATCACGATTGTATCCTAAGCTCCCTTTCGGGTAAAAGCACTTAAGATCAAAGCCCAACATTAACCTCTTCCATCTAGGTACTAATTAACTCCCAACTCTCCCTTAGAAGGTACTAATTAGAATTAACTCTCCCTTTTTGTGTACTAGAGCTAACGAATGGATTGGTTCCCCTCATCGAATTCAAATATCCTCTCAGTCAAACCTAAACTCGATGTCTATTCATGCCTTTCTAATACTTAAGAGGGCCATTTCCGTCTCACTCCAAGCAAAATACACATGAACATCATGATAGCATTTAATCACCATAAATCAATCCATTGATCAACTATCCATTAAACCAATAGTCATTCATGAATAACAAACGATGCCATCATAACATCAAAACAATTAAAGCCCATGAATAGAAACCAACATCAATTAAGTCAAAAACCAATTTAATCCACATAATAATATAAACCTAATGTGCTCTTCATATCTCTAATCCCACTAGAGGGATTAGCCTAACATGATAATGGTAACAAAACACATGAATGATCCATTACACAAACCCATAGTTTCAAATCCAAAAGAAATACAAAATGAATAAGTTCTTCCCTATCAATTTCTCGAAGAGAATCTTCTATTCTTCTTAATTTCCACCTCTAGCTCTTGAGGTCTTTAACATCCAAATGAAAGGGATGAAGAATGGATGAAGATGATGGTGTGGAATGAAAGAAATGGTGTGTGATCTATGTGTAGGAATGAAACCCTTGTGTGGAATATCCAATCTCTCTTAAAATGTTGAACTTGAGGCTATTTATACTTTCTCCAAGTTGGGCCACGAATTCAACATAAAATGGGCTTTTTACACACATTGGCAGGTGAAAATCTAGATTTTTGGCCCAAAAACATGCAACTCGAGTTGGCCTTACCCAACTCGAGTTGCAACACGAGTCGAGTTGGATGTGTGTAACTCGAGCTAAAGTAGCTCGACTCGTGTTGGCTACTCGTGCACCCGCCTGTTCGGTCGTGTTGCGAGGCTCTAAAACTAAAAATCCTTCGAAAGGCAGCTCGACTCGAGCTAGCAACTCGAGTTGCAGCTTGCAAGTCGAGTTAGCACACTGTATGATTTTTGGTCACTGCCCTGCTCCTAGCTCGACTCGAGTTGCAAGTCGAGTTGGACCTTGCAACTCGAGTAAGCTCTCTGGACGAATTATGGACCCTAACTCGACCTTCTCTCAACTCGAGTTGCAAGTCGAGTTGGACCTTGCAACTCGAGTTGAGTCTCTTGATAATTTCTGGACCCCAACTAGACTCGAGTTGGCAATTCGAGTTGCACCTTGCAACTCAAGTTGGGTCCCGGCAGCCCGTTTCTTGCTCGTTTCAGCTCCCGTCTCCATTTTCACCTATTTTTAACATGTTTAGGCTCATTCACACACATTTCTATGAAAACACATAACACAACCAAATAATACACAAAATACGAATAAAATAATACGAAAAGACATACAAAAAGACACTAAAATTTAGGTGAAAATAGCGACGATCAGTCGTCTCCGATGCAATTTCATCAGCTCAAACAGAGATTTCAATGTTTGGAGATTTTATTTCCGGTTGCAAACAATTGCTTTTACAAAATAATTTTTTTTCAGTTCATCATGTTCATCGTACTGCCAATGATTTGACACATTATATTGCTCGGGTGTTACGATATGTAGTTAGCCCCTATTTTTGGGTCGAGACTCTAACTTTTGTGGATGACCTTCTCAATATATTTTGTTCATGTGATCTCAATCAATAAACCAGCCGTTTTTTGTGTTTAAAAAAAAGAAACATACATATATACTATTTATTTTATAGTATATAATCTGCAATACATGCATATACTCCATCCGTCCCTCACTAAGAGGATCTTTTATATTTTGGCATGTAGATTAAGGAGTATTATTATGTAATGTGTAGTGAGTAGTTGTATTAGTAGGAGTGTGAGTCCCATATTTTAATTGTATTAGTGGGAGTGTGTGGGTCTCATATATGTAAAAAATGAAATGGAACTCTTTGGGTAAGACGACAAAAATGGAAAAAATATAATCTTTAAAGGGGATGTAGGGACTATATTATGATTGTATCATGTAAAAAGAATATTATTAGATATATCATACCCCCTCCGTCCGTTTTTTATTTTTGTTGTTCCACGTTAATGTTTACATTTCCTTTTTTTATCAAGTTGGACCCACACAATACAATTGTTTATCTCATATAGGCCCACACAATACAATTGTTTATCTCATATAGGCCCACACACCATACTAATACAATATTCACTTTACATTAAATATTATTTCTCTCACTTCATTACACATTAAAATATTATATCTTTTAATCTCCGTACAAAAAACAAATGCCAACGTTAACGCGAGATGAAGAGAGTATAGGGAGCGACTATTTGCACCCCGAAACTACTTGACGTACCCCATTTTTATTAAGAATTTATATACTCTTTAATAGAAAGACATAAACATCCCTATAAAATTATATAATTATAATTAAAATTAACTAATAAATTAATTATCTTCCTTATTATTATTCCCTTTTCCATTATGCTCTCTTCCACCTCCATTCCTATCATCTCCAGGGCATCACCATTCACCACTACCCAGCCAAATATCTGCCGCCTCCCATCTCTTCCAGCCGGAATCGCGACGCCAGTCGCCGCTTTTCGCCATCTGGCACCGCTGCTACCATTGTGTGCCGCCATCCATGCACGCTGTCGGAAATCCCTAGCCTTGCTGTCGGTTCTCCGCCAACGGTTGCTACCATTGTGTGCTATAACAGAAGCCACACCACAGTCCGACGTCGGGAGTCGCCGTCTACGAATGCATTGAAGAGAAGCACAAAGGGGTTCTTCCGGCGAATTTCCGATAGATTCTAGGGCTTCAATTGAAGAACACTACTACGCACCGTCTTGCGCCATCTAGGGTTCTTCTCTATCAGCTGTGACTGTCGGCGGCTACCCCGTTTAATCAGCCGTCGAGATCCCGTCTGGGTTCTCCTTTCCGCGACGACACTCAATCTCTTCTTTTGTAAGTTTTTCTTTGGTTCGCTGCCTAAGGCAGTTTCTCCACCGTTCAATCCTTAGTCATCAGCGGCTGGTCTGTTCAATGGACAAGCAGGCCTGGTTTCGTCATTCCCATTCTGCTGCTTAGGGCTTCTTCTCACCGCCGCCGCTTGCGTCTGTTTTGCTGGAATTATTGGGTTTTCCCCAATTTCTATTTTGGCCTCTCGCCACTGACCTAGGTTCACCGGCGTTTAATTTTCGACATGTCGGTCCTAATGGATCGGTCCTTGTTGGTTTGTTTCTGTTCGAGAATCACTATCCCCTTGCCAAAGAATGCATCGCTTGTTGAGGCCGCCGCCGTCAAAGATCCGCTGTCGAAAATTTTAGCTTTATATTGTGGGTTGAGAAAGTTTGTAATTTGTAAAGTTGAGTTCCCCCATTAATGAGATTGAAAGAGAAAAGAAGAAAAGATTAAATTATCCATCGTCATCGTGTTTCTTTCAATTCGATTTACTTCCAAGTTTTAAATTTTAATTCTCCATCATCCACGTTTCTTTTTGTTTGCGAGGTTGGAGGGGGAGACTGTATTGCAGTATTTTATTTAATTAAAATTCTAAAAGGATTTATTTATTTTTAATTATTGAAAGGGTAATATGGTAAAAAAATGGGGTGTATTTAGTAATTTATGTATATATTCATTAATATTAATGGGGTATGTTTAGTAGTCAAGGTACGTTTAGTAAAACTGGGGTGAGAATAGCCGCCCCCGAGAGTATATATATGTAGGTTAGAAAAATCGTGGGGTACAGGGTGGGGGTTCAAGTGGTAGAGGGTACATGTTAAAAAATAGCCCCCAGGGCATAGCTCAAGTGGTAGAGGAGAGAGTGAAAAAGTCTTCCAACTGAGCTTGGTTGCTGTAGGGTGGGGGGTTCGAATCCTGCATTTGACATGAATTTGGCCCCTTGCAAGCACAAGTTAAACAGTGAGTCATCTCTATAAGCCACTTGAGGCACATCCTGTGATTTACCTCATCCACCAATCCCAAGGGTGAGGCCCCCTAATGATGGGGTACACCCTGCAGGTTAGAAAAATCTTTATACGTGAAAAAAAAGTCATGGCTCATAAAATTCATAAGTATGTTTTTCCTCTCAAAATTTGAACATAAGGATGGACCTACTCTATGCTCTCTATATTCACAAAACGCTTCATATTTATTTTTCTACATTTTTTTAAAAAAAGTTGCTATTTTTATTAATAATTTTGTTGACTTAGAGAGTATTAGAGCATTCGCATTCGTTATCGGTTTAAACTCAAATATATCACCTCAATTTACTATTACACATTTTTTCATTAAACTCAACTAATACCTACATCTATTTTTCAATTTAAACTAACTATTAACTTTTAAAAAATAAAATAAAATTTAAAGAATGAATTTATTTTTTAGATTCAATAATAAATGTGGTGGGCCCCCAAATTTCTTTTCCAACACATAATTGCCACACGTATACTACACTGCCCACTTGATAGGGTAGTGCTTCTCACTCCCACATTTATTATTATATAGTTATTAATTTTTAATGGGATAAACTCTGTATAAACTGTCAGAAGGGTGGAGAGAGAATTGTGGGTTTAAACTCCCTCCCACATTGGATGGTTCAATTGATTTTTGGTTTTAACCCAAAAAATATGAAACAATGCAGATGCTCTTATAATAATTTTAGATAATAAAAAAATATAAAGAATGTATGTAAAAAAAAGAGTGATAAATTTGAAATTTAAATGATTATTGAAGTTATTATTGGATAAAGTGATGGATTTTATAGGATAAACAAATAAGAAAATTGAAAGGATTACATGTAATAGAAGAAGTATAGGAATTAATTAATACTAGATAGAAAATTAGTTAGCCTAATGGGTGGGTAGAGCATGAAGTCTGATGCAAAAAGGTGCAGGTTTGAACCCCCTAAGTGCATTTTTGTTATTTTTTTATTCATCCTAAATTCAATCTTCGACTAAGGGGATTCACATCCCTATAACAGATTGAACATATTTATAACATAAATATCATGTTATAATATTATTTATTATTTAAAAAATATCAAATTACTCTAAATATAAGTAAAAATCGTTCAAACCGCAAATGTAATTCAAAATTGTAAGGGTAATTAATAATAGGCACCCTCAACCAAAACTCCTGTGTATTTTTTAAATTTAAAAATTACACGTGTAATAGTATGAATTAAGCTTCTCTGGACTATACAAAAATGGAATTAAATATTAAATAATATTTAGGATTAACAATAAATTGACTTTTCCCAAACTATATTCAGGCAGGCCTAAACCCTCCAAAACCCTAAATGGAAATTAAATAAATGTAATCTAAAGCACAATAGTCTAGAAATCCGACGTGAAGAATTAATTCATATATAGCAAAGAAATTAGACGACATTTTGTATGTAATTATAAAAGTAATTAATTTTCACTCATGTCAACATGCATATCCCTTTTATAAATTGGTTGAGTCCATAAATGTCAATAATAATTAAAAATTACAAAATCTCACAACTTTTTTAATTTTTAAATTCTTTCCTGAATAGCCTCATCGATTTCATATCCCAATTGGATTCTTGATGCAATCATCATAAGTATACAATTCAAACATTCCAAAATAAGAGCCTCATTGCCCCTATAAATATAGCAAATAAAGTTATCAACTTTCCAATCCATTGTTTCAACAAGAGGGAAAAATATTCACCACCTCAATGGCTTTGATAACTTACCATACCTTAAAAAAGACTTATTTTTATAACTTCTACCCTTCGAGGGCAGAGGAAGAGGCGGCCGCCGCCAACTCCTCCACAACCGGCTCGCGGTACCACCGTATGTTGGTGGAGATGAGGGATGTGCATCCACCGCCGGTGGTGGATCCCCACAACCCGTGGCAAATTAAGAAAACCCTAAACCACTATGAGATCGCCTCCGGGAAAGTTATGGTGCCGTTCAACGAGACGTTCGAGTACATCCTCCGGTATTGGAATTTTTGCATGGCCAACCACATTGCCATTTTAGGACACAGGGTTGCAGTGGTTTTGTGGGATGTGACTCATGAAAGAAAGCCTAAGAGGTATCAAGGGAATGAGATTTATTTCCAAATAACCCCTAGCGAAAATTACATTCTTACATGCATGGAGATGATGAGAGATAGGAACTTGAAGGTGGATGACTATATTGGTATCAATTGGGATTCTAGAGAGTCAAGTTTTAGAATTAAATTATTTCATTCAAATGTGTAATAGATTTGATTTCTTGATCGAAGAGATAAATGTTGTACGAAAGTAATTTTTATATTGATTTTGCTCATTGTTATTTTTATTTTTTATTTTAATCCAACGAATTAAGTGAGAGAGCTGATTTTGTTAATTGTTAAGTTAATCCAAATGAAAGTGAGATAGCTTGCAGGCGTAGCCGCCACAAATTTAGGTTACTTTCTATTCCTTCCGTCTCAATTTATTCTGAATAAGAAAAATTATTTTTTGACAAACTTATATTTAGAGGGTTAATATAATATTTTTAAATAATAAATAAATTATAAAATATGTCGTGTTAGTTGGAAGTGTAATTAAGTTTTACTTTTAAGGTTAAAGATTGATTTTATATTTTGATTTTTAGTAATGAAATTTAACTTGGGACCGAAAAAATGGAAAATATAAAATTTAATTTGTGAATGAGTTTAACATGGAGTTGCAAATAAAAACGCGCTAATTATAGTAATGTTTGCAGCTGTAATAAAAGTTTTATTGTGAGATATGAAATGGGGAAAAAGCGCATTATTAATGATCATTAGCAAAAGCTGAACAATGAATAAAGTGGTTCTAATCCTGTACACACTTCCCATCCTAGCTCTACTATGCACCTAAAAGCTCTGTATTTGCAAGTTGCAACTTCCTAACCACCTGATAAAAATTGCATACCCACGACACCCAATCCGACAAGGGGTCCTATGATGACATTGTCGGTAATCTATGCCTTGGCTCCTGATACCCTATGTATATATCTTCATCTTGTGTGCAATCATCTCAGAACAAGTCAAGAGACATCTTCATCTTGTTCTGTTTCCATTTGGGCAACTTGTTGAAAGCACTCTTGCTCATCCCGAATTTCTCATTGAATTCTTCTGATGATAAATAAGTCTGCAAGAGGAATAGCATGTCCAAATTTAGACAAACTCAAATCTATTGTTGCATCTGACTTAATTTCCAAGTCTCAAGCTTCAAGACATTCTTGATTGTGTGAAGCTCGAGATTGTCTGTCTCGAGCTTCAGTATGTTGTAGTTGTGCGTACCTCTCGTTTGGTCACATCAATATCTTCAGCGGGGTTATCTGATGATGTTCTAAGGCGTTCGTACGGATGGATTGGAAGTCCGTCGTCGTCATCAGCTTCACCTTCCTTCACATCTTCGTGTATTGTATCTGGCTTTGGCTCCAGCTCAGGTCTTGCTCTTGGTGCCTCATGATTCGCTATAGTATGATGTGAAACAAGCCTGTTAGAATATGCAAGAACCGAGCATTCTTGATGCCTGAAAAACATGGAAGAGTTGTACCTTTGATTGAACGAGGGAATATGAAGGGTCGAGAAGAAGGCGTTGTCATTTGAAAACCAGCACTTAGTGCTGCTATAGCTGCTGATCTTGAAGCCTGGCTACTACCTGATTCTGGGGTCCCTGATCTCGGGCAAAGCTTCCCCACCATTGGAGGTGGAGTCGACAAATTCCTCGCGTTGGCATTCTCAAATGTAGAAGCTAGTGCATTGAATGCAGGAGACCGTCCTCTTACGCGAGCTCTGTCAGTACTAACCGAAACACTTCTGGAGCGCTGCGATTTTTCTGGTGCATTCGACCTCCCACCAATTGAGACAGGCACTCTTCTCCGGGGTTTCTACCAGATTATCACACATATAAACATATAAGGGTAAAAAGGACACAAGAAAAACATGATCAATGTTAAGAGGAATGCAGCCATTATAAACACAATAAATTACTTTCCATCAGCAGAAAAATATACATCATGTGTTGAGAATCAAGGAAAATGAGCAACGTGAGTCGACAGAAACTTACATCCATGAATGCAGTGCCCCCATTTTTAAGAAGAGAGAGTTTTCTTTGGAAAGAGTTGCCATGCATCTGTAACCATACAAGCGACTTAGCATCTTGTAAAGCCGCAAGACGGATAAGCCGTTTAGGCATATGGGAAGTACTTACTGCAGACTTTTTAGAGTCCCAAGTGAAAAAATGAGTAAAAAATGCCGGTTCATTCCCCTCAGTAATAACGTATATTGGAGCTTGCAGAGATATTTTTTCATGAAGAAAATCGCGCTCCAGAAATTTCTGTTGAGAAGTAAACATGACTTTATTCCAGCTGTAGAACCTTAATAATGGAAAAACGAAATGTTCAAGTGTACCTTCCCCAAATTCAAAGCATTCATCTTGTTCTTCGATTCAACCTGTTGCCCAATCCAGACGAATATATCGGAATGGCAATCAAGAATGTATATATCTTCAGTCATCAGATCATCCTGGTTGAAATTGTAAACCTCTGTGACCTGCAATAGAAATCATAACCAACGTTTGTTAGAGGATATTTGATTCAGTTGATTCTGATGCACTCTGCATGAAAATGTTGATTTTCAGACTGTAATTAACAGAATAAAACAGAAATGATGAGAAACAGTTTATCTGATTGGAAGAATTACAGAATTCTTGTAAGATAAAAGAAGCTCGAGAAGAAACGCACACCTTGAGATCTCCTGAAAACCGGAGTAACGTCCAGCCATAGTTATGTAGGGAAGGATAACAGCAACAAGTTGTTGATTAATTGATGGAAATAAAAAATGAAATAAAAGTGTAATAAAATTAGAAAAGAGAAGATGACATGCCATTAGATGGCGAGCAAGCAAACAAATGAGGATCACTTTCAGCCTCTCTTGCAATTTTCTGATTTTGGTACTCCACTTTTCCACCTAACAATTCCCAAAATTGTTCGGATTCTACGCCTTCTTTTTGAAATCTAAACTGCATCTCGGGCTGCAAATACAAATGGTAACGGTTAAACAACACGTGGTGTAGAATCAATTCATTAGCAGCACTAGTCCACTCATCATCTTATAGTACTTAAAATTCTAGTTTTGTAATATGAAGACGTATTGCGTATTATCTCAGCATCAACACATGCATGTGGGATTTCTGAAAGATCCTCAATGAAGTAATAATATTTGCCAACAATACAAGTGGCTGAAATGGAAATTTGAAAACACACATAACAAGTGTCAAACCTTAATAATATCCAGCTGCCTTTCGACTAGCTCCTGATCTTCTGGTGTTGTAAAATTTCCTGCCCAGGTAAAGATAGACGACCCGCTGTGTAGAATGTAACAATAGGCGGAATTCAATGAAGACGCCACCTGAATTAATTAGATAATAAGTTAATATTCCCCCCATTCAAGGCATAGAAAAGTATGTGTTAAAAGAAAAAAAAAATGAGGGTATGAAGTGAAGGCATGGTTTTGTAGAAATATAGAAAAAAAGTAACAGAGAGCGTATAATGAAATTAGCATAATCTGAACCGCATTCAGGATATATCACGCATGCTCCTTGGCATACCATATACGGCCCAATATACGTGGCTATGGAAAAACTTTTTAAGATAAACAGTGTGTTTAAGATGAAAGAAGTAGAACAAAGAACTCACTGGTTCAACTTGAATTGCTTGCATATTTTCGGGTCCACTTCCCTGAACTCGGAATAATGCAAGTCCATCCTCCGTATATGTATCATCTGGAAGTTCTTTCTCTGCAATGTAGTTCTTGTATCCCTCACTAAGACCACCCTGGTAATATCCAGACATTCCATCACCAGTATAAGATATTTAAAGAGCGAGAGAGACAAAACATGTCTCTAATTATACTCTCAAACCTTTAAGATGATGAAGCTCTGAAAAATAGCAAAGAACTGGATTGGTTCACTTCCTTCATGAATGTGAGCCTGTAATGAACATATAAATGACATATTATTACAACAACAAGACAGAAATTAGCATTGACAAGAGAGATGACAATAAAGGTATCAAGATTACATGCCTGAGCAGGAAAGAACTTCATTGTCTCAACCATCTTGCTAGCCTGTGAAGTTGCTCCTACCCTATCTTCCTATAGAGCATGAATAGCATCATCAGTGATTCCATCAATAAATTTAAATAAATTATACATACATAAATAAATAATGTATTATTTCAGTGATCTATTGCTCAAGTAGAATGCAATCCTTTATATACTTGATATCTGCAAACATTTTGTTGTTCTACAGTTTCAGAGACTCTTCTGATTGCATAAAATATCTTATTAACAGTTTAAAAGGACAGTTAGTGCAATTTTTTTTAAAAAAGAAACTCCCAACATATCAAGAAACCAAAGATCACCTCAACACTTCGCTTTCCGAACCACGTCCCTATAAGATACTCTTCTCTTCCTTCTCCAGGATAAGAATACTGGAAGATATAACAATCTCCACTGTAAAACTTCGATTGATCAGAAGCTTGAAGAAGAGTCTTATGTTGACCATTCACTCGCCAAACCTGGCTCAAAACTAATGAATTAGCACACTGTGAAACAAGAAAATATAATAAGATAACTCTAAGAGTGTGTTGGGTTCATATTGAGCATTATAAAAAGAACTGAGCTATCAGTAATCACCTGTAGATCTCCTGTGCAGTCTATATGTGGTTGAGGATCTTCTTCTTTGGGAGGTTCAGATTTGACAAGACCTTTCACATTAACTCCTTGGCGCTTTAGAAGTTCTAGAAAAAATCAAATTAGAATCAACAATAAGATGTTAATAAACAGTGACAACAAAAGTTCCAAATAATCTTAACTATCAATTAAAGCAGAAAAAAGACAATTTAATGGAAATCGTGAAGTTGGGATCACTTACCTGCAACCTTCCCTCTACCTCCCTCGGATGCTGCTGCTTTTGTTGATTCAGTCCAAGAATCAAACTTTGACCTGAACATGACTGTCTCAGATCCCTCGATCACTCGGATTATATGACAATTAGACCTGTCAATGCTACGCAAGAATTCCTATAAAAAAATATCTCAGAATTTGTTCACAATAACTTTGAAAACCATATGAAAAATGAGCTAAAGCAGCGAGTGTTACATCAACCACGCTGCTCAGAGTCTTCCGCTCCTCAAGAGAAGTACACTTCCCTACCCAAACAAAAACTTCCATCCCACAATCAAGAATGAAACATTGATTTGAGTCCAATAATTCCCTTGTCAAAGAATCAGCCTCAACAGCTACAGTCTCTCCCTTCTCAACTCTGTTAACATAAAAGAAAATTTCAAAAATGTTGAATTCTTACTTTTGAAAGAAACTTAAAAAAAAATCTCTTAAACAGGGTGAAGCACAATGTGAACTTTCAATTCATACAATACCAGCAAATATCTCTAAGATGGATGCCAGTAATACTATTATTGTGGTTTTTCGTGAAATTTTGAAGATGTTAGAGTTGTGAAGTTAAAGAGGATAAATATATATCATCAGTATAATTAGTGTATATACACTGTGAAGAACATCTATATCTGTTGAGAAAATTATTTTTGAATACAACAAACATATAATCCCATGAACATATAGTTTGAGTTTGAATTCCCAAAGGATCCATAACCAGTCAATTAGATGTAATATGAAATTAATGCATGTAAAGAAGGAATTTAGACAAGAAATGCTACCGGAAAAGCTTATAAGCATCAACATCAGCTTTAGCGGATGCACTATTATAAGATTTTCTCGGGAGTGGAGCAAAACCGCCAAATATAGCCCAAAATTCTCCGGTGTCGGCTTCAGCCATTAACTTTCCATCCTCTACCATAAAAAAAATGGTTAGAGTAAGCTTAGGAAAAGTAATGAATGGAGGATATGCAAGAAGGAGGTATATCATAGTTACCAATAGTTGCTATGTCACACTTTCCATCATGATATGTATCTTTAATGTACTGAACAACTTCCAGAGCTTTAGCCCTCTCTTGTATCGCTGAGTTGGAGCCATTGAATTGAAAAATTTTATTCTTTGTATCAAGGATGAAAACGTCATCATGATTTAGAGAGGTTCGAGCAAAAGGCATCTGTCTAATCATAAATGAAGATATGTAAAAAAGAGACTAATACAAGGATGATCATGAGTCATCAAATCAAAGATAAGGAATGAAATGGCATGACTTGCCTCTTTCACATGAACAACATATTTCCCTTTACATACATACAATCGGGTTTGGTGCTCTTCGGCCTCCGCATGCTTGAAGCCTGTGGCAACTCCACCCTCTTGAGGTATTATACATGGCTTGAAATAAGACAGGAACTTCTCAGTTTCGTGTCCCTGTACTTCACGATATTGAACAGCATGGCCGCAGAGTGCTGTATCTAGTTCGACTGTCTTGATGGCTGCAGTGCCAGCTTCATCCTTAATAGAAAAATGTAAGTAAAAATAATCAGGGAATCAATTGCTTAGAATGGGCTAATATCATAGGGAAAAGATAATGGGAAGGGCTTACCTGACTGGTGTCTTTACCTAGCCAATAATGAATATCATAACAGAGGGCACCACTCTTCCGAACAGTGGTCTACGAAAAAGAGACTAAGTTACTGAGTCTCACATAATCACGAGAATCATCAAGTAAACGCATTTATTGAAATGAAAATAACATTTTGCATATTGCAACATTACAAGAGGCAAATTTATCTTCATGTTGACCAACTTGAACATTATATATGCTATAAAGGAATACTAGGCTATTAGACAGTCTGGAATGGAGATCAAATAGAATTTTTAAGATGCATTTCACACTAAGGAGTTGGCTACTTGTGCTACTCAACTTAATAGAAATTGGTGCTAGAATATTTTTTTTAAAATTAAAAAGTTACCTTGAGAATAATGTAAGAGTCGCCCGTGAAAAACTTTCCGTGTGAAGAACTTGGGACAAGAACAGGTTGAAAACTTGCAATTCGCCAGATCTCAATTCCACTACGAAAAGTCAAGAAAGCAAATGTACATAGAGAAATCATAACTTAATGTAACTCCAGTAACAAAGTCAAGCTCCTGCAATTTAAACTACTATTTGATATGTCTATCACTACATAAAACTATTAATTAAACTGATACTGATGTGCAGGAAAGTTTGACGTTTTAGAAAAACAAACATTAGAGTTGTGGTCTAATAGTGGCGTGCAAATTTTTTTAAAATGATAGATCAGGATACGCCTTCTGTCCTGCGCCTTGAAATGCTGGATCCAAGTCTCGCATTGAAATAGACATAGTGTTCTCTGAACTTCTCTAAAATTCTTTAGTCTGAAAGTTACCCTGAGAAATAATGGCAAATAGTCATCAACCTCATACAAGTTCATGCACTCCCATCTCTTGTAACTAAAAAGAAAGGAGAAATTTGGAACAATTGAACTTTCTGTCTTCAAAGATATACAATGAACTACTTGTAATTGATACTAATAACAGATAACTTATGGATCACCAACCCCAATAAAAATATAATTCCAAAAAAACAATTGAGAATAAAAGTTATCTAAGCATGAGTAGGATTAGGCCTTGGAAAGAAAAACATGAGGTTTTATAGATATCAATTTATGATCAAATGTTCAATATTCAGTAAAAATAACCTGCATGCCAATAATCATCTCACGATTCTCAACCCTACTAAGGTACTGCACTCTTTTGCCTAAAGTAACTTAAAAGCTTTAAAAGCAACTTAGGCAATACATTATCTTAAGAGCATAAAAAAGAGCAGTCTCTAATTTCAATCACACTAGATATGCTACTAATTTGCCTTGTATGCTTTCTCCACAATGCAAGCCCAATAGATGCAGAGTGAACACAACTATATCTTATCTCACCTATTAAATGCCCCCAATATATCCATCTTTAACGAGTCTCATTATGCATTCAAAACAGTTTTAAGACAGATATGATGAAACAATGAAATAATTCAGATCCATGGCTCCATGCTATTTGCAAAGGAATTTTGTATACTCGCCTTCTTTCATCATGTTGAGTGGAGAATCAAAAAAACATGTAAGACGCCTATATTATCCAGGAGAGATTTATTAGGAGTAATTTAACCCACATCAGAAAATATGTCCCATCACTCTGCCCTCATAAACCATCTTACAGGAGATTCTTTCAGCTCTATTCATCTCTAAGGGGAATTGATCTATAAAGCAGAACTTCTCTTTCAAATAAAAAGCAACAACTTTTTTTAGTCAATCATACACATAGCCAAAAGTAACACTTCCCATGCATCCACGCATTTATAAACAAAATGTTGTATTCCCTGATCATCAAGTTTTAATCCATTAACCGTTACAATAAAAAAGCTAACTCAGCATTTGAATTATGAATGGTGCATTCATTCTTTGGTCAAAATCCACAAAAAATAAAAATGTTAAGATCACAAACAAGGAAACAAGAAGCACATGTGTATGCTGATTACCTTCTGAAAAACGAATCACACGGATACCATATAATTCCAATGAGCTCAATCCACATTAAATTGCCAAAAACTCAAGAACACAAGCTGGGATTTGAAGAAGAGGTGAAGAATGAAAAGAATTTTGACAGAGATTCCTGATGACAAAGGGGGAGAAAGAGAAAAACTATGTGTAAGTGCGTGTGTTTGTGAGGAAGGGACACTGGGCGAGAGGTGTGCCTATCATCTAAGAATAGAAGCCCCTTCTAAACAAAGAATAATTAATACTGCATGGATTCAATAAACATCAACAAAACTCAACCCAGTAATGAAAATATTAAAGCAAAATCAAGTCAGGGCCATTATAAAATCAATCAAGGGGTGTTGTTAGATTACAACCACCCTTTCAGTCTTCAAGTGAGGTCTAGTGCAGTGGGGTGACAATGTTCTTGAAAAAGAGTGCAATTTGGCAATAATGAGATTTTCTTGACATAGTTGTGTGGATTTAGGTAAATGGTGGTGGAGTAATTTCCACTGTTAAGGTGGGCAATGACCTGATTCCCGATTTTGAGGGGATGAAAGAGAAGGGGGAGGTGGTGCAGTGGGGGTTTGGGGAGTGGGGGGTGGGGTGGGGTGGGGAGGGGGTGGAGGGCGAAGGCCCCGGAGGACGAATAGCCTCCTCAATTCATGCATGGCCATAAAACTGAAATAAGCTTTGCTTTTGTTAGCAGGGAAAGGATGCATATAGGGTAAAATGGAAAAAAAATTAAAAATAAAAATAAAAACAAATTCAATAAATAATAATAATAATAATAAAAATATCTCTAATCTCTAAATCACATAAAAGTATCTCAAAATCCTATCTTTAGTAAGAAGTGCTGGTGCATGGACATAATTCATACTCCATATTAATATTGTTACGAATGTACAGATGTATGGAAAATAAATTAATACACTCAAATTTAATTGATTTAGTTAAAATGAATCGATAATTAAACTTTTGAAGAATAAATTATATGTGATAAATTATTGTGGTAAATGATATAGTATTTCAAAATAAAAAAGTAAGAAAATAATAATAACTTTTGAATTGATGGAAATTCTAAAATAAATTAAAACCCCTGTATATACATTAAAAAAAAATCTAAAATAATAATATTACATGTAAATATATACATATCCACATGTATGTAGAAAGAGTTTGCAATTCATAAATTCCCTGGATGCTTGCTTTTGTTGGTGTGTATTCATCTTCTTCCCCCTTCTCGTCACCCGGAACCCAGATACCGTCGACCTCACTTCGGCTGACGCCCGAAATTGGAGTTTCCTACTTCTGATACCACTGTGTAGATTTCGCTGTGAATTTCCAAGGCATGTTACGTTTCTCACTTTGTCTCTAATATTTCCTTTACTTCTTCTTGTATGTGATCTTCTGGGTGTTTTGGTTTACCATTTCTGCATAACAAGCACCCAAAATTAATTTGTTGAAGTTTTTCAAAGTTATTGCACATTAGGTGTTCGATAAATTGCGTCAAAGCTTGTTGAAGTTTATCAAAGTTATTGCATATTAGGTGTTCGATAAATTGCCTCAAAGTGGGTTAACACCGACTGACTGGGTTTTCCTGATTGTTATCTGATCTTTGACATTTACAAGATAAAAATTGAAGTTCTGCAAACAAAATTCAGACAGGTATAGAGTGTAATATATTGAGTGTCATATGTTCCATGCCAATAGTCACTCATTACAATACAACGGTGAAACTATTAGTGAAACTGATACTGATGTGCAAGAAAGTTTGACGTTTTAGAAAAACAAACATTTGAGTAATGGTCCTCTGAACTTCTCTAAAATTCTTTGTTCTGAAAGTTACCCTGAGAAATAATGGCAAATAGTCATCAACCTCATACAGGTTCATGCACTCCCATCTCTTGTTACTAAAAAGAAAAGAGAAATTTGGCACAATTGAACTTTCTGTCTTCAAAGAAATACAATGAACTGCCTAAAATTGATATAACTAATAACATATAACTTATGGATCACCAACCCCAATAAGAAAATAGTTCCAAACAACAATTGAGAATAAGAGTTATCTAAGCATGAGTAGGATTAGGCCTTGGAAAGAAAACTGAAATAAGCTTTGCTTTTGTTAGCAGTGAAAGGATGCATAAAGGAAAAAAAATTTAATAATAATAAAATCCAAGAAATAATAATAATAATACTCCACAATAAATATAATATTCTAGATCACATAAAAGTATTTCAAAATCCTATCATTAGTAAGAAGTGTTGGTGCATAGACATAATTCATACTCCATATTAATATTGTTACGAATGTACAGATATATGGAAAATAAATTAATACATTCAACTTTATTTTATTTAGTTAAAAATGAATCGATAATTAAACTTTTGAAGAATAAATTAAATGTAATATATTATTATGATAAATAATACTATATTTCAAATAAAAAAGTAAAATAATAGTAATAACTTTTTGAATGAATAATAAATTGAATTGATGAAAATTCTAAAAGAAATTCACAAAATCTCTTGTGAAACGGTGCTTATGTGAAACGTGTTAAAATATGATTATTATATAAGTAGTATATGCATATTAGTAGTTAAAGTATTATTTTCAAAGTACGATAAATAATGCATTAAAGTATGTCTTTAGTGTGTAATAGTATAACTTACTAAAGACATACTTTAGGTACCAATCAACATACTTTACCTATATAATAAGCATACTTTAATAATAGATTAACTCATATCATATATATCCGTCTCACAAGAGGGTGGCTCAAAAAAATATTACTACGCTTATATATATATATATATATATATATATATATATATATATATATATATATATATATATATATATATTTTAAAAAATCTAAATAATAATATTACATGTAAATAACAAAGCCTCTTGTGAGACGATAACTATGTGAGATAGGTCGATCCATTGTTTTATAAATAAAATATGCTTATTATTAGTTAAAGTATGTTTTTCTAAAGTATAATTAATAATGAATTAAAGCATGTTTTTAGAGTGTTATAGTATGATTCACTACAAACATCCTTTAATTACCCCTAAACATATTTTACTTACTATATAACAAACATAGTTTAGGGTTGACCCATCTCATATGTACCATCTCTTGTGAGTAGCTCCATGTATATATATGCACATCCCCATGGAGAAAGAGTTTGCAATTCATAAATTTACAGCGTGCTTAATTTTGTTTGTGGATTCACCTTCTTTCCCCTTCCAGTCACCTCGAACCCAGATACCACCGTCAGCCTCACACCGGCGGTCGCCGGAAAATTGGAGTTTCCTACTTCTGATACTGCTGGATGCACTTTAACTGCGCAGATTACGCCGTGAATTTACAAGGCATGTTGCATTTCTCACTTTTACTCCAATATTTCCTTTACTTCTACTTGCATCATTGCATGTAATCTTCTGGGGGTTGTGGTTTACCATTTCTGCATAGCAAGAACCCAAAGTTAGTCCGTTGAAGTTTTTCAAAGTTCTTACGCATGAGATGTTCGATAAATTGCCTCAGAAGTGGGTTAACACTGATTGACTGGGTTTTATTAACTGTTATCTGATCGTTAACACTGACAAGATTAAAATTGAAGTTCTGCAAACAAAATTCAGACAGGTATAGAGTACAACAGATTGATGTTTATTGAGTGTCAATGTTCCATGCCAATAGTCACTCAGTACAACGTTTGACATCCAATAAATGCATGCTAGAAATAAAACAATTTCTTCAGCACCTACTCCATTTTCCTTGCCATTGCCAGATTTTCAAATCTATTTGGTAGATCAAAATTGGCTCCATTTGTTAACCGTGCAAAAATACCTTGAATATATTAACTTTCGTTGAGTTTCATCAAAACATCATTATCCACTTTCTTGTCTTTATATTCTCAAAAGATTATCAATCTTTGTTTCTTATTACTAGTTTTATATAAAATCAAAACGTTTAATTTTAATAAAAAAATGAATAATTTGAAGAAACTGGTTCGTGAACACATACCAGATATTCGAGGTTGTCAAGCTAGTAAGCCCGTTTGATTGGGCGATCCTTAAACAGCTTATTTGGATTCAGGCGTAAATGGGCTGATCTCTTTAGTGGGGTGGACCGTGGTGGGCTTTTAAGATTTGAAGACACCTTAAATATCATGTTTACAGCCTAACTCATTCTTCTCAGTAAGTGAAAGGTGTGTCTCTCTCCTCTTCGTTTCTTGGCGTTGCTCTGCTATTCACAAAAGTACAGTTGGGTTTACTAAATTGACATTACTCAGTTTCTGGGTTTGAATCACTTGGGTTTGCATGTAAAGTGTTTGACGAAATGCGTTAATGTTGTTTAAAATGGTCAAGATTAATCATTTGAGTTTTGTTCATTCAATTCAAAACTGATAAATACATATCAAGAAATTATTATCTTTAGGCCATGTGTGTTAATGGTTATTGTACTTTATAAAGGAATTGTTATTGTCTACATATGTGCTGAATATCTTCTTTTGTTTGAGTAATATTTGTTAATGTGTATTTATGCTTTTATTTTTGTAATTTTTTTTTTTGATCGAACTGAATAGAAAGCCAAGTAAAAAGTTATATGACATGTTAAGTGTAGGTAGTTTAGTGGTCTCCACATGGTTATATTTTCAATATGGTTATGCTGCAGTTCCTTAAATGTCAAGCTGAACATGTAGATTACTATTATTTTCTAACATGATACAGTGAATGTAAAAGGTTTTGTATTTTTCTCTTTGCTGATATTGTTGCTCCTATTTTTTGCCTAAGCTTTCTGTAAATCTTAAGATGACCATTATATTTTCCCACCTTATTGTTTTTAAGACTGGAAGTGCCACTGTGATAAACTTGATAACTAAACTTTGTGCGAATCATGGAGTATATGTGACCTTGCAACTGAGTGATTATTGGATGTCAAATGTTCTAGCAGGAGTTGAAAGGTTTTGTCATTGTATCTAGAAGCATAAAGTTTGGGGCATTGGGAGGGATGTGGTTTCAGAGATGGAACAGCATCTCATATTCAGAGACTGCTGTAAAGCTCTCAAGATTGCAGTGGACTTTTATATCCTGCTCCTATTCAGACATTTCTTGCAAGAGAGGAAAATCTGCACCATTGCAGGTACTCTTTCTCCCTACCTTGTATGCTAGTTATTAGTTGAATTTCATGTGAAACTGTATTGCCTCCTGCACTCTACAAACTTTTAGTTATATCCTCTTTTATGCTGACTTCATAATTATTTTCTGATTTTTTTTTATGTTTGCAGTTAATCTTATTTAAAATGTGTAAACTCTGTTCAATGTAGGAGCGCAGAATGATAGATAGATTTAGGCTATGGGCTAAAGGAGGTGATGGAGGAAATGGTTGTTCAAGCTTTCGTCGTAGCCGCCATGATCGTCGTGGCAAACCAGATGGTGGGTTTTACTTGCCTGGACATGGAACAGCGTGATTCTCTCAATTGCTTCGTTGTTAGCCCTTGATAGTGATACTTAACCTTTTGGTGTCACTCTCTTTTATTTGTCCGAGCATGGAAAAGGATTTATTGATTTTGAATTTCGCATATGCGTGTTTCGTACATAGCTGTAATAGTTAAAAGTTTACAAACTACAGGAACAATGGTAATGTAAACGTGGAGTTCTTCTGAATTCTAATTGATCTTGTGAACCCATTATTTTACTTTATGTGGAATTATACACCACATGGATTATTGGTTTCTTTGTTTAATAGAATTAAGTAGAAAATAAACAAGGTGATGATTTGCCACCATAATCCTGCCCGTTATGTTTCCTCCCAAATTTGAATAATGGTATGATGCAGGTGGTAATGGTGGGAGAGGCGGTGACGTAGTCTTAGAATGTTCAACAGCAGTTTGGGACTTTAGAAGTCTGCAGCACCACGTTGTGGGTTATCATTTCTTTTCTTTATTGTTTCTTTATATATTATTATATAATTAATGCTACAATTAAGATTTCAACTGTGAGTCTCAATTTTATATATATATATATATATATATATATATATATATATATATATATATACATATATATATATTTTTTTTTAGTTTGAATAAATTGTTCTGTCATTTTCCTAGAATGCAAAGAGAGGAGGGCATGGTGCTCCTAAGAATATGATAGGAAGTCGAGGAGTTGACAAGGTAAATTCATAAGTGGATCATGCTAAAGCCTATGCTACCACTTTAATCTGTCTCAAGCTTGTTATTTACAACTCTTTTATTATCCCGAAAACATGTTTATCTGCAGGTTGTTTTGGTACCAGTTGGTACTGTTATTCATCTTCTAGAGGGTGAACTGCCCTCTTCGGTTGAGCAGAAACCTTCTGGAGTCTTAGATCCCTGGGACATCCCTGGTACCCTCGTTTTTGGTTCGTCTGAATCTTCCCAGCAATTTGCTGCTGTTGCAAGCGGGAAGATGGAGCAGAGCGGCAATGCTAACAAGGACTCAGCTCCTTCAAGTAAAGAAACCATAAAAGAGCCAGCTTCTGCTTCTGCATATCATCTTTCGCCTCTATTTTCACCTTCCAGAGATGCATCTCGAAATGAACCAAAAGATGATTTCTTTCCCAAGCCCCATGGCCATAGCGAGTGGGAGGATTTGGATGGTGTAACAAACTTTTCTGAACCAGACTCTGATGAAGAAATGGAAGAGAGAGAAGAAATACAATACAATGTTGCTGAATTAACCGAGCCTGGCCAACGAATAACTGTTGCTCAAGGAGGAATCGGTGGGTTGGGCAATGTGCATATGATAAAAGGTTCTAAGATGAACAGAGACAGCAGTTTGTATACAGAAGTTTCCGATGATGACACCCGTACAGGACCTAATGTTGGTTTACCAGGTTCTGAGTCTGTTCTTTTGTTAGAACTCAAAAGTATTGCTGATGTTGGCCTTGTGGGGATGCCAAATGCTGGTAAAAGCACTCTTCTAGGTGCTTTATCAAGGGCTAAACCCATAGTTGGCCATTATGCCTTCACCACCCTAAGACCAAATCTAGGAAACTTACATTTTGATGATCTTTCAATTACTGTGGCTGATATCCCTGGACTTATAAAAGGAGCACATGAAAATCGCGGTCTTGGACATGCTTTTCTACGTCACATTGAACGCACAAAGGTCTTGGCCTACGTGTTGGATTTAGCTGCAGCAATTGATGGTAGGAAGGGTATACCCCCATGGGAGCAACTAAAGGATTTGATGTTAGAGCTGGACTTCTACCGAGAGGGCTTGTCTGATCGACCGTCTTTAGTTGTGGCGAACAAAATAGACGAAGCAGGGGCAGAAGAGGTATACGAAGAATTGAGACGAAGGGTGCCCAGTGTACCTATTTTCCCAGTCTGTGCTGTTCTGGAAGAAGGAATACCAGAGCTTAAAGCTGGTCTCAAGAAGCTTGTGAATGAGGAAGAATCATCTAGGCTAAAAGTGGATAGTATTCTGCTTCATTAGACCATTGATTTGATAGACTAATTATGATTGTAACAGCAATTCCAGCTTCAAGACTGTAATATAACATTGGACTTGAGGGTGTGTTTCTATACATTCAATTATTTTTATATACGTAAGATATGTGCTCTGTTGCAGAAATGATTAATAGGCAGTTATTTCTTTAATGTGTAATTAGAAGTAAGTAAAATATATTGTTGATGGATCATTTTATTGCTTAAATAGTAACTCGTGTGAACTATTTGTTGGAATGCTGGTGCAAAACGATGTTTTGGAAGTGTAATAAGTTTAATCATGGAATTGGACAGTGTTGGCATCATGTTGATGTCTAGTCTGAGTGACGCAGTTCCAAACGTGTGCATATAATGGTGTACCCCACCACCCCTGCCCTGGGGATAGGTGGAGGAGGTAAATCGCAGGATGTGTCTCAAGTGACTTATATAGATGACTCACTGTTTAACTTGTGCTTGCAAGGGGCCAAATCCATAAACGTGTGCATTTAATTTGCTTATGTCAAGTATCTTGCAGTGTGATTTCTCTTTGCTCGTGATGCTCTTTTCTCTTTCAAATAGGGTGAAGTCTAAACCATCATTTCCATTAAAGTGAACTGTTGCTAATTGTTGACTTAGATGAATAATGCATTAAAGTATGATTTTAGATTGTTATAATATAATTTATTACATTCAAGTATTAATTACCAATAATTATACTTTACCACTTTGGTATATTTGTCTCATAGAGTGCCCTTATTATTATCATCATCATTGGATTACGAAAACTTGAGTAATTTAATTGTAGGAATTTTGGAACCCATTGAACAAAGCTGTATTTGAAATTCTAAGACATTTCCACTGGATTTTGAACTCGATTTAAAAATTCACTACGTTTAATTATTACAAACTCCATTATTAATATTGTTGTAGTAAATAGCATACCTAAATTCTTTGTTCCACGGTTCGAATATTGTGTATAAAAAAAATATTACTTCTATGTAATAGGGAGTAATACATTATCAGTTTGATCGACTCCCTTGTATATAATCTAATAATTGGTCATTTAGAAATAATCATGGCATAATAATTAATTAGATGATGTTGCTGGTTTGTTTTAAAATGTAAAATGAAAAACTGATCGTGTGTTTTTAAAATTAAAAGAGACACTACTACTCAATTTAGAGTTCCATAAATTTGGTGGAGTAATCTAATTGAGTTATTGTTACACATTATTATCCTATTTTACGTGGTTAAAAGATAGAGCAGGGTATACTCCCTCCCACCAAAGAGTTCATTTTTGTCATTTTGGTCGTCCCACCCAAAAGGTCCCCTTTCTTTTTTTACAAACATGTGATCCATACAACCCATCTCATACAAATAAAATATAAAGCCCACACTCTCATTAATACAACTACCCACCATACATTAAATAATAATACTCCTTAATCCACGTGCCAAAAAGAAAAAAACAATCATTTGAGCGGGACGGAGGATCTATTATTAAAGTATGGTTGATAAATTATGTCCATTGCTAAAAAAGAGTTGCTAATCAAACACACATACTAAGATTTATATTATTATATTATGATTCACAATAAATATACTTTAATTATTAGTAAATATATTTTGTCTATAGAACAATTATATTTTAATAATGGGTCGACTTGTCTACAATCCGTCTCATATATATACCTGTCTCAAAAGAGAAAGAGAATATCTCAATATTTTAATATGTATTAAGGTTGAAGAAATAATATTTGAAAGGAATATAAACGGCAAATGGTATATGTTCTTTCATTATTATTTTTGGCAGGATCATTACTTGGTTTCCTTATGAAGATAAAGTTATTTTTGAAAGAAATCAAGTAATTACAGTATATCAGAAGAAGATTGATTACCCAACAATTAATGGAGATTGATTTTGAGTGATTGAGCCGCTTGGTTTTTACTCTGAAGAAAGAGGAAACACACGAGGTATATAAATAAGAGAAGAAACGAAGAAAATTTGTGTGGTTTTTATTAAGAAAGAAAGAGTGTGTAAGAGTGGGTTCTAGGGTTTTTGTGAGTACATTATATTGTTAAGCAATCATCGTGTCAATCACATGAGAGGAGTCTCATGGAGAGAAATTAGATTCTATTAGAGTAGTAGTGAGATTAAGTGGTGGATGTACTCAAATCTTTGTATTACTGAAAATCTAATAGAAGTAAAAGGAAGAGAGAGTCTTCCCATTTATTCCCGAGGGAAATCTGCATTTATCCTTGATAGAGTTTTATTTCAATTGGCATCAAGAGCATTTAACCTGTTTACAAGTTCAATTTCTGGGACGCACTTAATCGTATCCGCTGACATAAGCGTCAAGGAATCAGGATCTATCACTAAACCCCCGTTCTTGGATGGATCGAACTATTCATACTGGAAGTCCATGATGACTGTTTTCTTGCAGTCATAGGGTGATGGGGTCTGGAAGGCAGTTTCGAAAGGTTGGAAGGAACCAACTGAAACAGACTCATCAGGAAAAGTTATTCCCAAAGCCAATCCGTCTGAAGAGGAAGTCAAAGCACAAGTTGACAACAGCAAAGCTCTCTATTCCATCCTAACCTCTGTTGACATGCAGAGACACTGTCTTATTGTCAGATTCACCGAGCTAAGCAGGCTTGGAATATTTTTCAACTTCAGTTTGAAGGAAATGATTCTGTACAAAATTATAAACTTCAACTTCTGCTAACTGAATATGATGGTATTATGATGAAGGAAGATATAACAATTAATGAGTTTTTCATTAGATTCACTACTCTTACTAATCAATGTCGTATGCTTAGTGAATCTATCTCTGAACCACGTCTTGTTCAAAAAATTCTTAGAACCCTACCTAAAAGGTTTATAGAAAAAGTCACTGCTCTAGAAACTTTTCTTAAAATTCGTTCACTTGGGTTGGATAAACTCATAGGAGATCTAAGGACTTTTGAACTCAATTGTGGGTTTGACTCATCAAAAGGAAAAGTTGTGGCATTTCTTGTCAACAAGGAAGGATCATCTGATGCTGATGAAGGCTACACTAAACTTACTGAGCTTGAACAGAATATGGCACTATTAACCAAGGGATACAATAATGTTATGAGGAGGTTCACAAGAAGTAATGGGAACAAGAAGAAAATTGAGTTTACTGATAAAGCTGAAGTCAAAATTCTTGAAGGAAATATTGAAAATAATCAATGTAGAGAATGTAGAGGATATAATCTCTTTCAAGCTGAATGTCCAAATTATCTTAGAAAAAATAAGTCAATCAAAGCAACTTGGAATGATTCAGAGTCTGATGATGAGCCACTGATCGGTGATATGGTATTTCTTAGGTTACAGGAGAGTGATCTACCGGATGAGGGAAGTGCAGATGAAGACTCTGATGAGGATTCTGCACCATCTTAAGAAGAAATGGTCAGGGTATACCAAGAAATGTATACTCAAATACAACAGGCCTCTGAGTTCACTAGAAGCATGGAACAACAGATTAATATTTACAAGACCAATGAATTAGAGACAACTAAGGTGATTGATGAAAAGGATAAAGAAATCTCTCGTCTGAATGAACAGATCATTGAACTCAAAATTCTACTTCAATCAGCTGAAGTCGAGTTAGAAGACGTCTTACAGAAATTAGGAGAAGCTTGAAATTCTGCTGGTGGATCTGGCCTAGCTGAGAAGTATGTTGAGTAAATCACTCTTTTACAGAGTGAATTGCTAAAAGTAAGAGAAATCAAGGATTCTCAAATCAAAAGGTTACAATAACATACTACTAGAATGATGAAAGAAAATGGTGAATTGATCTATGCTCTAAAAGGAAAAGACATCATATTGGAGAGCAATAAGTCAGAACTAGAGAGACTCAACAATACCATTCATCGTCTGAACACTAGAAAGGCTAAACTTAATGAAGTCTTAACTGCAAGCGACGTATATGGAAAAATTGGTTTGGGGTTTGTAGAAACAAACAGTGAGGACAACCCCACAGTTTTCGTGAAAAACACAATAAGTTTGGTAAAGATTTTGAAATGAATCATTCTAAGGAAGGAGCTTATGGAGCTACATGGAAAAAATAGGATATTCCTCTTAGGCAAGAAGCTATACGAATTCCAAGAAGTGGAGTAGGAACATCTAGAAATACCAGAATAGTCAGGCAGGCTCCACGAGAAACTCCTGCAGGAACATCTAGGGAATACCCACTCCCAAATTTCAGAATCTACAGATCTCCATTTGTGTGTCATTATTGTGGAATTCAAGGTCACATCCATTCAAAGTGTTATCAAATGATGCATGATATTCACACAAGAAAAATTGGTTGCTAGAATCATAAGGGTATTCCATAGAGAAAAGGAGGCAGGACTGAAAATAAGTGTCTATCATCACTTGTTGGGAATAAAGCCGTCTCATCTGATTCCTGGTACTTCAATAGTGGATGTTCCAAGCACATAACAGGTCAAGAAAGATTTCTGAAGGATATTACATATGGAATAGGCAGTCATGTTATATTTGGTGATGGGAAGAAAAATCAAGTTATAGGAGAAGTAACTTTGAATGTTCCAGGTCTTCCTGAATTGTTTAATGTTCTTCTGGTCAACAATCTCAAGGCAAATCTTATCAGTATAAGCTAGTTGTGTGATCAAGATCTTCAAGCTAAATTCACTAAGGGCACCTGCACTATCTATGATGATGATAACTCTTGTATTCTTACAGGAACTCGATCTCTGGACAATTTCTATCTTTTGAATTGTGTAGGAACATGCTTGAATTTCAGTCACTCTCATACTGATCTTTGGCACCAGAGACTTGGACACATTATGTTATTCCAAACTTGTGAATCTTAGTCGGCATAATCTGATACGTGGACTACCCAAGTTGAAACATGTCGAACATGTCTCATATGATGCCTGTCAAATGGGCAAACAAACAAGATGCAGTCACCCCCTATCAGATCCATATGAACAACTCAAGTTTTGGAACTTATTCACATGGACCTCATGGGGCCAGTTTCAATAGAAAGTGTTGGTGGGAAGAGATACATTTATGTCTGTGTTGATGACTATTCTCGATTCATATGGGTAAATTTTCTGAGAGAAAAGTCAGAATATTATGGAATCTTCAAGTATCTTTGTCTCAGAATCGAAAGAGATAACAAAATTCATTTGTTCAATGAATAAGATCTGATCATGGAAATGAGTTCAAGAATCATCAGTTTGAGGAATTTTGCAAATCTAAAGGAATTCTTCATGAATTCTCATCTCCTAAAACTCCTCAGCAGAATGGAGTAGTTGAGAGAAAGAATAGCACTCTCCAAAATATGGGAAGATCTATGATGATAGAAAAAGGAATTGCATTGAGATGGTGGGCTGAGGCAATCAACACTGCATGTTACATTCTGAATCGTGTGTACCTCAGGGCTGAGACAAACAAAACCTCATATGAGATATGGAAAGGAAAAACACCAAATCTCACTCACTTACATGTCTTTGGATGTAAGTGCTTCATTCTCAATGATAGAGATTCTCTTGGTAAGTTTGATCACAAAAGTGATCGAGGGATATTTCTGGGATATGCACTGAACAAAAGTGCGTATAAAATTCTGAATCTTCGAACTCAAACAGTCATGGAATCATCAAATGTCGAGTTTGATGAAGCTAGTGGGATAAGCACACCTACAAATAGTGAAAAGTTGTTGTAACTGGATTACTATCCAAGGAAAAAGTTCTTAGAGATGATACATATTCATCTCAGAAAAACAAAGACTCTACTTAAGAGAACGAGTCTACTGAGGAAAGAGATACAACTATCTCAGTCAGAAAACTCCCTTTAAAGATTCAAAAATATCATCCTCCAGAGTTGATCATATGTGATACCTCTGATCGAATCACCAGGAATCTTCAAGAAGAGATTACAAGAAAATGATCAACTCATCATTCTATTCGTGCTACATTTCACAGTTTGAACCAAAGAATGTCAATAAAGCACTGGGAGACTCTAATTGGATTGAAGCCATGCAAGAAGAGCTCAACGAGTTCATCATAAATGATGTATGGGAACTCGTGCCCCGTCCTAAAGATATAAATGTTATTGGAACCAAATGTATATTCCAAAATAAATCTGATGAGTTTGGAGTGGTGACTCGAAACAAGACCAGGTTATTAGCTCAAGGGTACACTCAAGTTGAAGATGTTGACTTTGAAGAAACATTTGCACCTGTGGCAAGACTTGAGACTATCGGATTACTCCTGGCCATTGCTTGTCACCTCAAGGTGGTAGTTTATCATATGGATGTGAAGAGTGATTTCTTAGATGGACACCTAAAAGAGATTGCCTATGTAGCTCAACCCAAAGGGTTTGTAGACAAGAAGTTTCTTGATCATGTTTACAAGCTGAATCGTGCATTATATGGGCTCAAACAAGCACCCAGGGCATGGTATGAAAGACTTACTACATTTCTTCTCAAGAAGAACTATAAGAGAAGGGGAGTTGACAAGACATTGTTTGTAAACTCAGTGGACCAACACATAATGATTGTACAAATTTATGTTGATGACATAATATTTGGATCAACTAGCAAAAATGATGTGAATGAATTTGTGACAATCTTACTTTCTTGGATTACAAGTTAAACAGATGAAGGATGGGATATTTATTCATCAGACAAAGTATGCTACTGGGTTAGTGAAGAAATTTGGTCTTGATAGCTCCAAACATCTAAACTCACCAATCGGATCTCAATTTAAACTGTGTAGAGATGAAGATGGAGTTGATGTTGATACTACACTATATAGAAGCATGATTGGAAGTCTCTTATATCTTACTGCAAGTAGACCAGATCTTGCATATAATGTTGGGTTCTGTTCTCATTATTAGTCAAAACCGAAGGAATCTCATCTGAAGGCAGTCAAAAGGATCATCAAATATATTTCAAGTACACTAAATCATGGCTTATGGTATACTCATGTTACGAATTCTCATGTTGCAGGTTATACAGATGCAGACTGGGCTGGAGACATAGATGATCGAAGAAGCACATCTGGCGGATGTTTCTTCATTGGAAAAAACCTGGTATCATGGTTTAATCGAAAATAAAATTGTGTTTCTTTGTCTACAGCTGAATATATAGCAGCTGGGAGTTGTGCCTCACAGTTGATTTGGATGAAGCAGATGCTTGTTGATTACAATCTAGAACCTGAGTTCCTTCATCTCTTCTGTGACAATACCAGTGCCATTAACATCTAAAAAAATCCAGTGTTGCATCAGAGGACAAAAAATATTGACTTAAGATTTCACTTTATAAGAGATCTAGTAGAGGAAGGTATAGTAGTTCTTGACTATCTATCTATAGAAAATCAACTTGCAGATATTTTCACTAAAGCCCTAAATATAACCAGATTTAATTCCTTGAGAAAATCCCTAGGAATGTGTGTGACTTAATCTGATCATTTTATCTTCTGTATGTATCATGTAGGTTTGCATTAGGTATCTTTTTATTTTACTTCATCTTGTCTGCGTGTTCTTACCTCGTTTGTGCAAATGGAGAAAATGCATATTTCTATTTATATTTATTGTGTTGGAAAGGGCTACCTACAAGGAAATGATGTACTATGAAAGCATCTCTAAATGAGAAAGATCTACGTACACAGAAAATTATTTGTAAGGAGGAAGCCAACAACACACACCGCAAAGGTGCAATCCGTGATGTTAAAAGGTTCTTCCCCCTATTTCTTGGAATTATCTTTCTTGGTATTGAAATATGTTGTGAAAAAGTCTGTACAAAAATCTGTTATGACTCAATTTATTCCACTAGGAGTTACAAGGTTGATGTTGTTTTGTTTAAAACAAAAAGGGAAAGATTGAGTTTTCATTTCTGCTTTCATCTCAGTTTTATGACAGATTTTCATTTGTATGGTTGAGGTCTCTGTGTGTGTTCATTTTTCGTTTCATTTAGGCATGCATTCTTTATCTGGGCTTTTGTGTTCTTATATGAATAGGCTGGGTCTTAGATGGGTTTTCTAAACTGCTGGGTTTTTCTTTTATCTATAATCTCTTATGGGCTGATTTCCTTCAGCTTAATGGCCTTGGACTCGGGTGTAACCTAGTTCTATTGGGATTGCCTCTTCGTATTTTTTCTGGCCTTTTTATACTCGATCAGTGTTGAGCATGTTCATCTCCCTTCTCCTTATTCTTCCATAGGCCGTTCAAAATCCCTCGCCAAGAAGAAGCCTCCTTCTCGCAAGCAGGATTGATCTCCTGAACCGGCGGATCTGTGGATCCCCCTACAGATTCTATACCCTCTAAAGGTCCCACCTCTTACAAGTTGATGGATTCTCCTGAATCGTCTCTATCCAAAAATCCTTCCATACATGTTCCATCCAAATCAACTGCTTCCAAGGCCGAGGTCACTCTTGATAATGTCATTGATGTTGAGAGTCTTTCGTTCGTTGATCCTCCCAGGTGATCTATTCACCGAAAAAATTGGAGGGGCGCCATAACCCATTCTTCAACTTCCAGAACCTTCCAGATCTAAGTCTCCACCACCTGATGTTGAGAGTGAAAATAAGCGTGTTTTAGTGTCCAATCTAACACATTTTTTATCAGTATTGTTATTATATATTAGCACAAGTATCTTATATTCGATATATGTGAGAAATAGGTTCACTTGAGGTGTTTTATTGTGTTTTTGGTGAAAAAAGGGATCAAAAGCGTCAAGTTGTAGAAAATGTGCAATTTGTGCAATGATGCTGAAAAATATACGTCCAACTTGTGTAATTTTTCTGTGTTCATGTGGAGCTTTGAATTGGATGTGTGGTACATAGTTGGAAAGCCACAGAAGAGAGGATCATTTTGGCATAAAGAACACCTCAATCGGATTTCAAACGAGAAAGTTATGATCAAAGTGGTAAAGTCGCGCAAGCTGTGCCGAACAGAACGGCTGTGCCACTTTGTATGACTTGTTACATATTCAAATGTTGTATTTTCTGTGAGTTCTTTATATGGATAGAAAGCCAAGGAAGATGAGATCACGTGAGCGCAAGAATTACTCAAATCGAAGGTCGGATGTGGAAGTTATACGCGAACCGGTGAGACTGCGCAATCTTGCTCGACCAAAGGAGATCCATTCAACCAGCATCGTTTTGGTCGAACGAAAGAGGTCAAGTCGAGCAAAATGACCAAATTCTTACAGAAGGTTTGCTCGACCATTGCTCGACCAAGGGGGTCTTGCTCGACCAAGAAGGTTTGGTCTAACAAAATGTCGCTGGGTTCTATTTTTAGTAGTTTCGGGTTTCTTTTACCAAATTTGACGTATGTCTTAAGTAAAGCCCCATCCAAGGTCCGTGAGGAGCACTTTACAAGTATAAAAAGGGATGTAGAGCACATTATATTAGAATTAGGGAGATTAGTCAGAGTGGATTGGAGAGAAGCCAACACAATCATCCTACACCCCACAAGGGGGATCACCCCCCAACCATCATCCATATCCTTTCTTCCATTCATCCATCACTTTGAAGATTCATCTGTTGAATCAAAAGGAGAACCAAGAGGAGGATTCAAGACGGAGAAGGACACGACGACTCCCACATCTAGGGTTTTATTCGTTTCCTAATTTATCTTTTATTTTCCAGACATACGGGTAAGATCTATCCAACACCCATGATTGTTCTTCGCAACATCATGGACTAGAACTATTTTGGTAGATCTAGGGTTTTGAAAGTTTTTATGAATTAATTGAACCTTCGTGTGTATACTCCGTACAACACTACTTGTGGAATTATTTTATATATGACTATGCATTTTTAATGTGTATTCATAGTTGTTTTGTACATCTACAATTAGTATATAGAGTCTGAATATATATCTTGGTTATAGATTGAGTGCGTTCACTGCTGAACAGAATTTCATGTTATGATTCTAAGTGAGGGGACTCCGAAGCTTCATTAGAACTGTCATATATGAATGTTTATTAATTGAATTGAATTCAGGTTAGTAAGCAGGATAAATAGGGTAATTTTATAGTACCTATAAAGGGAGATCATATCGGTTTAGATTCCAGATGTGGAAAATAATTGATACTAATATTACCTAAAAAGTGGGTGAAATTATGTCTCTTGCTCCAAGGTTAGTCACACGTGTTACATGCATATTTATTTGTGCCTATAAAGTAGATTTGCATGGCTTAGTGATGCGTCCATATTCCACAAGGTAGAGTCGGACATTGATACACGAAAGTGAAATTAATGAATGAAACCGGATTACCCTGGGCTACCTATTCTCTTACTTGAGTCACTTTCGAATTCTTCTAAGTGCTTATATTTAATTATTATTTTAATTAATTATTTTGTAGTTGATAATTAAATCCCAACCTTTATTATCACAATTTGTCTAAATTAATTTAGTAAATAATTAAATTGATAATACGTCGTCCTTTGGGTTCGATATTTAACTTTGTCGCTTATCTAAACTACAATAACATCCTTCATACTTGGGGATTAATTTTACGTGCAAAAAAACGCGCATCACCTGATAATGATGGATTATCACTCATTGATATCGTTAGAGCTTTTACTGTAGAATTCTACAATGATATTGAATTTTGTTGCTCCAAACTGGTAAGACTCTCCTTTACTGCTGAACGCAACATAGATATAGAACAGTTTGTTGAATATCGTGTGGTTGAGATTATTGGAAAGGCAGGGTTGATGAACACTGTATCTGGGGTTCTTCCTTACTGTCAATGGATAGTCACTGAATTTTGTGCTAATCTCTCTCCTGTTTCTGATCCTGAGTCGCTAAGGTTTCAAAAAGTGTTTTGCAGAAATAGAATATAAATGGCAAATAGTATATGTTATTTCATTATTATTTTTGGAAGGATCAATGGTTTCCTTATGAAGACAAAGCTATTTTTGGAAGAGATCAAGTGATTACAGTGTATCAGAAGAAGAAGATTGATTACCCAACAATTAATGGAGATTGATTTTGAGTAATTGAGCCGCGTGGTTTTTACTTTGAAGAAAGAGGAATCACACGAGGTATATAAAAAAGAGAAGAAACGAAGAAAGTTTGTGTGGTTTTCATTAAGAAAAGAAAGTGTGTGTAAGAGTGGATTCTAGGGTTTTTGTGAGTATATTACATTGTTAAAAAATCATCGTGTGAATCACATGAGAGGAAGTCTCATGGGGAGAAATTAGATTCTATTAAAGTAGTAGTGAGATTGAGTGGTGGATGTACTCAAGTCTTTGTATTACTTAAAATCTAATAGAAGTAAAGGGAAGAGGGATTCTTCCCGTTTATTCATGAGGAAAATCTGCGTTTATTCTTGATAGCATTTTATTTCAATATTCTAAATAAAAAATGGGTCCACGGGTCTCACAATCCGTCTTTCTTCTCACAAGTGAATATCTCAATATTTTAATGTAGTGAAACCAGGAAAGGGATGTGTTTGACAATGTAAGACAAGGCTCGATTCAAGAACTCAAAATTGGAAAAGTCTGAGTGAGAGAAGAGGCAAACTCAATTCCAAGAGAAAAAATCTAATCGAGTAAAGAATTGGAAAGTGATGGGTTATAGAAATTGAAGGTTTTAAGACGTGGTTCAATAGTTGAATTAATTTTGGCTTAAATTTAGGATCTTAAGCTAGACACTTATGCTGAAATGATGGGTTTTGACTTTGAAATAATATATTTAATTATAAGACACTCTTTTGTGGGACGAGTTATTTGTGAAACGAGCATGCTTATTGTATAGATAAAGTATGTTTATTTGTAGTTAAAGTATGTTAATAATAAATTATACTATAACACGCTAAAATTTGACAAAAAAATAAATGCAAACCTTAACATATGACAAAATAAAATGAAAAAGGTAAGCATAGGATGGAGTAGAAAATTATGAGGGACAATATACAATCCTATCTCTTACATGATTTTAAGGTAGTTCGGATATGTGCTGCAATTTATTAAAAAATATTATTATTTCTTATTTATTTTATAGAATATATTAGACAATTTCACAAATTTGTTTAACATAATAAAAATATGAGAAATGTTGGAAAATGACATACTGTTTAATAGCTGATTTTAAAAATTATTACCCATCATAATTATTTTTGGAAAAATATCACCTTTTTGATATTTTTTCTTTTATCATTTCTCATTATATAATTGATACTTACATATATAATAGTGTGAAAACACCACAAATATTTACTAAAAACAATACTATGTATGGTTACACATATAGTTACATGTAACATTGTGTGAAAAAAAAAGTCTATAACATTATATTTATACGGGTTGATATTCGGTGCATCCGGATTCAAGGGTGCATCCATATGTGTATAACTTTTATTCTATATATTGTATACATGTTTCTCAATAATTGTATATTTTTCACACTCAATTTTTCATTAAAAAAACTAGCACCCATATGTATAACTTTTTATTCAATAGTGTATACATGTTTCTTAATAGTATTTTTTTTACATTCAAATTTTCATTAAAAAAACTAACAAACAAAGTGTATAAATTTTTTTCATAATTATGTGGGTGCACCGTATCATGGAGATCACCCAGTACATTAGTATTAGCCTATTTATATTATTATATATATGAATACGAAAGTTTTAAACTCTTATCAAATTTAATTCAATTACCAATAAATATATTCAACATTTTAAATCCGTTTTACATATGCATTGTTTTATAAAAAGACTTTTTCATTTATTATTATTTATTTATTTATTATTATTATTAATTTTTATATAATAATTTATATAATATTTTTCCGCGCAAGACGTGGTGTTTATGATTCCAGTCGTGAAGACTAGTAAAAGGAAGGATCCATAATGTTATCTATTTCAGGAGCTAGATTAGTTGCCGATAAACAAGTAAGAATTGCCTCAACCGAAATTTTTGGAATTTGACTTTATCGCGTTTGAATGACATTGATCAAGACCATTGAGAATATTCATGATGAGATCCTCGAGAGGGATAGCCTTGGGTATAGATTTTGGAAAGGAAATGAGAAGGCAGATTGAGAAGTCATTTCGTACATTACACCTGTTAACGTTGTCAAATACTATTAGTGACGTAAGATAGTTCAATAGTTTTAATCGGAGTCGGAGGTGAAACTGCAAATACAAGTTTTCGTTAGACTGATTAGTTGTACAGGTTTTTTGCTAAATAGTTACAGAGAATTGGCTCACTCACTTTAATGGCCTTTTTATACTATTTGATACTAAAATTAAAAAGTTAACAGTTAAATGGTTTTCATTCCCCAACCACCATACATGGCTTGGCTTGCTCCCTACGCCAAAACACATCCAAAATGCCGCATACATTGGCTTGCTCCCTACGCTGAAACACATCCAAGATGGCGACCAAAGAGGTTTCACCATAATAACAAAAGAACTTTCGTGAATGGAATGGTGGTTGAAGAGGGTGGAGATGAAGCCACGGAAGATAGGTTTATAATTATGTGAATTTAACAAATTTGACGAATAGTACGTCTATTTTAAAAATCTAAGTACATAGATTTTAACTTTATATTAACTAAATCTGTAAAAATAAAAATTATGTATACCGAAAGTATATATATATATATGAAAAATGAATTACATAATCTTGAACCTATATTAAATGAATTACATAAAGTTTAATTTAAAAAAACAATTTAATATTTAATATGAACTCAAAATTTATTATATTGGGTAATATATATTAAATAATAAAGAGTTGATATTAGGTGGTGCATCCGGAGAGTGCAGCCACATGTGTATAATTTTTTATTCTATTTTGCATACATGTTATTCTATTTTGTATACGTGTTTCTTAATAATTGTGTACTTTTTTTCACATTAAGTTTTTCATTAAAAAAACTAACATACATATGTGTATAACTTTTTTATTTAATGGTGTATACATGTTTTTAATAATTGTATTTTTTTTACACTCAATTTTTCATTAAAAAAACTCACAATTAAATTGTATACATTTTTATTCATAATTGTATATATTTTTGTTTATATTTGTATACGTTTTTAGAGTGGGTTCACCCTATCTTAGGGTGCACAATATAATTAACCAATAATAAAATTACAGTTAGATTTGATTTAGATTTGTGAAAAAACTGTCACTATTAATTGGCAGTATGAAATAGTACTTATATAATACTATTATTCAATTATGTAAATATTCGTTTTTTAGTTTTCAGAAATTTAGCATTTTTGGGAAATTTGGAAGTTTTTCATAGTACTTATATAATACTATTATCATTTATGTAAATATTCTTTTCTTTAGTTTTCAGAAATTTAGCATTTTTGGCAAATTTTGAAGTTTTTCTTAGGGACTTAGTTAGATAGTTATAAAAATAATGTTGAATAATTACAGAATTATCACGAAACAACATAGTAAACAAAAATATTCTACTTATTACATTTCATTTCACATATATTCAATATTTAAAGAGTTCAATCCACTTGTTAAGATCTCATCTTATATTCCACAATGCTATTAAATGAGAAGAAGCACAAGTCTATCTCATCTTATATTCCACGATGTTATTAAATGAGAAGAAGCACAAGTCTCGTGAGAAGGAGCACAAGCTTCATTAGACCATCATTGGTTTGATGGACTAATTATGATATTAACAGCAAATCCAGCTTCAAGGCTACAGTATAACATCGTACTTGATTATGTGTTTCTACACATTCAATTATTTTTATCTAGTTAAAAATTAATGACAATTTTCTTTTGCCTGGTGGGTGTTTGCAAATGATCATCCTCTTAGTAAATGATTTTAAATTTATTTACAAAAATTAGAAGTTCGGATAGAAGCATTGGCACTAGAAATAGCAATTACACCTCGTCTTCAACTTCTAACAGCAAGTTCAAGTCCTTCTACAAATCAGGTATTCTTTTATATTTAAGTATTTTTGCATTTATTCTTTAAATTTGGTTGGATTGGGTACAGGCTTAGATTATATGACAAGTAATACGTGGAATGATCTTTGAAATGATTTAGGGATAAAATGGAATGGTAATGTAATTACAAGTTTCAGGCAATACTTATTAGGTACTTGTCTTGAATACACTTAAAGATGAACTTGTTTGCCTTTTCTGAGCTTTCATTATTTGCAAAAATGTTGCAGGTATGAGAAGGATAGAGAAAAAAAGATGCTTGGCACACAGAAGAGCTGTTTCAAGGATCGAGAGTGAAATTGAGGAAAATTCGGGGATGGAGAGTCAGTTAGCAGAGGAGAAAAAGAAAGTGAACAAGGCAGTTGCTGAATATACTCTGTTGCAGAAATGATTAATAGGCAGTTAATAGCTTTGTGTCTCTATTTCTCTAATGTGTAATTAGAAGTAACTAAAATATATAGTTGGTGGATTATTTTATTGCTTAGATAGTAACTTGTGTGAACTATTTGTTGGGATGCTGGTGCAAAATGGAGTTTTGGAAGTGTGATAAGTTTAATCTTTGAATTGGACAGTGTAGGGATCAATTCTCTTGAGATGGAGCTCAATCTTTGCAAGCAACAGACTTCAATATAAGATGCTTTCTTATTAAGACTTTAGTGTAAATCAAATGCACGCAGAAAATTTACATTTTCATCTCCTTGGTTTATGCTTTAACTATCTAGTTAGTTTGACGTAGATGTAAGAAAGATGATATGCTAATACAACTGTGGATATGTTCCGAATGCTGCCCAGCGAGCGCCCAATGCCATTACGAACATTCAGTGGCGATGCCATGTGTCTTGGGCGAGAGACGCTGTGTAGTCCAGGTTATCGTTGTCTCTTTTTTATTCGTTGGGACTCCAAAATGTGCTGCAAACTATGTATGTTATATCTGTGCATATGATTATTGAGTTGTAGTGTTCGATTATACTTTGGTTATGTAGAAATACCCCAGTGTCTTCTTTAACAGAAACACATCAAATTTCCAAGAATGCATGTTAATAGCCTTTCTTATAATAAAAATAAATTAAAGTAGAGACATTAATATAACATTCTCTAGGATCACAATATTTATTATTTGATGAAAATTACCAAGTTATTCAAACTGCAGAATTACAACTGGCTCTGCTTTTGCACCCTGCATGCTCGTTGTGCCAATGTGGAATCCTCCTCCATCACCTTTAACAACAAATAAATTATCCTTATTTCACCAAAATTATACAAATATGAAAACATATAAATAATTATCATATGCGACACTTGAATTATGAGCAAATTGATGGGAACTAGTGAGTATTTATAATTTAAATGGGTACGGTTAAATTATCTCTAAATAAATGGATACCCAACTTATTGTCATTCCTAATTACATTTTATACTCCATATATTATTTATATAAAACATGATTCATATTAATTAATTTAATTTAATTTAAAATTGATATATTTTTCCGTGCCGTGCATCTATATATATATATATATATATATATATATATATATATATATATATATATAAAAGTTACCAAGTAGTAATAATTAACTTGAAATATATAGTAATAGTAATAATAAGGAGTGAGGCTATTGTGCTCCGGGGATACCGTGTCCCTTTGTAATTATCGTGCCCCTTTGCAATTTAAACCCCTAGCAATACATATGTTTAAATAGAATATGGAGGGGGAGAGTTGTGTTCCCATGGGGGTATGGCATGTCCCCAAAGGCGCAAGAGATTTTGCCAATAACAAATTGTTCATTTCACCTCCACTATGCACCATCATATTACATTTTAATACATAAAAAATTAATTTTGAAGTGATGAATTGTTACTCTATTGAATGATTTATAGTCGAATTTAAATATGTTATGCTTATTTTATATGAATAATATTTTTCATTTAAAAGAATAAGGGTGTGGCTGATGAGCGTTTTTTCAACACACAATATTAATTGTTTAGTGGGAAAATCTGCATGTTTTAGGGTCCAATTTAGCACCGTTTTGTGAAATTAATGTTCGTATTTTAACACTGAATGGTTGATTTTCATATATTTAAGATATTGGTGTATTTGAGGTGTTATTTCGTATTTTTGGTGAAAAACGGATTAAAAGTGCAAAGTTGGAATGAAGAGTGAAATTGTGAAGAATGTTGAAAAACGCATGTCCAATTTGCATAATTTTTCTGTATTTGTGTGGAAGTCCAAACTAAACATGTGATATATGGTTGGAAAGATACCAAAGAGAATGTCATTTTGGCTCAAGAAACACCTCAATTAGAGGACAGATGAGGGAGTTATGATCAAAACGGTGAAGACGCGCAAGCTGTTCCGACCCAGCGCGACTCGTGCCACTTTTGGACGACTCGTGCCCTTCAAATGATAGACTTTTTGTGAGTTCTTTATATATATAGAAAGACAAGGACGAGAGGGTCGCGTGAGCATAAGAATCGCTTCAATCAGAATTCGGATGATGAAGTTATGCTCAAAACCGTGAGGCCGCACAGCTGCCAGCGAGAATTTCGAAAATTCACGAAAATTACCCTCTATTTCCTATTTTCTTGGTGGCCAAGTTATTTCCTAATTTAATATCCCTCAATATCTTCCATAATTATATTTTTCCTAATTTTTCAAGATCTCACATCCTTTTACTCTCTATCTTTTATTCCATTCTCACACCTATATATACACATTCTCATCACCACATAAAGTGTGAAGAAACCGTATAATTTACCACCACCACACCACTTAGGGTTTTAAATCCTAACCCATCACCTTCCGCCATCCATCTCTACCCTTCACCCGCCTTTCACCTATCACACTCGATCACGGTGTTTGCTACTTGAGAAGGAGAACGAAGGAGGATCATCACGACGGAAAGAGGAGACGGAGAATTATTCCAGACAAGGGTTTTTCTTCCTTCTTAATTTCTTATTGTTGATTTATAGACTCATGGGTAAGTTTCATTTCGTACACATGGTTGTTGCTTGTAACACCATGGGCTAATACTTTTCTGGATAATTTTAGATTTTGAAGGTTGAATTGGATTGAATTGATGAACTAGACTAGGTTATGGATTTACGTAGTATTCTTATTCTCTTATTAATGTTTTGATTGAGACTTATATTTTTGTCTTATATGATCTGCCCTCATTCATGATATGACATTGTCTTATGCATATTTATGTTTGTTGTTTGTGCCATAAAGTGATTATATTTGTCTATCTGTTATGGGTAAAGGGGATTTAACCATATAACCTTTATTCATTAGAATAATTAATATTTGACACTTAATATATTTATTAATTACCATTCTAGAGGATTTGGTTTCTTAGATTGTTAGGTGAGAACTGAGGTTTAATTCTTAAGTACATATAAAGGGAAGTCTAGTGCTCTAGCCTTTAATGGAATTTTTCCTGAAGTATCTAGAAAGGAAGTAGGAATTATTCTTCTGCATCTGAGGGTTTGAACCAGATTTATATGTTAAGTTTGCTTTAAAAGAGGAATTTAACATAGTTATGTGATTGCTTCCATAAAATCTGCATGAATTATAACTGATTGTCTAGTAATTTAATTTGACTAATTTAAACTGGATTTCCTAGAGCTATCTTGTCTTCTCTCTTGAAACACTTGTGATTGTTTGTGGTTTTTATTTTTATTTATTTTATTTAATATTTATTTTTCTGCATAATTAGTTTAATAATTTCCAAAATTAGAAAAGGTTACTTTGTCTTAATTATTAGTGGCTCGAATTAGTTAGTGTGTATCTTATTTAACGCTAATCCCTTGGGTTCGATATTTTTACTTGATCACACGTTGAACTACAATTGATTCCCTACACTTGGGGACACATGCAAAAAGGTGAACAAACATTAATCCCCAAGTGTGAAGGATGTTATTGTAGCTGTGATAAGCGACCAAGTAATTATCGAACCCAAAGGACGTATTATTATCAATTCAATTATATTCTAACTTATTAAGACTATTATAGCAACATAGTTGTATGATTAAGTAACCAATTACTAAATAATTAAAAGAACAATTAAAATAAATAACAGTAGAGATTGAACGAAAGTGAATAAATGAGAAGATAGGTAGTGTTGTACGGTGTATACACACGGAAGTTCAATTAACTTATAAAACCTTCATAAACCCTAGAACTACCGAAGCAGTTCTAGCCCATGATTGATTGAAGAACAATCATGGTGGTTGGATATATCTTACCCATAGTTTTGAAAATTACAAGATAAATTAAGATGTGAAATAAACCCTAGATGCGGGTGCCGTCGCGTCTCTCTCCGTCTTGAATCTTCACTTGGTTCTCACTTGATTCGACAGACGAATCTCTCTCCACAGCTTCGTGGATGGTGATAGGGTTTCGGATGTTGTGTAGAATGAAGGTGGTGGTGAACTCCATTTTCCCTTACGTAGGGTCTTCCTTTATACTTGCGAGCTCTCCTTATGGACCTAGGATGAGCTTTTTGAGCGAAAACATGCACTGAAGGTGTAAAAATACGGATCCGAACGTGTCCAGCGCATCACAGGTCGAATCGACCTGTACAATACTAGCAGATAGCCGGTTCGACTCGAATGGCAGGTCGAACCGGAAGCTTCGTGGTCGAACTGCATCTGCGAAAACTTATGCTTCTGGTTCGACCACTGTTCTTGGTCGAACCATACTTCTGACGCCTCTCTTCACCTGGTTCGACCAGGGATGCTGGTCGAACCACATCCCTGCTTGGTCGAACCGAGTGCATTTAACACCCTTTCTCCGGTTCCGATCACTTCTAATTCGTTTTCCTTCGAAAATCTACTCAAACGGACTCAAACACACCTGATTCATGATTTTCTACAATACAACTCGATTTATCTAGACTTAAGATCAAATCTTACATCATTATCACACGAATCAAAGCTCAAAACATGTGAATTTACACACTCATCAGTGGCTATATGCACCCTCATAATTTATTAACGTAACCCATATATATCAAGGACTAAAATGCTCAAAATAATAAGACATAAATAATCTTTTGGAAGATCCAGACAATAGATAATAAAATTGAGGAGAAATTATTCCATCCTAACCATAACTATCGGTATAAACCCCCACCCTTCAAAAACAAAGGATCAAGAAATTAAAAAAAAAGAAGAAATAAAACGTATGGCCCAAATGTCAGTAGGAAAGACTGTAGTTTGTGTTTTTCTTTTTGGTTACACAGAAAGAAAACCCCCTATCTCTCACCGTCATTCTCTCTCTTATATTGACTTTTACACAACCTCGTGAAGGTGCAGCAACAAAGATGAATATTTTTTCCCTATTTACTAAAACAATAATAAAAATAAGAGGGCATAATTTTATTAATTTTGATTGGGGTGTGTTTAGTAATGTTTATATGTATTAGTAAAATATATTGGGATATATTTAATAATTGAGGTACATTAAGTAATTTCGGGGTACGAATGGCCGTCTCCAAAGAATAATTAAAGTTAAATACTTTAAAGAATTATTTTTTATGTATTAAATAATTTTGATAAAATTATACAACCGGTTCACAACAAACTAGCTATATGTAATATATTACTATTTCCTCCGTGATACATTTTGTTGCGCGTTATGATAGATATGTAATTTAAAAGGAATTATTTTTTAATAAAGGGGAAGCTATTCACACCCCAAAATTACTAAACATACCCTAAAATATTTAAATTAAAATAATCTTAATTAATATGACTTAAATATCCTCTTGAAAAGTATATCATACACGCAAAAAAAATATTACAAGATCTATATACCTCATTAATTACCGCCGAGTAACATTATAGTTTTAATTTTTATTTTATTTTAAGGGCATGCATGCTTGTTTGATGTTTAGGTGGATTTTGAAAGTCTAATTTTAAAAAGGGTTAATTGCAAAAAAAAAAAAATCATGAACTTTACTCCTAATGCAAATTAATCCCTACTTTTGAGAAATTGCAAAAAAAAAATCACAATCTTTAAGTATTGTTTCAAAACACACCCAATTTAAGATTAAAAGTAGGGTTTTCTGGTTTTTTTTGCAACAATACTTAAAGATGGTGGTTTTTTTTGTAATTTTTCAAAAGTGAGAATTAATTTGCAATAGAAGTAAAGTTCGTGATTTTTTTTGCAATTAACACTTTTAAAAATTACTCTTAATTTTTGAAAATCAATTGAATAATGATAATTTATGTTGTGTTTTTTTATTAATATAAAATTATTTTAATTTGATGTCACTAGTTCATTAAAATATTACTCCATTCGTCTCATATATAACCAAGGTTTAAAATTTTCGGATATTTTCACGATGTTTCCACGATATATCCGTATTTGGAGAGTACCGATATCAATATTGGGGAAAAAATTATATCTTTTTTGATGTCGGTGATATATCGAGAAATATCGGTAACAATATCGATATCGGTTTGCCACAGTTCAAATTTTTTCAAATGTCGAGATATATCGAGGAAATAACTAAAATATCGCAATATCGAGGATATATCGAAAAATTATCCATATTTTTAAGAAAATATTATGATTTTTTATATTACTTTTACCAACTAAATACAAATTTTTTATTAATTTGATCAATTTTAAAAATAAAATAAAATAAAATAGAGCAACACTTGCATGAAATTATTAAGACTGTTTCATTTTATTTAATTAATTATCACTTATTATCACTCTTCATTAAAATTATTACTATTAAGTAAATGAGGAGTTTCCTTTCATGTATACAGTGTGATAGTATAATCTGATTAAAAATACAATTATTTTAGTAAATTTAATCGGATTGGGACGGATGGAGTATTTTATTGGTATATAACAATACTACTCGCACATTCAGAACTATATTCAAAATTTTTCTAATTCGATGAGTCAATACCAATATTGTTTAGATCAAGATGACATCACATGTTTTACATTTGAGCATCATAAATTATCATTTTGGTATTAGTTATTAAGTATTGTATGATTTTATACTATTTAAATATATTATAATTGATTTGCTTATCATACGCTACGAGATTTTAAATTATATTTATATATTAAAATTAGTTAAATATATTGAAAAGTTAAATAATTAATTTTCTATTTTTTTTTCAAGTTTTCGTGATTTTTTTAATTTTTACCGATATCGATATCGATATTCGATATATTCATCAATATATCCTTAAATTTGAGGTACCGATATTTTTATCGATATCGATATTTTAAACCTTGTATATAACAACCTTCAAGTGTACCATTCCACTTTGTTTAAGAAAAATTATTTTTTTGACCAACTTTATTAACTTTAAAGGATATTTTAGCATTTTTAGGTAATAAATTATAAAGTGTAAGGTAATGTTATGAGTGTAAATGATGAGTGATAAATTTGAAATTAAAGTAATTTGGATAACTTTTTTTTTTTTGATGTGAAAGTTATTATGGGATAATAAGGAAAGTGTGGAAGCTGTTATTAACGAGGGACTATTAAATAAGAAGATAGAAGCTAATTTAATTTGTAGGTGTATAAAAGTAGTTTTTAAATATCGACTCTAAAAACCTCTACTTATTAATTCTAATAGCATTAATTTAGATACATCGCTCTAATTAATATACGAAAAAAAAAAAGACTACTACGCCTTCATTAAATTGTACGGCGCAGCAAACTGCGAATCCATTCCCTATCACTCCAAATTTTGAGATCAAATTTTGGTAAGTAATGAATACTAAATCTAGATTTTCGATTTGGTATTAATTTTCCTTAATTTCTATTTCCATATTCAATTTAATAATCATTTAGGTTACGTTTGATATAATCTAGTGTTCATGTAAACTCAAAAGTAATAATACAAATTAAAAAATAAAATAAAAATTAAGCATAATTAGCGAGATATTTATAGACAGCTCCTTGTGTGGTGGTTAAAGGTCTAACTCTTATTGATCGATTGAGTTATCGTAATTAACTTCCTTCACATGCTATCGAGCCTGCGTGCGAGGCGCCTGGGATGGAAGGTTCCACCTTTTTTTGCACAAAAAAATAAATACTAGTACAATTTTAAAGATAATTTATATTATCTAATTAAAATGTATTTTTACATTATATTACATTCTGCACTTATTTAATTAAGTATTAATTATTATTCCACCTCGGCAAATTATTATGTGCACCTAATTTCAAAATTTTACATACTTATAATTAAAAATATATACATTAATTAATAAATAAAAAAATGCATATATTTTGTTTGCGATTTTTATATTAGTTTTTTTAATAAAAGATTGAATTAAAAAATTTATGTATACAATTATTTAAAATTATATTAAACTATTGAATAAAATGTATACATTTACGCATGCACGTGTGCACCAGACTAGAATATCAACTCTTCCTCTACTTTCTCAAAAATAATTAAAAAAAAGTTTCGTTTAATCGGTTACATATAACACATTCTCAATTATAAAATGCATATATTTTGTTTGTGAATTTATGTTAGTTTTTTTTAATAAAAAATTAAATTAAAAAAATCTATATACAATTATTTAAAATTATATATAAACTATTGAATAAAAATTTATACATTTATGAAAACACGTGTGCACCAGACTAGAATATCAACTCTTCCTCTACTTTCTCAAAAATAATTAAAAAAAAAGCTTCATTTAATCGGTTACATATAACACTTTCTCAATTTTAAAATGCATATTAAAATTTTAATTTAATTATTTACCTAACAAGTAGATCGATTTAATACAATCTTATACGATTATCACTAACGGCTAGATTGGTATGACTGAATGGAATAACAGGGGAATGAAATGAACTTATTAATGTAATGTAATAGTAATAGGAATGAAATGATTAAAAATAATTTTTATAATGATTGGTATCCTTCAGGAATAACTCAAGTAATAGATTTTGTATTCCTTAATTAATTTCAATCTCATTAATAGTATTTTTATAATATTACATTTAAATTTAATTTATATAATATTAAATTAATTAAAATTTTAATGAAGATTTTATGTATTTTAATAATTATAGAAAAATATTAAATTAAAAATAAAATAAAATATTAATATTTTTAAAATATAAATAAAATTTAAAATACAAATAAAAAATTTATATATATTAAAAAAATATTAAACTATGTATAAAAAATTATATTTATATTAATATTACATGTATATATTCAATTTAATTATGAAAAATTACTCATAGGTACACACTTTGTACCCATAATTACTATGAGATACATTGATTTAAAATATTAAAATAAAATACCAAATATAACACTAAACGCATACACTTTTAAACTACAAACCTTAAACACTCACCCACAACCGGAAAATTCGCCTGAGCTCCACCGGCCGGTCGTCGGAGCACTGCCGGTCGCCGAAAAGTCGCTGGACCACCGCCGGAGCACTGTCGGACCGCCAGCCGGCAGTTGGAAAGTCGCCGGACCACCACAATTTTTCACTGCACACACTTTTTTTTATTGTACACATTTTTTTTATTGCACACACTTTTGCTACACACGAACTTTTGCTACACATAAATATTTATGTGCAGCACATTGTAGGTGTAATATTGGAGAGTGTATATTGGGTGCACCCGGGTGCAAGGATGCACCCATATATGTATGACTTTTTATTCTATTTTGTATACATGTTATTCTATTTTGTATACGAGTTTTGTAATAATTTTATACTTTTTTCACACTAAATTTTTAATTAAAAAAACTAACATCCATATGTGTATAACTTTTTATTCAATAGTGTATACATGTTTTTTAATAATTTTATATTTTTTACACTCAATTTTTTATTAAAAAAACTAACAATTAAATTGTATATATTTTTGCTCATAATTGTATATGTTTTTGTTTATATTTGTATATGGGTGAACCCTAAGATAGGGTGCACCCGGGTGCACACTATAATTAGTCAATATTGGAATATCACTAAATATTTATGTAGTTAGTAGTAATATTTTTGTATGTTTGTATCTCATAGTAATTAAGGATTTTTTAGTGTACCTAGTATTAATCCTCTCATTTAATTAATAGTATTAATTTTTTTATATAAAATTTACTAATTTTTATTTTGAATAAATATTAAAATAATTATATACATTTATATTTAAAAATTTTAAGAAAATTTAATTATATTCCCTTGGAATCGGAATTTTCATTGCTAAAAATATATCAATCAAGAATGAAAATAAAATTAGAAATGACGATTCTATTCTCACCTCATTCCATCATATCAATCATGTTAAGTAACGTACTCCAGACTTACTTTTATGGTTTATTAAACTATCAATAATTAAAACGTTGAAATAAAGTAAAATAAAATAGTGTCGTTATGTGATTTATTGTGCCCATAATTTTGTCGACTTCCGAATGGTGGATTTATATCAGCACAGCAGTAAATATAAAGCATGCTATAAATATTTTGGGCCGGCCCAAATCTACAAAAAATAATGGGCCCAAAATGAGTGTAATTACCTTCCCATGTTCAACAATAGCCATTAACTGCCATAATATACAGATACAGTCAACACTAGGCAGTAGGATAGATTGCATGTCGATTTAGGGGTGGGGGTGGGGGTGGGGGTAGGGGGGGCCTGTTTTGGGCTCCCAAAATCAAAAATAAAAAGGTACAATCATAGTTGCGGAAAGTACTCCACCATTTAGCTGGAAAAAAAATGATTAAATGTCCATCAATGATGGACATAATAATCAAGATGCAAAATTAACAGCACATGAAAAGTTTTATTTATAGGTCAACAGAAAAATAAAAGAGTTGGCGTGGCAGCACGTGATCCCAGAAGAGAAAAGAGATTGAAATTCTAATTGATTTATAAATTAAAAAAAAAAACTTTTTGTTATGATTATAATTTAGGGTAGCCATAATCTATATCGACTTTTTTCTTGAATTTAAAGGACAGCAATGGCCAAGTGAAGTGAGTATTAAGATGCCCCTTTTTTCTTGGCATCTTATCATATATATATTTCATGTGGCACCTCTTTCTTTTTCAGCACTTGTTCACCATAGATTCATGTCATTTTAGAGAGGTTTTCCACCACCCCACCTCCACCCACCCCACCCCTCTTCTCATCAAGAATGGGAAGGCCTCCTTGTTGTGATAAAGTTGGCATCAAGAAAGGTCCATGGACTCCTGAGGAAGACATCATTTTGGTTTCTTATATTCAAGAACACGGCCCGGGGAATTGGAGGGCGGTACCTACCAACACCGGTATAATATGTTGTTCTATCTTGTTCAACTGTTTTGATAACACGTGTGTGTCGAAAGTATGGTGGGATGACTCTCGTCGTTTTCTCGTCTTGTTTTGTTGTTGTTTTTGGTTAAGGTTTGATGAGGTGCAGCAAGAGTTGCAGGCTTAGGTGGACTAATTATCTGAGACCAGGGATAAAGAGGGGTAATTTCACCCCACATGAAGAAGGGATGATTATCCACCTCCAAGCTTTATTAGGCAACAAGTAATGTTGATATTGATATAAAATCTCAATCACTTCATTTTTTATGTCTTTAGGACAAACTAATTAATGGAATGATGATCATGAGCTGTAATGATTACGTCGTTTTTTGGACAGATGGGCAGCCATAGCAACGTACCTCCCACAGAGAACAGACAACGACATCAAGAACTATTGGAACACACACTTGAAGAAGAAGCTCAAGAAATTTCAACAAGGCAACATGGAGCCACAAATGGCCTCAGAATCATCAGCTTATCAATTCATGTCAAAGACTAGTAATTATGGTGATCAAAGATCAGTTATTGAGAACAAGATGAACGGTACGGGGGGCGAGAATTCATCGGTGTATGCTTCGAATGCTGACAACATATCAAGGCTGTTAGAAGGATGGATGAGATCATCATCCTCCCCTCTCCAACCTCCCAACTCCCACCACCTCGACGCCAATCCTGTCGACAAATTCTACACAGATTTTAACAAGATCCCAACAGAAAGTACTACTTCTGCTTCACACTGTAGGCCACAGAAAATGGACCATCATGAAGCTACAAATGGGATCCCATCTCATCATCAAAATCATCAAGAATTGGACAACATGTTGTCTTTTGATCATCACAAGTTGAATTGTGAGAAATCATCCTGTGATTCTAGCCAGAAGGGCTCTGAGAGCAGTGGACTGATTGATCATCAAGATAGGGCTCACTACAACTACATGCATGAGCATGATCACGGCGCGAAAATCGAGAACAATCCTCCATTGTCATTTCTTGAGAAGTGGCTGCTGGATGAGAGTACTGCAGGACAAGTTGAAGGAGTGATGGAGCTACCACCAATATTCTAGTGAGAGAAAAGAAGAGAGAGAGAGAGAGAGTAAGTATGTTTCTAAGTAGTAGTTAATTTGAGTTGCAAATTGCATGGAGATAATTATTATTAGATGCAGATATAGGAGGATTATAATCTGAAACTTTCAGACACTAATCTTCTATTTAGGGTTCCAAAAAGTTGGATCACTCTGCCCTTTTTCCCATTTCTATTTTCTTTAACAATTGTAACTCTATATTAGTCACTGTTAATGCACTTCTCACTTTTAAATTTTTTTCGTTAATTTATTCAATATATAATATTTTCAGAAAAGAATTTGTTTATACACTCATTAATTCAAAATTCATAATGCTGAATTAATTGAGTACCCTATCTAAGAATTATTTATACCCATCAGGCCAGAAATATATAAATTAGAAATGATAAATTTTACAATTATGGTGATATTTATTAGGCCGACGGTCGAGATGGCGACTTCAAATAAGAACATTAAATAAATGGAAAGCTACACATTCAATACATGCCCAATGAAAGGGAAACTGTGTTAAATGTTACTTATCATCCCCACTATTATTTTTTATTTTTTCAATTAATCAACGTACATTGGTACTCTAGTTTTAGTCCTACAAAAGAAAATATTACCCCGCCAACTTTCCATCAATAATTAGAGATGATTGCATCCTAAATTAATTAACAATATAATTTTTTATTTATCATTATTATTTTTATTTTCTTGATAATCTATAAGCTATATATTTGGCAACTCATGACTTATGTATGCCTAATCAAGGCAACAATTTGGACATATGCATAATTTTGGACTATTACAAAGACTCTTAACTTGAAAATTTAATTCCATATATTTTTTTTTTGGTGTATGCATTTAAAATGAAATAATTCTAATAATCTTTTTTTTTTCTTGATTGGGGGTGGGGGTTGCATGCTGAATTATTGAATGGCCGATGTATAAATAGTTGATAGGGGTAGTCACAAAAAGGTAAGGATGAGACAATATTTGTTGTAAGAAGAAGAGAAGAAGAAACAACTAGAAAGACAGCATGGCATGGCGTCACGTAAATCTTGCCACTGAATACGTTCATCACTGCTGTATTTACCGATTTGCCCTTCTCCACACAGGGAAACATGTGAGTTTCTTTCACCTTTCGGCGTTTGTTTTTATTAATATGTGGGTAATACGAGACTTTTTGCCCTGTGATCAAATTAATTATTAATATCTGATGATGTATGTATGTATGAGTCCATCAAAATGGGGCATTGACATTTTCATGCATATATACATATGAGGGCAAAGTTGTCCGTACACCCAGCCATACGGTATATTTGGTGTTTATAGTTTAATTATTACTATATTTAACTTTTAAGTAACCCATCCTGTGCCACAGGTTGTGAAATGGCTATATTTAAAATAATTATGAGACGAGACAACTCATTATTGAAAATATGTTTACTTATAAATATACTTTAATATATAACAATCATATTTTAGCACAATCAGAAATCATATCATATAAATATCGTTTGTCTTTAATTTTATGGTATATATTTCATTTTCACTTTAAGTTTTATAATTAATTCATTTTTAAAATTATATTGATCACTTTGGATGTATGATTTCACTTTAAGAAAATGTTTTATTAAATTCATATAATATTTGACCTCATTTATTAAAAATAGGATAATTCACATACTAATTGTACCGATGCAGCCTTATTTTTGTTTTAAGCCAAGCCTGATATAAAATGTGAAATTGCTTAACCGAGACGTAATCCTACATCCCGGCCCGATAGAGTGGTAAAGAGGTTAATCATGATGAATCAATTAATTAATAGGAGTTAGACCACTGACCACTGCAAACAAGAAGTCCTTCATTTTTAGAGGTTGCTCAAACACTACGGCTATGAACGGTCACTAATACAAGATGTCATCCCTTTTAACTACTACAAAAATGCAAGTTCTCCTCCGGTACTACTCCATTTTCTACTACAAAATGGACAAATCATTGTAGCTAGTAGCCTGTAGCTACTGAAAAATCAAGAGATTTTTTTTTTAATAATGTTTATAAATCAGGATTATTTAAGTAATTAATTTAACTACTAAGTTTTCATATTTTGTCTACCGAAAAATGTGCAAGTTTTCATATGTATTTAGAATTTTTTTATTGCAATTTATTTTATTTTTTTGCCTAATTTATATGAAACTCAATAAAAGAATATATTATATTAAAATTAAAAACAAAGATGAAAAGTAAAATGCATAATATATCTAATTATAAAAGATTTAAAAAGATATACTATAATAATAATATTTTGTGTAAAAAATCGGGGAGATGAACTATTGAATTTGTTATATTTTTGTGAAATGTGCAGTAAAATTGTATCTGCCGCTAGATGACCTAAGAACAAATTAACAGTTTGAGTATTTAACAAAACTCAATATCTAGGGAAATTTTTCTTTGAATAAAAAAAAATATCTGGTTGATTTTGGTTCAGCTGGTTCTATTTTAATGGAATATACTTACTCTTACAAAAACTAAGTTAATTAAAATACTTACTCTTATAATAACTAAGTTATCTCCAGTTTAATTATGGGTGGGAATTGTGGTACGCTCAAAATAGAAAAAAAATACTCTTTGAATGAGATGGGAATGAGATGGGAGTATATAAATTATAGAATTATACTTCTAAGTTGTTTGAATTATATTGGAGTGATAATATTTAAAATAATAATTTAAAATTGACGAAATAAAGAGTTATAGAATTAATTTTGTGAGATCACATAAATTATAGAAGTAATTTTATAATTTTCTCAATGACATGTGATTTAATATACCACATATATAATACATGTGAAATTTTTATTTTGAGGCACGGTTGTACCCCATGAATCTTAATTGCGTCCGTCTCTGATTTAATGTGTAATATTTTTCTAAAAAATAGGGATTAAATGAGGTGGAGATGTTAAACAGGCCAACCCTAATTTAACGGGCTTTGGCTAATCGGGTTTGTTTTAAACGGGTTACTAAAAGGTGAATATAACCCTAATCCTAACAGGCTTTAGGCTAAACGGGTCGGGCTTGCAGTTTGTACGATATAAATATTAAGAAAAAATAAATTTAAATTTGTTATAAATAATACAACAAATTCAAAATTAACTAATACATAATTTAGAATTTGAGAGAATCAAATTAACACATGAAAAATATTATTAAAACATATAAATTAATAGAAGTTGTGATAATTAAATTAATTACTCCATAATGTATTTCTTTAAATATTATTTTATTTATTAAAGAAAATGGCATGCTAGAGTGTAAAAAAGAATGAAAAAGAGATGAAAATTAAAGGATGATAGGAGTTTGTCCCACGATAGGCTGGGTGTACGATGGAAGGGGGATGATTATTGTATAGATTATGGATGTTGAGGTAAATTAAATATAATAATAATAATAATAATAATAATAATAATAATAATAATAATAATAATAATAATAATAATTCTCAAACGCGCCTGAATTTCTCGGCCCTAACCCTAATTATTTTAAGAATTAATTGGGTCGAACCGATGATTTTTGAATTTTTTAACAACTCTAAAATTAGGTGAAGTTTGTTTTAATGATTGGGTGTATTTTGCAAAAATATTTAAATATGAGATTATTTTTGCAATGTTTTAAATGTGAGGATTACTTTACAATGGGAGTAAAGTTCATAGATTGTTTTTTTTCTTTTAACCATTAAAGAAAATATCATAGTTAGTTATGTAAGTATATATGTTCGATTTCAACTTCGATTATTATTTTATTTTTATTTCAATTTTGGTTATTTTTTATTTGATTTTAGTCATTTTTGTTCAATTTTAATTGTTAGTGTTCAATTTAGGCCCTTTACTTATTTATTTATTTACTTTATCAATTTTAGTTTTTTTTTTTCAATTTTATTCTAGTTTTTCAAATAAAAACTAAATTGATAAAGTAATAAAAGACCAAAATTAACCTGAATAACTAAAATTAAACCAAAATAATTAAAATTTGACAAAAAAAATCAAAATTGTGAATATATATAGAGAAAAGATCAAAGTTAGAGTGGAGAATATATATTAATATGACTAAATGTGGCATAAAATTAATACTAACGTGACTAAATAAAGAGTTCAACTAGTGTGTACTTGTCCACCAGCGCACTGAACGAATTTAATTATATTAAATTTTTATTTAATTTCTATTATTAAATAAAATAAAATAATAAAAATATTTTAAAATTTTAATTACCCATTATACCCTATTTTACACCTATAAATCCTGTACCTTAAAATCACCCTTACATTAAACGATGATATTAACTTAAAAGTATGTGACTTTGTCTTTTATAAGAGTACACCGGTATAGTGAGTTTTGTGTAAGGGACAGTTTTCTAGCAAGACCGTTATTATTATTAATTTTTAATTAGTATCAATATTTGTTGATTATATTATACATTGATATTCATCTATCATATAAATTTTTTATAAAATAGTTTAATGGATCGGTTATATTTTTTTTCAATAATATTTCACCTAAATTTTAATTATTATTACAAAATCTGATATTCATTTCATGGAATTATAACTTCGTAAACGTGATACAAAATAACAGTAATAGTCACATACAATTTTTTGTTCTTCTCTTTTTGTATATAGTAATTAACAACCGTTTAGTAAATAGTATTTCACAAATATATTAATTTTAACATAAAAATAATGAGTATTTAAAAAAAAAATTCTTAGTCTCTTGTGAATGTAAACCTTATAGTCTCCTTTAATTTAAATCTAGCAAAACATAAGGTATAATAGGATTGAAAGGATAACCACAAAATTTACAATGTAAACCCAATTTATACCGGTGTTAGTCAAAAAAAATATTGTTCAATTGATCAAATATATACTCCATATATTTACAAGTATATACAATACACTAACGAATTGGTCTCTTGTGTTCTCAAGTGCACAATGTATATAAGAGTGTAGTATACCATTTAATGTTAAAGTGTATACATTTTAATTAATAAGGGTATAATTTTATTTTTTTGAAAAAATTAGTTGAAATATAAATATATAGTATACATGTTTAATTAATGAAATTAAGTTTTTTTTTTCAATAAATTAAAGGTATAAATTTTTATACTAAAAAGTATGACATCTAATACTAAAAAGTATACAATTTTAAAATAAATATTCCCTCATTCTGCCCAATAGATATACATTTGTTTTTTTGCACGTAGATTTAGGAGTATTATTATTTAATTTGTGGCAGGTAGTTGTATTACTGAGATGTGTGGAACCCATATATTAAATATATTAATAATGTGTATAGGTTCATGTTTTTAAAAAGGAAAATATGTACATTTAGTGTAGAAGCTCAACATAACAAAATGTATATTTTTTCGGACGATACACTACAAATTTTAGCATACCCTAACACCAACTCACCAGGGCATTAAGTGACTTTATAGTTTATTCATTAGTTAAGCATTTAGTTAACCAAGTGACGTATCCATGACACCACAAAATCGCCTCATATATTATAAATTGGGGTAAACTTGTAATATATCGTTTCACGGTAAGATAATTTTATGCTTTTGTAATTAATAATTTTTATTTTTTATTTATATTATAAATTTTTATTGTAACAGTAGTTCACAAGTATCGTTATTACTTTTAGTATTGCTTCGGTTTTCATGAATTACTAATATTTTAAATTTTATATGTAATTAATACTTTCAAACCAATGTATTAATAGTTAAGATTATATTAAATACATGCACGGAAATTAAGCATAATTGCAATGTATAAAGTTGGAAAATAAATAGAGTGTAGGGAATCCAAAATTTAGTTGATAGGGTGGTGACTGGTGAAGCCTAGGAAAATCAAATATTCCATGATCAAGAAATTAAATACTTGACAAATTATAATAAATAAATTAATTATGTGATGTTGGTTGCAAATTCTTACTGTATATTTTTGGCTATACATTAAATCATGATCAAATTTAATCTTATTAGTCATGTCTTTCTTAATTAACTAGGCTTTTTTTATCAAGACGTTGCTATTAATAATTAACTAGACACTAATTATATCTAATATTGTTAGGTATATAATCGCTTAAATAGGTCTACACGTGTAGTTTGATTACATATTCTTTTTTACTACATGAAAATTTACTATTTAAATAAATTAATTATAATTTTATTAAATAAAAAATATTACTTCTCAAATTCTTTCATACTTATATTTACTAATGCTCTTTAGTACATAAAAAAAAAAACTCTTTAGAAAAATGAACATTACTCTTGTTTGAAATATTACTCTTCATATTTTAATATATTTTTTATTTTCTTTTCTTCCATTCAACCCAATGTGTTAACAACGTATTTAATTCTACATCTCTCTAGGATTTAATTTTATTTTTTTATATTATTTAATACCTTTTAATTATATATGATTTTTATTTAAATTTTAAATATTATGAATTTTAATTTTTTTTATATAATTATTAAAGTATATGAAATCAATTTTAATTAATTTCATTTTTTATATTATTTATAATTTAAATTTAACATTATAAAAATATCATTTTTGAAATTGAAATCATTTAAAAAAGGTATCTTTTATTACTTAACTCATACACAAACTATATTCATCATAATAATTATCACTTATAATTATTTCTTTCTCATTTTTATTTCAATTCATTACATTCGTAATTCTATTTAATCATACTAATTTAAGTCGTAAAAGTTAAGCAGTATAATTTAACTGACGTTAAACCAAACCAAATAATACACCCTCTTTTATCTCAAATTCATTTTCACGTTTACTTATAATAAAGTATCATGTTATGTGTGTTAAAAAATAATAACAAATTAATAAAATTAAAGTGTGTTAAAGATATAATAGTAAGTTTTTTTTTAAGTGTGAAGTTGAATTTGTGAAAGATAAAGTCTCTTGTTTAACAGTGCTTATATAAGGGATGTTGTAAAACTTGTTAAAATATAATTGTTATATAAGTAAAATATGTTTATTGGTAGTTAAAGTATATTTTTCTATAATACTATGAACGGTGCATTAAAGTAAGAGTATAATTTTAAAGTATTAGAGTATGATTTATTATAATATATTTTAATTATATATGAATAAACTTACTCTACCTATACAATATTCATATTTTAATAATTGACCGACATGTTTCACAATTTATCTTACATGTACCCATCCCATAAAAAAGTGTCATTATGAAAATGTAAATAACTAGTTAAAAATAAAAAAATAAGTACATTGCATATAAACTTATGTTTGTTTTTACATCTAAAGTTCGAGTGATTTTAATTATCAATTTATTGATAGTTGAGTGAGACTTGATTATAGTCGTTCTAGTGTAATTATGATAATGACCAAAGGATTAAAAGGTAGGTAAATTAATTTAATGATCTCTTCCCATAAATACATTATTATCATAGCTACCTAATTCTCTAGTCATGTGTTGGCAATGCATGTGATAATCATATTATAAGAAACCCCCCACACCCCACCCATCCCCACCTCCCACCCCCACCACTCAGTTTTAGTATGTTTGTAATCTTTAATTTTCTCATTTATTGATTTTTTTTAAATGAGGTGTATGGTTAGTAAAAGTATTACTCCTCCGTCTCGCAACAAGAGTTACACTTCCTTTATGAGGAAGTGTAATTCTTATTGCGGGATGAAGGAAGTATTTAAATTCAAATATGAATAACTATCATTTTAAATTTATAATTTATGGGTTAATTTTTATTTTTAAAATTTATTATTTGAGTTATTACACAATTGATAATTAAAATTAGGCTAAAACTTGTGTGTTTGGGACACCGTGCCCCTAAATCCATGTTTTTTTAAAGTTGTATCGTTTAAAATAAAACTAATATCCTTGATTTTTTGAGAAAATAATTTTTTTTAATTAAATAAAATATTTTATTAGTGATTAAATTATATTTTTTAAAATATGATGTATGATATATTAAAGTAAGTTGATATTAGGTGCACCCGATGCAAGGGTCACTACAAATAAATTATTTTTTAACAACGGAATATTCTGTTATTAAAAGCCTTAATTCCATTGTTAAATTGATTTACCAACGGATTAATAACGGAATCCATTGGTAAAATTCCGCTGGTAAAGTGGTGGTTGGTAAATTTTTAGCAACGAAAAATCAATTCAGTTGGTAATCCGTTGCTAATAATTCCGTTGGTAATTTATATAATGATTCACTTGGTAATCCGTTAGTAATTACCAACGGATTGAATTCCGTTGCTAAAATAGAGAATAAATCCGTTGACATTCTGTTGCTAAAACAAAAATGTCATTTTTGTTGTTAATCCATTGCTAATTACCAACGGATTGAATTCCGTTGCTAAATTGGGTTGCTAAAAAATACCTTTTTTGTAGTGGGTCCACTCATATGTGTATAACTTTTTATTCTATTTTGTATTCATGTTATTCTATTTTGTATACGTGTTTCTTAATAATTGTATACTTTTTTCACACTAAATTTTTCATTAAAAACACAAGCATCCATATGTGTATAAATTTTTATTCAATAGTATATACATATTTTTTAATAATTGTATATTTTTTTACACTCAATGAGTTTTTTCAATACATGACCTGAAAGATGGGTAAACTATCAATTAGGAACCTCAAAGATTTTTACTATCAATTCAGACCCGAAATATATGAAACTATCAATACAGGACCGAAAATCATAGAATTTAGGGTCCTGAATTGATAAACATACATTAAAATTTCATGGTTTCAAGTCCTGTATTGATAATTTTATATCTTTCGGGTCCTGAATTGATAGCAAAAATCTTTCAGGTCCTTTATTAATAGTTTACCTAAGGTTCTGTATTGAAAATATTTATGTAATGGGAGTTATCTCATTAAAAATATACTTTAAATATTAATTAACATACATTATCTATATATTAAATATACTTAAGCGTATTACAATCTTTGTGTCTCGCAATGGCGCACCTATATGTGTATAACTTTTTATTCTATTTTGTGTACATGTTATTCTATTTTGTATAAGTGTTTCTTAATAATTGTATACTTTTTTCACATTAATTTTTCATTAAACAAACTAGTATCCATATGTGTATAACTTTTTATTCAATAGTGTATATATTTTTTAATAATATATTGTACTATATCTTTTTACATTCAATTTTTCATTAAAAAAACTAACAATTAAATTGTATACATTTTTGTTCATATTTATATGTGTATACGTCTTTTAAAGTGGGTGTACTCGGGTGCACAGTATAATTAGCCTAATAAAAAAAATTAAAAAAACTATAAAAATATGATTTATAGAATACTATAAAAAATTAAAAAAAAAGAGTGAGTCTCATATAAATCGGGTTTGCCAAATAGATGATGTATTATTAAAGAGAAAGAAAATAAAAGGGGGAGAACAGAAAAGTAAAGATGTTTAAAGAACTGATAGAATCAGTGGAAGAGCAAAACAAATGGCTGTAAAAAAGGTCAAAACAGGCGACCTATAGAAAAACTAATCAATATTGTCGTGTTCTTCTCGCATCTCTAGTTCTTCTCGCAACAGCTTGAGCGCTGGAATATTCATAAGCTCATGCTTATTCACTTTTGGATTGATCTTAGCTTGTAGACGAGTATTAGGCTTGGCTGTTGGTCGGTAAAAATCCCTCCTAGGCCTACCTCGTTTCTTTTTCTTGACACTACTTTGTAGAGGTGGGAACTCATCCATGTCCCTCCTAGCAGTGAGATCAGTATAATCCTTAAGTTTAAGTTGAGTATCCACATGAACAACTCCAGGATTAATAACTATCGTAGAAATAGGCAAATTAACCCTCTCAAAATTCAACGAGCGGCACCGGGGTTGTAAGAATTTTCATGACTGAGTTTATAAATTTTGGAGAAGCAGCAATGGGCTGAAAAGTCTCATGATTAGGCGTAGCTTCGTCCACAACATCGAGAGCATCATCATTCAGTGTACTAAACTTGTTTGAGAGTGGAACACCTGAATGAGAATTCAAAATACGTAAGGCTGCGTTGATTGTATCAGAGGAAGCAGCTTGGTCAGCTAGTTGGGTCTTTCTCGTATTTGTAGATACCCATTCGGGAGATAGACTCACAGAAGGTGGAGCCGACTTTGGTGACACCGGAATCAGAGCAGGTATTTGAGTATAGAAGCAAGGCTCGAAAGCAGTATCAATGGGAAGATTATTCATTTGTTCCTTGCCTTCAAACAAAGCAAGGGCTATATGATCTATAATCTCAACCTGGACATGAGAAGTAGCAATCTGATTCTTCTCGGCCAAAGGATTATCTTGCGGAGCAACATCCTCAGAGGTCTCATTATCAAACATCTTCATCAATCAGCAAATTAAACTTATTCGATAAAGGCACAGCTGATGATGAAGCAGGCTGAGTAGTCCGAAACTGGAGGCTTGAGTGTGTTGCAGCTGTAGCATTAGGTTCCGTCTGAGCATCGGCAGCCTGTTCGGTGGAGGTAGCCAATGCTGGAGAAGATCTCACCATATTCTGATCCATACTGTAAGGAGGTGCAACTGCATGCTGCTGTTCAGTGTCAGCAGCAACATGTTTCTCACAAGTCGGCTCTTTAAACCTCCACTGCTGCTTCAAGTTTCCGGCAGTACCAATATCAACTCTGCTTTTTTTGTTTCTTATTACAGTCCACGGAAAAGTGTCCCAATGTATGGCAAAAGGAGCAAAAGGCAGGGACATGTTCGTAGCCTAGAGAGATTTCATAGGAGTACCTTCTATGTCTAGTATCAGGCTATCAAGAAGCTTATGTTGTAAATCGACGTCCACCAAAACCTGGGCAAAGTGACCCGTGTATCCCTTTATCGCGCGCTCGTAACTCGTAATGGATTTCCTACAGCTGCAGCGATAAAAAAAAAAAAACTTTCTCAGTCCAGAGTTCAAAAGGAAGCTCAAAGATACGCAACCAAACCGAAACCATAGAGCATTTGATTTTGTAATGGTTGAAGCCAGGTATCCACTTTTGGGCTCTGATTTTTCCAGAAACAAACTCGAAAATTCGATTATTTAATATGGCATGTCTACTATTAACATCCTCAATCAAAATATTGTAGAAACCTCTACCAAGAGGGATAATAAGAATAGCCGGAATGCTCCATAGATTTTCCAAAATCTGAGTCAATTTTGGGTTGGATATCGGTGATTCCCCCTGATTCATCAGGACCTGAATAGTGATGAATGATGAACAGGCCTGAACTCTGTTCTGATAGTATGATTGGGCGATGGTATAACCACCGAATCACCCAAACGGGAAGAAGGAAATAAATCTCTGACGCCCGATTTGTCACGAGTGGACTCCAGAAGTTTGGAGATATTGGCAGAGCCGCCGACCACCGGAGAGGATCTACCTACTCGCAAGGCTTCAGTGAAGGACCGATTGAGGGGAGGGGAGGTAGCCCTAGGCATGGAATCGATCGTGGTCGCTTGCGGAACAGAAACCCCCTCATCAGCATTAGGCGACCGAAATTGAGAGCCATTCTGGATATGTTAGGTGTGATTCGAAGAGATAACAACACCACGTGGATTATGTTAACTAATTTGAGCGGTGGGTGTGATTGTGACTTAGGTAGAATCGAAATTTGCCATGGACGGCGAGAAAAAAATTTAGAGAGGGAAGGGAGGAAAAAACCATAGAGAGATAGAAACATCTTTTTTAGTAATTGAAGCATTGAAATATTATAAATCGGGTTTACATGTAAATTATTTTTTAAAATTACCCTTTAGAATATAAAAATTACTTTTGAAAGAGTAATAATTCGTGTCATTAAAGAGTAATTTTTCATATACTAAAGAATAATCGAAAAATCAGGGTTTATAAGAATTTGAAAATTATTTTTTTAATTTTGAAAATTAACAATTTAGTGTCTAAAGAGTAATTTTTCATGTACTAAACAGTAGCAAAGTTTACATACAAACGTATGTAAGTTCGTTTTTAACAAGTGATCTGAAAAAATAAGAGAAAAAAATCATAAGACAAACGAAAAAAAAAAGAATGATACTCTAAATGAAAAATAATTTAACATGAAAATAATATTAAATAAAAATATAAAATAAATTAAAATATAAAAATAGAGTCAATAAAATTATACAGAAAATAGAAAAAATAATAATAATATAGAAGTAAGATTAAAAAAAAATGAAGAATAATATTTTAAATAAGAAATATTAATATGTACCTGAGATCTAATAAAAGTATAAAAGATAAAATAAATTAGAATAATACCAAAGTAAAGTCGGTAAAAAAAAGAAGCGGTAACAGAAGAAAAAAAAGTGAGAGAATTTTTCTATTTAATATTTCCTTTATTTAATAATATATTAATATTTTATATACATTAATTATGATTTATTTATTTTAATATCATTAGTTGTTATTAATAACTAAATCTTTTAATATAAATAGTATCAAATTAAATTATAGAAAAAAAAATATTTCATAATATTTCCTCTTACTCCACCTATAGATAGAGATGTTAATATCGTTTGGGACAGTAGGTCTGGCCCGTTTAACCCAAAAAATGTAGGTTTAAGTTTGTATAAGTAGTGGTCCATTTAAATCATGTCATTTTTGGCCCGGATCGATTAGCCCGTGGCCCTATAGGGCTAGCCCGTAGGTTAATAGGGCTGGTCCGGTTAGCCCGATTAAATTTTTTATAATAAAAAATTAATTAATAATATACTTAAATTATTAAAATTAATATTAATTTTTTATGTTAACAAATAATTTCTATTGATAATTATATCTAACAGTAATACCCTCTAACTTACTATATTTTTGTTGTTTTGTCATTTTAAAATAAAATAATTTAAGAGTAAAGTATTTGAGACATTTTAAAAAGTAATATTGAAAATAAACTATCTTAATTCATAAATATTATTAACGTATTTGGAATTTTAAATTTTTTTTTAATTTTTTACGCATAAACTTATAAATTTATAATTCATTATTAATGTTAGAACAACATTTTGATGTACTTTTAATGTTTAATTATGTTTCAAATTAAATTAATATTTATTTATTTGTTTATTTACCGACCCGTTAGTGGCCCGTTTAGCCCGAGGCCCGCTAGGGTTAGGGTTACGTTCGCATAAATGACGGCCCGTTTAACATAGACCGCTTAACCCGTGGCCTGTTTAGCCCGTAGCCCTGTAGATCTGGCCCTGTAGGTTCAGGTCCAGTCCGTTTAACATCTCTACCTATAAAAGACTTTCTGTTTATTCATTAAAACACGCATAATCGGTTCTTTAAGAGAAATAGAAGCATTCCTCAAGTTTATCTAGAAAAATGATTCAAGTCAGTATAAAATTTTATTTTGATGGAGCAATTAAAGTTAAAAATTGATTCACATATGTAGAATCAAATCAATTTAAATAAAGAATCGATTTAAGTATTCTTCAAGTGCAATAAGATGATTGATTCAAGTATTTTTTTCAAGTAAAAAATTGATTAAGACATTTTTCAAGTGAATAAGAAGTTAAAGTATTAATTCATTTAGAGAATCGATTTAAATCGTCTTCAAAATAAATAAGATGTTGTGCTCCTATAATTTATTGTGATATTAGCGGTCGAATAATATTATAATCGAGTTTGTAAATATTTTCTAATCTTCAAATTTTTAGTACATTAATATCTTTTTATGTTTTATTTAGGGTTAATTACACTAAAAGTTCAAACCTTTTCGTGAATTGCTGATTAGTCTAAACTTTTCAATATTTACAAATAAGTTCTTAACCTTTAACCCATTTTGCAAATCAAGCCACCAGACAGGCCACTGCGTCGCCTTCCACATGTACAAAACGACGTCGTTTCAGCCTTCCACCTATCAAAAAGTTAACTGCATGAAAAGTTCCAACTTTTTCGCTATTTGTGAATTATTCCAAACTTTTGGATTTTTGCAAATAAGTACCTGACTTTAAGCCCGTATTGCAACTCTAACTACCGGGTAGCTAGAGGATTGCCCGGACGATGACGTGTCACTGTATATGCCAAGTCATTCTATACTTGTTAGCAAAACGGCGTCGTTTTGATTTTTTAAATTAAAATTTAATTTATATCCAAAAAAATATCATCATATATCACACATTAACATCATCCATCAAAATTCGCCATTTGAGGGGTTGTGGCAGACAACTTATATCCAAAAAAAGTCATCATATATCACACATTAACATCATCCATCAAAATCCGTCATGCGAGGGGTTGTGGCAGACAATTTCTGAATTTCGAATAATGATCCATACGATAATTGTTGTTGCTATATACAATAAAAAATCAAAACGACATCGTTTTGTTAACAAGTGTAGAGTAACTTGGCATATACAGTAACACGTCAGCGTCCGGGTAGCCCTCCAGCTGCCTGATGGTTCAAATTGAAATACGGATTTAAAGTCGGGTACTTATTTGCAAATATTTAAAAGTTTGGACTAATTCGCAATCAACGAAAAGGTTGGGACTTTTCATGCAATTAACTTTTTGACAGGTGAAAAGTTGAAACGATGTCGTTTTGTACACGTGGAAGGCGATGTGGAAGAAAGATAACACGTCAACCATCGAGCAGTTCTTCAACTGCCCGGTGGCTTAATTTGCAAATTGGGTTAAAGGTCGAGAACTTATTTGTAAATATTGGAAAGTTTTGACTACTCCGTAATTCGCGAAAAGGTTGGAACTTTTGTTGTAATTAACTCTTTTATTTATTCATTTATGTCTCATGTATTTATCTACATTAAATTTTAATTAATAATTATTATTTGATCACATTCATATTCAAATCTTAAAATAAATATATGCAAGTATATATTAATTACAATAATTGAGAAAAATTATATAGATGACAATCAAAATAACTCTCCTTTAGTATTACGAATAATCACTTAATTACAAGAAAAATCATGAATTTTACTCCTATTGTAAATTAATACATACCTTCATGAAAATTTTAGAAAAAACCCTTAAAGTGTTGTTGTAAAACGCACCCAATGGGTTCTTTCTTTTTTAGAAACATTGGGTGTGTTTTGTTGCAATACTTAAATCATTTGTTCTTTTTTACAATTTTTCAAAAGTGATGATTAATTTGCAATAGAAATAAAGTCCTTTTTTTTTCAACTGACCCATAAGTAATTGGAGGCGAAGTTAACATTATTTATGAGCTTGTGTTAAATTAAAATATTATATATGTTAATTCGGAGTCTGGATCTTTTGTGACACTTTAGTGTGACATCTCTTATTTCACTATTGGGTGAGTGGCACGTAAGAGAGAGGAGAGATATTATATCCCAAGTCAACCAATAAACCCTAGGAGTAAGGAATTGAATTTATTCATCGTGTCATTCTATAAGGAATGTTACAGGATATACCACATCAAAGTGTCATACAACATCCTGTGCTGCAGTGTAATCGGAACATGAATTGACATCTTTTTTTCATGATTTTTTTAATATATACTATAAGCGGTAATTCTTTGAGTTGGTATTTTGGGGGGTGTATAAGCTATTCAAGGATATAACATTTTATTTTAAAGAGTATATATTTAAATTAATAAGGATATTATTGTTTCATTGAAAAAAATTATTAAAATATGAAGAGTATTAAAATTTGACTAAAAAAATAAAAAAAATTAAAAATTAAGAATATAAATTTTTATATTAAAGGATATAACATTCAATACTAAAGAATATAAAATTGAATTTGGTGCACAAAACTAGTTCCGTAAGCCGCAAGCTGAATTCCTTATTCCACATTCGGTGTTTTATAGGTGTTTCACAATATAAAAAAAATTATACCTTACAAATGACCATTAAAACCTTGAGGCATATGTTGAATGGGCTTGAATTATGACACGTGACAAGTATTTTAATTTGTGAAATAGGAGATGAAACACCATCGTAGAATAGGTGATCCCATTTGCGTACGCCGTATGCACGCAAGACTTTGCCTAATTTTTTAAATTGATGATATATCAAATATTTAATATATTTACCATAATTTATTCATGAGTTGGTCTCTGGTATTTCGAGTGCACAATGTGTGTTTTAATTGATAAGAATATAAAGATATAATTTTTTAAAAAATTTGGAACACCGTATTTTGGAGACACGCAAGTGTTAAGCTTTAATTCATGCATTCATTTGCTTACTATTATATATATTCACACTAAAGGACCGAATATATTAATTAATTACATTTATATATATAAGTTTTCCCTGTATGATACGATGACATAAAGAATTCTGCCTTGAAAATGATGTTTCATATACCATAATTAGGGGTACTATAAAATAAAATAATCGTACTAGATAATTGATCGTGTACAACAAATTCGATATATGTAATTTAAAATTATATTAAAATCTTATTCATAATGTAGTATTATATATAGATATAGATCAATTAATTTTAATTCAGTCCAATCTCAGAAGATCGATGGAGAAAATATTTGAATTACATTCATGGGCACGTGAAACTAAGCTAGAATATATTGACTTCTTTTTTTCTATTAATTAATTTAATTTCGAAAGCTACATCCGAAAAGTGATCAATTTTATGTGATGTTAAACCAAACTAATTATAGCCGTACGTAGGGGCTCATTCCCACATCTATTAGACGTATATGTTGTCTTTATTTTTATTTATTTATTATTAAATAAATAAAATATGAATAATGCATGTATTAATTAAAGCATTTAGAGGCAACCATATTATGAAATTAAATTGAAAATCTTATCTTTTTCTCGCTGAATCTTTTTTATTTATGCATATATAGAAATTATGTCTATTATAAATAGGCCGTAGATGCATAATATAAATTTAATTTGAGTTTTATAATGTATTTATGATTTGATTCTATTTTTTAATATAATTTATTATTCCGTTTAAAAAAAATCTCAAAACCTATAATAGCATATTTAATGCTAGAGGCTTATAATTTATCTAATTCGAGTTACACATGACCAGACAAGATCTTACTGTTGGATTAATTTTCTTTTATTTAAGACCATTAGATCATAAAAAAATATTTTAATATTATAAATGTTATCTGAGCAATAGTAAATACATAAAGATCTATTTTTCTACAGCAATGGGGCATGCAATTTTTTTTTTTTTTTTCCTTTCTATACTCTTCTTTTCTTTTTCTCTTCTCTTCTTCTTTTTTTTCTCTAGACTCTTTTCTTCTTCGAACATGCAAGACACCGTAAGCTCTTCTTTTTCTTCTCTTGTTCTCACTGTTGGGCCCATTGGCCCATTTTTTGGATGGCCCAACTGCTGATCCTCTATTCTCCAAATGTGGTGGGATGTCTCTATTAAGTGAGGCTCATGTCCAAAGCCTCCACCCTCTTCTAATAACCCTAAAGAACATAATCATAATATCTCACTTCACTCTTTTTTGACCAGCGTCTGTTGATCTCCTCGAGAGAGAAATGGACAAATTGTGTTCTCCAGTGTGTTCTTTGGCCTTAATTCTCTTTTGATTGTCTTCTATATATACTAATTATATACTCAATTCGTTCCGTGTTAAGGTTACGTTTTTCATTTTGAGTTGTCACAAGTTAAGATTTACATATCCTCTTTTATTAAATTGAGCCCACACAAAACAATAAATTATTCCATGTAGGATTCACACACAACACTAATACAACTACCCACTTTACATTAAATATTATTTCTCTCACCTCACTACACATTAAAATATTATATATCTTAATTACCGTACAAAAAGCAAACGTCAACGTTAACGGGAACGGAGGGAGTCCTTATTAGTGAGTTTTTCATTAATTTTTTAATAAAAAAAGTGAACATAAAAAAGTTATAAATTTATTAATAAATTCATATACATTGTTAAATAAAAAGTAATACACATAAATACATTGTGTAATGCACAGCCTATCAATCCAATAATGAACCATTGAATTATGATAAACTAAAATGGCCATCAACTCAAAAATGAAACCATTGAATTATGATAAGCTAAATTATCAGCTGCCAATTAAAGTGTCAATTTAAAATGTATTTTCCCAAATAAATTATCCTCTTTATGATAAAATCATTAGCCAATGATGAACAGAAGGAGCACATGCATGGGTTCTATTTATGCGAACCTTTTGACCTTTGTTTCAAGATTTAATGAGCAATTATAGATAGGTATGCATCACGCAGTTGTACCTTCCGCCAAATTAACTTCACACATGGATATTCCGCTGTACTATGTTACGTACAACTCCTAATAGCCTGCGGTTCGATTTGGTTGTTCAAAGTAGTGTATTGAGTAGAATATATACTGTATACACATAAATGATCATAGGCATGCCGTATGTAGTTTAATTTTTTTAATTTTTTTTTATCATTTTTTTTATTTAAGTATCTTCATCGAATAAATTTCATTTCAAGTCATTATTTTGCCTATGAAATTAATATTCAAATTCAAGGATAATGATAACATTAGGATGCAATTTCAAGAAATAGTTAGATCAAAATTTTGTCTTTTCAAAAGCAAGGTAAAAATTTATTTAAGACTGTATTACATACAACATGTGTATTTTTTTTATCTTTAGAGTTTAATATAATGTATATATTACTTTAAGAGTTGTTTGGTTGGGGTAGTGGGAGGGGATAATGAGAATAGAAGCATATTGATTCTAATTATTGATGTTTGGTTGGTGTGATGGGAATCAACATATCTCAATCACTCCTATTTATTCAATAACGATTTTCTACCATTCAATTATTTTCAGGGGCCGCTTAGTTCGAATTCTTTATTCGGAATGGCATTAAGTATTATTAAGGAGGTCAATCACAATGGGATTGAAAGTGATTGAAGGAATGACATTAAGTATTATTAAGGAGGTCAATCACAATGGGATTGAAAGTGATTGAAGGGTAAGGAGTAGTTATTAAATCAATGGAAGTGATTGAGAAATTTTGATTCCAATCAAAACAAACAAGTGTCAACACTAATCATATACCTTTCACTAAAAAAAATATTTTTTATCAATTGAATGTTCCGTTTGTAAAAGTCTTAATTTCATTGTTAAATTGGTTTACCATCGGATTAGCAAAAGGAATCCATTAGTAAAATTCCGTTGGTAAAGTGGTGGTTGATAAATTTTTAGCAACAAAAAATCAATTCTGTTGGTAAATAATTTCGTTGGTAATCCATTGCTAATAATTTCGTTGGTAATTTATATAATGATTCCTTGGTAATCCGTTGGTAATTAACCAACGGATTGAATTCCGTTGCTAAAATAGAGAATAAATTCGTTGGCATTCCATTGCTAAAACAATTTATCATTTTTGTTGCTAATTCATTGCTAATTACCAACGGATTGAATTTCGTTGGTAAATTCAGTTGCTAAAAAATACTTCACTTTTTCTATAGTGTTTATTATTAACCCTACCTAATACCCCCAACCAAACACCCCTTCAATTCCATTTTGATTAATTTCCTTAATGATCCTTATTACCACTCCACTTATAGAATTTATATCAAGCGCCCCTCAACCAATCCTTTCATAATATAATACTCTTACGAATATATTAAATAATAAGTGACACAATGCAATTATTGTATAACTAAATTACTACCTCTGTACACAAACGTATTCATTTGATGGATCTTTTTGTTAAAAATGAAAAATAGATACTTAAAAGATCAAAATGTCAAAATAAATTCCTTAAAATAAATACCTTTAATGGTTTATGGAGAGAATATATGATTTAGGACAAAAGTGGTTAATTTCATTAAATTGCGTAACAAAGTTTATAATTATATCAATGGCTCAATAATATTATATCTCAAGGGAATTAATAGCATTTCTTCATATATCATAATTTAAAAAAACACAGAATAATAAAATATAATTAATAAAAAAAGCTACAAACTTTACTCATACAATAAAATTATCATCTCCTTTGAAAATTTGCCAAAAATAATAAATAAATAACTAAAATCCATATTTAGGCATTATTACAAAATATACTAAATTTTTAAAAAGAACATACCTTTAATCTTCACATATGGAAAATATATCACATGTTGAGTTCGTTCTACCGTAATATTTAAAAAAAGGATTTCTTTTGTAATTTCTTAAAAGTTAAGATTAATTTGTTAAGGGAGTTTAGTTTGTGGTTTTTCCATGATTAATCCAATAAAATATATACTAGAATTTAACATATAATATTAGGAAATGCGAACTAGTGCGTAATAGAAACATGTTTGAACCTAAATCTGATCACACATTATCTATCAATCATATTGCAGTAGCTGTCCATAAAGTGAAATTAAATAATGAGAGACAATATAATTAAATTGCAATAATAATTAGGAGTCGACATATTCTTTTAGATATTAATTAAGTCGATTATACAATCATACAACTTTTATTATTTTCCATTGTCGCAATATTATTTTCCATTGTCGCAAAATAACATTACATTAATGCCCTCGGAATGCACACGCTCATTCATTAAAAATCATGATCTTGCTCAACTCTTTATTTGAAAATAACAAAATAATAGTAATTGTATCAATCAATTTGTTATACAGTAAATAATTAGCTCATCAATTGTGATTGCGGGTTTTCGGTGATAGTATTTGTAAATAATAATAATTAATATTATTTATTTATATTATTCCGCATATGATTGTGGATAAGAGAGAGAGGGAGTTAATGAATCCGTTAATTAACTCCTGTCTCATAGGATATATAATACTGCGTGGAGGCAGTTGCATGCATGCGTATGACAGAATACGTTTGTGTATTTAGAACAGAAAGTAGAACAGAACGCAGAACGCAAACTCAGAATGAGAAAGCATTTTTCCTCTCTCGATTTCTCTCGATAATCACAACGCAAATCCAGTCATCATATTCTATAGATTAATACTGTATCGTGAACATTAATCTACAGCCCTGTGTTGTATGATTCGATCCAGAGATCACAATTTATCAAGCGTGAGTACCAATCGGTTCGTACAGACGATTATACGATTTCTTCCGCTGCAACGAAAACTCTTTGGTGAGAGGTATGATTTCTCCCTATGCATGAACGTGAGTTTTCCAACATTGGTATCAGAGCCAATGGTTGGTACTCCGTATATCTTCTGGATTGATATTTCATGAGTTTTAAGTTTTCTGCTTTTTACGGTATAATTACTCATACATGATTTATGATGGAAATGGTATGATTATTGATTTATGAGATGTTGAATGATCATTCGTATGAGATAAAGGCAAAATTTATGTGTCCAGTGGCAATTACATGTATGTGACGATTTTATGCCTTGAAACTATTCACGGGTCCACATTTTTGTCAATTTTTCTGCGCATAGAAAGCATGTTTTGATTATACCACTGGATAGGCCTCGTCGAGAGGAGTCTGTTAGTATTTTTTGTGGATTTTTTGGCCATCTAAAACTCAAGATATGATTTTTTGAAGTTATTTTCGTGATTGGGCCTAATCTGCAAAGTTTCAGAAAGTTTGGGGGTCTGTTTTTTGAGAATTCGATAAATGTCAGGGATCATTTCGCAAGTAAATAAAACTTGAAGGTTGATCTGCTCAAACCAGTCAAACCGAGTCAGACCAGCCCCGAACCGAAAAGGACCAGACCGGATCGGAGGCGAACCGAACCGGGTCAGAGACAGCCGGGGGACCGCAGCAGGCGGTTACGCGTGAATACCACTCCCCGGCAGGCAGCAGTTACGGCGATGGCGAGTGAGTCCATGCCCCGGTGTCTTCAATCCGGTGGTGGTGCGTGAGATCCACGCGCCGGTGATCGGCCAACCTGGTGGTGGCACGCGTGGAACACGCGCCGAACAGGAACCTGCCGGTAGCCAGCGCGTCCTGGCGCGTGGGGGCGTTTGGGAGTCCACCAGTGGCGCGTGGCCACGCATGGAGCATTTTTCCGGCAACTGTACAACGAGTTTCGATGCGTGGAGTCCAATGGTATCATTTTCGAGAGCGTTTGACGTCATCTTAGTGTGTATGTGTGGTTTTACTTCATTTTATGACATATTTGTTGAATACGAACCTATGGGGTGGCTATTTGATTGCAATTTTTGGTAATAATGCACCTTAATATGTTATTTAATTCTAAATTCATGGTGTTGAGTGATGTTATAATTGTTCAAACTCCTGTAGCCTATGAAAGTGGGAGCCTAAGTAAGTTGGATTGATTCACTTGTGAATATGCCCATTGCATTTTGGAAAGTTGTTTTCTTATGCATTAAATGGAGAGAAAATTCATGTGATATAGTTTGACTAACACTGGTGTGTTTTATGTTTGGTTGCTCGTTTTCTCAGAGGCATGTCAGGACGGGGAAAATTTTCAGAGGAAGACATTAGGACTAAAGATGAAGTCCTCCATGAATTTCTGAATTATAAAATGAAGTCAACACACAACATAAGGGACCACGCAATTGAATTGATTGAAATTTACAACCGATTGTTGCCTTTAATTTATAGCAATACGATTCCACGTGATAAGTATTTCGAAATTTCCTGTTCTGAGACCTGGGCGAACACTTTGCCTCCTTACCTACAAAAGGATTTTTGGGTTCAGTGGGAGACTTATGAAGTGAAACCTAATGTTCGACAAAGCATGCAAGATTTGGTCGATGCTTCTGTAGCAAGAGATAGGACACAGGCACTAAGATCAGCCTGCTTAAAGATGGGAAGGATTCGACGTTCTGATTCTTTGAGACCGAGTGATCGAGAGAAGCGTCAGATAAAGAATCCTCATATAGATCCTCTAGGGCAAGCTATCTATAGTGTGGGGACTAAGAAATTTGATTATGAGCATCGATGGAAATATAGTGATGATAAATTAGGGAGATTAATCCATAGATTTTCTTAGTTTTATTTCCATTGTATTTCTAATTGGAAACTCAGAGAGTTCATTAGAATTTTATGTTCATGACTTGTCAGACTTGGAGTTTTTGCTATTGTGGATGGTTGTTTAAAAGTTCAAATATTAGTGGCAGTTCAATGTTATTGTTAATTACTTGAACCTTATATATGTTTTACATTTTGAAATAAGAATCTAATATTATGTCACTTGATGAGATTGATGATTAGTAGTCTCCGACCTTTTTTTCGAGATCAAGTCTTGTGTAATTTATTGAGATGTCTCTGTTTGGCTTAACGTAAAACTTAATAAAATACTATTAACATACTGAATCACTTTAATCTCTATCATAGAAATAAGCTTCGAAATCTATTGTCGCTGAGTTGAACAAAGGTGAGAAACTCAATGGTGACAATTATGGCACAAGGCGTCATAAAATTTGGTACGTATTGTATGAACAAGATGCATTGGATGCTATAAACCAAGTGATAACTGATCCAGGTGCGGGTTTTGAAAACCAAGGGAGACGTGACCAAGAAGTGTACCAGACATAGAAAAGGAAAATCCCATTGCATAAGGTATTCTTGTAAGCTCAGTAATCGATGCAATGATATATGAATGTGAGCAACAACCCACCGCATATGATATCTGGGTGTATCTGTATGAGAAGTATGGTGGTACATCAGTTAAAAGGCTTAGGCAATTGACTATTAAGTTTGACACCTTCAAAAGGAAACCTGATCATAACATTAGACAAAATCTCAGGGAGATGTCTAATATAATAATCGAACTTAAAACTGCCGGTCATATACTCTCTGATGAACAGTAAATCCAAGCCATGTTCTGCTCTTTACCTGATCGTTGGGAACATCTCAAAGTCAACTTGACACATAATGAAAGTATTAAAACTTTTAACGATGTTGCTCGTCATGTTGAGTTAGAAGATGAGAGGCTCGGAGCCTCAAAACCTTATTCTGGGACCTTTCTATGCCAATTCTACTTCTAAGGGAGCTTCGAGCTTCAAAAGGAAAAGGAATTGAAAGAAGGGAAAGAAGGGATTACAATTTGACGGTGGTGGTGGTAAGCCTGAAATAATCCAACAAACTGATGAATAGAAAAGGAAAAGAAGTGTGACAAATAGAATAAGAAAGATTAAAACAAGATGCCATGTTACAATTATAGTAAACTTGGTCATTATGCTCGTGAATACCCTGAGCCGAGGAGGAATAAGGTTGATTCATCTTATTCTGTTTTGTGTGAAATTAATGTCTCGAGTACTATCTTGCTGTCTAATTCTTATCCCTTGTGGATTTATAGACTCAGAAGCAACGAACCATGTGACAAGAGACAGAAGAGTTTTTTTTGTAGACTTTCATCGCTTTCCAAAGGGGACTAGGTGGATCTATGTAGGAAATAATGCTCGAGTCGAAGTCAAAGGACTTGAGACTTGCAAATTGGACCTTGACGATGGTCGAGCCTTTATCCTACATAGTATTCTATATGCTCCGGAGATCATGTGAAATCTAATTTCTGTTTCAGTTCTACTTAATTTGGGTTATGATGTATTATTCACTAACGGCACTGTGGTAATGAGCATTAATAATACTTTTTATGCATCTAGACATATAACTTATGGCTTTATAGTTTTAAATTGTAAAAGAATGATGTTTAGTTATTATGATGATTATTCATATTCGCTAAATGCTCGTTCTTCTAGTAATACAAATGTGAATGATGATGTTTGGCATGCTAGATTAGGTCATATTGGGCATGATAGGATGAATAGACTTGTGAAAGAAGGATTGTTGAATCTATCTTCTAAAGTCGAATTATCCAAATGCAAACATTTTCTTGCTGGCAAAATGACTAGAAAACCTTTTGGTAAAGCTATTATGTCTTAATCTCCATTAAAAGTAATCCATTCTGATATATGTGGTTCTGTAAATGTTAGAGCACGACATGGAGCTCACTATTTCATTACTTTCATTGATGATTATTCACGTTTTGGATGTCTATTTGATATCTCATAAGTCTAAAGTATTGGATTATTTTAGACGATTCTTGAGTGAAATTGAAAATCAAAAGACATATCTATCAAAGTTTTAAGAACTGATAGTGGACGTGAATATCTATCAGAACAATTCATAGAATTTTATAATGAAAATGATATAATCCGACAATTAATTGTTCCTTATACACCTCAACAAAATGGTGTTGTTGAAAGAAAGAATAGGATTTTGCTGGAGATGGTTAGATCCATGATGGCACAAGCTAATCTATCGATCTCTTTTTCGGGAAATGCGTTACTTACGGCAGCTTAAGTACTTAATCGCGTGCCTTCTAAGTCAGTTGCTTCGACTCCATATGAACTTTGGACGGGTAGAAAACCTGACTAGAGTAACCTTAGAGCTTGGGGGTCAGCAACTTACGTACATGATTCATCGAGTCAGTATGGAAAGTTGGGTCCTAGAGGCAAAATAATGTATCTTCATAAGATATTTCGAATTCTAAGGGTTACATGTTCATAGAAGATCACGATGGGAGCTTAACTGAGACAGAATAACATAATACTCATTTTCTGGAAACTGAATTTCCTAGTATATGGGGCATCAGGGATGCCAGACCTGTTTTTGGGATAGTAGAAAATCAATTCCTACAAGATCCAAGTGAGAGTAATAAGCTGATGGTGTGGATGTTGATAGTTGATGGTGTGGATCTTGATAGATATTTGTCGATTGAGAATCAGGGGATTCCCAATGAGAGCATTTTGTCTACAGAAGACCATCATCAGTTATCTCATCTCGAAAAGTTCTAGGAAACATGGCCCAAAAGGCATTATGACATTGAAGGACATGCCTTCTTGGTTTCACCAAAAAATAGAGATGTTTCTCCTGTTAATGAGGAAGAGCCCAGAAACATTAAAGAAGCTCTAACTTGTCTGGCAAAGAAGAAATGGATGAAAGAGGAAAAGGAGTCTAAGAAGTCAAATCAAGTTTGGGGACTTATAGATCTTCCAAAGGGACGAAAGGAAATTGAGAATAAATGGATTCTCAAAATCAATAGAGAGGCTAATGGCTCAATAGAGAGGTATAAAGCTCGCTTAGTGGCAAAAGGTTATACTCAACAAGGGTATAGACTAAGAAGAAACATTTTCACCTGTAGTGAGGTTTGCCTTAATTCGTCTACTGTTGGCTATAGTGGCTAATATGGATTTAGAATAACAGCAAATGGATGTTAAGACTGCATTTCTCAATGGAGAATTAGAAGAAGAAATCTACATGCAACAGCCTGTAGAATTTATTCTTCGAGGTCAAGAGGATAAAGTTTGTAGATTGAAGAAGTCGTTCTACGGACTCAAACAATCCTCTAGATAGTGGTATTTGAGGTTTCACACTACGATCATCTCATATAACTTTGTTATGTAAACAAAGACCACTGTGTTTACGTTAAACGGTCCAATGGTTGTTTTGTGGTTCTATCCTTATATGTGAATGACATACTACTAGCTGGAAATAACAAATAGTATCTTGAAACCATAAAAGGATGGTTGTCTTCAAATTTCGAAATGAAATGTATGGGTGAAGCAGAGTACATACTTTGGTGTGTAGATTCATAGGGATCGTTCAAAGAAATTATTGGGTTTGTCTGAAGAGACTTACATCAAGAAACTTTTAGAACGGTTCAAGATGGACACCTGCAAACCTATAGATACTCCCATTGTGAAAGGCGAATCATTAAGTCAGCAAATGTGTCCCAAGACTCAAGATGAAAAGAATGAAATGGCCAGAGTACCATATGCCAATGTGATTGACTGCAGACTATTCTCTCTGTTATCAACGGAATAACAGTACACTGAATGGGTATATAGACGCTGACTGGAATGGTGATTTAAATAAACGTAAATCAACTCCTGGTTATGTCTTCTTGCTCAACAATGGAGCAATCTCATGGTGTAGCAAGAAACAGACTTGAATAGCACTGTCCACTAATGGAAGTCGAGTTTGTGGTATGTGCCTCTGCAGTTCAGGAAACTATTTGGTTGAGAAGATTTATGAAGCATTTAGAGGTCTCAAACACTCCCGTGGGAGCTATTTTAATTAATTGTGATAATCAGACAATTATTGCTTACACAAAAGACCCCAAATATCATGGAAAAACCAAACACATTGATATGAAGTTCAATTTTGTTTGAGATATTGTAGATAAGAAGAAAGTGATTCTTACTTACATTTCTACTCATTTGATGTTAGCAGATCCTTGTACCAAACTAATTCCTAGAGATGTATACAAAATACATGTAAAGGGATTGGGTTTGCAAAGGATTTAAAAACGATGTATTGAATATATTTGTGTATATTAATGGAATAGTTAATGGCTTAACTATACATATATGTTTTATTAATTATATGTGATGGTTCATATATAATAGTATGTCGGCAAGTTATGATTGGCTCTTGCATACTAGCAATCGCGAGCGCAGAGATGAGATTACGATAGTTAAAGTAATCGGGATAGATTTCGCCACGAATCAAATCCAACTTGTTGTAAAGCTAAATCGATAGAGATCATATACGTTGGAAGGAGGATATTCGGGTTAAGTGTATGAGACACACTTGAACATTGATTTACACGATGTCTAAATTAGATGAAATACGACATACGCTTTCTTTGAAGGAAGTTAAAGACATTGTGACATGTGTTTTAGGAAAACGACATGTGCTAAGTTGACCCCAATAGGATTGAGAGAATTATCCCTATTTTCTCAAAAGTATGAGTCCTTATCTATTGGTAACCCCTTATGACTTTCTACTATATTTCAAGTCTTCACTTTGGTGTTGCTACTTTAGCATGTTACCAAAAGAGCTATGGTTAATAACGGCGATGCGATACATGTCTAGGAAAGCAGCTACAGTGAGAGACTGTAGATACTTAGTGAGATGGGAAGCACGTCTTATTTTAACGTATACTATTGTGATTCATTGACTAGTCAATCAAGCAGGGTCTTGATTGTGTGAATACATAGTTTTTTGCAAAAGGGTTGAATATGCTCTGACAAATTCAGGGATTGAAAGAGATATGTCAACGTATGTTAAATGTTCAAGAGTTCTGGGGTATAGCGAGCTTTTTGAGTTTCATTGATTAACTGGTTGAGTTGTTATATATCTCTAACAAGTGTATAGCGATTAAAACTCATATCTCGTGGGTCGCACAATGTATTAATTTGTACGAGAATATGATTCATGAAGAAATTGAGTCAGACGACTTTTGACTTCATATGTGAGTGGGAGATGTAAATAATAATAATTAATATTATTTATTTATATTATTCCACATATGATTGTGAATAAGAGAGATTGAGAGGGAGTTAATGAATCCGTTAATTAACTCCTGTCTCATAGGATATATACTACTGCGTGGAGGCAGTTGCATGCATGCGTATGACAGAATACGTTTGTGTATTCAGAACAGAACGTAGAACAGAACGCAGAACGCAAACTCAGAACGAGAAATCATTTTTTCTCTCTCGATTTCTCTCGATAATCACAACGCAAATCCAGTCATCATATTCTATAGATTAATACTGTATCGTGAACATTAATCTACAGCCCCGTGTTGTATGATTCGATCTAGAGATCACAGTTTATCAAGCGTGAGTACCAATCGGTTCGTACAAACGATCATACGATTTCTTCCGCTGCAACGAAAACTCTTCGGTGAGAGGTATAGTTTCTCCCTATGCATGAACGTGAGTTTTCCCATAGTATTTTAATATTATGTGAAACAAAATTTTAGTATTATTCAAAGTAAGGTTTTTTTTTTTACTTTTTATTTTTTGGTAAAAAAAAAAGGGCATTAATATGGTAGACAAAAGCAGTACAAAAGCAAAGGAGCAATGAAGTTGTAGGACCAATAAGCAAATGAAAAATCATACCGAAAACAATTAAGGCATGATAAAGTGATTAGGCTCCAGAGACAAGGTGAATATTAATAATTCATTGAGTGAATTTCATGTCAACCAGCTCACACATGCTGCCATGCACTCTATTTTTGAAAAATTACTTTATTATGTGAAAACTATTCTTTGGAAACGATTATTTCTCTTCTAAATGAAAAGTATTATTCATCTCAACATGAGCATAAAAAAAATCACTAACATATTGAGTAATATTTTTTCATTCAAGAGATGTAATTAACTCTAAAGACGTAACATTTATGTATTAAAAAATAATCGATAAATCAGAGAGCAAGAATTTGAGGCGTAATAATTTTTATTCAAGATTGTAATAATTCATTTCTTTAAAAAGTAATTTTTTATATATTAAAGAATAATTGATAATCAGGATGCAAGTGTGAACCCGGTTCCTATAAGTTTTTCCTTAATTTATTACTTTAAATAATAAATCTTTAAGTGTTAAATGTAGTTTCAATAAAATTAAAATCCATTATGAATATTTATCACTTTAAATTATAAATTTTTATGTATTAAAATAAAATTAAAATACATTGTGGATCGAATTCACATGAGATAAGTGTATCAAAGTAACATAGTTCAGCCCTATGCGTTCATCTTATCACCTACTCGTTTAATCGATCATGGAGCAGCCGCATTTTTTCCCCAATTTATTTATTTTATTATAGTATTAATTTTATGAGATACTACAACATGAGTACATTTGAAACGGATTATGAGACGGGTCGATCCATTTTTAAAGTATAGTTGTTATATTGATAAAATATACTCTGTATTTATTATTAGTCAAAATATATTTGTAGTGGAACAAAGACATATTTTAACTACGAATTAGCATTATTTACCGATATAACAATCATACTTTAATATTGGATCAACTCATCTCACATAATTACCACTCAGAAGAGATTTTGTCTAATTTTTAATTTATATTTTTCCCTTTATATTCAAGATAAACGAATATAATTATTTAATCTTTTTGTATTATGTTCTTTTATTAAATACTCACCTCGTCCCGCGTTAGCGATGATGTTTGCTTTTGCACAAATATTAGATATAATATTTTAATAATATAGTGTATGAGTTAAGAAATATAATATTTAATGTGTAATAGGTAACTAAGTTGTATTAGTGTTATGTGTTGGTCATATGTGGAATAAATAATTATTTTGTGTGGGTCCTAAATGACAAAAATGAAATATAAACCTTTATAACTTGGACAAGTCAAAATGAAAAACGTAAACCTTAATGCCGGACCGAGGAAGTATTTATTTTTATCATTTATTCCCTCCGTCCGAATTCATCTTCATATTTACTATATTTACGAATATTAATTAAAGTCACTTTTTTCTTTTTGACTTACTTTGGGCCCTTGGGGTAGTTTCGTATTTTTTTAAGTAATAAATAAATGATCACAAACACTCATATAAACCCGGTTTATATAGCTTATTACGTAAACCCTGATTTTTTCTCACCCTGATATTAAATTAAAGGGGAAAACATGGTTTACAAGGGGTTGTGATGTAAACTTGACTTACAATAGACTAACTCATAAATGATAAGGTATGTTATAATGTGTGTTAAAATGTAATGATAAATTTGAAATTAATACTTCATGTGTTAAAAGGAATATTTAGTTAGTTTTTTTTTTCCTTTTATTGAAATATGAAGTGTGTTAAAGGAATATTTAGTTAGTTTTTTTCCTTTTATGAAAATATAAAGTTGAAATTGAGATGGACTAAAGGAAAATGTGAAGTTGAAATTGAGAGGGAGGGGATATTATTTTATTTTTCCTTTTCTAGTTAAAATAAATATTTTATTATTTTACATTTTAACTATACCTTTGTTAAGCGTTAACCATGGGCTCTGATACTATGATAAATGACCACTTCATCTAAAAGTATAAGCTGATAGAGAGTTGAATCGTTTAACATTTAATCAAAACACTCTAACAAGCTACTGCTTTTTATTTATATTTTAAATTTCAATAAATTATTTCGAATTTATTTATATAGAGGCAGAAAATATGTTACTGTCGTCTGTCTGGATTTGAAGATATGATCCAAGCCAGAACACGGGTAAATGTCCAGCCCACACATTATAATTTATATTTTGGTTAGCCCAGAGTATTCCATGAAGCACATATCACATGCCTAAGGAATATTAACACATACTCCATTAAATACCCCATAAATGCACTTGATAGATTTTGATTTTTGGTGTACCCCACCGTTAGGGGTCCCACCGCCAATTCCCTAGGGACAGGATATGCTTCAAGTGACTTATAGAGAGGACTTACTGTTAAACTTGTGCTTGCAAGGGGCCAAATTCATGCCAAAGGCAGAATTCGAACCCCCACCCTGCAGCAACCAAGCTTAGTTGGAAGGTCTTTTCACCCTTCCCTCTACCACTTGAGCTATGCCATGAGGACTAGATTTTGATTTTTGGCATGATGTTATAATCACTATTGTCTGTTTTTTCTTCTTTAATCTTTCTTTTTTTATTAAAATAAAAAAATATAGAGTTTGTCTCCTGTGCTCTAAAGATACACCGTGCCCTCATGGGAACATAAGAGTTTTGTCGGTCACAGGAGTTTATATTAACCATAGTTCATTAGTTTGTCAAATTTTATTTAGGGATCTGAATATTAGAAATTTAGAATATTTCAAGATCTGAAATTAGGGTGGAAGTTATTGGTCATTTGTGCTCTTTGCGATTTTTCTCGAATGTATTTTGTAAGATATATGATTTTTATAATATTTTAGAAATAAAGCACATTATGTTTAGGTTCCATTTTTAAAAAAATCTGTAAACATATATTAACAAAATTTGAACAAATTGCTTCAATATCTCAATGAGATGTTTGTTTTTGGTTTTGAATATTAAGTGTAGTTTTTTAATATTAACACTTTTATTTTTTTTAATTCACACGTAGATTTTAAAAATTCTCTCTCATATGTTACTAAACTTTATAATCTTCAATACACCCACCTTCCACAATTTTCTCTATTATGTAATTATAAAAAATGCCAACTTTTCATTTTTTTTATTCCATCAATACCTCTTTCTCTATTTTTTTAAATTCTTTCTCTCTATTTCTTTTTTCTTTTTTCTGTTCATTTTTTTATTTATTCCATTTTCTTTTTTTTTATTCATTCTTAAAATGGGATTGAATAGAATTGGAAAAAAAAACATTTGGTCCGAATAAGTTTGCAAAGAGCACGAATACACTTCCTAAAATAAGATTGAATAGAGTGGAAAAAATAGGACGAATAATTATTCAAATAAATAAATAAAAATTAATTTTTTAAAAAATAAATAAATTAAAAAAATTATTATTAGAAAATAAAAGTTCGTACAATAAAAATAATTCAAAATCTAAAAAGAATAGCATCTTTCAATACTAGTACATTTATTAAAACGGGGTTGAATAAGGTTGAAAAAATTAGAATGAATAGTTATTCCAAATGGAAATGAATCGCTATTCAAAATGAGGACGAATAGTTAAAAATGGGAATTAATAATTATTTCGTTTTGTCCTTATGATTATGTTTGCTTTTTGCACTTAGATTAATGAATATAGTATTTTAATGTGTATTGAGGTGAGAGAAATAATATTTTAATGTAAATTGGGTAGGTGTATTAGTGTAATGTGTGGATCTATAGAGAGAGAAATAATTAATTTGTGTAGATCTCATATGCTAAAAAGGGAAATGTAAACTTTAAAATAAGATGCTCAAAAAAAATATGTAATTATTAGGATGGATGGAGGGATTACTCAATATGGAGACAAATAGTTATTTAAAATTGGCACGAATAATAATTTAAATTGGAATGAATACAATGGAATAAAATTATAAAAAAATATTAATTCAAGGGTATCATTTTTTTATTTTGGGCGTCCACCCCCAAGGTTCTCATTTCTTTTTTTATCCACACACACTCACTAATACAACTAAAAAATGGGATCCAAATATCAACTAATACAACTACCCACTGCACATTAAATAACAATATTTCTTAATCTTTGTATTCAAAAGTAAATGACACCCTTGAATCGGACGGAGGGAGTAAAATTTTGAATTATCATTATGATGAAAAGCGAGCAGTTTTGATTAGTGATTAGATTGCTGGAAAAAAAAACTTTGAAATCTTACAGTGGGCATTTTTATTGATTTTCACAAATTATAATGCTCTTAAATTTCAAAAATTTATTCAAAAGCGTTAAATCATGATCGCATAACGTGGAAATGGAGAATTAGAGATGATTCAACTGGTCAGTGTCTACTATGACTATCAATCACTAAGATCTCTTTTTCTCTGTCACCCAGGTGGGTCCATTTCATAGCTACAATCGTAAGCATACACGCACATTTTAATCGGAATCGGAACTGACGGTTCCGGAACCGGCCTAAATGGAATCGAAATCGGATATATTTCGGTTCGATTTCGGTTCCTCATTTTGTGAAACCGGAACCGGCGGTTCCGGTTCCGAACCAGCGGTTTTTCAATTTTTCTTTTTTTATTTTAAGTTACAAGGCTAAAATTAAAAAAAAAAAGAAAACCGGAACCGAAACTGGCTTACCCTCGGTTCGGTTCCGGTTTGTATTTTCCCAAACTGGAACCGGCGTTTCGGAACCGCCGTGCATGTCTAAGCATAATTCATACCATATATTTATCATATTATATTCCAAAATTATTTATGACTGTAGTGATTTTAAAAAATTTAAACATAAATATTTAAATTGTTGGAAATTTTAGGTGAATGAAAAAGTAACCTTAAAATGGTATCTATTAGATTAAAGTGTCTATGAAAATATGTGATCGAAGGTTGTGATTGTTGAATAATTGTGTCTTTTCAAAGAAAGACATTTGAATTTAAATTCAAAATAAAATACAATGGTCGCATCAATTCACGTAAAGACGCCTTAAAATTTATAAATAGGTCCTTCCATTCCATAATCCATCACTTGAATTTAACTTGAAAATTATTCTGAATACACACTCACACACCCATGTCGTGGATATTCAATAAAGTCGAGTTTTCAAAATAATTTGTGTATTGTTAAGTCATTCTACTCCTAAGGTGAATTCATTATATAGGTTGGTTCGCCGTATCTTGTAATTTGTAGTGCTACTAATATCACAAGATGTGAGTCGTTGTATCTTGAAGATGATTGTCATCGAACCGTAAGCACCAGAGCGGGACAATTTCGTCTTAAGGAGAAAGAGTGTAACTCTTGACTCGACTCAAATTCCGTTCTTATTTTTCTGTCATATTTTTTTAGTCAACATATTATACTAAACCCAAATATACCAACATAAATTTTATTACTATATGGTTATTCAAGAAATTTAATTTGTCAAAAATATAAATTGATGTTTTTTTTTTTTTAATTTAAGTCTCACTAAATCGTAATTAAGAAAATATGATGATTTTTCATTTAATTAACTAAAAATGATATGGAAGGTGACAAGTAACATTAGTGATAACAGTATTTAACTCTCTCATACGTGTGATTCACGGTAAATTTAAAAGGTGGCGATTTTTTTTAATTTTTAAAATATTGAACAAAATATTATATTCTTATACTTCGTGAGTAAGAGATTAATTTTTTTTTTCAAATGAATCGAAAGTGAAGTATACATGGAAACTGTAATAATTATATAATTAATAAATTAGGTTTTTTTTATTAATTTCTTAATTTTACATACCCTGTTAAGCCTTTTGTTTTGATTCTAGTTCTTAATTTTTTCCCTTAAACTAATATAAATCATTGTTAAAATTTTTATAATAAATATAGTTGCATTAGATTGATTTCCTACCCCTTAAGTTAACCTAGGATTAATTTAAAATGAAAAGTCAAAGTTACAAGATTGAAAAAATAAATAAATAAAAGTTACTGAAAGTTTAATACTCCCTCAGGTCATTTGAAAGGTACTCGTTTGTTTTTTGTGTGTGAATTAAAAAGTATTATTAGTATAAATAAAGTGGATAGTTGTATTAGAGGGAATTGATAGACATATGATGTACTTTTTTACTAAATATAAGAAGTTGATACATTTGAAGTGCACGCCCAAAATGGTAAAATAGATACATTGTAGGTGGCTGGAGTGAGTATGATAAAGTTAAGAGAAAAATAATATTACATCCTAAATCTTACTTCTTCTAAATTATATATTTATCCATACTCAATTTTGTTGTGTGTGAATTTTATGTGAATTTTATATTCTTGATGAATGAAACCTAAGTTATTACTTTAAATTAATGTATAGGGTTGAACAAGAAATTAGATTTATCATCATTGCTATTAATTTATAAAGAGATCATATGTATTAACTGGTATTAATTGAGGCTACAATGTCGAGTGTCAACATGATTCATGACTCTAACTATAATTATTTAATTAACGTGTTTTTAAATAATATAGTTAATATACTCCCTTCCACTGTATCTAATTTCACCTATAATCTACATTCTTAGTTTAAGAATAATTATTTTTTTTATCAATTTTATTGACTTTTACTTGTGTTGTGATAATTTTAAGTAATAATTAAAGTATAAAGTATATTATGTATTAATTGAGAATGATATTTTTTAAATTAAAATAACTTTTGAGATTATTAATTAATATGATTTTTTTTGGTGATGAAAAAAATAAGTATGAAATAGATGAAAACAGTATTAAGATAAATGTGAGACCGGTGGATATATCTATATATATATATATATATATATATATATATATATATATATATATATATATATATATATATATATATATATATATATATATATATATATATTTTTTTTTTTTTTTTTTTTTTTTTTTTTTTTTTGAGATTGAAAACAAAAATGTTGGCAATGTAATCAGAGATGGCATGTGGGATGGCCCTCATTTGATTTTGTTGCCTTCACACCCAAATGAGATGTAATATACTTGATATTGATGGGCCTTTTGGACCATATGTATTTATTATTCACTTACATTTTTTTCTAATTCTTAATTCTAAAATAATTAGACCTTTTATAAAATAATAATATTTGTCCCTTTTTATTTTGCCACTTGCATAATGATGGAGTTACCCTAAATCATATCAAAGATTATTTTAAAGTAAAAATCATGATAGAATTATTATATATATTTTACCAATGATCGAATAAACTAATTAAACGCTTTATATGCTTGAGTATATAATAATTTGAGAAGTGGTAAATCCCATGATTTCAATAGATCATTTTATTGAAAAATACTTATGTAATATCGTCTTAAATACTGTTAAGTTCTATGAGATAAATAAAAAGAAATTAAATTTTACTTATTGATAATAGATGATGGCTAATTATATTTTGCACCCACTTTCAAAAATGTATACAAATATAAACAAAAATATATACAATTATGAATAAAAATGTATACAATTTAATTGTTAGTTTTTTTAATGAAAAATTGAGTATAAGAAAATATACAATTATTAAAAAACAAGTATACACTATTGAATAAAAAATTATTAGTATATGGATGCTAGTTTTTTTAATGAAAAACTTAGTGTAAAAAAAATATAAAATTATTAAAAAACACGTATACAAAATAGAATAACATGTATACAAAATAGAATAAATTAAAAATTATACATATGTGTGCATCCTTACACTCGGGTACACCCAATATCAACTCAAAATAATCATCCAAGTAAATTATAAAATATATTAATAATTATTAGTATATATAAAAGGTGAATTAATTAGAAAAAGGTAAAACATGCTCACCACATGAATGAGTTTAGTTCAAAAGATTTGTCCAACAAAAGTTTCTACCAATGCACAATTAACGGGCATTTTCACTAAAGCACTAGGAATAGAATAGTTTCGTATATTTATTATCCAAATTGGGTGTTCAAAATTTTTCACGAACTAAGGGAGTATTGGAGATTCTTGATCAAAATATATTATTTCCTTAGTACAATAGTACTTAATGTTATTTTAGCCAGAAGATCATTCTAGCTCTGTAAATATTTTTTGATTGATTTAGATTGATTATACTTTTATTGTAATTGTAAAAGCAAACTGTATATATTCCGAAAAGATTATTGAATATAATGCAACATATTTTTAAATATATATACAATGTAAATGTCAATTATTTTGATCCAGACCCATGATAATTTTCATGTTATAATACACACAACATAAACAATCATCTTGAATTAATAACACCAAACTATGAAATGATTTATTTCATTTCTCACACCTATCAACATTCATCTGCTCGACTTCATATTTGAGGAGAAATTTCTCCACAGTTTCGATGCTTGCATGAGCAATTTAGGGTTGAAAATTTTTAATTTTCAATATAATCTAATTATGGACAATATATTATTATTCAATTATATTAACTGTTCAATTATTTTATGAACTTAATTAAGTGATTCAATTAAGGTTAAATGTCTATGGAATATAATAATAAATGATATGAGCTTATTAAGTAGATACATAATACTAAATGATTGGGTGATAATAGGTGACCCAGTTATGTAGTATATAAAGGCAACCAGGTACATGGTCTTCCCTTCTCCACATGAGGAGGGAATACTACTGTCCCCTTAACAAGGGCGGATCCAGCATGGTACAAGGGGGTACAGCTGTATCCCCAAAATAAAAAATAAATACTACCTATATATGAAATTATTACCAAAAAGTGGTTTTAGATTAGTGGTTTGCAGCCTTCTTTCTCACTAGAAAAAGATGTTCGCCCTAGCACCCACCGCCACCGCCACCACCAGACCCAGCAGCTGAACCTGCAGCTACACCTGCAGCAGCTGCAACTCCACCTGCACCAGCGTAACGTCGTCTCTTCTTCTTTTCGGAGCCATCATCAGCACAGGCAAAGATGAGCAGGGACATCATCGAAATGCACAAAACTAGCATGCCAATCACCCCCAATAAGTGACCATAGCCATCCACTTTCCCGTTTAAACCTAAAATTCTTGCCATTTAATGTAATAAGATATTTTAGCCGATCATACTATGGTATATGCATGCCATTATAATTATATTCACATATATATAGTTACATTTGTAATATATTCTAAACCAATTGTATTGGATTACTTGCATAATTAAATTAGCTCTATAATTGCATTTTCTAGGAAATTCATGACCTTTTAAAATGGATGTGGAATTGTCAATGGAAATTCCGCACACAAGTTTCGACTTTTAATTTTCGATCCACGGAAATAAGCTGGAGGGATTTACTCGGTCTTAATCAGCAATGATAGGGTTTTAATAAAACATTAATTTTAGGGGTAGATATGTGTGAGACTGTCTCACGGTAAAATGATTTTACGCGCTTTTAATTAGTTATTTATTTTTCTTTTAAAATGATATCACTTTTTATTTATATTATAAATTGTTAATGAAATAATTCCCAACACCATTATCATTTTTCATCAATCAAGTATTATTTTTTTTATTATAAATATTATTATACCCGTCTTATAGAAGTCATTTCATAAATAGTTTTATACAAGTCTTTGCCTAAAATTATATGGTCATCTTTTTCTTTTTTTCCTTTAAATTTTATTTTCGCTTTATGTCTTATGGAGTTTATTAAAAAGAATATTTAAATAAATAAAATAATATTATATTAAAAATGAAATGCTGAGTGATTTTGAGTAGACATGCACCGATTAACCGGAACCGGCGGTTCCAACCGGAGAACTGCCGGTTTTAACCGGAACCGGAACCGCCGGTTCCTGAACCGGAAAAAAAAGAACCGAAACCGGTAGAACACGGTTCGGTTTCGGTTCCAGCCGCGCACGAACGGGAATCGGCGGTTCGAACCGCCGGTTCACGGTTAAACCGGCGGTTTCTCGGTTTTACCGGTTCGCCGGAACCGCCGGTTCACGGTTAAACCGGTGGTTCCTCGGTTTTTTTTTTTTGAGCGGGAAATTTTGAATTTTGAAAATTCAAACGTGCGGCCGAGATCGTGTGACCGTTGAAGATCAACGGCTGAGATGGATGGCGGAACCGGCGGTTCCGATTCGAACCGGCGGTTCTGCCCGGTTTTTTTTTTTTTTTTTTAATTTAAGGGTTGAGATTTTTTTGTGTTTAAAATTTGAAATGGATGGATGAGATCACTTCCAATCCTCTATAAATACCCCCCAAGTGTGATCAAATTGGGCACACAACATTCACATTCAATCTACTACTACACTACTACTACACTCTCTTCTCTACACTACTTCTTCTATTCCATATTCTACATTTCTACAATTCTACTCAACTACTCAAGTTCTCAATCTCATCTCAACTCTCAAGTCTCAAGTTTCCTTTTTTAGTTCATATATATCAAACTAAAAAAAAAGTTGTAGTCTTTTATTTCAATTATCTTATTATCACTTTCATTTCTATTATCTCATTATCATTTTCTATTCTTTCCCACACATATACTACTAAATTACTAATTAGTATACTTCTACTTCTAGTCTCTTAGTTTTAGTTCATCAATATTATATATTCCTCCTTTAGTTTTTTCAATCTAAAAAAATGCCTAGAAGAGGTTCTTCTTCATCCGGTGCCTCACTTTCTTCTTCTAGAGGAAAATTCATGCCCAACACCTTAAATTGTCCTCCATCACCTCCACGCCAACTTCCACCAACTCTAGAAGATATTGAACATGAAAATATTCCTTCGTATGAAGAAATCTCCCCTCATTTGTTCAACTTGAATGTTAGGGAGATACTTGGAGATGATTTCCCCTCCGACGACGACAACGATAATATTCAAGGTCAATCACAACAAAGGGCGAGTGGAAGTCAACCAACCTCGGGTGGTGCGGGTACCGGAGACTCTAGCGGAGGCGGAGGATCGACTCGAAGTTCTCCACAAGTGTTACGTTCCGATATATTTTCCATTCATTTCAAGAAGGAGACGATTGAGAATTCGAATGAATTCAAAGTTATTTGCAACTATTGTGGCACGAAGTATAAATTCAAGCATGGCGGAGGATATGGAACGTTCATCAAGCACATCAACTCGAAGCATCCGGACAAGATTGACATCTCAACCGGTCAAACACAAATAGGACGAGGGTTCACGGCCTCTTCCGGAGGAGAAGATTCATCGGCGTCGGGTAACACTATTTTTAAATTTAATGAATCTAATTATTTGAGATTATACCTTAAACTTATGTGCACCAAACATTTGCCATTTAACTTTGCCGATAATATTTTTTTTCAAGATTGGGTAAATCTCACTTTAAATCCTCAAGCCCCACCTTTGCATCGTAATAAATGTAAACTTGGTGTTGCTAAAGTTGTTAAAGAGTATGGTTTGGTTTTAAAACAAATTTTGCAACAATTACCTCATAAAGTGTCTATATGTTCGGATATTTGGAGCAATTTTTGGCAAAAAGCGGATTATATGGGTATTACTTGTCATTAGATTGATAGTTCATGGAATTTGCAAAAAAGATTAATTATTTATAGATCATTTGATGTTCCTCATACCGCCGTTAATATTGCTCACAAAATTAGTACTATTTTGCAAGAATATGGTTTAGTTACAAAGATTTTTACAATCTCATTTGATAATGCTAGTGCTAATACGGCTAGTTTAGAAAGTCTTATTGATATTTGCAAACCCTCAATTGGTGGTAGATTTTTTCATGTTAGATGTATTTGTCATATATTGAATTTATGTGTTCAAGATGGTATAAGTGCTTTGAAAACACACATTCAACCTATTAAAAGTGTTATATGGTATATAATGAGAAACCCTTCTGTTACTAAAAGGTGGAAAATATATTGTCAATCTGTGAACATTCACCCAAAAAAATTTCCTTTAGATGTTTCAACTCGTTGGAATTCGACGTATAAAATGTTGCATGACTCTTTTGATTATAAAGATCATATTTGTGCTTTTTACTCACAAGATGCGGGTGGTCAAATCTTGTTTGCTAATCAATGGGACACGTGTTACACTCTATGTGATGTTTTGCAAATTTTTAATGATGCTACGGAAGAACTATCTGGTGTTTATTATCCTACTTCAAATTTAGTTGTTGATAATTGTGTTAAAATTGCTATGGTTTTTAGTGCTAATGAAGCACACCCGTTATTGTCAAATGCTATTCTTTCCATGAAATCTAAGTGGTTAAAATATTTTTTTAAATCCCGGACTTGTGTTTAGTTGCTAAATTGTTGGACTCACGTATTAGAACGGATGGTTTAGAAGAATTGTTAATGCTTTACTATGATTCATTGTATGCTAATTGTGATTCTCCTACTAGACAACAAGCTCCTAATCCTAAAGACATAGTTGCAAGTACTTATAATCTACTAAAAGATCTTTTTAAGGAGTATAAAGAACAAAATGATACGAACGATGATCAATCTAGTGGTGATGATAGTAGTGATAGTGTTGATAATTCTAGGAAATATGATGCTCTTCAAAAATTTTATAATTTTTATGATGCTAGATCTCAAAAACGTGCACGGGTTATATCTAATCCTTTTCAAGAACTTGATTCTTATTTTACTAACACTTTTGAGTTTGAAACAAGCGGAACTAGTTTTGATATTTTGAAGTGGTGGTCAACAGAACAAAGTCATTCCCTATTTTATCATTGATTGCAAAAGATGTTTTTGCATCTCCCGCCTCTACGGTTGCCGTCGAACAAGCATTTAGTCTTGGTAATCTCACTTTGGATCCGACACGATCCAATTTAAGTGTGACAAATTTACAAAATTTGTGTTTGCTTGATGATTGGTCAAAGGCGAAAAGACGGATTCAACATCAAAATGAAGAAGACCGATCGGATGATGAAATTACGGAATATGGAAGCGAGTTAGATTGGTAGAGTAAACAAAAAAGACCATCACCATTCACCTCCACCGAGCCAAAGAGGTAGGTTGAGGTAAGTTAAGAGAACTACGTGGGCTTTGATTCCTTTCGAGGATACGTAGGCAACTTAAATTTAAGTTGAACTTGAATTTTCAAGTTTAACCCTAAATTTAAGCTCAAGTCCTTTCCTCCCCTTCTATTATGTTATTGTATTTTATCTTATAAAGTTTGTATTTTTTAAATTTTTGAAGTGTAACAATAGAGTAGTTGACACTTGACATGAAAGTAAACTTATAGTGTTCTCTACACTTCTACATTTGTAAATTGTAATAGTTTAGACTTTAATAATTAAATTTTTATGTGATCACATTAATTAATATTGTATGATTATTGTGAATTTAATATCAACTTTGAAATTTTTACTTGCATTATTGAATATTGCATAATGCATACATCAACATCAATATCATGTTTTCAATTTTAATGATATTATTATTATATTAATTCAAATTCAATATTTCAATTTTCAATTACACATGTTTCACTTATTTAATAAATAAATTACACATAATAACTGATAACACATGTATGATGTATAAATATAACATAAAGAAAAAAAACTGGAAAATCGGCGGTTCCGAACCGGAACCGGAACCACCGGTTCACGAACCGGCCACCTTATTCCCCGGTTCGGTTCCGGTTCCACCTCCGTTGGAACCGGAACCGCCGGTTCCGAACCAAGGTGCATGTCTAATTTTGAGTGCATCACTACACCCCAACATTTATAGGAAAATGGGTGGGTTAGTGGATAGTTTTTCTTAAAAAAAAATAATTATTTTATTTTATTCAATAATAAAAATTAAGTTAAAAATTAATCTAATTATTAACATTATCCAGGTGCACTATAGTTGAAATCAGAAATTTAACATCCATCTCATTACGATAATCACTACATAGTACTCCCTCCGTCTGCCTTTAATCTATTCATTTACTTTTTGTACGTAATTAATGAATATTATTATTTTATATGTAGTTGGTAGTTGTATTAGTGGAGGGTGTGAGTCCCGTATTTTAATGGTATTAGTTAGGGTGTTGGTCCCATATGTCTAAAAAGGGAAATAGATAAATTAAGAGTAGACGATCCAAAATAGTAAAATTGATAGATTATGGATGCATGGAAGGAGTATTAAATTAAAGGAGGGAAAGAAAATTTGGTTCAAATTATTATATATTATTATAATGTTGTTATAACCGGATTGGAGATCAAACTGGTGAAGACACCAGCTCGAGATTCAACTTGTCGAACTGACAATTAAAAATAAAAATTAAATTAATATATTTTTCAATTTTAATTATATTTTATATTATTATATTAATTACCATTAAAAAATATAGAATCCATAAAATGAAACATAATAAATATTTTTATATTATTATATTAATTACCATTAAAAAATATAGAATCCATAAAATGAAACATAATAAATATTAAATGGCTAGTTAATAATATACAACTATTAATTAATATCATTATAAAGTAAATAAAAATATCAATACACTCTAATAGTTAATACAACGACATAAACAAAATCTAAATAAAATGTTAAAAGGTTTAAAGAAATGTAATGAGTAGGGTAATCCATTCTTGTTTATAAATGAATTCATTTCAATAATTTGGAAGATAATGTATAATAATAAAATTTAAAAATAATTTGGACTAAATTTAAAAGGATCTAAATTTAAAAAAAAAACTAAAAAATTCATTTATCTCGCCACGTCAAAATTGTAACACGGCATTTCCGGTCCGTAACATGCCTGGACAGGTAAATTGACTAAATTATTGAAATTTGAAAAATTAATAGATAAATTTCAAAAATTCAAAAACATATAGACTAATATAAAAAAATTGGAAAATTTAATGAACCAAAAAAGTTATTTAGTCAATAATAATATTTTAAAGGGTAACAATAATATTTTAAAGGGTAATCTCTTCTTAAACGATGTACCATATACAAGTAGCACACTAGCATCTCTAAAAAAAGAATAATAAACACAAATTGAGCTCTCTTTTTATTATTATTATTATTATTATTATTTTAAAAAATGAAATCAATTATTTTCTCCATCTTTACATTTATTACTCCATATTGTTTCTGTAAAATTAAAATTTTAATTTGTTGACGAAAACTGGTATCAGGCAACTGGTTTTCCTTCCAAGTAACTCCATTATTTTTCTAAGTAATAAACAAAAAATGAAAGTATAAATAAAGTGGAATCAAATTAATTTCGTTACGCAAGCAACAATCTGAAATTTACTCATTTAATAACATTTGACCAATAAGACATTTCCTGATTTAACTAATTGTTAGGTTTGCCTTTTCAAATATTATTATTATATATGGCAAATTGAAATGATAACTCTGACCCTAAAAATGTTTAGAATAGAATTGGAGTATTTGATTTAAGTAAAGCATTTGATAATTAATTATTCTTTTATTATCTTAATAGTATTAGTATAGTATTATGCATGCTCATATTTAATTGTTGTAAATGTAATTTCATATTATCTTATATTTAAAAGTCGATCACTTGTGCATTGATAATCGGTTATGAAATGTTTTTATAGAATTTGCAATATCTGTTTTACATTTTCTAATCGAAAATGTTTAATTTTCAGAAGATGTTCTTGTTATTCAAAATGTTCCATATTTGACTTTTTGAGACAATTATGATTTCTCGAAGACAATTCGAACACAAAAGTTTAAGATTATAATATTTTATTTTAAAGAGCATACATTTATATTAAGGATATAATTTTTTTAAATAAAAAAGTCATTAAAATACTAAGAATATTAAAGTTTTGGTTAAAAAATTAAACATTTATTTTTTTATAGGAAAATTAAAGATATAAACTTTATTTTATAAAGAAATTAATGACCCCTTCGTCCTATAATTTATTTTGTACCGGTACATATATCAAGAAGTATTGTTTTTTAAATATATAATAATAATGTAAGAAGAAAAAAAAGATAGGAAGTTGGTAATTTTTTATTTTTAATTTCACACTAATCATCGTCATATTCGTATCGTATGAAAAGAAAAACATAAGAACGAATTCACTGCTACAAAGCGAGAAAACCGGACGGAAGATTCAGAGTAGAATAATCTATCTAATTATCTATCTCCGAATCAAATAATCCACAGAATTCTTTGAAAAACTGTAGACAATTATTTAGTCAGAATTTCTCTTGCATTTACCAACCGGAATCCCTGCAACAGCATCACTCCTCACCTCATCACCCCTGTCGCCCAAAATTTCCCAAAGGCCAATATTACTCCAGATTCCATCTCCACCAGCCTTTGGGATTTTGGGAAAAGGGCTCTTCTACCATCCCCCATTCCACACTGTTCAACCTTTTCTTGTACACGCGGAATTCTGTGACTCCAAGACCATACAATTTTTATATATTTGAAGAGTTATTTACTTTCTTTTTTTGATCTTGAACCCGTGTTTGGAAAGAAAGGTTGAATTTTTGGGGACCCAATTCTGGGATATCTTGTGGGGTGTGATGGGGTTTCTGTGTGATGCACAGAACAATGGTGGTGGTGGTGGTGGTGGGGGTTTGAGGGCTTTGGTGAGGAGGAAACAGGTTGACTCTGCTCATACAAGATCACCTTCTTCTTCTGGAAGTGATCATCATCATCATCTGGCCAAGAGTTTGACTGTTCCTCATCTCATAGCTATTGGTAAGAGCGGATTTTGTCTTTATTTTAGGTCGAATATCGAATATAGTTAGTTTGATGGTTTGTATCTCATGTTTGCTTATCCAGTCTTATCTCTGTTTTTTTTATTGTTCTTGTAAGTGAAGGCATCTCTACATGATGGTTTAAAGTTCATTCAGCAGCGTGTTCCACTTCTGTGATTTTGATTCAGCGGTTTAAATATCGTGTGTTGGTTGTATATACTAGAACTTCAACTTATTGATGTTATGGATTATGTGAAGTTAATCATGAGTTTCCTTGATGGAGTTTGTTGGTAGAAATCACATGTATGAAGTGGTTGACAGAATTACCTGAAGTTTGATGTTTCTTATGTGCTCTGTTTGAACTTCTAGGAGTTGGTTCAACAATTGGTGCTGGAGTATACATTCTTGTTGGAACTGTTGCAAGAGAGCACTCAGGGCCAGCGCTTACGTTTTCATTTCTGATAGCTGGAATAGCTGCTGCTCTTTCTGCCTTTTGCTATGCTGAGCTAGCCAGTCGTTGTCCTTCTGCTGGAAGTGCTTATCACTATTCTTACATATGTGTTGGAGAAGGGTACTTCTTTGTTTCATGTTTTTTGGATTTGCTTTAGTATTGTTACTTAGTACCTTTTGTATGAATTCCTGATTCAATCAGTTTTTATTTTAATTACGATGTCACCACTTGGGGTGTGGTACTTGAATCCAAGACCTCGTTCAATTTGAGAAGTGCACCGACTACTAGGCTAAAATTGCGGGTGCCGATTTGTATGGATTTAGTAGATACATATTTATGGCATGCCTTCTCATTCATTCTTCAAAATAGTATCTTTCCCCAGTTCAATCACTTTTATATTTCCTGGAATCAATCCTGCAGTTCTCTTAATCATTTTTTGCATTGGGGGCAATGACATTATGACATCAGTTTATATTTTTATCCACTTTATTGGAATGATTGAATTTCTTTCTAATAAACCTATCCTTTATTTTCAAACTTCCAGTTATTTGTTTATCAACAACACCAATGTGTCCTGTCTGTACCTTAATGCAGCAGAGACATATGACAAATGTTTTAGCCAATGTTTTCAAATTGGGTTGGTCTAATTTGTTCTGGTTGAACTGGAAACCGAGGAAGCTGGTCTGCTCTGGTGAACTGCTCTTAGTTTAACCTTGTCAAACATTTCCATGTTTAAAGATTAAAAAATGCGTGGGGCTATACATGGTACTTGGTTAAACTATGCGTCAATATGGTTTTGCATATTTTTATTTTATATATTTTAATTTATATGGATTATTTTTTAAAAAATTTAAATATTTATTAACTTAATACAAAAAGACACACACACACATATGTATATATTTTTATGTAAAAAATAGTAGAATATTTTATTTAAAATAGATCAACTGTACTACTGCTTGGTCTACATAGTGGCAGCAAGGCTTGTTTGGCCGCAAAACTTACTTTGAATGCACTTGATTCATGCAGTGTTGCTTGGTTGATTGGGTGGGCTTTGATACTGGAATACACTATAGGAGGTTCAGCAGTTGCACGTGGCATATCACCTAATCTGGTCTGCTTAGCTCTCTCAGACTTCCCACCATTTCATTAGGTCTTTTCTGAGTGCAATCAATATAAAATAAAAAGGCATTTCATAAGTTTATTAAAAGAAAGTTCAATTTTTTCTATTGATCCTAAAGTCCAATTAAAGCACATATCTGTTCCATTTTATGCAGCTTAAGTGATATTGTCATTTGATTGTATCAGATGATAAATGTTTGTTAGCAATTTAATTTTGCTTTCTGCGTTTCCTTTCTGCTCAGGCCATGTTGTTTGGTGGGTCCAATAGCCTCCCTTGGTTTCTAGCACGCCAGACCATCCCTGGGATTGGAGTTGTAGTTGACCCTTGTGCAGCTATCTTAGTTTTTGTGGTCACTGGGCTTTTATGTGTGGGAATCAAGGAGGTCTATTTCTAATATCCTCAGTTTGTTCAAATCAGGTTTTCTGCTCCTGAAACTTACATCTGTTATATTCATATTATTCTGCAGAGTACATTTGTCCAAGGAATTGTGACTTCGGCAAATATTTGTGCCATGATCTTTGTCATTGTAGCTGGTGGGTATTTGGGCTTCAAGACTGGATGGCCTGGTTATGAACTTCCATCAGGGTAATTTTATTTCATCCCGGATAATAATTTGCCTTTCTTTTTTTCTCTCCTTGAATTTTTCTATTTATGTAAAAATTCTCATCGTCACACGAAGTTATTTCTGAATCCCATTATTCCATAGATATTTTCCATTTGGGGCTGATGGAATGCTTGCTGGTGCTTCAACTGTTTTCTTTGCATATATAGGATTTGATTCAGTTGCTAGTACAGCAGAAGAGGTATATTACCCCTTTTTTCAGTATACAGACTGTAGCCTGATCGCCTAGGAACTTCGTCTGAATCTTTTCCCACTGCAGGTGAAAAACCCTCAGCGGGACCTGCCCATGGGTATTGGCTTTGCTTTGACAATATGTTGTAGTTTATACATGTTGGTTTCCGCAGTCATTGTTGGCTTAGTGCCCTATTATGCCATGGATCCAGACACTCCTATTTCCTCAGCCTTTGCTAGTCATGGAATTCAATGGGCAGCGTAAGTTAGATAGTTTCTTCATGTTATCATCCAATTGGGATTTCTTAGTGTATTTAAATGATGAGTTCCTTATTCATGTTTTAATTGGCATTTGTGCAGGTATATCATAACTGTTGGAGCTTGTACTGCTCTGTGTTCAACATTGATGGGCTCACTCCTTCCACAGGTAACTTGTAATCTTCCTACTAAGTAATTAGTTTACAATTGTATGCATTAACTCATCATACACTACACCTTTCATTACATATGTTTAAAAGAGATGACACTCTTGATCTGATTGAATTTCCAGCGTCATAGCATATGGCATCTATTTATCTATCTGCGGAGTATGCAATATAACTAAAATATACTAAACTTTAATTCTGTAAGTACAAATGGCATCTCTTGAGCCATGGTTTTAATATCTCTGCTGCATTAAGGTACAGACAGGACATTGGTATGATAATACTATGATTAATTTTGAAGAAGAGTTAATTAACAACATCTCCAATGTTTACTTCTTTGTATCTCAGCCACGAATACTGATGGCAATGGCTAGAGATGGATTGCTACCGTCGTTCTTTTCAGATGTAAATAAAAAAACTCAAGTTCCAATGAAGGGCACTATAGTGAGTGGTTTACTAGCAGCTGCATTGGCATTCTTTATGGATGTGGAACAATTGTCTGGAATGGTATACACCATTCTTTCTTATCTAAATTCTGATTAATTATATTCCACTGCGAACTCATTAATAGATCTTTTTATTCCTTGAAATATCAATTTTTCTGGTAATAGAATAAAGAAAAAAATGGTCCAAATGGTATGTTACATATTAGTGGAGAAATGAATTCACATGTGCTTCTTTGGTATATTATTGTTCTCCCAATAGGATAATTAACCAAACTTATTGTAATGATGAATTATTCATATTGAACAGTTTGCATCAGGAAGTGGTACTTCGACTGTTTCTTGTCATTAGTGATATTTATGCTCTCACGTATACGAGTGTTTGACCCACAAAGTCTGATTTCATTGTTCTTTAGAAACCTCTTAAACTGCCCTTGATGGCATAAATTCTACTTGCAGGTTAGTGTTGGTACACTTCTAGCATTTACCATGGTGGCAATTTCTGTGTTGATATTGAGATACGTCCCACCCGATGAGGTTCCACTCCCATCATCTTTTCAGGACGCAATAGATTCAGTTTCTCTGCGATATAGTAACATCGGTACCACTGGAGATGCCGACATGGAAACCAGGGTGTATACTATTACCCCAGGGAAGCCTGTACCAGTTTTAGTAAGTAAAGAAACGACAACTGAGTATCCTCTTATAGAGAAAGCAGGGGGGCAATTAAACTGTAAGTTTGCCTGATACTAGAACGTCATATATATTCTCTGGTTGTCTTTTGATAAACACAATTCTGTTGAGTACCATGTGGAATCTGTAGTAAAGTTCTGTTAAATTGTATAATTAGATGATACTTGAAGCCTGAAGGAAATGCAATTTTTTACTGCTTCCTGTAAAATGTAAAGTATAGCATGAAATTGCAGCATAAAGTTGCTTCAACTGAATTCTGAACTTGCTACGAGTGGAAATGAATCAACCTAATGTTCCTCTAGTCATAGGGAATTGAAAGCAGGATATAAAACGTTGTGTTCTTTCAACGTGTTTATGTGATTATGTCCCCCATTTATCATTTGTCCCTACAAATATTCCCCTATATTTTCAGAAGTTCTGTTCAGCAATTTACATTGTTGATGTGATGTGAACTTTGTTTTCACAGAAGTCGAGATAATATATTATCTTGATCTGTATTATAAAAGCATGGTATTTATAATCATTCCTCATTTGAATATTTGAATTTCTAGTAATGGAGCAAATTTTGGTCGATAAATTAGCTAGTAACCTCCTCTTTTGAGAAGAATGGACAATGTTTGGGAAAAGAAAGCTCTTAAAAATACAAACTAGTATATAAAAATTCTGAGTGTTTTGTTTTATTTGTGGTGATTATGGTTGAAGTCATTTGGTTTTTATATTGGGAACATACCATTATCATTCTCTCGAGTTTGTATATGTATCACGGTTAAGGAATTCATGTTGTAGTATGCAAACTCTTATGTTCCCAAAATATGCTGTGTGCCATTCCAAATTCTTACTTTCCTTCTACATATTTCAGTTTTTACGAATGAAGGGAATCGACGCACAATTGCTGGCTGGGCCATCATGTTTACGTGCATTGGTGTGCTTATTCTAACTTCTACTGCTTCATGTTTGACCCTCTACAGGTAGGTTTTGTACGATGATCAATCGTGCGAGTACGTGACGTTTTCCTTAATATAATTTCTCATAATGATCATCTCAATTTGTTTCCAGCCCTCTTCGATATACACTTTGTGGATTTGGTGGTTTGCTTGTCTTGTCTGGTTTGATATTGCTTACCTGGATTGATCAAGATGATGCCAGGCACAAATTTGGCCACACTGGAGGTACGTTAGCTTAGATCCAACTCTTCTATCCATAATTTGGCTTGCATTCCCTGTTGCAAAGATAGCGATGCTAGAAATTAGGGGAATCATCATATCTTTATACTAGTTTTGTTTCTCTTTCAGGATTCATTTGCCCTTTTGTTCCACTTCTACCCATTGCCTGCATTCTGATCAATGTCTACTTATTAATCAACCTTGGGTGAGTATTCAAATGCTATTATTGAATTGCCTTTTATTTTGAATTTACTACTTTTAATTCGTTGTTAAAAACGCGTAAAGATGATTATGAATCTTAACATCTTTCTCCAAACAACTCTTCTAAAGGAACAAGTCTTCACACCACACAATCTTGTTTAACAATAACCATCTAAATGATGCAGATCTGCAACCTGGATCCGTGTATCAATATGGTTGGCAATCGGTGCCCTCGTTTACACTTTCTATGGCCACAAGCACAGCTCATTGCAGAATGTAGTTTACGTACCAGCTAGTCATGTTGATGAAATCTACGAGACCATTTCCAACCCTCTTCTCTAGCAGCATCCCACCATCGAAATTGTATAGTTCTAGCAGGTCTTATCGGTCTATCTGGCGTATCTGGGCTCTCAGATCGCCAGAGAAGATTTATTTGTCGTGTTTCAGATCTCAGAAACACGACAATTGTTACGTGTAGTGCTTTGTTTGTTGTATAACGTATGTTTACGGAATATAGGAAAGCCAAAAGCAGATCAAAGCATCGTTTTTTTTTTTTCTTTTTTATGTAATACGTGTTTCTTTCGCCTCAGTTCTTCACCCTGCTATGAGTGGAGATTTGTGCCAACAATCTGTAAATATTGTGAAATTCTCAGTTTCGTTTTTGGCATTGTATTCATTTTCTTTTGCAGGCATCGATATTATTATATATGGCCTATTTATTTATTTTCCCTTGATGGAATATGGAGATAAAGGAATTATTTGAAATCAATTTCTTAGTTCTTCGGATGGAGTTGATTTTCTAATAAGATGTAAATTAAAAATATTAAGTGATACCCCAAATACCACGTCGAACCTTTTCTCCTCCCTCCTTTTGTTTTATTTTGTGTTTTCTTTATTAATTAATTATTGCTAATTATAATTATATTCGTATAATTGATATTAAATTCTAGAAATAAATATTAAATTCTAAGGGTAAAATAGATGAACAATAAGGATGAAATTATAATTATATATTTATTTTAATTAATATTAAACTCTAAGAAAAAAATGCATTAAATTTTAATTGCTAAATACACTATAAATCATAGGGTCTAGATACTTTAGTCAGACAACTTCTATGTCATTTTTTTATGGATTAATGATACGTAAGAAAGATGAAGAAATTTATATCCTAAATCAATATATAAACCTAAGAGTAAAAGATTTAATTTTTTCTCTATGTCATTTGTCAATCATAAAGTATATGAAAAAGGATTACTGATTGTCGTTATTTTCACTTAAATTTTAGTGTCTTTTATGTGTGTTTTCGTATTTTTTATCCGTATTTTGTGTATATTTTGATTGTGTTTTGTATTTTTATGGAAATATGTGAGAATGAGCTTAAACGTATGAAAAACAGGTACAAATGGAGACGGGAGCTGAAACGGTGAAGAAAATCCAAAAAATGGTCAAAAGGATGTAAAAACACGACCGTGTTTTTACGTCATAACCGTGTTTTCATGTAAAGGTGATTGATGTCCAAAGAGCTGATAAAGTGCATAAAAACACGGCCAGTACAAGAAAACACGACCGTGTTTTCTTGTTGTTGGGCGAAAAATCACGTTTAGAGATTTAAGAATCGCATATGCTCTTACACGGGCAAATACAAAAAAACATGACCATGTTTTTATGAAAAAGTGTCAAAATGCAAGTGCGATTTTCAGGTTTTTCAAGGGGGTAATTTCAACATTTGCACCAGATTTCGTAGGCCAACCACTGTTCACACACATCACACATCATTTCCTCCATTTTACACCATCATCTTCATCCATTACATCTACCTTCATCCAACCATCAAAATCACCATCCATTTGAGGAAAAGAAGCAAGGAAGAGAGGAGAATTGCAAGGGGAAGAAGAAGATCACCATTGGAGCAATCCAAGAGAGTTTTCATCTAAACTTTGTATTGAAACCTTATTGTTTATCATGTTTTGTAAGGATTTTAATGTCTATGTTGATTTCCTTTTGAATATGGTAGACTAATCTCCCTTGTGAGATTTGCAACATGAGAGTTGTTGGATAATTTAGGGGTTTGTGTATTCAAATTCATATGTTGATTGGGTTAATTGATTTTCTATCATTGATGCTTTAGATCTTGATGTTTATGATGATTTGTGTGGTTTGTTGTTTTAAACATGTGATTAGATTGAGAAGTCAATTGCATATTTAGGATAATTAATTGAATCATTTTGTCATACACTTCATGTGCATTATAGATCTTAAAGAGATAGAGATGTCCTTTAGGATTTAGAACCCTTTGATAGGACATCCGATTGGTTTGATCGAGAGGTTGATTAATCGTGTGAATGGACGCTCATTTCAAGCTTAATGCCTAGTTGGAATTGTTTGAGTGATAACCAATCCATTGAGCTATTCGAGATTCATATATATCATCTCGAGAGGGAGTTTAGATGAATTTTGTGTTGGCTCTTAGTCTTATACCCATGATTCATATGAATTTGATGCATTTATCCTAGGATTTCCACTTCTTAATTGTTGTTAATCTCACTTTTACTTAATTTGAAAAAACACTTTTCATTTATCTATCTTATTTGTTGATCATTGCTTGCTTGCTTGCTTTGATTGATTTTATTTACTTGTTTGAACATCCACTCCATTGATGATTCGTCTCTATAAAATTACAAGAAACGTGGTATCGCTTAAGCACTAGAACCTACCTCCCTGTTGTTCGATAAATTGTTGAATTGGTCATCCCAACTACAAAATGGCTAATCAATCACACCAAAATATCACAGAATATCCCGAGCCTAAATTATAAAGATGAAATTATAATAATACCTTTAAAATTAATCGGAACCCAAAAAACAAAATAGGAGTAAGTCATAAACCAAAAAGTTTCATGAATTGAAGGGTAAATAAGCTATGAAATACTATAATGAAATACTTACTATAATTAATAATAATTGAGATATTATATCTTATAAAACTAGTTTTATGTGGGATTTTGAGATAATGTATTTATATAATTTTATTCGTTAGATTAAATTTTAATTTAATATATAAAATTAAATAAAATTAAATAATTTTAAAAAAAATTTAACTACTCACAATACCCTATTTAAAATTTATCAATCGGGTGCACCCCAAAAGCACTATAAAATGGCTAATTATATTACGCGCCCACTTTAAAAAACGTATTCAAATATAAACAAAAATATATACAATTATGAACAAAAATGTATACAATTTAATTGTTAGTTATTTTATTGAAAAATTGAATGTAAAAAGATATATAATTATTAAAAAATATGTATACACTATTGAATAAAAAGTTATACACATATGGATGCTAGTTTTTTTAATAAAAAATTTAGTGTGAAAAAAGTATACAATTATTAAGAAATACGTATACAAAATAGAATAACATGTATACAAAATAGAATAAAAAATTATATACATATGGTGCACCCTTACACCAGGACGCACCTAATATCTAACTCCTCTAAAATTAGTACTAAAACTAAAAGGTAAATGTTAAAATTATGAACAAAATAGGTCATGAACCACAATTGTTTATGAAAAATAGAAAAAAAAATTATACATGAGACGATTCCATAAAATCATTTGCAATGATAATTAATTGAAAAAAATAATTTTAAACACAAGAAAAAAAATAAAATGAAAATAATTTTCCTTTTTTTTAAAGCAAGTGTTCTCAAAACCAATACAGCCCTTACACGTGTACCTAATTGGACCTGGGATTTTATCCTCAAATCTGGGCCAACCCTACTTAAAAATAGTTTTTGGGCCTTTCTGAATTTGGGTATAAAAGCCCTAACCTTCGAAATTTCGCGCCACTCTCCGTGAAACTGGCAGGTTTTCCCTCATGGCATAGCTCGCATTTCTGCAACCGCGATCGTTCCAAATTGATTTTCGTCTTTGCAAGTTTTAATTCGATTTCCGGAATAAAAGTTCGCGCATTTCGATCGGAAGGAATCTGTGAACTAGAATCAGTGTTTCGCATTAAAGTGGAAGAATCGTCGATTTATTCATCTCACAAGGTAAAGCTGAAGTGCTGAATTAATTCGTTCCTCTTTGCTCAAATTTTGGCTATAATGTGTCTTAGATCGGATGGAATAATATCAGTTACTGGCCGTATTCTGTTTTTTACTTTGTATTTATTTATTATCAAAACTTTTTATCCTTTATATTGATTTTTATGAGAAATTATGATTGGATCTGTTTGTACGAAGAGCTTAAATTTTACCATGAAATAGTTTCATGCGTTGCTTTCTGTATTGAATTCAGTTATTTACTGAGTTCATTCTTAAATTGGTATATGTTTATGCTAATGTATTAGAAATATCAGACATTAAATTGAGAAAAGTTAAGGAACAATTTGTAAGCAGGATGGGAAGAGAAAAAGGAGAGTGAAATAGAATGCGGAGCTACACATAACACATAATCTGTGATATAATTGTAAATATGGTTATTGGCAAAACCTGATTACACTTTCTTTAAAAAAATTATCTCTATATCTTCCCCCAGTGAACTTAATGATTAGAAACACTAGACTACATTCCTACTACTCATTTGTCTAAATCACAAATGGTCATAAATTCAATTAAAATACATGTGCTCATGGCACAGATGGCCTTGTCCAGGTGTCCTGAATGATAAGAATTTGGGGAACCTGAAACTTCCTTTAATGATTGCTAATTTTAAGAACTTCCTTGTGTGTTATATTCAATCAGCTTAGACATGGGCAGCTGAGAATTAAGTGACAAAAAGCACCAATGTGTAACTGCTCTTTTCTCTCTCTCACTCTCTTTTTTTTTTTTTAATTTTTATTTATTTATTTAAATCTTGTTGCCATTTGATGCGAAATGTTCATATAGTTACAGACATTGGTATATCTTCAATTCATTTTTTATAGTTGAATTTTTCACTAATATAAAATCTCGAACATATTTTAGAGCTGTAGATTCCATTAATGTCGGTCATTTTAAAGTTATGAATCTTCAATCAGTTTGCTAATCAACTCCTAGCCTACAAAATTTTGTCATATCTACTCTAATGGAAGATAAAAGATTTGTTATCTTTTGGAATAGGCCATTTAGACATGCTGTCTTTTTACTTGTACCAATAATGACCTCTTGGAAGAGGATATGCCTCAAGAATTTCTCTTCATAGTTGCCACAGCTGCCCTTACTTAGGCAAAAATAGATCATACTTGTTTGCAATTTTTAGATGCATCAGACCTGATTATATATACATGTATACACTATGTATGCATACATATACATATACCTATTAATCATTATTTTTTGTCCTGTTCCTTTTCACTTTAAAAAGTAAATGCTCATTTCTTGCAGATTGGAAAATCAATAACTGCAGACTAAGATGGCAGAGTCTAAGAAGAGAGACGGTTCTTCTGTCAGAATGAAGGAGAAAGATGCATTTGACGGTTTATTCTCTGTGTTTATTATTTTGTTTTTATCATATTTGTTGAGCAATGACTTTTCTATAGTTGATAATTTTTAAGTTGGAAAGTAGTTAATTTCTTGAGAAAATTTCAGCATGAAGGAGAAAGATGCACACAACTGTTTTTTTCAAATATAATTGTGGAACTGTCTTATCATTTTAGGGAATATAACATTAGGGGCCTGATCAGTCTCTCTCCTTTCCAATGCCTGGCAGTATTAGTGAGATGGATCTAGAATAAGCATAGAAGCCACTGTTTTACCCTGACTGTTAACGATCTTAGTTATAAAACTTAAGTAAAGCTGAACATGGATGACCTGGAATCCATGTTAAATGTGGGACTTCTAGTCGTTAACATGTGAAACCTATATTATGTTTCTAATATTTATTTTAGAACCTGTAGTGCATTTTTTGCTGTAAATTTTATACTCGTCTTCTGATATTAATCTCCCACTGTCTATTATTTTTATACAGATCTGGACATTGGGAAAGATTTCTTTACTTCCTGGAATGCAGATGGAGATGTCCTGGATTTTGACCTTACTCCAGCTTCTAAGGGCAATAAAAAGCCATTTAACTTTGACAAATCGTAAGATTTTAAGAAATTTATATGCTGATGTCATTATCACTTTAATTCATACTCAGATGCAGTTTAATAGTTTTAAAACTTAGATAATATGCATTCTGGATATCACATGGGTATTGCTCTGTTAAGTTTGTATCTGCGCCTATATGGATTAACTTCCTGGAATATTTATGATCATTATGCTCCTGCATTTTATTATACTGCAGCTGTCTACTCTTCTTAAGCTTTATTATGATCAACATATAGAATCTCATAGCAGCTTACAAAGCTTAATCCTCATGTCTTTCTTAGGACTAACGGAATTGCTGCCAAAACTGCAGGGATATGGATTTTAATTTTGATGGTGATTTTGGAAAGATATCAGATTTTAATGTAGATATGTCAGATTTGGACATCTCCCCACCACTTAAAAAAGATGGAAAATCCAAGGAGAAGTCAAAAGAATTGGCCAGTAAAAAGGATGCAGGATCTTCTTTCAATATGGATATGGCAGATCTGGATATCTCCTCGCCATTTAAAAAGGCTGGAAAATCCACGAAGAATTTAAAAGAATCATCCAGTGGAAAGAATACAGGACCTTCTTTCAATATGGATATGTCAGAATTGGATATCACCCGTCCATTTAAAAAAGATGGAAATCCAAAGGAGAAGTCAAACCAATTATCCAGTGGAAAGGATGCAGGAAAAGCTGATCATTTCGCTTTTGCGTTTGATTTTGATGAGTGAGTATGCATAAACTGATGCTCCTCTGAAGTTGGTTTTTTTGTGGTTTTGGTACGTATTTTACTTCTGTTTTAAGGCATACTTACCTTCTCCTTTATCTAGGTTGGACAATTTTGGTTTTGACTCAAGTTTGGCAAAACAAAATTCAAAAGCCCAGAGTGACAAGAATATCAAAGAAAAATCTCCAGATCGAAGTGGCTATCAAGATAAAGAAGCTTCTGTGAACATGAATGTAATTAGTGGTGTGAGTACTGAAGAAGATAAAGCCAAAAAGCCATCTGTACCCGAGACTCAGATTACTTTTGACATGGATTGTCTAGTTGGAGAAAGTGTAGATCTTGAAACCACCAAGAAGACTTGTCCTTCAATCTCCAGGGTGGATGATGCTGTTACTACAGAAAGTTCTGCTGCAATTGATGAAGTTGAATCTGATATGGCCAATAACCTTCCAGAGATACCAGTTGTTTCCAGGGAACTACCAAATAGCATACAATCTATTGAATTGGGTCGCCATGGACCAATTGATCTTGATGCATGTAATGGAAATGATGCAATGAAGGAAACATCATCTGATTATTCCTTTAAGGAGCCAAATGGTGGTAATGCATTAGATACAAAGAACAAGGTTGACTCCATGCATACAAATGATACTGACTCAAATGGTGAGCGAGAAGCAAACATGATATTAGCTGCCAGTTCAACCTGTAACACATTGTCTAAGAATTCGCAACTGCTCCAAACTGTTGCAATCTCAGAGAATATTAATAATGTAAACTGTTTGGATCTTGTTGAAGATAATGTGTTGGATGATAGAGGAACAACTGAACTTTGTCAAAGTGAATCAATTGTTGAAAATACACATACTGCTTCTGCTGCAGCAGGAATACTCTGTGGTCCACTATCTGGCAGGGAAAATCAGGAACCTGCTACAATGATTCCTAAGTTGTCTGTTGTCAGGTAAGGATACATACGTCCTTGTACTAAAATTGTTGACGTATTAATACCAAGAAGGGTACCAACACCATATTTCTAGGAAAATGAGTTTCAGTATATTGGAAGCATGTTCATGAATTCCTTAGTGGTTTCTTCTGTGTGCGTGTTTCCTTTTTCTTCAGTTGCTAAAGGTGTTTCTATCTGTGAATGTTGTAATGAGTGCAGTCAACCAACTTCCCTGTTGGAGAAACAAATCAAGAACAGTAAAGAACCTCTCATCAACTGCTCACTAGCTCCTATTCAGCCTGAGAAACATGAAAATCCTTTGCTGAAGCTGTCAACCCAGGCAACGTTTTGCTCATTAAATAGTAAAAAGATGGGCTTTGCTCAACCAACTTTATTTGAAGGAAGAAGGTCTGCTGTATTAATAGTTTAAGATAACTTTGTGAAGTTCATTCTTTTATAGCATTGCCTTGAATTATTCAGGGATGGCAATAGCAGTCAATGCGAGAAAAAACTAGTCTCCCTTTCCTTTCAACATTCCAAAACACTTCAGAAGGGTGAACTTCCCCAGATATGGAGTCAGGAAAACTGCAATGGTGTAAGGATTTGTGGGTGAGGCTCAATCCATAGTTCAAATTCAAATTTCAGTTTGAAGTTATGTTCCTTCTTGTTATGGTTATCGACAACATGTGGAATGTAGAAACTTATAACATTAATAAGTTTACTTTCAGTAGTCTGACGAGGAAGCTCTGTTTATATTGTGCAGGGAGTTAGGCAGTAAGGCAACAAATGATTCTTTAGCAACAAAAATCATGGACATGGAAAAAACTAAGCCTGCTATGAGACAAAGAGAAACGAGGATGAAATACCTAGATACTCTCAGGTCTGATATTCTTCATTTCTGCAATATATGAATAATTTACCAAATATTGTTGAGATCTTATGCTGCTTCTCTGTTCAAGCATGGACATCAATGAAAAGTCAGCAACAAACAGTGAAAGCACTACAACCTCGGCATCTGTTCCCTCAAACAAAAACAATTCTATGGAAAAACCTCAGATTTCTTCAGGTGAAGGTAGTGGGAAGACCGCTGATCTCTCTGGACTGAAACTTACAGGGTAATTTTAACTTTGTATCTTTGGGAGGCTGTCGTGTGGTTTTGTGGGGAACTCTCACTGATGATTGTGTCTGTCCAATTGGACTATCAGTTTAAGCCTTGATTCAAGAAAGTCCTCAATCCATCAAGATAGCAAACCAGTTGGAAACAGTCAGAAAAGCGTTTTACTTAGAAAATTACCATCTAATGTGGCTCAATTACCGGACACCCAGAAGAAAATGCCTTCTACCCTATCTATGAAGCGAATATTGGAGGTAATGCCTTCACCTTCAGATAATAATCAGTCACACCAATGAACTTGCGAAAGATAGCTGTGGCATCATCTAGTATGCATCATCATTAAGGATATTTTATTAAGTGACATAAAGGATGATACACTATATTTCCAATGAGCTCTGTCTCTTCTACAGGATGCTGCTTCGAATAGTATTCTGTTACGTCCACCTAAACGTCTCTCCTTATCAGCAAGCACAAGCAGGTTCATTTATTTCATTCAATTTTGATAGCTGGAATTTAGTTGTTGAATATATCCTTATTTCATGATAACCTCTGCATTCAGCAGAAATCTTGTGGAAACATCAGGAAAGGTTCTTAACAATAAGGTGATCACTGTGATTTTAATGAGATAAAATGCGTTTATCAATCAAGATGACAATCTAGCAGATATGATTAAACAAAATCAAGATTGCTCGAGGTAAAACGTTTAACTGTACAAGGTATTTCCATTACTAGGTACCCTGCAGCAATCACATGGAAGATGATCTCGTCAAAAGTACAATTGGAAATGGCGAAGTTATGGCAACTCATCTTCCGCTTGAAGTAAAGAATAAAGGAGAGGAAATGCCATTCTCGATTCAAAATGATAGTAACATAAAAATGGCTGATGCTTACAGCAAGGAACTTAACGATGTAAGAATGTTCCTTCAGTAATTTTTCTGGTTTTGCAGATGATAGCATTATTTAGATGTTTCCTTTTTTCTACCACTAAAATCTTCTCAGCACTGCATAATGAGGATCATTTGTACATTCGCAGCTTTGCAGCATCCTTAAGAAGAAGCATGATGAGGCAAAAGATATTTTGGCTCGAGCTATTATAAACAGTAATAAACTGTTGTTGCTCCACGATCCACTACTTGAAAGGAAGATATCCTTCATGCTTTCTATTATTTTTACGGGTTCAATCTTCATACTACATGCTAATGCACCTCGTGTAAGCCTTTACTATTGATAACGTTCGTGCAACTCAGAACATGTTTGCCAGATTAACACTCAGCAGCGTTGATGGATGAAACCAGGCAGTACACTTATTCTTCATATGAAGGTAGCTCACGTTTACTTCATCTCTCTCTCTATACTGCTTTCTACTCGTTTCTTTTAAAAATCCCAACATAACATCAACTCGTTTCTATTTGCAACTATCGTAAGGGTTAGGGAAATCTGGTGGCATTGTTTGGGATGAATTCTGAGGAAACGGAGTCATCAGCTAAAAAGCATGATTACAATCTTCAGTTCTTTTGTAAGTTCTAACAGGTAACAACCAAGAAGTTTATACTCCTGATACATTGTTCCCTTGTCTCATTGCTTGTGGCCATGTTTCATGTATATGGCCGAGCATCATGCTCATTCGTATCAAATCAACCGTTTTTTTGTTGCAACATGCATACGAAGCCTAATAGAAATAATACCTATTTGTTGCTACACAAAGCACATGAATACATTTGATAAAGTTTACTACCTATTTTTGAAAGTATGCAATCTTTGAACATCCCTTCCTTTTTTTCGACTCTTGCGTGAGACATCTCATATAAGATTAATTTTACATTTTCTTAAATGATTAAGTATTACTTTTTATAAAAAATATTATCACTTTTCATTAAAAATATTATCACTTTTATTTATACTACTAGAAACAATTGATTGCTCTACTATTACTTTTTCTTACTAAGTATATTCCCTTCATTCCATTTCTATCTTTACATATTTTCAATTTTGGCGTTTTCAATTTTACATTTTTGTTTTTAGTAAATGAGACTTATACAAATTAATTATTTCTCTCTCCAAAGACTCACACATCACACTAATACACATATTCACTTCACTTTAAAATATTATTTTTCTCACCTTACTACTTATTAAAATATTACTTTTCTTAATTTAAATGAAAAAAACAAATGTAAAATTTGAAACGAAATTGAGGAAGTATCTCTTATGAGATTACTATTTCCCGTCCGCTATTCATGCTTGGGCTTTGGGCCATCTTTCAAATTAGAATGATTACTTAATTAGCCTTTTTTTTATTAAAATATTATTATTTCTCTAACTCTAGCTGGTGTGGAAAGAGGAAAATGAGTTCTTTCTTTAATTAATTTTAATTACATCGCTTATCCCGTTAACAGTTAAAAACCGCAATAATGGACGAACATGTGATTAATGGGGGCACAGTGTGAGACCATCATAATGAGATCATTCTACAATTTAGTAAATTAGTTATAGTTTTTTTGTAAAGATATTATTATTATTTTTTAAATGCTACCTCCTTAGCATTTTTATTTTAGTCGTAATTGTGATTCACGTAGAACAAGTAATGTATTTTTATGTGACTCACAAATAATATTAATGCAACTACTCATTATACATCTATTATATTTCTCATCTCACTATATATTAAAATAGTATATTTTTTAATCTCCGCACAAAAAGCAGATGTCACTATTCATACGAGATGGAAGGAGTATCACTTTTCATTTATATTATAAATTGTTCATAAAATATTTCATTCATCCATCAATAAGGTAATCATTTATTTTTTGCACGTGTATATCAAGGAGTAATATTATTTTATATAAAGTGGATAGTTATATTAATTGTGAGTTGTGGGTCATAGTACATTTTTGCTAGAAAGGGAAAATTAATACCTTTAGTGGACGATTAAAATGACAAAATAAATATCTTACTAGCGGACGTTAGGAGTAGTTCACAACACTTTTTATCAATTGATGATTACTTTTCATTATACTCCCTCTGTCCGCATGAAAGAAGGTCTTTTACTTTTGTACACGTGGATTAAAAAGTATTATTATTTAATGTGTAGTGGGTAGTTGTATTAGTGGGAGTGTGGACCCTATATTTTTATTGTATTAGTGAGTTTGTGTGGGACCCATATGTGTAAAAAAGGAAATGACCCTCTTTGGAGCGGATGATCAAAATGGAAAAAAAAAATCTTCTTTCGGGCGGAGGGAGTAAATGTTATCACTTCTTCGATCTATACAGTTTATGGCTATTTGATCTAATTTTATTTATTTCGAAAAAAATTTAAGTACAACTACATGTAAATCTATTCGACCTACAATTTCGTGTACTCGCCTTAAAGGATACTCTATACGACCCAAGCTGCATATACATATTCAGATGCATATTCAGCCTATTTGTACTTAAATATAAAAAAAAATCAATTATAGTAATTTACAACTCTATTTGACTTACATTTTTTTTCTTAGAAAAAAAAATCAATCCACATTGAAAAAATCCATTTTTTTTTCCATACAATAAAAATTACATAAATGAATACAGTAAATATTAGTAATATATACTTACACATTGCCAAACATATAGTAATTGGTATTTCAAACAACTTTTTTACATAACTTGTGAGGCCAATATTATCATGATGAGAATCAAAAAGTAAAAATATAGAAAAAGTCTCTTGTAGACGGTAATTACGTGAGACGGGTCGACTTGTTGTTAAAGTATGCTTGCTATATAAATAAAGTATGTTAATTTGTAGTTAAAGTATGTTTTTTTTAGGTATGATGAATAATAAATTAAAGTATGCTTTTAAAGTGTTTTAGTATGATTCACTACAAACATATTTTAACTACTAATAAATATATTTTACCTATATAACAATTATACTTTAATAACGGATCGATCCGTCTTATTATCCATCTCACAAGAGAATCCCTAAAAATATATTCTCATGTGACTTGTAGAGCCAAGTAAAGGGGCATTTGATTCATAAACAATAAAAAGTATGTAGAGTAATATTTTTTTAATTAGATGGACAAAATTAAATGTTTTACAATGTGGGTAACATGATTATTTCCACGATGGGATAAAATCACAGTGTTTCTGAGTTCCGAGTATTAATTGAGTGTTTCCGAGTATTAATTGTCTTCTTTAAAAATGAGGAAAAAAGAAGATAGAGAACTGCCGAAACTTATTAATTTTATTACTCTTTACTTTGGATGACTTAAATATCACATGGACGTTGTTTCATGTTTGTGAAGGAATTTTGCTGCCAAATTGTTTTCAGCTGTTATTTACGTAAACGATTAACGTCAGATTAGAGGTAGGTCCCCTGGACTATAGAGAATTTTTGTGGATTTAATATGGACCCCTAATTAAAAACTCTTTCAACCTACCGTAAAATATTATTTCTATACTTTTCATTTCCATTTGGGTCGTCATTCAAAAATTAAAATATCATATTAATTCAATAACGTAAAAATACATTTTGATTCAAAATGACAATGTGAGATCATCTTAGGTGGGATAGATTTTTATTTATTCTTAAATTTATCACTTTTATCAGAGATATGAGAAACACTCATTTGAATCGGATTTATGGTGTAAATCTCATTCACAGAAGACTAACTCCAAAGATATTACTCTTTCCATCTCATATTTAAGTTCATAGTCACATAAATACAAAGATAAAAGAAAAGAAAAAAGTTTTTGACTAGCTTTATTAACTTTTAAGGGTAATATGATATTTTTAGGTAGACAAAGACTTGTATACAACCTTCAATTGGTACAACCTCCGGTACAACCACCTTCATTCACCTTCAATGTGTGTTTTTCTCATTTTTTTTAATTGTTGTTGTACGTTACTGCTTTTTTTATTTTTTATTTTAGAGATATAATTGTAATTTTACCCTTGTGGTTTAGGGTATAATTATCCCCTAGGGTTTAGGATATAATTGTAATTTTACCCTTGTGGTTTAGGGTATAATTATCACCTAGGGTTTAGGGTTTAGAGTATAATTGTAATTTTACCCTTGTGGTTTAGGGTATAATTATCACCTAGGGTTTAGGGTTTAGAGTATAATTGTAATTTTACCCTTGTGGTTTAGGGTATAATTATCCCCTAGGGTTTAGGGTATAATTGTAATTTTACCCTTGTGGTTTATGGTATAATTATCACCTAGGGTTTAGGGTTTAGAGTATAATTGTAATTTTACCCTTGTGGTTTAGGGTATAATTATCCCCTAGGGTTTAGGGTTTAGGGTATAATTATAATTTTACCCTTGTAGTTTAGGGTATAATTATCCCCTAGGGTTTAGTGTATAATTGTAATTTTACTCTTGTGGTTTAAGGTATAATTATCACATAGGATTTAGGGTATAATAGTCATTTAAATAAAATAAATTTAAAAATAAAATAAAAAATAATATTAATGAAGGAGCAGAAATTAATTAAGAAGGGTGGAGACCAAGGTTGTACCAATTCAATTGATACAATCGGTTGCACCCTGACCCCTCTCTTTTAGGTAATAAATAATTTATAAAATCTATTGTCTATGTTAAAAAGTAATGATAATTTTGAAATTAAATTTTACCTTTTAAAATTTTGTATTAAGATGATACTTATATTTTGGGGATGAACCTTATCCGTACAAGAGTTAGTCTCTTATAAATCGGGTTTATATCATAAATCATTATAAATCATGTGGTCCCCTTAATTTAAACACTTCTATATAGAATTGGAAGGAGGATCATAGAATTTACCATGACTCCATTTACACAAGTGCTTGTGATCCGTACAAATAAGAAAAGAGTTGATATCCGGTGCACCCGAGTGCAAGGGTGCACTCATATGTGTAGTATAACTTTTTATTCTATATTGTATACATGTTTCTTAATAATTGTATACTTTTTTCACACTTAGTTTTTCATTAAAAAAAACTAGCATTCATATGTGTATAACTTTTTATTCTACACATGTTTTTTAATAATTGTATTTACACTCAATTTTTTTATTAAAAACCTATTAAAAAATTACACCAACAAAGAGAATACATTTTTATTTATAATGGAGTATATTTTTTTAAAGTGGATGCACGCAATATTTACGCAGTAGTATTGAGCATGACGCACGTGGGCGTTTGCCTGTGGCATGCTAAATTCTCAAAATCATAATTATAATAAATAAATAAAAAAGTAAAAGAAAAACCATGGGCTATACAGTGGTGTGGACTGTGGTGTGGTACAATCTATAGCGTGGAACTGAACGCTTGTTGGTGATGTAGGTGGCTGATAGTGGTCTACAAACCTCCATTTTTCCCCCACGTACTCCAATCGCCATTCTCACGAACCAGCTCAACCCCCAAATCTATCTGCTCTTCCATTTTTGTTCTTCCTTCCATCGTTTACTCCACTAATTGAACCAATATTCTCGATTCTGGTTTCGAGTACGTTATCCCCCCAAGAAAAACCAATTCTTGGCTGTATTCTACACTCACCCATCACTTTTCTTGTTCATTATGATTAAGATTTTGCTGCTATATATTCGCATGTCTCATTTATCTTCCATGGGCATAGTTCTGACACGATTTTTTCTTCTTTCGAAAAATTTTCAGGGATTCTTGTAGTTCTTTGGGGCTATGGAATTCTTGGCAACATCTGAAGGGCAATTGATTGTGGGTGTTGCCGTTGGTCTCGTTGCTATTGGCGCTGCATACTTCTTATTTTCCTCTAAGAAGCCCAAAGGTTCAATGAACTATTGATGATCTGTTAGTTTATGAATATTATCGCCAATTTTAATGCTTGATTTTCTCTGTGAATTTTATGTTCTGTCGTGTTTTCTGGTAGCTTGCATGGGGATAAGGGATAGTCCTTTTTTTTTTTTTACCCTAATTAATTATGGAGGAGATCTTAATTCGGATTACATATTTGAATATCCTGATTTAGTGTGTGCATTAAGTGGGTAATTATGAAGTTTTCAGTGTATGTACGAATCTGGAGTTGCTTTCTTTTATAATGTAATTTTTGTTGGATAAATTTTGTAGCAGTTTTTTGTAGGATGGGTTAATAAGATCTTGCAGGTGTATGTTTTATATTTTTAACTCATTATTCATGGGTGATTTGCAGTATGCTTGAATCCTGAAAATTTCAAGGAGTTCAAGCTTGTAAAGAAAACACAAATCAGCCATAATGTGGCAAAGTTCAAATTTGCTCTTCCCACACCTACTTCTGTGTTGGGTCTTCCTATAGGACAGCATATAAGCTGCAAGTAATTTTGTTACTCCTCACCCTCGTGATTTCGGAATTTTGTCGATTGTTGGAACCTTGAACAAGTTAGACTTGATTATATCCCTGTTTTTTTCAAATTTGTTGCAGGGGTAAGGATAGTCAAGGTGAAGAGGTTATTAAACCTTACACTCCTACTACGTTGGATTCTGATGTGGGATACTTTGAGTTAGTTATAAAGGTGTGCTATGTATATTTTGGAATTCTTATTTTGCTCATGCTGGTAGAAAGCATTGATAGTTTTCTTTTCTTCTCTTTTGAGCTCATTTGGTTTGTGTTACTATATATCTAAATGATAGATGTATCCACAAGGAAGAATGTCGCATCATTTTAGAGAAATGCTTGAAGGTGAATATCTGGCTGTGAAAGGACCAAAGGTACTTTTTAGATCCTATTAAGACCTCGTATGCATTTCTTGAGTTTGGACAAGATGAAAACATTGGTAGATCAATTTGGTTTTTTTGACCTATGTCAAAGTTGACCTTTTGATCATGAGACTGAGTTGGTCTATTTGGAGTGGCTTATATGTTTTAATCTTTCTGTGATGTTGTGGGTGGAATGCATTCCACCGTTTATGTAGAATTGATTCATTAAAAGCATGTTAAATTATGTTCTTATTCACATTATTTCTTCAAAATCAGGGCCGTTTTAAGTATCAACCAGGCCAAGTGAGGGCTTTTGGAATGCTTGCTGGAGGCTCTGGAATTACTCCAATGTTTCAGGTTCAATCTCTCTACATCCATTTGTTTTTCTTGAGATATATTTTGTCTTGATAAGTTATTGGCCTTTTACATGTATGGATGCTTTCATTGATTTATAGGCAATTGATGCGTCTTAATTATCTCTTGGCAGGTTGCTAGAGCAATCCTGGAGAACCCCAATGACAGAACAAAGGTGCATCTGATTTATGCCAATGTCACATATGAAGACATTTTGCTAAAGGTAATTTGTTGTGCCCCTATTTACCAGTTTCTCGGTTGCATGCTGTGTGTCAAAAAATTTGTAGTTGATAAAATTAGTTTAGAAACAGACAAAATTTGGGCCCTTGTTTGGCTGGGACCTCAACAAATTGGCAGCTTCATTATCCTAGAATGAAGTGCAGTTTCAGTTTATAAATTGCTCAGTTGCATTTGAGCCGGATTTGCTATACTGAAGCTTGTGCCGTAGATATGAAGTGGGGGTTGGCCCAATATATGAGATATTTGGAGAAACATGTCTATGATGGTTTTGGTATGGGCATTGGAGACCTTCTGATGTTCAAATTATAAGGGGCAGGGGAGGGTTTATAAAGAATTAAGGAGGAACTATAAAAAAAAAGTTATATTACAGTAAGTATAAATGAAAAACGTAACATTTAGAACATGTGTTTCATTTCATCAATAATGAAGGGATGTGAACTGCTTCTAATTGACCCACAATGAGATCATGGCTTAGTTATTTTATTGTTGATGATATTGTGCACTAGAAATGATTCTGGAAAATTCTGTGAATTAAATTGATGTCTACTTGGTGCAGAATTACAGTAAAATGGCAAAAAAATTTATGTGATTTGTGAGTTTCATTATTAGAGATCTTATAATTAAATTCTGATGTTAAGGGATGCAATACGTAAAGATGTTTCAAGTTATGATCCTGAATAATTCTTGCTTCGGGTGCAGGATGAATTGGACAGTCTTGCTAAAAACTACCCCGGGAGGTTCCAAATTTACTATGTACTCAATCAGGTAAATTTATCTCCATATTCTGTGTAGTAACATTTCCGATCAGTCTGTTTCTGTGTTTCTCATTTGAAAGGATTACTTAATCTTACAAAAAATATAACACAGTATAAATCATTGAATAGCATTCAAGTAATCCACATTTATACAGAACGCCAAATATTCTAACTGATTAACTCATTGTTCATTTGGTATTCTATAGCCTCCTGAAGTATGGAACGGTGGAGTTGGTTTCGTCTCAAAAGAAATGATTCAAGAGCACTTACCAGCACCAGCCTCTGATATTCAGGTATGAATTTAGCTGTGCGGAAAAATTGTATGTCGAAATGGAATAATTTCAAATGCAAACCTTTTAATTCTGGTCCGTCCTGCAGATTCTGCAATGTGGTCCGCCTCCAATGAACAAGGCCATGGCTGCTCATCTTTATGCTATTGGGTACTCCTCTGAGATGCAATTCCAATTTTAAGAAGCTTGAAATTGTCATGTTCTTGAGGAGAATAAATTATGATTTTCTAGGATTTTTTCTAATTATTTTTCGAGCCTATAGAATTTTGAACTTAACATTGTTGAATGAAAATAAGGGAGCTCAAGTTGTATTCATCATGTCCATTCCCACTTGTTATTGCACATGTTTTTGGTACAGTGCTTACATGTCTACGTTTTTCAATACTGCTTAGTTGTAGCTAGCATGAATCCATTTGTCCATTCGTCTCGTCTCATGACTCGTTTCACATAAATATCACATTACAAGAGACTTTGTCAATATCACTGAATGTTGTTATTTGGTGTTTTGGTGCATAGATAGTAAAGCGGAGAAATAGAAGTTGTGTATAAATATGGGGAAGGAGCGAGTATTGTGGGGGAAAAAAAGGTTTTTCTGTTCCACTCAAAACCATAAAAAATGTAACTTTTGGATTAATTTGAAATTATGAGACAATTCATTTTTCTCTTAATATTTTATGCATAACAATAAATATGGTAAAATAAAAAATTGTAAGTATTTTTACTCCCTCCTCCAAACAATACATGCACTTTCTTTTCATTATTATTTTTTCATCGGGTAGGTCTTGCGTGACACTGTTTCACGTTATATAATTTTTCACTTTTTAAAATAGTTATCACTTTCGCTATAAAATGTTATCATTTTTTTATTTATACTATAAATTGTTCATAAGATAACATTATCACTTTTCATTAATTTATTATCACTTTCTGGTCGTCTCACGTAAGTCTTTACGACAGTCTCACACAAGTCTTTGCCTTTAATAATATCGTGCTCTTTATTTCACTAACAATCTAAAATACTTCTTATTTTTCTTATATCATTACATTTAAAAAAAATCTTAATTTCACATAGTATTACCTGGAGGAAGTAATTATCCTTCCTAAGCTTAAACAAGTCATTTTCAAGTTAAATTGAATATTAAAATAAATTCATTATATATTATGTTTAGTTTGAACTCAATTAAAAAATGTTTGAAATTTCTAAGTGAAATTAAACATTAAAATAAATACATTATATACTAAGTCGAGTTTGAACTCAACTCAAAAAATGTTCCGAGCCGATGATAAGTAATAATAATAATATAATAAGACTCCCAAATAACTAAGTCCACTCAGAGATCTACTTTAGTCTCAGAACTTTAATTTATTTAATTTACAAAAAAAAAAAAAAAAGCCTTCCCCAGTAGAGTGGCAAAATTATGCATAAACGGGTTTGTTTATTACAAAAACAATAGCCCGCTTCTTCAGATTTCTCCGACACTCGCGCTCTTCACTATTTTCAACAATTCAATCCTTCTTCAACACAACAATTCACTGCAATTTCAAGATCTAATCTCTTCAATTATTCTAATTTTTTCTCACTTAATTTTGGTATATTACTCCATGAATCCATCTGGGTTTTGAATCTTGCTCCACTTTGTGGTAAATGAAATTAAGAAAGATTTAATCTTTTTCTCTTTCTCTCTCATCTGATTGTTTGGTCATAACAGATTCTGTCTTATCCTCATGCATGCAACTTTATTACAGTTTAGAAAAAGCAAATGTGATAATAAATGGCCTGATTTTCACCTTGATTCTTGAAAACAGGGGATTTTTCCTTTCTAGAATGTCAAAATCAAATAAATCTCTCTTCTGTACCTTCTTGATTGCATCCACCTTGTTAATGTTTTCTTGGTTATTAGTTTTGAGATCCACCAATAGAAACTACAACCTTCTTACAATGGCAGAAACTCACAATCTTGATGCTACAACATTGGATCAAGCATGCATTCACAACAGGAGAATCCTCAAAGTTTTCATGTATGATCTGCCCCCCGTCTTCCACTTTGGCCTCCTACGTTGGAAACCCAAGGGCCCGAGAGTGTGGCCCGACATGATTCGGGCAGACCAGCCCGAATACGCAGGTGGATTGAACCTGCAGCACAGCATAGAATACTGGCTCACTTTGGACATCCTAAGCTCACAATTTTCCCATAATCTGAGTGGCCGCAGTGCTGTAAGAGTGCGAAATTCGAGCGAGGCGGATGTCGTTTTCGTCCCTTTCTTTGCCTCCATAAGCTACAACAGGTACTCTAAGAAGAAGGATGAAGACAAGAAATGTCTTAATGATTTATTACAGGAGAAGTTGGTGGCATTCTTGGTTGCTCAGAAGGAGTGGAAGAGATCAGGTGGAAAGGATCATATTATAGTTGCTCATCATCCGAATAGTTTGTCATATGCAAGAATGAAGCTATGGCCTTCAATGTTCATTCTTGCAGATTTTGGGAGGTACCCTCCTACAGTTGCTAATGTTGACAAAGATATTATTGCACCTTACTATCATTTGATCCCATGTTTTGACAAGGATGGGTCGGATTTCGATAGTCGAAAAACTTTGCTGTATTTTCAGGGAGCTATATACAGAAAAGATGTAAGCAAGCATTGTTTCTTGCTGTGTTTATGTCAATAGTTAAATGTGTTGTTGAATTAAACAAATCTGCATCCCATTTGTTTCCAGGGGGGAGTAATCAGACAAGAGTTGTACTACATGTTGAGAAATGAAAAGGATATTCATTTCTCATTTGGAAGCATCCAAGGTGATGGCATAACCAAGGCTACTGAGGGTATGCAGTCATCAAAGTTCTGTCTCAACATAGCTGGAGACACGCCTTCTTCGAACCGACTCTTCGACGCCATAGCTAGCCACTGTGTGCCTGTGATTATCAGTGATGAAATAGAGCTACCATTTGAAGACATTCTTGACTACACTGAGTTCTGTGTATTTGTGTCATCATCAGATGCTCGAAAGCAGGATTTTCTCATCAATTTAATCAGAGGTATTGGCAAAGATGAGTGGACTAGGATGTGGAGAAGGCTTAAAGAAGTTGAACATTTTTTTGAGTATCAGTATCCTTCAAGGGAGAATGATGCAGTTCAGATGATATGGCAGGCGATCTTGAGGAGAGTTCCGGCCACAGAGAGGAAAATTAACCGAGGGGGTCGATTTTCGAGAACGTTGGTGGCGGATGCAGATAGAGTGCTTAGATCAGTTAATGTGCCAAGAGATTTTTGGTGACAGTAATCAGGTTTTAGAGCTTCTTGTGGAAACCCTGTTGGTGGATTACATCGGGCGTTGATTTTATACGAACGGACGGACGTGATTGCGTACCGGGCGTAGGGCCTTTGAGCAATGCAATTTATCAGAGAATGCACTGCACCAAGATAAGAGTGATATATGTTGTACATAGTGCTATTGCATAACAAATCAATTCGTTTTTGTATCCTTTTCTGTTAACTTGAAACTGTTGTGACAAGATGTAACATGGTTAAAGAAGAGGATAATAACAGAGTCCAACAATTGGACCAAAATTTACAGATGAAGGGGCAATAATAATAAAACTTTATTGTTAAATAGATATCCACTGAATGATGGTATATGTATGCCTTTTTAAGCCTGCAGAACTGTGCATTTTTTAAATTCTTACATATATATATTATGATGATAAGTAATCAACTATGGAGTTTATTTTAATGGAATCAAACTCAATATAAATTGGAATGAATAGTAAACAAGTCAGAAGCATTCTAATTAGATGAAGATAAATCAACACCTGCAAAACCTACATTACTACAAACAGAGGTGATAGCAATGTAAAAGAAATCCTCTATCCATTAATATTTCTACATGAAAAGCCAAATGTCTCGTTTCTGTTAGACTTTATCCAAATGTGTCAATGAGGAAACCCTTGTAGATGCTCATGAACTTCGCCACAAATGCTGCATATTTCATTCAAGAAACAACATATAGTTTCAGCATGTAAATGACATCACGAGCTGGTAAATACAATTTCTGAACTTAACTATGAAATTAAGACCGAAAATGAGGAACTCTGTATGACAAAGTAGCTTTCGAGCTACCTTATAAATAAAGTCTAAGGAACAACAAAGCCATGTTACGAAAAATGAGGTGTTCACAAATTTGTTTGAGAAAGTAAATGGTAATAATGTTCATATCAGTGGTAACAATCATATTCTTTCCATCTCATTGATCTAATTAGCTATGCTATAAAGGTTGATAATTTTATTAAATTATTGTCGTGTGTCATAATCAATACCCAAAATTCACCACATGCCCCAAGGGTTTAATAATCAATTGTAGGATATAATTTATTTATATTGTGAAATACCAATCAAACATTAGACGTGGAATAGGGAATTCAATCCGCTTGCCGGGAGTGGGCTAAGGAGGAATAGGAGAGCTACGTTAAACATTCTCACAGTGTTCAGTATAACCTTTATGACATACCTTCAAGGTGAAATATTGCTTTTTGTCCAAGGCGCAATCTGTGCTCCTGTACAAGCAAGTTATTAATTCCAAATGTTTGATCATATAGAGAAACTAAACAAGATGTAGATTGCGTAATTATATGCAATTATTAGGTATGCATGAGAAGCCGACATGAGAAATCAAACAATTATAACACTCTGTCCAAGCCACATATATTTTCTGCTATAGATCAAAATATGGTTTAAAGACAGCAATAGACGTCAAGAAGAAGTTAGTCAAGGTGGGGGCGGCCACAAACTTACATAATACGCAGCCCAATGAGAGATCTCATGCTTTAGCTCAGAATCCAATTTCTTCAACAATTCATATAGCAACCTCTGCAAAAAATAAATTATTCTTCAGCTCAATAGTGGAAGTGCTAATTATCACTGCTTTGACTTGAAGAAGAAATTGGGATTGGAAAGCACTAAAAAATGGGATTGGAAAGCGGTAAGGTAGACCTTTAGTATGATTTCTGGAGGAATGCAGTTGATGAGTAGCTCATACAGCTTCCCTCGGACCTCAAACAACCTACATAAAAAATGTTATATCTATTAGGCAGAATTGCAGAAGACAGTAATATAGATATTATATTTACTAAAAGGCAAAATTACCAAAAGAAGGTGAATTAGAGAATGTGTAGTGTTACTTCAAAGTAGAACATTGCTATTTATAACTAAATCTCCCCTATTTCTCAGAGAAAACATTTTGCAGGAAAAAGCAATGGTAATTTTTGACTAAACCTTGCGCTTAATCAATTATAAAATGGATAGGTGCACCCATTCTACGCGAGTTCCTTCTGGATCTGCTACCTATAAAACACACATGACAGAACATTTTTTTCCTAGAGAAAAGCCACAGAAGGGCTACAGAAATAAGACTTTTCATGACAGAAAGGTGCAAATAAATCAAAGAAATTGTGATAGGTTCTTATATGCAGCATTTAAAAAATTATAAAGTCATGCCAAAGAAAATTTATGAAGACTAGCATCCCGCATGAAACTATAATGTGCGGCCAGGCACAGTTACAAGAGGTGATACACAAGGGGCACTAATGTCAGCACTGTAAATGCAAGAGAAATGTGATTTAAAGTAGCATGACTCCTGCGCTTGGCCCTCATGAGTGGTCTTAAACACCAATGTTTTCTTTATTAAGTTCATTCTTGGACGTTTATATACATTTATTTAGCTTATAGTCGTACATTTGTACTCCTATATTTTTATTTTAGAACAAATATTAAGTAGACTAATTCAAAATTATTAATATATTATTAACTTTAAATAAGATTTACATATTTTTTGTTAATTCTTTATTTTGAGCCTTGCATACAAGAGGAACGAGCCTAAGGTGCGTCTTGCACCTGGGCACCAGGGAGCCCTTTGCGCCCCAGTGTGCCTTGAGCCTCTAATGAATGCAAATACAGATATGTGCTGTCAAAATTACTTACTAGAAAAAAGTAAGGAAATATATAAGCAAAAGTTTTTGATTAAGATAACTAGGATAAAGTATAATTGTTAAACCTTTTAGGGCTCTGCTCCTTAAACATGCTCGATGCTATTTCAGAGACATATTCTTCCCAATCCATGGGGGGTATCGGTTGATTGGTTGCAAAAGGATACCTAATATGAAACAGTATAGGCATTACAGAAAAATCTAGTATGCATAATTAGTTTAGAATACACAAAGAGATCATTGCAAGCGTGAGTTGAGGACAGGCAAAGGAACATACTGCTGAACACGACATGTTTCAAATGACAATATTGCTCTCCTCAGGCTCCTGTTAGACTGCTGTGCTATTCGATCAGCAAATCCAGGTGGAAGTTGCAATCCTTCCTTCTTGCCAATAAATTCCAACACGTTCACGATCTGAAATTAAGAAACTAATAAATCAACATAGAATTGATGGTATATCAGGATTCGGTGACATGGTAGACACATGCTGTAAGTGCCTTTAAGATGATTCCATTAATACAGATAGGTACAACCAGGCAGAATTGTCGCAATCAATAAGATACTATCATATATCAGGATTAGTATGGTGGCTATTCCTTACAAAAGTGTATGAAAAAGAGAGAAATGATAATAACTTCTCCTTCTGTTGGTGCATTTATTCGCATATTCAAACAACGGGAACGGATGGCCTCAGTAACCTTGGAGGAGCTGTTACAGCATAGAATTAGTCTGCAAAATGCACTATATTTCTCCATTGTTCTCCGAAGAGAGTGCTGGGCCTCCCTTGATAGTTTGTCAACCTCATTCAACATGAGAACTGAGATGCACCAAACAAATATCATTGATATGGTATAACTTATAAAGCTGATTAAAATCACAAATAGTTGCCAAAACATTACAGGAAAAAAAAAAGTACTAGAAGACATGTTCCAATCTGTTATGTCATATCTATTCCTTCATACTATTTCAACAACCAAATTTTGTTCTATATCAGAAATGAAATAGCAATAGAAGCATCTTTACAAATTTTACCAGTGAACTACAATCACAATACAAATTAAGCTGCAAGTCCAGTGTTACCTTTGAAACCCTTCTTCCCCTTAGTGTCGATTGGTCGATTCTTAGCCATTTCCTTGATTATCTCCTGAACCACATATCTATCCTGGAATCCTGCATCACTTGGATTCAGTTCAACATGGTGCGTGCTTGATATTGTTGTGAGCTCTACATCAATTTTTCTAGTCCCAGCCTGGAAATACAATTGTCAATTTACATAAACCGAAAAAAAAAATTGAAAATCAAACAATGCAATGACTCTTCATGGTGGGAGCAAAGGACTCACATCAACTCTCCAGTTTTTGTTTTCCACCTTAACCTGCAAACAAGATCCAAAGAGTCAAAACTAAAGAATTCTTCATTAAAAAGAACAAGTGCAACTTGCATTGAATAAAATTAGAAGTTCTAAAATTTTCTAGCATCATCCTTGACAAGATAAAGGACCAAGTCACTCTAGAGAACTGGAAAAGCAACACAAAAACTAAAAATTTGCTCATGTTGCTTTTTTAAAAGAATATCAAATTAAAGGATTGGAAAGTACAACTTTCATGGGCAATAGATTTCACTTTTCATCAAACTGGCATTTAAAAGCAGAGAATGTTAGAATGCCATAGGAAAAGGAGAGTTTTCATATCATTCATCATTGCAACGTAGAACGACTCCCCAACCTAACAATTGCACACAAATACTTCATCTTTTGCACTACCATTCCAATTTATACGTCTCTTACTTGCAAATCACAAAACTGAACCCCAAGAAAAAGCGATAGAAAGCGAAAATTTTTAAAGAAATTACTAATAGTCACCTTATCTGCTCCGGGACCAAAGATTTGTCTGAGAAGGGCCATTATTAGGGTTTTCTTACCCGACCCAGATGGCCCGTAGAACAGCAAATGGGGACAATCCTGCTCTGTCACCTGAAATCAAACAAAAAAAGAAAATACATGAAGGACAATCAACAAATTTCGAAAATCTTGGTAATTACAAACTTTGATTGATTGCAATAATTACCAATTTCTTGAGATTTTGAGCAATATCTTGGTGAACCAGAACCTTGTCTAGGGTTTTGGGACGATACTTGTCCACCCACAACATCTCTTCTTCAATTTACAAGATTCTTGTTCACGAATTACTACACACACTAAAAGGGTGAGAAGAAGGATGATTTCTGAAGTGTGTGAAGACGGAAGTGGAGGAGTGGCGGGAATTGGTGGGTTGAAGAAACACGCTAAAGTGTTATAGAACCTAAAGTCGCACCCATTTATAGTAGCACTTTTAAATACTATTAATGGGCCGCTGGGCCACTAGAAGGCCCATGTAATATTGAAATGATCCTTGATACCAGAAGGCCCAATATACTCAACAGTATGACATCACTTTAATATTAAAATTAAAATTGAAATTGAAATTAAGAGTCCGACTAGGGTGCATCGGGTAGACAATTGTAGTCGTTAGATTACTTTATCATTCAATCTCCACCATTGATTAAAATAAAATAATTAATTTTATTTTTATAAAAAAACTACTCCCTCCCCTATTTTACCTATAAACTTGGGGGTGCACCAGTATTGGTGCACCCCGGAATAACCCTGAAATTAATATAGATAATATATTTTTTACAATTTATTTATTAATTAAAAATAATAAATTACTCATACAAAGATCAATAAAGTTATTTAAAAAAAATAACTTTATTAGTTTTCATGAAAAAATAATAATTATTCTCAATTTGGCAAGAGATGTTCTACTATATTCTAGACGCAACTTTAATGCGTGTGATTGAAATTTTATTTGATGAATAACGATGAAAATAAGTTAAACACGTTTTTAGACAACTTAAAACATTTTGTTGTATAACGTACAAGTTATAGATATTGCCATTGGAAAACCACATCATTTTATCTACTCTAGTAGATGCGTGGGCTCATTGAATATTTATTTGATAAAAGAAAATAAAAAATTTGAATTTAATTATTTTATTTTTCTTATAGATGTTTTCAATTCTATATTTTTTAGAAGCAGGTGAACTTCTCTACATTAATTAAAAAGAAAACACTCCATGGTAAAAAAAAAAAAACTATATTTTAGGTAGATTTAAGATTTTTTTTTTTTTACCAAATGTATTGAATTTTCCTGGTTTTAGTGAGTTATTATTTAAGAATTGAATTGAATTGAATTTCTATAGGATAATTATAATTTAAGATTGAATAAATGTAAGGAAAATGTACCAAGTTAAGGATAGATGGAGTTTTTGCATAGATAGATTATATGGTGAATTAATTCCCCAAAATTGATAACATGATCTTCAAGATTTTGTTTTTTAATTAATAAATATATAATTCAAGTTTTCTATTACAATTGATTAATTAAGGCATATATGAGATCTCGATCCATGTTATAAATTTCATAAGAGCAGGGCAGCTGTGGATATTGTTGGGCATTTAGCACAACTTAGGCGTAAATTACGAGATAAACTCACTTTACCAATTAATAAAGTCATCATTTTAGCAAAATATTTTTTTTATTATGCTAAGTAATAGTAAACAAATTACTCCATTAATAATAATAATGAGTTAATTTCTGAGAATGGTGCACGTAATTTTTTTCATAGGAAAAAGAAAATGTTAATCAAGAATATAATATCCAAAAGAAAATATTTTAAAACATATAATTTGTATGTCAACATGGTTCAGCAAAATTAATCGTCTCCTCGCCTCACTTACTAAGATCAATGAATTGTTGTAGGCATAATTAGAAAATTGATGTATCATGAGATAAAATGAAAAATAAAAAATGTGAGAAATAAAAATAAATAGAATCTTTTAAAAATAAAAATATGTAAAATATAAAATAAAATGGAATATGTAAGAATCATCATCAAATCAAATTAATAACTAGCATATGAAAAATAGGAAAATACTAAAATATGTAAGAATGAAAATCAAACAGTTTATGTGAAAATAGATCCAATAAATATATTAATAAAGAGCAATTAATGTGAAAATCCCATCCACCTCAGAAAAAGAAACAGAAACAATGGGGCTGTGAGGTGGATCCAACAGAGGGGCGATTATCCATGTTTGTTCAACTTGTAATGAAGAAGAGCATCCCCATGGTCCGCCCATCAATCATCACTCCTTTTCTTGACATTATGCTAATGTCTTCTATATTTCAATAATCTGCATTTAAAGCAATATTATTATTTTTTATTAATTGAATATTATTTTTTATTATAAAACTTGTCATTTTTTATTTGTCTCGTAACATATGTCCATGTTGGGTTAAAATTAAAAATAAGAAAAGGTTTGTATTCCCCGTTATCCATACTATATATTTTCCATAAATCACGATGTAATAATAAAATTAATTTAATTTTAAGAAAGTTAGTCCTCAGGTCCCAAATTAAAGAGCCCTTCTTTCTTAAACATAATCCATAAAAGAAAAAAAAATTTGCAATTATAGATCATTATTCAGATGTAAGAAAATGATCATAGCGAAGACAAGCATGCATAAAGTTGACGAAAAAACTGAAATATTAATAGAAAATGATGATATTATTAAGATCGAAAAAAGTGATTAGCAAAAGTAAGAGCAGGATCATGCGTTTCTTCTTCATCAGTTTCGCGATGTTCATGAATGGGTTCGAAGCTGTTGGCTTCTCCGAAGTTGGTCGTAAAACTATGCATGCTTATGAGATTATTCGAAGCCGATGATGCATTAGAGTAACACATTTGTTGTTGTTGGGGCGACGAACTCTGCAGTGCGTTCGCCATTATTAATCTGCTGTTTATCACCTGGCTTTGCACCATCGACACTTCTGCTTGGAGGGATGCCACCTGTTAAATGAATCACAAACGATACCTTATTAAGACAAACTCATACCCTACTTAGTACTTACGTTGAACTACTATTTCTCTTGTCAAGTCTTTTTGATCTGTTCACATTTTCTGTTACATTTTGGTGTTACATCTCCTGTTACAAACCATTGGATGATTGACACGTAGGATAATATAATTTATACCCTAACAATCAACCCTAAGGGGAAAGGTTGAGATTTTCCTCCCCGTATACGTGTCATTAATCTAACTCATGTAACAGGAGATGTAACACCAAAATGTAACAGGACATCCAAGATCCTTTCCGATACGAGTATATTGTAAGTCGTGGATCATATGTTGTAAATGCATGAGTAGTTTTACTAGGATTTTTTACCTTTAAAATTTAAAAATAATCTTTAGGTCCTTCATTGTATATAATTGTAACGGATGGATTAAAAATTTGCTAAAAATAAAAGAATTTGTGCACTAATTGCATTTATATGGGCTTATCTATCTTTGAAGTTGGCACCAATATTCTATTACATTTGATGTTACATCCCTTATTACATGCGTTAGATAAGTGACACGTGTGCTAGAGAAAATGTCGAACATTTCCCCCTTAGAAATGATATTTTTCTTTTAAGGCATAGATCGATTTTGTCTATATTATACGTGCATTCATCCAATGATTTGCATTGCAGTAGTAAATGTAACACTAAAATATAATAGGAGATCGGGGGTGGTGAATTACTATCGCTTGAAACTAACAAAAATTTAAGGAAATTTTATGTTCACACTTTGTAAATCACATGCCCAAACTTTATTAACCCACATATTAAATCGATGTGAACAAAACACTCCTTTATGCCCGTCCACACATAGTTTTTAAACTTTGATCTTATTAGGATTTAGTTGTAATCCATATAATATTATTATCTTTTTATATCTATTTCTTTTAAATAAATCCGAGCCAATACACCAATCATACATGAGTTCAACTCATGACTTATAATTTTTTAATAATTTAGAATAATTTTAATATTACTCTGTCTGTACTTGTTATGTATATTGTATTGTGATCAACACCAGCTCATCACTGCAACTGTATATTCTCTGTGTCGTCGCTATTAGATTTAATAGCTACTATAGTATACTAAAACTCCCATCTTTCATGGTCAGCTTTAAACTAATTTTATACTAACTCTCATTTTTAAATCTATATGAATATATTGCTTAAGTTTAGTATATATACCCTAAACAAATACTCCATTTTAAGTAATCTTGAACATTAAACATAAGCAAGCCGTAATTATACGTAAATAATCAATTAAAATATTTAACCTGCTGTTGCAAAGCAATAATTGTGGACACACAACCATAAACAGGGTCGGAGAGCCTCGCCTGAGCCTCGTACGATATGGTGACCACCGCGTCGTGCCGCCGGTTGGACGGAATGTGCAGCAAGAGCTTCGACACGTTGCTCGCCCAGAACACCTTGTGCACGGCCGCGAACCGGGCCGCACCCTGATCCGACCCGAAATGAGGGGCGAAAATGCATCCACTGATGCACTTCCTTCTCAAGAACTTGCATGCACCGCACGGGGCGCTGGTCGGGGATGCCCCGTCAGCTGCCTCCGCGTGGCTGGCGGCGCTCCGCTTTCCAGGGCCCCTGCTGCGGGTCTCAGACGACGTGCCGTCGCCTTGGGGGACATCCATGCAGATTAATTATGAGTGTGTGGTGGTAATTAATTAGTGTGGGAATATGGGAAAGATTTATAAGGTTTAGTTAAAAAGGGGAGAATTAAGGGTGTTAAGAATTGTGTTTATAGGAATAGTAGAAGGCCTAACATGAAGGGGGAGCATGCAAGTCTCGTGAAGGCTGGCAAGATTAGTAAACCTTTAGAGAGAGAGGGAAGAGAGAGAGAGAGACAGAGAGGAAAAGAGCCTGGTGTGTGAGTTGCATGCATGTGCAAAGAGAGTGTTTAGAAGACTCTAATTTCTAGATTATTATATTAATTAATTTCCTTATTACTAATCTTAATCTTTTCTTGAAGCCCATTTCTAATCTTAATCTGAGGATTGAACATATTAGTAAATTATTTGTGAAATACCAATTCACTTGCATAAACTTCTGATATTCATCAAACTTAGGTATTAAGAAATCCACTTCCACAAGAAATAGAAGCATTGAATAGATATAATCATAGAGTGATCCATGTATATGAAACACATATTTTCACTAATAAGATAATTCATTTTGATCATTGATTCTTGAAGTGTTCATTTTACATTTTAGCAAAATCACAAAGGGGTCTTTTACATCATTTTCGTATACCATTTTCTTTACCACACATTATATAATTAACTCGTAAGAGAGAAAATAAATTCAATCATCGCCCCTAGCGTTTAAGCTTTTCTTTTTAGGGTATAATTTCACTCTCTTCTACATGTCATTCATCCAACAATATGACACAAAAGATAATGTATCAAAATAGCACAGAAAATCTGAACTGTAGCAAAATAACTCCAAATATAATCTCTCACTTACTACTAATACATTGTAACTTATGTTGAAATTAAATGATTAAATTTAATTTAGGGTGGGAAAAAAGTAAAAAAATAATGGGTGAGGTGTTGTTTGTTGGGAAGGCACAAGAATTGTGCTGGCGTGGCGTGTGGGATGGTGGGAGCCAGAGGTGTCAAATCATGCGGGGGAGCACATTTTGAGTGTTACCATATTGCATCTTAAGTGTGTACACATGCCACTAGATTGCCACAACTGCACACCATTACTAAATAAAACTCATAATTAACTAGTAATTAATATCACACTAATTGCTAACTAATTGTAAATAATAATGCATGACATGATATTTTGCTCTCTGTTTGTATCATTACATCAACACAGGACTTTCATATTTTGTTCAAAGTAAGACCATAACCATAAGCATTAAAGCAGTCAAAATGATATCCTAACAAATATCCTAACAATGAACTCTGCAGTTTTACAAGAAAATCAATGCAATGCATGTTGTGAAGTCTTACTTTGCTACAGTTTGCTGTTTGCCATCCGGAATGGCAAACAGAACTATGGGCTTCGAAGGTCGAACGAGAGGGGCGTCGCATCGATAATACCCTTTCCTCTCCAACTGCATGACATCTCCGCGCTTCACATTTCGCATATCAGACTCCCCGAGTGCTAACGTCTCTGTTCTCGTGGTGGGATTCACCACATCTGTGAAGTCTTCATCTTCCTCCAGCTGTACATATGATACATCAGATAGTTTGAACGAGTTAATCATGGAGCATTGGCAAAGGTTCTGTAAAGTAGCACAAAAATGAAAGTATTACCTTTTTCTTTGTAATGAGATAATCAAAGTCGACTAGTATCAGTCGAACAAGCTCATTGCTATCTGCAAGCCAGGTGAGTTTCAACTTCGTCTTCTTCACACTTCCTTCCAGATGCAAAACTCCAACCAGCTCAGTGATGATTCCGTTTTGGTCCTTCTTGATATCTTTCACAATTGCATTACCCCAATCCTTTAAAGTTACTTCCTCGTTCATGGAGATCGACACAGCATCAGCATAATCTATCCATAATCTGTTGGAATAAGTCACAGTTTTTTCTCCAGCACCCTCATATTTTTTGTGTTTTGGCAAGATGCGAACGAAGGGGTCCTTGGGTCCGTCAGTTAAAGTTAGCAATACACGTTGTTCTTCTATGATAGCAGTATGCCTAGGACACACAGGATCTATGATCTTCTTATTAATGGCCCAAAGTTTATCCCACTCCATCAGATTGAGATTCTTAGACGCACCCTAATCAGTACACAGTTAAGGCAAAATCAGTCTACAAATCGCAAATGAATTAGCTTGCACACCACTATATGGACAAACACTAAAATTAGATATATAAACATTAAATATAATTAAGAAAAACATCAAGGCATCACTTGTATCAATAAATGGTACTGCACACATTAATGGTGTTATTGAATTGAGACTTACTTGTTCCAAGATGAACTGAATTAGAGCTTCAATCTTCAGACCTCTTCGCACTATTCCTTGGACAGTAGGAAAACGAGGATCATCCCAACCATCAACCTTTCCATTTTGCACAAACCATAGTAGCTTGCGCTTGCTAAGAAGCGTATATACCATGTTCAGCCGACTAAATTCATAAATATGGACCTTTCTGAATCCCATATCTTGCTGAATTCTGTAATATTGATCATTGCGATCATGGTACTCACTTGATCTAAGCGCGTGTGTGACACCTTCAACAGCATCAACGAATGGACAACAAAAATCATATGTTGGATACAATTTATATTTAGCTCCAATTCTATGGTGAGGGGTCAAATTACAGCGGTAATATACAGGATCCCTTAATGACTTGTTCAGGTCTTGCATGTCCAACTTTCCTCGGAGACAACACATTAAACCCCTCTCTGAACCAGCTATCATTTCTTTCCACAAGTTCAAGTTCTCCTGCACAGTGTTACTTCTGCACTTTGATTCTATTCCCTCCATCCTTTCATCCTGCATCTGCAGACGTGGGGTATCATCAACATAGGCCTTGCCCTCTTTAATCAATTTCTCAGCCATTTCCATGAGCTGGGGAAAGTAGTCTGATGTGTATGTTACTGTATTGTACTTAATTCCAAGCGTCTCAATATCTTTTAGAAGATTCTCCACAAACTCACTACTTTCCTTGTCGGGGTTTGTGTCATCAAAGCGCACAATCAACTGGCCTTTGTACCGCTCTGCAAAATACTGGTTTAACAATGCAGCTTTTGAATGGCCAATATGAAGGAAACCACTGGGTTCTGGTGCAAAACGCAGTTTCACCTTTCCAACCTCAGCCTCTGGGAGATCCACCTCAAAGGCCCGTGTTCCAGTTGATTCGGGTGCTTGGACACCATTCTCCACAGCACTTGATCGAGAATTAGATGATGGAAGCTCTTTTAACTTAGTAGTTGCAGCCTTTGTAGAACCTTTCTTCCCAAGATACGCTGAAGTAAATTCACTCAAAACAGATTCATATTCAGCAAATATCGAGTTGAACCACCGAACCAAATTTTGATACTTCTTTGATTTTCTCAAACTTTCCCACCTCTGACCAGCAGCTGAACGGGAAAAAGCAGCCAAAATAAATATAAATGAAATCAATATCCTCTAAGAATTAGAATTTCAAATACTTGCAAATGATGGAGTATGTCAAATACAGATGGCGGGAAAACTATAATGCATGTAGAAAACCATAGTAAATGTCATTTATCAGAAAAAAGTCAAACATATAATCAAAGGGGCAGTAGAAAAAGAAACTCTAACAAAGTTCCATTTACTCAGAATTAGACAATTCAATTATATAGAGGTAGAAAGTTCACCTGTAAGACCAGCCCAGACTGCAACATCTGCTATTGATATCCCGTTACCAACCAGAAAAGTATGCTGAAGTAAACACTCATCCACGAAGTGGCATGCTCCCTCAAACTCAGATCCAGATCCAAATATTGGTGCATAATCAAGCCACTCATCAATCTATTAGACCAAAAAAATTGAAAGCAAAGTTTTTCAGAATTTTATAGGAAATCAAAAACATACTTTGTTCAAATTTGAAAAAGGAACTAAAAATTAAAATGTTTCGTAAAAGGAACCTGGCTCGTTTGATAAGCATCTAGTCCATAGAAACCAGGGATGCTTGATATTCTACCAATGTATCTCAAAATCACATTTGCTCCATGCAGTCTTTGACTGAAAATTGATTACCATAAAAATAATAAATAATTTTTTCTTTCTTCATGCAAGAAGACTTAGATGAAAAGGAATAACAAATTAATGTTAAGCAGAATATAATACTTAGGGCTGTAGTCTTGTAGAGATAAAGTTTCTTTCATGGCTTCCAAAAAGCCATACGAAGTTATCCCTTGTAATATACTCTCTATTGTCACTAAATATTGAATTTCATAGCAGGAAGTTTCAAACTCCAGCCCTAAGTTTATCAAATGAAAACATAGGTCTGTTTTTTATTTAAGACGCATCTGTTTCTTCTTTGAGACTAATTCGGGCCATTACTTCAACCCTAACCAAATATCAAGCTAAGATCATTATCCCAGAACTTCAAAATTCAACAAATTTTATTGCCACCCAGTCCTAGATCCAGAGCTTTGAAAGGTCGGAAAACACTCCTTTCAACTTGAAATCTAATTGATTGAAACCAGAATCCTATCATAAACATACATTCCAATAATTCCACAAGTTTAAATACAATTACACTGCAAAGAGAAGAAAAAAGTGTATACGATAATTATGACTAGATTTTCAAAGAATAGCACGAGAACTGACCTACTCTGTAGAACAAGAGTCGGCGGCGAACCCGGAGGAAGCTTCGCACTGGTGGCGAGAGGCAAACCGGAGATTTTAGCGGCGGCGATGGCACTGACGGGGGGAGAATCGGCAGGAAATATTAGTTCCATGAATGGATGCAGCTGAGCCGTCAGTGAAGCAGACTAGGTTAATCGACGAAATCGCGTTTCAAATATGGAAAGATAAATATACCCTTTGGAAAACAACTCAAGATTTAAATAATGGACTAAAGTTTGACAATTAATCCTCCAACCCCTAAAACGATTTTAGGATCCACCCCCTTTATCATCATATATCATCTGAATATCTTCTATATTTAATATATATCTTTAATATATTAAAGGATAGTTTAATTTTAATGAAATGTATCAGAATTAATCTCAATTATTTCAATTTTTTAAATTAAAAATCTCAAATATTTTAATCATTAATTAAAATTTAATGTTGATAAATACATATATTATTTTAAGATTTGAATATGATATTATCAAATAAAAATTAATTACTATTAATTAAAAATTAATATAGATAAATACATATATTTATTTTAAGATTTAGTAGAAAATTTATCCATCCTTCACCTATATAAATAAGACCTTTATTCAGTCGTTTTACACACATAATTTATTCAACATGATAAACAAAAGCTTTCTTCAAATTCTAAAAAAAGATATGATTTATTATTATTATTATTATTCATTAATTTTTGGTGCTTCGTTTATATATATATATTTAGTTCTGTTTTCCTTTTTTATTGTTAGTATGAAATTTTATATTTCTTATTTTTTTATGTAATTAACTTTTTTTTCATGTTAATTTTACAAATTTTTTTAGTTAATTTTTTATGATTTCACTGTTTCTTATCGTTTATTTTATATTTTATATTTTTTCTTTTGATTAATTTTTGTTTTTATTTAATTCTTTTTTGGTTTTAGTTATGTTTTTTTTAATTGTTAATATGCAATTTTTTCAATCTTTTGAGTTTTTAACGTAATTAACTCTTTTTACGAGTTAATTTTACAAATTTCTTAATTTACTTTGTTGTGCATGGTTTCATTTTGATTATATTTTTTTATTTAGATTTTTTTTTGGTTTTAATTATTTTTTATTATTAGTATGTAATTTTTTTTACATTATTAATTTTATTTTCATGGTTTTATAAATTTATTTTATTTAATTAATCTTATTACGATTTCTTTTTTTTTTCTTATTTCTTTGAATTTATTTATAATAAATTTTATTTTTTTAATAATATATATTAATTTTATTAATTTTTACTGTTTCTTTTATATTTTTTAACTTCTTTTATGATTAACTTTTGTTTTTATTAATTTTGTTATTTTTTATTAGTATGCATTTTTTTATCTTTTATTTTTTTAAGTTATTTTTTTTCATGGTTAATTCTATTATTTTTTAATTAAATTTTTTATGATTTCTCTTTAAATTTTGTTTTCTCTATTTTTTTTTTTTTGGTTTTAATTCGGTTATTTACTTTTTATTAGTAATAATTTTTTGATTTTTTACGTTATTATTATTTAAATTTTATGTTGATTAATTCCATGCAATTTCTTTTATATTTTTCAAATTTTCTTTTAATTATTTTTTATATTTTTTATTCTGTTTTTCTTTTAAATAATATTATTATATTTTAATCTTTTGATTTCTTTATGTTATTAATTTTTTTTCATGGTTATATTTTAATTTTTTAATTTCTTTTTTTTTAGTTCCACAAATTGATTTATATTAAATTGATTTTTTAATTTTTATTAATATATTGTTATAAAAAAAATTCAATGATTAAAATAATATTTTTTATTAATTTAATTTGCAACAATAATCATAACAAATTTTGAAAAATCAATTGAATAATTTTTTTTTATTTTTTTTAAATCAATTTAACAACAAAATTATGTTTTTACTAAATGAAATAAATTCACATTTGAGTGTATATAAATTAAATTTTACTCTTCAATATAAACTTAAATTAAATTATAATTGAATAAATAATTATATTAAACTTGAATTATATTTTTAATTTTTTTTTTGAATAAATAGTTATATTAAGCTTGAATTATATTTTATAAAATGGTAATTTTATAACCCGTGTAATACACGGGATACATATTAGTTCATATATATACATATATACGTGACATTGAATTCATTAAATAAGGAGAATAATTTTTTTTTACAACATATATTTAGAATGGTAAAAATTTGAATACTACCATCTTATATTCATTGTAAAAATGATAATATTATTATTTAAAATAAAGCAAAAACTTGTGTGCCCCATGGAAACACAACTCTCACCCTTCATATTCTATTTATTTAATCTTATGTATTGCTAGGGGTTTAAATTGTAAAGGGGTACGGTATGGGTATAAATTATAAAGGAGTACGGTGTCCTCGGGGCACAATAGCTTCACCCTTAAAATTTGTTAAAAAGTTTTAAATGTCAATCTAACTTTTATGGAGCCATAATATTTTTATTAAAAATTATATAAAAAATGATAAAATTAACTATTTCGTAAGTATTTTGTAAATGCATAAAAAGTGATAATATTTATAATAAAAATTACTCCCTCCATCCCGCAGAAAGGTATGCGCTTTCTTTGTAATATTTGTAATTTACAATGAAGGCGCGTACCTTTCTGCTGGTAGTAATAACGAATAAAAAACAAAAAATAGAAACAATTTTAACGTGTCTCCCACAATATAACACTTAGAGCATCTTTAGGAGATTTAATAAACTAAAGAATTGTTATATTTTGAAGGGCAGACAACTAAAACACCAACCCCAACAACCTCTTTTTCTTTTTCTTTTTTTTTAATTTTTAATTTTACATAACAATTTTCACTATCCAAATCAAGTTTTTTAAAATTATGTATTAAATGATTCATTATTTCTAATGCTTCTTTTAAAAAATAATATGGAATGAAAGGTTCAAATTAATTTTAAATTGCATTAATAATAAAAATAAAAGTAAATAAACTGAATAGAAAATATGTCTAATAATTAATATTGAGAATAGAAAAAATAAAAATTAAATATAAAGAAAAAAGAAAGAGACGTTGTTGACAAATGAAGCATAACTATTAAGATGGGAAAGATGAGATGGAGAGAGTACGTGTTTAAATATGATAACTGGCTCCTTATATTACATTACCTTATTACATTATTTAATTCATTTATACCTAAAATTGTCGTCAAATCTTAATTCTGCAGGCAGCAACCCAGTTTTTGACTCAAGTATTCAAGGTTTCTTTTCCAAACCCCAGTTTTTTGACTCAAGAATTTTTTAAAATAATTACTATTCAACCTTTTCTTTTCCATCCCCTTGGCATATATAGTACTCCCTCCATACCATACCGTTAAAGAGTTACACTTACAAAGGAAGTGTAATTCCTATAGCATGATGGAGGTAGTATATGGAAAGCTATGTGCTGTTGTATAAAAGTATCACTCTCTCCATTGACTTTGTGGAGGTAATATAATATTTTTAAGTTGAATAATAAATATAGTTTAAAGAAAGTTAACATTTGAGAAGGCTACTATTGCACAATGGAGAAATAACTTCTTTCACGAATATAACACAAAATTTGCAGAAAATCTGAATATGAGTCGACAATGAGAAATAGTGCTTCAGCTCAAACAAAATGGTGTTGAGAAGCAAAAGTATTCCTTATACGCTCCTACCATATCATATAATGTTACACATTTTCGATTTTTTGTACGTCGGCAAGTTCGTTAGTGCAACTCATAGTTTGAGACGAACATTTTGCCTGCTTCAGGATTTCACTGTTGCCGTCCAGAAAAACTGAGTTACTTGACATCTACAAAATCAAGATCTGACTTCACTGTTACAACAAGTGAGATATTGGATCTTCAGTCTCATTTATAACATGGCCTTCCTTTTGGACATCTTGTAATTGTTATCCAACTATGGCTTCTCCATTAATAATTGCATTTTCACTCTTTTTGGTGACAGATTTACCGCTGACTTTTTTGTCAGCTTCGGTTGCGTCTTTGCCTGAGCTTACTAATCTCTTCACAAACTTATCCTCCGCTGGAACCTTAACATCACCACTTCCATCCTCCGGTTGTGCATTATCAACTTTAAAAGCATTCTTTGGAACAGATGCAGATCTTCTCAGTTTAGCTTTCTCATTAGTTTTCGGGATATCTGCACTTTCTTTGCTCTTCTCTGGGTCAGGCTCTGGAAGTAATGCACGTCGACTCAGGCGCAGTTGCCCTTTCTCATTGATCTGTAGAATATTTCCAATAAGTTACATTAGTGTTATCTAAATTTATTTCAAGATTAAAAAAAAAAAAAAAAACCATGCATAAACAAAACTGTAGAGTACTTAAAAATATTGAGTGAAATCCAAGAATGAGTTGATGATTGATACAGAAAATTGTTAGCAATGTGTTGTTACCTCAATGAGCTTGACATCAACACGCTCTCCAACTTTTACAACCTGCATTTTTTAATGAAATGTCACCAAATCACGATCGTGTTGAGTTATAGTAGAGTATCCTAGGGCAAAAAACTTACATCTTCTGCTTTAGCCAGCCAACTTGCACTCAACTCACTTATATGACACAGTCCCTGATGCATAGAATATATCACTCTATATAACAACCACTGTGTTTAGTTAATATCAATCTTAATGTGTAAAAGTCGAAAACAAATAATATCAATCTTCATGTGTGGTGTATCAGAGAAAGAAATAAGATGGATTTTTCATGATTAAAATTGTAACGGATAGCACGTGGTTTTGGAATTTGAATCTACCTCTCGACCAGGAGCAATTTCAACAAAAACTCCATATGGTGCAATTGACTTGATTTCACACTTCCTGATTAAGAAAACGCAAGGAGATAATATTAGAAGGATTGGAAGAGTAAATCTTTACTAATATATGATCAAATGGAAACAACTTTAACCTAAAGAATCAGATTCTGTGAATCACATATAAGAAATTGTTAAATGTCAAATTATTTCGAATTTAACTGCCAGCTGTGCCTATCAAGTTGCCAGGTCCTTCATACAATCAGTACTCACATGCGTCAAAAGATGAGAGGTCGAAATGGACCTGTAAATGTCGCCAACAGATGGAACCATTGTTAGGCTGCTGATTATAGCTATGGTCTTTTCCAAACTTGATGAATCCTTAGCTGTTATTTTTACCTGTAATGACAACATGTTAATGCCAATAATTTCATAGAAATGAGGATTAACAAATAATCACGATTTAGATTATCTTCTCAGCTTACAGTGCCATTATCTTGCGTCTCAATAGATTCAACCCCAGACTCTTCAATGATGCTTTTCACTTTTTTCCCACCAGAACCTATGATCATGTTTATTTTATCTGGCTTTACCTGTGTTGTCAGAAACAGATTGTTGAAGACCTCATCCATTAGTTCTAGTATCATCAGATAAATTGAAAATTCAGAATTGACAAACCTTCATAACGTGAATAATTGGAGCATATTTTGAAAGTTTCTTCAGAGGAGGAGGAAAACATTTTGACATTTCAGCTACAAGAAAACAACAAACGAATGAGCTTGAGAAATATACAAATTATGATTAAAATCATAAAATATTGGGGTATTTTTTAGTTTTTTAATTTATGAAGAATCCATTTCTTTATTGTACTTTACTTTGATCAAATCCCCGTCAGAACAGCAGATAATTAGGGACACTGAATGGATACATGATACTAAAGGAGAATATTTAGGTAAAGGCAACATATGATTATTTAAGTTATATATCTATGGCCAGTAACACTGAGTAAATAGAATTAAGACACAATTTTCAAAAGTGCATTTTTAAAGTTGATTGGCACTAGAAATATAACTGTAGGTATGCAGGAAAGTTTACACCACCAGACAGCATTGCACATGCTGATAGAGCCAAGGATCTTTGGATGTTATCACATCCTTCAACCAATAGAACCTGAAAATATTGTGTCTCGTAAAGCTAATTGGAGAAATCTTCAGGATTGATTACATTAATGCTTATCCAATGAATTTGGGCTTCTCAAGCATATTTTCGTGTTTCTAAATGAATGTATTAAGTACATATGAACCAGTATAACGGGTGTGTGTGCAAACATTACTAAATATGAGAAGTAATTACGAAAATCAAAAGCTGTGAGAGGCGAGGTTTTAGAAAAAGTCTCATCCTCAGATAAAGTTAGCAAACACCCTAAACGTATTCTTACCTCCCATGTTATCAACATGAAGTTCTAATTAAAACAATATCAACAGCTACAAGGATCACCACTACTAAGTACACAAGATACGGACCATTTCTTTCAGCTTATCAACATGCATAGAGAATTACAATGTAATTCATCTCCAAGGATGGAAAGAATACAGTGTATGTGAGACCATATACAACTGAACAACTTTTCATGTTCCCGAAAAATGAAAGTAACATTCTCTAGGTGGTGAACAAACAAAATATGCCAAAAAGAACAAGGGTTGGTAAACATCCGGTCTCCGGTAAATTAGTTTCCTTTTTGCAAAGATTATTCCTTTGATCAAGTAACAAACATTGTTCTTTCAAGTAGTGTCCATCTAAATGTTTTCAAAGTGAGAGGAAGCATTTAATTATTTGATATTCTGCATAACTTTTCAGGCACATCAAGGTTAAAAAACCAAATTCTTAATACTTGGAAAAAACTGAATTTTACCAAGAATATGTTTTCGACCCTCTTTTGCTTGTAGGAGAGCTTGCCGCATAACAGCTAAAGTGATTCCTCCCACCTGCCAACAGATTGTCATGATCAGAATCAATATAGACAATATATAAGGTTGATATATAAATAAATGCAAAAGATCAATCACATATCAGGACAAATTAATTGGAAGTGGAGAATCAACTCAAACAAGAAAGTTACGGTATGCTACCTTTATATCCATCTGAAATGCAGTTACACCATCATCATTTCCAGCAACCTGCAGCATCAGAAAGATGGCACATTCAACACCATTATCCTTCCAACTGGTTCATGTGTAATAATGCATTGATATTCTTTGTCAACTTAAAATGTGGGATAACAAATCATCCTTAATTATCTACGAGACTCGATTAAGTAAAAACCAATATTATGGAGCCATCGCTATGAAATATTCCCAGACCTTGAAATCCATATCTCCTGATGCATCTTCGCCACCTGTAATATCAGAGAGGATAAGTGGGGTGCCATCTCCTCCAAACTCCTCAGTGTCCAAGACCAAGCCCATAGCTATTCCAGCTATTGGACTCTTCACTGGAACACCAGCATCTTGTAATGCTAAGCAACCCCCACAAACTGAAGCCATGCTGTCAAAATAAAATAGTTTCATATGAACACTATGTGTATTACTCAAATGGATCAGAAAATGCAAGAGAGATGTCACGTTAAAGGTTAGATGCTTTGCTCTTTTTTTTTTTTTCCCTTTTTTTATAAATCCCAGATTAAAGCATACACGCAGACATTTAGCTCCAGGAGTTGATTTATCTAGAAACAGAAATTAATATATAAAAATGGAACAAAGATAGATGTGGATGACCAATGCTTGGCATGTGTAATGTGCAGCATTAAGCAGGAAACTGCTGCTGGGATATAAGAAATGGTTTTTGCGTCAATCTTTTGATGCATGTATATTTAACATTTGAAAATATGGTGGATCACAAAATGAAGCGTTCTGAGAAAGGTGAGTATGATTTTCAAGGTGGCCGTGAGGATTGAGGAGGGGAAGCACAAGAAATAGGTTAGATAGGGGTTATATGTGGATGGTGGTGATGCCAACATGTTTAAAGAGTAATAATGGTGCTTGATTGTTCTGGTGTATGGACAAAGATCATACTGGAGAGCATAAGTTTACAGATAAGATTCTCATGTCTAGACTCAGATGAATTAAGTGAACCAAATAAAGAGCTGACGTGAACTCAACAATGATTATTTAACTCCCAATCAATCTTCTGATACCAAGTGTCATTCAAATCCTGAAACCGAATCTTTTGTGGCACGAAGGTTTAAGAAGAAAACTACCACTAAGATAGTCATGGCTTTACCTTGAAGATCCATTACTTTCTGTGATGGTACTCTCAACACGTATAGTATAAGGGAACTCATCCTCAGAAGGCAATATTGGCTGCAGAGCTCTCTCGGCAAGCATCCCATGGCCAATCTCTCTTCTAGACGGGGCTCCTGCACGTCCGACTTCTCCAACACACGAGGGAGGAAAGGAATACTGTACAAACAACCAACAAAAGAGAGAACATAACTAGAATGTAGTAGAAAGTGAATAAAATGATTAGTATCTAATCAATTGAATTTATCTAGTTCAAGACAGAATATCTAGGGGCATATTTCAACCGAAATACAGTTCTAGGATCTAGGTATTAAGTAGTTTATAGCTGTCAGACTTTAGAGTTTAATCTCATAAAATTGAATAAGCACTGTGCATATTATTAATGCTTTTGATCCATCCTTTCATTGAGAGAACGCCATAATCTGAAAAAATTAATGTTACATAAATGGAAGAAAATGATGTAATACTTATGCTGCTTGCTGATTGCTCAAACTATTTCCAGTGACGAGCACCAAAAACAAGGTTTCAGTGGCAATTGGACTCCACCAATCCATAATGTATAGTCATACAAGATGGCATTACTTTTGTGGTTTAGGAAAGATAGCATAATTAGAGCAAGTCGTTTCAAAATGTCAGCATTTTGGGAGCAACTAAATTACATTTCATCAATACTTGACAAAAATAACAGTTTCAGCAAGTAATCTGTGTGTTAAGGAATATCACCTGAAGATAGAATCTCTTGAACTCATCGTCATCCACAAGGTTGTCTATTCTCTGCGCCATTTGTTTATCGCCAAGAGTAACCACAGCTAATGACTGGAAATTGAGAAATGGAATGGGATAAGACTACAAAAATTCAGAGGGTATAAGCATCATGTTTGTAGAATCAATTAAATAAAGCAGGGGTACAAATCCAGATTGTCTTACATCAAATCAAGTTTCTTTCCATCATTTTCAATAAGAAGATTTTCTCAAAGAAATGGAAAGGGACAACATTTTTCCCCAGGAGTGTATAGGTGTAAGCAAAGTATGCCGAACCACTCATACTAACTCAAGCAAAGATACTAGGTAACATCTAAAGATGAAATTGCAAATTTGAAAGATTTGCATTAAGCAAGACAATGATATTTATATGAAGTGAATACATTAGGTATGTCGCTGTATGCGTAAAAGAAATAAAAAAGAAAAGAAATAAAAAAGAAATGTGAAAAATGCCCGAAGAGAAATAATTACAATCTATGTTTCTACACCAACCAAAATAACCAGACCTGGGTTTCTCCACGGGTAAAAAGTGCACTGCCATGAGCTCGAGGAAGTAAGCCACAGCGTGAATTGATTGATCTTAACTCCTCAGGTGTTCTACCGTCACTTCTTTTTCCACCCTGATAAATCAAGTATAAAAAAAGGAGAAGAAGCCTAGTTCAGGATTCATCATCATGAAATTATTGCTATATTATTAGCAAGGGAGGTCCGCCCCATGAACTATGACTTTAGTGGAAAATGGACAGGAGATTAAGAAACCCTACTGTCAAACTTTTATAATAGAAAATACAAATTTTGATCACTAGTTGATTTAAAAATTAATCTACCACTTAATTTATGAAAAAATATCACTGTACAAAAGAATGGAAATTTGTTGTACAATTGAATATGAAAATACTCATGATGAATTATCTTTTTCAGAAAAGGGAGAAAAAAAAGAACAAGTCAAAGGTTCTGAAGTTATTTATCCACAAATCAAGACATCTTATGTTGATGAAAAAACTGAAAATGATCTCCTTAAACAAGACATGCAATCACTTAAGTAAACTGCAAAGCGAGAGAACACAAGGATTATAGTTCAAGTCTATTTATTTTAAAATGTACCTCCACAATACGTCTTCGCAAGAATTTGGATGAAACTTCTTTGAATACTAGCTTGACATCGACCTCAGAGAAAAACTACAAATGGATAATCAATAAATTAATTAAATCCAATAAAACTATTCATAACAATAAAATGTCATTAAGATTCAAGATTAATTATTAATTAGACTAATAGAATGCCTTCTTTTAATAAGTTAACGACTAATACTACATTATCCTGATAGAGTCGGTAGTTAAGAATTATATATAGTATGCATCTATCCAGCTTTCTTTCAATCACTGAGAGGGGGTAACAAGATGAAGTTTGGATTATTTCCCTTCAATATATTAGATTTCGTTTCTCCATCCTTCTCTATCTAGGGATCTGTATCTCCAGTTTAATTTTAGGAATTATGAAATGCTAGCGTTTCCCTACTGGGTCTGTTAAAGAATGTAAATAGGTGGAGGGAGCTGAGAATGTTGGGAGGTGGGTACAGGAGTACCTGTGTATTTCATTCCCAAATTCTACTTTTCTTGTTTTTTCTAAGGAGTTCATGAAAAAAAAAAAAAAACACCAAGACCAAGCAATACCAAAGCAGTGGGCTTCTTAAGCACTGGTTTGATATGAACATCCCCTTCATCAACTTCACCATCGATTACAACCTCTTCATCCTCCTCTTCATCCTCAAGCATGTCAGGTAACACTTCAGGAGTAAAGGAAGCTTCCTTTTTACTGATAAAGCCCTCCTCTGTAAGTATGCGCAAGACTTTTGCTTCCAAAGATGATAATGCTTTTCTTCTTGGAATTTTGTTCTTAATTTGTAGTGCTTCAACTAATTCGTCACCTGCAATTTCCTGAATATTATCAAACATCACTGTCATGAACTAAGACGATGCCTAAAGGAAATTATAGAGCAGATTACATTCAATTATGCTAACATGTACAAATAACTTGAAAATGGCAAAACCCATTTTATTTATGAAAGGCAGGTGAAGATAGTGAAGGACCTTTTTTCTGTTGACAATGCATTATAAAAATTTTAAATAAGAATCGCTAACAATTACTGCAAACTCAGATAAAAGTCAATCTTAATTGTTACTTCATCATTTACAGCAGTACAGCATGCCCCCACATTGAAAACTAAAACCAAAGAGCTCACCAACACCTCCAAGAAACAGGCACTTTACAAAACTAGTAATAAAGCATAAAGTAAACGTAAGAAACAAGTTCAACATCTTCTACAAGTACCACTACTCTGAAATTTGGTATTACCATTAATTATTTCCACAGCAACTAATTAATGTCTCATAAGCTCATCACCACTTAAGGGAAGACTGCACTAGATAAAAATGCTCATACACATAAAGATATTTTAGGTACGGCTACTGCATTGAATTATCATTGCAACCATAGCCAGTGACCAGAGTAAATATATGCCAGCTAGGCAAGACTCAAGTACATAAATGATGAGATGTACAGCATAAAAGCAACGTCTTGCAGAAAACTTAATAACACGACACTGACACTGCTGTTTCCACATACCACTTGAAATATAGAATAGAAAAACATTCAAACAAGCACTATAAAAAAAGGTAATCAATAACACCACCTAGGTGACAATTTCAAACAAGAACATCAAAACGTACCTCAACATGCTTATAAAGCTCAGAAGGGGGCAATCTGATTGCATCAAGCATCTTCGTCTTTCCACACTTCTTCACTAAGGATTCCACCTCCAAGCATATAGCTCGCACAGCATTCTGACATGGCAAAAATAATGCCCATCATTTGCATAGATCTCACTATTACTAGTTGTAGTTAAATGGTGAAACTTGAAACTGAATCAGGCATGGCTACTGATCCAATCACTAACTTAATTTTTCAACATCCAAAGCAACATTGAGCTGAATAAATCATCAGCCTAGAAACACCTATGTGGAACCAAAGACATTTCTTTTCCACATGATTTGGAATGTTAATCATCACTTTTCATGTTTTTTAGTTGAAACGGAACATGTTAGATGCTCCAGCATCCCCAACTTGTCTGATCAAATTCTATACTTTCTCATGTCGGTTGGCTGTCACCTGTGACAACTCTGTCTGGGGAAATCCAGATTTGATCCCCAAAGACAGGAGTTTTAATGATGTCACAGATGATTGTAGGACATAAATAAATAATCAAAAGTAATCACATTTTTAGAGAAAAGCATATGAAAGATTCGCAAGCACCTGCCCAACTTCTACAGCTTCCAATAACTTCTCTTCCGGAAGGAAATCGCAGTATCCCTAAGAGATGAGAAAAGAAAGGTCAGAGTTTGAATAGCGGACGGGTTTCAAAACCAATCCTTCAAGCATCAAAAAGCAGATATACTGTACAATAATAGCACTCTCTAGCAATAGTATGTCTTAATCAGAAGAAGATTCATAGACCGCCTTAGAATTAAACAATTATCTTAATTGTTTCTATACTGAGAATGGCAGTCCTTAGAAATTGTAAGCTTTTATGGGAGCCTAAATGTGTATGTCTCTGCATACCCAGACCCATATTATTTACACCAAACACAAACCATAGTCAAAACCTAGTCACCATGACGCTCTAATATGACAGTTGCAGAGCAATTCTGTCAAGAAGTTTGATAGTATTAAGTTTCAGTAATCATTGCACATAAGCTAATTGATATGGAACAAATAATAATTTTACTAAATAAAATTTTCCGAACTCAAATTATAAATTAAGACAGGCAATGAGAAAAGAGAATTCAAGAGGATTAGATGTGAGGCCAAGCTCTAGTATGTTCCGAAAAATACTCGGGTTATTAATACAATTTTCAGAAAAGAATGAATACACTGTGTAAGATATACCTCAATCATCAATATTGCACTATCTGTCCCTGCCAGAAACAAGTCTAGTATAGAGTCTTCCATCTCCTTGGTAGTTGGATTCACAATGAACTTATCATCAATAAGCCCAATTCTAACACCGGCAATAGCCTCAGAGTTTGGTACTTCTGAGAGAGCACTGTTTATTTAATGAAATATAATTAATATACATCCCTTAAAAAGCCTAAACTAATTAACTTGTGGAGTTGAAGTACAAGGGGAAAAATAAACATACACTGCAATTCCAGCTGCTGTCACTGCTAAAGAATCTGGGGGGTGTAAACCATCATAACTCAGTACCTGCCTCATGGAATGATAGAAGTTTTTACATATGCTATGCATCCAGCGTTTATAACCTCAGGCTAGTGGGCCTGAGAGATGCAAACCAATTGAGATGGGCAGAAAGGCAAATTATGCATAAATTTGGGCCTTAACAGTACGGCAGTAAACTTGTGTCAGTCCAATATTATGGCTATCACATGATTCGATTTGACCAGAACCAGTGGAAGATATAGAAGCTACACACTTGAACTCCTAATTTTCCAGTATATAAAGTATTTTAAATCCCATCAAATATATGTAACTGTACAATCTGCAAGCCTGATTGCAGAAAAAAAGAAGAAGTAAATTTTATATTTTCCATCTGAGGACTATAACTTAAGAATGACATATTATCACCACTTTCAAATCCTTTATTTCTCTAAACTCTGTTTTTAAAATTTACAAAAAATTATACACAAACTTGGTTTAGGAAGTTTTTAAAATTTTCAAGTAACAAAACACAGAGAAAAGCATTTGAAAATTATTAAAATTCTTAAAGGGAATCTCACATTCAAGCATTTGAAAATTATTAAAATTCTTAAAGGGAATCTCACATTCACAAGATTAAAGTACCCATACCCAAGAAAGTATCTGTGTTTCATGATAAAATCCCTTAAGCATAGTTGGGCGCAGAGGTCTATCTATTAATCGGCAAATCAGAACCTGAAAAAGGAAACTGCCAGAACATTAGTTGGTACATCAACAAAAGAAATAATTTTTTTCATAATTAGCTATGAATTTCTCCACCAGGACCACCAGACTACAGGAAAAATTCCTCAACATCAAAAAGTAACAAGATTACCTCATGATCCTTTGTCTTTCCCTCTCGTTTGAAAAACCCACCACTGTAGAATGGCAGGATAACAGAAAGTTACGTTTCTTTGAAACTAAATGCTGGTAAGTGAGGACTAGTTAAAATTCTTAATATACCTTGTTCGACCAGCTGCAGAGAAGCGCTCTTGATAATTTACAGAAAGCGGGAAGAAATCAGAAGGCTCACTGGGAACATCAGCCAAACAAACAGTCGTGTAGATCACCTACAAAGATTATGTGAAAATATATTATACAAAACATACAAAAGTTAGACGCAATTCAACTTACCAGTATGTATTCAAATCAATATTTGGCCCAAAATAACTAATATATCAACTGTTTAAGTGACATATCAAAACAAACTCAGTAAAATGGAAACAGAACATATTACTCCATAAGTCAATTACTTACAGTTTCTCCATCAGTAACAGTAACGGCACCACTAGACTGCCTTCCAATGTGACCTGTCTCAATGAATATCTGTGAAAATTCAGAAAATCAACATCACAGGAAAAGTTCAGGGGATATAATACAAAAGGATCTTGACCACAAAGCAAAACAATGCGTCCAAAAATAGCCAAGCTGAGAGAAATAAAGGGCCGGTAAGCTAGTTAAACTATTATAGCTAAATCACCAATTACTTTCCTATCTAAAGTTTTTAGAGTTCTCTGTGAAGTCAGAAGTGACATCAATAGATAATTTTACAGAAATGAAATGTTGCAAGTCACTTGGGCTGCCAAATCTGGAACTCTCATCTTCGCTGGTCTTCAAACAAAAAGCAATTCATTCAAGTTTTTTGAGGGGCAGATCGTTAATGTTGGAGAAAAACACTTTTTAAAAAAAAAAGTCTGATTATCACTACACAGCATGCATAAACTTCTAATCTTCCAAAAATCCATAAAAGGATCCTTTAAATTTCATTATAGGATATTAACATACTTTACTTGCCGTTCCATTTCAAGGCATCATAAACATTTCCAGCAAGAATTGCTCGTCGTCTGCGTACTTTACTAATACAACAAAATATCTAGAGACTCCATTTCAGCATATCTAATTATCATCATGGATTCATTGCAATTGCAAAATGAACTTCCGCAAAAACTTCAAATGAAAGTTAAAGACCGTTTCCCCACAAAACATTTCAAATTATTACTTGCAGAATCAATTAAATGCCAATAACAATCAACTTCGAGGAGCAAAACACTCACATGACGATCACCAACAGGAATTCTGATGGAGTAAGGAGCGGACGGTTGCTGCGGAGCATCCTCACTTTGAACTTCTGGCTCTGCAGCTAAACACGCCCCAATAACAGACTTATTACACAAGTTTCTGCAAGTTCCGCTGCTTCTAGGTCTCCTCCGTCTAGTTCTTGGAACCCGAAGAACAGCATTTGGCGATAAATGGAAAAATCTTGAAGAAGGAAAGCATTTAATCGGAGAAATATAAGACAGAAATTCGAATTTCTTAGAGTTTGATGCTTCAAATTGCGAGAGAGGGACTTGAAAACTGGTATTAGGATTCGCTGCCAACATTTCTGCACCACCTCCCTCCCCCTCTTTGCCGCCTTCACCTCCGCAGTCCCAGTGTGTGAAGTGCGTGTAATATTGGCAGGCTTATCCACTTTCTTTCGAAAAAATAATTACAATAATAATAATAATCCATATTTAAAATTTATTTATATTTTAGGGTGGGCGGCCCATTGCTCGAAATTCTAGTGGGCTCGACCTACAAAGAATGCTATATTTTGGCCCAATAGGCCTCTTAATCTCCAAATTTTAGTAGGCTTTAATCTAAAAGAAAATAATGCCCATCACAATGCACAAAGTAGGATATAGTATCTCATGCCTTAAAAATGAATATGAAACGAAAAAGGTTTTGAAAAGTTTTACGAGATTAAAATAGCAAGTATTTTGGCTAGTAAAATGTCAACTTTACATAGATTATATATATGTATTGATATTTACAATAATTAGAGTGTTTTGCAATTTTTTTTTGGGGGGGGGGGGGGGGGGGGGGGGTAACTTATAGTAAATTTCATTTTCACTTAGGTATAGATCGATAAATTATATTTAAGTGGTCAGAAATTTTATGTACCATACCAATAACATAACATAAATTTTAAAATTATATTTAATTCTAGGAATTTTATCTGAAAAATATGTAAACTATTAATTTGGGGCTTGAATTATGTTTTCTATCGATTAGGGGCCTGAATTATGTAAAACTATCAATTTGGGGTCTAAACTTATGTACTAAATTGATAAAATAAGAGATAATATTTAACAATTCAGGTTTTGGATTGATAGTTTTACATATTTCAGGTCTTGGATTGATAGAAAAAATAATTCAGACCCCTAATTGATAGTTTACCCATAATTCGAGCCTTAAATTGGTAAAACTCCTTAATTTCTAAGTTGATGAAAGCATTTAATTCTAAGTTGATGAAAATTTCTTATAAATTAGGAAAGAAAATTTTATTTAAATTTCCCAACAAAACACTAAGTTGATGAAAGCATTTAATTCTAAGTTGATGAAAATTTCTTATAAATTAGGAAAGAAATTTTTATTTAAATTTCCCAACAAAAGAAACACACCTAAGTTTTTCTCTCAAACCAATGGCGTCGTTGATCGTTTTTCAATTTTTGCAATACTCATAGAGAAGATGTGTTTTTCAGAAAACATGATTTTAAACTTAATTAATAGTTTAATGGAATGTAAAATAAAAGAAAATATCTACTTTACGGTTTAATTAATATTTATTATAAGAAGGTTTTACTTGTACTTTAATTTAATTTATAAGAGACTAGCTCATAGCATAATTAATGTATCATTTTAGTTAAATATTTCTTAACATGCATCACGTCAAGTGTGCCAAAATTTGTTGGAAGTATCCAAAAAATCTAACTAAAAAACCCGTTAGGTAGAAAATTTTGTGAATCAGTTTACATTTATGCAAGCAAAATACTACATTTATATACATAATAATTGTTTCTATGCAAAAATTAGTACGACCCGTTTAAAGGTGAAATCAGAATTACTGATGTTTAGTACTATAATAGAAGGTTATTTTTTGGAACAATAAAGGATCACTCTTTAATACAAAGAATAATGCTACTATTGTGTATGAACTATATTGAATAGAGTAATGCTAGATATTCTATAAAGTATCCTTTATTTATCTAAAAATAACAATTTCGAAAAATTACATCATAGAATTGATTCCATCCCAGTACAACTCTTATTTCTATTAGGCATGACACGTTGTTAATTTCCTAAGTAGGATATATTAGGAGTTAACATTTTTTTTTAATTTTTTATATTGTAATTTCTAAAATGTAACAACTATCACACATAAAATAAGTATTTATTATGAATGAGGACATTTTTGTACCATTGATGATCCTCTTTGTGATCAATAGATCAGTTTCAACAGCAAATAATAATTATTAACTAAAGATGGTGAAGCTTGATTAAAGTACCATTATTTTGGGATTTGGTGAACTGGGAAGAGATATGGTAAGCAATCGGTTTAATACTTGGAAACATCATTAATTTCATCACCTAATTATGTACTTATTAATAGATAAATAATTATCATTTAATTTGTGCAGTTTCGTTTGAGTTGTAAGAAGAGCAATATAAGGTCAAGCGGATCCGAATCCCTATTACATATTGAAATTATATCTTCTGTGCAAACTAATAGTAAAAGAAAGATAAATTCGTAATAGGAGTAACAAGACGTCCATTAGATCACAGTAATCTGAGCAAATGCAGATGCTTTCAGCTGACGAACTACAGAGATCGAATAGCCTCAAAAGTGGTTCCCTGCAAAATGTCGCCGCCTCCCCCGGAGAAGAGGAAATCGGATGGGAGCTTAGGACAACCAATTGAATCCAACAACATTGAGTCTGGTGCTGAGAATCTTTTTTAGGAAGCTTCCACTTAGTAATCCGATCATCACTTGCCGGACGACGCCGGAGAGGAACGTGACGAATGTAATGTTGAAATCTAACTTGTTATACTCTTGTAAACTTTTACCTTGTCAAAATTTATTATTGTTAAATTTTCTAATAAAAGATGATAACTTTAAAAAAATATTCATAATAACTAATTATTTAAACTCTATAGAGACATTTAAATTCATAATTAGAATGAGATACCATAAATTTAAAATAAAAATGAGTTCTTACTATTATGAAATTGACATTTTAGACTAGTTTAGAATTATAATTGTCATTTAGGTTACTAAAGTACATTTGTTGAAATATGTATATTTATTTATATTTAAGTTTTATATTGTTGATATAATTATATTCTATCTTATTATTAAAATTGCTAAACTGCCAAAACCGATCGTCAAACCGCTAAAAACCGATAGACGGATTATAATTAAAAAACCGCGGTTTTAAACTAAACGTAAAATCGAATCATCCATAGCAAGACAATTTAAATTTCGTCGAAAAATCGCCCAAACCGCACCGTGATCACCCCTATTTTCAACGCTACTCTTAATTAAGGTTATTTTAGAAATTTCACATTTTGTTAATGAATGTTATTTTAATCCTCTTTAATTATGGGGTATGTTTATTATTTTCGGGGGTGCAAATAGCTTACCCCAAAAGAAAAAGGAAAAAAAAACTAAAATAAGTTGAGAGACTCTCTTGTGAGACGGGTTTTTTGTGAGACGGGTTGACCTATTATTTAAGTATGTTTATCATATAACTAAAATATGCTTATTTATAGTTAAAGTATGTCAATAATGAATCATATTATAATATTATAAAATCATACTTTAATTCATCATCCATCATACTTTACAAAACATACTTTAACAACCATTAAACATATTTTATCTATATAATAGTCATACTTTAACACGTCTCACAAACGGTGTCACATAAGCAGCATCTCACAAGAGACTTTGTCAAATAAGTTTGGTAGTTTAGTATTTTTTTTTATAATAATTAAATTATAAAATATATATACTATATGTTATAATATGTCAGGTGAGGAATCCTCGCTGAGGATGAACATTTTTTTTTTTTTTTGAAAATGCAAAAATTTTGTTGGTGAAAATTGAAAGAGTTATAGAGCTGCTAGTATGCTTATTAACTCTTACAAGTCATGCTTTAATCTACAATCAAGTGATAATTATATTGTCTCTTTTGCCTCCATGCTATAAAAATGTATTGGGTTATTAATGCATTGGGTGTTATTTCTTTTTTGGAAGTGTAAAATTTGTTTTAGAACAAATAAATGGAAAAAGGCCGAATTGGCCCGCCTTTGACTCGGGTTGGACTGAGCTGGGCTTTTTGTGAGTTGGGTCGGGCTGGACTTTTTTAAAAAATTTAGTCCATTTGGGGCCATAATAAAACATGGAATTCGACTCATTTAGTCCACGTTACTTACGGGTTGGGCCTAGGCCAACCCATGACGAGCAGTCCGGCCCACTTGACAACTATACCTATGAGACACATTTTATTTTCAATTTTCTTTTGCCTTTTCAATGTTTTAAAATTGTAAATTGTAGATGTGACAAGTGAAAGCGAAAACACAATAAGAAATTTAGGTTAAGGAGAGTAAGTCAAAAGAGTTAAATTCATGGGTGATGCAATAACATTAAATACAGTTGTTGGGTAATGAAAGGAAAAAGATTCCAAGGGTTAGTAAATGGTTGTAAGTAAAGACACACACTGCACACCACACATGACTATTCATTGTTTTGTACTAGGATTAATAGTGCAACAAAAATGACATACCAAAAACATGTCTTATATAAACATATGTACCTCACAATTAACTCTATAAACTGATACTCCCTCCATCCAATTTCAATGTTTACGTTTTCTTTTTGCATGTTGATTAAGAAGTATAATATTTTAATAGATAGTGTGTGGAAAATATAATATTTAATACAAAATGGATATGTGTATTAGTTTTGGATGATATATTAATTGTTTTATGTGGGTCTCATATTCTAAAAAGGAAAACGAAAATATTGAAATGTGATGTCCAAAATAGAAACGTAAATATTGAAATGGGACGGAGGGAGTAAGTGATAAATACATATACGTATGGAAATTTTATAAGTATATATACTCAATAGTCCATACTCTATTTATTTCTTTTTTTTTAATCGGCCAAATAAGAATTTATTAAAATTAAATGGTACAAGTAGTACCTGAAAAACAAAATACAAAATATAGTAATTAGACCTTTGTCTGCAATACTAATATTCTATTATTTTCAATCAAATCACAAAATGAAAAAATATACATTGAGCGTGTAATTGGCCAACTCCATAAACTCCTCTTAATCTCATCCACGACTTTATTTTTATCGCAACATAAATTCTAGAAAGCTAATTTATTCCTCTACTTCTAAACTGTTTACACAATATTTATCCATGAAGTATAATTGGAATATTAATATTTTTCTTACTATTAAAAACAGTAGATTGATCAATAAAATGCTTGTTGATCATTTCATCATTATGTGAAAATTGAAATCCATGAGTAGAATTCAATCCAAATAATATGTATGAAGGAGGAATTAATTATTTGGACTTTTTTTTTACCAATTTCAAAAATATGAAAACTTTTATGAGACCGACTAAAATAGAATATAAAAAACTAATTTTATGAAACGAAAAGAGAATTTATTTTGATTTTCTTTACTTTTCATTAAATTTATTTATATTTCTCAGAAATTCTTGTAAAAAGGATTTCTCATCACAGAAGATGATTATATTAAGAAGAATAAAATAAAGTGATTTAAAATTTTAAATTATTTTAAAGAGGATCAAAAGTGGGTAGGAAGGTCCCCATTCCATCCGTCCCCTTAACATATACTCCCTTCTCATTTAATAGTTACATATTTTTATTTTGGGTGTTATTTTTTAATGGTTACATTTTTCTTTTTAGCATATGTGATCCACACAAATTAATTATTTCTCCCTCTATGATCTCACACATCCCACTAATACACCTACTCACTTTACATTAAAATATTATTTCTCTCACCTCAATACACAATAAAATACTATATTTATTAATTCTCGTGCAAAAAGTAAACGTAACCATAAGGACGGGACGGAGGGAATACTTACATACTTAAATTTTAGGGTAATTATGTGGTGCACTAGGTGCACCGATGCACCTGGAGATTAGTAGGTTAAAAATAGAGGTTAGTGTGTAGTTATATTTTAAAATTTTAATTATTTTATTTTATTTTATGGTGAAGATCGAATTAAAATATAATCTAATGATTAAGATCGTCCAAGTACACTAAGTGCATAGCAGTAGGATTCTAAATTTTATCAATTTAGATATTTATTTAATATGAACCAAATACTCAAAATAAATTCTTTCTCAACATAGCATCTAGTAAAACTATACACACCCCTTTTTATTAAATACACACCCTCCAATTATATAATTAAATTATATATTTTTAAAAAGTCTAAATTACCCTAATTCATTAAATACACCCCCTTAAATTATCTCATAAACCATAATCTCTCATTATTTTGTATACATGCTCCGAGTTATAACCATGTCTTCCCTTTATCAAATTTCTACTTCAATCAACCGTAGATGGGACTCTCTCGACTGCAACAACAATGGTGTTCTTGAAGGGAATATTTCCCAACCTTGATCCTCTAAGAAAAATCATATTTGAAGAAGTAAGATGTAATGAAAATGTTTGTCTTTACGTTGTTCGGGCAATTAAATTTAACGAAAGAGCAGATCATGTCCCTAATCTGCTCCATGGATAATTGGGGGAATAGGGGAATCAAGTGATTCTTCATTTTACTGTCGAAACAGTTGGTTAACTATAACTTCTTTTTTTAAATGATTTTTTGAGAATTTCCTTACTTAATAACAAGATGTGATGTATCTCGTCTCTAGCAACATTTCAAACAAAAATTGATGAAGAATTAAATTTAAGTATTGAAGTACTGGTAATTAAATTTATTTTCTAAACTATGTGGAAATAGAAGAAAAAAATAATAATGTTTGTTAATTAAGTAAACTTAAAATATATATTAATAATAAAGTAGAAAAATAAATATAGTTTCTGCAAGTTGCAGACTGAGAATTGTGTATTAATGGTTGTGTTCTGCGAAGCTACGGGAACAAGAAGGTTGTGTTGGGCTATATGTATTGAACAGCCACCATCTCCGGAATGATAGTAACGGTAATGTGGGGATTTTAGGGGTGTGAATAATCTTAATTAATTTTAAAAGGGTGATTTTGTAATTTTAGGAGTGTAAAATAAAAATAAGAAGTAAAAAAATAAAAGAAGATGTGTATTCAATAAAAGGGGTGTGTATTTGACAGCACTCCTTAATCATTTTTAAAAGGAGTAACTAACTATGGAGGAAAAACAAAGACTCTGGATAAATTTTCTAACTGTGGCATTTAATATGCACTCAAAATATAGACTAATTTAGAGTGTATATTGGGTGCACCCGGGTGCAAGGGTGCACCCACATGTATATAACATTTTATTCTATTATGTATACATGTTATTCTATTTGGCATACGTGTTTCGTAATAATTGTATACTTTTTTCATATTAAGTTTTTCATTAAAAAAACTAGCATCATATGTGTATAACTTTTTATTCAATAGTGTATACTACATGTTTTTTAATAATTCTATATTTTTTATACTCAATATTTCATTAAAAAACCTAACAATTAAATTATATATATTTTGCTCTTAATTGTATATGTTTATGTTTATATTTGTATATGGGTGTACCCTATCTTAGGGTGCACCCGGGTGCACACTATAATTAGCCTTTAATTAAATATACTAGTTTTAATTTTTATTTAATAAAATATAGCAGTTTGAAGAAGTCTAATGTTTTAAGTAGAACCGCCATTAGTATAGGCACTTCTTCCACTATTTATCAAAATGAGTGGCGCTTTTAATAAACTAGTTTTTGACACGTGCGTTGCACGTCACATGTATGTATTATTCTATAATGTGATTTATTTTCTTTTAATTATGTTTTATGGAGTATATATATATATATATATATATATATATATATATATATATATATATATATATATATATATATATATTTGAAATAATGTATCTATGTTATGTATATTTTTTTATGATTACATAAACACTCTTTTAAACTCGGTTTACATAATTTATTATGTGAACACTATTTTTTTTCTCACCTCCTCCCCTTCCAATCCTATTATACCCTTTGCATTGCTAAGGATTTAAATTAAAAGGGAAATAGGGTTTACACTGTAAATCCGATTCACAAGAGACTAACTCTTATGATTATATGTTGCAGTAGAATTTGGGGTTATGAATATCTAATTAAGGTTACTTAAATCATCTTTATATATGCTACTGTTACAGGATTCTAAGAGTCGTGGTATGTTACGAAGATTTTATAATAAAGGAGTCTAACCATCATTTTAAATATAATTGTTGTAGGATATTTATGATTCTCTTCAATCACAATGACTCTTTGGAATCAAATAGCAAGCCAATAGTCATGTCCTCCTGCTCTTTGTTTCTTCAAATCTACGAACAAACAAAGGGAAAAACAAAAATTTGCAAAAATAAAGATAATCTTTCGTCATTATAAAAGATAAACATACATGTTAAAAACCCAACTAAATTATTTCATATACTTATTAGTCATAATAATAATAAAAACAATAATATAAACATCATCAAAACACTTGAGATTGAAGACGGGGACCAACATCATCATCCCATCTTTTTCTTCCTAATTTTTCCAATCCAAGAACCAGCTTCATCGATGTCTTTCGGGAAGTTGACATGTTTATATTTATCAATTCATCGTTGTATCTGTATACATATAACAACTCGATGTGGGAGGAAAACTGCAAAAAGTCCCTTAAGGATTTGCATATTGTGTATAAGCTCAGTCAAAGATGCAAACAAATAAGTCTTGAAGGTTAACAACACGTTTATTTGTAGTTTATCAATTAAATTTCATAGATAGAGAAACCAATTGCACACCAGTTATAGAGGTACGAAAGCTCTCTTTGTAAATCCAGTAAGAAACCTCTCCAATCATGTTCTTCATATCACTAAAATAGAGAACAATTAAAATGAAACTAAATAAGGGAAAAATAGTGGAAAGATAAAATTAAAGAATTGAATGTGATATGATGATATAAGAGGATGAAATTAAAAGTTACATGCATACATTATCCATATAGTATTCAAACTACATAGGGAAATACGATACAAAACTTGTACAGTCAAAAAATTTCTTTAATCAACCAATATATACTTTATATATAATATTAATATACATCCCAAATTGAAAGCATAATTTTACAGAATCAAGTGGTAATCAACCGATATATACTTTATATATATAATATTAATATACATCCCAAATTGAAAGCATAATTTTACAGAATCAAGTGGTAAGTAATGTTCAACGACAAATATAACTAATTTCTATTGAATTGAAAGGCATGAAAAATAAAATGACACTATTACTCTAATTATCTAATATAAAATTTGTATAAAGATTAGAAGCGTCAAATTCCTCATGCACGACACATACTCTGTATTTAATTTATATAATTCCTTATATAAATCCACATAATTTATAATACAAACATAATTACAATGGAACAGGAAAAGAAGGTAAGTTTATAGACACTTACATACAGCACTCCACATTGGTGCTATGATTACAAAGACAATTGAAGAAGATACTGTGTGAGTGATTGAATTGCTTTGCTCATGGAAAATTCTTAGTTATATACAAGTAAATAGAAATTCAAGAGGCACATGAAGTTAGAAATTTAAGAGTTGACATTAAATTCAAGATTAGTTACATCAAGTAAATGATGAGTATATAGAAATATTAAATTCTAGATTAATTAGACCATGTTACAAATTCAAGAGTTGCATGAATAATTAAGAGAATTTTGAATGATTAACAAAAATTGAATTAATAAATTGGGCGACTATTTACACCCCCAAAATTGCTAAACAAATCCCAATAATTTAAATAATAAAAAAATAATTATGTAAGAAGACATTAATACCCTATTATAAATAATACAATAAAATTAATTACAATTAGATTTTTGAATGAACCCCAATAGATTTCTAAATGTACCACATCATCGTTATAATCATGAACCACGGCAGCTATGGAAACCACCTCATTTTGCAGTTTTTTTTTCTTCTGAAATCACTGGTTCGTGCTTTACCCATTAGCAATTCCAACTTCCTGCTTCCATAATTTCAAATCACTGTGCTAATGCGACTACGATTCTCACGCCACCCATATCACCAGCTTCCCAGATATTGCCGCCCACTTCCACTTTCACGATTGTCGTCTTACGATTTCATCCCTCTTTCTTTGTATTTGCCAAACAACTCTAATTCGATCCACCACAATATTGAGGGAAGATACGATTACTCCCACTAAACCACGGCAGCAGCAATCGAACATTTAAATCTGTTCGGCGTTTGTAATCGAACAATTGGATAACCTTTTCTGAGTGATGCGGCCCGACTCCATTATCGGCGGCGACAAGGAGAATTCGATTCCAGCAGGCTGGAATAGGGGATGAGGAACAGATGAACCCCCGCTGTCAACCCTGAGGACGAAGACCTTGAAGTCCGATTCCGGCAGGCTGGAACAGAGGACGAGGAACAGATGAACCCTCCGCTGTCAACCCCGAGGACGAAGACCTTGAAGTTAAACTCCGACGAATTATGTCATCAACATTTCTGGGAGTTCCGTTGGTTCGGCTATGGTGATAACGTATATACGTGAAATACACACATGTATAAGTTACAACAGATATATAATAGTATATTATTCATTCTTATATTTTTCTTTTTTTGTTTTTTTATTTTGTGATTAATTAAAAGGGTAAAGTTGTCTATGTACGGGGTGTATTTAGTAATTTAAATATATAAATTTTAATTTCAGTGGGGTACGTTTAGTAATCGGGGTTCATCTAGCAATTACGGGGTGCAAATAGTCGCCCCCTAATAAATATATTATTATAATTAATAAGGGTAAAAGAATAATTATTAAAATGAAGGAGGGATATTATTATTTGAATGATTAACAAAACTCTAGTCACTTTTATGATATTATGATTATAATTATGATATGATATGATTAATTATAATTATAATTATTAATTATAATTATATAGTGTATATATATTATGATTATGATAAACTTATTGATTTGTTAAAAAAATTTATGGATTTATGAAGATTAATTATTGAAATAAAGGATATGAAAAATGAAAAGATATAACATTTATATTTCATAATTAATAATGTCACTTCTAATATGTTATGAATTTTAATAAGATAAATAGAGGGTAAAAATGTAGTAAAGAAATATAGGTGGGGATAAAATGGGAAAAAATGTTAACATCTACTAAGACACTTTTAATATATTATGATAATAATAAAATAATATTTTAAATAATTAAATTGATATATTTAATATTTAATAGTTTAAATTATACTTCCCATGTTCCATTTAAGTCTACGTTCTCATTCCGATATATAAATTAAGAAAAGTGATAAATTTTAAGTGTATAATAATATTTTTTTGTAATAAATAATGTAAATGATATAGTGTGTTACGTAAGGGTGAATTTTTTTTAAAATAAAATGTAAGGAGAATTGTGATTGTGTTTGACTTTTTACTTTTTAGGTAGGTGCAAACTTTTGTGGGACAACCTAAAATGAAAGTGTGTTATATGAAATGAGACGGAATGAGTAATTAGTATTATACTTCCTCAGCTTCAAAGTAATGTATACATTTTGCTATTTTGTTTGTCCCAAAATAAAATTTTTATAATATTTTTTATAAGGATAAAATGTATATAAGACGGTGTCACAGCTTTCGTGAGACGAATAAAAAGTGATAACTATCACATTTTTTTAAAAATAATAATATAGAAGTTGATGAAAAGTGATAATTGTGCAATGAACTATTTCATTAATAATTTATAGTATAAATAAAAAGTGACAACCCTTTTTAAGAAAAAAAGTAATACGGAGTAATGTTTTTTTTATAAAAAAATGATAACTAATTAATAAAACGTAATGTTGTAGAAATCTCATGCAAGACTGTTCATTTTACAAGCTTTATTAATTAGTTATTATTTTTTTTATAAAAAATAATATTATTTTTTCTTTAAAAATGTTGTCACTTTTTATATATACTATAAATTATTAATATAATAGTTAATTGTACAATTGTTATTTTTCATCAATTTTAGTATTAATTTACTTTAAGAATGTGATAGTTATCACTTCCTGTGACACGGTCTCATACAAATCTTTATTCTTATAAAAAAATAAAATAAAAATTTTAGGGCAATTCTTAGGTGACCTGTGTCACGGGTGACCCTCTCACATGGGATGTGCACACTTCTATGTGAGGGGATGGTCATCTAAGTAACCCCCAAAATTTTATTTTAGAACAAATAAAATTACAAAATGTATACATTACCTTAAAGTTAAGGAGGTATATTACTAAATATAATTTTAACTATTAAATTATTTAAATATATCAATTTAATTATTTTAAATATTATTTTATTATAATTTATTAAAAGCGCACCGTGGAGGAGTCGCCAGAATGACTGGCGCTTCACTCAAAGCATTAACACATCTTCAACCTACCATATATTGTTAAATGAAAACCAAAACTATTTTATATTTAATTAAATTAGATATTATCTATCCGTGCATTGCACAGAAAGAATTAAAGTATATTACAATTATATATTAATCCTAAGAATATTTATAGAGATGATCATAATGTAAATATAATTGCTTTGAATCTCCGATTCTAAAATTTCTAAAATTAATTCTAGTTGTACAAATTCATCACTCGTGGTGACTTTTTTTTTAAATAATTGAAGCTACAAAATAAGATCAAATAAAAATAAGAATAATAAGGTTAAAAAAATTATAAAATTAGATTTTATAAAATATAAAGAAAAAAACAAAAATAAAGAAAAACCATAAATTATAAGATAAACGAAAATAAAAAAATAAAAATGATACCTCAAAGGAGAATGATTGAATCTGAAAATAAGATCAAATAAAAATATAAAAGATAAAATAAATTAAAGTATAAAAATAGAGTTTATAAAATTATAAAGAAAACATTGTGAAATTAATTATGGATTGTCCAAATTCATCACTCTAAACATTGATGAGATCAAATAAAAAAAATCAATAAGATTAAAAAAATTATAAAACAGGTTTTTACCTCAAATGGAATGATTTAACCTGAAAATAAGATCAAATAAAAGTATAAAAGATAAAATAAATTAAAGTATATAAATAAGATTTATAGAATTATAAAAAAAATAAAAAAGTCATAGAGAAACGAAAATAAGATAATAAAAACAAAAAAATAAGAATTATACTTCAAATGAGAATGATTGAACTGCACATAAGATCAAATATGAGAATGATTGAACATAAAAATAAGATCAATTAAAAGTACAAAATATAAAATAAATTAAAGTATATAAATAGGGTTTATAGAATTATAAGTAATACAAAAAAATCGAAGAGAAAAAAAAATAACAAAAAATAAAAAAGAAGAATGATGCCTCAGAGAATTATTGAACATGTACATTAGATCAAATCAAAGTATAAAAAAATAAAACAAATTAAAGTAGATTATAAATAGTATGAAAGTGAAATAGAGAAGAAAAAGAAGCACAAAAAATAGAGTAAGAATTTGATTAGGTAATGAAAAGATTTATATAGAATAATTTGAAAGAATGAACGATTATGATTTAAAGCATAAAATAGAGTAAGGATTTGATTAGGTAATGAAATGGTTTATATAGAATGATTTGAAAGAATGAACAATCATGATTTAAAGCAATCAACGACGTAGAAAAAATAGAAAATTTATTCACATAAAATTACACGACAACAAACTTTTATGCTGCACAATAACAAATTTTGTTAAACATACAAATTTCAGAGCACCGTAATTTAAAAAAAGATTTTTTTCAAAAATCACCTTATAATTCTCACCTAATTATGCTGCACATAAATTTCAATGCTGCACATAAAAAATCACCTTATAATTCTCACCTAATTATGCTGCACACAAATTTCAGTGATGCATATAAACATTTGTTGAACATAATAATTTTAAAGCGATGTCTGCACATAAAAAAATTTGTTGAACATAATAATTTTAAAGCAATGTAATTTAAAGAAATGAGTTTTTTAAAAGATCAGCTTATAATTCTCTCTCATATTTTCAATGCTGCACATGATCAAAATTGTTGCACAGAACTATTTTAGAACAATCAAATTTAAGGAAATGAGTTTTTTAAAGATCAAATTATACTTTTTTCACCTGTTTTCCTATTTTGATTATGTGCAGCAGAATAAATAAACATATTTGAATGGAATGAGAGAGAGTAAGAATCTTTAGTAGCATAATTTAAGGAAGAGATTTTTTACATTTCACATTATAATTCTCTCACCTACGCACTTGTTATCTAGTTTTTACATAATTATCTTTTAATAGGGGTAATAATGAGATAATGCAATATAATTATGTACTTCATGGTTATATTTTTTAGTAATGTATCTTGTAGTAATATAGTGTTTAGCATATATTAGTAAGTGCCCAATTAAAATATATTACTTGGTATATTAATTTAAATTTCGTATATTGATTGACAATTAGTAGAATATATGTCAATAAAAATTTTTATATTTATCAAACTAGATATTACCCATCTGTGCGTTGCACGAAAAGAATTAAAATTTATTACAATTATATATTTTTAAGTTGGGTTTGAATTGAGTCATTTCAAATATAATTGATTTGAGTGGATTTTAAATTCCTTGAAAGGATTTTAAATTCATAATTCAAAAATTATTTTTAAATAAAATTTTGTATATGATAAATAAAAATAATAAAATTTTATTATACTAAATACTAAAATTTAAAATTTTATTAAAAACAATTTTTCGTGGAGGAAACTCTACCACCCAACCTACCCCTACCCACCTCCCACACTCAAAAGAATTTTTTTAAATAAAATTTTAGATTTTAATATTTAAATAATGAAAGTATTACCACTCAACTCTAACCCTTACCCACCCCTAAAACCCCCGCCACCCCATTCTACCCACGCCCATAATAAAAGAAGAATGATACCTCAAATAGAATGATTGAACCTGAAAATAAGACCAAATAAAAGTATAAAAGATCAAATAAATTAAAGTATATAAATAAGGTTTATAGAATTAAAAAGAAAAAAATCGTAGAGAAACGAAAATAAGATAACAAAAACCAAAAAAGAAGAATGATACTTCAAATGAGATGATTGAACCTGCACATATAAGATCAAATATGAGAATAATTGAACATAAAAATAAGATCAAATAAAAGTATAAAAGATAAAATAAAGATAACAAAAAATAAAAAAAGAAGAATGATACCTCAAAATGATTGAATATGCACATTAGATCAAATCAAAGTAAAATATACAAAAGATCAAATATGAGAATGATTGAATATAAAAATAAAATCAAATAAAAGTATAAAAGATAAAATAAAGATAACAAAAAACAAAAAAAGAAGAATGATACCTCAAAATGACTGAACCTGCATAATAGATCAAATCAAAGTAAAATATAAAAGATAAAACAATTAAAGTAGATTCGAAATAGTATGAAAGTGAAATAGAGAAAAAAAATAAGAAGAAAAAAAAAAGTAAGAATTTGATTAGGTGATGAAAATGTTTATATAGAATTATTTGAAAGAATAAACGATCGTGATTGAAAGCAATCAACGATGTAGGAAAAAATGTGAAAAATTACCAAAGATAGCGTTGAAAGATTTGATATTAAAAAAATTAGTATATTGATTGACAATTAGTAGAATATATGCCAATAATATTTTTTATATTTAACAAATTTATATTATTGATTAAAAAATAAATAAATAATTTATTATTAGCATAAATAGAATCTATGATTGAGATCAAAAGTAATAGACGGTCAAGATTAAAATTGAAGATAAAAATAGAAATTAAGGTTGTTTATATATATATATATATATATATATATATATATATATATATATATATATATATATATTTAAAATTAGTCAAATATGCCAAAAATATATCTCATATTTACCAAATTTATATTGTAAAATAAAATAGTAAAATTTAAATAATAAAATCCATTATTAGTATAATTAAATTTTATGATTGAAATCGAAGCATTATTTGGAGGGTCAATATTAAAATTAAATTATTTTTAAATAGAGTAAAATTGAAAAAAAATTAAAAACAAAAGTAGAAGTTTAAATTTACTTTTATATATGTATAGATAGATGATTGAACCTTTAAATTTAAGGAGAATAATTGAACCTAAATTATAAATAATATGAAAGTAGAATATGTAAAAGAGAAAAAAAAGAAGGAGAAGATTATAAGAAGAACAAAAGATAGAATATTAAGATATAAAAATATGGTTTATATAATTATTATAAAGCAAACACAAAAATTGAAGACAAAAAATATAGACAAAAAAAGAATGATACCTGATTGGACTTACTAATAAGATCAAATATGAGAATGATTGAACCTAAAAATAATATCAAATAAAAGTATAAAAGAAGTTAAAATAAATAAAAATATAAAAATAAAGTTTATAAAATTATTTAAAAATACAAAAATCGAAGAGAAAAAAATAAGATAACAAAAAATTAAAAATTATAATGATACCTTTAAGGAGAATGATTGAACCTTCATATAAGATCAGATAAAAGTATAAAAGACAAAATAAATTATAATAGATTATAAATAATATGAATGTAGAATCTGTAAAAGAGAAGAAAAAGAAGAAACATTAGAATTAAAAAAAACATAAAAAGAATGATTTGACTTACAAATAAGATTAAATATGAGAATGATTGAACCTAAAAATAATATCAAACTATAAAAGAAGATAAAATAAATTAAATTATGAAAATAGGGTTTATAGAATTATTGAAAAAACACAAAAATCGAAGGAAAAAAAAAAAGATAACAAAAAATAAAAAAGTATAATGATACCTTTAGGAGAATGATTGAAGTTATATATAAGATCAAATAAAAGTATAAAAGACAAAACAAATTAAAGTATATTATAAATAATATGAAAGTAGAATCTGTAAAAGAGAAGAAAAAGAAGAAGTATTAGAGAAAAAATAAAAAAAAGAATAAGATCAAATATGAGAATGATTGAATCTAAAAGTAATATCAATAAAAGTACGTATAAAAGAAGATAAAATAAATTATAAAAATATGGTTTATAGAATTTAAAAAAAAACACAAAAATCGAAGAGAATAAGATACCAAAAAAATTAAAAAATGATACCTTTAGGAGAATGATTGAACCTGCAAATAAGATCAAATAAAAATATAAAAGACAAAATAAATTAGAGTTAGATTATAAATAATAAGAAAATAAAATCTGTAAAAGAGAATAAAAAGAAAAAGCATGAGAGAGAGAAAAAATATGGAGAAAGTAAGAATTTGATTAGGTTGAAAAAATTTATATATATAATGATTTTAATAAATAAACGATCGTGATTGAAAGCAAATATTTATAGAGAGGATTTTAATAAAAATAAAACCGATACTATATTAATTGAAATTAAGTATATATTGATAAAAAAAATTAATCAAATTTATATTGTTAAATTAAATCAATAAAAAAGTAAAATTTAAATAATAAAAAAATCTATTATTAGTATAATTAAATTTTATGATTGATTGAAATCAAAGGAAATCATAGGTCCTATGTATAATAAATTAAATTATAATATATGAATATTAATTGATATATTAATTTAAATTAAGTATATATTGATTAAAAATTAGTTAAGTATGCCAAAAATATCTCTTATATTTATCAATTTTATATTGTTAAATAAAAAAGTAAAATTTAAATAACAAAATCAAGTATATTAGTATAATTAGATTAGATTTTATTATTGAAATAAAAAACATTAATTGGACGGTCAAGATTAGATTTTATTATTGAAATAAAAAATATTAATTGGACGGTGATTAAAATTGAATTATTTCTAAATAGAGTAAAATTGAAAAAAAAAATTGAAAACAAAAGTGGAAGTTTATGTTTGCTTTTATACATGTATAGATTTATATTTTTAATTTAGAAAAATAAATAAATATGAATATATGCCAATAATATTTTTTATATTTTACCAAATTTATATTTTTAATTTAAAAATAAATAAATAAATTTTCCCATATTAACAAAATTTATATTGTAAAATAAAAAGTAAAATTTAAATAATAAATCTATTATTAGTATAATTAAATTTTATGATTGAAATCAAAAGCATTAATTAATGGACGATCAAGATTAAAATTAAATTATTTTTAAATAGAGTAAAATTAAAAAAAAATTAAAAACAAAAGTAAAAGTTCAAATTTGCTTTTATATATGTATTAGATAGATTAGCCCAAAATACATAATGTTCGTCGGGAGTAGACAAATAAGTCGGCAAAAAAGGAGCAATTTTCAAACACGTCTGCGATTTAGACATGTATAGTTTAGTAATATTCAGAGTGAAGCTTTCGAGCATCTCCAAATCCACTATAATAGCGTGTGAAATGAAATTTCATTACATATCATTATCATAATCCTGTTTGCTTAAACCATAATTATGGGTAAAGATTTACGCAAGGTCGTCTCACGAAATGCTATAATTATTGGTAAAGATTTACGTAAGATCGTCTCACGAAATACTTTTTATGTAACGAATAAAAAGTGATAATATTAATTTAATAAAAAGTTAACATTAATTTAATAAAAAATGATATTGAATTAACGAAAAGTGATAATGGTGTAGTAAACTATTTAATAAATAATTTATAGTATGAAAAATGTAACAACATTTTAAAAAAAATGATAACATCTTTAATAAAAAGTGACAACTAATTCAAAAAATATAAAATAGTTTCACCGTAAAACGGTCTCATCCAACACTGCCCGAGTTATTTTTATTGTGTGGTAAATCGAATACATTAGCGCAATTAGGATATAAGTAAAATAGGCTACAAATAAGGATATACTTATTTTTATTTTTTTAATTTTAATTATTTTGCTTTAATCTAAAAGTAATTATTGATCAATTATTTAATCTAACCATCTATATTAACTTAGATAAACACTAGTTCAAGTTTTAATTAAGATATGAATTGAAGTTATTCATTAGTGATTGATAGTAGATAATGTTGAATCAGTTGGTTTTACGATTGGGGGAACTTTCTAAAATTGTTGACGTTACAATTTGGAGGTTAGCATTATAATTACTATAATTGAAATCGACAGCCTTACGGCAAGTAGTGATTAAGTCAGTTAGTGGTTGTTCTTTCTTTCTACCTTATCTTGAGAAAATTGAATTTTGTGTCCTGCCTGATGTAATATTAATTGTGACATTGACAACAATTTATATGCATCACTCATGTAATTATAGAAGATTATTTGGATGACCTGGTCAACCCAAAACTTCCCCGGTTCCCCGGTTATTACAGGTAATTAATCTTATATTATTTTTTAAATAAATATTTTATTTGCCACATCATCATTTCTCTTTAAATTTTGAAAATGATGCGGTTGAAATTACGGATTTTGTTAAGATTTTTTTTATTTTTTATTTTTAATTTATTTAATATTTCATTATTCTAAAAATATTTATGCTTATAAATAAAAAACAAAAAGAAGTGGAACATTTTTAATTTTTTACAACTTCTTACTAAAAAAATATTTTACTATTTGTAATAATTTATCTACAACATAGTTTAATTAAATAAATATAATTTCTTTTAAATTAAATATCACTTTTTATTATTAAGATTATTAATATTTTCTTATTTGTATCACAAAATTTATTTTATTAAATAATCTGATACAAGATTTATATAAAATTGAACTTTTTCATTAAAAATATAAAAAAAAATTAAATAGATAATTAATTAAAATATTAAAGTTTTTTCATTGAAATATTAATTAAAACTTTAAATAGATAATTAATTAAACGGTAAAGATGATGTAGGTAACCGTCTATTCAAGTATTCTGCAGTTATTACATGTTTTTCATCCAACCATTCCTATATTTTAGTGATATCTAACGATAATTATGATTTTTGTTATACGTGACCCTAAGAATTTACCGTAATTATATTTGTGTTTATTATTAAATAATTTTTAATATTGTTGCCCTATCACTCATGTAAATTATATTTGTGTTTATTCTTAAATAATTTTTAATATTGTTGTGATAAAATAAATGGAGTACTAATTTTCTCTGCATAAAAATTGAAGAGTTGATATTCTGCATATGTACTGTACTGTATAAATTTTTAATAAAATATAATTTTTTTATATTCAATTTTTAAAAATTTGTAATAAAGTATACAAATTTTTATTTATTAGTATATGAATGTGTTTTTGTTCTACAATCTAAATGTGGGCTTAACATGTCGGATGCACAATTTTTTTTCTTCCAAAAATCAATTAATTGTCTAACAGAAATTACAAATTAATTAATCATATATCAGCATTAAATAATACTTTTTCGACAAATTATCCCGTGCATCCTGCTTCATGACACATTCATATTCAAAATTTATATACTAATAAATAAAATACACTAATAAATAAGAATTTTTACACTTACTTTTAGTTTTTAACTGAAAATTTGAATATAAAATGTTAGTATTATTTTTTATCTATTTCACAGAATAATTTTAGTGAAACGATTTCACACAGTTTTTGCCTAAATGAAAATATCTAACATATAATTTTTTGTTTGATCCGATCTGATCGATTAAATGTTGAACAGTTACCTCCATCGATTCCATGTCTGCTCCGATTATACTCCAATTATGACAACAGTGGTTGGATTGAAACACACTATGCGAATAAACCCCACCAACGAATTGAATATGCTGAAGTTCCCTGCATCAGTGTTTTTACATTTTTTATTTTGGGAGACTATTAAATTTCAAAAATAGATGGTAATGATGATGATCATTTTGGGAGAACATTAAATTTCAAAAATAGATGGTAATGATGATGATCAGTTATATGCATTTGGATAAATAAATAATTTATTTATTTTATGCCAATTATTCTATAAAATTTTCCGTGTCTTTGTGTATAAAAAGTATTTATATCTTTACGATTTATTTATAACTTAATATAAATTTTAAGAGTAAAATTATATTTACTCTTAAGAAGGAGGTTGGGATCACAAAAATCCTAATACTTTCTTATAATTTTATTGACAAAATTTTGTGTGATATCTTTTTAAATGATTATGTAAGATGTGTATTATTATTTTTTATTTACAAGAATATAATTTTAATAGGAGCATACACAGAATTAAGATCGTTTTATAATAAAATTATTTTATATTTTTATAATTATTTTATATTTTTTATTAAAGATGTTATTTTTTTATTAAAAAAAATTATTATCTTTTATTTATTGAAATCATAATCTCACATAAATTTTTCTTTTTTTATTAATATTTGAAATTTTTTTTACTAAATTTGAGGAAGATAAGTCAAAATGTTTAGCAAAAATGGCGTGGATATGTTGACCAGTTGGACTAATTGGACGGTGGACCATTGACCATGTATCTATAGACAAATACTTTTGGTTCGCTGTGTGACAAATTTAAAGTAGGGATATAAACGGTAGGGTACGGGTTGAGCAAATTCACATAATATTCGCTATCCAATTACCCTATCCATACCCTATCCTATTACCATCAATCATAGTATCGGGTAGGATGATGGTTTATCCATCGGGTAATGGGTAACCTGCTGATATACGAATACCCACAAGAAATAATACACGGATATTTTAAACGGATATAATATGAATACCCACAATAACTTGAACCTAACCAATCCTACCCGTATTGACCCACACTTTCCCGTATCAATTTTTTTCCCTCAAAATCGACACAAAAACATCAAAATAAAGCATAAAAATAAAGTTCATAATAGAGAATAATATTTAATTCAAGTGCAACAACAAGAAATCAACAATTTAAAAAAGGAAGCCTACGATCTCCTTAGTAATATATAATACTCTAATATAATAACGTGAGAAGAAATAACAATTGAAAGTATACCGAAAACTAATATCTCCTTAGTAATATATAATATATGTATATATTAATATTATATATATATATATAATATATTATACAATGGATAATCGGGTCGGATACGCGGGTACAAAAGGGAAACTCGTACCCTATCCTTACCCGCTGATTTTTTGGGTACGGGTATTACCCGATCCTCTATCCGATTTTGCCTACCCTATCCTTACCCAATCACCCGGGTCGGGTAACTCGACCCGGTGGGTAAAATTGACAACCCCAATTCAAAGGGATAACGTTTTAAATATATATATATATATATATATATATATATATATATATATATATATATATATATATATATATATATATTAATAATTAAATTGATAAAAATTAATAGTGGTGTAGTAAATTATTTTATGAATATTTTGTAGTAATAAATAAAAAGTGTTAATATTTTTAATAAAAATACGATAACTTTTTTTTAATGATACATATTCTCCTTCTGTCCAGCCCTAATAGTTAAGTTTGCTTCTTGCACGGAGATTAATGAATATAATATTTTAATGTGTATTGAGATGAGAGAAATAATATTTTAATGTAAAGTGGACATGTGTATTAGTGTGATGTGTGTGCCCATGAAGAGAGAAGTAATAAATAAAGAGTGTTAACATTTTTAATAAAAATATGATAACTTTTTGAATGATATACTCCTCGTCCCGTCCTAATAGTTACGTCTACTTCTTGCACGGGGATTAATGAATATAATACTCCGTCCATCACATACTAATAGTTAGACTTTCTTTGTAAATTACAAATGAAGCGTAACTATTAGAATGAGACGGAGGGAGTATTTTAATGTGTATTGAGATGAGAGAAATAATATTTTAATGTAAAGTGGACAGATGTATTAGTGTGATGTGTGGATGCATGAATAGAGAAGTAATTAATTTGTGTGGTCTCATATACTAAAAAAAAGAAATGTAAGAATAAGAATGAGACGCTCAAAAAGGAAATATATAACCATACTCCCTTCGTCCCAGGCTAAGAGAGTCATTTTACCATTTTGGTTGTCCCACCCAAAGGATCCCAATTCCTCTTTTGGACATATGAGACCCACACACACCCAATAATATAATTAAAATATGGGGCCTACACACCCACTAATACAATTACCCACTACACATTAAATAATAATACTCCTTAATTCACGTGCCCAAAAACAAATGAGACTCTTACCATGTGATGGAGGGAGTATTAGAATGGGATGGAGGGAATACATTGTAATTTGATAGGAGTAATAGTTTTTTTTCGCTTTTTCACATTTTCCCTTAATTTTTTATTAATTCCAAAAGGAAATTATTACTAATTAATACACAAGTTATGTGTAATTGTTACAAGGTACATCATTTTAAATAAATAATTTGTGGATATAAAATTAAAGTTAAATTACCTACTATAACCTTAAACAAATCTAATCCCATGATTTCAATTTTTTACGTAGTGTATTTAAGAAATGAAAACTTATCTTAATCAATTCTTTAAATTCGGCACTATGTGTATTTTTGAAATTTGGGATTAAATCGGAAACTCATTGAAATAACATAACATTAATGTCGATGGAATTTTTTCGCACCAAGTTGTCTCCGCCGACGAGGCGCGAATGCAATGATGTTGTGATCTCAAATATTTGGATTCTATGCTTTGTGCAGAATTGATTTGATTTCACTCCTTGAAAATAGCAACTAGGTTTAACCAAATCCATTTAATTAAGGGATTGTCCATTTCAGAGAATTTATGGGATACTTTGCACTTTGTGCAAATATGAAAAAGGAATTAAAATTGGAATACATCATTGAAATAATGTAGTTGACTGTAATATTTTGAATGTTGTATATGTATGAATAATTTTGATTTATGCAATGTATCTAGTAATAACTATCTCCTTATATAATCATAATTAGTGTATAAACTCCATTAATTTTAGCAATGCTTATTGAATAATATTAACTTAAATGTGAACTAAACAATTCCTAATATACTACGTAAACTAGTAAGGAGAGAAAAAAGACTCACTTTTTGGTAATATGTTGTTTGGATTCTATAAAAATATAGAAATTCTATAATTTAGGAAGGAGTCTTGCTGTTAATTAAAAAGTTAATTGAGGAGTTAAAAAGTAGATTATAGGATGATTCGATACTCTTTTCGTAAATGAATCGAAAAACAAAAAAAATATGAAAAGCTAATCGTAAATGGTAATTTTTCTGTAATTCTTGTAGTATACTTATAAATAAAATTTACTTTACGGATTAAATAAACATAAATCACATAGTTGCATGGTAAACCCGTCGCAAAGTATACATGTAACGTGAGCATCACAATTTACACCATGTGCTTTGTTTGTAGGGATATACACCATTTTCGCAACGTTGAAACTTGAAATTACACCAATTACTCACAAAATAAAAATAGTAAAAACTTTAATATGTTATACGGTAAAATTAATGGGCAGTCTTGGATGAAATTGTTTCACTGTAAAATTATTTTATACTTTTAAAATTAATTATTATTTTTTATTAAAAATATTATCACTCCTGTTTAAAAATATTGTCGCACTTTATTTTACTATAAATAATTTATAAAATTATTCACTTCACTATTATTACATCTCATGAATTGAGTACCACTTCTTTTTAAAATATAATCACCTTTTATTTGTTTTATGTAAGCATTTCGTGACACGATATTTCAAGTTTCCGTTATTCTATAGAATATGATTGATATTAAATTGCTTTCAAGTGGATTAGTCTAATCCAATATGAGTTGGACAACTAATTGTTTGAAAGTCACGATTAAGACACGTCAAAACTAAATCAATCTTCTATCGGCCTAAAAATAGAAAGGTTAATTGGATCTATGCAAATTATAATTAGCACACTGAAATATTATGTGGGTTGTCTTTTTCTCTATAGATTAAATTAAAATTAAAACAAATAAAAATCAATTTATGATTTATTGATTCATTTTTTAAAAAAAAATGAAATAGAATACATATGGGTCCCAATTAATTAACATTATCTCTAATTTAAAACTGAATGATTAATTAGGGAGTGATATTTGGGGGAGAAAGGCCACATAATTAATTATGTCTCCCATGCATCATTAATTCGCTTAATTAAATTCTTCATTAAAAGTGAAAGGATGTTCCACTACACATGCATATTTATAGTATAATGATTGATTTAATAATTGAAAGTAAATTACGTTCATATTTGTATTTACCTCTTTAATCTTTCATTATGTTTAAAATCATATTTTTTAAACGAGACACAAAATGAACTATGTGAAACGAATTAAAAATAAAAAAGTATATATCAAAGAAAGATACTTGTCCCACTAAATTATTTTAAAAATAATTTGTTAAAAGATTTTTAATAAAAATTATAACTATATACTAATGCAAATGTTTGACAGTGATGCAATAAAAAAAAAGTTGGTCTCCCGTTCCCCTTGAAAATATCGTGCCCATGGAATACAAGAGTTTTAGTATTAAAATTTTTGTGTTCCCATGGGGTATATAAGTTTTTGTTATAAAAAACTGTTTTTTACTAACGGAATATTTCGTTGGCAAAAGTCTTAATTTCATTGTTAAATTGGTTTACTAACGGATTAGCAACGGAATCCATTGGTAAATTTCCGATGGTAAAGTGGTGGTTGGTAAATTTTTAACAACGAAAAACCAATTCTGTTGCTAAAAATTCAATTGATAATTTATATAAAGATTCACTTGATAATTCATTAGTAATTACCAACGGTTTGAATTACGTTAGCAAAATAAAGAATAAATCTGTTGGCATTCAATTGCTAATAGAAAATGACATTTTGGTTATTAATCCATTGGTAATTACAACGGATTGAATTCCGTTGGTAAATTTCATTGCTAAAATATATATATTTTGTTGTAGTGTGAATTAATACATCACCTTACTGCATCGAATTTTATTTTATACTCCTATATTATTTTAATTAATAAATAGAATAATATTTATTAAAAAGAAAAAAGCCAAATCTACTCCGACACTTTAAAAATCAAACAGGCTGCTAAAATCTTAATCCATCCTATTTTTCCAACAATAACACATGTTTTGACAGCTCTATATTTATACCTTTTCGATTATAAATAAATTGTTTATTAAATTATTATTTATAATTATGGTTTCTCTTTACCATAACAGCTTCATCGACACAATTTCTGGCTTTTATTATTTAATTTATTTATAGTACAAGAGGATCATTCATCAAAGAGAGAATTTGCACATCAAATCTCTAATTATCTAAATAAATAATCATTAGCTTTTTTCCCAATTACAACTTCTAGGTAATGTTTGTTTTAGGGACAAGTAGAAATAAGAAATATTAATTTAGAATTTATTGGATTTAATAAATTTAAATCTATATTTATTTTGAAAAGATTTAAGTATGATGAACTTCTAGGTAATGTTTGTTTTAGGGACAAGTAGAAATAAGAAATATTAATTTAGAATTTATTGGATTTAATAAAATTAAATCTATATTTATTTTAAAAAGATTTAAGTATGATGAATTTTAATTTTATGTGAAATCAATATTTAAAAATAAAAATGAGATAATCTAAATCTGAATTTAAAAACTCAAAACAAGCGAACCCTATTTCTATGTCAAATTTATTGTGGATGCAATACACTCAAAACTATATTAATAGGTAAAGAGTTATACAATTTGTTAGTGAAATTTTAATGATGAAAAACTATATTACATTTATTAAAAAATACACATATATTATTAAATAAAACTAATACAAATAAGTACATTCATTCACCTGGGTGTACATATATCACTCATTTTCCAATTTTTTATTTTTATTTTTTTTTGAAAAATTAACTTAGGGACTTCTATGATTTTAATTTTAATTCCTTGTTAAAAAAGTCCATATTAATTAATTTTGTTGAAAAAATTCTTATCGGAAAATAGTGCTCTTGATTAATATTGCATATATATTGATTGATTCAATAGTATTTTAAAGAAATATCTCTTTTCCAATAATATAATTATATTTTTATGACAAAAATACATAATTACACTTGAATTGCAAATGCAATAATTCATACAAACATTTTTTTATTGACTCTAAGATATTCCACGAGTGGTGGTCCCATTGGACATCCTATAATTTGCATAAGTTTGATATTAAATCCATTGTATTTCTCAAAACAATCGCAAATATGGTATAGTATCTTTTATTTATTTATTTTTATTTTCTAGACATTAATCTTTAAACAATTTGTTGCAACTTGCAAAAGGGAGTGCTAAATTGATAACTGGTATTAATTAGCATGTTGAGCACATTAAGATACTTGTTTGATTGAGTATTTTTAGAAGGTATCTCCCGCGCCACGAAACACACCGTGTCCCCATGTAAACGCAACTCTCCCCTTTCATATTCTATTTAAACATATGTATTATTAGGAGTTTAAATTGTAAAGGGGTACGAAAATTATAAAGGGGCACGGGACATTTAAACCTATGTATTATTAATAATTTAAATTGCAAAGAGATACGAAAATTGTAAAGGGACACGGTGTCTCTCGATGCACAAGACCCTCACTCTTTTTAGAATTGTACATCACATTTAGAATTTGTCCTGAATATTAGGTTACAAATATATGAGTTTGAACTCAACTCTACTCATTTAACAAAATATATTGATCTCACAATTTAAAAAGTATATATATAAACATATTATTATATTATTAATCCAGTAGCTCGAAAACATATTAAATATAGATTCATTAACTAATCTAGTGTTATAATAATAATAATAATAATAATAATAATAATAATATAGGAATGTAAACAAGTGCCAAGCACTCCACGGATTGAATATCGTTTGTTAAGCTGGAAACGAGCTCAAGCTCGTAAAAATTTAAAACCTTGTTCGAGCTTGGTTCGAACTCATTCATTAAGGCTCGATTTCATTTGCAAACACATTCGTGAATATGTTCGATAACATGTTTGTGAACACGTTTGTGACATGTTCGTATACTCAAACAAACGTTTTTTTTCGTGAAAACATGTAGTATAATTTTTTTCGTGAACTTGATAAACAAACTAACCAACATTCTAAAATACAAAATATTACTAATAATTAAGGAAACCTAGATATATATATATATATATATATATATATTTTGAATATTCTTTATATAAATAAAAAATTATAAAATATATAACTCGCTAACAAACATTAAATATGTTTATTCACGAGTTTTTAATAAATACTATAAGTTACGCAACGCTGGTAGAAATGGAGCTACAATGATTTACCTTCATAAGTTTGATCTTTTAACTGTCGATATATATCGAAGAAATAGCATAACGAAGAAATTTTAATTTTATATTTCTACCTTTTAATAATTGGATCTTATTGGGCTTTTCATTAAATTAATAATAATTATTATTATTTTATTATTATTTTTTCCATTCTGGTATTTATAAGTTGTCCGAACCTATGTTAGAGAAGAAGTTTTGAATACAATGTTTAGATTTATCCGAACTATATATACTATCTTGTTAGTATTCTAATTGAACTCATATAAACGAGCTTTCAACGAGCCCAGTCATGAGCTACGCAACACACGTCATGTTGAATTACACTCCTAATAATATATGCTCAACTAATATTCCTATATATAATTATAAAGCAATGTTTTGTTTGCAACATACATGACTGAATTTTGGGTGTCTGGGAGTATTTGGTTCAAATTAAGTTAAGTTGTTTTGTGGGTCTTAAAATTGTTAAAAATAATGGACCTTGCACATTAATTACATTTGTGTAAGTTTAATTATCCTCTAATTCCATCAATAAAAAGGAAGGGGTCAGATCAAATCCAGAGACAAAAAATGAGATGAGTTACCATATATCTCTTTAAACTAATAAAAAATTAAAAAAAAATCTTTTATACTCACACCTTGTTAATTACAAGTATAAGTTTTATTAACTAACGTGTTAACTCGACACGAATCAAATACTTCTGAAGAGTATTATTTTGTTTATAGAATTAAATGTTTATTGTTAATGTTTAATGCTAACTTTTATGGTATTATTGTAATTTTACTTTCTGATTTATTTAATATTTTACCATATTAATCAAAATCCATCTTTATTATGAGGATTTATTTAATATTAATTCTAATAATATAATATTTTAGGTATTTTATATTTAGTGGTTGATAATCTATTTTTCTTAATCAAGCATAATCTTATTTCAATGAAGTAGATTATAATTTATTTATTAATTGTAATAAACAGATATTTTACATTTCTACTATGTCATGATTACACAATGTTCTAATTTTATATGCAAATATGCCGAGTTAAAGTTTTGACATCTCGAGCTGGACTTTTTTTATTTTTTTAATTTAAACATAAGTAGCTGCGAACACTGAGTAGACACGATCTCGACGAGTTGAAACAATTAAGAGAGGTGGGACCAGCTAACCTATAAACCCAAGTGATATCAATTATCAAAATAAAACTATATAATGGGCGTGTTATGAAATGCTACGTATTAATTAAATAGAAAACTACACTCTAAAAAACACATAAATTGAAGGGTAAAAATTAATTAAGTTTCTCTTAATCACGTCTGTACGTTAGCCTTTTTTTTATTAATTTTGTTTTTTTAATAGATATTACTCTCGAATCCATATATACTGAATTATTATTTTACAATAGATATTATTCTCTCCGTTTCATATGTAAGTTAATATTTACTGTTTTATGTTGTTTAAAAAAAACTTATTTATTAATTTTATTGACTTTGTAAGGGTAATATAGTGTTTTAATAAAATAATGTAAACTAGTATAATGTGTGTATTAAAAAGTGATGACAAATTTTATAATAAAATGTAGTATATTTAAGGTTATGAATTGAAATGTTATTTTTTTAGGAGGTCAACCTTAAAATGATAAACTTAATAAGAAGGAAATATTATTGTTTTTATATTCAATGAATTGGTGATGAAATAGTAACTTTTTTTTAAAATTAAAAGCACTATAATTTCTTACTCTTATTACCAAACATGTTCATTGAGTTCGATTCACTAAATTTTTAGCCTATACTTACTCCATAAGCAATGAAACATGTGATTATACGCGAAAATGAAGTGTGAACGTGTTATATGGTGGGGTTTCTATTCTTCACAATGGAACATCGTGATTACGTGAAGTATTAAAAGTCTACGAACGCTTTTCTGCTGTAAGAAAACTCCAATGTGATGGAATCAAATCATTGAACACTTGCTCCTAATTTCATACACATATTTATTCCTTACTTGCGTCACTCCTTTTTGTAGCTTTCTTCCCAATACCAAGAATCCAGATTATAATTATTATAATTGGATTCTCATCCATTATTCATTTTCATTATACTCCTCACGTTTCTTATAACATATTAACATGACTAGTAATATTTCTAATGAATGTTGTATTAGGAGACAATTCCCACAAGATATGAAATAGAGAACCTTCAAACTACAATCCAAGTGAGAAATTAATTACTAATATTTTGCGTCAAAACGTTACAAATTAATCAATCCTAGTACATATGAACATGCTATACAACATTATCTTAGAAAAATTCCCACCCACTTTTGAGGTTAATTAAGGTATCCAAAACCCTTTACAATCCTTAAGAATAGAAAACAGAAATATATGGCTAATAACCCAATGCCTAACGATTTATCCAATTGCATATTCCTCTTCGGCAATATCACCAATGCCCACAGCAACCCTCCCATCAAGAACCCCACCGTCTCGTAGACGTCGGGGTTCGTCGGGACGGAGTACCCGTACGGGTACTCCTTAAACGAGGCGAACACGAGCGACAACCCCAACCCGACGAGGGTGTTGAAGAGCGGGCCGGCGTAGCAGCCCGATATCGCTACCTGCGCCCCGTCGGCACCGCCCCTCAACGCCATGGTCGAGTTGGAGATCAAGTCGCCGATCGAGTTGCCCCATGCTAGGACAGTGAGTCCTAGGATTGAAGGGCTGATACCTAAGATGGTCCCAAAAGCAACCAATAGGGAAACCAGCTCTTCCACTATAATGTATGTCCATGTTATGCTCATCACGAAGCATCCGGCTAGCCAGGGTAACAGGGCCCGCTTCGGAGGGCCCGAACTCTTGGTGGAATAGAATGCGAGAAAGCCCAATATAACTCCGACAAAAAACGACGTCGTGTACACCGTAAATCGTGTTTTGTGATCAACGTTTTCTTGCAGGGAGTTGCAGAGTGCAGCTACTAGGATTGGTGAGAGTGTTGCAGAGCTCACAGCGAATGGTTTGGACCATTTCTCTTCTCTCACATCAGGAATTGTGAGCTTTCTTGGTAAGGAGAGAGGAAGTTGCAGAATGTAGAGAGAGAGATTGATGAAGGAATTACAGGATGTCTGAACTTGGCCATGGCCATTTTTGTCTGAAACAGAGCTCCCCTTTTCTTCCAACAGAGGTACATCAATGGCGCTGAATTCATCCAAAGAAATCACGACACGTGGATCCCCCACCGCCTCCATCTTACACCGGAGGAATTGCATAGCGGAGACGACGGCAATGTACAGAAAGTAAACAGAGAAGAAACAGAGAGAGAACCAGAAATTGATCTTCCCAAAAATTACAATCATGACGACCAAACACAGAACAAACAGAAAAAACAGAACATCCCTAATAAAACTCGGTCTATCAACCCTAACCTTCCTCGACGAAATCGAAATACTCACAATTCCGACAACGAAGCAGGAGATGAAGAATGCGCCGCCGAGGACGCTGTTCAGGCCGACATCCGCATCTCCTGACCGCGTGAACGAAATCACGCTGGCAAAAACATCGTTCGCTCCGTTTCCGAGCGGGAGGAGGGTGGTGCCGGCGATGGTCGGAGACAGTTTCAGAACCCTAGAGAGACTCTCCACGGAGGGGCAAAAATACTCCGCCGTGGTGTTCCCCAACACATAGAACAGAACCACCAGCCACAGGAGGAGTACGGCGTACCCCGCCGCCGGAAGATCTGCGCAGGTGCAGTAGAAAATTTCGAGGTAATTGAAGTAACCTTTGCCCCAACAGCCATTATTCGACTTCACGAACGAACATTTCGATCTGTAATCGACGAATTCATGAACGCCGGTACAATTCACACTGGATTCAAGCAGTCGGTGTTGTGGGTGGGTGTCGGAATACTTCAATTGGCGGTAAGAAGAGGTGGTGGAGGAGAAGATGAAGAGCGAGGTTAAGAAGAGGAAGGATAAACTGAGGAAGAGAGAGAAGGGCCTGTTAATGGCGGAAAAATCCATTCAAGGAATGTAGAGAGAGAAAAATGGAGGATAATTCAGAGTAGAAGCCATGGAAAGGTATAAAACTGCAGAAACCACAACATGGTGGTATCTGAGGTAGGAATGTTTGGTCTGAATTTCGTGGTTGAAAGAAAGTTAATTAGGCCATTTTTTTGGGGTGAGATTTTCGAAATATTGGGGTTTCTAACTGTGTTATAAGAAGAGGAATGTGTATGTATTGAAAACGACAAATTAATTATGTGACAAAAAATTTTATATTAATTTGACAAAATGAAATTAAAATAGTGGGATGGTATTAATAGCTTTGGGTAGTGAGCAAAGAGACGAGGTGAAATCTCACCAAGATAAGAAGAAAATGAGGCACCCATGAGTGGTGGAAGCAAGATTTTTTGTGTCTCTGAATGAGGTAAAATGAGATAATTTTTATTATTCTTACAAGAAAAGAAGAGAATTAGATGGTTATTGTTTGGTAATAAGATGATGATTGCAAGATTGAGTTCACAGTCACACACGCAAAAACTTGTTAACAAATTCTCCTACTAATATGCGGGGGTTTGTTACACGCTAACTCCTTCATCCATTTATTAAGCAGCGCCTAATGAAATGTTCTTAGTAAAAGATAACTCAATTTATTACTAAAAAATGGTTTACCCCACAATTAGGGGCCACACCGCTCCTGCCCTGGGAATTGATGAAGAAGGTAAATTGCAGGATGTGCCTAAAGTGACTTATATAGAGAACTCAATTTATTACTAGGGCATATGGATGACAAGGTAGCGTTCCCGAGTGACCCGAACCCGCGTCATATGGTTCGGAATTTCTGGAAACCTTACTAGTCTGGTAGCTTGTAGTCGGATTTAATGGTTGAACAACCAAAGTTTACAAAGAATTTGTTATAATAGAAGTTGGAATAACCCCGAGGGATTGGCCTAGATGAAGAATTGAGGTATCTTATGGTAAAATTCTCTAAGACCTCAAGTTATTACCTTAGGGTAAAATTCTCTAAGACCTCAAATTCGAAATCGAGGGTGTGATCAACACCTGTGAAGCTAGTCCCCCTGCCAATAAACAGTGGATTCTATTTTCTCAGGATATGATTATATGAATCAGATATAGGAGCATTAATCAGGAGACAACATAATGTATCCGAGCCATAAATGGAGACAACATAATACAGAATTACGGCAAAAAAAATATTCTACCAAGAAGAGGGTTGCTTGATGCAGCAGAAAGCAAGAGGAAAAATGAAAAGACAAGAGGCTCCAGCATCTTATTTAGATTAAGAAATGATTTGAGTCTTAATTAATTAAGTTTCATTTAAAAAAAAAAACTATATGGGCTTGAGAAATCCCAACACCTAATATCGCTCATGCCCGACATTATTCTGATTAGCTCCGTGCATTAAATATTACTCTATGATATTTATTTGATCGGATAAAGTTAGTTGTTAGTATAGTTAGTAGTTAGTTCACCAAGTTTTCATACACTCTTATTCTCCCAAGCCTCCTTATAACTCCCCTCCTATTCGTTCTCAATAAAAATCGAACCCGGATCACTCACACCTGGTGGCCAAGTGGGCTAGCCCACTTGGTTACTATGATACTCCATTTTATATGTAGTGTAGTTTGATTAGTAATTATGAATAACACTGGTAGAACATTTCATATTTCTTTTTATATTTATGCTAAAGATTTTATAACACAAGTTTTTGCCAATAATTATTATTATATGGAGTATTTTTTTTAATATAAATTACATTTAAACTAGAGAAATCTACTTAGTAATTGTTCTCTGTGAACACTAATAAAGTAATACGTATATACCATTCATAATATATTTATAAATTATTAAAATGAATGAATGGAAACAGAGCGAGCTTCATAGAAGTTATCTCACCTTTTTCTCTTTTAATAATTTAAATGAAATTATACAGAGAAAAATAAGTTATTATGACATTGGTAAATATAGTGTAAGAATATTTAATAATACATTTAATATATAATGACATTTCTACAAAGTATGACTAATAATATTATATATAATGACATTTCTACAAAGTATCTTCTATTCTAATACTCCATTCGTTCCATATTTATCTTCATACTTTCCATTTTTGTTCGTCACACACTTATCTTCACCACCCAAAAAAAGAAATTTCACATTAACCAACAACCTCAAAAGTTATCCTAATTTCAAAAATATCACTCTCACCTAACACACATAACATACTTTATAATTATTACCTAAAAATATCACAGTACCCCTAAAAAGTGGTAATACCTCTAAAAAGTCAATAAAGTTAGTAAAAAATAAATTTTCTTAAATTCCATATCTACAGTATCAGATAAGTATGGAACGGAGGGAATATGTTATTAGATCACAAGCTATCAATTCACTTTTTATTGATATAAAAATAAAAAATAAATAAATTGATTTGTTTCCAGAGATTCGATCTTGGGATGATTATTAAGGTTCATAAATCAACTTTTTAGATTTGTAGCCAATTGAACAAAATGAATATCTTATTGTTGTTTTCTCAAATTTCATATATGCACACAAATTTTTGCTTTGTTTTTATTTTTACATTAGTTTTTATTTTTATTTTTAAATTAGTCTTTTTTTTTTACATTAGTTTTATTTTTATTTTGGGTTAATCACTAATAGATACACAATTTTAACCTAAATTACTATTAGATACATGAAATTTAAATAATTACTTTTACATATAAAATATTAAAGTAAAATACCAAATATAACCTTATACTCCATACACTTTTAAACCAACACCCCTACCCCTCACCCACCCACCGGCATTGACCGGCCGTTAACTGTCCGTTGACCGGCGTTGACCGCCACTGACCGCCGCCTGCTGCCGGAATTTAAAATGTGCAAACAAAATGTGCAAAAATAAAATTGTGCAGAACCAAATTGTGCAGAACAATTGTGCAAATACATAGGGATATTTATGGTATCACAATCATAATTATGTAGTTATGAGTAATAGTGTTTTGAATCATGTAGTTTATAGTAATTATACATTATTTTATGTAACTCCTAGAAAGTGACCCTTTTATTTTTACATTAGTATTTTTTTAAAAAAAAAATTACTTTAGTTTTTTTTTCATTTTAGTTTTTGTTTTTAATTTTTAATTTCACTTTAATAGTTAAATAAATTTACAAATATTATATATTTGATTAAAATTAAATAATATTATTAAAATTTAGATTACGATTATACATAACAAATTTCTTTAATTAATAAATTGTTCATTGTTTTTATCTCCACTAATTAAATTATTTTTTGTTAATACTATTTTAAAAAAAAAAATCAACCTATAATAAATATTTAAAAAAACTATAAATTAATTATGAATTTACATTACCTATCACTCATTTGGTTACGTAATAATTTAAATTAAAAATTGTCATTATAACGATATACTATATATATGCTCAATTTAATAAAAATTGTAATTTTATTATTAATAAAAATTGTAATTTTTATTATTAATAAAAATTTATTTTATTTCATTAACTTATTATTATATTGTATAATATTAAATCAAATTCATTAATAAAATTATACGTATCTATTTTATTATTTTATAAACTTTACAGTATATGTTTATATTTAACTTTATTTTATTTGAAATATGTTATTATAAAATAAAAGTAATAGTAATTGTAAATTAAAAAAAATCAATACACTTATTAATACATTTATTTACTATTGAATACTGTATCTAGATAGTACCCCTCCATCCCACCGAAAAATCATTATTTTACTATATTGGGGTCCCATTCAAATGTCCTCATTTTCCACTTTTAGTAAAAAAGTCTCACATGTGGCCCACCAATCACTACTAATACAACTACATATTACACATAAAATAATAATACTCCTTAATCTACGCACAAAAAATAAATGGCCAACTTTGGGCGGGATGGAGGAAGTATAATAGTTTAGTTAAAAGAATTGTAATAATATATTTATTGAATAGTGTATTAATAGATATTATAAAATATAGTTATAGGATTAATGTATTGGAAAAATAGCTATTAAGATATTTCAAATAAAATGCATTAAAATTAGTGTAATGATAGGCCTTTTTTCTAGTAGTAGTATCTCTTTTCTACTAACATCTTCACATACTTTTTTTTTGGTCCGATGCTGCAGTTTCCATTTTGAATATGATTTGAGCAAAAGTGCCCGATCCAATTCAAAATATGCAGAAATGCCCACTTTTGAGGCAATTTGTCGAAAATACCCTTTGAAAATTGATGAGAATATCTTTTGACCGACATGGAGTCAGTCCTATTTACTCGGCCACTTGGCTGCCTAATGGAATGTTTAACCGATCCATTCCGGATCGATCGAATTGGTATGGAAGTTGTAACATGGGAAAACCAAGGAAAACACGACTTATTTGAATAACCCGGTGACCCACCAATTGTAGAAGTAAGATTTTTTGAAAGCAATAAGCACTTATGTGGAGTACAATTTTATTTTTTACAGTTCGGTCACTCAGTCTTTGCATTATGTGTAATACAATTTTATTTTTTACAGCTCGCTCACTCGGTCTTTGCACTCGGTCACTTGGTCTTTACATTCGGTCAATCGGTCTTTGCATTGAGTGGAAGTTCAATTATTTATTAATTATAAAATTCTAACTTTTAATAATAACTCCAACTCACTCGGTCTTTGTCTTCATATTAGATCTGAAAAAACTGACCACATAAAGAGTAGGAGTAATTCAGTAAACTTAAGTGTAAAGTGGACATTTTTGCTCATTTTTAGTCAAAGTAGGCATATTTACATTTTTCAAAATGTGTTTGGACATTAGATTGCATTTCTCTTTTTTTTTTCGCCATTAAAATACCATTTAAAAAATAAAAATAAAAATTCATAACATTATATTTTAATTTTAAAATTATCACAATTACCAAAAACATGCCACATACTTTCATTTATTTATTACTCTCTTCATCACAATATTACTCTCTTCGTTAGGATAAAGTTTACTTACATAGTATCATTTTGATTATAGTACTTAAAAAGAATTACATTTCATTATTTAATAAGTATGTGTCCTACACCTAAAAATGAATATTTTTGTTAGGTTTTAGTATTACTCAATTTGCTAATATTTAAAATTAAAGTTAAGGTCAAAAGACTCAAAACACATGTATTTTTTAATATTCGTATACGTTTGGACGAAATTGGTGGGTCTAAAATACACTGCTTTAATGTGTTTTCGCAATTTGAACCATCGGGCAACTTCTGCTGCCCGAATGCTGATATGTCATACTTAATGCCAGATCACAAGTCCAACGAAGTGAAACTGTGTCGTTTTGGTCAATTTAAATTTTTTGAGTTCTAACTAAACCTAATTATTGCTCTCTCCAATCATCGTATCACCGCCGCAACAACCACAAAAATATGCTACTCAGCCACCACACCAAATAGAAGCCGCCGGAAGATGGAAACGAAATTTCTCAAAATTCAATTTCTCAAAATCAGCTACTGTAACAAAATTCAATTTCTCAACCAAAAATTCAAAGAACCCACACCTAATTCTCCTTCGATTACCAATTTTTGTGCTTGAATGGAAACAGCGCTGTCAAAGCCGCGAACAAAACGACATTGATCTTGTATTTCTTCGCATGCGTTTCTTGATCCTTAGAGTTCGTGGTGGAAATACAGCCACATGATTTGTCGTCCCGAGAATGCCGCATGTTCTTCTGCTACTTCTGATTAACTTTATTGGTCCTTTTGGATTCAGGCAAGCGAACAACGAGCTTAACGTTCTTCTCCTTTCTTTCATCATCGTCGTCATCCTCGATTTCCGGTGGCAGAGATTTCAGGAATTTAATATTCCAGCGATTGGATCGATGGTAAAAGATGGGATTACATCTAGGACGGCAAGAAAAATGATGGTTGAGAAGCACATCGAATGAGAGCCGCATCGGTAAATTAAGTGGGAGGCGCTTCTGTCCAATAAAGCGGCGGTGATGATACTTCAGAATAGAGAAGAAATTGAAAATCTAGAATGCACGCGGGAGAGGATTCATCATCAGAATGATCGGCGGCGACAACGGATTTCCGTCTTGGCCATATGGGGGAGACATGCAGCCCTGAAAGATGCTGTGCATGAAGAATTCAGGACAGAAACATAGGTGCCTTAGCGAGGCACTGAATCAGCATGCACCAAGGGATCGGCGGTAACGAGGAGTCTGCCCTGGAAAGGGGGAGACTTAAAATAGCGAAGCCATTGACAAAATTTGGCATGAGAATCACAGGGTTGTTGGAAGATGCCCTAGATAGGGCCTCCAATAACACGACCATGGAGAGGGTCAACGAGAATCCCGATTCGAGATTATCGAAGGGACTTGGTGATGGCGACGAACTGGAAGATTGCTGGAGAGGTGGCCGTACAAAGGAGATGGTGAGTTGATTGATACGGCCGTAGAGAAATTTTGCCTACATAAGATATGAACAGCGGCCGTAGAGAAATTTTGCATAGACGATCTTTCTTCTTCTTCCGCTTCACTCTACAACAGAACTCTAACTGGGAGAGAGAACAGAGAAGAGAACGTGGAGAGAAAGTATATTAAGAAAAATAAAATAAAATTTTATTTTATTTTCCACATCATCGCTTGGGCAGTCAAAGACGGGTCAAAATCTGACCCGTGACTCTATTTGCAATTACTTGCTAAAGTTGTAGACTTTTGTGCAAAATTCCAAAGAGTAAGACTAATTTACAATTGAAATAAATGTGGAGATTTTTTTAGCAATTTACCCTATTTTTATTTTTTGGTATATACTCCCTCCATCACATAAACAAATTCACACTTTCTATTTTTGTTTGTCCCATAAATAAGTTCACATTCCCAAATAAGGAAATTTTACACACAAATTAATAACCTCACAACACACTTTAATTTCAAAATTGTCGCCCCTTTACAATCACATAACTTATGTAATTTATTTATTACCTAAAAATATCAAACTAACCCTACAAGTAAAATAAAAAGTAAATTTTTCTTAAATTACGTATCTACAATAACCGGGAACTTCTCTTTGGAACAGAGGGATTGAGGGAATATGTTTTTATTCAAAAGTTCTAAAAGTAGATGCACCCGAGTGCTATCCAGAATGACCCCATAATAATACTAGTATTCATTTTAAATATTTTAATTTGAACTTTATATACTCTCTCTGTCCCGGTCAAACAGCTACGTTTGACTGCATAAAGCTCTCACAAAAGCTACCGTAAATGCATCTCTTTACTCGGGAAGGGAGTATTATGCAATCACTTCTCAAATCTTATAATTTAGAATTTTAACACGCGACATAAATTCCTCCACCTCTTCTAGATTTTCTGCTACGAATGTGTTGAATTTAATGGTTAAGATCGTCCAGTTGCACCGGTGCATAGCAGTTGGACTTTAAATTATAATTTAATTATTAAAAAGAAATGAGACACCAGTCTGATGTGATATATTCTAATATATCCTTCAACATATTAGAATATTAGTATTACTTGTTAATGAAAAATTCATTAATGATAATTAAATATAAAAAAATATACATTAATTAAGAAATATATACTATATAGTACTAGTGTTATTTAAATCTTTATTACAATGAAAGAAATATAAAAACAAATTTCAATAAAAATTATATTATACTTTTTAGTACTAAAATATCACACACTTGATTTTTAAATTTTTTTATTTTTTCATCTAGTATCAATATAAAATAATTCCTCAAATTAATTAAGGTGTTTACTTTTAAAACAAAATATCATACTCTTTATATACTCAATATACATTTGATATCCACCTTTTATCCATTTTTTTTAAAAAAAATAGTCTTATTAAAATTTCTATTACAATGAAAGAATTATAAAAACAGATTTCAATAAAAATCAGTATATTATACTTTTTAGTACTAAAAGTGTGATGTGAATGACATTAGAATATATAATGAAACAATTGATTTGAATTAAAGTCTTAGTTTACCAGTATATTGAATAATATTAAAACGTTAGATTAGATTTTTATTTAATTTTATGAATCACATCATAAATAATTAAATGATATACAATATAGGCGTTTGTAAGTTCTATGGAAAAAGGATTACAAAGGAAGGATTGAGAAAGAGGGAGAAAAACCAAGGGAGAAAATTACCAAAACATTCTTTTTTGGTTAACAGAGTACCAGTTTCCTAATTTATACGCCACCATCTGGGCTTCACATAAGCATTATGGGCCGTTGGGCTGCAATTTACATGGGCCGTTTCTCTAGATTTATCTTATAAATCTTGTAAACCACATAATAACCCTAAAGTCTTACATCTAAGGTAAATATGCCACAAATTAAATTTAAATTCTTACTAGGTAAAATGCGATAATTTAAATTTAAAATTTTAACGATAAAAACGAGAGAATTAATCGGACACTGTTAGTTGGTTATGTTCGTTAACATCGAGGAGAGGTCGAAGAAGTGACAACCGAAGTCATGTAAGAGAAGAACAATAAAAATAAGAGTTTTTGAAATTTAGGTCTCCATAATGGATTGTGCTCAGAGAATTTCGCCGTCTTCACTGTTCAAGTTTTCCTCTTCTCATCATCATTTGCAGAAGAATTCGAGATTTCCCCCCAAAATTGGTTATGTAAATCACCGCAACAACGCTGTCCTGCGCTCTTCTGCGAATCCTAGGGTAAGTTTTTCTAATTTGCAATTTCTGTTTCCTAATTCTGGATTGATGTTCAATTTTTCAAATAGTTTAATGCCAATTTATTTGAATTAACAACACCTGTCATTTCTCAATCAAGTGGATTTGAAAGCGGTGATCATACTCATTTAAGTAAACTTGATTATTTGGGAACTAACTCGCAAATGCTTGTGTATTCATATTTAAGTTTGTCGAATTAGCTGCTTTTCGTATGTCTGAATACACTAGGTGGTAATGGGTGGAGTTGAGGATGTAATGTTGTTCTCTTATGCTAAATTTGAGTGTGTATTCTTGATCAGTCAATTGGGATGTACTAGTAATTTTCAATTTCTCCGAGATGATGGATCGTTTTGTGTTTGATATCGCATTTGAGAATGGCAGAACTAATCTGAGTATCGTTCTTCATACTTGCATTTCCTTTTGATGAGTTTTCATGAATAATTTTACTAAGAGGAAATAGAAGACTTTGCAGATTGTGCAGTGTGCTGTGGGGGATGTGCATAAGCAAAGAAGTAGTCTTGAGTCTCTTTTTTGTTATGATAAACCTATTCCTGAGGAAATAATTGAGAAGCCTGTTGGGTTATCTTTGGCTGCTAAAGATATTGGAGAAAATCCTCCATGTTCGATTTGTGAGGCTAAAGGCGCGACTCTTTGCGCCACTTGTGCTGGATCAGGCTTATATGTGGATTCTATCCTGGAGAGTCAAGGAATCATCGTTAAAGTCCGATGTTTAGGTAATTTAAGTTTGTGTAACTTTTGCTATTTCTGATTCAGTTACTGATCATTCATGCTAATATTTTTCTTTTGTATTACAAGTTGACTTGTGATGAGTGAAAACAAAAATCATTTCCGTATTCATGGTAATCATCTTCTTAAGTGACAAACTAATTGAACCATAAGTGATTAAACACCTGCTTATCCTAAAAGATGTTGTCTTAGCCAGATATGTAATAAGACTGAAATAGCTGGATAAGTTGATGCTTCGACCAGTGGTGAGAAACTTCATCTCTCCTTGTTTATGATGCAGGTTGTGGGGGATCCGGGAACATAATGTGTTCAGAATGTGGAGGTAGGGGGCATAATTGACTTGGCTTATGCACAAGGTTTGTTTCAGTTTTAAATTGGTTTTGTCCTCGGAATGAACAGCTAGCATGAAATGAAAAAATCACAATTATGTAGGCTATTGGTTTTGAATTTTGTTGTATCATTTGATGAGTCTGACAATTTGTTGAATATGATGGCATTGTCTTTTGTTATTAATATTCATCTGCGGTTACTTATAGGTCCATGATTGCTTTTCGTCAAATTTTCAACTGAATTAAGAAAAGTAGAATAGAGTTAAGTAATTATAGGAAAAACCATTTTGAGCTACCTAAGGCAGAATTGAGGAAATGGTTAGGAGTAAAGCTCTTTTGCTTGTTGGGGTGCTTATAATGTTCATTATAATCATTCTGTGAAGTCTGATTTATCGAGTTCTGGAAATTATAGCACTACATATTATGGTCATTGTACAGAAATATTAAAATAGAGAGCATGCAATGTGACAGAGAACTCATTGTTGAAGAAAAACTACTCATTCATAATGTTGCAACTACTTGAAGACTAAGGAAAAACTTTTCTATACGACATAGTCACTGAAAATGTTATCAGCTACTAAATCATCTGCTCTTAATGTCAAATGAATGAAAAACTAGTGTAAGAATAGTTTGTATGGTTCTCTAACTACTTATGCACATTGTGTAGAAATAGGAAATTAAGAATGCATCTCTTCATAACAATGATTGTATTTGAGCTGTAAGGAGTAATTCTCTTGTGACTTTTATGCTTGTGATCTATCTAGCTCCTGCATATAAGCTGGGATGATGTTGTCTAAATGTTGACTTTGAGGATTTTCTGCATAAGCCACATAATATGCCATTACACTTGCTTGTACCCATGCCATGGCCACCCTAGTCTGCAATTTACATAGTATATAAATTATTTATATTCATGATATTGAAGGGGAAAAGAGAGGTAAAGTTAAACTTGAGAACTCACAATTAGATATCCATTTAAGAAGGCCAATAAGCACACCTCAGTTGCATATTTCTTGTCAATAACAAGTGCCCAAGTACCTCCAAGTAGTGCACATATAGACCCTGCTCCCACCCCACATAAGAAGCATAGTGAACTAGTGAGGTCTAAATTGATCAACTTCTCTATCCCGACTCTTCGAAACATATCCCATATATCCATCGAAGCCTGAACAATCCCTTTGTTATAGACCCCTACATGAACAAAACCCCATCTGTTTCCATATGCTACAATCCTAGACGCAACTCCCGAACAGCAGTTTGCGCATGAGAACATAAATTCATCTACATCCCCTGAGATCAAACTTACTGCTCGGGCTGAACCCCGAATAACACCTAGAACTGGTATTATAATCGAGCCAATACAAATGCTCCCCATTGAATATTTAGCTACACTTTTAACCACTGCCTTAAAATCGACCTCTATTCCACATGTAAATCTCATATATTTGATGTGTGATACTGTGACTACTATTGTATTCTTTATGACCTGTGTGGCCCAAGTCAAGCTCCCTAGGATCAGGAAGACAAATAGACCGTCGAATTTCGTTCCAGTGGCTGTAGCTCCTCCTACACCAGCCATCAAGAAGGATGAATAGAGAGTGCTGATAGTGATGAATAGAACAACATTAGTTTTGACTTTAAGAGGATGATATACTGTAGAAACTGTTAGTATCTTGATGGCGTTCTCGAATCTAGGAGCAACCCAACATGCATACAATGACTGTAGTATAGAAAACACTAGTGCTATAACTGATGCTGCTAGACTGCCTCGTGTGCCGATAGAGACGAGTAAAACCCCGAATGCGCACGTAAGCAGAGGACTAAGCCAGAATGTAGCCTTGAGAGTTCTTGAAGGATTGAAGTTTGTGAAAGCTTGCCATGAGAATCCTATGATCCCTGAACAAGCTGTGGAAGAGAGAACCAGTAGGTACCATTTCTTTGGGTGAAATTGATCTGTGTGAGAAGGTGACAACACACCACGCACTGTGAGGAAAACTACTAGGACTATAATTAGGGCTAAGTGTGTGTAGAAAAGGAGATGGAAGAGCTTGTTGAGGAAGTTTCCCTCCCTCCTCATTCCTAACTCTGTACCATGGGATTCATGTATCTGCATTAAATGTCATCTGTTAGTAGTCAATGTATGCAGCAAAGCCTACATGAGTTTCATGTCATTATAATCAAGCCAATTCTTGATTCATTGATATGTAGATAAACAAGAAAATCAAGAACAGTGAAGATCAGCTGTTCTGTGCCTCTATACAGGTCAAGAAGCTACAATGTGATGCTTGAGTGCTTTTTGTGTGTGTGTGTGTGAGAGAGAGAGAGAGAGAGAGAGAGAGAGAGAGAGACCTTGATTTCTGATGAGTGTGGGGGTCTGATTTCAACACTTTGCATAGTTTTGAATGGCCTGAAAGTGGGATCTTGGTTGTTTTCTTCATTGAACTCCCTGCAACACGCAGAAGGCAGTTTCTACTTGGAAACCCATTTCAAGAAATCACTTAATATCATTTTGATGTCTCTTTCAAGTTATTTATGTGTGTATATATATATATATACGCATACGTGTAAGTATATGTTAGTGTTTACACGCTACTGAATCCATAAGCATTATCATAATTATCCCTGAAATGGAATTAGTTTAATTATGTGGGTAGATAAAGGAAAGTCAAAAACGGTGACGTATTGAAGTGGGGTCTCTCATGGGTCTCGTGATGCAGTTAGGCATTTACCTCTTTGCATTAACCAATAAGAAGAAGCTTTTAGGCCTAAAGAAGGTGGTGTTTGTTATCAATGCTTTTGGTTCACCGGTTTTAGGGGTTACCAAATTTGTCATCTTCAAGAAAAGTTTATTGAGATTTTATTGTGGAGTAATATTTTTTTTTTTTCTTTTTCTATTTTCTGGCACTCTCTAAAAGGATAGAAGAAAAATGATTTAGTGGATGTGAGGAAGATGTACCTGATTTAGCTTCATTTCACCTATGAACATGCAACACTTTTTGTAAGTGAGTGTTAGGTAAGTTTAGGTGATTTCATTTTCAATCAGAGAAATATAAAAAAGAATAAAGTTTACCAAAAATCACGAATTATTTCATGCAAGTTGTTGGGGTGTATTTATTGTTACGATTAAGTAGGCATGTTATCATCTAAGCGTTTGGGAGCACAATAGAATTAATTTGGATATTCATAAAGAGAGAATGAATTAGTTTAATGTAAAATTGATTCCACAATACTTAAGTGAAAGTTTTGCGTGAGTCAATTTTATACTTTTGTAATTAATTATCACTTTTGTTATAAGATATTATTATTTTTTATTTATATTATAAATTATTTATGAAATAATTTATTGCAATTTTTACTTTTTATTGATTGAGCATCACCTATTAAATGATGTTCTCGTGTTTGTCTTGCTAATTATTACTCTTAAAAATTATTGTTTTTTTTTGTTTTTGTTTTTGTTTTTCTTCTTACAAATGATACTTTTTTTTTAATCCTAAACAGTAAATAATTTACCAAACTTTTTGTAAAATCGGTTAATTCATCATGATATCTAGAGTTTACTAGACCAATTATTTAGTTAAACTCTTTTTATATTTGAATTCTTAATTTATGTTAATTTTATTCAACTTTGATGATTTATGTTTGACTTTGGGTGAAGAAAAAAATAAAATTAACCTTGCCAGATTTTGCATGTGTGCTGCACATAACTTCATAAAATTGAAAACCAATATCAATATGCCATAATGCAATTTTAATCATTTTTGTTAAATGACCGCCGATTTACTTCTCTATCACTTTTAATATTTTGACTCTCAATTTTAGTATTCTTTTAATTCTTTGTCATTTTTGTTCATTTATGTCGATTTTTTTTTTCACCCGAATACTTACGTGCGGCTCGCATGCTTGATATAATGTGGAAAATTTAATTGTTAAATAAAATTTTAAATTAATTTTCACAACTAAATTAAATAAAATTATTAAAGGTAACACGTGGATGGGTATATAGCACCACAGAAAGTATCACAAATTGCCATGTGAGTATGCGGTAATCTAGTTTAATTTTATTCAATTATTATGAACATTTACATTTGATTTTGGTCCAATTTGATAACTGAAAAAAAAAAGTTAGCTGAATTGGTTGTGTAAAATCTGTGTCAATCTTAATTTAAACCCCAACTAAATATGGTTTCAAACAAATATTTATAAAAAAAAAGAACTTTGCCAGATTTTGCATGAGTATTGCACATGACTTCAAAAATTGAAAAAAACAAACTTTGCATTTAGTATTGTAAGCAAGCCATAATGCAATTTTAATCATTTAAATATTTTTATTTTCAATTTTAATCAAATTTGTATTTTTGTCTATTTAAGTCGAATTTTTTTAATATCACCGAAATACTAAGTGTGGCTCATGACATGCTTGATCATAATTTTTTACTTTGGTGCACCTAAAAGATTTAAATCTTTAAATCTTAGGTTAATTGAATCTCACCCTTAAATTTAAATTTTAAAAAAACTAAAAATTAAATGTAAAATTACAAATATACCCTACATTTAACTTATAAATCTTTAGGTGCATGGCTGCACTAAGTGCATGCAGAATTGCTATATAATTTGAGAATTTCAATATTTTTCGATGACTAGGTATGCATGGAAGCACAATCATCAATTTAACTAAAAAACAAATATATAGTCACTTCACTAAATTTACCTGCAATCGAAACCAACATAATTGAAAATCAAATTCATGATTTACAGCCCAAATGCAAATGGGATTTAAATCACTAGTTTCAATCTCAAGAAAAATAAATAAATAAATAAATAATTGAGATCGTTCTTCCTTAAATGGCATAATCCTAATCATGCAGCTCCTAAGTCTTTCAATTTGTGAATATATGAAACTAGTATCTCTTCTTGTTCATAAATTCCTATATTTTTCAATCTAAAAAAATAGCTCTTCCTCGATGATAAAAAAAAAAAAAGGGTCCAACCTGAAAATATTTTAAACCCACAACTTATTAGCGGTTATCTAATTTTTCTTACCCTTAATGTTGAAACGTACAATTTTATAATAATAATATAGTACATATTTTATGGTGTGAAATTTTTTGCAGATTCTTACATGACCTGGTCATGCATGACCAAAATCATAACTACCGTTAGATATCCACTAAAATAAAGGAATGGTTGGATGAAAAACATGTAATAACTGCAGAATACTTGAATAGACTGTTACCTATATCACCTTTACCGTTTAATTTTAATTAATATTTTCAATGAAAAAACTTTAATATTTTAATTAATTATCTATTTAAAATTTTTATTATATTTTTAATAAAAAAGTTCAATTTTATATAAATCTTGCATCAGATTATTTAATGAAATAAATTTTGTGATACAAATAAAAAATATTAATAGTTTTAATAATAAAAAGTGATATTTAATTTAAAAGAAATTATATCTATTTAATTAAACTATATTGTAGGTAAATTATTACAAATAATAAAATAATTTTTTAGTAAGAAGTTATATTAAATAAAAAAAATTAAATGTTCCACTTTTTTTGTTTCTTATTTTATAAGCATAAATATTTTTAGAATAATGATATATTAAATAAATTAAATATATAAAAATAAAAATTTTTAACAAAATCCGTAATTTCAACCGCATTATTTTCAAAATTTAAAGAGAAACGATGATGTGACAAATAAAATATTTATTTAAAAAATAATACTACCTGTAATAACCAGTGAAGTTTTGGGTCATACGTGACCAGGTCACCCAATTGTAATCCCCGAAATTTTTATAAATAATTTTTTATACTTCATTTAGGAAAATAGTGGGTTCGAATACTTTGTGCTGTAAAAACTTAAATTTATGCATATATGTTGGTAAGGTGTACATTTTAAATCTTAAAGTTGAGACGTAATTAAGTTGTGATTACAAATGTGTCGGCAGCCTACCTTGGTGAAGAAGGGCAATTGAAATAAAAGTATAGTCATGACCACAAATTGATTGTAACTCAATACCACACGTGTGACTTTAAACACAATTTTATAAACCTTACTATTATTTGATTATATATATATATATATATATATATATATATATATATATATATATATATATATATATATATAACTTAAAAAGGTACATATTGAATTTCATGCTTAATTAATCGAACTGCACGCGTTTTTGTGAGAAAGGAATTATACATTGAGTTGCATTTGAGGAATCACTTTATGAAATGGGTTTCACTAAATTCACAAATGGGTTATTCCACTAAAATATAAAAGAAGCGACATACTTCATAAACTTTCTCAAAAATTATACTGTATAAGTATAGTATGTAAATTTTCTTATTTTTATCAAAGGGCCCATTATTAATAATAACTCAAATATTTGAACCAAAATTTTTTTTTGTATAACTAAAAATATTCAAGAATATGATTATATTTTCAAAGGAAAAAAAAAATGCGTGACAATTTGAAAGTTCCTCCTCTTGAACTAATTAGTCTCTTATGCCCATAGTTGAATAAAGTGATATTGGATAAAATTATAAATTCACCTCACAACAACCATTAGTTAAGCAACAAAGTAAATAAAAAAGGGCATGAAACACTTCCCTTCCAAGATAGTAGGCTCTTAAGGAAAAGAAAGCTCTTAAGCCACTAATGGAACCCTCACCCTCACCCCCACTCCACCCACCTACCTACAAATAATAACAGCATTACCAACAAACTCCCCATCCCAACTCATATTTACTAAATTAAAAAATCATCACTCACAAGGTGATCAAATAATCTATATCCATCCATCCCATCTTCATCTCTAGATGAATCACAATGGACATCAAGATCTTCACTTTCTCTTTCATCCTAACCTCCCTTCTCTTCTCTCTCTTCTACATCCCCACCAAGAACACCACCATCTTCAGGCTCATCCCAAAACACCACCACCACCACTACAATGCAACCTTTGCTTACCTCATCTCAGCCTCCTCAGGTGACACCATGAAGCTGAAGCGCCTCATGCTGGCCCTCTACCACCCTGCCAACCACTACTTGATCCACCATGCTGGCTACCACACTCCATGCTATGGCAATGCTCTTGAGGACTGCTCAGTGGGATTGGTTCATTAATCTCAGTGCTTCTGATTACCCTCTAGTTACTCAAGATGGTATGGTGAGTGCTCTCTCTTTCTCTCTCTTCAGTTCTTGATTGTGTATGATCTGTACATGAGATTGATTGACTCAACTGATGATTCTTGATTAATTTGTTGATTGCAGATCTGATCCATGCTTTCTCAAGTTTGCCTAAAGATCTCAACTTTGTACAGCATACCAGCCATTTGGGGTGGAAAATGTGAGTCTAATTAATTACCTTAATTCAATCTTCATTATTAATTAATGTATTAACAGTTGATTAATTATGTAGAATTATTATGTACTGTGTACCATTATTTATTTCTAGAAATCTCATAATGAATGGAGAAATAGGTAAGATGTAGATAAATGGGATCACCTATATATTCCACCTCCTAAATAAGTGTTATAAATATTTAAAATTATGATAATTTAATGGTTATTAATTAGGATATAATATTTTAATATAACAAATGAAATATTATTGTGGGAAGGGGATTAAGGGCGAGTGCATGAAGTATTATAATCCAGATTATAACTTATGTCAATTTTATATAGTGATGGCATATTTCTAATTATTTAAAAATTAAAAAAGAACCCTGGATGCACTCATTCTTATGTTTAATATTATGTTGATTGAATTAATATCTAAAATTATTAATTATGACAAAGAAAAAAAAATTATTTATTTATTTAATATTGCAGGAATAAAAGAGGAAAGCCAATTATAATAGATCCTGGTTTGTACAGTGCCAATAAATCAGAGATCTGGTGGGTGATTAAGCAAAGGAGTTTGCCTACTGCTTTCAAGCTTTACACAGGTTTTGCTTTTATTTTTTCTTTCACTTTATTCTATTATTCCATATTCTATTATTTTCTTACATCTTAAGTCATTTAATATGTGGATCACAAGAGTTTGGTATTTTTTATTTGCTTTTAAACCAACACCACATGTGGGATTTCATAGAAAAGGATCCAAAGTACATATTTCACTATTGGCATAAAAATAAAAAGAAAAAATCATATCATAAAGATTAGTAGCTAGTATATAATCACCAATATTTATTTAGTACTCCAAATATTTTTCTATTTCACAATGTAAATATGTGTGCATTTTATTTTATTCTTATTATTAAAAATTATTTAACACTTTAGACTTACAAGGCAAAAAATGTATGAATATACCTATAAAACGGATAAAAGAAATGTGTGCATAATTGTGGTATAAAATATTTTAAGTGTAAAAAGTGCAATATAACTAATCAATAAAAGATTTGAATTTTCTATGACACTTTGGTATGATATTTTTTATGTCATTTCGTTGGATGAGTGATATATAGGAGAAAAGAGAGAAATTATATCCAAAATCAACGTATAAATCTAGGAGCAATGAATTGTATTTCATCATTTTGACTTTTTTTAATTTTAACAAAAATTTTTATAATTTTACCCTTAATACCTTAAATTTTTAAATACACCCATCAATACACCCTTACTGCATACACCCACTAATTTAACCCAATTTTGACCTGTCAAACTTTGACTAACAGTTGACTCGAAATTTATAATTTTGCCATTTTTTTTAATCCCCTTTCTCTCCATTTTCTTTCAAAAATGGATATAGTCAATTACAACCATATCAGTCTCATCATGCTTCCGTACATTAATTAAACAACATTAATCTCATAACTAACCAACTTAAAACAGTAACAGTACTTTTTTTTACTGTCAATCCATCGGGTATTCGGGAGAGGTTTTACAGCTGCTCCTCACAGCTAAACACGCGCCCCGTATTGTGATGGTTCAGTCTCGTTCCTTAAACGGATCTCATCACAACCCTGGTTCATTTCCTAAACCGGGTGTACAGAATGCTGCTACTGTTCTTGCCGAAAAGTATGAAGATTAAGGTTGCAGAAAGAATGGAAGGCTACATGCGGGCAGAAACCCCAAGATTATTTATTTATTGAATGGAGAATTTATTACATACTCATCCTCACATAACAAGAGGAGATAACTCCTTTAGCTACCTATTGTGGCTGCACTCAGAACATTCATACAAAGAAAGAAAACTACAATGTTTATTAAGTGAGAGAAAACAGAGGGTAATGGTCGATGCCTTCTGTTTCCTCAACACACCTATTTATGAGGCTTTCAGATTTGAAATCCAAATTTCAAAGCCTCCTAACTTCTTTTGACGTCACTGCTTACGTCATTTGCCTCGGATTCTAACTTTAGCAGCTAGTTGTCCATTCTTCTTTATTGGATTCTTTTTATGACGTCACTGCTTGCGTCACTTTACATTGGATGCCAACTTTTCAGCAGCTGGCTGGTCTCTTTTTCTTTATTGGATTCCCTTTTCTTCAGAAAAGGTAGAAACCAAGACTGGTTCCTTTCTAGAAGACTCCTTGATCTTATTTGATGCTGAAACATCGGGTCTTCTTAACTTGATGAAATGAAAGGTCTCGTGATTGCCTTTCTCTACTGGTTCTGGAGCCACACTTATAAAGTAAAGCTCCAATACATCTCCTCTGGGTAGAGTTGAGTTATTTTCCCATGCCTTGAAAACCTCTTCACCCAGCCATTCTAGCAATATTGAAAGCTCTGAGAAACCTGGTGCAACAGTATATATTAAAGCTAGTGCTCCAAAATCATACCATTGTTTCACATCATTTGGATTTGAGCCCTCTCGCATCCAAACTCGGGGATATTCCCCAGATATATTCACTCGGATTTCTCCGATTGGATTCCTTGTCTGGTGTTCAATTTCTCCCAGCTGGCATGGTATTCCTGCCAATAAGAAAAATCAGCTAAGTTAATACCAACCTTAGCAGTGCCCGTCATAGGCCTAAGGTTGATCTCTCCCTCTTTGACCCCAGAGGTGCTGGGTTGACTTGTAGACTCTAGATGTGACTCCAGGTCTTCGATTTTTCCTTGGATCGATTCCTCTTTTGGAGGTTCCAATCTAGGACTTGTGCTAAGAGTACTTGAATCCCTTGCTTCGGGTTTAGAGCCCCGTTCTCGACTACTCTCCTTTTGTCGATTGTTATTGCTATCAACAGCACGGATGAGTGGCTCTCGTAATGACTCGAATAGACTCGCATTGTTGCGAATACAATCTCGTATGCGATTTGACACTTTGGTCTTATCGTCCTCTTGTATTTTTCCAGCACGTGTTGCATTGAGTGCTAGGTTCTCGAATTCCCTTTGGAGCAACTCAAAGTTATCCATCAGGTGCCTTGATATAGTCAGGATGGAGTCTATTTCAGCTCCCTCCATCTCTCGTCAGGAAATCTATCAAAGCATTATCAACAGATTTAATAATGACAATATTAAAATCATAATATTGGCATTCTGCTTGCCATCTTAATAGTCTAGCCATTTCTGGTTTAGATTCAATTTTATTTTTCAAAAAGGCTTTGATGATTGTGTTATCAATTTTAAGGATGAATTTCTTCGCGAGAAGAAATAACAGCCATTTCTTGAACGCCTTCCGAACTGCAAAGAATTCCTTTTTATTGATGTGCCACCTCTTTGATTTATTATCCGCAAAGAGCCCGCTACAGTATCTGTATGACATTTCTCCTTCTGGTGTGGACTTAGTTAGAACTGCTGCCCACCAATAGTCGCTGGCATCTGTATACAGTACCAGATCATCGTCGTCGTTTGAAATGACTAACTTTGGGAGCTTTTTGCAAATCTTCTTTAGTTACTTAACCATCTCTTGGTGTGATTCCTCCCATTTGAATTCGGTATTTTTTTTCAACAGAAGACTAAACACCTTTCTGTATTATGCTAGATTGTTGATGAACATTCCAGCAAAGTTTACAACTACTAAGAAGCTCTGGAGTTGTTTCTTGTCCTTGAAATCTTCAGGAAATCCTTGAACCTTTTCTACAATATGAAGTTGTAGAATAATTTCGGACTCATCGATTTTGACTCCAAGGAGCTCGATCTGCCTTGTTGCTATTACGGCTTTCTTTTCAGAAAGCACTAATCTTTCCTTGTGGCATGCCTCTGAAAATACTTCTAGATGTGTTAGATGCTCCTTCATGTTTTTTGAGGCTATGAGGAGTCATCCACATAAACAAACATGAATGAGAAATAATCTTTGAAAAGATTATCCATTTTTCTTTGGTATATCTGGGGTGCGTTCTCCAAGCCCATAGGCATGGCATTTTACATATAATGTCCCTGTGGTGTGGAGAAGGCTGTGAACTTCTTGCTTCCTTCCTCTATCTTAATCTGGTAGAATCCTGATTTGCAATCAAACTTGGAGAATACCTTGGCATTCTTGATACAGTTAACTAAGTGTTCCCTACTTGGTATATAGTATCCGTCGAAATCCAAGATGTTGTTGATCCATTTGTAGTTAATCACAAGTCTCGGTTTCTCCCGCTTGACTTCTCCATGATTTCGAACCAGAAATCCTGGACTGCTGTATGGAGATACTTCTGGTGATATCAACTTAAGGTCCACATGTTCCTTAAGTATTTGCTGCATATTCTTATGATCCTCTTGATTCATCAGGATATGCTTGTATCTCACGAACTCATGCTCCTTTCCTTCTTTTACTTTAAGTGAGGCTCTGAGCTTATTTTTGTCCCACCAGGCTAGAGGATCCTCATTGAAGTTCCTCCGTATCTTCTTTTTGACGTCCTCCAAAGATGTGTGTTCTTTGATTGTGATGTCTCTCTGTAAGCTTTCTCCCAAGCTTGATTTGAGAAGGTGGATTATATCTTTCTTTAGTTTCTCCATTTTCCATCCTCCTCTAGTCTCGGTTCTCATTTGAAGGACTGCTTTGCCATATTTCCTTCGATCATTCATCTTTGGATGGCTATGTTTTCCTTCATCACCATGTTTGCTGCGAAATCTGATTGGTATTTTTCTTTGAAATGCATTACGCAGTCTCGGTGCGATGATCTTATGTTCACAAAGGATTGTGAAAATAAGCCTCCTTATTGCGTTTTCTTGGGTAAAACGCTTGAATGTCTGTAGAAAATTATTTCCTAACAGAATATCTGCTCCGGTGTCGTGAAAATATATCGGTGGAGTTTTTACCTTGTACCATGGGGTACGATCCGCTCCTCCGATCATGATATCCGCTTGCTTGATTCCTCTATTAAATATAAGCACCATTTGAGAGAAATCTATCCTGAGTACTGTTGGCAATTCTTCGCCTGAGCTTTTAGGGAAGACCCTTTCCTTTACTGTGGAGATGTCGGCTCCTGAATCAATGTATGCCGCAAAATACTCTGCATGATGCTCCTTATATATCATCCCAATGGTGATATATATTGAGAATGGACTTGTGGCCATGGGTAGATCAGAGCTTAAAAGCCCGAGCCTCTACTAATAAACCTTGTATCTTTTCCCTTTGACCATGAATTCCATTCCATCTTGTAATCTTTCCCAAGGTTTGTGATCCTCGAGAAATTCCAAACCCAGCACTAGTTGTTTTGGGAATCTTCCTGCAACTCCTTCAATTACCAGCTCAAGTTCTCCGAGTTTGAGCTGTCCTTGGTATCTCCCAGTTGTTGGTTGTTGAAGATAATACAAGACATCACAAGGAATAGAGTTTTTCTTTTTAGTGATATCGAATATTACTTCTACTCCTCTCTATCCTTCTGGACATTTTAGTTCACCTTTGGTTGTGAACTTCTCCGGTTCCTGGATTACCTCCACGATTGGTTTCTTTCCCCATTTCTCGCTGATCATCCTGTCTTCTTGGAAAGAAATCCTTCTTTGCTTTAATTTGAGGCTGTCTTGTTTACTCCAGACTGGCTTATCCTTGATCCGTAAATCCATGTTGTGAATCGACGGTAACTCCATGATCTCAGGCCTGGTTGCACATACAACCCTTTCAAACACTTCTGGTATCTCGATATACTCTTTCATTTGGAATAAATCCAAATGATGAGTGTTGGATAGAGCATATGAGATACTGTAGGTGATAGAGTAGGGTCGGTTCCCTTCTTTCATTATGTCTTTATTCTTGAAATCTTGATGAAGGGTGAGTGCTCTACTAAAATCTCTATCGACCAGATTATAGGCAATCCTCGGATAGATGTAGGATGCCATCTTGCCTGCATACAAGTTTCTTGAGATTTCTCCCAGGCATGTTTCTCTTGGATTCTTGATCCTCTTATCAAATATGGCAATATGATTGGTCTATCGATTTCATCTTTGAATGTAGCTTTGATGAGGATCCGAATAGCTCCTATATGAACCCAAGACATAGTCTTGGATACTTCTTTCGAGAGCTTACCAAGTTCCCTCCTGATTTCTTCATAAGGAACCAGTTGCATTTCTATCATATTTCCTGTAAGCTCCATCCGGATGGCAATCTCCACTTCAGTTACCTTATACATGATGTTGTGCTTTCTTCTTTTGAAACTTGGAAAGAATTTATCCAACCTTCCTACGGTGAATCCATCGTATAAGTTGAGCCTTGGATCCTCCTTCATGATTCTCATAAGAGCTTTATGAGAAATGGATGTCTGGGAAAAGAATCCCGACATGTCTTCTTGCATCTCCTGTCTAAAGCTTTCTTCTTCACTCCGACTCATCTTCTGAAGACTCGTCTTGGTTGAGAAATTCTTTTTCATAGATGCTCTCGTTTGATGGTATATCTTCAAATTGATATACATGCACTAGATCTTGGAAGTAAATAGCTTCCTCCATTTCTGGAGTTGTTTCGAACTGTCGTACTTCCCTTTTCTGGTTCTCCGGGCAATCGGGTGAGATATGCCCTCTAGCTCCGTATGTGTAGCAGTTACAATCCTTGAATCTTTCATTAGCTCATGTAGCTGCTCTTTGGAACGTCTTTCTCATAGGAGTTCTCCCTGTACTCCTCTGGTTTGATCCTGAGGATGAGGCTTAGCTTCTTGAACTCCATTTGGATGGTCCGGACCTTTGCCCCGATTTATAGCTTCTGGCCTTTTGCTTGGACCAAAAGGATCTTGGTCTTCTGGACCTCCATCCGCCGCTCCTTTGTGTGTAAGGATGATTTTTCTTCATCCTTTTCTGCTTCTTTGGGCTTCTTCCAATGACAGTTGGAAGATCATTATTTTCGCAACATAAGGGTACTGCCTTATTGATTCCCCTTAGTCTCTTGTAGTTTTTGTGTAGTGATGCTTGATGGCACCACTCTACAATCTTGGCTTTGAGGAATGACATTCTCCTTGCTATTGAATCCAGCTCGCATGACTCATATTCTTTTATCAGCATTTCTCTCCATGGGCTTGGGATCTTAGCAAAGAACAGGTGTAATACTTCTTCCTCCTTGACCTTTGATTTCCATCTATACTCTTTGAAGAGTTTGATGTACTCATCTATATGACAGATGTCAAGTAGTTCTAGACTGTATAGGGCATTCCTATACTTCTTCTTCTTTTCTTCCTCCATTCCTTCGAAGTAACCTACTCCAATAAAATGGATATTGAAATTCTTGGCCATGCGATCAACAATTTTGTTGAGATCTTCGCCTTCCATGGCTTCCTTCTTGACTTCGTCTGAGAGCTCCTCCCAGACGCACTTTACTGATCTTTTCAGACTCATAGTTAGGAATCTTATGAACCCTTCTTTATCCAGCTCTAGTGCACCTTCTGCAATATTCATGGCATTTGTCCATTCATCGATCAAGGTCTCTCTGTTTTTGAAGTCGAGAGTATCGAGGTTCAAGATCAACCCGTATGAATTTATTGGTTCAAGATGAGACCGGTCATATGGGGTATTCTTTATATTGGTTCCTCGAACTCGGCTTGCTCCTGTCGACAATCCCCTCATCTTCATTATGAAGTTTCCCTGTTGTTGGGTTGTCTCTTCTTGTCTGGCTTCATGGACTCCTTGTGTTCCAGAAGTTCTTTCATCTTGGCTCGAATCACGTTGTGGAGCCTGTGACTGTTGTTGAGATCCTGAAGTCTCCCCAACATTCATCTTTAGATCTACAATGGTTAGTCCCTTGAAGGACTCATATAGATCTTGTAGATCTTCAAGATTTGTTTTTTCCATCTGGAGATGTGGACTTTCCACGAAGAATAGCAATCATCTTCTCACTTTCCGACTTTGGCCTTGTGACTTCAGTCATCTTCCCATTTGATGTAAAAGGGGTTCTGTTCCGAAGATTAGTAGCAATCTTCCACCTGGTCTTCTTCCCATAACCTTGGTTTCCAGGGATTCTACTAGTTTGATCAACTCCTTGATGAAGTCGAGTTGTTTGATCTGCAATGTCTCCACCTTTTCCATCTTGAGGCTGATCTCGAATATCGTCCTGGATATATTTTGGCAATATTCTCCAAAGAATTTTACCGTCCTTTGTATTTCTCTAAGATCTTGGTTCATCTTAGAGTTATCTGCCTCGATTTCCTTTTATTCTGTCATAGTTTTAGGTTCTGTATTGATAATTCCATATCTTTTGCATCCTGAATTAATAACAAAAATCTTTCAAGTCCCTAATTGATAGTTTACCAATTTTCATGTCTTGTATTGAAATAATTCCTAAATTTTATAGTTATAATGTAAAGCAATCCAAACAATACGGGGTATTCGTATGAAAGCTAGCAATCCGAAACAATGCAGCAGTAATAAATATTAATATGATGGTACGAACACATCATATGAACCGCAGTGGTAGCTCCAATGTGAACAATACATAAATTAGCCGCTGATGATCAACAAATAAATTCGTCATCCTGCTTTTGTAAATTACATTAACAATATATGTTGAAATCATTCATAAAGAACGGTACATGTAAAAATTTATACTAACTTTTCTTTAATTAATTTTAGGATAAAATAAAACAGACTTTTTTTTAATAAATAAAATATTACTCTCTCTGTCTACATTCAGATGACACACTTTTCATTTTGGGTTATCCCACAAAAGTTTGCACATCCCAAAAAAAGAAAAAAAAAAGTAAAAAACAATCATCCTTCTCTATACACTTTATTTTAAAAAAAATCATCTCTACCTAATATACTTTATCATTTATTTATTACAAAAATATCATTATACCCCTAAAAGTCATCACTTTCTTAATCTCCGTGTCGAAAAGAGGGGCGCAAACTTTTATGGGACGGAGGGAGTATACTGAATTTTCATTAATAAGAAAACTACTCTGTAATGAGATGTATTGAGATATATATTTTGCTAAAATTTTGTAAAAATCATCTACAAAATTAATTTTTAAGAATTAATTGTCTAATTTAATTTTTAATGACACCTATTTTTATTCACCTGATTTTTAGAAAACTAAATAAGGGAACTACTCCCAAATTATATATTAGGGCAGCCAATTATTACCATATATAAACACGCGATAAAATCCCTAAACGCTTTCCATGCAGAATCACTTTTCTTCATCTTCCTCGAATAGTTTTGGAGAAAAAAGTAATGGAAGAGATAGATCGATTGAGTGGATTACCAGATCACTTAAGTGTTCATATACTTTCTTTCATGGGCGAAGATTCAGATTCGGTTTATTATGATGGGGACATACTTAAGTTGTTTCATCAAACTTACAATGTACGGACGTTTCTCAGTTTTGTTCACACCACTCTTAGTAACCGTGGACAAACATGTATGGAGAATTTTTCTGTTCGTTTTCGATACAATCAAATACGTTGATGCCTGGGTTGAGTATGCTTTGAAATGCAGGGTTGGGATACTGGTTTTGCGTCTATTATCCAAAGCAGCGATTCGAAAACCGGACCGGACCGGCCGGTTCAACCGGAAATCAGAGCCGAGACCGGTCCGGACACCCTATTAACCCGTTTTTCGAATGAACCGGAAAGAACCGGTTTGAACCGCTTAAAACCGGAAAATCGGTAAACCGATAGAACAGTCTGATCGCCGATTTCATTACTAAAATAACATTGTATTCAAAGTCCAAACATAAAAAAATTTAAGCAATGCATCAGTGTATATACATCCTCTCACAATGCATCAGCAATGCATACATGCATACTCCCAATTTTGTAGATGGTGAATAATAGAAAGAAAGAAAACAAAACCTTCTCCCAGATCCAGAGACAAGCCACCGATTTGAGGCGCCGATTGAAGAGGTGCCGTCCATGAGAGAGAGAGCCGCTAAATTATCACTTTTCATTAATTTATTATCATTTTTCTATGTAAAAGTATCACTTTCTGACTGTCTCACGTATGTAAGACGGTCTCACATAAGTCTTTGCCTATTTTTTAATAGAAGTTGAGAAATAATAATTTTTATTAAAAAAATAATATTTTTTCTCTCTAAAAAATATTTTTATTTATGTATTGAAGAGTACTTTCGCAAAACAGGGTGCATAATAAATTGTGTTCACATGAGACAAACAACTCTTTATTTTTGTGTCTATTGAGTTTCGCAGATAGTCTCTAATTAATATATACTCCTATAAATTTAAAACCTTTTTAATAAAAAATAAGAAACAATAATATAAGTTAGTAAGTAGACGAAGTTTCTTTTGAAACGAAGTTTATATGTAATGACTTGTGAGATGCCTTAAAAATATCATTATTATATTATTAAAATATGTTTAATGTAATTAAACATATTATGATTTTAGGATATCATAATATGATTTATTACATGTATATACTTTAATTACTAATTAAATATACTTTATTTTTAAATTAAATATATTTTAATAATAAGGGGATCCATCTCACAATTATCCATCTCACGAGAGTATCCCTACTAACTATGATCATGACCGAGTTATAATGGTTAATTAAAGTGGTGGATTGTGTTTTTTTATGGTTGTTCACATCGGACTAATGGGCCAGTGGCCGGTTTTTTTTGTCCCACTATTTGACTCAGCAGATCCGACCCGATCCAATTCCACTTATACCGAACTCTTGGCGGTTGGTTTATTATTAAAACATTTGAACTAATTTTTGATGACCTACATATGTCAAACCCATATTACCCATTTTCCTTATCCATATATTAATACTAACTTGGGATAATTAGAATAATTCTATTGAACGTGATGTCGATCTATGACTCAGTTTAGAATTGTTTAATAATATATTTTTAATTTTTGACTTGGTTTACTAATATTTTACTGATCCATAGTCGATTCAAGCTTTTTTTTTTCTTTTTTTTATGATAATTAACATTAACATGATAATGATTAGCAATTAATTCATGGGCAAATCTTAGTATGACATCATCACATATAAATCTTTGTGTGAGACAAGCAAAAAGTGATAACATAATTAACGAAAAGTAATACTTAATTGATAAAAAGTGATAATGGTACAATGAAAAAATAAACAATTTATAGTATAATTAAAATAATAATATTTTATAATAAAAGTGATAACATTTTATAATAAAAGTGATAATGATATTATATTTTTTATTATTTTTTATATAAAAGCTTACATTAGAAGACCACACACAAGTCTTTTCCTTAATTCATACCATCTACCTAGCTAAATCTATTTTGAATTATAATATAACATCATGTCCTTTTCAAACCAAAAATAATTGACCTCATCAATTGTGCTTATTAAAATAAAAATGGAATCATTTTAGTGCTATGGATATCATCCATGCACGTTGCTCTAAATTGATAGGACAAAATGGAAGAGACTATTACTCAATGTTGTTAAATATTTGTTATCATTGATAACATTTTACATTTATTGAGGATGTAATCAATTTTCTTTTAAAATATTATTATTTTTTTATTTATACTCCTATTAATTATTTATGAAATAATTTGCAACATCGTTATTACTTTTAATCAATTAAATATCACTTCTCGTTATAAAAATTACTATTTTTTATTCGTCTCATGAAAGTACATACAATCTCACACAAGTCTTTACAACATCGTTATATATATCTGAGGTAAACCCTAAATTTAAGGGTGAAACAGGACACAATAACATTATATAAACCAAGTTTATAAATTTTGCAAGGGAAAATATCAATTTGATCCTATAGGATAGACCAAATCCAACTTCAGCATTTAGGTTTGGTAATTTATCAAAAGTGGTCATTCGATGTCCGATTTTAGTCCTTCTTGTCCACTTTTGGTCCTTATTGTCCACTTTTGGTCTCTTTTTCCGGCATTTTTAAGGACCAAAAGTGGACAAAAATGACTAAAAGTGGACAAAAATGACTAAATTTGGACATCGGAAGAATACTTTTGAGAAATTATCAAACTTGATAATTGAAATTGGATTTGACCTATATTAGAGGACTAAAATTGATATTTCCCCAATTTAGCAATATATCTTAAAGGATACTCGCACCGTTCCAAAGACAAGTTCCTGGTTACTGTAGATATGGAGTTTAAGAAAAAATTACTTTTTGCTTTGCTTTTAGGGGTAATTTTGTATTTTTAGGTAATAAATAAATTATAAAGTAAGTTATGTGAGTTGTAAAGGGGTGGCAATTTTAAAATTAAAGTGTGTTGTGTAGTTATTGATTTGTGTGTATTTTCTTATTTTGGGGTGTGAACTTGTTTATGGGACAGACAAAAATAGAAAGTGTGAATTTGTTTATGGGATTGAGGGAGTAATAGTTAAATCCTATGCAGCAAGTATGTAAACTACAAATTTCATGAATTGAGAGAGTAAAATATGTATTTACAATTATATCCTAAAAATCAAAACATATTTTAATATTTTCTATTATTTTATATAAATAAAATGGACTCATTGATATTAAATTAATGCAAGACATTGCCTAATATTTTTCAGATGAGGTCATTGTATACTATTTTAATTAATTAGTATTACTTTTTATTAAGAATGTTATTACATTTCTTTTAAAATATTGCACTTCTTATTTAGACTATCAATTATTCATGACGTAGTCCACTGCATCATTATCATTTTTCATTAATTTAGTATAAATTTTTATTAATATATTATCACTTTCTTACCCATCTCACAAAAGTTATTCCGTGAGATGGTTTCACCCAATTTTTTGTCTTTTCTCTACAAAATATAATTAATTTATATTATGTCATATATAATACCATTTCAAATTGATTAAGGCATTTTCATTAACGAATCATAACCAATCTCTTTCGATCTTCTAATTCAACTCGGCACGTCGTGCCACCCCTCAACTACCAAAAAGAAGAAAACAAATAATTGATTAAATAAACAATACATCTTCTTAAATTCCCCATATATACATATCCCAAAACTATTAATCTTATAGTATATCCTTAAAGCGCATTGATCAAGACACGATTTATTTCCATATAGACAAAAATGGAGAAAGAAGTATTTGTAGTAGTTTTATGTTGCAGCATTTTTGGCTTAGCTTCTGCTCAGTTAAAAGTAGGGTTCTACAGTTCGACATGCCCCAAGGCTGAATCCATTGTACGAGGTGTCGTGCAACAACGTTTTAACAGAGATCCTTCCATTACAGCAGCATTGCTCAGAATGCATTTCCATGATTGCTTTGTTAGGGTATACTCTTCACTCTCTAATCTCATTCTTACTATATACTCCCTCCTCCCGTTTCAGTTTTTACGTTTGCTTTTTACACGCTCAAAATAAAAATATGTAAAGATTGAATTGAGACAGAGAGAATATAGTTTTATGAAGATAAACTAGTCTAGGACATATAAAATACTCGCATATATATCAAGTTGAGCTACATTTTGGTGTTACCGTTGAATTAGTGATATGTACGTAGTTGAAAACAAAATTTATGTCCTAAAATGAAAGTAGAAAATGTTGAGATTTTTCTTAACTAGCACCGTCACAAATCTCGGTTTGGATCTTCTGTTATATTTTGGTGTTACATCTTCTGTTACAAACCGTTGGATATAACACCAAAATATAACAGGACTTTCAAGATCCACAAATCTAATGCATTTAACAAGAAATGTTATCCTGTGCCCATATTTAGAGGTATTCATATAAATTTACAATCTTAGTGTCAATATACATTTTAAACTTGATTAGAAACATAAAGTATTGCATGAATCTAATTCAATTTTTTACAAGGATGTTACATTGGATTAACTAACATAAATGGTTCAAACAGGGTTGCGACGCATCAATACTTATAGACTCCACCCGATCCAACTCCGCCGAAAAGGATTCCGGCCCGAACCTAACCGTCCGCGGCTTCGACCTCATCGACGCCGCCAAGCAAGCCGTCGAAGCAGCCTGTCCCGCCACCGTCTCCTGCGCCGACATAATCACACTCGCCACCCGCGACGCCGTCTCCCTATCCGGCGGCCCCACCTACATCGTCCCCACCGGCAGGCGCGACGGCCTCGTCTCCAGCTCCAATGACGTCAACCTCCCGGCGCCGGAGCTCTCCATCTCAGACGCATTCTCATCCTTCAAAGCCAAAGGCCTAACTCTAGCTGACATGGCCACACTCCTCGGCGCACACACTGTCGGCGTCGCCCACTGCGTGTTTTTTCAGGACCGGCTTTCCAATTTCCAGGGAACTGGAAAGCCGGACCCCACCATGGACCCCGGCTTGGCGGCGCGGCTGCTGAGGATCTGCGGGACAAAATCGCGGCCGTTGAAGAGCGATCCGACGGTGTTCTTGGACCAAGGGACGGCGTTTCGGGTGGACAATCAGTTCTACAATCAGACGGTGTTTAAGAGAGGGATACTGCAGATTGATCAGGAGCTGGCGGTGGATAGATCCACTGCTCCAATTGTTAGAAGCTTTGCTGGTAATGGATTTTTGTTTCAGAAGAGTTTTGCGAGAGCGATGATCAAGATGGGTGGGATTGAGGTTCTTGTCGGAAAAGCGGGAGATATTAGGAGTAATTGCAGGGTGTTTAATCCTCCTAATAAGAGAAGTGGTTCGGTTAAGCCCGCCGGCGGGGAGAAGAAGGTGGGATGAGGATGTCATGATTAAGATTTTATATATATACTTTTGATTTGTTTTTTGTTTTTTTTTGAGTAATTAATTGTTTGGGATTTTTATGTGTTTGAGTGGTCTTGTTTGTAATACTAGAGATCATATATACACATTGTTACTTAAGGTGATCTATTGTAATGAAAGGATGATTTTTAAAGTTGGGCCTATAAATATGAAATGGATCATAACCTTTGTATTGTAATGAAAACGAGTTAATATGAGGATTGTTAATAGAGTTGATATTAGGTGCACACTTGCATGTATATAACTTTTGATTCTATTATATATATATATATATATATTATTCTATTTTATATATGTGTTTCTTAATAATTGTATATTTTTCACATTAATTTTTTCATTAAAAAAAACTAGCATTCATATGTGTATAACTTTTTATTCAATAGTCTATACATGCTTTTTAATAATTGTATATTTTTTTACACTCAATTTTTCATTAAAAAAATTAATAATTAAATTGTAGTATACATTTTTGTTCATAATTGTATATGTTTTTGTTTATATTTTTATACGTTTTTGAAAGTGGGTGCATCCGGTGCACCGTATAATTAGCCTTGTTAATATATATATTGAGTTATTTTCATTTTGAGATTGCGACATATATAATAAAAATGGAGGTAAGTTGGACAGATTCCAACGTTTAAATATTTTGTGAGAACGTGACAAATAAAGAAGCAATCTTTAAAAGAATAGAAATAGTAATATCTAATCAAGAATAAATTAGTATTAAGAATTTAAAATTTACTCTTTCTCTACATGTAATTCATTTGATAAATTGACGTAAAAATGTAACTATATTTCCCATGCGATACTTTTATGGCTTTTATGTTCAAATTTATTAGATTAATTGCTCTTATGATATTTAAAGTTAAAAGAAAAAAACCTAACGCACTAAAAAAAGTATTTTTTTATCAATCGAATTTATCAACGGAATTCAATCCGTTGGTAATTACTAATGGATTAGCAACAAAAATGACAATTTTATTTTAGCAACGGAATGCCAACGGATTTATTCTCTATTTAAGCAACGGAATTCAGTTCGTTGGTAATTACCAACGGATTAGCAAGAGAATCATTATATAAATTACCAACGGAATTATTAGCAACGGATTACCAATGAAATTATTTACCAACGGAATTGATTTTTCATTGCTAAAAATTTACCAACCACCACTTTACCAACGAAATGGATTTCGTTGCTAATCCATTGGTAAGCCAATTTAACAATGGAATTAAAGCTTTTAGCAACGAAATATTAGGTTGTTAAAAAATAGTTTTTTGTAGTGACGATAACTAATAGTATAGTCTAAGAAATAATGTCTTCGGTTTCTGCAGAAAAACTCAAAAGCACACTGAGGGGGCACTTACTAAAAGCTGATGGGAAGAGTAATGAGAATGAAATGATATTGGTTAATCAAACATGAAAGGTAATTGAAATTCAAAATTATCAACTATTTTTATTGATTCAATAGTTACCCACACTATTTCAATTAATTTTATTCTCATTTCCATTATCCTTATTATTGATTTAGTATTAACATTCTGATTTGAATCAAAAGAGAGTTTCTTATTATAACAAAACGAATTTACATTGGTGTACTACCGCTTGTTTGATTAATTACAAAATAAATTGAAATATTTAAAATTAAAGAACATACAGTAGATGGGGATATTAATCCATAGTATATAGCTTTAGTTATTTTACTATTGCCAATTTTTATTAAAGATTGTATCCTTATTTTATAATAGTATATTTCAATAAAGTTAATTATAATGGGATAAAGTCGCCATGATTAATCCGTCATAAAACCCTAGATATTAATTACTCTCTCCGCTCATCCTAATAGTTACATATTTTCTTTTTGAGCGTCTCATCCTAATGGTTACATTTCCCTTTTTAGCATATATGAGACCCACATAAATTAATTACTTCTCTCTCCATGGACTCATACATCCCACTAATACACTTCCCACTTTACATTAAATTATTATTTCTTTCACCTCAATACACATTAAAATATTATATTCATTAATCCTCGTGCAAAAAGCAAACGTAACCTTAAGGATGAGACGGAAGGAGTAACTATCATGAAACCCGCGTACTATGCGGAACGATCAAGTTTTTATCTTTTAATTTAATTATTATCTTTATCTAATTAAACTTGATAAATACAAATATAATTGAAAAAAATATTTTATATTAGTATAATAAATTAGCGAGGCGCAAAACAAATAAGAGTGTTACGAAATCTCATGCGAAACTGGACAAAACAAAAAATGTATTGATTTATTGTAATTTTATCATTCATCGAGGTTAGTATTAATACTAAATTGTGTTTGTTCACGTTATATCAATTATATCCTGCGCATTAGTTCCTTTATCCATTATATCAAGTTTAGTAAGCACTCAATAATCGATCACCTACGTGAATTACATATAATGATTATAAAATAGCAATACCTTCATAATAACACTAACTTTGTCAATTTATCAATGGAAGGTTTTTACCTGATGGACTTCCTCATCAAGTTAATGGCATCTGATGTTGCAATACCTTGATTCACTTGGGATATTGCAAGTATAATGCAATTGGATTGTAAATGAAAAGAGACTCTTTAAAACAATACCGTAAAGGAACTGATACTTTCCAGATCATTAAGGTAGGTAAATATTCAAAATGTTAAAATAGGCGCTTCTTTTTACCTTCTCAACATATGTGCAAACCATATCTTCGGACAATACTTTCTTATTGTCCCTCTACAAAGATAAAGAAACTTCATTTTAGATATAGTAGTCCACGTTAATTGAAAATTATGAATGCTTCACCAGTTGGAAGTATAATAAGTGAGAACATACCAACAACTTTTGTTATGAGAGTTAAGTTGACAACTGTAAGAAAAAATACAATAAACAAAAATCATTAACGAGAGAAAATCCTTTGGCAAGAGGGAAACAATATTTGCTATTCCAATACATTTCTAGAACTCTAGCTTTTAAAAGAGGCATGCCATTTGGTGAACAAATATTAAGGTAAATAGGAACAGGAGAAATATGTTTAGTCTTCCATGTGATTCTATCAGTTTCATCTCGAATTTCTTTTGCAGTCCAATACTATATTGGAGAAAAACCACTATTTAATATTTGGTCTATTTGATAGTGGCGTAGCTATAATATAAAACTATTTAACTATCAATAAAATTAAATTTCAATTCAATTCAATCTTAATGATAATAAAATCACAAAAACAATACCATCAAGAATCTTGATAATCCAATTTAGGATTGGTGCTCCAAAATTTAGACATAAACACAATTTAAATGTGCTAATCTTTAATAATCCACAACAACCAAGCTTAAGAAACAAACAAAATAACCAATTATTCACCAAGAAAAGTGTTTCACTTAAAAGAACAGTTAAGTCCATCAAGACAATTAATTTTGCTTAAGAAGTACCGACAATGAAAAACTGGATCATCATTTAAAATCAATTTTAGTAGAGAATATTGCCACTCACATTTATAGTCAAACCAAAATGTTTAAATAGTCATAATAGTAGTACCACTAATTAAAGTTATTTTAAATATTTTTAAAACATTTGTATTGTGATATTTCTTAAATATGTTCACGAAAGAGTGAGCTGAAGAAGAAATTTACCTACCAAGCACTCAATTCATTAGAACTTTCTTGGCTGGTGATGTAGCTATATTGATTTTAAGATTTGCAATAGAATAGTAAAACAAAATAGTAATTAGTAAAGCAAAAATATAGGGCAAACTATTCTTTGCTCTTATTCTTATTCTAATTACCAAAATTGCACCTGTTAGGAGGAAATGAAAAGACAATACCGAAATAACAATAAAAATCAGCGTGTTGTGATCATACCTAAAACAAAAGGAGAGACAATCAAAATAAGAGATATATTGAATATTATATTTGAAAATGCAACATCTTGCTAGCATCTTAGTTTTTTCCAAAAACTCAAATTTGGAACATTTGAAAACATAAGCATCACCTGACTGCTATATCTTTAGAGAGAGATATTATACATTCAAATAACCATTTCTCAGAAAAAGTTCACAACACCTAAATGTGTACTAATAGGCACAAAATATTACATTAATTAAGAGAACACGCCTAATATTATTGTTATATACCATGAATTTAATAACATACAACTACGGGTGGGAAAAATACCGAAAACTCGGTATAACGAGCTCGTCGAATCGAAAAATATCAAAAAATACCGAAATTTAGGTATATCGAAATTTTCGGTACGGTATAGTTGCCGTACCGAAAAATCGGTTCTGTATCGATATATAACGAGTTAAAATTTTGGTATACCGAAAAATTATAGTATATAATATTATATTGTTTTATATATTTGCATTTATAATTTTATTTAGGCCCAATCTATGTCTGCCAAATATTAATAATTAAGCCCAAAAATAAATTATCCCCAGGCCAAGCCCATTTAATCTTATAACATTCCAAATCCAAAGGCTAAATCATTGAATCATATTCATATTCCATTCCATTCCATTCCATTCACGCCGCATTCTCTTCTTCAAACCCTAGCACATGCGATACTTCTCTCTCGATCGTAATCACATACCATCGTTTCGCGACGGCGCTACTCTCTCTTTCACAGCCGTTGGGTCTCAATTCACAGAAGTAACAGTAAGATGTCTGTCTTATATTTCAACAAATTTCTCTCCTTGGTTTTTGTGAATTTATTTTTTTTACATTATTTTGCTATTGCTCTTTTTTTTTTTTTATCGTTTAATTCTTTCCTGATTTGCCATTTTGCTAGTGAAGCGAGTTGAGATTTTAAATTAAAATGTTGAATGTTTTTTTGGAGATCTTTCATGTTCGTAGCTAACCAGAGGAGGATTAGTGTTTAGGCCTGAATATTTTAGAGGATTAGTGTTGAGGCTTGAACATCTTTGATGAATTGGGGTTCTTAATTCTGGGCTCTGACCAAGATGACCTTTTATTTTTTATTTTTTGCCCTTTTTTATGCTAAAATTTTAATATAATTTATTAGTTTTGGGGTAAATAACTAGCATGTTGATATTCTGAAAGATAATCCCATCATACTTTACTTTTTTACATGATTTTGCAGAAACTCTCAAGATGAAGGAAGAAGACTTAGTTGCATTTCTACCGAAATTATTATTAATATCATCTCAGAAGTCCCAGTTTGAACCATTATAAGCTGCAAGCCTGCAAGTGTGTTAGCAAGTCTTGGCTTGCCTTATTTGAGATTGTTATTTTAGATTGGTATCTTGTTTTTTATGCTTGTTATATTTAATCAATGGTTAATTTTGAAAAAATGATGTGGATTTTATGGTTTATTTTCGGTATGATTCAGTAAGTTGATTATATTCGGTATGGTTTGATATTTTGATTTTTCGACATGTAATAAATTTTTTGTATCTCGGTTTTGGTATATACCGAAAAATCGGCACGGTATAATTTACGGTTTGGCAACGATATGCAATTTCAGATACTAAAATTTCGATATACCAAAATTTCGACATACCGAAATTTCGGTATCGACATCAGTATGCAAAATAGCATACCGAAAATTTCGGTACGGTATCGGTATTTTCGGTATGCCGTGTTTTTCTACCCCTACATACAACTGCAGTATGTCTAAGAATCTAAACTATCTCAAACATTGATAATCATGACAATGAAGTACACCTACACACGCGAAAGATCAAGAAAGACATATGTCAAATAGTTTTATCAATCAATCTCCATTATTAACATTAGAGTATGAGATCAAATTTCTACATACACCTTAAATTTGGATGAATTTCTTAAAATCACATAGTTAATGCATTCAACTTACGTAAAAGTAGGTGAAAAAAAAAAAGGCAAGCAGTAGTGCCTTGCTTCAATGAGCGCTGTCTTTGGAGAACTTTATAAGGAATTTAGGAACCATCATTGACTGAATAATTATAATCTTCAACTTGTATACTAATAACTGAAAAGGCAATACTCTCGCCGTGAGCAGTAGCGACCTCCTCGACCAACATGAGTGACTCAACATGTGAAGTTTGATACCGTTGCAAAGAAATTTAGTCATCTTGTTATGATCAGAAGACGGTCAATAATTTAAGGATGATAATCAGAAGAGAGAAAATTACAAAATCAGTCTCACCCGTCATCACAGTCTTATTTGGGTTTGGTCCCAATAATCTTGACTTCAGTCCCAAAAGTTTTTTCAGCAATAATGGTCCGACCGTTAAGTTTCCCATTATACCCGTTAGCAATTTTGATCTCACTAGACTAATCCTTAAATACTGGGAGCAAAATTGCAAGATCTTGCAATTTTGGTCCCAAAGCACTTGTACAATCCATTTTTGGCGGTAAAATTGGATAACTTTTGGCGCCCAATCTAAATCCTAATACCCACCATATTTTGTCCTTATAAAACCAGTCAACAACAGACCTACCTACCATCACAACACAAAAATACAGAGAGAAACTCTACTGTCTTGGTTCAACAACATTATCCATCACAATACAATTTAGCACCAATATTATCACACCCCAAAAATTTATAAATAGACTTTGTCTATAATTTCTAATAAAAATTTTCTAAAAAGGGGCATGAAATCAAATTCTTTAATAAATAACTTATTTAAAAGAAATTTATTAATGTCATAATAACAATTATCAGTAATGTAAATTAAGACTTGAATTTTGAAACAACATAAAAGCAAGATTTGAACTTAAACCACAGCGTATACAAGAATCTAACCAAACCTTAAGATGGCAAAGAAAGTAGAACTTCATTCTTGATAGGTAAGTTCATAAACATGAGTTTGGAACAAATTTATAAACATTTAACTAAAGCTTCTGCAACAGGTAATTTATTCACATTCACATAATTCAAATAAAATGCAAAACTCAAGAAACCATCACCTAGAACATATCTAAAGCGTCGAAGCAAAACATATAGGACTGAACCATATTTATTCCTATTAAATATGTTAATACAGCAACAATGAAGCTTCTAATGCACATAAACAAAACTTAGGTATATAGAAGAAAGTGCATAAGTCTCAAAATTGTAATCTCAGCAAGATTTTTAAATAAAACTGAATCTGTAGCATCCACCTAGATATGCATGCCATCACTATCAAGATAAGAAAAAGGAACAAGCAGCAAAGTTGTTTTTGACTACTCAACTAGAACATGCAATATTCAATAGCTAACTTATTCTAAATTGCTGCAAATCCACAAGATTAAATAAAATATAACAGTACTCCAGAACTACCACTAACCTACAACCATGCGTAATTAAGAATTAACATGTGACAAGTTAGAACCAATTCAACAAGTAGACTCAACCACACTGTACTACTCAATATGCCATCAAGTATCAAGCAATGAAATTTACTAATTTGTCATGTATACTTGTACTGGTAAGTACAAGTCTTTCACCCACTAAACCACTACTCTAACATGCCTTCAAAATTACAGAAGGAGAATTAGCAGCAATAATGAACTTGGCACCTCTGCCGACAGCAAATTAAACTATGCATGCTCTGCTCCAAAAAAAACCAATAACCTATTACCACGAAATAAAATTATATAATTCGGAAGGTAGTAATTAATCGACACCAATTTAATCTCAATTATTAATCTGCCACCAAAAACCAAGTGTTATTACTGACCACGAGTATTTAAAAGATAACTCATGACACAAAGCTGCAGTTTTAAAACACGAATCCTCAACCAATTTCCAAAGATCAAACATAATCATTCAATTGAACACAATTTTTAAATTGAACAGAATATGACAGTATGCAGCATATAAGCTACTATTTATAAAAATATTTTATTTAGTCTCCTTGCCTAAGCGCTCCCACTCGTACGCTTTCGCCACGCTCAACCTGAGATAAGATAATTATCGGGTTAGCAACCACAAGCTCAGTGAAGACTTAAACATGCTTACATAAGTCAAATAATCCATGTGCGAGAATTTAATAAACTTACAATACAATCCTGTCATGTCAATATGACACATTTTGGTCCATTATTCATATTATGATACAACATCGCGATTCGTTCCGTGATAAGAGTAAGGCACCATTACAGTCCAAACTTGTAATAAGAGTAAGGCACCATTACGGTCCAAACTTGCATAAGAGTAAGGAACCATTACGGTCCAAACTTGTAAAAAGAGTAAGGCACCATTACGGTCCAAACTTGCATTGCATTTAACAATTCACATATTCCAAGTAATTTCAACTATCACATACGAAATAATTTAACACATATAAGATGAGAAAATCCCCACCTTGAACACTTGCGAAGTTCAAACGTGTATACTAAACGTCACGCTCTGAGTCACCTTCGAAACCTATAAGTATACAACTGATCATTACCAATGCAAAACAACTACCGTAACTAATCTGCAGAATTTCACGTAAGAGTTGCAGACTAAAACATTAGGGTTTAGGTTTATGGTTAGAAGCAGAAAAGAAAAGAAGAAACAGGCTTTTGGTTTTTATGCTGAATGCAGAAAGAGGAAAGAAAGAATCGTATGAGAAACAGGAAAAGAAAAGAAACGAAGGAGAAAGAAGAGAGCTAACAGCGTTACCTCTTTGATTGTCGTTGTAGGAAAAACGAGTTCTGCGTGTTTAAAGAATAAAAAAAAGTAGCAGAAATTATGTTATGTGGGCTCGGCTGTACAGAATTGAGTGAATATCCTTTAGCAGGAGTTAACGAATTTTCCTCAGATTGAGGAGTTGATAAGTGGAAGAAGTTATTTTCCTCAATGGATAATGAGATCATGAATTGTCTTTCTTGGGGATTAAGATTTCTCATATCTGCTTAAATTTGAATTCACGGCTGACAGACGTAAAGAATGGGCTGGGCTTGAATATGGCTTCAAGGTGTTGGAAATTCTGGGTTTTAAAGATTGGGCCATGAAAGAAATTACAGTTTAAACTTACGGGGTGTTACAAATACAATCACATAAGATAAGATCATGTCATAAGCAACATAAAGCAGGAAACATGTGAACACATAGCTCTGGACAATCAGTCACAACCAACATAGTTCTTACCAAACATCCTAAATCATAGTCTAAATCAACATAAATCAACAAACACGTAAACATAGTTCAACATTCATTAAAAATTCAATGAAGTAGCAACCAACTAATTCTTACCCTGCTTCTTACTGTTTTGTTTAGCTCCATACACTGAATTATCATATAGTCTCTACAAAAAGTAACATGGTGACCTCAACTTTAAAAAAGAATAATTAAAGGTAAATCTAGCATGTAAACCACAGTAAAGTCTTCATGTCTATTCACTCATTAACCTACAATAGAATACAGAAAGACAAGAGATGCAATTAAACTCAAGTTTTATAACATCATAAAACTCGAGAAAACAACTTCAGTAGAAATCTTTTATCTCACCTAAAACACCGTCTCTAGCAGTTGACATTGCCAAGCTATCATTTCCACTTCCACTGCCAAGTTCACAAGGCAACTTAGCATCCCCATATGATATCCCACCTTCAACACAACTGCTATTATAAAATCACATGCCATCCCTACCACCATGTCCACCACTACTACCTAGACCGATAGCTGAAACTTTCCCTTGACCAACACCTCCATGGCAACCTACATATATAGCAAGAAAAGCTAAATGTAACAAGCAAAACTAAACATAGTGAAAAAAGAGTTAAATAAGGTTTCAAAAACACTTCTAGTGATTGCTTCAATATACTTCTCAGATGAGTTTGGCCCCCTCTTCTTGCCAAATCCAACAACTGCAAAAAGGACAAAATTAAAAAAGAAAAAGAAAAACAAATACATCATTAACTACTCCTCCCTAAACTGAGGTATATATATGTACAGAAACATGTCTAAAACAGATGCAGGGGTTGAGATTCAAGAAAGAAGAAAAAAGAAAAGGAAATATACAAACAAACATTCAAATAATTAACCTAAAGAATATGTAGTCAAAATAAGATGATTGCATCAGATAACTTCCTTGTTTTACATTCAAAAGCCCAAATATTTTTAGTGAAAAAAACTAGAAAACTTATAAAGAATTTAACAAACATTAGAAGCAAATGTGACCACACCATAAAATGGTAGTCCAGTTAGTATTGGGCTAATATTACTAATAAATCTCAAATTTTTTTTTTTTTACAAAAATAAGATGAGTTAGCATACGCATTAGGAACTAAAAGACTTTATGAAATACAAACCAATACAAAACAAGGAAGAATTTGGTTACACTATCAAGCTTACTAACGGAAATTCAAGACAATATTCATGGTAACATCTTAATTTATCAGATTTAGAAGCCTTAATTACTAAATATTTAAACCAATAATGCAATTTGAGCCCAAGTAAGCAACCATTTCCAAATAAGAATAAGATGCACCACAGAAAACCCACAGACAATCGGATTAAAAGAAGTTCCAGCACAATTAAAATTCACACAAACTTCAATGCTTAGCATCTCAATTCCTTCTATAAATTTTCACACAATCGGCTTTCACTTATAATTCCAGAATACTGAACAGTAATGGTTCTTGCTCTGTAGAAATGAACAACAGAGACTTCAACAAATCCCTCAACAAGGATATCCTCTACACAACATGAGAACAGAGAGAGTGGTGAAAGGTCGGAATTACAGCGGACTCAATTTTGGGAAGAAAATTAGGTATTAGGGTTCATTCACAATCGAACGAGGGATTAGGGTTTGTCTACAATTTGGGAAGAAAACAATTTGTGATGTTGAAACTCCAACGGGAACAGCGTGGCGATTTGTCGATTTCTGATGTTGAAACTCTGACGGGAACGGCGAGATGAGAGAGGGTTTCGACGGGAACGGCGCACGGGCTTCAACGAGACCGGCTCGCGAGCTTCGACAGGAACGGCGAGCGGCCTTCGACGGGAACTGCGCGCAGACTCAATTTGGTGGGAGAGAAAATTGCAAAACCAGTCCCACCCGTCACAGTCCCGTTTGAATTTGGTCCTAATAGTCTTGACTTCAGTCCCAAACATTTTTTTCCAGTAATAATGGTCTCACACAATATTTTTTTTGCAATTTACACTCCCCAACTTTTTAAAACTAACGAAAGCCCCACACGTGCACACCATGCTCCCGTTAAGTCATTAGAATTGGAATTTCTCTCCCAAATTCAAACTAAATTCCCCAAACTAAACCCTAATTTTTTCCCCAATTTGTGTCTACTCTAATTTTCCTTCCCAAATCCCTAATTTTTTGCCCAAAAAATCGAAGAAATTTTCAATGCGCCGTAAACAGCGGAGATCGGTGGAGCATTGGGCGAAGGTCCATCCTCAGCACAGTGTGGAGATCGTCTGCTACCGCTACAGCAGACGTCGGAGTAACCCACTATGGGTTTGTCACGACCCAATTTAATTTATATAAAATAATCAAATTTAAAAGTGATTTTTTTAAAAAGTTAAAATAAAACAATCGAATTCAAAATCATGATAAAAATTAAAGGGGAGTTTAATTAACCATAATCAGAATTTAAACCCAAATCTTAAAAATTAAGTAGCAGAAGTTTTTCGGTGATTTGCGTGTAGTGACAAATCATAAGTGATTGTTCATATATTTACACTTATTTAATTCAAAACAAGTAGTACTTAAAGTTGCATCCAACCCCTTCGACCCATCATTCGCCTCGTCGTCTATGCCACGTCATCTGTAGAAGGAAAATGTAAAGGGGTTGAGGACACAAGAATGTACTCAGTGGGGGATTTACTGTTAGATTTCACAACTGAAAATGACTTCATCTCTTGAGAAATGAACCTCATGAACTTTTAAAAATAAAGGGTATGAACCCAGAGTCAAGTCGTCTGGAAGCGCTCATTATTTAATACGTGAGGTCACCCGAAGGTGCTCATTATTTAATACGTCAAAGTCATGCGAACGTGTCCGTCTTTCCTTATTGGCAATAATGCCAACTGTACATACAGGTTCCCGGCCCACCGGTCTTAGGTAAAGTTATACTTATCATGCATATTCATTCACACCAATTAATGTAAATCACATTTAATATAGAAATCGTAACAGTAAGCCTACCTTTTCAACGAAGAGTCACACAAGAATAATGTTTAGGGTAGAGGTTAAGGACGAGCGTTGTCGTTGCTTGTTTCCCTCGCAACCTCGATGCCTTTAAAATTTAATTTTTCTTAGCATATAATTAAGTACTATTTATTTAGAAATTATTATGATAATTTCTAAACTTATGTGAAAAATGTCCGTAAGACATCACTCATCTAGATTTTAATATTTAGATCACATTTAGACATTTTCATATATTTATTATAATCAATAATTATTGATTACTAAAGTAAACTTAAGTTTTGAGAATTCTTTAGTGGTTTTACCTAAAAAAAACTTTATGGAATAAACCACAAGTACAAGAATTGGTATAAGGATTATGAGGTAAGATGTTGTCATGTTTGGAAATTTGGTTATAACTCTCTAAACTCTTATCAACTTCAAAAACTTTTTTGTATGGACATATTAGACATATAAGTGAACACTTTCATATATAATCCTTTATGTAAATCTTTTGTTTCAATGACCAACGAAAAATATGAAGTTTAGTTTGATTTTCCAGTAGGCAACACTGCCACAGTTTAGTAAAATAGTTATAACTTTCATTTGGATAAATATTTTTGAAATATATTTTACAGAAGTATAATACACACATAGATGAACAACTTTCATTTTGAATGTTTTGGCAGATTCATCCGATTTAAAGGAGTAAATTTTGAAACAAGTTCCTGCAGTGTATCTACATCATATATATCCTTTGGTACACACAACTCTTAATGACTAAGTATTTCTTTGAAATTTCGATACATATGTTTATTTGTGTATACATACATGTCATGTTTCATCACTGCCTTCAATAAATTAATAAGGTAAGAGGATTATCTTTGTAGTTTAAGTTAGGGAATGTTGGTTGAGACGGGTCTTTGTTAGTACAATAGATCCCCTTATGATAAAAGCATGAAATTTAAAAAAAAAAGTTTCTGAGTTTTAAAATAGGTGATATCACTGTAGAGGGAGGAGGAGTGTGTAAGGATGCGTTGAAAAATTCACTTACCTTAGCGTCAGACATTGTTTGAGAGTGAGATTTGGGTCACACACTTCAGCTCTAAAAATTTAAAAATGATTAGGTCTTTTCTCTGAGTGTGAGATATGCAGTACTTGAGAAATGGCGTTTGGATGAAAAGTAGAGAAAAACACTATTTGTAGGAAAACATTTATCTGAAGAACATGGAAAGAGAAAGAAGTAGTGGGGCAGTGTTTGAAGAATTGATGAGAAGTGACAAAGATGCGAAGGTGAAGAGGCGTTCAGATAGAGAGGTTCGATGTGCGGCTATAGAGAGGTTTGATTTGCAGCTGAAATGGGTGATGAGTTGAATGAGGATTGGTGTATTTATTATAAACAATCTTTTGTCGTTTTGCAGACCACCGCCCATTTTCTAGATTCTTGAGTTGTAATGATGTGATTTACTTGTAAAGTAAAATTTTCTCAAAAGAATATTAAGCGTCTTAATAAAGTAATATCTACTTTTCTGATGAAAGGATATTACGCAGATTTTTATTTGTCTTGCATGCGTGTGTGTATGTTGTATGTTGTCTACTTACAATTTATATACATTTATTATATTATAGATTCAAATAAATATTTATGTATAAAAATAAAGGACTATTACAGGGTCCTCAAATTACAAGGCTGCCGCCTTATCTCCATCGCCATCCTATGGCGGTCCGCTCATACCTCCACCATCTCAGATTCAATCTCGGAGTCTCTTCCCCAATTGACGTCGACCGCTCCTCCACGATAATAAACCAGACGCGAGGATTCGCTCTGTTCTATTCATGGCCCTCGATTTCCAGTCGTCGTTTTCTTCCCAGCGCCGCTGTTTGCTTTTTTGCCGGACCAGACGCGATTTTCGCGAATCTCACTCACGGCTTGGTTTTTCTAACGCGGTATTCTACCACTGACTAGTGCAGACGACCATCGCTGCTGTCTGGTGCTTTTATTTGCACGCCCTAATTCCTCCTTCTGGAATTGGGGCTCCACTTCACTGCCTAGGGTAGTTTCTATCAATCGTCGCCGCTACTAATCAGAACTGCTGACATGACTTCCGCTATGCGACCATCGTCTGCCTCTGCCTTGTTGCAGTTTTAACCCCCTGGTGCTTCTCAATTATTCTATTTAATTGTTGGATGAAAATTACAGAAAAATTGATACAGAGGCGCCATCAGTATAGTATCTCATGTTTCTAGGGTGGGGAAGGTATCTATACTGCTTGAAAGTAAAATGGTCTGGCAATAAAAAAAATACCCAGGAAGATAATGGAGTCTGGGGAATAGGGAGTTTCCACTGATTTGCAACTCTATTTTCTTGATAACCTCCCAAAAATTGAAGTATTATTTGTCCTGTACATTCTTCAAAAGGTTATGCAGCTAATATTTCAAATATTGGATCTCTTTTGTGTCAAATACTCTCAGGTTTTCTGGGATTTCTAATGGATGTCCTCTTTTGCTTAGATCTCACATATTTTTCTTGCTCTAGATGATGTTAAGATAAAACAATGGCATTATCCTATCTCAGTAATGGAGGATACAACCTTCAGTCGTATCCACTTGTTCACATATCTAGGCTTCTGATGATGAAGGTTTCACAGTCAATCAGCTTCTTAATTAAAAATGGATTGTACATGTGCTTTGGGACCAAAATTGCAATTTTGGTCCCAATATTTAAGGATTACTCCAGTGGGACTAAAATTGCTACGGGAAACTTAACGGCGGGACCATTATTGCTGAAAAAATATTTGGGACTGAAGTCAAGACTATTAGGACCAAACCCAAACGGGACTGTGACGGGTGAGACTGGTTTTGCAATTTTTTCAAATTAGGGATTAGGGTTGGGGTCTTTTGGGGGCAGATTACATATTTATATTTACCCTAACCTAACGGCCTCGTTAGCCATTCCGTTAAATTTAGACGGCTTGGGGTTAGAATTGCAAAAAAAAATTGAACGGGACCATTAGTGCTGAAAAAAATATTTGGGGACTGAAGTCAACACTATTGGGACCAAACCCAAACGGGACTGTGGCGGGTGGGACTAGTTTTGCAATTTTCTCAATCAGAAGAGGATATTGTAAACACATGCATCAAAATCAGGCAATTTCCATTCACTATTCATTATAGTTATTTGAAAATTTTTAAGCATCCACCACCAACCTGCAATTGTCAACCTATACATGACCAATCTGCAATTATAGTAATTGAATTAGCATCTTCAGGTTTCAAAATGCATATATTGTAATAAGGTAGGAATTCAAGCATACCGGACCAGCAGATATGTGATTTGATTTTCTTAAGGACTATTGACAGGATCATCCAGGTCAAAATTTTGGATGTATAGAGAAGACAATAGGAGAACATCAAGATTCTACCTCCAATCAGCATAAGAGGATATGGAAAATACAAACTATTCAAATCGACTCTCCCTTGGCAAGAAAGTTTTTGAATGATAAAATATTAAAATTCCTTTGAAGTTCTTCAGGCAAGAAAGTTTTTGAATCGATTTCATTGTATGTTTGAATAAACTATGCATGAAAGCAAAGCAAAAAATGCAACTAATTGTGAATCAACATGCTTGCGACCAATTTATACCAAAAAAACTACTACACACCTAGAAATATGTACACTCATGTGTCATCAATCAAGTTTTAATTCAAATATACTGAATTACAGCCCAAAAGAAAATTCAAAATGAATAAAATATTAGTAAATGGTGGAGAAGAACATTTACCCGAATCTTAAACTGAAGTGTCTAGAAAGATGACAAACTTGATCGAGGCGAAAAAGGGAGACGACTGGTGAGAGATGAATAAAAAGTAGGTCTAACGTAGATGGCGGCAGCGGCGAGTGGCGGGAGGTAAATAAGAAGCTGATCTATTATCGATGGCGGGTGATGAAATGGGAAGCGGCTATATTGTGAAGTTAATTAAGAGGTTGTTCCTACGCTGCGGGTGAGATTTGATCCTTGATCATTCTAATCGTTGTCCCCTTACTTGACTAATTGAGCTGCTCATACAAATAGTGTCAAACGAGTCATATAATTATGAAAAGAGTGTCAAATTATTAATGTAAAAGTGTTGACTACCAGATTTTACGAACATAGCGGAGCCTTCCCGATATAATTTCTTATAATGCTATTACTTTGTGTGTCATACTTTTTCGATAATATTATACTTCTCCTGGTCGAGAAGATATATTACCTTATTGTTCCACATTTTTTAAAAAAAAATAAATTATTTTTTAATCAAAGTTATTGGTTTTTAAGAATAATTTGATATTTTTAAAATTAATTTGATATTTTTAATTAATAAATAAAATATAAAATATATTAAACACATAAACACCTTATGATAATTTTAAATTAACATGTAGGAATCGTAAAGGAACAAAAAATAAGAAGAAGAGTTAATCATTTTCAAAGCAATGATGTGGCATGAAATTCCATGTATCAATGATTCAATTATTATAATACAAAGTCGCTAAAAAAATTTCCATTTCCTGCAAATATCCAACAACCTAGTAAATTGTCAAAAGTGGAAACCCACCTACCACTACTACTAAATTAAAGTAACAATTTATTTATTTAACTATTTTCCAAAAAAGAGGAAATACAGAATTTAAAATTGGACACCGACCAAACATAATATATGGTTCAACTTTTGGGGCACATTGGCTACACCACTTTTGGACTTTGCAACGTGTGATATATTTCGTCTACCTCTTCCTAGGTTTGGTTAATCCCACCCAGGCCGACCATATATTACACTATAGTTTCCCTATTTATATAATGGGGGTAATTTAGTTATTGAGCTTTTTTATATCAATTTTTTTTAAAACCTTATTATATTAGGTTAATGATATATGTGAGAGTTTGAAAGTATTAAACTTAAAAGAAAATACAATTCTAATTAGGAATAAAGATGAAATTTTATTGTCTTTTACAAATCATTCCTATGCAGTTGCACATGATAAAATTCTTTTATTTTACATATCACATTCGTATGCAATTGCACGTGTAAAATTCTTTGTTATTTTTGCGACCTATATAATTAATGATCATAAAGAAGAAAAAAAATTATATAACAATGCTACACGAAACTCATTTAATGATATGGATAAGAAATATAATATTTTTAATATATAAATAGTGATCATGTCTAATCGATAAAAATGATAATTGTTCAATTATACTATTTCATAAACTATTTATGAAAAAATTACTCCTATGTACATACTTTGTATCCTAAATTACTAGAATATACAATGAATTCAAAAAATTACTTTCACATACAAAATATTAAAGTAAAAAAATATCAAATATAACATTAATTCATTATAATCATATACACTTTTAAACCACAAACCCTAAATCTCTCACCCACCTATTGCCGTCGGAGAGTAGGAGTATATAATTTTTTCGCTGCACATGACACTTACTATTCACACTTTTTTTTGCTGCACACTTTTTTTACTGCACATAACTTTTGCAGCACACGAACTTTTATGCTACACACAACATTTATATGTAGCACATGTGTAAGGGTAATATTGAAATATCACTATATATTTATGTAGTTAGTAGTAATATTTTTATATGTTTGTATTTCATAGTAATAAAGGAGTTTTTAATGTACCTAAGATTAACTATCCCACAATTTATATGATAAATCATTAAAATGGCGACATTTATAAAAAAAATATAATTAATTAAGAAAAAATTAAAATGATCTTATCTTAAAAAGTCTCCCACAAAACTTATATCATTATAATATGCATGATATTGGAGAGAATTTGAAATTTTTAAAAAAATTGTAAAGCATCACAATTTTTATTATTAGCTTTCATTAAATAATCCATCCGTCAAAAAAGAAAAAAAATTATACTTTCCTTCTTTATTTATCACATCAAATTCTTCACACTCAAAAAAATATCATCTTAATTAAATGTCCTATTGCAGTTTACAGTTCAAATAGCTCGGCTCAACAAATTTAGTTTAATTGGTTCACCTCGGCTAACTCAACTTGGTTGATTCTAGCACAATCTCAACTCAACTAGACCAGCCCGACTAGTTCACTTTAATTGGTCCAACTCAATTGATTCAGCTCAATAGATATTTTGAAACAATGCACAAACATAATACTTCCGCCTGAACCTAACTCTTGACTCGACTCAAATTCCGTTCTTATTATTTTTGTCATATTTTTCTAATCAACATATTATATCGAAACCTAAATATACCCAGCAATCTTAAGACAAAATTATCCCGCTCTAGTGCTTATGATTCGACGACAATCATCGTCAAGATACAATAACTCAAATCTTGTTATAGTAGCACTGCAAATCACAAGATACGGCGAACCAACCGATATTATGAACTCACCTTAGGAGTAGGACGACTTTAGAATACACCATGAATTAGTTACAACGACACAACTTTATTGGATTTTTTCAGACATCCACGACTTTGTGACAAGTGCTCAAGTAACTCAAGTGAAATTCAATTTCGGAATGAGAAATTATGGAAATAGAGGGTCTATTTATAGATTTCAAGACGTTTTTACATGAATTGATACGACCGTTGAATTAAATTTTAATTCAAATATATTTGTCTTTTAATAAAAAGACACAACTTATTCAACAATCACAACTTTTAATCGCACTTTTTCATAGACACACTTTAATCTAATAAACATCATTTTAAGGTTGTTCTTTCATTCACCTTAAATTTCCAACACCTGAATCATTCTAATTTACTTACTTGAATTAGCTCAATTAAATTAAGAAAGTTACTCTAAAATATTGCATGATATAGTTTTGACGCCTATAAATTAAATAGCTCAACATTATTCATGGACTAATTGCGAAATGCGAATGCAATACTAATTTTTTGCTGGAATTACATATCATTAGCCTATACTACTAATCGGATCAATTGATTGGCAGCTAAATTAATATTCATTTAAAAATCTATTGTGTTTAATCCCTCTACACTATCATTAAATCTAGAGTTTGACTCTTGTGCACCCGGGCGGACGGAGCATATTTCTTGGGTCTTTACAATTTTCATGCCCCTTTACAATTTAAACCCCTAGCAATATATAGATTTAAATAAAATTGAAGTGGAAGATTGTGTTCACATGGGAACACGGAGCATTTTTCCATTTTATATAAAGTAGGGATAATTTTAATACACATTAAAAAAAATGGCATGATACCTTATCTCCTTATAGGAGGAGTATCATTCTTTACAAGTCACACTGTCACAACTTTCCTTTTCTTCATTTTTTTAAGAAAGTAGAAGAAGCAAAGTACAAATGAAAGTCGGTTCCGTATTTGATTAAAAAAGTTTCATTTTTATAAATTAATTAAAGAAAAAAATAGAACAAATAATTAATTAATTTGGAAATGAAGGTGCTCGAAGCTTAGGCCAACCTTGGTGACCTGTATTCTGCTGGAGTTTAATATATTTATTAGAAGAGGTGGTGTGAAACTGTGAGTGTATGTGTGCCCAATGTCAGAAGAATTTAAAGTAATATTTGTGTACATCCTTTGGAATTTGGATTGTTGCTCCTCCACTTTTATTTATTTATTTATTTGTAAAATTGTATTTTATTTAATAATATGTTTTTTCATTCCCCAGATTTCCATGCATTTATTCACATGCAGGATCTTCAATCATGATATATTTATAAAATGCATTCTTTCACATGCACTTACACTTGCACAATCTTCAATCATTATAAAATTAATATCATATTTGAGTAAAGTGTAGAATGATCTAAAAAGATTAATTAATGCTAATATATGAAAGTATAATAGGAAACATCCCCTCTCTCTATATATTAGTCCAATAATATTTATTAATACTCCCTTCGTCCCGTTTCAATGTTTACGTTTATTTTTTGCACGTTGATTAAGGAGTATAATATTTTAATAGATAGTGGGTGAAAAAATATAATATTTAATGTAAAGTGGGTAGGTGTATTAGTGTTGGATGATATATTAATTGTTTTAAGTGGGTCCCATATTCCAAAAAGAAAAATGTAAACATTGAAATTAAACGCGCAAAATAGAAACGTAAACATTGAAACGGGACGGAGTGAGTACTCAATTTTGAGGGATTATGCTTATAAAATCCCCGCCTAGTATCATGTGAATTGGATTTACAATGTAAACTCTTAACTAAACATAAATTAAGTATAATAGAATAAGAAGAGGACCACGTAATTTACACCGTAAATTCGATTAATACATTTCCTAACAATTAATATTCATAACGCATATCTTCTATATTCTATCTTCACAATTAATATCCATCCTCTCTATCTCTCCTGTCCTTCTTCTTCTTTGTAGGGGTGAAAATCAAACCAAACCACTCAATATTCGACTCGAGATCGTTTGGTAAAAGATCATTTGAATTCGATGTGATAAAGATACCAAACAAGCTTGAACAAACTTTTGTGTTCGTCAAATTTAAAAACTTTGCTCGATTGCTTATCAAACAAGTTCAAACATATATTTTAAACCTCGATAATATTTCAAATAAGTTTGAAAATTTTTGCATTCGGCTCGATTCGACTCATTTACACTCCTATTCTCTCACATCAACTAATACATTTTTACACAAATGACCACACATCTCGTGTAAATGACCACACATCTCTTATACATTGATTTCACATAAAATTAAAACAAACCTATCAAAAATAACAAAACAAACCTATACTATTACTCCTATCAACTAATTTTTTATATCAAAATAATCTGAAAACAAACATATTATAAGGCTTAAATGGTTGTATAAGGAAATAATAAAACATAATCTATATATTAAAATTCACATAATTGTTTACCCTCTTTCTATACATTCAAGAAATAAGAAGAAGTGTCCCAGGGCATAGCTCAAGTGGTAGAGGAGAGGGTGGAAAGGTCTTCCACCTGAACTTGGTTACTGCAGGGTGGGGGTTTGAATCCTGCCTTTGGCATGAATTTGGCCCCTTGCAAGCACAAGTTTAATAGTGAGTCCTCCCTATAAACCACTTGAAGTACATCCTGTGATTTACCTTCTCCACTAATTCCCAGAACAGGGCGGTGGGGGCCTCTAATAATGGGGTACATCATTTAAAGAAATAAGAAGAAGTTGAGGGAGACAACAAATTTTGTAATGAAACACATCATGTAAGACTTCAATGTTTGCGGCAGGCTGTCCTAACAAGCCACGCTCTTTTGTTTCATACCACTTCTTGCTTCTTTCTATAATATATATATAAAGCTTTCTTAAATACTGTGGGTGGCTTGTTCCTGATTTCCACTACAATAATGTATACTACTTTCTTCTGTCACTATTGAGTTAATGTTATGTAAAAAAGAATTGGAAAATATATTAGGTGAGGTTTGTTTCGGGGTTTTGTAAAATTTGAAAATCATGAACAATAATATTGTGTTTATTTTGAATTTTTGATAGGATAGATTTTAACTGTATGTCAAATCGATGTGTAAGAATATATTAATTTATGTAAAAAAATGAGAGAGGAAAGATAAAGAGAAAATGTATATTAATTGAGGAGAGAGAATATATATAGATATATATAGGGGTGATTTTTGTATTAGTTTATGTAAAAAAAATAATGAGAGAGGAGAGATAAAAAAAATTCATAAGAAAAGAGAATGTATATAGATTTATATAGGCATGATTTTTAAAATGTAGGCGTGTATTTTGAATTTTACTTCCGATTTTAAGCCCAGAAACATATTATGTGAGTAGCTAGCTAGGAGGTATAACGTGGAAATGAATACTCCTGATACTGATAAAATTTCCTTTTCTGATAAAAAAAAAAAAGATAAAGCGGTGTCAAAATTTTATTTATTTATTTAATTTTTTTTGTCATTTTGATAGTAACATTTTTTGTGCCACATTTTTTTGTCAATTATATAACAAATAATACAAAAGGTGATACACGAAAATAAAATGGGATCACCTATTCCATTATGTGTTTCATCTACTATTGCACTAATTAGATTTTTGACATGTGTCGTAATCAATGGCCAAATTTTTACCCCATGTCCCAAGGGTTTAATGATCATTAACTAGTGTATAATTTTTTAATAGGAAATAAATTATGGAATAAGGAGTGGAATACCCAACTGGAACAGGGGATTTGGGTTGCAAAAAAATGATGCAAGAGATTAATATGGAGATCGAATAGTATTCGTAAAGCTAGTTTGTACATTTTTGTGATTTATTTAATATTTTACTCTTAAGTTTCACTCTATATTCAATTATTGTAAACCAAATTAATAAGGTTTTGAAACCCTACATTTTCATACAGTCTATATATCTTTCTAATTAAATTATTTGTCTCTCAAACTCAAATTATTTGTATATTCAGTTGTATTTTCAATAGTTTAGTATATTATTTTAAATAATATAATATATACCAAATATATTATAAGTTTTATATTAATTAATTCATCAAAATGAACCTCGTTGCGCTACAACTCTTTAGGACTTTAGATAAGTCTATCTCTAAGACCGTTTTCAACTACTTTAATTTTGTTTAACGACTAATTACTCATAGTTTGTAATGATTAATCACTTTCAACTTAATAAAAATACAAATGATCTTTTGAATGTATTCTAAATTTCGAGGGTACTGAAGTCATTTCAATACCTGACAATCCTTTCTTGGCCTTTATAAACTCACTCCCTTGATATGACAGCAGAGTGCAAACGAGCTCCTACTCATTCACATTACTCCCCTGTTCTAATTTTTCTTCTACAAATTTAATTATTTTATTTTTGAAAAAAAAATGGAAAATGAAGAACTGACGGGCCAGCCGGTGAGGTCGCGGTGGACGCCGAAGCCAGAGCAGATTCTGATACTGGAATCGATTTTCAATGGTGGAATGGAGAATCCTCCTAACGACGAGACGGTCCGAATTCGGAAGCTTCTAGAGAAATTCGGGTCAGTGGGCGACGCTAATGTGTTCTACTGGTTCCAGAATCGCCGCTCACGGTCCCGCCGCCACCAGCGACAAATACAGGCCGACCTCGGCACGGTCGGGGAGCCGCCGCAACATCAGGGGCCGCGCCAAGGTGAACACGCGGTTGGATTTGCTGGCGTGAACCTCGCCAGCTCCAGTGTAGTGGGGCCGGGCGCCCGCCGCCAACAACGACAAATACAGGCCGACCTCGGCGCAGTCGGGGAGCCTCGGCAACATCAGGGGTCGCGCCAATGTGAACATGCGGTTGGATTTGCTGGCGTGAACCTCGCCAACTCCGGTATAGTGGGGTCGGGCTCTTCATCCTCGTTCGGGCTGGATGGCGGCCTTTTCTCGTTTTCCGGTCATCCCCACCCAGATTCGGATACTCATAATTTGCATTACCATTCTCCAGGTAATTCGTATTCCTCGCGGATGTATATTTCACTAAATGACAAAATTTGTTCTTTGCTTTACAGAAACCCTAATTAAACTCCTAAGATACTTTTGAGACTAAAGAAAATGCAATTGTATTTTTTCAATATGGATGGAAGCTTTTTTATAATAAAAAAAATCTTCCTTAAGAAATTACCATTAAACCCTATCATACATCTAATAAAGATTTAATTGTAAGAAAACCAAAAAACTCTACTCTGCAAATTAATCCCAATTTTGAGAAATGCAAAAATCACTAGTTTTCTATGATGTCTTGTTTATAGTTTTCTTTGAAATATGACAATTTGCTTGTTTCTGCTTAATTGTTTTGGATATAGTATGGAATTAAATTGAGATATTGTATAAATATTTTATTATATAAATAATTTATATAACTTGTAAAATGCACCTACTAATTGATGATTGATTAATTGATAAATAAGTTTTATATAATAGATAAATAAAATAATATTCAACAATTTCACACATATTATCAAGTTTTATATATAAATAAATTAATATCCAACAATTTTACATATTTTAAAATTTTATCATAAAGATATGGAGTATAGTTTTTTTTTTCAAACGGTTACTCGACAGTTAATTATATTTTCAAAGAGAGACTCTCTTGTTAGATGGGTTTTTTGTAAGACGGTTGTAAAAGGGTTGACTCATTATTAAAGTATGTTTATCATATAGGTAAATTATGTTTATTTGTAGTTAAAGTATATCAATGATGAATCATATTATAACATCCTAAAATCATATTTTAATTCATCATTCATCATATTTTACAAAAACATATTTTAACAATTATTAAACATATTTTATCATACTTTAACACGTTTCACCAATGATCTCACATAACTAGCGTCTCACAAGAAATTTTGTCATTTTGATATTATCTAATTTATTGATTAATTTTTTTCAAGCCAATAAACAGAGTTTCCACTTGAAAAATATATTCTTGTGTATTCTAGTACATTTAAAATCTACCAATTAAATTATAGCCGTGAAATTAAACATGGAGCATAAAATTGTAATTGCATTATTTTTTTCCAGATGATTAATGATTATTTTTTATAGATTATTAATCATAATTTGAGGGTATTTAGATTGATAATAGTTTATATAATTTGTGTGTTAGGGTTAATTACAGTTTTCATTAATGGAATAGCAACAGAGGTGGGGAGAGGGGCATTGAACCTGAAAGCTATGTTTGGGGGAGATTATGGTTTAGTTGACTCCTCGGGGCAGCCTATTGAGGTCAATGACCTAGGTTTTGTCGTACAGACATTGCATCATGGTCAAACCTATTTTCTGGTATGAAATTATATCAAAATCATGTTTCCTCCGTTTCTGAATTATCTTTACCATAGTTTACAAAAATTGTGACATTTTAGGAGGTATTACTGTATTTATATAATAACAAAGTGTGAAGTTTGTTACGTGTTCCAGGTGAGTGTGATATTTTTTAAAGTAAGATGACTTGTGTAGTTATTGATTTATGTAATTTTTTTTATGTTGAAGATAAGTATGGGATAAACGAAAATAGAAAATGTGAAATAACTTGAAACAAAGGAAGTTACTCTTTAATTAAAAGAAGAGAAAATTATATTGCTCCACTTTTAAACGATAAATAAATACTCCCTCAACAATTATTACTATTGATGTAAACACTTGAATTGAGTTCACACATTTTAGTTTACCTATTTGTTCTTTAAGTATATAAAAATTTTATTTTTAAAGAAATAAACTATTGCATACTCTTCAATGTAGAAATAATTACTCCACAAATTATTGTAATATGATTTATTGATTATTTTAGTACATGAAAAATTATACTCTTTAATGATATTAAATGTTACTCTCCTAAAAGAGAAATATTACTCTTCAAAAACCAATACTAATATTGTAATATTTTATACTCCCTCCATCCCACATATTTTTACCCACTTTTTATTTTGGGGTGTCCCAAATATTTTTATTCATTCTGTTATTGATAAAAATACATTACACATCTTATCTACTTTTTACACTTTATTCATCAATTCATACAACTTTATTTATTTTTTTACTCTTTATTCAACATTTCCAACAACTTTATTTACTTTTTCTCTCAATATTACAAATTTATCCCTACTTTTTCTTACATTATATATTAAAAAAACAACACTTCTTAATTTACGTGCCTGTACAAATGGGTAAAAATACCCGAGACGGAGAGAGTATTATTATTAAATAGAATTTTAGGATTAATATTTTTTATTAAAAAGAATAATAAAAAACAAATTATTATGGTGCACCAAATTTACAGGTCCTCTACTATAAAATGGTAGGTGCTCTCTTCACCTGAAATTGTTTGCATGTTATTGTAGATAATGAACTTAAATATATATTTTTTTTTTTATAATTCTCCCACATTTTAGGAATTTTATTAAGGAATAAAATTATTTTATGTATGGTAAGTAGTTGTATTAGTAGTGAGTGGTGGATCATATGTTGGGCTCTTTTACTAAAAGAAGAATACGGAAATCTTTGAATGAGACTCACAATATAGTAAAATGGGACCTTGAGATAGAGGAAATAATATTTAGAATAATATATAGTATTTTTAATAATAAATATAATAAAATGTAAAAATATTGTGTTTAGTGAAATTGTCCTATTTCATAATTTAAGGTTATTATCAAATTAAAAGTATATATATATATAGAGAGAGGTGTAAATATTATAAAACTTACTGAAACAAAAATTGTAAAGATAACTATAAATAGATAATGTATAAACTATTCATAAAAATATATATATGTTGCACAATATATATTTACATGGGAAGTGTAAATTTGGTGGAACATATGTCTCACACCTCTTAATTAATTTCTTCTTTTTTATTAATATTATTTTTTTATTACTTTTAAATTTACTATACTTAAATTATAATTATACCCTAAATTCTAAACGTTAGGAGTGAATATACCCTAAATCACAATGGTGAAATTACAATTATACATTAAACCTTAAACCTTAGGGGTAAAGTATACCCTAAATCACAATGGTGAAATTACAATTACACCCTAAATTTTAGGGGTAAAGTATACCCTAAATCACAAGGGTGAAATTACAATTATAACCTAACTCGTAGAGGTATAATTGTAATTTCACAATTGTGGTTTAGGATATATTCACCTTTAGAGTTTATGGCTTATTGTATAATTGTAATTTCACAGGAAAATGAAGAATGGAGGTGAGGATAAGGGTGGGCCTTATGGATTGTAAGTTTTGGATTTGATTGACTAACTCTACCTAGTTATTGTCATGAGATTGTTTTATGTTGAGATTTTTTTTATTAATTATTATTACTCTTGATTAAAGATATTAATAATTTATTTATATTAAAAATTTATAAAATAATTAATCACAGAATTATTAACTTTACCTTAATTAAATAGTATTCCCTTCGTCCATTTTCTTTCTGCAGTAGATTAAGGAGTATTATTATTTTATATGTGTAGTGGATAGTTGTATTAATAATGAATGGTGAGCCTAGAGTTGTAAATGAATCAAATAATTCGAATTCGATTCGGTATTCGAATTTGAATATCAGTATTCGAATTCGAATGCGAATTCGAATAAATATTTGAGTTCGAATAATATTCGAATCAAATATGATTCATAAGATATTTGATTCGAATATTCGCGAATATATTCGAATATTAATATATTTAATTATATATTATTAATATTAAATAATTATATATTTTTATATATTAAATATAATTTTTTGTTTTATAAATATAAATAAATATGTATATTATCTAATTTATTACTTTGTTAAAATAAAGAGGAAATGACATATTTTTATTTTTTTTATATATATAATGTGAATTATTTAATTATAATTTTTAATAATTTAATGGTTGATGTATTTAATGAGTATTTCTTCTTAAATATATTAAGGCAAAGTCTCCATTACCACCGTCACCATTTTTATGTATTTAATGGTTGATGTATTTAATGAGTATTTAATCATGGTTGATGTATTTAATGAGTATTTAATCATGTGATGTGCACTGAATTCCATTACCACCGTCACCATTTTTATTCATATTGTTAAATTGATAGAATCTAGGATATTGTATTTACGTAATTCTCTTATAAAAAGAGGGGTAAATTATTAAGAGAGTTACAAAAATATCTTTCTCATTCATTTTGGATTTATTACACATCTTTCTATGTGCTAGTATTAAATTTTTCTGTTTTCTATAAATAATTAATTATAGTGATTTTTTAAAGTTAAACATTTTATTCCTGAACACATTATTTTAATGGTTTGAAATATTTTAATATATGATTAAAAATTTATAAAATTATTTCTCTAGTTTACTCTTAACATTTTTAGTCAATCATTTTTCATTAAATTAAATATAGTTATATAAATAGATGACCGTGGTATTTTATTTCTCTCACTATTCTACTATAAATATAGTTATATAAAAAATTATTATTATTATTTATAATTGTATTCACTAAATCTAAAATTTTTATATTTAGATAATTAAAACTATTAAACTTATTTATGTTTCTATAAATAATTTTACAAAGGTGATTGAAATTTTATTTAACATATTATTTTTGCATATAAAATACTGTAATGTTTGCCCAAATAACATGAAAATAGAGTTATTACCATGATCATTTCATTAAGTGTTTAATAAAACGTTTTATTTTAATTGTATAATATGATAATTTATGGAAGATAGATTTTTAAGTGCAATCACTCGTATACGAATCTCCTTACGTGAGTCATATGAATCTTGAATTAGCTAGGAGCGCTGATATCACCGCTAATAATTAGTTTAATTCAAAGATAAAAGTTGATCGACATTGCATGCATGCATTACCTCCTTATTCTTCTTTTTTATTTTTTTTATTACTTGATTTCTTTTTTTTTCCAATAAGATTAATTAAAAAATAATAATTATTATTTAATATGAAATTAATTAATAATTAAATTGAATGAATATAATTTTTTATTGATCAATAATCACTTTTTATTAAAAATATCATCATATTTTATCTGTTTCATACATAATTCATGAAATAGTTTAATTGCATAATTATCACTTTTTCATGATCATGTATCACATTTTATTAAAAATGTAATCACATTTTATTCTTCTTACAATCAATTTATAAAATAATTTATTAATTAGACAATTATTATAAAAAATGTTTCATGCATCACTTTTTTTCTAGTTAGATATTAGTTTTTATTAAAAATGTTATTACTTTTTATCGTCTCATGAAATCTTTTATGAGATTGCTTATCACTTTTTCTTGATTAAATATTATTTTTTTATTAAAAATATTATCACTTTTTATTCTTTATTTATGAAATTGATTATCACTTTTATTTTAATTAAGTATTACTTTTAATAAAAAGATATTATCACTTTTATCATCTTATAAAATTATTTTTGTGAGATAATTTACCCTAAAAAAACAAGTAGGACTACTAATAAAAAATACTGTATTTTTTAATTATGGTGAATTTTTTTTCCAAATTTTGAATCAATACTATACTAAAATAAAATGAAATAATGACGGAAATAAAATAAAATAAAATAAACGCATGAAACATGTATTAAACCATTTATTGGTAGTTCACCGTAATTAATGAAATTAGTTAGCAAAATTCAATAGAGTGAAATTACTTCAATTTTAGCAGGTCGACATTTTGGGTTTGGTAAGATCAAAATCTATGAAACATGTTTTATACAAGTCTTTGCAAAAAATTTAAGATTTTATTTTTAAATTCAAAATTTATTCAATACAATTTTAGTGTAATTTTCGATAATATCCAATTATCATTACACCCGAACTATCTAAATAAATCTCTTTATTAAATAATGGGTAATTCTTTGGTGTACCTGCACCAAGTGCACCCCATAATTTATAGGTTAAAAAGTGTGTTAGTGGATAGTTTATAATTTTTATTTTTAATTATTTAATTTAATTAATGGTAGATATTAAATTAAAGATTGATCTGACGGTTGAAATCGCTCAGATGCACCGGTATCACAAGTATACTGGAGTCGAACTCTTAAATAATATGTCAATATAATTTTAATTAGAATAATCTCTACCAAATACTAATATTGAGTAAAAAAATAATAGTACGGTGATTTCAGTTAAAAACTTATATACTATTTATATTTAATATGATACTTTATTAAATAATATATGAAAATATTATTGATTTCTTCCTAATAATAGTGATTTCAGTTTAGTTAAAAACTTTTATATTGTTTATATGTAAGTATTGAATTCTATTTTATAGTTTATAAAATATTACTACTACTATATAAAGAGATAATTATTACTCTTTTCCTAATTTTAAATGAAATATATTATTCTTCAAATTCTTGTATCTTGATCAAATAAAAAATATTACTCTTTACTTTTGTCTCGATCTTATCGAGTACATCAAAATTACTCTTTCATAGATGAACTAGCATTAATTTGAATTAAAAATACTTTTCAAAAAATACTTTCTTTATAGTATATTAAAAAGTAATTTCACACAAACAAAATGAACGTGTAAGCTCAATTAACACTAATTTTATTCTTAAAGAGGAGTAACTTTTTAGGTATCATTGTAATAAATGAAAAATTATGAAAACTATGATTCATATATATTTTTATTTTAACTTATCAAAGATATTTTGATTGTCCAATTTTTTTTTTTAAATTAAGTGAAAATCAAATCTTTGAGTTGGTTTGTTTACTATCACATAATCACATTTGAAGATTATCAAAATTTATTCTAAAATGTATTGTTTTTTCATTAAGGCAAAGACTCGTGTGAGATCGTCTCACATAAAGGTTTATGTGGAACGAATAAAAAGGGATAAAAAGTGATAGGAGTATCTTTTATAATGAAAAATAATACTAAATTAATTAAATGTTATAATGCTATATCATGAACAATATATAATATAAATGAAAAGTTAAAAAGTGATAACATTTTGGGTAAGACTCCTGTGCACCCGGGCGCACGAAGAACATTACGTGCGCCTTTGCAAGACTTACTCTTCATTAAAATTGTCAGTTAAAATATTATAATTATTAATATTTAATAATGATAATTTTTTTTCGAAAATCAAGAATATTAGTAATTTTTATACTAAAAATATTATATTTAATTAATAAAAATATTAACTAAAATGATTTCGATTGGAGTATGCAGACGTGGATCATGCGAGCTTTTGCCCTCAGGTTCTAAGTAAATAAGGTGCATGCATCAAACTAAATCATTTAACCATTAAATTTTACTTCAATCTTATTCGACAGTTTTTATTTTATTATCATTATTTTTTCAAAGAATTGTGAAACCAACTCTTTATAAGTATATATTTAAAAAAAATATGAAAATATTTTATTATTAAATTATTAAATAAAATGAATCGATTAAATGTGATTAAATGGGAGAGTTGTTGATTTTATAATATTTTATCACTACATTACATTTTATTACTTTATCCAAACATTTGTTTAAGTAATTTTAAAATTGAATAATACTATATGGTAAAATAAAAGTAAATGAAAATTCATATTTATTTTGATATACAATATAGAGATGTTATTTTATTTATTTATATTTTATTGAAACAAATATAAAGTGATAAAATTATATAATATATGATGTAATTAATGGGATGTACTCCCTCCGTCCCAACAAGTATTTCACGTATTGGTGTGCGCGGAGTTTAAGAAAATTTTGTATTTTTATGTATAAAGTAAGAAAGATAATATATATTTTAGTTGATTTAATGAAAAAGGTGTGTAAAGTTGTTGGGAGGTGTGTAAAGTTGTTGGGAGATGTGAAAAAATAAGTATTATATTGGGATATGTCTAAAAAGTGAGTATTGTTATAATGCATTTTTTACCAAATTTAGTAAAAGTAAAGTATGAAATATTTTGAGGGATGGATGAAAAATGAAAGTGTAGAATATTTTGGGGGACGGAGGGAGTAATTAATACATTGTAATTACTGCTTACATAATTATGAGAGATATGGAGTATATAATTTACTACCTATTTAGGATGAGAGAGAAACATATCTAGTCCTTGAGAAATAAACGATACAGTAAGGTTAAAAGAGTAAATATATATATGTGAATTAAATGTTTCTATCCGGATAGATTCTATCCAAATGGTTTTACCATTTTATTTATTTATTTTCTTCGACAGACATTGGAAATTGATCGTTATTAATTATCCTCATTTTCAAATTTTCATTAAGTTTTAAAGTTATATTTGCACACTCATACAGTGACGGACCTAGGAATTTTGTTCAGGGGGCCCGAAGTTATCTTCTCGTGTCTCATGAAACAGTTTATGTTCGGACAATTTTTATGATATCTTTGTATTTATTAATTTAAAAATATGTAAACTATGTTAAGTATGTCATATGAGAGTATTATTAATTTTAAAATTAAAATTCCTTGAAATTATTATTGAATAACAGATGTTTTTAAGGAGTTTAAAGAATTTTATAAGACACATAAATAAAAAAAAAAAGATTGAAGATGCTATGAAGATAAGTATATATTACTCATATGTACTTTAAATAAAATAAAATAAATTAATTACAATATAAATATTAATGAATTTAACTTACTCTTAATAAATAATATAATATTATATAAATAAATTAAATTAATTTTAAGAGAAATAAAATTAAAAGTAAGGTAAAAGAAATAAAATTAAATAAATGAAAGAGAAAAAAGAAACATAATTGCAATGAAAACAAGAGAGAATAAAATTAAGTAATGAAAAGAGAAAAATAAATATAAGTAAATAAAATAATAATAATAATAATAATAAGTAAAATGAAAATATAAAGTAGAAAACAAGAAACAGCCGTGGGAATCGAACAGGTAACCACAAATACACATTCCTTGAGCTCAACCATTCGGCTAATGGGACATTAAAGAATTTGTATTTTATATATACTAAATAATTCTAGAATTTCAGGGGTGGCCCAGTTCCCCCTTGACCTTTGAATGGGTCCGTCCCTGCACTCATATCTATATTAATTTTATTAAATAACATATAGGTTTATATATATTTTTAAATTTTTTTTTATATTCAGTTTTAATAAAAAAAACTATTAGAAATTTTACTAAAAAATCGTTAACAACAATATGTAAATACTATATATTTATTATTATTATTATTATTATTATTATTATTATTATTAATTTCATTATTTTAAACGTAGATTCACGAATTGTCACCATGCACCCTAAATTTTAGGAGTACTTTTTAAGGTACATATTTAATTTTATATTTTATCTAAAGTTTAATGAATGATATTAATTCAATAATTAGTTAATACTCCATATTTTATTCATGTGAATTGTACGTAAAAAATATGGAGAGTATATCATAAGATTTGTACGTTATTACTTATATAAAATAAAACAGGCATATGTTTGTTTGTTTATATTGGGATTTCTATATATTTTAATTACTTTTTTTTAACTATTTTGATTCAAGGTATTTTTTCATTATAATTACTATATTAATACTTTGATACTTTGATAACTTATGACATAGTATTCGGGTGTAATTTACGTTGCATTCTTACATTCGGAGTTAAGGGTATATTATTCAGTTAGTTATTTTATTCATGTGTAGTTTATTTATTTTAAAAGTTAATTTATTGCATTATCTCATGAGTTTTACTGTAAGTTTGGTTAAATTATATAAATTAATTATATACTCCATGTTGTATATCTAGTATATAAGAGATCAATGACTCTATTAATTAAATTTATGAATTTTAATTATTTAATTGCCAGTAGATGAGTAGATTCTCCATATACTCATTTGCATCAATTTTATTTTTCAGGTTCCGAGATATTGTTGAATCTTGCAAATTATAACTTGTGGAAGCACGTTCAAAACTAAAATTATTTAATTAGCTGTTTTATTTTTATTTTAATTAGTTCAATATCTTGATAATTAAGCTCCAATCTTTTAATATTATTGGGAATTTTTTATTTGTCTTGTTTTTAGTCTCTCACTTAGTGGATTATATATATATATATATATATATATATATATATATATATATATATATATATATATATATATATATATATATATATATATATATTCATATAAGCAATTTTAATGTTAATTAAAAGAATTTAGAGGAAACGAGCAATTAGATCGATTCAATCATAGAAGTTAAATAGGATCAGCTAAATTAAATCGAGTTTGTATATCTAGTGATGAAGTTTAATTGCTGGGTTCAAGAATATTAAAAACTTTTAAGAATGTTGCTTCTGGAATGTTCTATGATTAGAATGAACAGATTGGATAAAATTCAAATTAGAAGGAAATTATCAATTATAAAAGAACGAAGAAAAGGTGATCAAAATTTTAGAGCAGGTTATTCTTTTTATTTAATTTTAGGGAGCAAACATATTAAACTAATATGACGTAGTTTTGTTGCTTAATTTGATGACTGCATTTAATAATTTGCCACATCAACATTAAAAATAAGATGCTTTTTGGAGTTTCCAGGGCCGTTCATTTCATTTGAGGGGCTCGATGCAAATTTTTTTTTATGGCAAAAGCTCATTTGCATCTGGGGATACGGAAATATACTCTGTGTCCCCATGTGAATACAAGTCTCACTCCTCCAATCCTATTTAAACTTATGTATTGCTAAAGGTTTAAATTGTAAAGGGGCATGAAAATTGCAAATACGCACAGAATGTGTTCCATGCGCCCGGGTGCATAGGAGTCTCACTCTTTTTTATAGGCCCTTTATTTTTATACAACATATAAAGCAATAATAAAATCTTTATACAATATACTATTAAACATATTAGGTATATTAGGCCCGAATGGGTATTTTCACAGGTGAGGCATCACAAATTATCAATTAACTATAAAGAATAATTTATAAATTAAAATCAATGCAATAGAATTACAAACTAAATTTGATAGTGAAAAAATTTATTTTATATAAATATATATATTGTAAAATTAAAATATATTTTATAAGAAAAGAATGGATTCTTCTGAAGGATAGCGCACCAATTTTTTAATTTCTCCACGGAAGATAAATTGAAGAAAGATTAAGACAGAGACATTATACTAATTTAAGGAAAGAATTAAAAATTAAAACATCGAAAAAATCTAATTATATAATTTTATTTATAAGATATTGTTAATATAAATTTGATTTAATATGTTAGATTAAAAGAAAAAATCTATATAATATATGTGTGATAGATTGTACGGCGATAAGGTAAATAGATTTTACGGTGATAAAGATAAGCAGTATTAATTAAGGAAGTTAATAAAATAAAAGGTGATAATGTTGAGGTTCCATAGTGTCCAAATTCAAATTTAAAATTTATTTATTATATACATAAAAAAATTTGGGAACCCTCATCAGAGTGGGCCCTTTGCGGCGGTATCTCAGGCACCGCCCTAGGGCCGTCACTGGGAGTTTCTGTAATACTCCTTATTCATTCTGTTGCTTCTTTTACCCATTTTATTAATTTTTTAGGATAATATAAAAATTTTAGACAATAAATAAATTATAAATTATTTTATGTATATTAGTTAGGAATGCTAAATTTGTAATTAAAACCTACTTTTAATTAGGTTGAGAGTTGACATGATATTTTTTTTTAAATGATAAAAATTTAAAATGAGATGGATGAAAATAAAAAAAAGATAATAGGGTTTATACATAGTTAACCTAGTTTATATAAGATAATTGAAATTGTATTCTAAATTATATGATAATGTGTACTCAGTGCATGAATTCAAAAATTTGTGTACCGGATAAGCAGGATATCAATTCAATTATGATTACGTTACCATTTCGCTTGAGGTTGGTAAATTCATAATTCTTTGCATCACCATCAAACTTTCAACTTGGAATTAAAAAATTTCCATTTGGTTACAAAATATCTTCCTAAAAAAACATTATATTAATATATTTTGTCCAAAAAGAAAATCAGAAATTCTACATAATTCCATAATTCAATGGAAAGATTCCAAGTGGTAATTGTCTTCATATAAATATATGCACCGACAAATTATCCAATCTAAAGCAACTGACAACAATATTAAATTTGTTTCTAATGAACATAGCTAAACCAATTAAATAACTCAATTTTAGGATTTTATAAAAACACTCATTTCTTCTTATTATTCTCCTTTCTTTTTTTTTTTTTAATTAATTGATCCAATAATCTCTCTGGATAGTTAATTAACTACATTTCGTTATGACAATAGGCTGGGCGGCCAGTACCCTTGCCTGCTTTAATAATTACAAAATTTATGTGGATTTCTTTTTACATCAATATTTGTAATTTGTTTAATCTTACATTCTTTTGAAACAAGACAGGCCCATTTACATGCTTCCAACAGTAACGTACGGCTTAATATCCCTAATCTAATGAGACTAGATATGTGTTAATCGCATCAAGTAAAAGACTAAATTGCCCTCATAATATATCACGTATAATAGCATTAAAATGCTTTTATAAAGATCCTTCCCCATTCTCTAACCCTAAAGAGAAATAAAACAATCCCTCTATTAAGAGGAATTCTCTTGCATTTAACTCATTTATAATCTCTATCACATTTATGTTAGAATAGCTAAGTTTATTTATTAACAGTCAAATTTATTATCCCCTTCCACCTAAAATGTACTATCTACAAGTGTGAGGTATCGTAGTTTATTTTTTTCTTTTAACGAATACTTGTGTGAATCGAATTTACGTGTGAGCTTGTTTTAACTGATTATTTATTAATATATGTGAAAAATTACTCTTTAAAGACATGAACTATTACTCTTACTAATAAAAATTATATTAATCTTCAAAAAGTAAATTTTTATGTATAAAAGATTAATTTTAAAAATAAGGTTCATATGTGAACCCTATTCATATCAAACTCACTCTTCTTCTGTTTATTAGAATAAATATTAATCCTATAAAATATTTATTACTCCCTTCGTCTCGGGCAAATGTCCCCACTTACTTATTGCGCGTAGATTAAATAGTATTATGATTTTATGTGTAGTGAATATTTGTATTAGTAGTGAGTGGTAGGACATATGTGGACTCTTTTACTAAAAAGAGAAAATTGGTACTTTTAAAAGACACCAATACTCCCTCCGTCCCACGGCAGGGTAGTTTTTGCTTTTTAGCACGTGGATTAAGAATTATTATTATTTAATATGTAATGGGTAGTTGTATTAGTGGGAATATGGACCCCATGTTATTAGAGGGGATGAGTGGGTCCCATGTGTGTAAAAAAGGAAAAAAAACCCTTTGGATGAGACGACCAAAATAAAAAAAAAGAGACTCTTACTGTGGGACAGAGGGAGTATAATAAAATGAGACCTCTTGGTGAGAGAGATTATTATTGTTTGAATTGTGATTGAACACGTGAGATAGTATTTTATTTTTTAATAATTGTACTATGGAAGAGATGACATTGGGCTATACCAGGTTGGCCCAATTATAGCCCAATAAGTAGAAGATTATATTGGAATACGGACCTCTAATTTCTAGGTCTAAATTATTATAGGGTTAATTGTAAAAAAAATCACAAACTTTACTCCTATTACAAATTAATCATCACTTTTGAGAAATTGCAAAAAAAGAAAAACCACAACATTTAAGTATTGTTGCAAAACGCACTCAATTTCTAATTAAAAGTATGATTTTTTTGGGATTTTTTTGCAACAATACTTAAAAGTGGTGAATTTTTTTGCAATTTCTCAAAAGTAAGGATTAATTTGCAATAGGAGTAAAGTTCATGGTTTTTTTTTGTAATTAACCCATTATTATATCTGGATTTTAGGCTAATGGGCCAAAGTGACCCTAACTTTTTTTTTTCTTTTTCGTTTAGTAATATTTTTATTTTGCATAAATTACATCGAAGGAGTACAATTTAATAAACATATCTTAAAGGACTGAATTGGGCTGAGCCCATTAAATGGAGTACGTAGTAATTTAAGCATTTATTCTTTTGGGCTTAAATGGCTCGTAGGTAAAATCGAAACTTTAAGCATATGACTATGAAATTATGAATTGTGTTGAACAAATAGATGGATTCCATGAAAAAATTTATTCCAAAAATAATAAATCACAAAATAAAAATCATTAATTAAATGAACCACAAAAGAGAAATTACAATAATTTCCTTCAAATTATGAGTATACTAAAGCATAAATTTTTTCTGCCTATATGTCATTTTCATAACGCTCTAAAGTGACGTGTAATTTTCACATTTTTTTTATTTTTAAATAAAATTTTTAATATTTTCCTTATTACTAGTTCAATTAAAGGGGATATTCCAACAAACTCTTTTCTCTCCCTGCTATCAATGGTTGAACTATTACACACATGATTCACCATTTAATTAAGTATGAAGCATGAACCTCTCCTACTTGGAAAAAATGACTTGAGTTTAAATTTAAAAGTGTATTTTGTATTTGAATTAGTCATTTGGTCAATTTAGTAGTGCATAAACTTGCTGCATATTCCTTTTTCATTTATTCCTCTTATTATTTTGATCTATCACTTCCATTATCTATTATAAATTATGTAATCACCTATCATTCCATTTCTTGATCAATGTAATGATTTACCTTTTTTAAAAAAATTGTGATACTTCTAAAGAAAGAAGTAACACCATGAGAACAAAAGTTCATAATTTCATATCAATGTACATAAAATTTTATTTTCTTGCAAATATAACTGCACAATAATGTTTAATGTTTTTGTTAATATTGATGTAACATGTCATAACCGTTCTGGCCAACAAAATCTTAAACCATGATAAATAGTGCTACAAGATTATAAGATCTAAGCTGTATTTTTATTATTTTCCAACTTCCTATCATAATCACTCTTCATAGAAATAGTATGGAAAGACCCCACCAAAGAGACAAACCCCTACTTTTAACCATATTAACTGATGATTTTATTAATGTTTCAGGTGGTTCCCCCACCCTAACCCCACCCCACCCCCTATGTATCATGATTACCTTCCTTAAATTATCATTAATCCTTGTGTACTGAAAACATATGCATACATGATACATACATGATACATACATAAATGTAGCAGAGGAAACGGATCATTTAAGTTGAGATGTAGTAAATTTTTTGAAGAGTTATAAATAATAATAATAATAATAATAATAATAATAATAATAATAATAATAATAATAAAACTTAAATATGTGGAATATAACTTAAATATGTGGAATATATCTCTTATTTCTATCTATTTAATTTTTTAAGATTTGATTTAATATTTCCTCTGTCTCATAAAATATTACTATTACAGTTTATGCATCCCACAAATATTACATTTCCTCTTTTAGTAGATGAGATCTACACAAAATAATTAATACAATATATATCACCATTGGGCCTACACACAATAATAATATAATTATCAACTATATATTAAAATACAATATTTCTTAATTTTCGTGAAAACAATAAATGTAACATTATTCATGTGAAGGCGGCAATATATTAGTCCACTGTCATACTCCCTCCGTCTCATTTCAATCTTTATATATTTCTAATTTAGGCGTCTCATTTCAATCGGTACATATTTTCTTTTGGATAATGAGACATACACAAAATAATTAGTACAGTGTATCTATATAGGACCGACTCACCAACACTAATACAACTATTCACTTTACATTAAAATATATATCTTTCAACCCACCACACATTAAAATAATACTCCCTCCATCCTCCGTTTGCAAGACTTATTTCCTTTATACACGTTTATTAAAGAGTAGTATTATTTTATAAGTAATTGATAGTTGTATTAGTGTGTTGTGTGGTTTCATATTTTAATTATATTAGTAATGTGTGTGAGTCTCATATATCTAAAAATAAAAATAAAAGCCTTTAGAGCGAATGCTTAAAATAGAAAAATAAAATCTAACAGACGAAAGAAATATACATATATTACTTACCCTCCACACAAAAAACAAACGTAAAGATTGAAACGAGAGAAAGAGTATATTATACTGAAAATTTTTGAAATTTTTGATATGAAAATTTTAAATATCGTTAATGTACTGAAATTTTAACATATACTCCCTTCGTCCCCTTGATAAGTGTCTGTTTATTTTTTGCACGTGAATTAATTAGTATAATATTTTAAGTGTAATGAGGTGAGAGAAATAATATTTTAATGTGTAATGAGTAGTTGTGTTAGTGTTAAGTGTGGGCCTATGTGTAGTGTGTTGAGTATAATAATATGATTTTGTGTGTCGCATCAACCTAAAAATGAAATAAATATTTTGTATTAGGACGGACCAAAATGACAAAATGAATACTTATCAAGGCGACGGAGGGAATAACATTTTTATTTCACATATTGTTACCTTACCGAAAATGTAAGATATAATACATACGAAATACTCCTTTTGTGTTATCTATTTTTTACCCACTTTTTATATTGAGGTGTTTCATATATTTTTATTCATTCCATTAATTATAAAAATACATTATACATTTTATCTATTTTTTACATTTTATTCCTTAATCCCAATAATTTTTATTACTTTTTCTTTTAAAATTATCAATGTATTCCTACTTTTTCTTACATTATATATTAAAAGAAAAACACTTATTAATCTTCGTATCCGTATAAACACAGATAAAAATACCCATAATGAAGGGAGTGACAAACGCAATGTACTGAAAATTCAGTATTTTTCCCGGCTCCTAACCTTCCGTATGGAGAGGACACAAATTTGTATAGTTCAAAAAATAAGGTTCAGGTCATCTCCAGCTGTGCTGGAAAATTGAGATGGTGTATAATTATTTTCTCCTCCAACGCTGCTGGATATCATGCTGCTAAATTCAGTAAAAATGTTGAAATCTACTATAGCTGTATTTTTCAGTTACAGTTACAGTAGAGTTACAAATAAATGAGGAAAGCGTGAAGGGTTTTATGGGACGGAGGGAGTATATTTTTTGTCTTAATTAAAAGTTTACCTAAATCTTAAAATGTTTTTAATTTTTTTAATTTTGAATCACTTTTAAATAAAAATTATATTAAATTAATCGATATCACATGATCTTCAATTTAACATTCATATTGTTAATATAATATAATTGGAGTAATATTATTCTCAAATTACATGAATATCATTTAATTTTTATTATACCCACATGAGAAGGTTTTAATTGATGAGGTGTCATCATTATGAATAAGGATGATATGTAATTTTATTATTTATTTTAATTTTTATTTAAGTTTATAATAAATTAAAATAAATAATTAAATAAAATAATTATGGACAAATTTGATTGGTAATATTAAAAAATTAATGTCTAAAGTTATCAATAAACATTCAATCACATTCTTTATATTTAATTTTTTAAAAATCTATTTCATCCATATTTTTAAAAGTTTATAACTTTTAAAAATTAAGTTTATTATTAATAAAAAATATGTCAAATTAATTGTCTTTTTATGATCTTTAAAATGATACACATAGTGATATATAAAAGAAAATTTAACTATATAATTAAAAGATGAATATTTATATATTATGAGATGAGATAATTATATATTTAATTAATAGTTTTAAATTTTATTTAATCATATTTACTAAATATTTATTTAAAATAATATAATATAATTTATATTTAATTAATAACAATGTAATTTTTGGCTATTATTCAGTGCACACGGATGCACGGTGCACCCATTTTAAAAAATGTATAAAATTATGAATAAAAATGGTGCACAATTGTTCTTCACAATTTGATTCGGTACAATTTGGTTCTGCACAATTGTTCTGCACAATTTGGTTCTGCACAATTGTTCTGCACAATTTTATTTTTGCACATTTTAAATTCGGGCAGCAGGCGGCGGCGGCCAGCGGCGGTCAACAGCCGGTCAACGCCGATCAACGCCGGTAGGTGGGTGTGAGGTAGTGTTGGTTTAAAAGTGTATGGAGTATAAGGTTATATTTGGTATTTTACTTTAATATTTTGTATGTGAGAGTAATTATTTAAATTTCATGTATCTAATAGTAAATATGCTTAAAAGTGTGTATCTGAGAGTAATAAACCCAATAAAATATATACAATTATGAATAAAAATGTATGTATTGTATGATTTTCTGTTGATTTTTTTAATGAAAAATGAAATGTAAAAAAAACTATATAATCATTAAAATATATATATACAAATTTGAATTAAAATTTACTCCGTATACATATACATATAGATGCATTGTGTAATTAGGTGCATCAAATATCAACTTTTTTTTATAGAAGCAATAATACATGTTACATTCCACGTAAAAAAATATATAATATTTAATTATTATACTTTAACAAATTTGAACTCAATTATAATTATTCTTATTTTAATATTTAATTGAAAATACATTTTTAGATTGATAGTTTTTAAGGCATGTTATAATAAAATTAATTATGAAAAATATTTTATATCTATGTTAACCCTTAAAATTATGTAAATTCTTAACATTTCAGTTATGTGTAATAAAGTTATGTGTTATAATCATGTCTGCATGCGTGCTTGAGAATAATTTATGTAGATTTAAAAATAATTCATCATTCACATATTTTGATATTAACAACCTTCATGAATCGTTCAATTGCTCTAACCGAATATTGTTCGGGTACTCCAACCAAACATACAATATATTGTTCGAAATACTCTAATCGACTATAATATGAAATCTAAACCAAACATACAATATATTGTTCGAAATACTCTAATCGAATATAATATGAAATCTTAATTATTAGGATATTTATGTCTTATTAATTATGAATATTTTAATTTAATTATTTTTTAGTATACTTAACAAATTTATAGTAGGCATAAATAACCAATTTTAGCTCCCAGGACATAGCTCAAGTGATAAAGGGGACGGTGGAAAGCCTTTCAGCTGAGTTTGATTGCTACAGCGCAGTTGCCACAGCAAATTTTCGCCACTCTCTCCATTCTCCCATTCATAACTCGTGAGTCAAGCAGTCACTCCCCCATTTTCTCTCTCTAACTTCTCTGGTTTCTTCTCCCTCCGTCTTTGTTTGTTGTAAACTCACTGCCTTTCAATGCTTCATTTTCAAGGGTTTCAATTTTACCTACTACTCTGATTTTTAGCCTAGTTGTAGGTTTTGTGAGTTTCGCCGATTTTTGTATATTCAAAACATGTCGTTCTTAGTTTTCCTGAATTTACGTTGTATGTTCCTGTTTTTCGAGCAGAAATTTAATGAATGTCGTTTATACTCCTAAAATGTATTGATCTTTTATTAATCCGCTTGTGATTTCGATATTTCAGGATTCTGCGGGGTTTTGCTTTCGCGCTTGTGTGATTCTGAGGTAAATATTTTTTTTCTGGATTTATTTTGCCTCTGTGTGTTCGTGTTGTTGTGAGTCCTTTAGTAGTTTTTATTTTTACATGCATGGTGTTTCTCGAAAGATGTTTGATAGCGTCTCCTTGGTTCTGCGATTAGTGTGGTAATTTTGTGGTTAGTGTTTCTTAGTTTTTGTTTTTGTTACGCTTATTTCCGCTTTACTGAGGATTTTTTTTTTGGATTATTTAAGAGGTTATCTATCTTTTACCGTATGAGAAGAATGGTTTTCTGGGGTTTTTATTTTTGTTTGTTTTTACCATTTTCCTACAAATCTATCACTATTCACTCATCGATGTTCTCCCCTTCTTTAATTTGTTTATTTTCTCTAGTTTTTCTTTTATCTCCTTTCAATCGCCTGTCCCCTGCATGTTCTAATACCTTTGGCTAGTTTTTTTTTTTTACTTCTTCTTCTGTGTGTGTCCAGTTTGTATGTTGTGATAGTTATGCAGTTCTCTTCCTTTTTGCCCCTTTTATAAGATGCTTAATAATTGTTTTCACATATATTGGTCTAGTGTGTTCCTTATATTGGTTGTATAATGCCGGAGATGGTATTTTTTTGTTTTATTTGTTTGTTTGATTTTTTCTATTAAATTTATTATTATTATTAATATTATTATTTATGAGATCTTAGTCATATCAAAATATCTACATGTATCATTTATCAACTGTTTGTGTTGCATCACCGATGCTTTATTTTAATGCGATTTCTATTAATTTCTATCACTTGTTTTCTGTTCAGAAGAATTTCACTTACCTGCTTTGAGAGGTCTTGCAATGGATCCCAGTGAACAAGAAAACGGCAATGGTGTTCCGAAAGAACTACCCCCTCCTCCTCCCGTTCCTCCTAATGTTACTCCATTGGATGCTGCATGTGATGCTGAAGTTAAAAAGGTTGTCCTACCAATGGAGAGACTTGCTGCTGGAACCACAGGATCCAAGATTCCTATCCTTACAAATCACCTCAGAGTAAATGTGAACAAGTCTGAGGAGCACTTATTCCAATACAGTGTATGTCAGATGAACATTATCTCCTTTCCAGTTCCTATTCTTAAGAACAAATTTTCTCATCCGTCTGTTTTGGTTATATTTTTTAGGTTGCCTTTCTCTGTGAAGATGGCCGCCCAGTTGATGGGAAGGGCACTGTAAAGGAAAACCTTAATCTAGTGCTTACAGGTGTAGCAGCTAAATTGGCTGTTAAAGATTTTGCATACGATGGAGAGAAGACCTTGTTTACTGTTGGTACTCTTCCACAGAACGAACTACAGTACATTGTAGTGCTGGAGGATATTGCACCAACCAGGTGTGTTTCTTGTCGGTTGTAATTTCTCAGCTTCTATATTCATTTGTCTCTTTACACTAAAATGAGGTTTCTTGTATTCAGGAACAATGGAAATGCCAGCCCTAGGGGGCATGGTAGTCCTAATGAAGGTGACAGGAAACATCAAAGGCGCCCATTCCAATATAAAACCTTCATAGTTGAGATAAGTTTTGCTGCCAAGATACAGATGCCGGCCATTGCTAATGCTTTACTATGCCAGGAATCTGAAAGCTCTCGAGAATCCTTGAGTGTGTTGAATATCATTTTAATGAGACATCTTACAAAAGTTTTAATGAGACATCTTACAATATTCTAATATCAGGGAATGCCTATTGGTTCGTCAATCATTTTTTCGTAATGATCCAAAGAATTTTTGTGATGTTGATGGTGGAGTTCTTAGTTGCCATGGATTCTGTTCTAGCTTCAGAACCACCCAGGGTGGCTTATCTTTAAACATTGGTGATATTATAATACTGCCTTTAATTTTGCACTATTATATTTTAAGTGTTGTTATTGTTTCTACTTTCAATATGATTTTGTATAGATCATGACCACTGATTGCTTGAATACTTTCAGATGTATCTACAACCCTGGTTATCCAGCCTGGGCCCGTGGTAGACTTTCTGATTGCCAATCAAAATGTTAAAGATCCTTGTAATGTTGACTGGGCAAAGGTAAGAATTTAGGATTAGTTGAAGTACTGTTTTTGTTAATTTTAGACTTCATGATTTCTAATTGATTGCTATATAATTTAAATCTATCAAGGCGAAACGTGTTCTTAAGAATTTGAGGGTTCAGACGAGTCCAACTAACCAAGAATATAAAATCACTGGATTAAGTGAGAAAACTTGCCAAGAGCAGATGTATGTTTAATTATTTTATTTAATTCCTACACACTCATTAAAAACTGATCATGTGTTATGTACTTTGCATGAGTTGAATAGTTCTCTTTGAAACTTTGTAGGTTCACATTGAAGCAGAAAAGCAGGGATGAAAAGGGTGAAGCTCAAACAAAAGAAGTGACTGTCTATGAATACTTTGTTAACCAGCACAACATTAATCTGCAATACTCTGCTGATCTACCATGCATTAATGTTGGCAAGCCAAACTGTCCAACTTACTTCCCAATTGAGGTGGGTTGGAATCATTTCTGCTTTCTTGATAAACTTCACAATGTAATGTTTTCCTTTCTGTATCAGCTGTGTTCATTGGTGTCCTTGCAACGCTACACAAAAGCTCTTTCTTACTCTCAACGAGCTACCTTGGTGGAGAAATCACGTCAAAAGCCTCAAGAAAGGATGAAAGTTCTGAGTGATGTATGCTTCTTACTTAAGAGTAGTTCTCTAGCATTTTTTGTGTAGTGCGCTCAGCCACTTGAGTGTTTTTCAGGCTTTAAATTTTATCAACTATGAATATGAGCCTTTGCTGAAAGATTGTGGTGTTTCAATCGGTTGTGAATTCACTCAGGTTGATGGGCGTGTGCTGCCAACCCCAAAGGTAGGTTTTAGAATATGGGTATTAAATGCTTAGGTTCATTTGCTTCATGGTTTAGGTTCTCTGTTATCATTAACTTCGCTCATTACATGTTATTGCAGCTTAAAGTAGGTAATGGTGAAGATCTATTTGCTAGTAATGGGCGCTGGAACTTTCAAAATAAGGTTGGTCTATGTCGTATAAGTGATTCAAGATGCTCATGACATATCTCTAATTCCTATAAATTGGGTATATCTTGTACAGAAAGTTGCTAATGCTTGTAAGATAGAATGCTGAGCTGTTGTAAACTTTTCGACCGACTGTGATGTTACTATGCTGGTTCAAGAACTGATTAAAGTTGGTGAAATGAAAGGAGTTGTAAGTTCTTGAACTTCTAAGGCTCTAAGCTTGCTGTTTTCTGTGTGTACTTGATTCATAATTAATAGTATAATTTACTCTGCATCAGGCTATCGACTCTCCATACGATATCATTGAGGAAAATCCTCAGTTCCAAAGAGATCCACCACTTGATAGGGTGGAAAAAATGTATGATAAGATTCTGTCCAGGCTTCCTGGCCCACCAGAATTTCTTCTCTGTTTTCTTCCTAAGCGGAAGAAATGTGACATATATGGTATGATACATTCACAAGTTTTTATACACAATTAAAATAAATGTTATATGAACATGATTTTTTGTGAACTAAACTTTTAAGGTCCAGGGAAGCGTAAAAGCTTGTCGGATTTTGGAGTTGTTACTCAATGTCTGTCTCCCACTCGAGTTAATGACCAGTATCTTACTAATCTCCTGCTAAAGATAAACGCAAAGGTTTGCTCCTCCAAGTGTTGTTAAGATCATTAAACTCTTCAGTCTTATATCTATTGTTCTATTATAACTATTTCTTTTCAGCTTAGAGGCCTGAACTCCGTCTTAGCTGCGGAACAGTCACCTTCAATTTCATTCATATCCACGGTCCCCACGTTAATTCTTGGCATGGTTGTGTCACATGGTTCACCTGGCCACTCTGACATTCCTTCCATTGCTGCAGTATGTGCTCCTGATGTTTGTTTAAATATAGTTTCTGAATCATTTTTTCAAGTTACTGTGTTCTGTGTTTTACGTTTTTCTAGACCCTAGCTATACTTTGTGACTGTCTGGATAATAAATATGCTGTTGCATATTTGCCCCCTTTTTAATAAGCCTGAATAAGTTGAATTGATCAATCAGGTTGTCAGTTCAAGATGTTGGCCATCTATTTCTCATTATAGAGCATGCGTCCGTACTCAATCTCCAAAAGGTCAGATGATTGATTGACTATTTAAACGTATGTCAGATACTGAAGATGATGGCATTATCAGGTGACGCCTGTGGCTTTAGCTCTGTGTGCATTAAACAAGTCTAGTCTTCCATTATAAAACTAACAGTATGATATATAAAATCTTTACGATTTGTATGAGATTTTTTTTCTTTACTGATGATATTACATTGTTATGTTTCATTACTCAAGGGATGAAGCTAAATACATTCTCAATCATTTTCAGGGAACTTCTGGTAGACTTCTACTCTAGTTCATTAAAAAGAAAGCCTGATCAGATTATTATTCTTAGGTAATGTTTGATACATATGCTGATCCCAATCCTATGGAAAACCTAATGAATAAAATTAAACAGGATCTTCGAGCATGCGCTTGTTCTTGTACATCACTGGTAATTATGAGGAAATGACTCTTCAATTATCATCAGATAATGATGATAAATTGTCGTATGTGATTTACTGTTGTCCATCTGCATTGGATTTTTGTTTACATTAGAGATATTTCGAAGAGTTGTCTGCGGGCTAGCAGAAAATTAAAATTTATCAGAAGGCTGATCTAAAATTCCTAAAAAAATAGCATTTTATTATTGTAACAGCAATTATTCGAAAAAAGGAGGAAACTTTTATAAATCCATCAAGTTACATTTGATATTGATATGGACTCTTAAAACTGTGTCATGGACTGGAACAGTTTTTTGAATTACCTTGAAGCCACATTCTTTTAAAATGAATGGATTTTGTGTTCTTTCATTCTCTGGATGCTGGATGATGTGTTTATCCTTTGTCACCTTTTGTTGTATTATCATATCATGACAGATTAATGTTAATAAATCCTTACTTATTCCTCTCGATCATTCATTGTGGAAATATTTCAGAGGTGGCGTCAGTGAATCACAGTTTAACCAAGTCCTCAACATTGAGCTAAGCCAGATTATTGAGGTCTACATTGATTGTATTCACAATTATTAATTTATTCTTTTACTGCTTTTATATAGCCAGCTCTTCCATTTTTACAGGCGTGCAAGTTCCTTGACGAAAAGTGGTCTCCCAAATTTGTGGTGATTGTTGCTCAAAAGAATCACCACACAATTTTTTCAGCCTAATTCTCCTGATAATGTGCCACCAGGTAATGCGCTTAAGCTTTCATGTTCATTTTAAGGAATACAATTCATCCACTAGGAAAATAAAAATAGAATTGGAGACGTTAAAACTGAATTGAGCTAATGTCTTAATTTTTACTGATTTTACAGGGACAATAATAGGTAATAACATTTGTTATCCCAAGAACAACGACTTTTATTTGTGTGCACATGCAGGGATGATAGTAAGAATTTTCTTTCGTGTTTTTATCTATACAAAAAGTGGAATCTATTTATTCTATTTTTCAACCATATCTGCACTTAATTCCTGTTAGTTTCATGTGAGGAGTATGAATATTTACATGCTCTAAATATACTCTGCATGATCTTTTATAGGTGACAACTCGACCAACTCACTATCATGTTTTACTAGATCAAGTTTGGTTTTCTGCTGATGATTTACAGGAACTCGTGCATTCCCTGTCTTATGTGTAAGTTATTATTATAACTCACTTTGGATTATGTTGGCAATTATTAGAAAATCTCTCGAAGTTATTTTGATTTTTGCTGCAGATATCAGCGTAGTACCACTGCTATATCCGTGGGTAATACTTCTAGACCTAAAATTTTTCTTTTTATTGGCATCTCTATTTTCTTTTCTTGCTTAAATAAGCATGTTTTTGTTTTAATCTGCAGTTGCCCCTATACGTTATGCTCACCTGGCAGCCACCCAGCTGGGGCAATGGATGAAGTTTGAGGATGCATCAGAGACATCATATAGCCACAATGGTCAGTTCTGCCAATGCCTAAGCTATATGAGACCGTTTGTGACTTAAGTTTTTCTGTTGAGGCCCGTGAGCCATTTTCTACTTTTGAAGAAACGATGGGATTCCTTTATATATGATCTGCTGATCTTAGTTATGTTTGTTATCTATGGTGTACAGAACCCACAAGCTAGCAATAGGGGTTGCCTTAAAATATACTGAACATGCTCATCTTGCATGTGCTGTTTTGGATTTTAATTTGTGTTCATAGCGTTTGATTGCGCTGAAGCAACTGGTTTTGTTCAGTCTCTTTTTTCCTGAGATTTTCTGCTTGTGATTTTGTTTTAGTGTTCATGTATGGTAGCAATTGATATTGAACCATGTTTGTACTGTGTTCCATGGTCTGAACCTTTTTTTGTGTAATTCAGTGTCGCTGGGTAAGAAACAAACAAGGAAAGTACAAACCTATGAGCAATTGATCTGTAGGTTTATTGCATTGCACATAGACCTATCCAAGCTTCTTCTGCTTACATATGTTATACAGTGTCAGGTTTGCCATTCCAGAGGATGTCCATAGTGAATGAAGAGATTTGTTTGTTGAAAAGACGAAATTGGGAACCAATTTTCACTCGATGTAGTGACTGATTTTCGTACTATTATTCACTCTGTAAATAGATTCTTGATCGAGTTTTTCCTATTTTAAATTTTTGTGCTTAAAGGACAATTATATGCTTGAGTGTACATGAGGAGGGTGATATAGTGGTGAATTATAATCAGTCCAATTATTTTTTGAGTATATAATCTCAAACCAAACATTAGGTCATGATTTTTAAACTATTTAATATCAAATTAAACATCAGTCCAATTATTTTTTGAGTATATAATCTCAAACCAAACATTAGGTCCAATTACTTTTTGGGTGAGGGCTGGGGTTAATAAACCTTGGCTGAGAGTTTGGTGTATTTTGAGTTAAAATTAAATAGTGTGGTATGACTATCACAATGAACAACCTACAACAACCTAACTTTTTAATAAAGTATTTATTTTTCTCACATCCACATAATTTACAATTCAACTCAATCTCAAAATTTTAATACTCCATCAACAACTCAACCCAACTTTTAATAAAATATTCATTTCTCTCTTTTTTACATATACACACTATAATTATTAATATAAAATTATACACTATTTTGATATTTTTTAAATTATATATTTAAAAATATAATAATTTCGTATTTAAAATTTATTTTAATTCTACAATTTACAATTATAGCAAGAAAATTATTTTGAAAACACACAAAAAATAATATTTGAACTCTAACATGAAATTAAATACAAAATTTTTTAAAATAATTTAAAATATGTCAATATTATACTCTATTTATAGAAAAGAAAAAAAATTGATTTTTATATAAAAAAAATATATGTCATATATAAAGATTTTAAGTTATGTTCATAAAATATAATTAAAATTTATTATAGTGCGATAAAATGTTACAAATTCATTGGTTGAGTAGATAGGTTGATTGATTTGTGGTGCGGGTTGTGCTGACACCCAAAACCCCAACCGATTGCTATTTAATTTGCATATTTGAATCCTTTTGTTAAAAAAAATTTCCACCTCAGCAACCGGTCACGGATGGGATAACCTAAGGATATTTTTACTAACTTTACCATACCACCCTTATAATAAATACTTTTTCAGTTCTATACTTATGTTCACACTTTCCGTTTTCGTTCGACCAATTTATCACCCAAGAATAAAAATTTCACATCAACCAATAACCTTAATAATTATCTTAATTTCAAAAATACCACTCTTACTTAGCGCACATAACATACCTTATAAGTTACAGACTATTACCTAAAAATATTACAATATCCCTAAAAATTTCTTAAACTCCGTTTTGTGAAATTAAGTGCGGTAGTACAATTAAAGGAATTTTATATAGGCGCCGGATATCTATACCACTCTTTTTTATACCATACACACACTTTCTTATTATTTACAAAAAAAATATCAACACTAAAATGCCTAAAATACCCTTAATGAACCTCACAACACTCTAACTCTGAGTTAATACCTAACACCTAATACACTCACCATATATTACATCTCCCACTTTAAAAACCTAATACCCTAAACCCCACATACACCTCTCAACTCTTCCTTCCCCATTCACCCCTTATATGCAAGAGAGAGGGAGTGAGAGAAGAGTGAATCCCTCCAATTCATTCCAACACAAAAATATTACCAAAAACGTATAATGTCGGATGAAGAAGTAACAAAGAAGCTTAAAATACAAAAAATTTCCACCGTTTTAAATGGAATTTTTAAAGACTTTTTGAGCTGTTGTCGTGAAATTTTCGACCAACCAGGGACGAAAGTTCCCAGATAGATCGACCATTTGGACGATTGATCTATAAACTTTCAAACAACGTTGGACGATTTATGTATAAACTATCAACCAACATTGGACGACTGATCTATAAACTTTCAACTAACGTTGGACAATTGATCTATAAACTATCAACCAACATTGGACGATTGATCTAAAAACTTTCAACCAACGTCGAACGATTGATCTATTAATTTTCAATCAACGTTGGTCGAATGGAATGAGATTTGTCACCAACGCTGGTCGAACGAGCATTGGATGGGAAATGACCTCTGTTCGACCAGCGTTGGATGACAAATCTCATTCCATTCGACCAACGTTGGTTGAAATTTTATGGATCAATCGTTCGACGTTGGTTGAAAGTTTATAGATCAATCGTCCAATGTTGGTTGATAGTTTATAGATCAAACGTCCAATGTTGGTTGGTAGTTTATAAGATCAATCGTCCAGCATTGGGTGAGAGTTTATAGATCAATCGTCCAATAACGGTCAATCGATCTGGGAACTTTCATCCCTGGTTGGTCGAAAATTTCACGATAACAGCTCAAAAAAGTTCTTAAAAATACCATTTAAAACGGTGGAAATGTTTTGTATATTAAGCTTCTTTGTTGCTTCTTCATCAGACATTATACGTTTTTGGTAATATTTTTGTATTGGAATGAATTGGAGGGGTTCACTCTTCTCTCACACCACTCTCTCTTGCAAATAGGGGGTGAATGGGGAAGGAAGAGAGGTGTATGTGGGAGAGGTGTATGTGGGGTTTAGGGTATTAGGTTTTTAAAGTGGGAGATGTAATATACGGTGGGTGTATTAGGTGTTAGATATTAAGTTAAGATTAGAGTGTTGTGAGATTCATTAAAGGTATTTTAGGTATTTTAGTGTTGGTATTTTTGTAAATAACAAGAAAGTTGGTGTATGGTATAAAAAAGAGTGGTGTAGATATTCGGTGCCGTTTATATATTGGAGAGAAAAGAGAGGATGAAGCCTGAGCCCTCACTTCATCGGCGATATCTTCCGTCCGTCAGTGATCGATTTCTCCGGGATCGAACTAGTGAGAAAGGCCCCACTCCATCAGATCATATCCCTTTTTCCTCCCATACATGGCATCTCAACTGCCTTCTTCCTTCTTTCGTTTTCAATCCTTGCAACTCATTTGGAGTTATGGCAGTGTCATCGGAACATCCATCCCTTAAATTTCAGGTTTTCCGTGGATTAATACTAATCCATGATATTAATAAATACAAATATTATATTTATTAAAGTTGATTTCTTAGAGAGCCGAAGTTGAACTTATAAGCTTTGGTCAGCCCACGTGCATTGCTATCCCTATTTTTGGGTGGTTAAAACCGCCACGATGAGAGACGTGCTTTGAGTGAGTTGGTTAGTGGAATAATGGTGAGAGAGGCAGATTGATATATATATATATATATATATATATATATATATATATATATATATATATATATATATATATAGAAGGAAAAGCAGAAGAGGAGGTAAGTCACTTTTCATTAAGAAAATATACTAATACTAAAAATCTCTTCTTGAGTGAGGTGAGAGTTCTCATTGGTGATTTTACTAATTTGAGCGTCGGAGGATCTATACCGGGAATCCTCCCCGGTGTACTTTTGCAGGCACACAAGGGCTCTTGAGCTATTGATTGTAAATTACACTATGTTAGCGTATCAATGTGTTCTATAGACCATTCAATTTGTTTCTAGTTGATTTACTTACTTGATGAGGGCGAAGTTGGCTGTATAGGGTAGTATGATTTGGGGATCCATTTTGGTAATTACAATTTGACAGATATTTGGTATTTATCACAAAATCACACGGTCTTGCGTGCCTCCCTTAACTTGCTGCTTATTGTGGCACTTGATTCTATTTTTTCTTCTTCTTTATCACACAAATACGAATTCTTCTTTTCCTTAGATTCTTCTTCTTTTGTGTATATTCTATTTGTTCATCCTTATCTTGCAGGGACACTGGGAAGTAGAACCACATGGATAATGATTGTAAGCCACATTGAGGGTTTTCTTCTTGAAAGAGCACCAGGTGGAAGATGTTGATGTCTGTGAATCTTCTGCTTCATGTAGTCTGATCGTTTTAAATGGTGATCGGCAGCAATATAAAATTGTAAAATGCATGCTTGTGGCAATTTAAATTGGGTACGTTATTATTTCTATTGCAATTATTTGGGGTGAATTTTTTCTTTTAGAAAGTTTATTCACCATTCATTTAAACCTATTTTATGTAAGTTAAGGGTTGTTTACTTTAATGGCAGCCAATCATCAACCCTTCTTCCTACTCAAAATCAACTAAAAATGGCAGAGTTTGAAATGCATCACAATCTTGAAAAGTTTGGGTAATGATCATCTTTCATGTGCAACAATATTGCTATCTCCACTGCTATCTCTCTCTATTGGGATTTATGAGTTGAACTCCACAATTGGTGTGGTGTGTGTTATAAGTATAGAGTTGTGCGTTCGGTGGCACAAGATGTGGTGGCTTTGACTCCTCTAGTGGAGGAGGATGAGATGAGATGGTGGAAGTTGATATGGTTACTTTTGTTGCAGACTATTCTGGTGGAATTAATGATAGTTGACCTATGTATTTAGTTTTTAAATATGAACATTCTAAATACTCAATTTAATTTAGATCAGGGAAACATTTCACTTTTTTTTTCTTTATATATTAGCTATCACTTAATTTATTATTCTTAAACAAAACTTAAAATTTAACGTTCTAACTAAAATTCTAACATTATGAGTTCGTAAAATTAGGTAAATTTTTATGTATACTAGGTAAGAAACGTCATATCATGGTTATTTGTGTTTTCTGTTTTGTTTCAAAAAGTCATCTTACAAATACAAGTAAAGTAAAATTTTGCAAGAATCCTGTTACGTTGAATCTCTGAGACAGAGTAGCATCTAGAACATGAATTTCCTTACGCATTAGATATCAGTGTATATCACATTAATATATGGAACAACACACATAACAACATAAACCAACGATTAAACTAAAGACTCCAAAAACTTTTTTTTTATATGGGATACTTATTGATAGATACATTTTATATTCCAAAATTACTTTGAGATGCGTGCACCTAAAAATATTACTGCAAGATACAATTTTTTTAATATGTAATTCCAAGATTATCCCTCCAACCGCGGTGCAGCAATTTCATCTTCTCAATGTCGAAATTTTGGGGATTTTTTCCGCTGTGAAAAAATCTTGGTCAATCGAGACTAGTGCAGCGCTTTCAGAAGAAACCAGCGTATTCCTCGTCCTTGCCATTTTAGAACAACCGAGTATCCATTAATTTGAGTGCAACTGTTGCAGAAGCTATACTCCAACCGCATATTCCTCTATGCGTGGATAGGTGCAGCATCCTCCGTCGGCAATCATCAATGGGTGAGTTTATCGATTTCAACCTTAATTTTATTTGTGTGCAACATTCAAATTCCGAAATTCCCACACAGAGAAATGGATTTTAATTCAGCCCTAATTTTTGTTTATGTGCAGTAGCCCTAACTTTCTAATCGATCGACGTTAAGGTGTTGCAAGGTGTAGTGAAATATGTACAAGTACCAATGGAATCTTCATTCAAAGAAATACAGATAACCTTCGAAAGTGATATTCCTCATCGACTGTAAGTGCTATAAGTCTACACTTTCTATGGCTTCTCGTGTATTTTGCATCATTTATTGTTTAATGAAATTAGGGACATGTAGTATGGGGTTCATTACTGTTTTTATGATAAAAGAAAAACTCTAATTTTTGTTTTTGTGCAGTAGCCCTAACTTTACTACTGTCTTGGCATTGTATTTCTTTTTATTTTCAGTTTTGTATACTGTAAATCCTCTCGTCTTGTTTTCTATTCTTTGTGAGATGGACCAATCTGGTGTCACATTCATATAGTTACTTATATTGCCAAACATGCTTTTATCATCAACAAAATGAGAAATCTATCTAAGGAGGGATACGTGCTGACTTCAGAGTTGGCGTAACGATTGAAATTTTGGTAGCCATGGATACCGTAACGTATGGGAAACTTTGATTACCATGTTCATTCTCTATGCACGACAGATACTAAGCATGGGAAAGGAGTTTCAAGTTAAAAATTCAAGTAATGAGTGATGATGATTTGTCATGGTTCTGGAATTTTGCGTCATATATGGTCAGGATGCTTAAGTGTCTTGGATGCTTAAGAATGTCTGTGAAATTAGCTTGTACTATGTTTTATATGCAAAATATGAAGTGTGGTTCATACAGAAATCAGATTGTAGGTTTTATGTGCAGCGTGTCTTTTGTGGTTCATGTGGAAATTATAGTCTATATTTGCGGCGAATTTAATTTGTATTTTTTATGTGCAGCGTCGCTAGTGTGGTTTATATGCAGCATTTAATTTGTGTGCAGCAATTATTGTATGTGCAGCTAGACTATGTGCAGTATAGGTAATGTTTGACATGTAAAAAATATCCCACTTGTTGTATGTGCAGCGCCACTATTTGCAGCGAAATTAGCTTGTATGTTTTAAGTGCAGCACACACTTAGTTTGATTCATGTAGAAATTAACTTGCTTGTTATATATTTTATTGAAATATGGTTCATGTAGAAATTATCTTATATGTGTTTATGTTCAACAAAGCTGGTATGTGTTATGTGCAGTATGAACATTATGTGCAGCGCGACATGATTTTTTTTATGTGCAGCGTATTGCTAATGTGATGCTTTGCGTACTGTAATTCTTTATTATAGAATTTAATAGTGAACTATAAATTTTTGCTATCTATTTTTTGGGAGTTACTATTGAATTCTTACTTATGCATTTTTTATTTCTTTGGTTCTTAAGGTGGAATATGTGGAGAAGATAATAGTAAAGGGCTTAGAATTGGATAGGCCAGACCACCAATTCATAAACTCCACATCCAAGAGAGTAATTCATGTAGATTGCATTAAACAAGCGTCGGAATCGGTTAATTGTGGGGTGATTGTTGTAAGCGCATTGAGAAGATGGTGAATGGTGGGACGATGAAGACCAGAGAACAGGAAAAAATGGTCACATGGTTAATGGACCCTGTTTCAAATAGAGTTGTTGGTTGTCTTGTTGATTATGACATTGTTAATAAAGTTGGATTTATAATAGCTAGTTTAGGGAATATTACACTTTTTTGTGGAATTTTATGAATATGTTGATTTTAGTTATGCTGTGATTATAAAGATTTTATGGTTATTATTATGTGTTGGGTAATGGTAGCTAGTTGTTGATATTATGTTATGATTGATGATTAATGGTTGATATTATCTTATGGTTGGATGTGGTTTATGGTTTAGATTATCTAATGACTGTTGAGAAATCTAGTAATGTAGTTTAAATGGTTTAACATGTCAAATTATTACTGCACATGGACAATTTATGATTTGTGGCAATGAATGAATTTTGTCAAAAGCCTTCAATCAAATACACATTTCAAAACTTTGACATCACCATAGTTCTCCATGTTTAACCAATAAATAGAGCAGCTGTAACGAATACCAAATTACTTGATGATGATTTGGCTAAATGAATGGAATAACACCAATGGGAAAGAAAAGATAGGGTGTTTTGCATAATCATATCTACACTGCAAATTTTAAAATCTCCAACAACTAAGGTACTTTTGAACTACATGTTCTTGAAGCAACATTTGGTAGATACTTAAGATGATCAAACATAATATAAGTTATTGATCTCATTCTCTCCACATTAGTCCACCCAATTGTGATTCAACCACAATTACAAGTAGTGAATTCCAGCAAGCCCAAGATTAACCACTTCTTTACTGACCTCTCATTGGCTCACCCCACGACCATTCACCACACCGACCTCCACAAGACCAGCTTCAGTGGCACCACCCTCCACAAAACCTTAGGGGACAACCCACCGGACAACAGCGTAGCTGTCAATGGGCTACGTTTCTCGGCAAACTTGTGGCAGCCAAACACCACCACTTGTAGGAAATCGCGAACGTCGACCTTGCTTCGCCATCCATCGCACTAGCTTCTTCGCCGGCACCAACTCGCTGATGACGACCGCTGACATTGCAAGCCCCATCACCGACCGCCGCTAATGCCATCGCCTACCGCCGTTGCTGACGCGACTGCCTGATCCAGCACTTCTGCTGCACTCCATGAAATGCAAAGGAGAGGTAATGAACAACCAACCTCCTCATCTGAAAACTTCAATCGAAGGAGAGTATATCCGTAATTGGTGGAAGAGGCAGAGAACAATTAAGGATCAGGTATTATAATGTACCGTTAAGGTTATATTAGGTATTTTGTTTTTAAGTTTTTGTATGTGAGTAATTTTTTTAAATTCATGTATTTCATAGTTTATAGTAATTATTCCTTTTTTATCAAGGATAACTCTCTTGCACCCACATAGATAAACTCATATATAAAAAATAATGTTAGGCATATAAGCTAGGAAGCCCTAACTTAACAAAAAAAAAAGAAAAAAAAAAGCTCAAATGAAGGTAGAGGGTTGTCCATCACTTATACGCCATTCCACACTTTTGTATGAAATCGATGTGGGACATTCCGATATTATAAAACACACAAGATATCTAAGCCTGGTTTACAAAAACTGAAAATTCATTAAGGGACTTTTGGCTGTACAAATGTGTTACTATTTCATACCATGTTACTATCTCATAAACAACAACATCAATAAGAAATGGGGCATCCATACCAAGTCTGTTCTTGTCAACAAAATAGTAATTGAACTAAGCAACTTATGCACAGAAATTTAACCAGCTATAACACCAAGTTTCTTGAGTAATTTGCATGCCTTTTGGAGTATAACCAACCATTGCTCATTCTGCAAGTGTCAGCAGGCAGGTAAGTTTCTATATACCAAGTCCTGTGTCATAATTATCCTTTGCTATAGCATCTTCCCAATGCTTTCATTGCTGAATCTACACAACTTTTTAAATTACTCAAAACGTAACGAAAAGTATTGAATGCATGCACATTAGAAATTTAAATTAGTACTAAAATGACCTTGCTCCTCCAAATACTAAAATAAGAACTGAAAATGTAAAGTGAACAATTGAGAGAAAAAAAAAAGATTTGCAGAAATTATGACAGTCCCAAAAGACGTAAAAATTAAATGACATGCCCTTACTTAATCCCCTTGTTCAGGGATAATTCATGTTGCACTGCCCTCGTCACGCACAAGGAACCATGAGCCGCCCAGCCATGATACTTCTCAATCCTAGCCATAGATTAAAATACAATAGCTATTTGGAAAATTATCAAATCATAAAGTAGATATGCAATTTCACCAACGATATAATGCAACAAAGAGGCTATTCCTTCCAAGGGTCTGCGCGAGCAGGGTATATCCAAAATTATGCCAATCAACTATGAATGCTGATTGCCTCCACCAGCTTGCCCACTTGACAACAACTAGAGTGGGAACTGATGGTGGATTCTGCAGAAGCAACATCACGTAAGAATGAAGAAGCTTATTGATCATAATACTGTATGAAAGAAACAAGAAAATGAATGTTAAAGAATATCTAGTAATCAACTGTCATAAATGTGTCTTTAAATCTTTCAATTTCCACATAAAAGAAGTTCAGCTACTTGGAGAGTTGATGCCAACCACAACTAAAGAACACAGATTGAGAGTGCACACATACCAAAGTATTGTGGGGATAACAAAAAATTTAAGTACAAACTGGGTAAATTTTTGTGTTCCCAAGAATACAAGCACATATGCAATTCTAAGAGAAAGGCGGCTCCCTTCGCCGGAGGGAATTAACAAAAAAACCAAGAGAAGCCCAAAGGCCAAATATGCAATTCCAAACTAGAAATTCAGAATTACTAATATTTAAAAACAATTAAAAGACAAGAAATTAATCACATTCTGGAACGGAAAATTTCCAGAAATTTTCTAGTCGTTGAGAAGCAAATTGTAGACATTACTAAAGGAGGGAAAATTAAATAGATGTTCAAACAGCAGTAGATATTTTAAATGAGCAAATGGAATAATCAATGCTTACTTCTGCATCCTCCTTTTCAGGATCACTTTTACGTGAAAAGTACTTGGCCAATTATTTCCAAATCAATGCTTTCAATAACTTTATTTGCAGCTGTAATAATCTGCATAAATGTATAGTAACTACTAGAAAACAACCAGATAATTGTCACAGTAATGCTATTGATAATTATTGAAACACAGATAAAGGAATGAAATAAATAATGGAGACAAAGGCTAAGAATTCTACAACTTATTAATTATGATATATCTGAAAAACCTAATCACATACTTCAACATATATCCAACAGTAACTTGAGCAGTAACGTACTTTATTCACATCATATTACTCCAAGATCATAAAGGATTGCAATATACAAATGAGAAATAGCAGCTTGATATTACCTCATCATAGTGGCAAATGTGTCTTCAGCATTGTTCTGGGATATCAATGCTTCCAATTTTTAGCGGGTACTCTGACTGCCAAGTAGCATGAACTCAATTTTAGCATTCACATTGTTTGCAGTTTTTATAAAGAAAATTAACAGTGCGAAACATTACCTGAATGATGTACTCGTATCAAAGGGAACTTGTAAAAGTGGAATAAGAAATGCAATAATCTACCAAACATAGAGAAAGATAAGTTTCTTATCCTCCTATTTCATTTTCATTATTTTTTTTCTGAGTTTATCAATTTATCACCAGAACAATGACGTTTATATATTCTTTTTGAAAGAACTGAACACGTAATATTTGCAGTATGAATACAGTTTAAAGACTCAACACTTTATCAGATATGATTTCAGTTTTATATTAGATGTCTATAATAAGACTCAACACTTTAACTCTTTAATTTGCATTTTAACTCTCACCCCCAAGTAGTTCTTGTACATAACAAACTAACCATTCAAACCCCCCAAACTAACTAATCCTAATATTTTGAAGAATTAGTGAATTATTTCAAAAAACAAGATTTGTGGCTTCTAATTACTGGAAGGCATACATATGCATGGATAACACTATCAAACGCTATCAAGGCATACATATACATAAATAACGACACTGACAAATGAAGACTTGGAAAGTAAATTCCCACCACACCACAACACACAACAACAACCTTGTCATGTAATGCATATTTCCCATTCTTTTTCTTATTTCTGCACAATGAATTGTATTTTTAAAAACTTTGACGCAATAAATAGATAACGCGGACAAAAAACTAACACTTCCAAGCCAAGTACTGGTAGAACTCACCTAGCTTCACACAGCAAAGTTTCTAATTTGATAGTTCAAAATTCCTAGCCTTGCATTCAGGGTAGTAATAATAACTTTATTAGGTACAATCTTTGTGACATGGAATTAGTACTCATGGCTTATATCATTGTAAAGCCGTGGCAGTCTAGTTTCAAAGGAATTTTAAATTTTGTAGTTCCGATTTTTGAGTGAAAAGTTATGATCAAATGAGCGTTATAGAGCAGCTTAGAGACTCAACACATTATCTATTTGAGAATGCAGTTATATTTTAGATGTCTAATGCTCCCAAATACAAGGATTTTTTCAAGAACCAAGTTATTAAGTTGTCATTCTTGAACCTAGGAACATGAAAATATCAAAATTTTAAAACATTGAAATCCAAGGAACACTTAGAATCTCACCAACACTGTCCAGTCCTTCCATAATTCAATTTTGTTCAAGTAAGAACATGCTGCAATGATGACAGAGTATAAACATACTTCACGTTATGAAAAGAAAGAATTATGAGGATTGTCTGCAGAGGAAAAATGCGTTTTACCTCCAAATATTTATACACAAGCACATACATACATATATGATATAACCACAGACTTTTAATTGCTAAGAGAGAAAAGAAAAAAAAAGTCAAAGACCTGTAATTTATTGATATGTTATTTTTTAGTCCTGCTTACCCACATTAACTCCATATAGAGTAGTTCTCATCAGAAACCCACTCCATAAACAACACATATTCTGATAACTGTTTTATTACTCGTGTATCTCATATGTGCAATTAGTGATGGGATCCTACAGCTTCCAAATGTCATAGTTCAGGCAGAAAAGGTGCTAGAAACACAATTATTTTCGTTGAATAATATTGTCAAACACAGGCGGACATGGGTAGGTTGATTCACATATGGCGTTGAATCACACAGATATCAGTAAATTCAGAAGCACTGGAGTAAAGAGAAATCAACATCACCTGTATAAATTGGAATTAACGAATTTATAACTCTGCAAAGCCCTTGTATTCAGCATTGCTTCAATCCCAGATGGATGGCTGAAAAACTCACTGAATTAGCACATACCCCATTGCCATAATTTAGGAAGCTCTACCCTCACTTTCTTTCTGGTAGAGAAATCAGCTCTCTTTGCATCCGACAGCCATAATCTTAGTTCTCTTTGAATACACTTTCATGCGCCCATTACTCTTTTTAAAAAGGGTATGAAAATTAATAATCAAGCTACTGACAGAAACCCACACACATATATACTTGGTTTATTTGCAATTACAGAAGGAACCCAAACATCTGGCTCTATACTTAACTCTTCCCTAAACGTCTTCTATATATTTAAAACAATGATTGAAAATTCTCCTATTTCTTTTAACCACAAAGAAAGATATTTAAGCATTGAGATCGTATTCTACCGATCCCAGATGCTGATCTCAGAGGTTATTTTAGAAGGTTTAGCCGTTTAGGACCAGAATATGAATCTCCCATTAATCTATGAATTAGTTTTCATTAAAATTAGATATTTTCGGTTACACCCGAAACCTTATTCCCCAAAAATAATTTGCTGTTAGTGTTTTCCCACAAATAAGGAGTGGAAATCAGTTTGAGCAATGAAATCCGTATGAAAGACGGCGACAAAATACCTGGAGTGGCCGGCAATAGAGGATGGCTGGAGCAGGAATGACGGCGTGCGAGAGGTGTGGTCGGCGTGGGAATGTGACGGGCAGCCGCCGCAAGCGAATGGCGGATCCAGTCGGCGCGAGACAGTGGCGGTGAGGGGTGGGAATGTGACTGTGCAGCCGCCGTGAGCAAATGGCGGGTCCGGCCGGTGTGAACAGTGGCGGTGAGGGGCTGCGAGACGGGACCTCACTGGTAGCACTAGGGTACGTCGTCAATTTGGGTTTATTTTGTTCGTGAAAGGTTTAATTTGGGAATTTGGGATTTTCTTAGTGTTACGAACTTAAGGTTGGAGAGGGAGTTTGTGTGTTCCAATTCAAGAAGAAATTTAAAGATAATAACATTGAGCACCAAAGACTTCAAAGTGAATAAGGCCTAAAAGAGAATGCAACTTCAGGACCAAGAATTCCACAGTTCTTAAGACAAAACTCTTTTTGTAGGGCTTGATATAACTATTAGTTGTCTAGCTGTGGCACAAAAATTAGAATGTCCATAAAGCTGCACATTAGGCCGTGTAAGCATTTGAAGGCGAGACGATTCTTTATTCTGTTTTTTCGCAGCATCTGGAATGACAAAACCAATCACAATAGAATCATGCACACTATATTTTCCCACTGGAAGTTTTTTTTTTCCATTTAAGGTACTGGCTAAATAAGAAAATAAGTTGTCACCATTCATTTATGAAAATCATAATTTCTGGGGCAAATAAAGCCTTGTACACATGAAGCAATTGCAGATCTAAAACAATTTTCACCTCCTTCAACTAACAACAAATATTATGAAGGGCTTCTACGCTATTGTATTGTCTATCAAATTTTATTTTTTTCTTCTAAGCTAATGTGTATGTGAAAAGAATTTGAGGAGGATGAAACTGAATACATAGTTGCAAGACCAAACACATATTAGTTGCAATTGGCCCAACTTTTTAGATTTCTACAATTTCTAAGTGACATACACATTGTTTCAAGGGGAAAATTGGGTCACAGATACACCAATACGACCTCAATAAGTCAATCATGCCACTTTCAAGAGGTAACATAAAGATAAATATTCTCCTCTTTAAGAAATGTCAAAGCATTAGGATTAGATATTTAACACTTAGAAAACTGAGCTGATTTTTTTAAAGTTGTTTAAAGATAGATGTTAAAAAAAATATCTCTCTAGCATCTTATAACTATTAAATCCTTCATATGAGGTGATAAATTAAGTTGCAATTAATTTTTAAATGCTCAACAAGTGAAAAGAAATATAATGAACATTCGGAGATTTTAATCCATCTATACAATCCGTTCATTTACTTTGAATGTCAATATATCAAAAACTTCACACGAACACATTCAAAGTAGTGGGCCAAACATACATAAGGCCATATCTAATCCAATCTCTGTACCCCCATGATAATATAAAATTGCATACATTATTTCACCCATACTATTCTCATTACATTCCTCTTAAGTACACAATTATGAGCATATATAGAAATCATGAAAAAATCTACATCACTAACCTTTTTTTGAAAACCAACAGTCCTAATTAACAAAAAATGAATCAACATATGTAAATGAGAAGACCAAACATAAGAAAGAAACTCACAAGAAATGAGAATTAGAAGGGCCATCCAAACTCATTATATTCAATGATTTTGATAACTTTCGAAGATTCATAAATATACCTGCAGTTCTGAAACCAAACTTTGATTTGCTTAGGCTCAATGTTGGTAAGAATGGGATGCTCCCAAATAAGCTGTTATCTCTTCAATGAATTGGGCTTGGCGCACTCCGCATAAATTTTTCTCCAAAACCTCCACTTGCTCAGGTGTGTAACTCACGTATTTGCCAGCATTCATTTGCTGTTGTGAATGGAAAGAGCCATTCAAAAAAATCCAGAGTGTAGTAAAAAGGGGGAAAGGAACATAAGCGTATGTGTACAATTAGACTATAATACCATGGGCATCAAACATTTTGTATGGTGAAATCTTTAAAATAGAATAACAGGGGAGAGTAAAACTATCAAATTTACCAAATAGAACATACTATCTTAAATTTGAGACCACACCACGGAAGCGCGATGGAAGTGTTTGGAGAAGATATGATGAGGAATGGTTGAATTATCAACACAACAAGAATTCAGAAGATTCTTCATATAGCTTTGCTAGTGTTACTCTTCCTATCCAGTAATAACTATTCAATTTAAATCCGACTCTAATTTGACTTAATACTTCCTCTCTCTCCCTCTAATGGCGTGTGTTTCTTATGCGGGAGAAAGAATTACCTGTGTACTTCAATGAATGGATGATTGACATATAACCCATGGGAATGGGATATAGAACATGAAAAAACCCCCCTAATTTCTAGGTCTAAACTATTATATCTGGATTTTAGGCTAATGGGCCAAAGTGACCCTAACTTTTTTTTTCTTTTTCGTTTAGTAATATTTTTATTTTGCATAAATTACATCGAAGGAGTACAATTTAATAAACATATCTTAGAGGGCTGAATTGGGCTGGGCCCATTAATTTAAACATTTAGTCTTTTGGGCTTAAATGGCTCGTAGGTACAAAATCGAAACGTTAAGCATATGACTATGAAATTATGAATTGTGTTGAACAAATAGATGGATTATCCATGAACAAATTTATTCCAAAAATAATAAATCACAAAATAAAATATCATCATTAATTAAATGAACCACAAAAGAGAAATTACAATAATTTCCTTCAAATTATAAGTATACTAACTAAAGCATAATTTTTTCTGCCTATGTGTCATTTTCAGAATGCTCCAAAGTGACGTGTAATTTTCATAATTTTTTTTGTTTTTTAAATAAATTTTTAATATTTCCTTATTACTAGTTCAATTAAAGGGGATATTCCCTCAAACTCTTTTCTCTCCCTGCTATCAATGGTTGAACTATTACACACATGATTCACCATTTAATTAAGTATGAAGCATGAACCTCTCCTACTTGGAAAAAATGATTTGGGTTTAAATTTAAAAGTGTATTTTTTTATTTGAATTAGTCGTTTGGTCAATTTAGTGGTGCATAAACTTGCTGCGTATTCCTTTTTCATTTATTCCTCTTATCTTGATCTATCACTTCCATTATCTATTATAAATTATGTAATCACCTATCATTCAATTTCTTGATCAATGTAATGATTTACCTTTTTTAAAAAAATAGTGATACTTTTAAAGAAAAAAGTAACACCATGAGAATAAAATGTCATAATTTCATATCAATGTACATAAAATTTTATTTTCTTGCAAATATAACTGCACAATAATGTTTAATGTTTTTGTCAATATTGATGTAACATGTCATAACCGTTCTGGGCAACAAAATCTTAAACCATGATAAATAGTGCTACAAGATTATAAGATCTAAGCTGTATTTTTATTACTAGTATTTTCCAACATCCTATCATAATCACTCTTCATAGAAATAGTAAGGAAAGACCCCACCAAAGAGACAGGCCCCTACTTTTAGCCATATTAACTGATGATTTCCCCACCCACTCCACCCCAACCCCCCCCCCCCCCCCCATGTATAATGATTAACTTCCTTAAATTATCATTAATCCTTGTGTACTGAAAACATGCATACATGATACATATATAAATGTAGCAGAGGAAACGGATCATTTAAGTTACATGTAGTAAATTTTTTGAAGAGTTATAAATAATAATAATAATAATAATAATAATAATAATAACTTAAATATGTGGAATATATCTCTTATTTCTATCTATTCAATTTTTTAAATTTTGATTTAATATTTCCTCTATCTCATAAATATTACTATTACAGTTTACGCATCCCACAAATATTAAATTTCCTCATTTGCTACATGAGACCTACACAAAATAATTAATACAGTATATATTACAATTGGACCTACGCACAATACTAATATAATTATCAACTATATATTAAAATACAATATTTATTAATCTCTGTGAAAACAATAAATGTAACATTATTCATGGGACGGCGGGAATATATTAGTCCACTGTCATATTCCCTACGTCTTATTTCAATCTTTATATACTATTTCTAATTTAGGCGTTTCATTTCAATTGGTACATATTTTCTTTTGGATAATGAGACCTACATAAAATAATTAATACAGTGTATCTATATAGGACCCACACACCAACACTAATACAACTATTCATTTTACATTAAAAATATATATCTTTCAACCCACCACACATTAAAATAATACTCCCTCCGTCCTCCGCTTGCAAGAGATTTATTTCCTTTATACACGTTTATTAAAGAGTAGTACTATTTTATGAGTAATGCATAATTGTATTAGTGTGTTGTGTGGTTTCATATTTTAATTTATTAGTAATGTGTGTGAGTCTCGTATGTCTAAAAAAAAAATAAAACCCTTTAGAGCGAACACTCAAAATAGAAAAATAAAATCTGACAGACTAAAGAAATATACATATATTACTTACCCTCCACACAAAAAAACAAATGTAAAGATTGAAACAAGAGAAAGAGTAGATTGTTTTGAAAATTTTTGAAATTTTTTATATGAAAATTTTCAATATCGTTACTGAAATTTTAACATATACTCCCTCCGTCCTCTTGATAAGTATCCATTTGTTTTTTGCAGGTGAATTAATGAGGAGTATAATATCTTAAGTGTAATGAGGTGAAAGAAATAATATTTTAATGTGTAGTGGGTAGTTGTATTAGTTTTGATATGGGCCTATGTGTAGTGTGTTGAGTATAATAATACGATTGTGTGTGTCGCATCAACTTAAAAATAAAATAGATACTTTGTAACAAAATGACAAAATAAACACTTATCAAGGCGACGGAGGGAGTAGAATTTTTATTTCATATGTTACCTTACCGAAAATGTAAGGTATAGTAATACATACCAAATCTTTTTGCATAGAAAGATTTTAGATTGTATTTTTAGTACTCCTTTCATGTCATCTATTTTTACTCACTTTTTATATTGAGGAGTTTCATGTATTTTTATTCGTTCCATTAATTATAAAAATATATTATACATTTTATTCATTAATCCAAATAATTTTAATTATTTTTTCTATCAAAATTATCAATGTATTCCTACTTTTTCTTATACATACAAACAGATAAAAATACTCATGATGAAGGGAGTGACAAACGCAATGTACCGAAAATTCAGTATTTTTCCCGGCTCCTAACCTTCCGTATGGAGAGGACACAAATTTGTGTAGTTCCAAAAATAAGGTTCAGGCCATCTCCAGCCGTGCTGGAAAATTGAGATGGTGTATAATTATTTTCTCCTCCAACGCTGGATATCATGTTGCTAAATTCAGTGAAAACGTTGAAATCTACTATAGCTATATTTTTCAGTTACAGTTACAATAGAGTTTTTTTTTTTATTGAAATAGTGTGTATGTGTATATTTGGTTTAAATATGTGTGTGTTATAATTTATTTAAATAACTAAAAATAATACCCCTCTAAGAAGTTCACATTTATCTAGAAACGAAATTGAATTGCTTTTAAAGGTATTTTTATATTTTTAGATAATTAAAGTAAATTATAAAGGAAGTCGTGTGAGTTGTAAATGAGTGATAATTTTAAAATTAAATTGTGTTGTGGGATGCTGAATATTTTATGGGTAGAGGAGAGTATTAAAAAATAAAAATAAATATTATTATTTTAATTTTTTGTGTAAATAATGGAGTAAACTAATGGATATGAACTATTATATTGACTGTATTTTTGTCTTAAGTGTGATTATAAAATAGAGAGGTGTGTGTTGATGTAGTTAGAAAATAAATGCCTTCAAATTTTTTGAAAACACATGCTTCACACAGACATATTCATAGTATACAAAATTAATAAATAAATACTTGCTTCTTAGTTGATAAGGTATTTATTTTGAAATTTTAATGGCTTATTCTAAAGGTATTTATTTTCTGTACCAATCACAACATATACAACTACACATTATATATAAAATAATATTCTACTGTAGATTAGGAGTTTAAGAAAAGTGTCTTTTTGACTTACTTTTGGAGGCAGTGTGGTATTTTTTGGTAATAAATAGTAAATGATAAAATATGTTATGTGTGTTAAAAAGGTGATGACAAAATTGAAATTAAAGTATGATAGAGGGATATTAGTTAGTTGTTTTTTCTTTTAATGGAAGTGTGAAGTTGAATTTGAGACGGATCAAAACAATAAGTGTGAAGTTGAAGTTGGAACGGAGGGGAGGAGTAATAATCTTAGATTCATGTGTAAAAGCATATGAATATCTTACAATGGACAGATGAGTAGTATTAGGTTTATTGAAGAATCTCATAATATAAGCTGATATCAAAATCTCATATGAAACTATATGGAGTATAAATTATGTTTATTAGTAATTAAAATATATTTCTAAAATATTATGTATGATCTATTAAAAGTGAAAATTTAGAGTGTTATAATATATTTTAACAACTCATAAGCAACTATATAATAAGACAAAAACTTGAATGCACTCGGGCCCAAGCGCGCCTTTAAAATTTTGTATTAAATTGTATATCATTTAGTATAAAAATGTGTACCCTTTATTTTCTGAAGAAAAATAAAAAAATATTAATGAAAAGTGTATACCCTTTAGAACAAAAAATGTACCCTTACCCATAATACTAAATTCTAAAGGCACATGATGTGTCCCGGGAGCACTCAAGACCAACTCATATAATAATATACTTTAATAATAGACAAAGACTTGTATGAGATCGTTTCACGTAAGTACTTATGTAAATAAAAAAGTGATAACACCGTTATCATTTTCGATATAAAATATTATCATTTTTTTATACCATAAATTATTCATGAAATAGTTTACTGCATCAGTATTATTATTTTATTGTTGAAGAGCACTTCTCGTTAATAATATTATTATTTTTTATCTGTATTTGGATAGTCTCACACACAAGACTGCCCTTAATAATAAGTAGATCGTCTCAATATACTATACGCTCCCTTTGAGTGACTACTGATAAGTTTAATTTACTGATTTAAGGTGATAATTTTGATCAAATAAATTTCGTTTATAAGAAATAAAAATTGACTTTATAAATGACAAAAAAGAAATTAAGGAATCCAATCTTAAATAAAAGGGACAAAGTTATGCAACAAACCACAAAAGAAAGATGCAATAAAGCCATATATTCTTGTAGACGGTCAACAAAGCACACCAAACCCGAATGCAAGAAATGAAAAGTTGTGTAGGAATAAGTTAAGTGGTAGAAGGAATAGTGAAAAAAATTTTCAATTAAACTTGATTGATATAGAGTGAGAGCTCAAATTCTAAGTGGCATTTTCCACCGATCACCAAGGCCCTAATGGTTGGTAAACCACAAGAAATGAAAAGTCATCAAATGTGGGCAGATTCAGTGATCAATCAGTTTCAATAATAATTCTAAAAATGGAAAAAGTTAATGAAATTAAAAAATAAAATCTTTTTTTTTACACTCCACTCCACTGCACCAAAATGACACATTAGTATTTTGCTAGTTGAGGAGATGGAAACAAGAAAGAGAATCATTCTGAGAGATAGTAATTATTTTTACAGAGATGGGATAAAAATTCTTGAATGCCATTTCTGGGATTTTATGATATGATACTTACAGCCTAAAGCTTAGCATTAATTAAACAGAGGTGCAATAATTGCTAACCATTCTTGTCATTTACCATGTGTAGTAGTTTCACTACTTCCTCTCTCTCTCCTCTCATTCTCTCTCTAGATAGGACCCCTCTGATCTGATCTGAAGAGTAGTTTCAAAACATGCTCCTCTAAAGTGGCTCCCACTCCAAGAAAATCAATGAATGCTATGTTTCCCTTGTCATGGTATTTTCCATTCTGATCATTTTCCCCACAAGTGTAGACATTGGCCCTATTGTTGGCCACTGATTCAGATGCTGAAACTTCTGAGTTTGAATCCGAATACCCGGATTTATGATCCACATTTAACCCACCTACAAAATGGATCTAACTAATTACTCATAATCTAAGAAAACTAACTTCAAAAGAATATAGGCGTCATAATGTACATTAACGCCTATTTCTGTGTAACATAAGATAAATGCGCATATTTTTTTGGGACGAATACAGAGAAATAGGTGTTATATTTCTCTATAACATAAGGTAAATGCGCCTATTGTCTGGGACGAGGAAGTAATAAATAAAATACTTACCAGCATTAGTTCCAAGATTGATGAGAGAAGATGGGGTGAGGGAGAGATGGGTGCATGTTGAGACAGTAGACTCATTGTTGTTGTTGCTGGAAACAGTTGATTCTGGTGGGGTGGATGGATTTGGGAGGAGAGAGAAAGGTGGAGTGGTTTGGATGTGAGAGAAAGAGGGCTTCCTCCTTCTGTAAACAGTGTTTTGATTTCTGTGTTTTCTTGCCATGATGACATGCCAGTGATTCTTCACTGCATTGTCTGTTCTGCCTGGAAATAGCCTTGCAATCATAGCCCATTTGTTGCCATACATACTGTGTGCTGCTAAAAGCCTCTCTTCTTCCTCCTCATTGAATGCCCTCCTGTTTATCCTTGGATCCAACTGGTTGAACCATCTCAATCTGCAACTTTTTCCTACAATCAATCACACTTGTTATTACATTACAACCACTCCATTTTTGTAGTAAATAATTAAAGATTAGATTTTTAAGAGAGAGGGTACCTGATCTTCCTTCAAGTTTTTCAGCAATGTGATTCCAATTTTGTGGGCCAAATTGGGAAACCAGTTCTTTGAGCTTAGCATCTTCATGTTGCCTCCAATGGCCCCTTGCACATACCTTAGTATCACCACCATTTTTCTTGTCTGAATCAAAGCCATGGTTCAAGAAAAAGCATGGCCTTTTCATGTAAGAGAATCCATCACCATTACCATCACCAGTGGTTTCTCTCTCATGGAGGAAATCCAAGTGCAGTTGTGGGGGTAAAAAGGTCACTTCCTCATTCCCATTTCTTGATTTTCCTCTGTTCATCAGTGTTTGCAGATTCATAACAAAAAACCCAACAAGATTCAACTCTCAACTCTGCTTTGTGAGAGAAGATGAGAGAGAGAAGAAGAGAGAGATGATCAAGAAACACGAACACTCTGAGAGTAGTAGTAGCAACAAGTCATAGACAGAGGCCTAAAACCACCAACCAAATACTAGTATGAAAATGAAATACAGTACCTCTCTGGCTCACTTTCTCTCTCTTCGAATATATATATATATATAGAGAGAGAGTGTATGTATATGTATATTGTGTGTTCCTATGTATGTAGAAGAGAGGTGCGTGTGTGCATGGAAATCGAGAACCGCTCGTGTGGGTGGTGATGGTGGGGAGTCCCATTAACCACACTCTTGGACTTGGGCTCTGTAACTTACAATTATTATTTTAAAAGAAAATATTTTTCTAATTATTATTATATCCATCTCGGTTTTTGAGAAGAAAAAACAGAATCTGTTTGTCTCTTTTTCTCAAACTCTTTTTTCAAAAAGATTTTCTTTCAAACAAGAAAATTATTCAAATATTTCTTAAAAGAAGAGGAATCCTTTTTTTGTTAACTACTACTATTTAATTCAACAAATATTATATTTTCAAAATAATGTAAGAAAATACATTTTTTTACCCCAAAAAATAAAATACTAAAAAATATGTTTAAAAATTAATGATAATTTTAAACTCAAAATATATCATAAAATTAAGAAAAAATTACTCATAGGTACACACTTTGTACCCATAATTACTACTACATTGATTTAAAATATTAAAGTAAAGTATCAAACATAACCCTAAATCTATACACTTTTAAACCACAAATCCTAAACATTCACCCACCGCCGGACCACCGCCTCCGCCGCCAGTCGCTGGACCACTGCCGGACCTCCGGCAGCCTGCTGGAAAAGTCACCGGAGCTCTGTTAAAGATATCTCGATTTTCACTATTTTCTTTTAATTAATTAATTAATTTAAAATGCTTTGAATGCATCAATCTTTCCCGATTGATAATTTACTTGGAAAATTTTTAACTAATTAGATTGAAAAGTTCTCTATTTCCGTATTATTTGATTAAATTATTAAATTTATACAGATATGATAATTGAGTGTAAAGAAATGTATATATGATTAAACATGACAAGTGATTCCACATGTATCACGCTAAATTAAGATGAAGCCAATTTTCTTTTAATGAATATTTTCGATTCAAAACTTTGAAAAATAAAATAACTATCGAGCATAAAAAGAATTTTTTATCAGTTAGAAGCGTAAAAAAATAAAATTATTAATTCAAAGACTTAAAATTAAAAATAATAAATATATAAATTTACCACATAATTGAAATATTATGATAATGATAATAAATTATTAAAAATGTTTTAAGATAAAAATCAGTTATATAGTATAGTTTAATGTAGTTGTAATTACATATTTTTTTAAATGATTTTATGATTTTCAGATCTAAATTGATAGTTTTATAACTATTTTTCTGGTCTCATAATGATAGTACATGAATTTCATGCTCCAAATTGACAGTACTTTATCTATATTTCAAGTCTAAATTGAAGAAAATCTCCTAGAATATATACAAATGAGTTGGTCTCTCATGCACAATTATTCAACAGTATTATATTTTATATTAATAGGTATGCATTTTAATTAATAAATATATTATTTTTACATTGTAATGATCAACTGAAATATGAATTGTATTATCTAAGAAATTTATATTTTCTTCCAAAAAAAATAAAGGGTATGCGTTTTTATTATGTCAAAAGCTTGTGTGAGATCATTTCACGAGAAAACTTTTGTTAGACTGACCAGATGTGATCATAACACTTTAATTAAAAATGATACTTGGATTAATAAAAAATAATAGTGGAGAAGTGAATTACTTCATAAAAATTTATTGTACAAATAGAAAGTGATAAATATTTTAATAAAATGATAATTAATTAAAAAAAACATAAAAAAAAATAATATCATGTAAGACGGTCTTACACAATCGTTCCCCTTTTATTATACTTAATAATATAACATTCAATACATAAATGTATAATTTTCGAATTGGATCAGACATAAGCAATGCCAAGTTTACCTATACATTACATATATACATGTAGAAACGGATTTTAAAACTAAAAAAATTATATTATTAGAAATCCAAAACAAACGTATACACTGCTAGCTATTCAATGTTATTCAAATCTCACCTTAACTCAAAACGATCAAATTCTTGAATAATTGTCTTTTTAACGTGAAACATTATCCACGGGTACTCTTTAGTTGCATGTTTATTTGAATTCAAACAATTAGTCGTTTTATATCAAATTAAATTTGAAAATCATGGGAGTATGTTTGAAAAAGAGGAGGACCGTACGTACAAGTATAACAACTTGTGGTTACACGAAGACATGATGTTACGTGGCATGCATTAAAGTAGGTCCAACTCATCAATGCATGTACGTGACGCAACAACTTAATTGTTCTTTTATTATTAAATAAAAATAAAAATGAAAAAAAGAAATTGAGAAGTGGTTGCTATTTATGTCTGTAAAAGAGTGGAGTTGGAGGGAATTATTGTTGTAAGAAAATGGTAAAGAAGGTGACGAAAACAGTTATGGAAGAGATGATATGATATGGTCACGAGGAAGACACTGCCATATCTCTTAGCGTAACTGAATCAACAACTTCTTCTCTCCCCATCTACCATCTCCTCATCTTTGACCCTCTTTTTTACCATTTCAATCTTATTATTATTACTATTTTTTTTTCTTTCGAATTTTCTATAGTGATTTTGGGTTTAATTTGAAGCATTTATTTCGTGATTATTCAATTATTTGGTTCGCCCTTGCAAAAAAAAAAAAAAAAAGTAATTTTATCAATTTAAGTTCTGAAAAAATGATAAACTATCAACTCAGGGCATAAATTATTTTTTCTATTAATCTCGGACCTAAAATATGTAAAACTATTAATTTAAGGCTTGAATTTATCAAATATTATCTCTTACTTAATCAATTTAGGGCCTAAATTCAGGCCCTAAATTGATAGTTATACATATTTCAGACCCCAAATTGATAGAAAAAATAATTCAGGCCCCTAACTGATTGTTTATCCATTTTTCAAGCCTTAAATTGATAAAATTTCATTCTGGAAAATATTGATAGTTACTTTTTTATACATGTATTAGTATTTAAGTTAGTCTCTTGTAAATCGGGTTTATATTATAAACCCTTGTAAACACTGTGATCTTCTTAATTTAAATACTCTAGCAATACATAGTGTATAGGAGTATATAGTATTAGAAGAGGAACACAGAGTTTACATCATAAACCCGATTTACACAAGTATTTGTATTAGTACTCTACTTGAAAAGGTTCATCAACAATTAATACTATTACTCCTTTCAAAAACTTTTTAAAAAGGCTAAAGATTGTGTGTTCTTGGAACATTGTGTTCTCAAATTCCACAATTTTCGAAAATGGTACTATTTAACATTAAATGTTATACCTCTTATTATAAGATTTTATACTCTTAATTTAAAAAAAAAAAATTTAATCAAACGTTTATATTATTCATATTTCAACTGACCTTCAATGAAAAATTATACCCTTATTAATTAAAGTATTATTTAGATCAAAATATTATATTTTTATACACCTTGTATATCAGGAAATACAAGACCAACTCTTTAAAAAAACATGTATAAGTATTGAGAGTTTGATCATATAAAAAAAAGTATAAAGTAATTAGCGGAACGACTAATTTATTTTGGGTTCTATATCAAAAATTAGATTTATAAATTCCTCTTATATTTTAAAAACCTTCCATACACATACAACATCTGTAAATTATCAACCCACTCATCTAATCTTATATCTTCTCTCATCAATTAATATTTTTTTTCACTTTTGTATTCTTTATCATCTCTTCTATCTCGTTAATTTATAACTCTTACACATTAATTTAATATAAATTTTAAATTCATCATATAAAAACTCAAAACAAACCTACAGCATCACTGTTAAATTTACTAAATTTACATATTCTCGTAACAAAAATCACCAATTAGTTTCATTTAAAGTAGCTAAATATGTTGTGTTGTGGTAGTGCAGTGCAGATGAAAATAAAGACATGAATTGTCCGTGTGTTGGTGTGTGGTGTACAGTTACGTACAATTTTAGATTTTGGAAAGAAAAGTCGTGTTTTAGAGCAGTGATACAATATTCTGTTTAAGAAAGCGTAAGTTGGCTAGGTGAGCATCAAATACAATAAAGCTTCTTTGGTTTTCCAACTTTGTTATGTGTTTTCGTCAATCTCACCGTTTCACTTTTCCCCAAAAACCCCTAACACACACACGTGCGCACTTCTCCCCCGCACACAACACAATTTTTTTTTATTTTATTACTCCTTCCGTCCCGACGTAAGAGGGTCATTTGTTTTTTTGCACGTAGATTAAAGAGTATTATTATTTAAGGTGTAGTGGGTAATTGTATTAGTAGGTGTGTGAGTCCCATACTTTAATTGTATTAGAGGGGGTGTTTGAGTCTCATGTATGTAAAAAAGGAAATGAAACTCTTTGAGTGAGACGATCAAAATAGAAAAATGACTCTCTTAACCTGAGACGGAATGAGTATTTTGTAATATGGAGTACTCGTTAATATTACTACTCACTTGAACGGGCTAAGTGACTTAAGAAAAATTACTTATTTAAGAGTATAATTCAAAATAAAAAGGATAAATTGAGTAACTAAAAAAAATTAAGGCGTTGAAATGGTTAATGAAGATAAAAATTATGTTATTTGTCTACTATATTTAAGGTCGACTCAACTCGAATCAATTATATCAAACCTATGTTATTGTCGAACAAAGTGATCTTACCTTTAGTCTCATCTGAATTTCATTGTTATTAACTTATGAACATTTTGTTTGATAGTCGATTGCGCTCGAAATGAGCTTTATTTTCGGCTTTTATACTAGGCCTATAGATTTTGGGTCTCATGGGCTCATTTGCATATCAATGTCACCATGCATTGTGCCTTAATCCATATTTAAGATAGGATATAAAACTCATAACATAACATTTTAGTATTAAATGTCGTATTTTTAGTATAAAAAATTATATCTTAATATTTTTTTTTAAAAAAAGAAATCCTTATTCAAGTATTAACACAATTCATATTTTACCGATTCATTAATTAATGGAATAACACCCTTATAAATTAAATTGTGTACTTTTATAACATAATGTTAATTGAATAAAGAGATTTTCTTTTCAATACGTAAAATTTTGAAGTTACATTATTAATAAATATGCATGGTACGTTGATTATATAATACTTAAAAAGAAAAAAAAGATCATAGTGGGAATCATACATGCATATAGTTTATTATGTAATCAACCAAAGCACTTACATTACTAAAGTACACACTAAAAGTACCATATAATCCAGTATTATGGACCTTGGAACTTGGCTTGCAGGCTAAAGTCTTTATTATGACATTTATTAATTAATTAAAAAATTAAATGCGAGCTAGTACATAGTTAATTACATTAAATGACACATCAAGAGTTCAAACATTGCGGATTAATTAATATATAAATAGTTAATTACATTAATTTCTATAATGCTGACACATCAAGAGTTCAAACACTGTGATTTAATTGATTAAGTGAAAATTAACCCTCGAGCTCTGCAAATATTTTATTACACAAAGCTAACACTTAAAAATACCCAAATTTTTTATGCTGCATTTTTTAAAAGTACAGCAGAAAAAATAATGTTACACAAAGAAATACTAGCTAGCTATACAAACTAATGTATTAGATTCATCACTTAATTCGCATACCACTTATATAATTAGTGGTATAAAAAATAATACTAAAAAAATTACATTAAAACTTTTTTTTATTGGAAAATAAATATCATTATGGATGCTGGAAACAACCAGCATTGGGTGATGACAAGATGAACTCTGGAGGAGAGTTCCAAGAAGATTCACTAATTACATTATGTTTTGCAAAGAAAGCTAACTCATGAGCAACAAGATTAAATGCTCGACTAACCCAACAAAAAGAAAATAGATTGTAGACAAGGCATGAGATTCCAAATATCGCTTAAGATGGGGATGACAGCAACTGGGCAGTCAACTTCATTCAAAGCACTGAGTAGGACTGTGGAAGCATCACTGACAAATGAAAGAACAGAGTGCTTGCGGGATATGGCCACCTCGATAGCTAGTCGGAGGGCTAGGAATTCAGCCACTTCAGGATCAACAATACCTTCAAACTTACGAGCTACACCATAACAAAAAGAATTATCTGAGTTTTGGACAAAAATACCAACTCCAGCACAAGAAGATCTACGCGAGATAGCTCCATCAAAGAAGATAGGCAGTCCTCCATTAGGGGCTTGTAGCTGCAAAGAAGATAAAGAAGAACTTGGTCTCTCAGGCCAATTCATGGCACAACGATGATCAGAAAGAGACCGTGAGGCTGCAATAACAATATTCAATGGTTCAGTTTTAACTTGTTCAAACAAAAGTTTGTTCCTTGCGAACCAAATAAAGTAGGCAGTTATAGCAAACATTTCAGTCCGATGGGGTTCTCCTTCTAGGATAATGTCTTTAAACCAAAGGTTGGCTTCCGGTTGTTGTAAGTGTTGTACAAACTAGAGAAGACCACAGTGTATCCAGGTGTTTATAGCAAGCCCACAATGAAAGAAGATATGTGTTGCTGTCCCATTCAAAGAAGAGCAGAAATTGCAGGTAAGATCAGAGGAAATCCTACGCATACACAGGTTATCTGCAGTTGGGAGACTATTGGTGCAACATCTCCATAAGAAATGCTTAATGTGTGGTGGGAGTTGAGCTTCTATAGATGTTTCCATACAGGGTGTATACCCGAACTGGAAGACGCAATGGGATGAGATGGGAGAGAAGCTATACCTGTATCCATAATTTTGTGTTAAGAAGATTTCACCGAAAATTTTCCATTTCTGGAAAAAGCCAAATCAAACGATCAGGGGAAAATTTGTTACTAAGAAGGATGGAGAATATTAGGTCAGTTTCATCTGGGTCAAACATTTGTCTCACGAGATCTATGTTCCACGAGTTTAGTTCATTATCGATCAAAGTGGCAACCAAAGTGGAGTTCGAGCAAGGAAGATGGGTTCTGCGAACTGTGAAGCTTGTCTGTCGAGGGAGCCAACGGTCATGCATAATGCTGGTGTTTGCTCCAGAAAATATTTGATGCCTATAGCCCAAATTCAATACTTTCCTTCCTTCAAGAATACTTCTCCATGACCATGTGGGGTTGTGTCCAGCATTAGCCTATAAAAAAGAGTTAGATGGGAAGTATCCGGCTTTGAGAAGTCTAGAAAGTAAAGAATGTGGCTGAGTGAGGATACGCCATCCTTGTTTGCTTTAAAGAGCCATATTGAAAGCCTTTAAATCCCGAAAATCGAGGCCTCCATTACTTTTGCCAATAGACATATTCTTCCATTAAACCAATGAGATTTTCCTCTTATCTCCCTTCATTCCCCACCAAAATTTAGAGATCATGGATGTGATCTCACTAATCAGCCCTTCAGGAAGTTTGAAGTAAGTCATTGCATAAGAAGGAATGGCCGGGAGAACTGATTTAATAAGAACTTCCTTTAACTCTTTTCCATTCGTGCCTGCTCAAGAAAGAAGGCCAATTGCACAATTTTCCATCATGGATTAGGGAGCCTAAATCTGATCTCCAACACTGTTTAATAACATTCTCGCATTCTTTTGATTTAATCCAAAGTGCCTCAAATCTGAATAGTTTTCGGTGTTTCAATCTGGTTGCTTTTGGGGGTTGATCTCCAAATTGTAGGTGGATGATGGAGTGGTCTGAATGGAAAGTAGGAATGTGGGTGTTCTTATGCCACGGAAAAGCAAAAGAGAAAGCAGGATTGCACGTGTACCGGTCTAGACGAGCTCTTTGAGTGAAATGAGAGATCAATAAGTGCTGCCAAGTGAAAATATCACCATTGAATCCCATATCAGAGAGTGAACATGAATCAAGAGCCTGACGGAAGTGTTGGACTTGCCAATTTGGGCGAGTTCCGCTACCCTCAAATTCGGATTGAACAAGGACTTCCATTAAAATCCCCGAAACATAACCAGGAAGTGTGAGGCTGAATGGAGAGAGATTTAAATGCATTCCAAGCATCTCTTTGTAAGGACACCTTAGGTTCACCATAAACACCAGTGACACGAATCGATTTGTCAAATAAAATAACATTTATGTCAATCATTCTGTCTGAGAAACTACGAAGTGTAACATTAATTTCTTTCTTCCAAAGGAAAGCCAAACCACCACTACGCCCCCGAGAAGGGACTGAGATACCAAAAACTCCGAGTTTACACTTGAGACGATCAATAGTATAATAATCACACTTAGTTTCACATGGAAAAACTAAGTCGGGAGACTTGAGGCAAACGAAGTCGCAGAGCTCTTGAACTGTAGCAGGGTTCCCAAGCCCCCTACAGTTCTAGCTAATGATACTCATTGAGTTCAGCGGGACTGGGATGAAGTACCAGTCGCCACCGTTTGAGTAGGTTGATCAGTGGAAGCTTTTGCCTTTTTTATTAGCTGAATAGCAGAAGAAGGAGCATGATCAGATTCACTTTGTTTCCGTTTAGTGGGAAGGGATGTGTTTTATTTAGGAGAGGGGGAACTACGAGCCCGATTGCCCTTGCGAGTATACTTTTTTGTATGGTTTTAGTGAAGGTTTCAAGGTGAATATGAACAGGGTAGAGGAAAGGGTTATTGAATTCCATGGGAATAGAGAGAGTAGTGGAGGTAGAGAGCTCATTTATTGGAGTGGACGAAGTAGTAGCAGTGGATGGAAGTGTAAGATTAGAAGAAAGTGGAGTAGTAGATGGAGATGGTATGATATCAGAGGGAGCAGATGGGGTGCTAGGATTCTGGAAAAGAATAATACTTGACTCTTTTGAGGAAATAAGACTGTGTGGATCATAAGAAGTTGAGGGTAGAGGGTTGGAATGAAGAGTGTGAGATGAGGTGGTAAGTGGATGGGTCTGGTAATTTATACCAACTTCAGATTTGGATTGAGGATAAGTAAGCGACTTAGGTGAAGAAATTGAAATTGAAGGGGAGGATGGTCCTGTGAGGAGGAGTGGTGGAGGTAAAAGATCAGGTGGATCTTGTGGGGAAGAGCAAGGGGGAGAGTCAGCAGAAGCAGTGTTTTGGGGTGATAGGTTGGCGTGAGGTGAGTGTTGTTTATGAGAAGTTTTTGGAATAACAGAGGGAGCAAGAGAGGCTCGTAGCCAAGCACCGAATGGTAAGGGATTTTGGTTGGGGTTGGAGGAGTGGAGTTTGGTGTCACAGTCCCGATCAGTATGACCTATCCTTCCACAAAAGTAACAAAAGGCTGGGAGTCTCTCGTATTTCAAAGAGCAGCGAATAACACTATTTTTGTGAGTGATGCATAGGACTCTTCTAAGGGGTTTAGTAACATCAATTAGGGCTCAGATCCTAAGAAATTTACCAATCAAGTTGTTGTCAGGGCCGCCTTCAGTTTCAATAAAAGAGCCTATTAAATCCCCTGCCAATTTAGCAAACTCGACGGACATAAGGCCTAATGGAAGGCTAGAGATCTGAATTCAAAAGTGGGAAAGATCAAATTTCATTTTAGCAGGAATGGATTCATTAACAGCCCTATGAAGAATAAGAAGATGTCTATCAAAAGACCATAGGGTACCCTTTTGAACCCTGAGCATATCCGTTTCAGACTCAAAGGAGAAGAGCATGATATTATCATCCAACAATTTGCAGGTAGGAGATTTTTTTGGTTGCCATAGATTTCGGAACATGTTTTCTATGTCTCGGCCAGCCAAGACACGTGGGGCAAAGACTTTACCAATCAAGCTATGAGATTCATGAATGTTGAGGGAAATTTCTAGGCTGATTATAAGAGGAGTTTGTTCTTCTGTGTCAAGTGAGAGATTTGCATAGAGATCCTCTATAGAATCAGCCATGGAAGTTAAGGAGGGATGAAGAGCAAAGAAGAGAAGGAGGGATGAAGAGCAAGATCCGAAATGGGTTCCACAGACAATATGCACTAAACTGATCAGATTTCCACCAAGTCGCAAGATCCTGAAAACAAGCTACAAAATACACCAAAAGAAAAGCAATAATATAAGAACAGGAAAATGAAGAAGAATGACGGTAGAGAAAGACCAAAAACCCTAAGTAGGACAAAGCACTAAGGGAGAACTCCAGAGGAGAAATTCATAGGACAAAGCACGCAAAAGTATATATAAAGGAGGAATTATTGTGTGGAATTGTTGCTCTATAATATAATCGTTTCATATACTATCATAACTTTAATTTTAATTCTAAGATTTAGTGTTCATAATTCTTAAAGATATAATTTTATTTTCACAGTTATAATTTGTGTAATATAGTTTTATTTTTATCCTTATGATAATTTGACACGTCCCAATTTAATTTATATAAAATAATCAAATTTAAAAGTGATTTTTTTAAAAGTTAAAATAAAACAATCGTCTTCAAAATCATGATAAAAATTAAAGGGGAGTTTAATTAAACCATAATTAGAATTTAAACCTACATTTTTAAAATTAAGTAGCAGAAGTCTTTCGGTGATTTGTGCGTAGTGACAATTCATTAGTGATTTTTCACACATTTACACTTATTTAATTTAAAACAAGTAGTACTTAAAGTTGCATCCAACCCCTTCGACCCATCATTCGCCTCGTCGTCTATGTCATGTCATCTGTAGAAGGAAAATATAGGGGGGGTGAGCACACGGGAATGTACTCATTGGGGGATTTACTGTTAGATTTCACAACTGAAAATGACTTCATCTCTTGAGAAATGAACCTCATGAACTTAAAAAAATAAAGGGCATGAACCCATAGTCAAGTCGTCTGGAAGCGCTCATTATTTAATACGTCAAGTCACTCGAAGGTGCTCATTATTTAATACGTCAGGTCACCCGAAGGTGCTCATTATTTAATACGTCAAAGTCATGCAAATGCGTCCGTCTTTTCTTATTGGCAATAATGCCAACTATACGTACAGATTCCCGGTATTGGAAATTAATCCATGGAACCTTAACCATATTATGATTAACGAGATCTAACCATAAAGTGGAAGCATACCTTAATCCAGGAGTTGTATGGACCGAACACGAACTTGGAGATTAGTAGGTATTGTGGTTTTCCTCAACTAAGCCTCCTTATTCCTTATGGGAACCGTAGTAATCTCTCCCGATGGGGAAAATGGAAGACCATGTGTGGCTTAGTGTATTGGGGACCATAACCTGAGAATTTTTATATACTATACAATTGGGCCACCCATAATCACCCAGTCATGTAGTATTGGGTATCTACTCAATTGACCCATATTAATATTATTATAGCCCATGAACTTTTAACCTTAATTGGATCACTTAATTAAGTCCATAAAATAATTGAATAGCTAATATAATTGCATAATAATATATTGTCTACAATTAGACTATTTTGGAAATTAAAAATTTTCAACAATCTCCTACTTGGGCTATATATTTCTCAAAGCAATTATATCAAGAGTCCTTAGTTGCGCAACTTTATGCTATTTCTCTTCAGGCTATACTTAACAATCTGATCCATCTCATATACTAATATGGAACTACCATGGCATTCACCACATTATAAATCGTGGTTAAATCCCGACAATCACCAATATCAATATACTCAATGACATAGATCAAATATGGTGAGTAGCATGGAAATTACATGTCAAATGTGATCAACATCATGTCTATTTCCAACTGGTTCAACTTTATTCCTTAGTAAGATCAATCCATAATATAAAATATTACAAAATGAAAAATTAACTTAAGTGAATTCACAATGAATTCAAAACCAACTTAATTCTGCAGAAAACCGAATTATCCAAATTAAAGTGTCTTGAAAACTTTAAAGAACAATAAATATAGACTCTCACTGAACCAATGTATTCTAAAACATATAACACCCACATAAGTAGCTAGCTCATAAAATTGCAGGGCGTTGAATACATAATTGGTGGATCCATATTTAGAATCTATCATAATATGCTCTTCTAAAATTTTATCTACACAAAACACTTTCTTTAACAACCAAGAATTCTATGTCAATTTATTTGACTTATAAGTATTCTTGTCATATATAATTTACTGCAAACAAACTGTCACAATAAACTATACGTGACAAAGTTTCACAACCTTTATTTCATGTCTGAATGCCCCTTAGTGTGCTACTGATTCAGTTGTCATGGTTAATAAGCTAGAGTGTTTGCTTAATATTTTTACTTGTATAGCTCTCTAGACCAACAGAAGATGTAGCCTGAAGTGGATCTTATACTGTATTGGCATCCAACAAACTCAGGATCAAAATTCCTTATGATCTCTAACAAATCTGATCTCTGATGTGCAAGCATGTTATCATTAATTCTCTGTAAATACTTTATAAAGATCCACACTAAATTTACTTAAATGTCTACTTAATACACCAACAACAGAAGCCAAATTAAGTCTTGTACATAACTCATCATACAACAACTTCCAACAATCAAAACATATAGAATATTTCTACATTTTTTAAATCTTTAGTTTAACTTTAGGGCACCTTATTGAGACTGCACTTATCTCCTTTAGTTTAACTTAAACATTCTCCCACTGAATCACATAAACATCTACACTTGTAACAAAACCAAATGAGACAATTACCTCATGATGATACTTGTGATTCCAATATGGAAAAACTTACATGAATGTATAGATAGATTTATTTTTAGTTCTTAAATTGTTGAAATTGTATCATCAATGTTACTATCAAGAAATTTATCTTTACATCTATCTAATATATGATTCAAGATCAAAATGTGCTACTAATGTCACAATTATCTTAAAACAATGTCTTCCTTCCCTTTTGAGTATAATCCTTTATCAAGATGCAAACCTAATCATCTTGTATTGATTTATACTCATAACTTATAGCATTAACCCACTTCGAGTATTTGGACCTTACATGGCTTGATGAACATTGTTTGAATGTTCTACCATTAATTCTATAGTGTCCTTATTATTTAAGAGAAAAACTACATAATTATCTGAATTGTCTTTCTCCCAACTCTAGTGGTTTTCTTAGTGACATTAATTCTTGAGGTTGTTGAATTTGTTATCCTTAAATATTATTGACATTGTCCTATCGATATTCTAAATTTGGACATTCTTAAAAGCATAAGTAGGGGTCTAATAGACTCCTCTTCAAAGACAATGTCTCTAATATTATTCTTCCCCCCAAATCAATATCCTCAAAGAATACCGTATTACCCGTCTCAAATATTGTCCGATTAATTGAATTATAAACCTTTATCTTTATTCATAATCAATAAAGTAGCTTGTATTTATTTCAGTCCAATTTTCTTTAGTAGATCCCAATGATCTAGCCTTAGTTGTGGACATCACCATATGTGAAACTCAAAGAGTTCTCACAACTACTTTGGTTGGAACTTTATTGAGACCATAAACTGCAATCTTTAGTATTTCTCTCATTAGTAATCATATATTGTGGAGTTCAATCATATCTTTTAACTACACCGCAACACCATTCATGCTAAGTAATGTTAATGTGGTATATTATAAAACAATTCTACAAGCCTTTAGGAGTAAATAAAAGGATGTACTTTAGTTGTCTTTAGCAGCTTTCTTAATGGTTTTATCGTCCTTATACTTTATTGAAACTAAGTTTATTAGGAACCTACTAGTCTCATCTTTATTTTTGAAGTTATCATCATGTATGATTTTATTGTTGATATAGATTAAACTTAATTAGCAGACTTCTTAATTGTACAGAGAATTATTGTAAAATAATTTATCGTGCTTGCATTAAACTTTATAATCTTCAAATTTTAAATAATTTAGAATCATCTTGAGGATTCGAGCACAACATTAGTACCAAGTCTTTGGACAACAATACTAACTCGTAAGTGACACCCTCTACGTAGTAGTCAAATACTGACAGTAAAACTGTCAAGCAATAGCCTTCCTTTGGGCCCACTTATTACTCACATGTTAAATAAATAATTGTCACGTATTCACCACCACATGTGCTTGTGTATTTCTGCCAAATATTAATCTATCTTTGGGCCAATCAATACTCGCATGAAGATACACTTGTACATTATTATTAATTGGGGACCCATCACAAGACACCTTGTGCAACATTAACCTCGTCTATGGATAAAAATTAACTGCAGGGGTAATCTTGGGGTAATAATCAAGTACTGATAATAAGTTTTGTCAAACAAAAGTATATCTTTGGACCGACTAATGTTCACAAGAACAATTCAAAATAATTATCACATACTTATCATCACATGTGTGTTATTATTCTGTCAAACTGTGCCTACCTATTGGCCGAACACAGAACACATAAGTAATTCCACTCCCATCTATGTAATTTCAATAAAGTCCAACTCCACACACAGAGGATGCTATGGTAACGTGATGCTTTGATTGACTAGATTGAAAAACGACTTGACCAATTAAACAAATATTAAAATAAATATTTATGTTTAATTGAACGACATTAAAAAATGTCTTCTCAAATTTAATTTAATTAAAATTCTCAAACTATATGAGAATATTTGATGATTCCCACATATTTAAAATTAATGAAAGATTTCTTAATTAAATTAGGGATTTCGAATCCTAATTTAGAATAAATTAAATAAGGCAAATATCCTTTTATAAATAATTTGAATACACGTATAACATCCAAATTAATAAAATAATAACAAGATTACCGCCATATCTAACTTTATCACCATAAATTAATAAATTTTCACTCAACACGATAAATCCATGAATATATATATATATATATATATATATATATATATATATATATATATATATATATATATATATATATATATATATATATATATATATATATATATATACTCACAAATTCATAATCCATGTGCATATTAATTTCTCACCTTAATTAACAATTTGTATTAATATGCAATTCCCACCTTTAAATTAGTCAATCAATTAATTAACTCAAATGCATTGACTGCTAAATACAAAAAACTCATGATATCATATCAAGATGTCACCACCAATTATTATTCTCAATAATTATAAAAACTATTATTACTAATTAGAAATGCATAATGTATATGGTGACATGACAATAATTAATAGTGAAACTTTAATTAATGATACATTCATGTATCAATTGTCACTCACTGACTCTTCCATTAATTATATATGTGGACGAGATTCAATAATAATAAATTCAGAATTCTATAATCACATACAAATCGAGTCATGAGTAATCCAAATCATCAAATTAGCACGAATGTGAACCGAAGGCACATATTATCAAGAATGAATTATCTTAGGCAGTGAGAATTAATCATCAACTGAATACATCACCGTTATGTGACCCCAAAATTAATGAGTTATATCATTAACAATTGATCATTAGACAGCCTCTAAGAATTAAATGAGGACACCGAAATTGAATGTGGCAATAATCAAACATATGATTAAAAAAAATTCAATTTCATCAAATCTCAGAAAATCATATATATGGTGGCTCTGATACCACTTGTTGGAAATTAATCCATGGAACCTTAACCCTATTATGATTAACGAGATCTAAATGTAAAGCGGAAGCATACCTTAATCTATGGAGTTGTATGGACGGAACACGAACTTGGAGATTGGTAGGTATTATGGTCTTCCTCAACTAAGCCTCCTTATTCCTTATGGGGACCGTAGTAATCCCTCCCGATGGGGAGAAGGGAAGACCATGTGTGGCTTAGTGTATTGGGGATCATAACTTGGGAGCCTTTATATACTATACAACTGGGCCACCCATAATCACTCAGTCATGTAGTATTGGGTATCTACTCAATTGACCCATATTAATATTATTATAGCCCACGGACTTTTAACCTTAATTGGATCACTTAATTAAGTCCATAAAATAATTGAATAGCTAATATAATTGCATAATAATATATTGTCCACAATTAGACTATTTTGGAAATTAAAAATTTCCAACACCCGGCCCACCGGTCTTAGGTAAAGTTATACTTATCATGCATATTCACTCACATCAATTAATGTAAATCACGTTCAATATAAAAATCGTAACAGTAAGCCCACCTTTTCAACGAAGAGTCACACAAGAATAAGATTTAGGGTAGAAGTTGAGGACGAGCGTTGTCGTTGCTTGTTTCCCTCGCAACCTCCATGCCTTCAAAATTTTTAATTTTTTCTTAGCATATAATTAAGTACTATTTATTTAGAAATTATTATGATAATTTCTAAACTTATATGAAAGAAATGTCCCTAAGACATCACTCATCTAAATTTTAATATTTAGATCACATCTAGAAAATTTTGTATATTTATTATAAAAATAATTATTGATTACTAAAGAATATTTAAGTTTTGGGAATTCTTTAATGGTTTTACATAAAAATAAAACTTTATGGAATAAATCACAAGTACAAGAATTAGTATAAGGATTATGAGGTAGGATGTTGTCATGTTCGGAAATTTGGTTATAACTCTCTAAACTCTTATTGACTTCAAAAACTATTTCGTATGGACATATTAGACATATAAGGGAACACTTTCATATATAATCCTTTATGTAAATCTTTCGTTTCAATGGCCAACGAAAAAGAAGAAGTTTAGTTTGATTTTCCCGTAGGCAGCACTGCCACAGTTTAGTAAAACAGTCATAGCTTTCATTTGGATAAATATTTTCAAAAGATATTTTACAAAAGTATAATAGACACATAGATGAACAACTTATATTTTGAATGTTTTGGCAGATTCATCCGATTTAAGAAAAAAGTCCCTGCAGTGTATCTACACTATTTTTACCCTTTGGTACATACAACTCCTAATGACTAGGTATTTCTTTGAAATTTTGATACATATGTTTATAATATCACGCATCACATTATATTTTAAAATTTATGAAGATATGTGTATAATTTTATTTTATTTATTATTATTACTATTTTTTATTAAAAATTCTCTACGCATTTAAAAAGAATAAGGAATCTACACCTCACTTGTATTTTAACAATGCGTTCTGATCTTTTTATTTTAACATTTACCTCACGAGTTTGCGGTAGGACAAACATAACTTTTTTATTACCATATATGTAAAAATGAAAATAATATAGATTTAGGGAAAATTACAGAATATAAAGAACCCGCAACTAATATCACTCTTAACATATTAATTAATCTCAACTGGTTTTAATAAAACAGTATTAATTTAAACCAAACCAAACCTAACCTAACATACTTAATCTCATATCACGGTAGGAGTTATAGACACAAAATCAAACTTCAATATACCTAATCTAATAATATCATATAAGAGTTACAGATACAATGTCAGACTTCAACATGCATAAACTAGTATCACATAGATCACACATATGCTACAAAAGATACAAAATCAAATTTCAACATCCATAATCTGATAATATCATATAAGAGTTACAGACACAATGTCAGACTTCAACATGCATAAACTAATATCACATAGATCACATATGCTACAAAAGACACAAAATCAAATTTCAAAGTATCTAGCTCCCATCTTCACATATTATAAATCAAACCCCAACATATCACAATCGATTTCCCTCCTCATTTCACATGGTTTTTTTTGTGTGTATACATACATGCCATGTTTCATTACTGCCTTCAATAAATAAATAAGGCAAGAGGATTACCTTTGTTGGTTGAGACGGGTCTTTGTTAGTACGATAGATCCTCTTCTGTTATCACATAAAATTTAAAAGAAAGATTTTTGAGTTTTTTAATGGAGTGATATTACTCTAAAGGGAGGATGAGGGTGTAAGGATGCGTCGAAAAACTCACTTACCTTAGCGTCAGACAGAGTGAGAGTAGGGTTACACACTTAACACTCTGAAGCTTTTTGTGTGAGTTTTTTTTTTTTGAAAGGGATTAGATCCTCCTCTGAGTGTGAGATATGCAGTACTTGAGATATAAAATTTGGATGAAAAGTAGAGAAAAACAATATTTGAAAGACCACGTTTATCTGAAGAACAGATGCGTATGGAAAGAAAAAAAGTAGTGGGAAGTGATAGAAGAACTGTTGAGAAGTGAAGATAGGAAAGATGCGAAGGTGAAATGTGCGGCTGGAGTGGTTAATGAGTTGAATGAAGGTTGAAGTATTTATTATAAACAAATCTTTTGTTGTTTTGCAGGCCACCGCCCATCGTCCAGATTCTTAAGTTGTAATGATGTGATTCACAATCATTGTTGTAAAGTAAGATTTTCTCAAAGAATATTAAGCGTCTCTGTAAAGTAATATCTTCTCTTCTGATGAAAGGATATTGCACAGATTTTATTTGTCGTTGCATGCGTGGCTGTATGTAGTATGCTTATTCTTTTTATTATTATTATTATTATTATTATTATTATTATTATTATTATTATTATATCCTATTATTAATGATTATAGGATATTTGCTTGAATGTGTATATTTTATCAATACTACTATTTATGTACAATTATATATATATATATATATATACATTTATTTTACTATAGACTCAAATAAATATTTATGTGCAAAAATAAAGGACTGTTACATAATTCATGTAAATAAATGACGTAAAGTATATAACTTGTTAGCAAAATGTCACTTTTCAAATAAATAAGGACGACAATAAAGACATAATTGCAGTATTTGTTGAATAGAATAGGGAATATGATCATGTCTAAATTATATTTCACATGACATAATCTTTAACCTCTTCACTTTTTCTTCTAAAAGAAATTAATTGGCATTGAAATCCTAAACAGGGTTTAAAATTTCCGAAAATATCTACGATATATTCGTATTTGGAGAATACCGATATCGATATTGGGGAAAAAAATATATCTTTTCTGATGTGGAGGATATATCAGGAAATATCGAAAAAATATCGGTAACAATATCGATATTGATTTGCCACAATTTAAATCTTTTCAGATGTCGAGATATATCGAGAAAATATCGCTAAAATATTGAGGATATATAAAAAATATCGAAAACTTATCCATATTTTTATGAAATTTTTAATGATTTTTTATCTTACTTTTACCAACTAAATACAAATTTTTTCATTAGTTTGATCAATTTTAAATAAATAAATAAATAAATAAATAGAGCAACATTTGCATGAAATTATTAAGACTATTTTATTTTATCTAATTAATTATCACTTATTATCACCCTTCATTAAAATTATTATTATTAAGTAAATGAAGAGTTTCATTTCATGTGCACAGTGTGATAGTATACTCTGATTAAAAATACAATTATTTTGGTATATTCCATCGAATTGAAATGGAGGGAGTATTTCATTGGTACATAACAACACTATTGGCGCATTCAGAACTATGTTCAGAATTTCTATAATTCGATGAGCTGATACTAATATTTTTAGATAAATATGACATCACATATTTTATATTTGAGCATCATAGATTATCATTTTGGTATTAGTTATTAAGTATTGTATGACTTTAGACTATTTAAATATATTGTAATTGATTTATTTATCATATTTTATGAGTTTTATTGAAATTTTAAATTGTATATATATTAAATTTAGTTAAAATAACATCAAGATAACCCTAATTACAATTTTCTCGTCAAGCTTGTCGACGATGTACTGCCACTGGTGCACCAGCTGCACCGCAGTTTTTGACGTTCTGGTGAAGTTGAAAACGGTTACTGTCTCCGGGACAGTAACAAACGTCACCTTGAATTCCACAAAAAAAACTGGTTCCTCCACCACCGCGGATGGCCCAGAACATATCCTCCCTCATGATTGTTCTGTTCAGGAATTCTCTGTCCATGTTGGTGAGCTTGGCGTCGATGATGTGATCCGCTGCGATTGCATGTCGACGATGAAGAAGGGGGATTCTGATGTGTAGGAAAGACCAAGGTTTAAAATTTTTGGAAATATCCACGATATTTTCACGATATATCTGTATTTGGAGAGTACCGATATCGATATTGGGAAAAAAGATATATCTTTTCTGATGTCGAGGATATATCAAGAAATATCGAAAAATATTGGTAACAATATCGATATCGATATCGATTTGCCACAGTTCAAATCCTTTCAGATGTCGAGATATATCAATAAAATATCGAGGATATATAAAAAATATCGAAAACTTATCCATATTTTTTTGAAAATTTTAATAATTTTTTATATTATTACTTTTACCAACTAAATATAAATTTTTTTCATTAGTTTGATCAATTTAAAAAAAAAATAAATAGAGCAACATTTGCATGAAATTATTAAAACTATTTTATTTTATTAATTATCACTTATTATCACCCTTCATTAAAATTAAAATGTATATATATATATATATATATCTTTTAAAATAAAATATTGTACTCTTGAATGCCTAGATGCCCACCAACTCATATATAATTCTACGTTTACAATTCCGTTTCCACGCTCACAAGATATCAACTCATATATAATTTGCATTTTTTTTATAGGGTTTAGATCGAAGAAGGTGCATCCAAAAATATGTGTTTCCATGGATATACCTAGGTGGGACTAGCAAGCAAGACATGAATACAATTAACTCCTAATCAAGATCTTTATAAATATATATTTTAATGCATGTTGATTAATTCTTCCTTGTAATCTAGGATTAAACAAAACAAGTATGTCAGTTTTTGTTCCTCTTGTTCTTATCATCACACCCCTCAATATTTCATTTCCAAGAACTGAAACCGACCATTAATTTATTAATTAAATCTAGGGTTTTATACATATATTAATTAACTGACTAGCTAGCTATAATGTGTCCAAAATTAGGTTTGAAAATCTTAACAAAAGGGGATGTACTTATCATTAAATCCAACTAAAAAGATTAACTCGAAACAATGTCCTTATAATAACACTAATTAATTAAAAAAAAAAAAGAGGAAACAATGTGATTGTCCACATAATATGCCAATTAAAAATTAGTATTAATTTTGGTTGTTACGAAACTAATACTCTTGTCTTATACTTTAACGACATTATAATATACTCAATAATGTTGCGTAATTATTCCATCGACGTAACCATAATATACATTAATTAATCCACGACATTAACTAGGTTTCACTATGTCTAAACTGTTGTCATTATCATGTTAGTTATTCCCATTTGGGTATTAAAAATTGTTGATTAAATTTCGTAGGGGTATCTCACACAGTTACACCGACTACTTTTTCTTGTTTCTATATAGAGAGTATATATATACTGTTAAATATCTATGTAGTGGAGTATTATTTTAGGTAAAGTTTGAAAATGACTGATTGAATTTAATTGTTTTGACAAAGCATGTCACATTTCAATTTTTTTGTCTATTAATATCTTTGTCGGTGAAAATAATCCTTGAGAGTAGGCTTTGTTTCATTATTTCATACATCCAAGTTCAATAATAATACTAATTACTTAAAAAAAAATAGTGTTTAAATTCAGTAAATTACTCCCTCCAACCCATAGAAATTGGTATAATTTTTTTTTGGCACGGAGATTAAGAAGTATAATAATTTAATGTAAAGTGGAGTAAAGTGAAGTGAGAGAAATAATATTTAATGTATAGTGAGTAGTTGCATTAGAGATGATATGTGGGGCCCATGAGAATAGATTAATTGTTTTTTGTGTGGGTCCATGTATTAAAAAGAAAATGTGTCAACTTTAGTGGGACAAACCAAAAAGAAAAGTGTGTCAACTTTTATGGGATAAAAAGAGTATAAATTTTGAAAAAAGTGGAGTAATTTGTACATGGACAAATTGTCTCGAGAGATTAAAAACACTGAGTTAATTAGTGGAGTATATTATAGAGATCACTTGGGTGACCCCGTGATCACCCCACCCCCTCATGTGAGAGGGTCATGGTTGATCCCGTGGTCACCAAGAATTACCCTATATTATATACATATCTTCTTTCTTTTAAAGAAAATATTTTTCATTTAATTTCTTGAGCCTATGGAATTGATTCATATGCAATTGAATCAGAAATTGGATCACTTTTACATATAATAAAGTTTGTGTATATATAACAAAGACTTGCTCACGGAATTAGTGCTGTAACACTAAAAAGACTGTTTTTTACCAACGGAATATTTCGTTGTAAAAGTCTTAATTTCATTGTTAAATTGGCTTACCAACGGAATCCGTTGGTAAAATTCCGTTGGTAAAGCGGTGGTTGGTAAATTTTTTGCAACGAAAAATCAATTCCGTTGGTAATCCGTTGCTAATAATTCCGTTGGTAATTTATATAATGATTTCCTTGGTAATCCGTTGATAATTATCAACGGAATGAATTTCGTTGCTAAAATAGAGAATAAATCCGTTGGCATTCCGCTGCTAAAAAAATGTCATTTTTGTTGTTAATCCATATGATAATTACCAACGGATTGAATTCTTTTGGTAAATTCGATTACTAAAAAATACTTTTTTTGTAGTGTAAGACGAATAAGAAGTGATAACATTTTTTATAAAAATTAATATAAAAATAATAAAAAATGATAACTATTTTGTAAATTATTTTATAAATAATTTATAGTATAAATAAAAAGTAATAATTAATATATTTATCAAAACGTAATAATTAATTAAAAAAAATTGTGTCACAATATCTTACAAATATAAACCAATATATAGATGAGTAATAGCTTCTCATGCAAAATTAATTGTGGTACTCTTCATGATCTAATTCCAAAAAAGAAAAAAAAAACCCTCATTTAAAATCGTTTCATACATTCATTTCCCTCTTTTCCAACTAAATCTTAAAGACTTAGCCATAAAAAAATACAAATTCACGAGTACCATAAAAAATATACATAAAAAAAACCCTCATTATTGATATATATATGACTATTAAAGATATATTCACTTTAATTAATGGAATACAGAAGCATCTAAAAGGGGATAAAAAAAAAGTAGAGTCCAAATTCATGCATTGTGAAATCTTTCTACGTTATTCATCAATGTGCTTGTCTTCACTACCACTAAAATGTCAATTAATGTGACTTTTTTTATTGTTTATTTTTCTCCAAAATACGGAGTGAAATTAAGTCAATATAAATTGATCATGCGCATAAACTTTGCGGCAATTTGTTTTGTCACATGTCCAAATTAAAATGAAGCTTATATATGTGTCGAATATAAATCAAACCTAGAGAAAGTGGTCCATTAAAAAGTTTGAGTTGGCAACAAATTATATAATGATTAATAGAGACAATTCTGCAGCTTTATTTGAAATTTAGGAAGGATGTATGCAGCAAATAATATCCCTTCATTTTATAAGTTTTTATTAATAATTCAAGAGAGAGGTATATATATATATAAGTTAATTACATAGTCGATTTATTTTAGACAAATTTCATATTAAAATATATCTATGGATTGTTAAAGTACTTTTTCTTAAGTGTAATTCCTATATATCTAAAAATGAAATGAATATTTTGTAATGAGACAAACTAAAATAACAATATGAATATTGTTAGAAGGAATGGAGGGAGTAATAAAAATGAATGTTTGGTCATGCCTAAATATACACTCGTTGAGCCCAACTTAAATTATATATATATATATATATATATATATATATATATATATATATATATATAATAAATCATTGAAGTAGTTACTTTTTAACAAGCTCACCCCATTATCAATTTCTGAATCTGCCATTAGAAATACGTAAGGATGTATGATGGGATGATCACATGATGATGCATGCATGTACATTATCATCACTAAAGCGATATGTTATGCGATCATCGATGGCATGATGTGGGAAGTAGCCATGCATGGGTTCATTGTAACCATGCATGTAATAGTTGTATGACCATTTGAATGTGGACTCATCTAAATATTGAGAAGCATATGGATGATATTCTGAGTCATAAGGGAATGGCCAAAACTCTGCTTTTCTCCCTGATCTTCTCACCACTTTTAGAACCCTCCTCTTGTCTACATACCCTCTTACTACTACCTTTTGCTTCTCCATGTCGATTTCCATCCCGTCTACGCCTGCATCACGAAACGCATTTTGTGAGACGATTCACACAAATATATTAGTATTGTTACTAGAGCTAGCGCAATGTAGACAGCGGTCCGAATAGATCTTCTATCATATTTTGTTATATATCTCTTGTTGCGAACCGTCACGTAAAATATAGATTAAATCTGTACCCTATAAAAAAATATATCAACTCTAAGTGTATGATAAAATAGAACACTTATTATGTAAAATCGATTTCATGTAATGTCTTATTAATTCATGACAAATTACTATCCTTCGAAACTTGCAATATAACAGAAATGATTTAATTAGATGAATAATCTTTCTTCATGCATTTCTCGAGCATGAAACATTCTGATTCGATTTCACAAAAAAATATTAATGTGGGATTATTACACACTTCCTTCCTCCCACAATAATAGTTACGCGTTTTTATTTTGGACTTCCCACTTCAATAATTATATTTCCTTTTTTTAAATAGTATATTTTATGTGCTCACATACTAATACTAATATTAATACAACTATTCACTTAATATTAAAATATTATTTTTCTCAACTCACTACACATTAATATATAATATTTTTTTTTTAACTAAGAAACAAACGTAACTATTACTTCTACAATCGTTTGACAATTTACTAGGTAATTTTAACTTTTTTAAGAATGAATGAAATTTTAACCTGTAGACTTTTGAATATGAAATTCAAAAGTTACAATCCAAAATTGGGCCCAATTATTTTAGGTGTAAATAAATGTACATGTGTAGCATTAAATAATGTATATGAAGCCCAATAAAATCCGAATAGAAAGGTGTAATTGGGCTTTAATACTAGGCCCAACCTAATATTTATTGAGGTGGTCCAGTATTCTCCCATGTTATCTCTTTGATTTAATGGATTTAAGAATTTTAAATTCATTGATATTTTCTGAACAAGTTTTCTTAAATGATTTTAAGTTCCCAACTTCCTTTTTGTGGGTTCTTTTAATAATTTTAAATAGTGTGGATTGAATTTCAAGTTATCAGATATCTATTTATTTGAATTCAGTTCAATCATTCAATACTTGTATTTATTATTACACCTAAATTTTGCTAATTCCTAGGAATATCTAAAAAAAAGCTAAATAAGAATTCATATTTTGAAAAGTGTTTTAATAAAATTAAATTCCAACACATCTTTTATTTAACATTTTAACTTAGATTTTGATTTTGAAACTTCAGAGAGCAAAAATTAATCTTCATATTTTTATTGCATTAAATGTTATTCAATTATTATTTTTTGTTTTTTAATTAAGAAAATAATTTAAAATTTATTAGAAGTGTGATGAATGCACATTTTCTTTTTTTAAAATAATGTATGCAATTTATATGGTCCTCTAACATTAAAAATTCTCTCAATTGGAGATGTTCTAAATGGGTCATTATACATGTAGTAGTTAATCAAATCTAACTGTTTATTGGTTATAACACATCATTAGGAATTAGGATTTTATTTAGATGTGTTTAAATAACTCGTGATTAATGTTCTTCTTTTACTTGATAATTAATAGAAACTCGAATCTTTTTCAAATATGCATTTATCATATATATATATATATATATATATATATATATATATATATATATATATATATATATATATATATATAAACCATATTTTTTCTGGTATGCAAAGTTGCAAACATTAAAAGGAAAATAAACCTGCCATCACCTAAACCAAGATTAGGAATTTAATTAGCTTTAAAAATCCAAATAATATATATATATATATATATATATATATATATATATATATATATATATATATATATATATATATATATATATATATATATATATATATATATATATAAAATTAGTCTTGCCATGCAACTTGGAGATTGCTCTCCTTATCCTTTTCTCGCATCCTTCGCAATCCATATGCACCAAAAGCTCCACAATCTGTACATACATAGAGAGAAGATGATGAGAAAGAGAGGGGCAACACACTAATTTTTCCATCTGCATGTTATTCTCTTATACTCCCTCCGTCCACCCGCCAGGGTGTCATTTGTTGCACATGGATTAAGGAGTTCAATTATTTAATTTGTAATGTGTAATTGTATTAGTAAGGTGTTTGGGCATATATCTAAAAAGAAAAATGAGATCATTTGGGACGGACTTCAAAACGGCAAAATAAGACCCTTGCAAATGGACTGAGGGAGTATTATATATCTAAACTCCCTAAAATGCATTCAAAGAATGAATGACAAAATGTGTAGAATATCAAGGAAATGTTTGAGAAATACTGAAAAGATTTACAGAGAGAGCATTAGATACAGAAGGCTGCAGCTTGAAACAGCTTCCAAACATATCTGTCAATTTAATCTGTCAATTTAATTCCAATTATTATTATCAGACCACTGAAATTAGAGCATTAAATATCAAGAAAAGCAGGAATGGAAATCAGAAGAATCAAAAAAGGTTGATGAAGAAGTGTGTAGTGAGAATCATACATTTCTATCAACTGCTGCAAATATACCAAACAACTTGACATCCTTCCACACACACACACACACACACACTCTCTCTCTCTCTCTCTCTCTCTCTCTCTCTCTCTCTCTCTCTCTCTCTCTCTCTCTCTCTCTCTCTCTCTCTCTCTCTCTCTCTCTCTCTCTCTCTCTCTCTCTCTCTCTCTCTCTCTCTCTCTCTCTCTCTCTCTCTCTCTCTCTCTCTCTCTCTCTCTCTCTCTCTCTCTCTCTCTCTCTCTCTCATTGTCCGATCCGTAGATTGACTAATATGGCGGAATCCAAAGCCCCCCATCCACTGGTGGGGATCCTCATATCAAACCAGAATTTTGTATACTAAATAGGACTAAACCTTAAGTGATTGATTGCACCTTACGAGTTTTGTATTTGAAATCTAATGGAGTTTCACCTTAAAGTACCATAAATCCTCGTTGGGGTTGCCTAACATTGATCTTATAATATCACACAACAAATTCTTTTTTAAAAAATAAAAATTAAAAAATTCCCACATGTTTCTCAACTGTTCCATTTCCTCTAAATGTAGATTTAGAGCACATAAAGCAATAATGAAGAAATCATGTAAATCTTCTAGATTGGTTGATTACATGTTTCAATGGCTTATCCTGTGATTAATATCCACTATAAGATTACATGATATCATCACTATGCTCATATCCTATATTGTTGGACAGAAAACACAACAAAGAATAGAATCTGATGTGATATTTTAGGAATCATAAGCAGAAAGAATTTCGATGCCCATAAATAAGTCGATTTCATGGAAGAACTTTCACTGTTATTCTTCAAAAATTCTTTTAATGTGGCATAATTGGCAAGCTATAGCATATGCTAAAAGTTCTCTTCTTTTCATTTTCGTTGATTATTAATCTTTTTTAATTATGCAACCAGGCGCAAGTACTCATCGTTGAGAGATGCATTTACTGCAACACCGAAGAATTTAGTCGAATATAAGATATAAGAATCTCCAAAATCTATACACTCATCCCATCACCACAACCACATAGATTCCTCCTACAATAATAGGATGTCAGAATTTATGCTGTTGAATGAAATCTAACTAAAGCCCCACTTTCAGCATTTCTTGATTCAATACTAAGCTAAATTTAATAGCAATTCACAAAAATTATATTTGGGTAAGTGTAAATCTAACTTGCAAGAAAATGGGATTGGGAGACTCGTTTCATGTTGAAGAAGATGGAAATTGAAACAACTCCCTAGCTGAAAAAAACACTGAACATGTGTATAGAGTTAAATAAAGAAGAGATAGTAGATCCTAGAAGCATTGAAAGATAGAAGCAACACATGGTGAACGAGTCGTGGTAACGGATAGATTATTCTGTGGATGCTGATTCCATTTTCTGTACAGTAGGGGCTGTCACCTCCACCATACTGTGGCCAGTGGAATCTGGGTCTTGAGTTCGTTCTCGGATTTCACGGTATTCTTGACATAATGCACATAAATGGCAGAAAAAATGTGTGACAAAATCTCCACATGGTGCTTCCTGCATTAAACAATCCGTAGTGAAGAGAAACATAAGTGCTTGCATAGTTACCAAAAAAATGAAAGGGAGAATTAACACAGTCAAAAAAGCTTCTTCTATGATATTTCTGGTGATTTCAAGCTGCCAGAATAGATCAACCAGATCCAGAATTCCCCTAAATATAGTAGTGCTCGATTATTAGCAGCCCGGTTAATGATCTTACAGTGTAGTGGGAGATCCCAACATGAGTAGTTAATATCAGGGGTACTTATTACTCAACTTATAAACTAAAATTCTCTAGAATAAGAATGGCAGACACTGGGCATTCCATGTTATCCTTTGCGTGTGCATAGCGATATGATCTTATTGCCTAAAAATCTTCATAAGCAACAAGCATATTGTCAAAGTATTCTTCAATGTACATGAGCAAGGAAAGATAAAGGAAAAGAAGGGAGATGAAATGAAATGAACAGAGAGAACTGTAGAATTCAAAGCATAAACACAACTTATATTTCCCCCAACAGAATGACATGTAGCAGTTGAAACTTAAATTAACTAATTATATGTTATATTTAAATTCTTTGTCAAAACCAACAGCAAAAACAAATGGAGTGTTCATTGATGGTGATGTGGCATAACATCACCTCTAGACAGTGAGAAGAGTTATGTGTCTGGATTTATATAACTCAGTGAACATCAAGCGAAAAACCAGAGAAGAAAATCATAACCATAAACTTTCCAGGCTACGCCACTGCATGGTAGGTGACACTAATAATACACCACTCAAACAATCTACTTCATGAACATAAATGGCCAGCCTGGTTAAATTGAGTGGTCAGAATCTAAACTGCCATGGATCATTCCGGGTTCAAATTGCCAATCTAAAGATATACAAAATTATTCAATTAACACTTTATGTGCCACACATCTCCTGTTAAATATGAGGCCGAAGTTGGTATCCCTTGTACTTCACTAGTTAGTAGGCACATCAGTTTAAGACAAATTATATGCCCATGATAACCAAATTGCTCCACATGAGTCAAAACTTCATTACAAACAGACTGTTTGTCGTTTGAGTCAACCGCTAGAAGGAAAAAAAACATGTAAAGGGCAACGGCCCACGAATGACGTGTCAGAGTATTGAGCCAGTCTCCACTAATATCATCCTCAATAGGTTTCTACAATAAAAGTGATGCCTTTTTTTTTGTCATCAAATCCAACCTTTCAATTACCAACCAGAACCACAGATCAAATAATAGTTAGTGAAACCAATCATCATTATTAAGCTCTTAGAGACAAACATGCCGAATGTAAAGGCTGCTGACTTTGATGAGGATATGCACTGAAAGTTACGGAAAAAACATACAAATACACAAATTCTGGTGCATATTATTAATCTAAGCAAGTGACAAGACTACCATAAGAGCATGAAAGAAGGAACGAGTGAAAAAATATACCTGCAAATTGTAGTTTGACCTTAACGTCCTGCGGTAACCACAAGCATAGCATGCAACAAAGCAGCCAGGTAAACCCAACATGATGCCTTCAGTAAACACGCAGCAAAGAGTATTGACAAGAGCCCACAATATAAAATGCATCACACAGGATCCCATCAGAGTTCCAGACCCCAAAAACTCTGCATTTTTTCCAAAGAGATAGCACGGGCAAAAAATTCCAACACAGCCTGACCAGAAAAAGATGTCAGATGCTGTATTCAAACACATAATTACATGCAGGGATCAGCATTTACTCAATTAAAAAGATATTCTATGGGGTATAATACTCAAAGATACACCAACTAAATGAAACATAAATAATTCAGATCATAAAGTGCAATCTTAACAAATATCCATACATATTTAATCACGATTAAGTTATATTACATGAGGAAACAATGGTTTCTTAAATGTACTAACACATTAACTAAGGACAAAGCGCTGTGTTGCTCAACATCTGGTTTTAACTTTGAATAGTGTAGGCTTATATAAAGCACAACTCATAATACTTTTTTTCCCTTCAGAAAATAATACAGCATCATTTATTATACTACTTCATTAGATCCTAAGACAATGTGATTCAGTGAGGTCAATCTTTTAATAAAATCAGTCCGAAGAACACTGCAGCATTCTTCAATTTCCGCTGCACATATACTACTTCCTCATAATTTTCAAGACATGATTTTCCGACAAATAAAAGTATATAAGACATAGGAAAGCCATATGTTTTCTAGCACTATACAATTTAGCACCTTTCATTCATTTTTTTTTTTTTTTGCTTCTGATAAATCAAGATCACAAGGCAGAAAGTAGCATACAGCTCTGCATATCATCGAAACAAGCACAGATTCCCGAAGACCACTGGCTCGGGCCATTATTGATGTGATGCAGTCCAGAAGAGGCGTCTGCAGGGGACACTAAATCTGCTTCTACATCTGAATTTCCTATGGGGATATAAGCTGGCGGCACATAGGAATTTTTTCCCACCATAATTACTGTACAAAAGTTTACAGTTTTGTCCTCTTCTACAGCTTAAGCAGCAATCTGCAGAGAGCATCAGAAAGAGTGACAAATGAATATTGATTTCTAATCAATCCAATTAAGAACTGCATCCTCTATTTCTTGATCTTTATAAATTATAAGAAAGTTAAGCATTAAACTCAATGGTGGTTATGAACTTATGATCCTTCCGACGACATACATGTTCTGAAACTTATGCATACTGACACTTTTACAACAAACAAAACAATTCAGAATACAAGGCATCAGCACCAAACTTATGAACACAGGGAAAACAGCAAAAAAAAAAAGCTCATCATATGATAACACTTGTGGGTTTTGTGTGCGAAAGCAAACAAACAAATCCATCCAGCTAAAACTGACCTTAAATTCATCAATCACATTCATACAAACAGTACTATTCTTCACCATTGAAATTCAAAACCATATTATATTTGTGTCCCAAACAATTGATATATTATTCAATAGTTTTACAGATCAGCTACTCCAACAAACTCCAGAGATGATAAACAAGATCAATACACCTAGCAAATAAAATGTCGCACGATGAAGAATTTAAAAAACAGAAATAATCTCCCAAGATCGCCATCCCAATACAAAAGTAGGCTCAAGAAACAGAGGTACAAGTGTCATTGAAGATCAAGTTTGCAGCTTTACAGAGTATGAAGCAACCTACCTCCCGAGAAACAGTGTGGCATGCAGTTGAATAATGCAGAGATTCTGGAATCAAAAGAAAGAGGGAGAAAAGTAGGAATTGCGAATGCACAGAACAATTGTCGAGAAAGTGGGTAACTCTCTAATCTGGGGAAGCATTTCGAAATTTGGGGAACTTTCAACTATAAATCGTGTTTTTATAATAACAGGGTAGAAGCGCGTTTAGATCATCACAAGAATCGTGTGCCCTTTTTTTTTTTTTGGCCTTGTTAAACGGTAAACCCAATCTTTTAAGGCAAAAAATCATATGCTTTCGTTTTCAGTTTTGTGAAATCGATTCAAAAGTAATATACCAGGCAACATTAACTGTAACTCTTTTTTTAAAAAAATTTTATGTTTTGTAATAATTTTTATTTATACTTTAATTTTTTTTCTATAATTGTATTGATTCTCCAAATCTAGTAAAAGTTAGTATAATTGCACGTGAGGTTATTTTATATATTTTTTAAATAAGTAATTATTTTTTATTAAATACATTATCACGTCTTACTAAAATATTAGTATTATTTTATTAATACAACAAATTAATTATTCATAAAATAATATACTGGAATGCTATATTTTTTATTAATTTAAATGTTTTTTATTAGGATATTATCACTTTTATAATCTCACATAAATCTATGCTTAAGTTATACTAATTACTATAATCATTTAAAAGAAACACCTAAAACATTTTTAAAATTATAGATTCTCTCATTACGAACCTAGTAGTATTATTGTGTCGTCTTTTAATCTCGAGCAACTAAAACCATCCTACTTCAGACATTTTTTTTAGTAGTTATTACATCATCACGTGAAACATTTCTATTTTTTAGAAAGAGAAACTTTTTGTGAGACGGGTGTGGGGCGAATCGACTCATCATTAAAGTATGCTTATTTAATAGATAAAATATATGTTTATTTGCAGTTAAAGTATGTCAATAATAAATCAAATTATAACACATTAAAATCATACTTTAATGCATAATCCAACATACTTTAGAAAAAATACTTTAATAAATATTAAACATACTACTTTATTTAAATAATAGACATACTTTAATACGTCTCACATAAATAATGTCTCATAGGAGACTTTGTCTTCTAAGAATAGTTATTAGTTTTCCTTCTTATACTGGAATTTCGACTTAATGTTGCTAAAATTTTATCTTTTAATGAATAATTTGATATTTTAGGTAATACATAATTTATAAACTAAGTTATGAGAATAGTAAAGGGGTGATAGTTTTAATTAATTAATTTTTTTTTGTTATTAAAATATACTATATGTTATCTCTTTATTTAGGGTGTGAAATTGTTTATGATACGAATATAAAAAAAATAAATGTCAATTTGTTTATATGATGGAATGAGTACTTTTTAATATTATCAGATTTCAATAAAAATATTATTACTTTTTATTTATATTATAAATTATTTATGAAATAATTTACTAAATCACTACTATTTTTTTATTTCGAATATCATTTTTTATTAAAATTTTATAACTCCACCCATAAAATTACTCACAAAAGTTTTTTACATGATATGGTTTCAAATAAGTGTTTGTCCTTAATCTTTTACTCTATAGTGTGCATTGCACCCTTGTATGAATACATAGTTACCTCTAAATAATCAAGAATTATATTATTATCAATACATTTAAAATTAAATGGTGTAATTGCTTATTCAAGTTGACTGAATACAAAGTAATTTGAGAGAAAATTATAAGTAAAGATTATTGTAAGTTTTTCTTTCATTTTTAGTATATTACATATATATATAAATAAAACTTTATAAAATTCAACCTAAAATTTGTGGTACGCATAAATGGATTTAGAGCAGTTATTTATTAAGGTAAAGTTTTTTTTCATTTTTTGTTAAAAGTTTTGTTAAGACGTGTAAAAGTATCTCATTATATAATTAAACTATGTTTAATGATTGTTAAAAGAGTTAGTCTTTTATAAATCCATTTTACGGTATAAACTATGTAGTCTCTCTTTAATTTAAACCCCTAATAATACGTAGAGTATATATGATTGAAAGAGGGGGATCACAAGATTTAGAGTAAGAAAAGATCCGAATTCACATGCTAAGCTATATAAACCGAGTTTATGAGAGTAAATGTGTTGTTAAAATATGTTTTCTATAGTATACTAAATTATATGTATACTTTAATAATGAATCGACTCAATAACTCGTTTCACATGAGAGTGTCTCTTTATTATTACCTTCTCACGCAATTACACTATGAAATTTATTAAGTGATAATTTTTGTACGATCGTATGTAATATTTTTTGAGTATATATTTTAATCAATAAAATATTATTTTTTTTCATGAAAATAATATTTAATATTAAAAATATTTTTTGAGTATATACTTTAATCAATAAAATATTATTTTTTTCATGAAAATAATATTTAATATTAAAAATATTTTTTGAGTATATATTTTAATCAATAAATATATTATTTTTTCATGAAAATAATATTTAATATTAAAAATATAAAATTAGAATTGTGCACCGTTTATACACTCCGCTGTAGGGATTATTTAGCATATTCTAAAAAAAAGATAGAATAAAATAAAGGCATCTTTTTTAAAACGTGTTATTTGTGAGACGGATCGATCCATTACTAAAGTATGATTATTGTATAGATAAACTATACTTAAAGTGTTCCTATGTTAACAATAAATCATTTATAAAACGTTAAAATCATACTTTAATGCATAATACAACATACTTTAAAAAATATATTTTAATAACACTTTATATATACAATAAACATACTTTTGTGATGAATCGACTCGTCTCATAAAAGACTTGTTTCAAAATAAACAACCCAGTAAAACCTTAAAATATTTAGTGTAAATTCAAGCATAAACAGGAAGAAAATATCCAGCATCTTGATTAAAAGTATTCTTGATTCGGAAATCTAACAGCTATATATACAGATGCCATTTTTTTGGCTAAATCGCCGCCGCTAATAATAAGGTTTTGTTTCTCTCTCATCGGCGGTCACTTTCTCTTGTCTATTGAGTTGGCTACTCTGTAAGTTTTTCATGCAATTTAACCTCCGCTAATTTAATTTAATTCTAATGACGCCATTGTTATGTTGATGTAAATTTGTTTTCAGGTTTCTATTTCGCATTCGAAATGGGAATGATTTCTTTTGTTTTAGGTTTGATTAGTATTTTCAGTTGGTCGGTGGCTGAAATACCTCAAATCATCACCAACTATGATAAAAAATCAGCTGAGGGACTGTCTATCCTGTTTATGATTACATGGATTGTAGGGTAATGCTTTATGTTTCTTCAATTTTTAATTCAAATTTTATAATCGAAATTTCATTTTGAGGTAGAGTTTTATTTGTTTTATAATTAATGTTAATGTAATTTCTGTAAATGCTCATTAGATTTTAATTCTAAGCATACGTTGCCTTCTCAAATAATTACCCTTGGAATAATTGCTTTTCTTTATTGAATATTATTTTTATATGTATAATTCTTTGCAGTGGTCTTTCAATCTGTTTGGCTGTATATTAGAACCGGCAACGGTGAGTTGTTCTGCTTAAGATAGATTTTTCAATTTTTGGTTTATGATTATTACTTTATTGATTGATTCAAAACATTTGTACTGTTGCAGCTTCCCACACAATATTACATGGCTGTGGTATGTTTTTTAATTCATTCAGGCTTTTAGTTTCTACTGAATATCAGATTTAAACAGCTTTTTTTATTTTATTTTATGTGGGAACAGTTTAATTTAGTTTCAAAACAATTTTTTTTTTTCTTGTATCAGATTTGATAAACCATTTATTTTCTTCTTGTGCTTGCAGTTCTATTTAATAACTACGTCAGTTCTTTCATTACAAGCTATATATTATGGGCATATCTATCCACGGATCAAGTCTAACAAAAGGAGGCATGAGGTCGAGTACATTTTTTGTTTAATGAAAATCTATTTTGAATATCATAATTATTATATTAATAATCATGATTTTTTAGGCTACCCAAGCTGGGGTTGGAGTGGTTGTTGACATAAAAGAGCTCGACGCCGACAAAGACAAAACATGTGAAGCGATTTCAAGCTATCCAATTCCTGTTGCATCCAATCATCCTAATAGTTCTGAAGAGCTATATTTTATGTTAGCAATCCCTCACTCTTAATATTTAAAAGTCATCTTATTAATGCATTAAAAGATATTTCACCGATTTTCTGTGAAAGTATAAAAATTTAGAATGATTAGTGTACAATATAACTTGATTGTTTTAAAACTTATAACATCAACTTTTCTTATGTTTGTTTGCAATTTCAAAGTTATAGTGAATGCTGTTTTTACAAAAAAAAAAAAAAAATTATATTGTAGTTTGAACTCTTATAATATGGATTTTGAAAGAATAGTTACTTTCTTGATTATGGATATTTTTTCAGAACATTAACTTTGTGTGTGTGTTTTTTCAGTTCAGCAAGATCTCTTACAGTGAGTCATACACCAACTCCAGGATCATTCTCTACTCTCAGAAGTCCTATTGTGGATATTGAAGATTCGTTTAATGAACCATTGCTCGATGAATTCAGACCATGATCGGCCCCACAAAATATCAAAATGACACTATGTGTGGTAAGCTTTTTATAATGCACATGCTAATTTTAAATACCAGAATTATGACTTTAATACCTTCTTAAAACTAATGTATTGATATTCTTGTACTCCAGGTCTCCTTAATAACATTCTTGCTTGGCAGTCGAAACCAACAAACAAACCAACTCATTGATTTTAAAAGTTCAAGAGGAGGAATTGTGCTGCCAGTGGGAAGGCAACTTTTGGAGGTTAATGCTGTAGTAGATCTATTCTATTATTTGTTTTTGATTTATATATCTTGCAATAACGTTTTGAGATGTTTCCCTTGCACTTTAATTTTTCTGTTTTTACTGGATGGGTCCTCATAGATGTACAATATCTTAATGAACCATTATTGTTTAAAGATTTAGTATTTTTATCTGAGCTCATATTTGTTAAGTATGGATCTGCATTTTAATAGTTGCACATGCATCTCGCGTACATTTGATGTTACACCTCTGAACAGCTTCTCGTATGCGTTAACACAAGTGTGCAAAAATACTGTGAATCTTAATTAGTTCTGAAACTCACTTCTACATTCGTTGAATTACAGTCGAATACGCTGGAGGCTTTGACTGAGAGCAGTGGGATTGGAACGTTACTTGGTTGGGGAATGACAACTATTTATTTGGGCGGACGTCTTCCTCAAATCTACCTAAATGTAATTTATAAAACTGACCTTTTCATAGTGTGTTCATTACATCTGTTCCTCTGGATGTAAAACAAAAGCACATGGTTAATATTTATTTAGATTACTATTTTACTTGTTAATATATTTATAATATGGATTCTTGAAAACATGTAAGTGCCTAACTTATTTTATATTTGTACATCTGTTACAGATTAGGAGGGGGCATATGGAGGTAATTTTTTCCTTTTTCCATTATTAACTCCTTAAATTAAGTTACTCCGATTGTAACCATTTGGAGTGATGCATTCAGATGTAGCTGAGCATTGTCAATCTGCGATTTTTTACCAATGTATTTGTATCAGCCTATCAGGGGCTTAATCCTTGGATGTTTGTATTTGCTGTTGTTGGCAATGCTACATATGTGGCAAGGTTAGCTTGTCTCACCATGCTTGAGTTAGTTATATTTTTACGTTTAATTACCTTTTCTTAACAGACACTTAAATCTCCATGTTTTATGTACTTGTTCACTCAGTCTGTTTTTATTTTCTCTAACACCACAGATCACTCATAATTTGCTTTTATTTTTTCTGGCAGTATACTAGTGAACGGATTAAAGTGGTCGATTATACAACCTAATCTTCCTTGGTTGGTTGATTCAGGGGGATGCGTGCTTGTTGATAAATCATAGTAATTTGGTATGCGTTTTTGCAGCTGGCACTGTTGCTTGGAGAATTCCTCAGGAGAGAGACATCTTGTAAATCACCATGATCAGAGCTCCTTTCCCCCTCATTCTATTGAATTGATATCTTTTGAGATCACTCATATTGTTCTCATACAACATTTTGTCAACTATATTTATTGTTTTGTTGATCTGCTAAATAGTTTATTATCTAAAATCATTATTTTGATCCAGTTTATATCATCTTACTTGAGCTAGTTCAGCACATACATTTTTTCATCAAGAAATAAGGCATCTATAAGTATTCCTTTTGAAGTATATGTTCTTCAGAAGCCTCAAGTACAGGGATCTTTATACCTGGTGGCTGTGTGGCCGTTCCGCGGTACTTTTCAGGCCGGTAAACAATGTGAGCATTCCAGCTCCGATCAATTTCAAGGTAATAGAGACGCTCTCCGGCTGCGTAACCCCCGAGAAGCTGGTATGATCTTTCTGACTGATCCATTGCAATGCATATATCATCGGTGCCTATTTTATAAGCCAAATAGTATTATTAGTATCGAGCAAGCTACCAAGGCAGCGATAGGTATTGAAAACAGAAGCTCACAAGCAGCTTGTTCTAACTGAGTCTGGTAAATGAACTCCAGAACTGCCGAAATCTCCCTCTCAAATCGATGAAATGGTCCGTTTTCAAAGTTCATTTTCCGCAACTTGCACACCCCTTCTCCCAGTTCCATCATGGCCCCTTTGTGATTCTGTTCATGCATAACATAATTCATCTTGGGCAGTCTCTTGTGAAACAAATATATAGAAGACGGGTTGTGAGTTAAGTGGACCAATTGTTATACTTATTTGTAAAGTATGCTTGTAGTGAATTGTATTATATCACCCTAGAATCATACTTTAAGCATCATTCATCATACTTTAACACGTCTCACAAACTGTCTCACACAAGTATCGTTTCACTATGGACTTTGTCTTCATCTTGAACATAAAAAATCATGAAATAGAGAGGGAGAGAGAGAGAGAGAGAGAGACCTGGTTGAAGAGGTGATGAAGGCCAACTGCACATTGCAGAAGGCCATGGATGAGAGTTCGTGTGGGCTCTTCAGACAAATGCCACAACGCTTCTAGAACGTCGTGGCATTTGTAATACTCCATCCTGTTGAAAAGCGAAACTGCTTCGTCGAAGCTGCATGTTTCTTCGTCTTCATCTTCGTTTTCATAGTCGAACCCGCCACGCGTCGTGATTCGATATGAATTCACAGAGGTTTTGATGAGTCCATGGTGGGGTTGAAGTTTTATTGTTGGATGGGTGAATGATGGGAATGAAGAGTTAATGGTGGTGGTTGTGTAATAAAGAATGGTTGATTTGTTGGATGATGGAGTGAGAAGATGAGCAGTGAGAGATGGAGAAGCCATAAAAAAGGGAAGGGGTGTTTATTTGGGTAGACATGGATTGTTAACCAAAGTGTGTTGATTTCTTCTCCTCTTGTGGTGGAGCTTCTTTTTCTCAATCAAAATATCTTCAACTCATCTTTCTTTCCTCACCACATTAATTTCTTACAAACAAAGTATAACTTTTACCAGAATACTTTTCTAAATACAACTATTTTTATTTAATTATTTATTTATTGAAAATGGAATATTATTAGATTTACCCTAAAGAATGTAAAAAATTTGGTTGACCAGCCAAAGTAAATGCAACAATGTAAATGCAGATGTGATTAATTACATCATCTTATTTGACTAATTATATATCTTAATTTCATGTCATTTTATGATGATATAAAGTAATTTTAATTTGGTTGTCCTGCCAAAGTATTGATTAATTGTGCTACAATTCAATTTCATTTGTATTTTAGACCTTTTATTTTGATTCGAAAAGTATGAAATTATATATAGAGAAATTACAATAATATTTTACTGTATGTCTAATATAATTCAATTATAATACATAATTTTCATTTTTTTTTAATGTTTAGGTCTATAACTTTTAAATTTAAAATTTTATATGTTAATTTTAGTTTGAAATTTCTATAATTTAAATGAAAGAGAGTGAGATTAATATGAAAATAACTAAATTAAGAGTTCAACTAGGGTTCACCGGTGCATCTGGACAATTGTAACCGTTAGATCAATTTACAATTCAATCTCCACCATTAAATTAAATAAATAAAATAATTAATTTTTTAAAAAAAAAAACTACCCACCCCCTATTTTAACCAATGGTGCACCCCATAATCACCATAAATTAAAGATAAAACTGAAATTAATATAAAAGGATTAAAATTTAAATTAGTATCACTATTTTAGAAACGGAAAATTATTAATAAATTTTGTTGTTAATCTATTGATAATTAAGGAGTTTTTTTTCAATATAGGACCTAAAAGATAGGTTAACTATGAATTAGAGACCTGAAACATTTTTTCTATTAATTCAGGACTCGTAAGATATTATACTATCAATTCAAGACATAAAATCAATAAAAATAACAATAATATAATTATGTAAATTAGCCAATAATTACTATGTTATTTTAAAAATAATAAATTATAAAATTATATATATTTAATGGGTTAATCACTAATAGATACACACTTTTAACCTAAATTACTATTAGATACATGAAATTTAAATAATTACTCTCATATACAAAATATTAAAGTAAAATACCAAATATAACATTATACTCCATACACTTTTAAACCAACAACCCTACCCCTCACCCACCCACCGGCGTTGACCGTCGTTGACCGACAGTTGATCGGCGTTGACCGCCGCCACCTGCTGCCGGAATTTAAAATGTGCAAACAAAATGTGCAAAAATAAAATTGTGCAGAGCCAAATTTTGCAAAATCAATTTGTGTAGACAAATTGTGCAAACATATAGGGGTATTTATGGTATTACAGTCATAATTGTGTAGTTAGGAGTAATAGTGCTTTGAGTCATGTAGTTTAAAGCAATTATACATTTTTTTGTGTACCTTTTAGTAGGTGACTCATATATAATTTAATTCTGAAATTCATATTTTATTATATATTCCATACTTGATTGATTTTTATATACTAAAAATTACAAATTATATTATAATTAATTTTGTAGATATTTAATTATTAGGGTTGTGGCCCATGCAACAACCTGTATTTGAATACTTGCCCAAATATCGTAAATGTCGTTTGTCAAACATGTTTATTGTCACTACCTAATTTTCATTTCCTGGCCATCCTTTTGACAACCAACCTACTTGCTTTAATTAGATCACTCCATATTTCATTTCTGGAATAATATATACTATAATATATGGGGAGAAATGATATGAAAATTATAGTTTGGATTTTTTAAGGTGTTCGACAATACACATGATAAGGAATAAGAATTTATTTAGTGATTTAATTATTTATAAAGAAAACTATATATATCCACATTATTGTATATATTATATTATAATTGATATTAGGTGCATCCGGGTGTAAGGATGCATCCAAATGTATATAATTTTTATTCTATTTTGTATACATATTATTCTATTTTGTATATGTATTTTTTAATAATTGTATACTTTTTACACTCTAAGTTTTTAATTAAAAAAACTAGCATCCATATGGGTATAACTTTTTATTCAACAGTGTATATATGTTTTTTAATAATTGTATATTTTTTACACTCAATTTTTCATTAAAAAAACTAACAATTAAATTTTATACATTTTGTTTATAATTGTATATATTTTTATTTATATTTGTATACGTTTTTTAAAGTGGATGCACCCTATATTAGGGTGCACCCAATTACATAGTATAATTAGCCATTATATTAATACATAAAGCTATTGCACTTTGAATTTCTCATCTTCAAGAAATTGATTTTTAGAATGAATATTGAAAGGAGAGTATATATTAGAATGATGGGAATTATGATCTTTAATTCCTATCTTCTTAAGAATTCATGCAAGCATTCTATATTGTGAGATTATTGGAATTCAATTGAATTCTTTCTTCATTTCTTTTCTTTTTTGTTTTCTATATATCATCTATTTTTTAAAATTCAATTTTGCTTGAACGGTTAGTTAATTTAATTTATTATCACTTTTTTCAATTACACATTTTCAAAAGAATTACAAAACGCGCGTTCTAAATTATTCTATTAATTATATGAAAATTAAACTGATTTTATAATTAGGGGCCGATTAATGCTTGTATTTTGATTAATTAATGAGTTTTTAAAATAAGATTTTGAAATTTATTGGGTGAGATTAATGTGTTGTTTAGGAAAAATTTAAGTAAATTGAAATATATTCGAATTTTCAAAAACCCAAAAAAAAGCTATGTCCTTAATGAAATATTTTATCTCTCTTAAAATTAGAACATTAAAATTACATCTTTCTCATGAATTCAAAATTATCAAATAGCCATCAATTATTATACTATAAAATACTCCCTCCGTCCTATAGAAGTTGACACACTTTCCTTTTTGGTTTGTCTCACTAAAGTTGACACATTCCCTTTTTAATACATGGACCCACACAAAAAACAATTAATTTATTCTCATGGGCCACATATATCACCTCTAATACAACTACCCACTATATATTAAATATTATTTTTCTCACTTCACTTTACTCCACTTTACATTAAATTATTATACTCCTTAATCTCCGTGCCAAAAAAAATTATACCAACTTTTATGGGACGAATGGAGTAAATGTTAAATCTTTTACTTAAATAAAGAATCTATATATATTACCTTAGCATTCAATAATAGTGAAGCATGCATATATATACCGAGAAATAATTTGAATTGATCGAATATGAAATATGTGACGAGAAAAACTTTGGACCAAAAGTTCAAATTTGATTTCCATCTAAAAATTTATTTACTATTTCTATAATATTCTGCATCATTTCTTTAATTTATAAAGAAAGAGTACAAAAATATTACGAATAAGTAGGGTGTAAATGAGTTGAGTTGAGCCAATACATTGTTATTCGATCTTGTTCGAAATAGCATCAAGTCTTCAAGATACATGTTTGAACTTATATTTAATTAAACAATTAGATAAAACTTGAACGAGTTGCAATTGAATCAAATATGAGCTGAATTTGATAATATTATTATATGAGTAGGCTTTTAATTTAATCAAACACGAAAATCTTGTTAGGCTTGTTTGATCAAATCAACCTGAATCAATCTTTTTTACGAATGATCACAAATTGGGTATCGAATAATTTAATTTGATTTTTTTTAAAAAGTATTTATTTCAAATAACTCAATAAAGTACTAATTAAGAATACTATAGGGGAAGAAAAATATTTTGGAGTAGTGCATCAAATAAATTGTTGTGAAATTCCTTGAAAAATATTTTTTTCATAATTACCAAAGAAAAAAAAGAACACTAAAGATTATTGAAAAATTGGTACATTTTGACAAAATAAAAAAGACAAAGTGCAAATAAAACCAAAGAAAACACTGTACGAGGATTCGACTAGACGGGTCACACACCGGAAGCAGCACCCACGATGTTCTCCCGCCACACCGGCAAACGAAAAACACCACAACTTGTCATGCCGCAAAAGCCAACGACAACCGCGCTGAATGATCGTTACCCAACGCTGCCTTCCCCGCCCGCGGTGGCCTACCACCCACTTCCACACACTTCACCGGCTGCGGCCCCACGCTCACCGCCTTCTCCTGCCGGCAGCTCATCAGCAGCAGCCCTCCCCCGCCGCCGTTCCCCTTCCTCTTCCCGCTCTCCTCCTCCTGCTGCTGCTGCATTCGCTGCCGCAGGAACGCCGCCGTCCCCACCTCCGACGCCGACACGGAGAAGTTCGACACGCTGGCCCGGTCGAACCCCTCCGCCGTCGTCACGCTCCAGTCGATGCTCACTTCACTGGGTGCGTAGCACTCCGTGGCGGCGACGCTCGGCGTCGGCGGCTCGTCTAAGCTTCTTCTGCCGTACTGGATGTTGCCGCCGCCGCCTGCGGCGGCGTTGAGGTTGAGACCGTTCGCGGTGGCGAATCGCCGCGCGTTGAACGTCGGAGCTTCGTCTAGCGAGTCCATCCGACGGTACATTGGGTACGACGTCGTTTGAGTCGAGAAACTCTCGATTTCGAAGAGATCGGAGCTGGCGTCGCTCCCCACGTCGTCGTCTGTATTCGCGATCACCCTCGGACTCCCCGAACTGAAATGCGGTCGGGAATTCAAATTCACCGGATTATCCGACTGGATTTGATCGTGCATTGGTTGGAACACTTCCAGAGAATCCCGAGGTGGATCTTCCACGATCGCAGATTTAGTCATAATCATCCCTTTCAGAGCAGGCTTCGTCGACGCAGCCGACGTGTTCAGAATCGGGAAAGAAAAACCGCCGGTTCCGTCGACGAAAGTCCGCCCGGACGCCGATATCCGCTGCTGCCGCGGCTGATCAGTCGCCGGAAAATCATTCTCCGGCGGCGGCAGAGAATTAGGCGCCAAAACAACACTAGCTTTGTGCGGTTGGGTTTCCATATGCGATAGACCAGATAAAATTGTTGATGACATTGGTTTCACCTTGTAAGAATCCTTCTTCACATACACAGTACCATAATTCGGTTTACCATTACCATCCCTCTCCACCGCCGCTCCTCCATTGTCAGAATCGGACAGATTAATCGCTTCCTTAACCTGAACAGATTTCTTACCCGTACAACAACACTTCCGTCCAAAAATCCACTTCCTCGCAACAGATCCTCCCTTTCTACCATCTTCCCCTGACACATTCCTGAGAGACACTCCCATGGACCCCGGCGGATTCGCCAGAAGCCCAGTCTGACTATTCCAGCTGGCTTCTGACGAAGCCGTCGGAGTGGCGTGAAAAGACCTGGTCCTGAAATTCCGACCGTAGGAAGTATCTACAGAAGACACAGACGAAGGCCTAGTATTAACATTATTTGGTGGATGAAGATGAACTTGTTGCTTCTCTGCGCCGTCGCTGAAATACTTGTGCGCGTCGAAGATGCTGATTTCGGTGTCTTCTATGGGAGAAGGGTCTTTGGATTTGATGTAGGATGAGAAAGAAATGTCTTGGAAATTAGTAGGATCAGAAGAAGTGTAATGGAGTGGAGGAGATTGCAAGACACTAAACATGGGTTGCTGGGAAGAAGTGTACTTGAAAACAGTTTTCACCATGGTTGGTGGATCCATGCAGTTGGAGAACAGACTTCACTTGTTTAAGCTACTCTACAATGTATGGTTCTACTCTGCTATAAGTAGACCAACCCTCAATTATGTCTGAATCATTTCAGATGACATCAAATCTGAATAAATTAACGGAATTTTTCTGCGTTAAGTGATACGATCAGTACGTAAAAGATATCTTATTTTAACAGGATTGGATTACTTATTTCATAATTGTTTTCTATTGGTGTTCGATAAGATAAAAAACTATACTATCATTAAATTCTTATGGTATACGACGTTAATCTATGATGTTATAATAATGCGTGTGATTCATTTAAAAAAGTGAAATACAAGATGAAATATAAAGTTAAATAGTTAATCGATCCCTTTTTCCGATTTGAATTCTCTATATCATAATGGTATTTTATTTCTTATTTCATATTTAATTTTCGAATTAAAATATTATACACTAACTATTAAACCATTATATACACTGATACATCATGATAATTTGAGCATTAATTATAATACATGAAAGAAATGTAATAAATGGAATAGGGGATGTAACAAAGAAATTGGAATAGGACATGCTATTCGGATCAATTTGATCCGGCTCAATTGCAATTACTCCCTTCAAAAATACTATTATAACCCTCATAAATTATTCGTTTTTATTTGAATTTTTCTAAGGCTTGATTGGCTGTCTAATTTCCCCCTTTCCATGCAATACATGTTCCAATATTTAACATTTATTATGCATTAAATATTTCCATTGAAAAAGCAAAGTTTATGTAGTACTTCTCATATATAAATTATGCGTACAAGTAATTATTAATATAAATGAATAAAATTTCGTAAGAAATATAAAAATTAATATATTAATCTAATGGTTATGCAGTAAATTATTTTATAATAAAAAATTTAAAACATAAGAATACTAAAATTAATTTATTTTTAACAACAATAATTATTAACGAATTACCAATAATAATTAAATTTTCTTTTAATAATGGAATGATTACGAATTTATTAAGTTTTACCTATGAAATAAAATTCGTTTTCTATTTTACCAAGGGATTACAACGAAATTATTATATAAATTACAAACAGAATTATTAGCAACGAATTACCAATGAAATTGAATTATTGTTGTTAAAATTTTATCAACCATCACATTACCAACTAATTTTGTTCGCAATTCGTTGGTTAATTAATTTAACAATAGAACTAAAAAAAATTATTTTTAACAATAAAATTTACCAACAGAATTCAATCCGTTGATAATTACTAATGGATTAACAACAAAATTGACAATTTTTTTTAACAAAGGAATGTCAACAGATTTATTCTCTTTTTTGTGTCATATAAATTGGTGATGAAATTATTCAATTGAATTATTATCATTTTTCCTTGAACATCATTGACATTTTTTTTAATCGCTTTTTACGTGTCTTGTGAATTATTTGTAAAATAGTTCAATGAGATATTTATCATTTTTTCTTAATCAGATGTCACTTTTTATTAACAATGCTATTAGAGTTGGTCTCTTGTATCTCTAAGTGTATAAAGTGTGCAAGGGTACAATATTTTGTTCTAAGTGATACTCCCTCCATCCCGAAACAAGGTATACATTTACTTTTTGCACGGAGATTAAGGAGTATAATATTTTAATGTCTAGTGAAGTGAGAGAAATAATTTTTTAATGTATAGTGGGTAGTTGTATTAATGTATTATGTGGGGCTATGTTGATATAATAATAGTTTTGTAGAGGTCATATCAACCAAAAATGGAAATGTATACTTTGTTTTGAGACGGACCAAAATGAACAAATGTATATATAGTTGTGGGACGGAGGAAGTATACACTTTAAAATTAAATAAAATAACTACCCATAACTCTTTAATATTTACCTTATAAATTCTCGGGTGCACCGGTGCACCATATAATAGTTGTATTAGTGTTGTATGTGTTTTTGTAAGAATATGTTAATTATTTGGTGTGAATTTCAAATTAAAAATATTTAAAGATTGAAATTAGATAAATGACTATCTATGAAAAATAAAAAATGAATAATAATGTGTGATAACATGAAAAATTACATAAAAATTGCATGATTAATTTTAGAATGGATGAAAATAATAACACGAAAAATTAATAATATCTCTTATAAGAAAATAAAAATATTTTGTTATTTTTAATAATTACTTATATAATTGCATAATGTGTTTTTTTTATAAGTATATAAGGTTTAAAAAACTTTTGGTAGGATAAAAAAATTAATGTAGATGACTCTTCAACTTTTTATTCTTTATAATAATAACAATCATAATAATACTACTTTTAAGATTTAATGTACAGTGTACCTTGCTATTCAATATACAGTGAACATTCAGTGAACTGTGACGACTTTATCTATTCAAATCAACTTTATTTACAAAAATAAATACTCCTGGGTTATCAGTTATGGGGTAGAAAATTTTTCTTAATATTTTTTTATAATAAATTATTTTTATAATAATACTTAATCACCTAAAACTTTAAAAATATTTTAAAAGATAATAAAATTTATTAATAAATTAAAATTTATACCTAAGAAAAGTTTAAAGTGTTATATTTTTGATTAAAAAATTTTAACATTAACCTTTAATGAATAAAATTAGTTTTAATAATTTATATAGTTCTTAGCATTGTTTATTTAAGAGAGAATAAATTTTTAAATTATATATTTTTATATTTTTTATGATATTAAAATTATTTTATTAATTAAAAAGTTGTTTAAATTATTATTTATTTATAATCAATACGCAAAGTGTTATAAATACTCAGATTATCATTGAATTTAGATTCATTTAAGTAAATTTTAAATAATATATATTTCCTAAAAAGAACAGTGAGTACATTTGTAGAGGAAAATTAATTCTTTAAATAATATTATTTCTCTAATTTTTATGTAACTTTTATAAATTATAAAATTATCAATAAAAAAACTAATATTTCATTTAATCTCTATAAATACTAAAAAAATAAGTTAAAACCTAAAATAATTTAAAATAATAATAAAATTTTATATATTTGGATATAACTAGATAAATAATCTATGTATATATCTTTGGAAGGGTTGCAAATTCTAAATTTGGTCTCTCAATGAGAAAGACTTGAAATTTTTTCCTATTTTCTTTATAGAAGCGATGCTACATGTTCTATTCCGTAAAAAAAATATAATAATAATTTAATGGTCAATTATAATTATTTTTACAGTCACTTAGTCTCATCAAAAGTCTTATTTTTACTATATTGTGTGTGTCATTCTAAATTTGGTCTCTCAATGAGAAAGACTTGAAATTTTTTCCTATTTTCTTTATAGAAGCGATGCTACATGTTCTATTCCGTAAAAAAAATATAATAATAATTTAATGGTCAATTATAATTATTTTTACAGTCACTTAGTCTCATCAAAAGTCTTATTTTTACTATATTGTGTGTGTCATTCAAAAATCTTTATTTTCACCTTTACTTAAAAGGGCCGCATATATTGATATGATCCACCTAATAATACAACTATCAACTATACATAAAATAATAATATCTCTTAATTTACGTGCAAAAAGTAAATGATGACTTATAAATGAGACTGAGAAAATATTTAATTAAAATTATATTTTAGATTGAAATTAATTTAATTAAGAAAAATATACTCCCTCCGTCCGCTTCTAAGGTATCCATTTCACTATTCCTGGCGTCCGCTTCAAAGATATCAATTTTCTCTATTTAGTAAAAAAAAATACACAATATGACACACCACTTCCCTCTAATACAACTTCCCACTTTAAATAGTAAAATAATATTCCTTAATCCACGTGCAAAAATCAAATATAGAACTTAGAATTGTCCACATGCAAACACAAATGGTTACCTTAGAAGCGGACGGCGGGAGTATTATTTTTAATCTTTTAAATTATAAATTTTTAGAGTTTCAATTGGTGTTATAATCATGTTTGTGCCATCATATGCTGCTTAGGATGATTTATGTAAATTGAGAAATAATTCCATCATATACGTGTTTGAGGATGATTTATGTAAATTGGGAAATAATTTTTCACTCTCACATTTGGATATTATCATCACTCGATGACCGTTCAATTGCTCAAAACGAACACATCATTTGGGTACTTCAACCGAACACACAATAAACTCTTAATTATAAAAAATATTTATATTTTATTAATTATGAATATATTAATTTAATTATTTTTTTATTACGTGTACAAATAGCTGGTTGGAGTTACAAATAGGTGGTCCATAAAGAATTCGATGATCTTGTATTGCGGGCTTCGTATTAGGTAGTAAAATAAAATAATTGTTTACGGATGGAAGAATTAATAAAAATAAATAAATTTTAATTAATAAATTAATTTTTTAAAAAAATCATTGTAATACCTGATTATTATCACAATAAGTTTTGAAATAATTATTTTTGTCTAATCTATAAATTATAGATTGCTCAAACTGATTATATGATAAATTTCTCTAACTAATTAAACAAATATTTATTTAATTAATTTAGATAACTAGATAAATACATGTAAGTTTATAAAATAAAAAAAATGGAGTAACATGTAATCAATGATTGATGGATATATCCAAGACTTAAACATTAATTGCATTATTGAATTCAAATATTAATGGCATGAAAACTTAATTAAATAAAGATTATGATGATAAGGGTAATTTTGTCTAGTAAAATATTAATAACCTAAAATTGACCATTTTGACCCTATTGAGTTGGATCAATTTGAGCTGTATCGATTTATCCAATGGGATACTGATCTCATATGGGTTTTCAAGTTTGAATTTTTAAACAGTTTAAATTACTTGAAATCAATATATAAGAATATACTTATTAATTTAGGTAATGAAAGAGATTAGAAATAAATTACTATTAATTAATTAGAGAAAAAGAATGTACGAAAGATGTAATTTAAGATATATGTAAGTGTAACCGTGTGGATTTTAAAAACTGAAAACAAGCATTATTTTGGGGAAAAAAAACCTCGATTTTAAATACTCCATATGTGTTGGTTCAAATCTGGTTTGAGATGTAGTTTTTTTTTTTTTAATTTAATGGATAAAAATAAATATAGAAAAAAAAGGAAAAAAAAGAAGAGGCAATTGAGTGATATTAAGTGATGTATTTTCAGAAGGTGGTAGAGAAAATGAGTTAATGTAAAATGGGAGAGAAAGTGGGGACCACTTGGGAAACAGACTTAAAAAAGAGGATACAAGTGGATTCTAGATCATGCATGAATGTTTATTATGTGGTCAATATTTTGCCATGCCATTATTTTTGTTTTCTTTTACCAGACATATGTAGTGTGATTCTTTATCTAATATTATAATATAGATTTATATTTCTGCTAACTTATTCACCCTAAGGATATGCTGGTCAAATCCAAATTTTAACCCATATAAGACATATATTTATTTTAAATTTTATTCCACCGTAGAATCTGCCAATAATAATACACCAATTAACACACATACAAACCATATAAAGTAATTATAGCATTTGATGATTCTTGTTTTTCTCATTTTAAATTCGAATATTTTTTTCATAATAGTGCAGGTTTGAAACAATTAATGTATGGTGTATGTGTATCCTTCGTAGGATTACTTAGCAAAGTTTCTCATATTCAATAGAGTTCAGATTGTAATATTATTCTTTGTATTAACGAGTGACTTCGTTTTTCTAAAATTAGTTAACCTTTTAGTAGTACAAATCGATTCACACTAGTGTTTATGTTTATTACATGAGATTATATATGCTCTCCGGCGGACCCTGAGATTCCCGGGCCCTAGGCGAAATTAACAAAGGGATCCCTATTTAAAAAGTGTTTAATAAATATTTTTTAATTTTCTAATATAATATATTTAATAAAAATTTTTTTTTAGAAAACTTGAGATACTTTTTATATAATTCTCCATCTATATACTTTTTATTATAAATATTATCTCAAACTCTAAGATCGTGTATTATTGTATGATCTCTGTTCTCAAAATATTTTAGTGTTTTTCAAGTTCATTATCTTTTCAGTTATTTTGCAAATTTTTCTCTCCAAATTATTTTTATTTTCATCCAAATAAAAACTCATTTAAATAACAAAAATTAATAAAAGGAAATAAGAGGCAGATGGATGATGCATAAATAAAAAAAATCATTAAAAAGAATTAGAAGGCAGATGGAATAAGCACATTAAAATTAGAATTAAGAGGTATATCAGTTAGGAGGCAGATGAAATAAGCACATTAGAATTAGAATTAAGAGTTAGATTATTAAGAAATGTACTATGATCAAAATATAAAGAAAAAATTATAAAAGAAAGAGATTAACAGAAATAATAAAAAATAAATTAGAAAAGAAAAAGATCACAACAGTTAGAATTGAATAAAAAAAACTAAAAAAAAGTTAGAATTGAATAAAAAACAACTAAAGAAAAAAGAAAGAGATCAAATTATTAAAGTTTAATATACAATCAAAATATAAAGAAATAATTATAAAGAAAGAGTTAGAATTGAATAAAAAAATAATTAAAGAAAAAAGGAAAAACTATGAAAGTTTAAATAAACATTAAGAGGTGAGATTTGTGAGAGATTACTACGATCAAAATATAAAGAAACAATTTAATTAAATAAAAAATAGATTAATGAGAGATTACTAGATCAAAATATAATGAAAGAATTAGAAAATATCAAAATATAAAGAAAGAATTAGAGAAGAAAAAGATCACAACAAAAAAAGAAAAAAAATATTATAATAAAGTGTATTATACGTGTAGGAATTGGGGGCTCCTAAGATTTGGGAGCCCTGGTCGTTCGCCCTTCTTGCCGATGCCCAGGGCCCTGCTCGTCCCACAAATGCTTCCACTCCTTTAGGCACTGTGATTAAAAAAAGTTGTAATTTTTGGAGCATTAGGGTATTTTTGGTAATAAATATAAATAATAAAGTATATTAGGTGTGTTAGGTAAGTGGTTTTTTTTGTAAATAAAATGTATGTGGGTATGGGCCGGGAAGAGTGATTGTGTTTGACTTTTTGTTTTTTTAGAAAGATGTAAATTTTTGTGGGATAATTCAAAATGGAAAGTGTGTCGTCTAAAATAGAACGTAGGGAGTATATATATATATATATATATATATATATATATATATATATATATATATATATATATATATATATATATATATATATATATATATATAAATCAGTTAAAAGAGTAGCGTATTGATTTTCATCATGTTGAAGTCATTACGATGAAAAATATAATCGATCCATTTCTCTCATATTTATTTATAAAGGTGAATATGTGATTCATACAATTAGAATTTGGCCGTTTAGATTTTCGGTGTCATTTTTTTTAATATTTCTTGTACTATATATTAGATGAATGAACGTAGAAAAGAATGAATAAACATAGAAAAGAGAAGAAAATTATATATTAACCTTGATTATGTATCAATTATATAATAATTAATTAATGGTACACGAGATGATTCACTCTTTAAACTATGTTTTTATACCCCATTAATTATTTGATGGAGTTTTGTTTAATTTAAAAGAGAATTTGGGTCATATTAATTAGAATAATGATTGACATGGTCATACGCACATTGTGTATCCCATTAAATATCTTTACAAAGTTAAACGTGATTGCATGATCAGTATTATATATCTCCATTAATTACTTATATTATTGATACATTTTATAGGCAATTAATCATCGCTGATTCTATTTATGGATAGTTAGATCATCAAGTGCGAACGTCTTATAATCGTCTAAGCAATCCGGATCACCTAACACAAATATAATAAGGATGAGTGGATATAAAATGTCCGAATTATTTTCGTGTTACAATTTTTTGTTAATAATATTAGATGAATTATATATATATATATATATATATATATATATATATATATATATATATATATATATATATATATATCGAAGGAAAATCTTTTCTAAATCCAAAACTAACTGAAAATCTTAAAATAAATAATGTCTCAGTATGTTATATTTTAACTCAAGACAAAAATTTGTGTGCCCTTTGAGGCACACCATGCGCCCATCCAATTTAATACTCTTTAGTATTAAATTGTATACAATTTAATGCTAAAGAGTATGGACATACCGTGTGCCCCAGGATACAAAAGACAAACTCTTTAAAAAATATCACCATTACTCAATACACATAATTTATAAGATTAGACAAATTATCCCGTGCACTAATTTTTATAAATTTGTACATTCATAAATTACACTAATGAATAAAAAATGTACTATAAACTTTGTTAGCTAATTTTCTGTCAGTTTTTTAATAAAAAATTGAATGTAAAAATATTATAAAATAAGAAATATATATACACTATATTAAATAAAAATTTATATACGTGCGCGCGTGCATTAGGGACATATGATACCAACTCTTTATTTTATTATTTATTCAAAATACTAACTAAGATGAATACATTATTCTAAAAAAGTTAATAAAGTCAGTAAAAGAAATAAATTTATCCACAATAAAGGAGAAGAGGTGAGGATCTTAATTAGACAGATAGTATTATTTCAGTTTTTTTTCCTTCAATATTGTGCAAGAAAAGTGGTTTCGCCCACCCCACGCGCTCCTGCACTCCACCCGACAACTTGTGATGAAGGTAAATCAAGGTAACTCAATTGACCAACGGTGGTTATACCTTTATATTTAATGGGTCATGAGCGCATTTTCATTATTCTTTGCCCTGACCAGATTGTTATTTTCTACCAACTACAAATTAACAATTGGTTTTGTGGACGGTAGTAAGCATGATTTTCTGGAGAAGTAACATAGAATATTGTCATTTCTGGTATTCCAAAGATTATGTTTTAAAAATGTACTATATACTCCATATCTAGACTCACATGAAGTACAGATCGAATCTTCTTTATTTTAAAATTTTACAGATAATTGTACTGTTAAATATTTAAATCCTAATAATAAGTATTAAACACTAATCGTGTGAAATTTGTTTTGAGTTTAATAGGAATAAAAACTGTGAATATAGGAGTATTTGAATTTAATAAATCTAATAAATAGTGTTATTTTATGTTTATTTAAAATATTAGTATGATGAATTTTAATTTTATATATGTGAAATCAATGTATAAAAGCACGGGTGATATATGTTAGAGAATAAGATATAGCGTGAGTAAAAAATAGGTGAGATTTATATAATTTGATTAAATTAAATTCTAAATAAAACAAAGAATGAATTATATAAACTTAAACCTGAATAAAAGAAAATAAAAAAACAAACATAGTCAATAGAGTAACATAAACATAAACTTTCAGAGTTCATACAATTAAAGGGAAAATATCAATTTTGGTCCTTTAGAACATGTCGAATCCAACTTTAATCTTCAAGTTTGGTAATTTCTTAAAAGTGGTTCTTCGATATCCGTTTTTGGTCCTTTGATCTATTTTTGATCATTTTTGTTCACTTTTGGTCCTCTAGGATAGGCCAAATAAGGACTAAAAGTGGACAAAAAAGACCAAAAGTAGACAAAACGGACTAAAAGCGGACACTTGATGATCACTTTTGAAAATTTACCAAACCTTAGGACCAAAATTGTAATTAAATATGTGAAGTTGATATACAAGTTTTTGTTTATATAGACTATTATAGTGAGTGTACCACCCTATTTTTAAGGTTCAATATTTATTTTAAGATTTTAGTGTTTTATACTTTTCTTAATTCACACATCCTTCACGCATTCTATCTTTTCAATTAAACTTTTTCTCTATGATCTTTCATCTTTTAATTTGTCCCATATTAATTAATATTCTTTTAAGCATCACAACTCACTAGAACCTCAAAATATATTTTATAAATTAAAAAATTAAATATTCTTTTATAAGTACTTCTAACATGTTAATTCATCATAAAATTATATACTATATTTTATAAAAATTCAAATAAATATAAATTATCATTATTTAAGTAATTTTCAAAAATTTCCGAACTAAATTTTCAAAACCCACGTAGAACCTCAAGCATAACTTAGGCTATGTATATTAAGATTTGATAAAAATATCTCGAATGTCCTATTAAATTTTGATGCTACATCTCTTGTTACACGCATGATGTGATTTTTCCTAGAATTGATATTTTCCTTTTAGGTTATTAATTTTATTATATCATACATGTCAATCATGCAATAATTTACGAGATGTAACACCAAAATACAATAGCAAATTCCAACCATTTTAAAAATGATTTTAGATTTTCAAAGTCCACGAATATCACCTCTCTATATACGCCTACAATGTCTAGTTCAGCTCATCAATCTTCCTCATAATTTACTTTCTCCTCAATTAGTATTTTTTCTTTCTCCTCTCTCTTACCCCTTCTAGAATTAATAATCAATAGTGGTAATATATATATTACCACTCACCTCTTATATTATAACATTGATTTGATAAAGTTAATGTCAATCATGCTAAAATTCAAAGCATTATACTATATTATATGAATTATCAATGTTCATAATTTTCAAAACCAACACAAATTTCAAGCAAATTTATCATTAGATCAGTATAATTATTATTCAAATCCATATTTAAATATAAAAAGTACCAACTGATGTTAGGTGCAGATATATTGTATTAGTGATATCTTTGGAAAGATAAGATATCACCAATCTAGTTAGAGATAGATGTAAGTTGCATGCATAAATTTCAAAGGGTGGCCCCATGATTAAAAAAAAAAGTGAGGATTACAAGGGGTTTGGTGTCAGTTTGTTGGACAGCAAAACAAATGTAGGCAATTAAAAGATAATGATTTGTAACATGATTGCAAATTTCCATGGTTATCCTATCTATCAACTTTTTCAAGCCAACAGCAAAAGTTCAAATCATTCCATTTCTCTTGGTTTTGTCTCTATCACTCATCAACCCTCCACTGCATGTGCCCTCCTCCATTATACAACCATCCATGTTTATATCCATTTTAATTTACTGCTAATCCTTCCACTATATAATAAAAATAGATAAATTTATTTGAGATCTACATCCAAATTTATATTAAACGTGTGGATCAGTTCTTGTGTGACTTGTATCATGTGTGTATTATAACATATATGGTGATGAATACTACTCTCTATATTGATTAAATACGAGTGTATGAAAGGTGCAGAATTGCATGATACCGTCTCACGGTGAGATCATGATACATTTTTTTTAATTAGTTATCACTTTTTATTAAAGATATTATCATTTTTCTTAAAAATTATTGTCACTTATTATTTATACTATAAATTGTTTATGAAATATATACTAATTCAATTCACTGCACTATTATCACTTTTATCAATTGAGTATCACTTTTCATAAAAATAATTATCACTTCTTATCTGCCTCATGAAAATCATTTCATGAAATAGTCTCACACAAATCTTTGCCACGTATGTATTGATGCATGATTGGACATTCTATGAGACAGGCCAATTTAGGCCCGAAAATTTGTTAATTTTTGGGTGTCGAATAATTTACGCATGTTATTTTTATCCGCAGAGATTAAGAAAATTAATTTTGTATGGATATAAAATAAGATAAATTAAGGATATTTTGAGGAATTTAATAAGAAATTCAAGTGTATAAATTTGTTGAGTTAATGGTTAAAAAATACAGTACGTGGCATTTTTATAGTATTCATGATATTGTGTGGATGCTATTTTTAGAAATGTGCATGAGTCTTGAAATAACGAAAATTATAAAAAGTATAAAATAAATGTATACGAATTTAATTATAATCACATTTTCCTTTAATATTTTTATATCTCACTTGCATATATATTGCAAGGTTTTATGCTCATTCACATTGTGCATACTCAGCTAGTTAGATAACATTTTAGTCATGTAGTACTTTACCCTTTTTTTTAATGTCATAATCATATTAATTTACGTTAAAAAAATTAAATATTTGTGTTAATGAATTTCTTAATGGGACAAATAAAAAGCAATAATATTTTAATAAAAAGTAAAATCTAATGATGAAAAGTGTAATGATGTAGTGAATTATTATACAAATAAAATTGTATATAGTATAATGAATAAAAATGATAATTTATTCAACAAAAAATGATAATTAATTAAAAAGTATAAAATGTTCTCACGCTGCGTTTTTTTTCTTTTCTTTTTACGTTAAACTATACTATATTTAAATATTTATCTATACTTTATGATGGTTTTGCATATTATGTTAATTATTTAAAATCTTCTATACATATTTAAATTTATATAAAGAAAGAAAGAGAAAAAAAACTCAATTTGAAATAAAAATTGAGGTATTATATTGCTAATTATTAATAGGACCAGGCTGAATTGATTTCACTAGAATGGATGTAAGTGCTTTCAGGTTTGTGGTATGATTAGTAAGAATTTAGAATTAAAATTTGGTGGGCTTCCTTTTTAGAATTATTAGAAACATTTTTGTGGCTATAAGCATTTCTGAAATTGTAAATCATGTGGGCTTGTGTTAGCTCAGAGGTACCATGAGTACCTGCTTTTTTGCTGGGGACAACTTTTTATTATACTTGTATTTATTCTCTTTCAATATTTATTTCCTTTTATAGTCGGTAGAGCTATGGAGCATTTTCAACTCAAAATTATGACAATATTTATTTATTTATATATATAATATATCTTTTCTTTTGATTATCAGTATTAAATGTAAGGGCAGCGAATTGCTACCTGAAATCTTACTAAATAAGAACACTCGAATAAATAAAAAACACTACAAAAAAAAACTGTTATTTACATTCCATTCCGTTAGTTATAAAAGCCTCAATTTTATTGTTAAATTGGTAAAAGCCTCAAATTTATTGTTAAATTGGTTTACCAACGGATTAACAATGAAATCCGTTGATAAATTTCTGTTGATAAAGTGGTGGTTGGTAAATTTTTTGCAACGAAAATTCAATTCCGCTGGTAATTTATATAATGATTCCGTTGGTAATTCGTTGGTAATTACCAACGGATTGAATTATAATGATTCCGTTGGTAATTACCAACGGATTGAATTCCGTTAGTAAAATAGAAAATAAATTCGTTGGTATTCCATTGCTAAAGGAAAAATATCATTTTTGTTGTTATTCCGTTAGTAATTACCAACGGATTGAATTCCGTTGGTAAATTCTATTATTAAAAAATAGTTTTTTAGTGAAATTGATACATAGTGAAATTCTTATAAACACCCGCACTAATGTTAATTAATTTTTTTTACTACATTCACCTCACACTATTGCTAAATCAACTCAAAATTATTAGTATTTCATACATCAAATTTTGAACCCTAAAAATACGTCAGAAGAAAACTTAGAAGAAAAATAAAGAATAAGATAAAAGAACAAGAAAGAAACCAATTGATGTAAATTATTAAGGTAAATTGTTTGCAATTGTAATTTTTATACATAAATATTAATACTCTCTTTCGCATTAAAAAGAAAAACTAAAATTTAAATGAAAGTCTATGTATGAATTTCAAACTAAAATGTTTATGCCTATCTAACCCAAGATGAATAGTTGCACTATATACATCCTAAAATCATCCTTTAATTAGATGTATACCTTTATATACCCTAAACACTTTGTTCACTCAATTAATTGCATAAGAGACCAATTTATAAAGTTTAACAATTTTAAATATTTACTGTATAATAATAACAAATTTGCTGAGAGTTTGGCAAGCCTCTTGTCCTTAGCAGAATAGGAAAGTACGTAACATTTAAGGGCTTCAGTCTTAAGTAGAATACCACTCCATAATTTGTGTGTCAGTTTCAAAATTTCACTAAAAGTCTAAAATGGCTACTTCAAAATTTCACTAAAAGTCTAAAATGGCTACAGGGCTTACCAGATCTTATTAATTTTTAGATAACATTTTTCAGAAAATTTGTTAAGATACTTATGGTAGGATAGGGTGTAGGCAATCCATTATGTTTGGTGACTAATGAAATTGAGATTTTTGAGTTTGAAAATTTAAATGAAAAATAATTATTCTCCAAATTTTTCTACTCTGATTTATCAATTATTTTTAGTACACAAAAAATTATTTTTTAGACAGTTGAATTATTATTTTTTTAATAAAAAAATTACTAATCATCAAAAAAGCAAATTTTTTATATATTAAAGAGTAATTTTAAAAAATAAAATTTCTAACAAAATCACCCATAATTACAATAATCGAATTCTCATCGAGCTGTCAGTTGATAAATGCAATTTTACTTTGATCTAAATTAATATATGTAGTACTCCCTACCTCACGCAATAATAATAATAATGTTTACTTTTTGTACGGGGATAAAAGGAATATAATATTTTAATATGTAGTACGATGAGATAAATAATATTTTAATATAAAGTGTGTAGTTATATGAATGTTGTGTCTGAGCCCCATAACAATATAGTACTCATTAGTTATTCCGTGTGGATCAAATCTACTAAAAAAGAAAATATATAATTATTGAGTGAGACACTCAATTAAAAATTTGTAACTATTATTCTAAAACTAATGTAGTATCTTTAATATTATAAATAGAACCTAATTGAGAGACATACAATTAATTTATAAACTTCAAGTAGAAAAGAAATAATAAACAAAAGTCTACATTGGGTTTACATTAATTCAATCTTGTGTATGTTATAATAGATTTATGCAATTTCATCTCACAAATCTAAACATTAGGTGATACATATTACCCAATTAAATTGAATTATATGGAGTATATAAAATTGACGTTAAACTCTTATATTTATTAATATATGTAGTTGGTTTGGCACCACTTGGGAGACTTGCTCACATTCCCGTGAAGCTTTCATGATGAAGCTCGTGGGCCGTGTTATGCCTTTCTTTTTTTCTTTTTGTACTCCATTTCATTTTTATTTTACTTTTATTTTCAAAATGGAGTAATTTTTTTAAAATATATATTAATACTTATTATTGTTATTAAATTATTGTTTATTTAATTATGTTAACTCAAAATTTGTTACTATTATTTTATTTTTAATTTATTTTTTTTTAAAATTCAAAGATAATTTTTTTTATAATAATATTGATCCATTTTTTTATGCATTTATATCTTTTCTTTTAAATATGTTTAAATTTATGAAGAATGTGATTAGATAGTGAATCATAAATCTAGAAAGTCTATTATGTGGTCAAATGAATAATTTTAGATTGCAAGTCTTTTACCTTGAACACGTTTTCTCATTCAAAATTTAATTTTGGTTTAATTAATTAATTTTTCGCATTAGTTTATTAGTAACAATTTTCAAACTCATATTTGTCTTAAGTTAAAAGAGTTATAAATTGGATTTATTGGTAGATCTAAAACTTTGTTTTGGATTCGATAATTTGAATTGATTACATGCGCACTACTTGAGGGTACTCATTTTTTGAGTGAAAAAAAAGAGTGAATATCATTTCACTCTCTATTTATCAAATGGTCTAAAATGGACTAAAATGAGTGAACTCCATTTTAGTCCACTTGTTCTATTATATTTGGTCCATTTGGTCCTTTTTTGATCTAAACCCTTGTTGACCAAATTTGGTCATTTTTTGTTCACTTTTATTCCTTTTGGTTCAATTTTGGTCATTTTCTCAAAATTTGATCATTTTTTTTTCCACTTTTAGTCCTTTATGTATACACTTTCGGACCATTTTTGGACTTTTTTTAACATAAAGAACTAAATTTGGACAACAAAGACTAAATTTGGACTAAAAAGATTAAAAGTGAACAAAAAATGACCAAAGTTGAGAATTGCAAAAGAAAAAACTAAAGTTGAAAAACGTCATACTTACAGGACCAATTTTGATATTTACCCTTCTCTTTTAAGTAAAAGGGCTCTACACATGACCCACCACTCACCACTAATACAACTAGCCACTTTGTATATATAATAATAATACTTCTTAATCTACGTACAAAAAACAAACGATTACCTTATCGATGGACGAAGGTAATATATTCTTTAATCTCAATACAAACAATAAATATAACTCTTGTACTATATATATTTCACGGGCACCACAACAAGGGTTTCGTAGAAAAAAATAATAACTCCCTCCGTCCCACACCACACTTCCCGTTTACTGTACCATGTTGTTTAAAAAAAATTGCACTTTTTGATTAAATTTGTTGACTTTTGAGGGCATTGTAGTATTTTTAGGTAATAGTATTACAGAGTGATGGAATGTGTGAAAAAAAGGAGTGACAATTTTGAAACTAATGTAACTTTTAAGGTTGTGGTATAAAGTGATTTTCCTTTTTTTTGGTGTGAAGGATGGTGTAGGACGGACAAATAAAGAAAATGTGAAGGGTGGGATGGGACGGAGGGAGTAATAATAACGATGCATGATGAACGGATAAGCGAGCAACATATAATCTGGAATTTAAATATCTTAGGTAGCGTAATGTGCATTACCAGTAACACTAATATTAGGGGATTGCATGCAGATTCCTTCTGCTTCATATATACATACCACTAAAAAAGTTAGTTCCCTGTTTGATTCATAAATGAGATTGGCAACTATTTATAAATTTAATTCAAATTGTTAATCCATTTAAACATCAACACCATCCCTATACTACCGATCAAAAAAAAAAAAACACCATCCCTAGCCTATACTAACTACTCCAACTTATTACACCATTAGCGCCGCAAGTACACCTAATTTGCTTCTAAAACCACTCACAAATATTTATATCTTCCTCTACTAACTAATTTGAATTTTTTTACAATTTATGAGCAGCTTGGATTAAATAACGAGAATTTATTAATAAGAGTAATGATAGTGAGAATGAAATTAATTGAAGGGGTAGAAGATATACAATGAATCTAAAAAAATAATTGAGAATTTAGAATTTCCATTATCTCTTAAAAACTCTTTCATTTTTATAACACTCCTCCATTACTTCTTACCAAACACCCTTTAATTGTATTCCAAATAAGGAAATAAGTATCACTTTTAAATCATAATCTTACAAATACATTTTCATTTTAAATTTCCCAAACTTTTATCCTTAAAAAATCCAATTTCTTTATTATAATAAATATTAAATTACTAAAATAATATAGATAAATATATATAGTCCCTCTGTTCCTAAAAGACATGCACTCTTTTGTATTCTGTCTCTTGTCCAATTAAAAAACGAAAACAACACACATTATCAACAATTCAACATCCTTATAAGTACAATATTAAAAAATAGTGCTCCTTAATAATATATGAACAAATTTTTTTCGTACAACACATTATGAACAATTCGAGATGGCAATATCACTCAACTTAATCACCCCGTAATACATTTTAATTATTAAAATTGTCATTAAAACTAACATACATTATACTTGTATATTATTTAGGACCACACTACCCTTAAAAAAATCAATAAAACTAGTTAAAACTGACTTTTCTTAAATTACATAAAAAAAATCGTGTGCAATGTATCAATCAATAAAACTAGTTAAAACTGACTTTTCTTAAATTACATAAAAAAAACAATCGTGTGCAATGTATTAGGATGGAGGGAGTAATTTTTTTCTTTACTCATAATTTAGTTAAACTTAACTATATCATATTTTAGATACGGAGTTTAAAAAAATTACTTTTTGACCAACTTTATTGACTTTTAAGGATATTATGATATTTTTAAATAATAAATAAATTATAAAGTATGTTATGTACTCTGTTAGGTGAGAGTGATATTTTTGAAATTACGATAATTTTTGAAGTTGTTAGTTGATATGAAATTTCATTTTTCAGATAGTGAAGATAAGTGCAGGACGAACAAAAATGAAAAGGGTAAAGCTAAGGGCACGAGATGTTCTGTGACACATTGGTGTGACATCTCTTGTAACACCTGCTTATGGAATGACAGGTGTCAGGGTGGAGAAATCCAATCCCTTGCCCCAAGCACCTTGGATGTCCTGTTACATTTTGTGTTACATCTCCTGTTACACGCGTTAGATGAGTGAAACGGAGAGTAAAATCTCAACCTTTCCCATTAGGGTTGATTGTTAGGGTATAGATTAGTCTATCCTACATGTCAATCATCCAACGGTTTGTAACAGGAGATGTAACATCAAAATGTAACAGGAAATCCGAACCGTGCCCCAAGGGTTGACTTAGGGTATAGTTTCCATTCTCTCTCTTACGTGTTATTCATCCAACGGAGTGACATAGGAGTTATTTTTTACTTCATTACATAAAAAAGTTTTTTTTAAGTGTTTTTTTTTTCCGGAGGGAGTATGTTACAAAAATCACTTTATATTTGTGTAAAAATAAATGTTCACTTGCTTACTTGGAAATTTTACATTTATTATTCCAAAGGTCATATTGTCCCAAAAATATCCAACCGCTACAAAGTATATAATCACACAATTAATTAATTACCTAACATGAGAGTACAATACAATCACAATAATTAAACTCAAGTACTCTATAAATTCCCACATCCGGTCCCCTAAAGCCCCACCACTTCCTCCCTTCGCCGCCATGGCTCCGCCGTCGCCGGACTTTGGCTTGACGTCGGAGCAGCTCAAGTACGTGAAACTAGGGTTCCAATACTTTGTAAACCATTTCTTCAAGATCTTGATCATACCCATAATTGCAACTCTTTCTCTTCATGCCACCCCTCAAAATCTTCTCCAACTCTACAATTCCATCCAACTCACCCCACTACACATCCTATGCGCCTTATTCCTCATTATCTACACCACAACTTTCTTCATCGTCTCGCGCCCTCGACCCGTATACCTAGTCGAATACGCTTTGTTCAAGCCTCCCTCGTGCTTCCGTGCCCCTTCCTCCACCTTCGAAGAGCACGGAAACCTAATCCTCCAACAAGAACACCCCAAGGTTTTAACCTTCTCGTTAAAGATCCTTCAACGGTCCGGCCTCGGAGAGGAGACGTGCTTACCACCTTGCATGACGTTGCTCCCTCCGAAGCCGAATATGACACGAGCTAAGGAAGAAGCCGAGCTCGTCATATTCTCATGCATGGACTCTCTCTTCCAAAAAACCGGATTGAAACCGAAAGACATCGATATCTTGATCCTCAATTGCAGCCTATTCTCTCCCACACCTTCTCTGACAGCGATGGTGATCAATAGGTACTGTAAATTACCACCTCATCTAAAAGTTTAAGTTAGTAGAGAGGTAAATCGTTTAATATTTAATCAAATCACTCTAACATGCCCACTCACATAAAAACTTAAGCTAGTAGTAGAGAGTTAAATCTTTTAATACTTAATCAAATCACTCTAACAGGTACAAGATGAGAAGCAACATCAAGAGCTTCAATCTTTCCGGAATGGGGTGCAGCGCGAGCTTAATCTCCATCGATTTAGCTAAAGATCTCTTACAACAACACCCCAACTCCAATGCCGTTGTAATAAGCACAGAGATTCTAACCCTAGGCAGCTACCAAGGTAAAGAACGTTCCATGATCCTCCCCAACTGCCTCTTCCGAATGGGCGGCGCCGCCATCCTGTTATCCAACCGGTGGGCCGACCGCCGCCGCGCCAAGTACAAGCTAGTCCACGTCATCAGGACCCACAAAGGAGACGACGACAAATCCTACAGATGTGTCTCCCAAGAAGAAGACACCGAAGGTTTTGTCGGAATAAAACTGAATATAGATCTGATGAGCGTCGCCGGAAAAGCCCTGAAGTCGAACATAACCACCGTGGGGCCACTCATCCTCCCGCCGTCGGAGCAGATCCTCTTCGCCCTCTCCCTCATCGGAAAAAAGGTGATCAACCCTAAATGGAAGACATACATCCCAGACTTCAAGCAAGCGTTCGAGCACTTCTGCATCCACGCCGGGGGGCGGGCGGTGATCGACGAGCTGCAGAAGAGCTTGGATCTGACGGAGGAGCAGGTGGAGGCGTCGAGGATGACGCTGTATAGATTCGGCAATACGTCGTCGTCTTCGTTGTGGTATGAATTGAATTATATTGAGTCGAAGGGGAGGATGAAGAAGGGAGACAGGGTGTGGCAGATAGCATTCGGGAGTGGATTTAAGTGTAATAGCGGCGTTTGGAAGTGTAACCGGACGATCAGGTCGCCGGTGGAGGGGCCGTGGGCTGATTGCATTCACAAGTATCCAGTTCATATCCCTGATGTGGTCAAGTAATTTAATTTAATTTAAATTAATTTGATGTGTTTAATTTAATTCTTGAATAAGGTCGCAGATTTGAGTTTATCTTCTTTAATTTAACTTAAAAACTAAAGATATGATGTGGCAATGTAATTGTACTGGACTCAAGTTCATGTCTACGGTTTATATATGCGTATTAATAAAAATCTATTGAGTTGCTTTGGAGTAATTAATTTAATCTTTAATAATAAACAAATTGTAAAAATATAATTAGTACTATACAGTATATAAGGTGTTGATGACAATCTAAAAATTTAAAATATATTGTAATGTTATCGACTAAAGTGAGATGGCATAGGATTTCTTATTTCAATGTCGTGTTCATCTCATATTTATTTTTTAAACGAATGAAATACTATATTATAATAACATTAATTAATATATTAACATCGCAGATTTTAAGAATTTAATAATCATTCCTATATATGTTTAAACACTTTTGTAACACAAATTATGAAATATTGTAGGAAATTGAATCCAAAAGTAAGATTTTCTCTTATTAAGTTGTCAACTTGATTTCATTTTTCCGTTGAAAAGAGTTGTCAACTTGAGTTGATAAACTAAAAGTATGAATCTAGTTGGATGAACAGTGTGCAATTAAATGAAAATTGGCCACTATGAATCTAGTTGGATGAACAGTGTGCAATTAAATGAAAATTGGCCACTCTATGAAATTCCCAACAGTACTATGGATAGACTTTTAGGGAAATACTACAATTTGCCCTATATGGGTAAGTCAACATTTTTTTTGTCCTACCTTTTCTAATACATCTAAATTGCCTTAAAAATACATGCAATGTCATGAATATCATCAAGGATGGTCCACCTTTTTGTATTGGGAATGAGTTGACAAGTACAGTTGCATGCAAAATAGATGCGTCAGGGAATATGTTGATTATTTAGGGGTGACACATTAATTAAAGAAGAAATAAATAAATATACTAAAATATAACCCCTAATTCGGTGGACAAGCTGAATGAAGTGAAAAAGCCAAATTTTAAGCACACACCTATTATTTAAAATTCACGAAATTTAATTTTTAAATTCCTTAAATTATTAGATTATAATAAGTTTTTTATTAATTAACACATGCAGTAATTAGGTGATTAAACACATGCAAAATTAACTACCTACCACTCCACTGAAGCACACTTCATTAAATGGGGTGAAAATTAAGGCACTGTGTTCACAATCAGTTCATTTATGTAAATTCTTGTCATATTAAACTCTCAACTATTCCCACCAACCAAATAACTTCACCACCAACAAACAAAAAAATTGGGCACAGTGGATTCAAACTTCATTCCTCTGTATCCACAAATTATTGGAGCATAAAAAGGTGATCGGCTCCCGTATTTACCCACCGTTTTTGTCTACGGATCCATAGTTAGAGCCAAAGGTAAGATACGAATGCTGTTTGCATTGTATTTTATTTATTGCTTTCTTTCAATGTTGCTGTTAATTTATTTAAAGGTTGCAGGGTTTTTAATGTTTTAGGGTTTTTAGGGCTTTAGGGTTTTAAAAATGATGTCCGCTGAGTGAAATAGTTATATATATCCATGTCCGCCAAAGAAAATGGTGAAGTATGCATGTAATATGCTTGTCCGCCGAGAAAAATGGTGAAGTATGCATGTAATATGCATGAATACCACTACATACACCCATCGTAGACTTGTCCGCTAATATGCATGGTTAATTGTGCTTGTCCGCCCATTATTTGAGACTTATCGTCCATGTTTTCCGATTTTTGTGGCCTAATTGAGTGTGTCCGCCTATTATTTGACAGTAATTCAGCTTGTCCGCCGAAATTAGTAGCCCAATTTAGCGTGTCCGCCAAAAGTAGTTGCCCAGTAGAGCCTGTCCGCCGAAAATTGAGCCTGTCCGCCGAAAATTGAGCATGTACGCCGATGATTTCACCATAAATGAGCATGTCCGACGATAATTTCACCATATTTGCGCATGTTCGCCGAATATGTACCATATATGACCCTGTCCGCATACTATTTGACCCTATATGAGCATGTTCGCCGATTTTCTCACCCTAATTTATCATGTCCGTCGATGTTTTGACCCTAATTGATCATGTCCGTCGATTTTTTCACTCGAAATGGTCTTGTCCGCCGATTTTTCCTTCCTAAGTGAGCATGTCCGCCGATATTTTCACCCTATTGAGCATGTCCGCCGATTATTTGGGCGTAATAGATTATGTCCGCCGATTTTCCCACCGTAATTGGGCATGTGAACTGATTATTTGACCCTAATTGAGCATGTCCGCCGATTTATAATGCATAATTGAGCATGTTTGGCCATTTTTAAGCATATTATATCATGTCCTCCGATTATATTTGGCTACCTGAGCATGTCCGTCAAGTTTGAGCAAAATTCAGCATATAAGTCATTATTTTTTTAGTATAATAGACATGCTCATCGATTTATGGACCTTAATTGAACTTGTCCGCGTACGTACGACTTAATATTTAACTTGCATGTGTGCTTGATAATTTAATGCTTAATTTGTGTGTACCTACTAAATTGGCGTATCAGAAAAATACTTTAATGAATCCTGTGTCAATATAACAATTAATTGTCCTTTTGTTGAAAGGTTTAGGCCTTGAAAATTAAGCGGTGATGCAAATTGAACACTTATTCATCCGCGGACAGGCTAAATTAAGGCACAACATCGACGGACAAGCTTTTTTATGATGAAATAATGGCAAATTAAGCTGAATAATGCTAGGAACTTCGGCGGACAGGCTATTTAAGGCTTGAATATTCAACGGTGATGCAAATTGAACACTTATTCATCGACAGACAGGCTAAATTAGGGCACAACATCAGCGGACAAGCTTTTTTTATGATGAAATAATGGCAAATTATGCTAAATAATGCTAAGAAATTCGGCGGACAGGCTATTTAAAGCTTGGGGAATAAGCGGTGATGCAAATTAAACAATTATTCATCGGCGGACAAGCTCATTTAAGGCATAACATCGGCGGACAAGCTATTTCATGCAGAAATAATGCCAAAATAAGCTAAATAATGCTAAGAAACACGGCGGACAGGCTATTTATTGCTTCGGGTATCACCAGTGACACAAATTATGGACTTATTCCTCGGCGGACAAGCACAGTAAAGGCACAAAAACGGCGAACAAGCTATTTTATGCAGAAATAATGACAAAATTATGCTAAATAATGCTCAGAAATTCGGCGGACAAGCTCAATAAGGGCCAAAAAATTGGCGGACATGCTCAATTGTACTACAAATATTAACGGATAAGGTCAATTTACATACAATTATCGGCGAACATGTTCAACTACGCTAGAAATATCGGCGGACAAGCTCAAAAAGATTAGAAAAATATGCCGACAAGTTCAATTACACTACAAATTATACTGAAATTTCCAATTATACTCAAATAATTATCGTCGAACATGTAAACTTAAAATTCGTCGGACACGGCAAATTCATACAGTAACAACTCCAAATTCACAATACTTTAATTAAATCGCAATTATGCAAAACTCTAAAATCCTAAAGACGGAATACCTGGTTATCCATATTTGCTGCTGCTAATTTTCGACATGGAGATGACGATGGATTGAACTACACGCCAGAGGCCCGGACGGAGCGATGTGTCCGCCAGAAAAATCGAGAGTTTGAGAGAGAGAGAGAGTGAGAGTATGGGTGGGATGAGGGCCGATGAAAAGAGATAGAGACAGAGAGTAAAAAATAAAAATTTTGAGAAAAAGGGGTCAAAGATTCTCTCCCCAATTTCAACACCTCTAAAAGCAGTACTTTTAACTGCTGGGCTACTACTCCGAGATTCCAAAAAGAAGGGAAAAACATGACATGTGTCAGGTGGGTAAATTAGGAATATACACCAAAAATAGGGCAAATTAGATGTTTTAAAAAGAGTAGGGCAAAAAAGATGTTGCATGGGTGATATAGGGCATAAAAAGTGCTGTCCCTTTTTTAAAAGTCGGCATTTACTAGACCCCCTATAAAAAAAAGAAAAAAAAAGGACAGGGTCACATTTTTATAATTGATTTAGAGCATTGCATATGTATATGTGTGCTGTTATAATTTTTTTTTATTACATGTATTAAATAAAAGAGTAACATGTGTGTGAAAAGATAAATTTGCATATTTCCTTCTTGTTATTGTCACCTTTAGGTATAGAATTTATATTTTTCTTGAATATTTCCTTCTAGAATTGTTATTATCATTTTTAGGTATAGAAATTTTCTTTTTCTTATGTATCATTCATCCAATAATAAGGATGTAAGCGAACCAAACCGTTTGTGAACTATTCAAGTCTTGATTTGATAAAGTATTCGTTCGAGCTCGTTCGTTAACTTTAACGAGTAAAACCAAGCTCAAAATTTGAGCTCGAATAGTTTATCAAACCAAACTCAAATTTAAGGGTACTCAGATAGAAAGCTCGCAAACATATTCATTAACGGGCTCGCGAACACATTCGTAAATTTTACTATTATATTTAAGTAGTAACTAGTATATATTTATTGGTATTTAATAATTAAATATTTATTTATATTATAAACACAAATATGATAGTAGTTTGAGTGATTATTTAAATATTTAAATAACTTTTTAACTTTTATTATTATCTTTTGTTGGTTTGTTTATTAACATTTATGAATAACATTAAATGTTCATTAACAAAATATACGTTAAATGTATACGAACAAAAATATTTATATATATTCATGAAAAAGTTTCTTTATGTGTTTGTGAACATATTCGCGAGTCTTATCAAACAATTAAAGTGTGAGCTCGAGTTCGATATATATTTTTTTTGATGAGTTCGAGCTCGAGCTCGAGCTCGAGTTCGATTATTCCTTAACAAACGATACTCAAATTTAGTAGTGTTCGACTCGCCTTAATTCGATTACATCTCTATCCAACAATTTTACTATAAGAATGTAATTCTATAAAGACACTTGATTCAAGTTCCATAATTGTAATTATAATGAAATTCGTTAATGAGGATCATAATATAGTGAGAATGAAGTTAATTTAAGAGATGATGTGGTAATGCATTGAATCAATAAGAAGAAGAAGACATCATTAAGAGAAGTAAAGAAAGAGCCTTACTTATATGCGACATAAAGATGAGAAAGATGGACCTAAATCAGAAGGCAAAAAAGAACTGGTTCGTCAATGGAGATTTGAACACAGCGGCATTTCAAAGAATCAATAATGGTAGGAAGAATGCTAACGAGATTAGGGGGTTGTACATCAATGATGAGTAGATACAAGATGTGGATATGATAAAAAAGAAATTCATGAGTCGTTCAAAAATCACTTCAAGAAGATAGATTGGAAAAGGCCGAAACTGAATAAAAATCTTGTGTCGAGATTCATATCAGAGGAAGAGAACAACAGTCTGATAAGGCCATTCATAGAAGAGGAGGTGGTAGATGTGTTGAATTCCTGTGATGAAACTAAGAGTCCAGGGCCGGATGGGATGAATTTGGCAATTTTAAGAAATTGTTGGAGCAATATCAGAGAAGACTTTATGAGGTTCTTGAAGTAATTTCACGATTCTGGAAGAATGCCGAAGGGACTGAATAATTCCTTCATTACACTTATTCAAAAGTCAGAAGGCTCGGCTGGGATTAAGGACTACAGACATATATCTTTGATTGGAGGCCCATACAAAATCCTTTCAAAAATCCTAGACAAAAGACTAAGTAAGGTTCTGCCATCAGTAATCTCGGAGGAGCAGTTTGCTTTCGTGGGAGGACGACACATCACTGAATGCATTGTGTCTTTGCAAGGTGTAGTGGAAGAGGCGAGGAGAGAAAGAAAGATATTATTTGTTACAAAATAGATTTCGCAAAGGCTTATGACTCGGTTGAGTACCAATTCTTGGAAGACATAATGGTTGCTTTTAAATTTGAAAAAAATAGATTAGATGGATCATGGCCTGCGTTAAATCTGCACATGCTTCAGTTTTAGTAAACGGAAGCCCGTCTGGAGATTTTGGATTGGAGGGCTTAGACAGGAGGACCCCCTATCTAGGGATGTAACCGAACCGAGTCTAGCCGAACACTACTAGGTTTGAGGATCGTTTGTTAAGAAATTATCAAACTCGAGCTCGAGCTCGAACTCGACAAGAAAAAAAAATATCGAACTCGAGCTCGAACTCAAACTGTTTGTTAAGGCTCACGAATGTGTTCACGAACACATAAAGTAACTTGTTCATGAACATTTTTTCATAAACATAAAAATAATTTTGTACATGGATATTAAAAGAATATATCGTTTATAAACATTTAATGTTATTCATAATATTAAATAAACAAATTAACAAAATATAATAATAAATGGTTAAAAAAATTAAATAATCACTTAAGTTATTATCATATTTATGTGGTTTAATACAAAATATTTAATTATTGAATTGAATATAAATAAATAAATAATAATATATAATACTAAAGAATAATTATAAAATTTACGAACGCGTTTGCGAGCCATTAACGAGCCCATAAACGAATATGTTTGCGAGCTTTCGAGTCGAATATCCTTAGGCTTGAGTTTGGTTTGATAGACTATTCGAGCTCAAAATTCAAGCTTGGTTTGACTCTTTAAGGTTAACAAATGAGTTCGAACGAACATTTTATCGAATCAAGACTCAAATAGTTCGCGAATGGTTTGGTTCACTTACATCCCTATCCCCATTCCTATTCATTCTTGATGCAGAGTGTATAAGCATTTTAATGGGAAAGGCGAAAGCGAGTGGCCTTTTCGAATCAGTTGAAATTAGAGATGAAAAATTGAAAATGTCTCATTTGCAATTTGGGGACGACACAGTTTTCCTTGGAAAAGCTTCGATGAAAAATGCTTTATTCCTTAAAAGATTTCTAATCTTACTTGAATGGCTATCAAGGCTTAAAATCAACGTGGCAAAATGCTCGTTGACTGGTGTAAATGTGGAGGAGGGTATGTTGTTAGACATGGCTAACATTCTGGGTTGCAACTGATCATCGCTATTTTCACCTAGATTTTAGTGTCTTTTTGTATCTCTTTTCGTATTATTGTATCCGTTTTTATGTGTATTTTGGTTGTGTTATGTTTTTTCATGGAAATGTGTGTGAATGAGCCTAAACATGTTAAAACATGTAAAAATGGAGTCGGGAGCTGAAACGAGCAAGAAACTAACTCACGGGACCCAACTCGAGTCGAGTAGGGGTGCAAAAATATCCAGAATTTGTCTAGTGAGCCAACTCGAGTTGCAAGGTCCAACTCGACTTGCAACTCGAGTCGAGCTGCGTCTCACCAAGTCGAGCTCCAAGTCGTGCGGTGTAGGACAGGTACAAAAAATCATACAGTGAGTCAACTCGACTTGCAAGTTGCAACTCAAGTTGCCAGCTCGAGTTGAGCTAGCCTCCGAAAAAAATTAAGTTTCAGAGCCTCGCAACACGACCAAACTGACGAGTGCTCGAGTTGCTGACTCGAGTCGAGCTGGACTAGCTCGAGTTACAATACATGTTACTCGACTCGAGTAGCTAACTCGAGTAAGACAGTCCAAGTCGAGTAAGGCCATTTTGGGCCAAAAATTCGGATTTTCACCTGCCAATGTGTGTAAGTGTATGTAAAAAACTCATTTATGTTAAATTCGTAGCCCAACTTGGAGAGGGTATAAATAGCCTCATGTTCAACATTTGAAAGGAGATTGGATATTCCACACAAGGGTTTCATTCCTACACCTAGACCACACACCATTTCTTCCATTTTACACCATCATCTTCATCCATTCTTCATCCCTTTCATTTGGGTGTTAAAGACCTCAAGAATTCAAGAGCTAGAGGTGGAGATCAATGAGTGTTGAAGATTCTCTACAAGGAATTGCTAGGGAAGATTTACATCTCTTTTGTTTTTCATTTGGATTTAAGACTATGGATATGTGTAATGAATCATTCATGTATTTTGTTACCATTATCATGTTAGGCTAATCTCTCTAGTGGGATTAGGAATATGAAGAGCACACTAGGTTTATATTGTTATGTGGATTAAATTAGTTTTTGACTTAATTAATGTTGGTTTCTATTCATGGGCTTTAATTGTTTTGATATTGTGATGGCATGGTTTGTTATTCATGAATGATTATTGGTTTAATGAATTGTTGATCAATGGATGATTTATGATAATTAAGTGCTATTATAATGTTCATGTGTATATTGCTTGGAGTGAGACGGAAACGACCCTCTTAAGTATTAGAAAGACATGAATAGACATCGAGCTTGGGTTTGACCGAAAGGATATTTGAATTCGATGAGGGAAACCAATCCATTCGTTAGCTCTAGTACACAAAAAGGAAGAGTTAATCCTAATTAGTACCTTGGAAGGGAGAATTGAGAATTAATTAGTACCTAGATGGAAGAGGTTAATGTTGGGATTTGATCTTAAGTGCCTTTGGGAGTCTCAAGTGGATCAACAACCTTTGTAACCCGAAAGGAAGCTTAGGATATAATAGTGATCACCCTTAATCTACATCAATTGAGTTGAATTCCCTTTGCATGATAATATGAATTGAATGTGCTTTGATGTTTCTAATCCCATGTTTTTCCACACTTGAACTTAGCACATATTCTCTTTTCTCGTTAATCATATTACTTGTCATTTCTCTTAGTTGCTATTTTATTTACTTGCTACTTGCTTTAGTTGGTAATTTCAAACTCAAAATTCCTATCATCCTTACAAAAGTGACATAAACATGAGCACACGTATTGTACTAATCCAAACCTAACTCCTTTGTGGTTCGATAATTTTATATCTTGGGATATACTTCTACAACGATCGAATATTCTTGCTCGTGAGTATAAAATATTCAAACAACAACATTGGCAGCCTTCCTATGAAGTACCTGGGCACTTATATGGGCTATTCGCACAAAAAAAAGTGAGTTGAGATACGTGGTGGAAAAAATCAGAAATAAAATTCAGAAATGGGAAAGTTCAAAGATTTCTATAAGGGGCCGAGTGATACTGTTAAACTCAGTCCTTAGTGCGATCCCGACGTATGCTCTGTCAAATTTTAAGGCACCTTTGTGTGTGTTGAAAAATATCGTTTCTATGCAGTGAAAATTCCTTTGGGGGTGGACATGAGAGTGCAAAAAAAATTAATTGGGTTAGGTAGGGTTATATCACTAGGGCTAAATAGAAGGGAGGGCTGGGGGTGAAGGATCTTGTAGACTACAATAAGAGTCTGATGGGGAAATAGGCGTGGAAAACGTTGGAGTGGAAGGAAAGGTTATGGGTTAAAATAACTATCGCTAGACAAAGGAGTGTGGGTGCTAGGGAATCGAGGTTGGGATCTATGTTTAGGCAAAGAGGGAAAGGTTGGTGGGGAGGGGTACTGTCATGTTTAGAAGATAGTAAAGGAGAGTGGTTTGCAGAAAAATGTAGGAAAATGGTAGTAAATGGGGCTGACACGAGTTTCTGGGATGAAATTTGGGTGGGGAATGAGCCTCTTAAAAAGAGGTTTAAGAGGTTGTTCGAGTTGAGTGTAGGTAAGGATTACAAAGTTAGTGAAATGGGGGCATGGGAGGAGAGAGAATGGAAATGGAAGTATGAATGGAGAAGACAGTTGAGGGAGTGAGATTCTAACTCACAAAACGAATTATTGGAACTTTTATACAGATACAAAATAGATGAAGGGAAGGACTATTGGAGATGGGAAGTAATCAAGCACGGAATATAAGACGTCAAAAGTGCATATACATGCTTGGAAGAAAGAAAGGAACCTATTGAGGAACCTCAACAGAAGCTGTACATGAGAATCTGGAAGAGCAAAGCGGACACAAAAATGAAAATCCTAGCTTGGAGAATTGTGAAATGAAGAATCCCGACATCTATAAGAGTTGAAAAAAAAGAGAAAGCCTTCCACCTTTCAACACTACTACATGTTCTATTTGTGGAGAAAAAGAAGAAACGGTGGAACATATATTTTGTGAATGTCCAACGTCACAAAGAATATGGAGACAGTGCTTGAATTGGGTCGTGAAGCAATCCCTAATCCCAAACAACCCATCAGGTACGCTACTTCTATTCGGGAATTTATTCCAATCTAAAGTAAGACGGAAGCTAGTGATAGACATATGAATATGCATTATTTGGTCTTTATAGAGAAGTAGAAACAAAGTAATTTTGCGAAGAGTGAATGGAACGAAGAGAAAATGCTTGAGGAGATCAAATCACATGTTTGGTTTTGGTGGGTTTGGGAAGGAAAGGGCTCAAAAGAGACATTAATTGTAAAGATTGAGTTACATATCCTTGTTATTGTTTAGAAGAAATTTAATATTGTTATTTTTTATATGTTTATAGTTGATCGGAATCACCATTTTGTTGTTATATTGTAGACTTGTTCTTTTAAAAATGGAAAAACTCATGCCCTAATGAAATATAATTCATTTTTCCAAAAAAAAAATTATTAAATTTGATTCTCAAAATTATCTCTCATACCAATCATGAGGAATAAGAATCAATGTCCGCCCTTCCATTTTCATCACTGCTCTTGTTAAGTGTGTGAAAATTGTAATTTCAGAATAGAGGATTTTTGCACTTATAAGTATTGTCATGCTGGCTATTAGAAGAAATTATGTTTTAACCTTCACAAATAAAGGACAAATTAAGCTAAAATTAGAATTTGTGAGCTCAATTGCCTTTTTTTTTCTTTTTTTTTTTTTGGTGTGAGACCCAATAAATGGGTATATTGCACGTTTTTTTTATCGGTCTTTATAATTAATTACATGAACTGAATAAATAGAACTTTCCCAGTAGAAGGACAAGATTACATTTAATCGATAGATTTAATTAATATATTTCGATCCAGAAGAGAAATTAATTCCACACGAACATTATTACAAATTTAGATATAATTAGATGAATAAAAATTTACTATTTCCAGATGCAATCTTCCATTGTTCATTCCTATAGATACTAAACTATGGTTGCTACCTTGGTGGTGTTGTAGCTCTTGCAATTATGGAGACAATAACATTCTGTCAGCTCATCAATGCACATATATAATTGAAATTCCTTGCACAGCCATGGGCATTGCTTTCTGCAATTTGTCACTGGGTGTCTTGGTATAAATGGGCACAACTCTTTTGGTTTTGCACTACACTCAATACCAAGCAATCCTATTCATTAACAAAATTAACAATTAGTTTATAATTTTGTTTAGAAAATACTATTGAAATTAGTTTTACACTTCCTTTGTTTTCAAATATTTTCATTTTCGTTCCTCCCAAAACTTATGTATACTTGCAAAATTTGCTATTCTTACAGTATTAACACCCCCACAATTTTACAACTACAATAAATAAACGTTACATACAATTTTACTTTATTATCTTACATCAACAACTTTGTACTTACTTTTTTTTTCCCTCTTGATGAAGTATCATAAATACTCCCTCCGTGTCTAGTTTAAAGATTTCCATTTACTCTAAATTTCAGCATCGGGTAGGATATGGGTAACCCGTAACCCGATGGGTATATAGATACCCGCAAGAAATAATAGACAGATATATTAAACGGGTATAATACGAATACTCGCAGTAACTTGAACATGTCTAGCTCCACCCGACCCGCACATTCCCATATTAGTTTTTTTTTCCCTCACATTTAACACAAAAACATCAAAATAAAATATAAATACATAAATCTAACATAGAGCATAAAAATAAAGTCTATTATAGAGATTAATATTTAATCCAAAAGAAAAAGCAAGAAATCAACATAGTGTGGAAAGACGGAAGAAAAGAAGTATGGAACGGCGATGCCCTAATTCCAAAATGGGAATTGAGAATATGAGATGGATAACAGCTACACTGGTGTTATGTTATATACTAGTTTATTATAAAATATTTATATTTATTTAGTTTTTAAAATTTTAAATTAGTAATATATATAAAATATAATATATATATATATATATATATATATATATATATATATATATATATATATATATATACTCCCTCTGTCCCGCGTTAACGTTGACGTTTGTTTGTTGCATGAAAATTAAGAGATATAATATTTTAATATTATATATATATATATATATATATATATATATATATATATATATATATATATATATATATATACTCCCTCAGTCCCTCGTTAACGTTGACGTTTGTTTGTTGCATGAAAATTAAGAGATATAATATTTTAATGTGTAGTGAGGTGAGAGAAATAATATTTAATGTAAAGTGGGTAGTCATGTATTAGTGTTGTGTGTGGGCCCCACTTGGAATAATTAATTATTTTGTGTGGATCCAAGTTGACAAAAAAAGAAATGTAAACCTTAACGTGGGACAACTCAAAATAAAAAACGTAAGCTTTAAAGCGGGACGGAGGGAATATATAATATTATATAGCGGATAATCGGGTCGGGTACGTGGGTGTAAAAGGAGAACCCGCAACTTATTCTTACCCACTGTTTTTTTTTTTTTGGATACAGGTATTATCCTATTATATATCCGATTTTGCCAACCCTATTCTTACTTAATCACTCGAATACCTGCGAGTAATTCAATCTGGCGGGTAAAATTGATAACCCTATATCCATAGCTTTGAAACATTTTATTTTTTTTAACGTGGATTAAGAAAATGCACTTTTTAGAAGTAGTTTATATTTTGGGGAATGTAAAGTATGTTATTAGTATATATTGGGTGATAGAGATTACCATTTTTTAAAAAATAAAATATACTCTATTGAGGATGGAGGAATAAATTATATGCTTGATGAGAAGTGCATATAGTAATTTTTTCTATTTTAATTTTTAAAATTTTATTTTTGTTTTAAAAGTTGTTCTTTAACTCTAAATTTGTACCAATTTTAATATGGGGTGCTTGGGGTGGGCGAGCCACTTTTTTTACCATTTGTACCAATTTTAATTTTTAATTGTTAGCCCTCTATAATTTACTTAGTCAGTTAAGGTCAAAATTGTAACAATTTAAAACTTATAGAACTAATTTTGCAACAAAATAATTAAAAAATCATATGATAAAATGAAAAATTATAGAGCACTCGTGGGACAACATATAAGTTTCAGGACTAATTGCAAATTTCTCTAATTTTAAACTACAATGTGTACTCATTTAGGTTTATTAATTTTAAATAAACTAGCTAGAATTAAGATTAAGAGAGAATTAAGATTAAAAGAGATCATAAACTAACCACAGAACACGAACAAAAGGATGAACATGTGGAATTTCATCGATTTCATGTTGGAATGTTTAATTCTGGAAAGAATTCATCACTTAATAATGGTTTAGACTATAATTAATTAACTATTTAATATTTTGTGTGAAGATAAGATATACATTTATTTCGTATACATCTATCCTTTCAACTTTATATTCAGTAATAAATTAAATTTTATTTGAAGGAATATTATAACACACTTTTCACTATGTTATAATTAATAAAACTGGCAAAAAGGGTCCGGCCCATAAACCATCATAAGTGAATTGGACTGGGCCTTTGAGTTTAGGCTTGAAAAGAATCGGTTCATTTTGGCCCGTTTTATCAAGCCGGGTGAGCCTAATGGCAAGGCCCGATTTTGGCCTGCTTCTTTTGGTTTTTTTTGGCATCGTTCTTTTTATTTATATTTTGATATTAATTTAATATTTAATTATAATAGGCACACACTTGTCTGAATCGGATTCACACATGAATTCTATTTTATCACTTACCCTTTAGTATATGAAAATTACTTCTTAAATGGATAAACTATTACTCTTTCAAATGAAAAAATTATTTTTTAAATTCTTGCACATTCAATTTATCGATTACTTTCGCACATGAAAAATTACTCCTCAGAGATATGAATTATTACTCTTTTAAATAAAAAATATTACTCTTTAAAGAGTACATTTTTATTTACTAATGAGTAATTTTATAAAAAATAGGATTTAAGTGTAAACTCTATTCACACCGACACGAATTTGGCCTAGCTCAATGCGACCCAAAAAATATGCATTGGTCCAATGGACTGGCGCTCGGGCGACCGGGCTCGACCTGTTTGCCACCCCTAATTACATCATACCGGACCCCTGTTTTATACTAACGGAATTATAATATAAATAATAAGTCCACATGTGTTAATTTCTTTATTTTGAATAATTTTTAAGGTTCACTAAAAATCATTCATTCAATTTGAAACAAACAAATCCCTAATATATGGTATTTACACACTAAAATAATATAACTACACTTTAGGTAATAATATTCTTTAAATTAAATTGCAAGAAATAAAAGCCTAGATATAATTAGAGAGGAAAGTATTAGTATTAATTATGGTGAGTAGCAGATGCACATGATATTTTGACAACATACAAACGGTACTACCTTCAAATAAAATCGCTCTTATAGTCACCCAGCACGCTTTTTTTTAAATCGTGTTTCAGCATAGACCCAAATTGTGCGAATTTCACAATCTCCTAACCCTAATCATAATACACTGTTGAAGATTCCAGTTTGATTAGTGTGTGGCTGCTACATCACATCTTGGAAAGCTCTGAAATTGATTCAATGCCGAAGCGACGAAAAGCACCTACTTCTGAGCAATCCAATGCGCGGAAACGTAAAGTAGTAGAAGAAGTGGTGGAGGAGGTAGAAAAAGTGGAAGAAGAAGACTCTGATGAAGAAGAAGAATCCTCTTCTGCTGAGGAATCAGAGTCAGAATCCGAAGAAGACGAAGGAGAAGACGACGATGAAGATGAGGAATCTTCTTCGTCTGATGAAGAACCGAACGACGAGGCATCTAAAAGAGAAGCCCTACGCGAATTATTGGAACCCTTCGGAAAATCCCAAATTATCGACTTACTCAAGGAGGCAGCCGCGAAGGACCCCAAAATCCTACCGAAATTAATCGAAAAGGCAGATTCAGACCCTACTCACCGCAAAATCTTCGTATTCGGTCTCGGTTGGGACGCCACCTCCGAGCAGCTTCTCCAAGTATTCACCCCCTTCGGTGAAATTGAGGAGAGCAAGTTAATTACCGATAAAAACACTGGTCGAGCCAAAGGTTACGCTTTTGTGATGTTCAAAACTCGAGCTGCTGCTAAAAAGGCTCTGAAAGTTCCCCAGAAAAGGATTGGGAGCCGGACAGTTATGTGTCAGCTGGCGGCTACGGGTCGTCCTGCTGGAATGGCGGCGGCGGACGGAGGGCAAAACCGGAAGATTTACGTGGCAAATGTGGCGCCCCATGTTAGTCCGGAGAAGCTGAAAGCTTTTTTTGAAAGCTTTGGGGAGATTGAGGAAGGGCCGTTTGGTATAGATCCTGTCACAAATAAGTTTAAAGGATTTGCCATTATTACTTACAGGACTAATGAAGGGTTTAAGAAGGCTCTGGAGGAGCCAATTAAGGTGTTTGCAAATTCTCAGTTGCATTGCAAGAAGTTTGTGGAAAATCATAACAAGTATAATGCATCCGGCCAGAGTAATGTCAATAGTAAGAACCCTTCTTCCACCGATGTTAATTATGGTAGTTTGGGAATGAATACAGGGGTTTTGGGATCTGATTTGAATGCAAGCGGGTTTCTGATGGCACAGAATGCCATGCTTGCAGCAGGATATAATCCTGCAAGTGTGGCAGCCTCAGGATTAAGTGGTAACTATGGGATAAATAGCATAAGCCCTAGTGTGATGGCAAACTATGGTTCTCAAGCAGCTTTGCATGGATTGGGAGCCTTTCAGAGTACACAATCGGCATTACCCTCCGCAGGGACGTTAGGAACACCAACCACGGCAACAAGGGGTCCTAAAAACGCTGCATCTACTACATTTCCCTCGTATGCCTATCGCTAGGCAAGATATCTCAAACTACGCGAAATTTATTTTCTTGCAGTAGTATGTTGTTCTTTGCCATTTTTGATTTTGAATGTTTGCTTTCTCTGCTGGTTTAAGGTACTCTACATGTGGTATGAATAGGTGTTTCAATTTTAGAACTGGTTGAGAGCTTGATTCTTTGCGTAATTGTGTATCTGCTGTGATTGCCTTTGTTTGAAAATGCTATTGTTCGCAATGGAACCTACTCTGGCTTTGAGCTTCTAAAATGGATGCAGCCTTGAAGTAGTTATTTTGTCATACAATCTTCATTCAATTGAGTTTACTTTTGATATTTTTTTGGTGGAGGAAATTAAAGAGATTAAATTGTAGAAATATGAATCTTCCAGTCTTGGTATGAACATATTTGATGTGAGCTCACTCTGGATCTGGTAAGCAAATGTTATGTCTTCTCTTTTCTTCCTGCCCCATTCTTTGAGAGAAGAGGGACAGGGAAGCGGGGTGGTGGTTGAAGTTCATTTGTGCCCTTTGTCCTCATCTCCTCAGGGTAGCGCATGAATATTATGTTTGGTTTTGACAATCTTTTTTTCTTTTTCTAGTATTGAAAAAATGTTTTAACTGAAATATCACGACATAGCATGCGACTGACCTGGTAAAATGGTGGCTGTCCTAAAGTGTGTTTCTTTTTTTTTTTCCTCGGCAGAGTTAGCTGTTGAGGACAAAGGTTTTATCTTAGGTTGTGAAGTGGATAGGGTGACAAAGCATTGGTTGGATAGTATCGAAAATTTCATTTGCATTAGGAATCGACTGTTTGATTTTGTTTTGTTTACTGCTGGTTGATGCATACGAAACTGCTATAGCATATTTCTTGCAATTTTGGAGGCTCCAGTTAAATATAAAGACACTTAAGTATGATTTTCAACTTCATCTCAGCATTTTGTTATGCAATTTTCATGTCCATCATGACTAGTTGTGCTCATCCTTGCTAATTCTACATACATCACACTATATAAGATTAACATGATGTAATGTTTTGTCTCTCTCTTGACAGGTTCATGCAGACTATTGTGATGAAACAACTTTTGAATTTGATGTGTAACTAACTATGTTGCCTTTACAATTTTTATATATCAAATATCTGAATCAAGCATCAAATTTTCTTCTTCTTTTTTTATTATTATTTTTTTATTTACTCTTCAGCAGAAATGAATGATAATTTGTGAAGTGCACCAAGCTTGTTGGGACTAGTATTCTTGGAGGAAAATAACAAATGTTCTAAGGAATTGTTTTAGTTAGGCTAAAATTTGCTATTTTTGCAATAAAAATCATTAAATATAAGGACGACTATGAAATATTAAACAGTTTAAAAATTTTAATACGGAATATTTAGCAATATTATAATCGTTATTATTTCAAAACATTAACTTAAAAATCTAATTAACACATTACAATATATATCAAATTTTAAAGAATAATCTTATTCTTTTACGTACATGTGAAGATCTTTATTTCTTGAAAATAAGAAATGAATATGCAATTATATAATTTTGCAGGGGAGCAAAACATGGAAGTAAAAGATTATATTTTATCTAAAAAATATTTAATAAGACATAATTATCCTATATGTTCAGTTGCAATAACCTCATAAAACAAAAAATTCATATATGTTGCTACAATCAAACATAACAAGATTTTGTGATTTATTTTTTATTCATAAAAAATTGAATTCGACATCTGAATATGAATTGGAAGAGGAGTGGGTGGTCCTTGAATGAGGATCTGTTGATGGAAATGGAGAAAATTGAACCTCACGCGCACCGCCAAGTACAGGAATTTGTGTATGCTGAAGTAGTATTTGATCCGATCAATTGTTTCAGCATCATCTGCATCAGATCCTGTGAGGAGGTGAGTGGGTGTTGGAAGGTGCTGTTTGAGGGATTCACACCCGTTACTCGAATCTGCATCATAAGGAGATTGCAAATAGAGAGATGGGTATACTGCAACAACAAAATCTTGTACAGTGTAGATATGAATAAAATAAATAAATCACAAAATCTAGATATGAATCAAATAAATAAACAACAAAATCTTGCCCCAAAGGTGGATATTTGCTTTTTGCACACGTGGATTAAGGAGTATTATTATTTAATGTGTAGTTGGTAGTTGTATTAGTGAGGTGTATGAGTCCTATAAATTTATTGTATTAGTGATGTGTGTGAGTCTCATGTGTTTAAAAAGGAAAATGTGGACCTTTGGTGCGGACGCCCAAAATGATAAAATGTCCACCTTTCGTGCGGACAGAGAGAGTATATGTATTCTTTTTTCTGTTCGATTATTACAACCGAACATATATAAGTTTTATAAGGATAATTATGTCTTATTAAATATTTTTGGGGTACGTTTAGTAATTACGGGGGTGCGAATAGGTGCCTTTAAAAAAAAAGGCCTAAAATTTGAAATAAAAAGGGCCCAACGGGCCAAGCAAATAAAAAGGAATCAATTTTGCTAAAACCGTCAGAAATGGGCTTGTTTTCTAAACCCTAAGCCCATTAATTTCATAGTTTATATACTTCCTTCACTGGCTAGGGTTTCAGTCTCACTCGAAAAACGCCACAAGCGATTTGCCTCTCATTTTCTCAGGCGTCATTTCTAAGAGCAGGTAACCATGGCTGAAAGAGGTGGTGACAGAGGCGGTTTCGGACGTGGATTCGGAGGCCGTGGTCGCGGAGGAGACAGAGGAGGCCGTGGACGCGGTGGTCGCCGCCCCCGCCGTGAAACCGAGGAGGAGAAATGGGTTCCGGTGACGAAGCTCGGCCGTTTGGTTAGAGACGGAAAAATCAAATCCCTGGAGCAAATCTACCTCCACTCTCTCCCAATCAAGGAATACCAAATCATCGATGCCCTAGTCGGACCTTCCCTCAAGGACGAGGTGATGAAAATCATGCCTGTTCAGAAGCAGACACGTGCCGGTCAGAGGACCCGGTTCAAGGCCTTCGTGGTGGTCGGCGACACTAACGGTCACGTCGGATTGGGGGTCAAGTGTTCCAAGGAGGTTGCGACCGCCATTCGTGGTGCGATCATATTGGCTAAGCTGTCTGTGATTCCGGTTAGGAGAGGTTATTGGGGTAACAAGATTGGGAAGCCTCATACCGTACCTTGTAAGGTTACTGGGAAATGTGGATCTGTTACCGTGCGGATGGTCCCTGCTCCCCGTGGGTCGGGTATTGTTGCAGCCCGTGTGCCCAAGAAGGTTCTCCAGTTCGCTGGTATTGAAGATGTTTTCACCTCCTCCCGTGGATCCACCAAGACTCTTGGAAACTTTGTGAAGGTCCAAATTTTACAGCTTTTTATTGTTTAAATAATTTGTTATTTATTTTGTTGCACAGTATTATGCTCTTTTTTTCAATTGTGAATTGGTATTTGTTTTACTGTTTTGGTTATGCTGGAGTTTGTTCGTATAATAGATAAAAGGAACAGCTTATGTTCTGTGATAGGGATAAGCTTGTAGTGCTTCATGTCTTTAGACAAAGTTTTTAAACTAATGATTTGAGTCTAGTGTTAATCTTTAGGGCTTTACTGTCTTTTTCACATATATTTTTCAATTAAATCCTGGTGTATGTGTACTGCAATTGCACACAAGTCTAACTCTTGTCATTATTCTTATGTTGGTGCCCCTTATTGTATAGATGTATTTGGTGTTCGATAGTTAATGATTTAGTATATTTGATTATTTGATATTGGCTTCTTCTCTTTTTTGTTTATGGATGTCATTAGTTTTGTCCTGGTTTAGTTGTTTCATTAGATTGAAATTGTACATATGTTAGATTTCTTCTTCTAATTGCTTTCTTCTGTGCCATTGAGTATCATAAAGGGTAATTAGGCATGTCTCATTAATATGTTTGGATCAGTATCTGAATGTGACGATCTTGACTGTATCTTGCGTGATCGTTCGAAAAACTAAAGTTCGAGTGAGATTCAAGTGCCCTGAAAGTTATGGGGCTCCTTGTAGTAGTCCATATTTTTCAACCATTGTTCTCTTTGAGATGTATAGTTGTTCTCTCTTCTTGCAACCTGGCTTTTGGCAATGATGGTATACCTGAATAACATAAAATTCTTTTTCTACAGGCAACCTTTGATTGTTTGCTCAAGACTTATGGTTTCTTAACCCCAGATTTCTGGAGAGAGACCAGATTCACCAAGTCTCCTTTCCAAGAGTACACCGACTTGCTTGCAAAGCCCACCGGAAAGATTGTCCATGTCACAGACGATGTAGAAGCTTGAGCAACAGTTTGTTATGATATAGATTACTACTGCAAATTTTGTCTTTGCTTTCGTGGATTGCTAAATTTGCTTCTATATGGCAGAACTGTTTTATTTACCCTGAATTGAATTCGAAACTCGTCTCTGTTCTTTTAAATGCAAGGATTTTGTTTCTTTCAATGACTTCTTTGACAGGATCAATTGATAGACGCTACATTCATGTGATTCTTTATTTAGATTTAAGGAATGATGTTTTTGTTTGTCACATTTCAAAATTAGAAAAATGTTCTTGGATCATTATTGATTTTTGTTGCATGGTTTTGTATTTAGGTGTCCGTTATTACTGAGGTGAAATCTTGATTGGAATTGTTTTGGATTTTATAAGATTATTTTTTTAAATTGAGTTACTCTGGTTTCCTATATCTACATTTGTGTCTATATATTTATAGTGTTTGGGAAAAACTCGAGAGATTTTTTCATGGGCTCTTTTTGGATATTTCTGTTTATTATATATACATCACTTTTATTCTTTTTAAATCATTAATAAATTGTTTCTGAATGTTAATAAACAGTTTGGAATTATCGTTTAAATCTTTAAAATATAATTGAACATTCTTTAGTTCGTGTCAGAATGAATAATCAAACTTGGAGTTTTATTGTGGATGCACTGTTAAATCATATTGCAATTAGCATAATAAATCGTAATATTTAAAAAAATATTTTCTCCTAACTTTATATAGGAGTGTCTATTAACCTCGAATTTATTCATATAATAAATAAACAATTAATATTAGTAAAGTCCAATTCTGACTTCTCTTTGTAGAAGGGTCTGAATTTCTTCGACAGAAACTCTAATAATTACCTTCTGAAAAGGAAAAATAAAAATCTGGAGGAAGTGGGGTGTGTGAAAATATTCTTGTGATTGTCGTTGGGTTGAATTCAAATATTCGAATTTAAAAAACTTTTTCATAAAAGCTTATGCCAGTTTCTTTTCATAAAATTAAATGTATGCCATTTGGACCACCCTTCTCAATTTTAATCCTCACTTCCATAACTACTCTAATTTAATAATAATCTAATTATCTTCCAACTTGTTTCTAAATTCTCTTAAAATGATCAAAACTTTTGTTATAAAATAGAAACATCATTGTTGAAATATTCCCACAACTAATAATTCTTAGCTATTTTATATTGATTCAATTTTATGAACCATCTTTTATAAGTTCCTAATGTACAATAAAGACAAAAGTTTACATAAAACAGTTTTTGTGGAAATGTATCCTTCTTACAATGAGATGTATTATTAATTAGTGTTACTCTCAAATCATTATTCTTCTAAAAATTCTTGTTAATTTTTCTGTTATATCATCAGATAATAACTGCTAGGATATAATGTGTTATTTTGGAATCTAATTATTTTACAAAAAAATTCCAAAAATAAAAAATTAAAAAAATTACCGAATTTTTGTAATGGAAAAGTTAAAAATCCGTTATTCTCAAATGCTATCTATTTTTAATTTCGCAGCAATAAACAATTTAAAAATCATTTTCATGAATAATGGATTGTATTATAAAAAGGGAGACGGATATCATGTAGTAAGGGTTGTTTAATTAAAAAAAAGAAAAAAGAAAAAAAAAAGGCTTTTATTTAATTATTTATTTATTACATCTTTCACTCTCATTTCCATCATTTCCACCAAAGAAGTAAACAAGTCTCGAAACCAAAACGGAAAACAAGAGAAACAGGCACAAGTACCGGTAATAAAGAATTTATATAAAACAGAAATTGCTTTGATTTCCTATTTTTTTCCCCCAATATATCTCTACTAATTTAATTACATTTCTTTTGAAGTTTGCCGATGGATACATTGTATGATACTTTAGAGTAGTTCAATGTTTTCTTTTCTCAACATTCATAATTCGGAAGTTATTTCAATGTGGAGAGGAGAAACAGAATGTTTCTGATTTTTCTTTTTTTGAAAAGTCTGTCCCTTTTTTCACTATGAGTTAGATTATTCTAAGCTCATTCATCTGGGTTTTTATTTTATTTTATTTATTTATTATTTTTTAATTTTTTGTAGTGAGTGTTGGAAGTCAGTGGCTGCATGGATGCTGAAATCTCACTTGGAGGATCTCTTGCTTTCTGGGGTTGTTCTATATCTCCTGGTAAATCTGTATATCTGTTCATTTTACATTGATTGTTTGAAATTCCATGCATTTTGTTTGATTTATTGTGGACATGTGTTTTGGGAGCCCATAATTTGATCTTTGTTGCAATTCTTTAATGGGTGTTTTCATGAATTTGATGGGATTTTTGTTTTCCATTTGTGTTTATAATAGATTGACTGGTGTAACTTGTGCATATCTTTGGGCTTTAAGGCTTTGTTTGCTGCTGCTGTTATTGAGAGACTTGTTGGCATTGATTTGGAGAAGTTGGTTGGTTTTTGGTGGTGAGTATAGAGGGTAGAGGGGGAAGAGGGGGAGAGCATTAGCCATTGAAGGGTTATTCAGAAAATGGGATCTCAGGGGGGTGGAATTGTTAATAGCTCTGAGGAGACCCAGGCCAAAACCCAAATTCAGACCCATGACCCGAATCCGAACCCGTTGGCTAGACAAGGGTCACTGTATAACCTCACCCTTGATGAGGTGCAGAGCCATTTGGGTGACCTGGGCAAACCCCTGTGTAGTATGAATCTGGATGAGCTTCTCAAGAATGTGTGGAGTGCTGAGGCTAATAATCAAGCTATGGAAGGGGTGGTTGAGGAAGGGCTTACCATGCAGCAACCGGGCCAGGCTGCGAATCAGCAGCCGGGCCTTATGCTGTCTACTGATCTGAGCAGAAAGACGGTTGATGAGGTGTGGCAGGACATTCAGCAGGATCAGAACAGGAGCAGTCTTGATAGGAAAGCCACTCTTGGAGAAATGACATTGGAGGACTTCTTGGTTAAGGCAGGGGTGGTTGCTGAGTCAACCTCAGGAAAGAAGAGTGCTGATTCGTCGGGGATGCCTCATCATGCTCAGTGGATGAACTATCAGATCCCTTCGGCTCATTCTCAGCAGCAACAGCAACAAGGTATGCTGCCTGTTTTCATGCAAGGTCATCAGGTTCAGCAGCCTATTCCTCTTGGTGGAAATCCTATTATGGATGGTGCTTACCCCGACACACGAATAACCATGACTTCATCCCCTCTTATGGGTACTTTATCGGACACCCAGACACCTGGGAGAAAAAGGGTTGCTCCTGATGATATAGCTGAAAAGAGTGTTGAAAGAAGGCAGAAGAGGATGATCAAGAACAGAGAATCTGCAGCGAGATCACGAGCAAGGAAACAGGTGTTTTTTCAAGCATTCAGTGTTTGGACATTGTTTTCTTTGATTCGTTGATGTTGGAATGTGCTAAGGTTTTGTGTCTCAGGCTTACACACATGAGCTAGAGAACAAGGTTTCACGTCTGGAAGAGGAGAATGAAAGGCTGAAAAAACAACAGGTTTGCTTTGTCATCTTTATACTCTTTTCTTATTTAAATTTCAAATTGAACATCTGCATGGTGCTCTTGCAACTTGGTGTAATTTGGAGATATTTTGTTTGTGTCCCGACATTAATCCCTCGTCACTGATTTCATAGACTACGGATTTATTTTCTTTGGTAATATCTTTGCTGTTGTAGTGTATGACAGAATCCAGCTGATGTTGATCATCCACCAATTAGACTCATTCAATTTGTTAGTGTGTTAACTTTGTTCACCAACAAGCTTTCTTTGAAATTTTTCTGGAAACTGATCAAATTTTTTAATTTGAATTGGTTGTTTGATATTGTGTTTCTATTTGTTTGTGTATTTCTATTGGATACCCACAAGTTAGATTCTGCAACGTGACTGCCACACCAAAATCACCCTTTTCTTATTAGCTATATGAACATTAAAATATCCAATAAAATCCAAATTGTCAATCAGCATAGCTCAGCTAAAACAGTATACAACAAGGGGTGCACACTTTCCTTTTGTTGAAAATAAAATAGTGCATAAAACAAAGTCCCTTTGCTGAAAAGAGGTGGTTCCTGATCATTACCTTGATATATAAAGTGGGGGTAATGCAGAACTTAGAAATTTAGACGGAACTAATAGCAGTTAACTCCTTTTAGGTATATTCATATGTAATGAGTTAGATCACTTTTGCTAATGAATCATGAAATTTGGTGGATGCTGTCATGTTTTGTACCAGAAGTTAGTGTTTTTAGTTCACTCGAGCCTATGTTTTATACTGCTCAGGTTTATTATCTTATGGAATGCTCCCCGAACTTTTAAGCCCCTGTCATTGAGCAACTTGTTGCTTGCTTTAATTCTTCCTGATTGCTTGCTGGATCTTTCAGTTCCATCTCATCATATTTTTCTGAACCAGCTTCAAATATACTTGGCTTTCGTGTGCCCTGTGATGGGATTAATAATGCTGAGATGGTTATCCAGCAAATTTAAGATTCTTGATGTTGAAAGAAAGAATTTCATAAGCAACTAATATTGGAATAAATTTGAGAATATTTAATATCATTACCAAAGCATCATTTTTTCTAGTTCTGTAAGGCTATGGAAAAGAAAGTAACAATTTATGCTTCATGAATCACCTCATTATACTCGCACAAAAAACTATGCATGTGTGGCATGTATCACTATTGTAAAACATGTTCTTATATATTATATCGCCCCAACCATGACGTATGGTAGTTTGTTTTCTAGTTGTTGCTTAGTACAACCCTCCTTAAAATGGGCTCGGGACTGGCTGGCTACATATAGGTAGACAAAACTGTCTATATGCCTTTACTCATGGATTACTCGAGGTGGTTGGCTTAGAACTGGTGTTTTGAATGTAAGGAAACAACCTGGTTCTTCCTAGGTTAGGAATCTGGAAGTGTAATGTGATTGCTCGCATGTTCAATATCTGCAAAATATGACTGGAAGAAAAATAGAACATACGAAATGAAAACATCAGGCGTGCTATTTGGTACGTATCAATGACATTCCTTAAAGATAATAATGCTCTTTTGCTAGCTTATAAACCTACTTGTAATATGAAACAAACACCTGGATTTGATCTTCCAAAACAATTTGTTATGATAATATGAAACTATTATTTTTACAATGAGCTTCATCCTCAAGGAAGAAAATCGGAAAGTTACAAAAAAGACTAATAAGACCTTGAGCAAATAACATGCATATTGAGGTATATGGTAATCCCTTCACTTCGTCTTTTTAGTGATTGATCCACTAGAGTTATAATATTCTATAATCTGTTACGATATCCCACATCGGTTCCGCACGCAAGTGCGGAAGGGCATATAAGTGGGGGTCAACCCTTCACCTTCAGCCATGGTTTTAGATGAAGTTAGGGCTCTCTAGCTTATGTGCCTAACAATTTGGTCCGACCTGCCGGATCCGGACGGGCCACGGGATGGGGCTACCCGATGTGTGGGCCCAGGGTTGCCACCCCGGATGTGGGCCCAAGGGGGGTTGCCACCCGGAGTTGTGGGCCTAGGTATGCGGGTTGCCAACCGGAGTGTGCCGTCTGTGGACGTCCGGTTCGAAGGGGGATAGATTGTTACGATGGGCCTAGTTATGCGGGTTGCCACCCAGAGTGTGCAACCGGAGTGTGCCGTCTGTGGACGTCCGGTTCGAAGGGGGATAGATTGTTACGATGGGCCTAGGTATGCGTGTTGCCACCCAGAGTGTGCCGTCCGTGGACGTCCGGTTCGAAGGGGGATAGATTGTTACGATGGGCCTAGGTATGCGGGTTGCCACCCAGAGTGTGCCGTCCGTGGACGTCCGGTTCGAAGGGGGATGGATTGTTACGATATCCCACATCGGGTCCGCACTTCGGTTCGAAGGGGGAGGTTCAAAGGGGGATGGATTGTTACGATATCCCACATCGGTTCCGCACTTCGGTTCGAAGGGGGATGAATTGTTACGATATCCCACATCGGTTCCGCACGCAACTTCGGTTCGAAGGGGGATGGATTGTTACGATATTCCACATCGGTTCCGCACGCAACTTGCGTGCGGAAGGGCATATAAGTGGGGGTCAACCCTTCACCTTCAGATATGGTTTTAGATGAAGTTAGGGAGTGGGGGTCAACCCTTCACCTTCAGCTATGGTTTTAGATGAAGTTAGGGCTCCTAGCTTATGACCTTCAGCTATGGTTTTAGGTGAAGTTAGGGCTCTAACTTATGTGTCTATAAGTGGGGGTCAACCCTTCACCTTCAGCTATGGTTTTAGGTGAAATTAGGGCTCTAACTTATGTGCCTAACATAATCTTGCTTTAAAATATGATAATTGTTGAAAAGCTTCTCTCCTCTTGTGCTTGTATTCCTTTCTTTCATTTGATGATGAATTAATGTTAACTTCTCTCCAATTAGTACGTTCGACTTGTTATTGTTACAGGAAATGGAGAAGATGTTGCCCAGTGTACCGCCCCCAGAGCCAAAACACCAGTTACGTAGAACGAGCTCAGCGCCCATATGAGAATTTGAAGTTATATGGTTTGAGTTTTCGATAGTGTTAGTTTGTTTCAACTTTACAACAGTCATAATGTAATGTTTCTGTATCATGTACATTATTATAGTGTTAGCAAACTTGGTACTCTTACAAACTATTTTATGTTAATTTCCAAGGAAGAGAGAATGAGAGAGGAGAGCTCTAAGCAATGACAAATGAGAGAGAAGAAAGGGAAGTAAACTCAAAATGGAATTGCATATTTGAATTTCATATATCAAGTCCAACCTCTACAAAATTACATGCATGGTGTGTTGTGCAAATTTTGATATTTTTATCAACCATTTATTATGGGGATCCATCTTCTAGTTCATGCAACTCAGAAAGAGATTTGTTAAAGGAACTCAAAGTTTTGCAACATAAGCCTACAACAATTTGAATTGACAATAATGGTGGAATCTCATTATCTTCAAATCCTGCCTTTCATTCTAGAACGAAACATTTAAAATTGGATTTGCATTTCGTCATAGATAAGAGTAATGGAAAACAATCAAGGTGCAACAATTTATAAACAAGAAATGACACATCACTATTAAGGACAAATTGATGGATACATAATACCCAAAGAATCTTATAAGTTGGAGTTTATAATTTGATTTTGCATATCATATTATTACACGTATTGAATTCTAGATCATTCCTAAGATAAAAGGGTTTCTCTATATAAAGGCTAGTTTCTTCTTTGGTAAAATTGTTGGTTTTATAATACTCGCATCATGTAAATGGTGTCCATTTGAACTGAAAATTTCATATTCTTGGATTTAAACTTGATAGTTAATATAAACTATGTGAGCATTTGTCAACAAGGTCCCATGGTCTAGTGGTCAGGACATTGGACTCTGAATCCAGTAACCCGAGTTCAAATCTCGGTGGGACCTATTTTAATTTTAAATTTTTGCCAAATATTTATTTCTTTTTAATTTTTCCATTAAAAGAAATGGAGAAAATAAATTGATGGAGAGGAGTGGGAGGAGTAAACAAGGTATCCGACTCCAAGTGCTTGCTTCTCATTTGACGGCGTCTATGGCTTCTGAGACGGAGGCTGCTCGTGCTGCCACCCCCTCTGATTCTCCAACCATGTCTGCATTTTTCCCACCCTACCCCACCCCACCCTCTCTGTCTCTCTAACCCTAATGTTTTCTTGATTGATGAAATTGTGTAGATTTGACAAGATTATCAACAAGCAAATACCAGCCAACATCGTGTTCGAAGATGAAAAGGTTGTCTCGATCTCTCTTTCTGCATTTTCGTTTTTCAATTTGTGGGTTTTTTGACCTGGGCCTGTGATTTAGTGCAAGTTTATTGTTTTCTTTTATTTCTGGTATTGGTGAAATGGAAATTCTTGCTTGGTATTTGAGGGGGAGATGGTAAGATTCTTCTCTCTCTCTCTCTCTCTCTCTCTCTCTGTGAATGGATTTGCAACAAATTTTGTAACCTAAAATATTACTCTTTCAGTTAAGTGAGTAAAGTAAACTCCATTTTTTAACTCATTTAATTTCCAAAGCTTTTCTGAAAAAATTGGTGTAATTAGGTGGAGAAATTGAAGCTTAGACCTCTGTAGTGGAGCAAGATTTTAGTCCTCTTATATCTGTAATGGATTGTCATTTCAATGAAGCTTAATGGTTTGCATTTTCTTAGCAATAAGTGCTGAATTAGTCCCCATTTTCACTCTGTTATGAATTTGCAAAGTTGTTCTTTTCCCTGTCAGGTTCTGGCTTTCAGGGACATATCTCCCCAAGCACCTACTCATATCATCATCATTCCTAAAGTAAGGGATGGATTAACTGGAATTTCAAAGGTACTATCTCATACTTCCCGCAATTCATCGTATTCTTCTACATGTCTCCAGTGATATAAATGTCATGTAAGATGTGTTTTAGTGGTTTTTCAAATCTTAAAACCTGAAATTCGAAAAACTTGGTTGAGATATTTTCATTTTGTTGCTCAAATTTTCTTCATTTGTAGCCATTTTTCTTCAGCTTTCATCTTGCATTAATGCTTCTGTATTAAGTAGTAACTAGGAGCATCATCTCCAAATGCCTTGCACATTTCTACCCATGTATTACTGGGTCTTGGCCAGTGAGTCTACATCTCAATTGAAGTTAATACTTTGAAGTAACCTTATTATAATTTTCTGTGAGTGTTACGTCATTCCTCAAATTTATGGTCTGCCCTTTCATATTCTTGCAACTGGAAGCAATATTGCTTGAGCTTACTTCCTCTTTCGACAACATTTTTCCGTTTTCTTTTCTGCAACTGATATATCATTTTTTTCATTATACGCTCAGTTATAACTGTCCCATTTGAACCCTCATGTGCTTTTACGCATGTTCTGAGACTACGATAGTGATTACGCCTGCAGTTTGACAAAAATATCGTAATGCTTGTACACAATATTTGTTACTGGTTTGGTTAGGAAATGTCATTTTGCTAATTTTTTATATACTATGTTTTGAAGTGTGACTTGTTCTGATTAAGGCTACTGTGCTGTCTTACTTATCTACGACTTCTTTTGTTCCACCGGGTTCTTCCTTAACTCTCTCTGCTCTAGTTGGAAATCTTAATATCTCAGTGTGCATCTAAAATTAGTCACTTTCCTATTGTGTGGGAATCGTTTGATCTTTATCTTTTGACTATTATTAGCACCGAAGAAAAAGGTATTTATGAATTATGGGACGATAAACAGTACATGCTTTGATTCCACATACATCGGGTAAAATTATTGAGTTGTGATGTACTGCTGTCACTTGATCTAGTGCAGAAACAGAATATAAATCACTGGTCTGATAGTTGAATGCATTTATTTTCCCAAAATAAGAATTACGATGTAACATAGTCTATTGACCATTTTCCTGGGCCAAAAATAAAGAAAAAAGTAAAGTTCCTCTTCCCCTTTTTTGTTCAGATTCTTGAAATTTGTGGTCGTAAATGCATTTATTTCACAAACTTATGGTGTATAATTAGTTTTAGTCACAAGCTGAGAAAACTGTCCTTCTTGATAGGAAATTATACATAAAATTTGTGACAGACAAGCTCGAAGATTTAGCTTAATATAAGATAGAAGAAACTCTCATTCTAAGACCGACTAGGTGACTTTGCACTACCTCCACCAATATCATTCTTCAATGCCTACTGGATTGCACAATGTTGTAGTCGTTTAAGCAAGCTGATTTCCTCTTTCGTTCGATATTTAATATTGTTCTATGATTCATTCTGTAGGCTGAGGAGAGGCACTGTGAGATTCTTGGTCGTCTTCTTTACACAGCAAAGCTCATTGCAAAACAAGAAGGACTCGATAATGGTTTTAGGGTCGTGATAAACGATGGTCCCGATGGAGGTGGGTATCGTTTTCTGTTTTAGTCTTGTCCATTTGAACCTTCGATTTATAAGTCTAAGCTATTGTGGTAGGTCAATCCGTGTATCACCTGCACGTTCATCTGCTCGGGGGACGACAAATGAACTGGCCAGCTGGCTAAGAGCTACAAGCGATGCATACTCAGCTTTTCTTCCCTTGACTGCTCTTTCTGCTTCTGTGCTACTGGAATTTGAAAATAAATGTATCAAGGGCTTTGTCTGTCTCCTTCTTACAACTAAGCAGACTTTATTCTCAACATATTTAACCTCCATGAGATTGCTTTGATGAATTCATGCGCAAAGGAAACATGCATAAATTTGTGGGATGGAAGAAGTAATTAAAGAAAACAAAACTTCACTGCACTCTTTTAAGTTTTTCTTATAAACTTCATCTGCTGTTCTGTACACTCTTGAATAATCTTCAAATTTATCACTTGTGTGTGTATATATATATATATATATTTTTTTTTTTTTATAAGAAATAATATGGTAATATAATTATAGGTTGTACCTTAGTGTTGTAGGGTGGTGGTGGATAGTTTTTCTAATTTAGTTTTTAATAATTTTATTTAATTTAATGGTAGATATTAAATAAAAACTTAACATAAATGTTAAGATTGGCTTAGGTGCATCGGTATTCAATGGACAATATTGTTACTCATAAATTTATAATTTTTGTGTGGATCAAGTTTTATGTGGGATTATTTAAATTTTATGTTAGGTAGTACTCCCTCCGTCCCGCCCAAACGTCACCGGTTGTTTTTTGTGCGTAGATTAAGAAGTATTATTATTTTATGTGTAGTGAGTAGTTGTATTAGTAGTGAGTGGTGGATCACATGTAGTATCTTAGTGCGTAGATTAAGGAGTATTATTATTTCATGTTTAGTGGGTAGTTGTATTAATAGTGAGTGGTGGGTCGCATGTAGTACCTTTTTACTAAAAGTGGAAAATGAGGACATTTAGATGGAACGCCCAATATAATAAAATGATGATATTTCGGTAGAACGGAGGGAGTACTTTTTATGAAAAATACTTGTTACTACAGTATTTAAATTTTTTTCCTTTTATATAGACAGAATTTATAAAATACTTATTTATTTATCTTAAATATTATTATCAACAACAATCAATTCTTATACTCCCTCCGTCTCAATTAAAGAGAAGTTTTTTTTTTTTTTTTGTCGTCCCAACCAAATGGTCCCCTTTCATTTTTACACATATGAGATCCATACCCCCTCTAATATAATTAAAATATGGGACTCACATTCCCACTAATACAACTATCCATTACAAATTAAATAATAATAATCTTTAATCCACGTGCAAAAAAAGTAAAAAACCGTTGGGACGGAGGGAGTATTAATTTAACTAAATGCCACTTTTTGACTTTAGTACCTCTATTATTCAACTTATAACATTAAATTTGTTATATGGGTGAGTGTATAGGGGTGTGTGTCGGTTCCGATATTAATGTGAATGTCGGTTATTATATCGGTGCGGCGATAGGTTGGGGGCGGCTACGACCAGCCAAGGGGGTGGCAGCGGCTATCAGCGTGGCGATGGTGATGTTAGTGTGGATTGAGATTAGTTCCTTTTACGATGTATTTGAGTAGATTTAATCGAAAATTTGTTATTTATTGGTATTGATTTTGTTTCGAGTCTATCTTAAATAGATTTGCCTACTGTAACTTTTAAATATCATACAAATCGATGTGTCAATGGGACCGTTCCAATTTTAATAATATTCTTTTAACGGTTTAAAGCAAGACCGTAAACTCTCTTCATCGGTATTTTGTCATTATATCTATAAGCATAGTAATATGAATTTTAAATCACTTTAAACAAAAATTGGTATTTATCCTACAAAGAAACCACTTTCTTTATTTACAAACACTTGTGTAAATCCTACCATCCTCCTCCAATTCTATAACCCTTATGTATTGCTAGGGTATTTAAATTAAGGGGATCATAGAATTTATAAGGATTTATAATATAAATTCAGTTTACAAGAGATTAACTCTTCTTTATTTGGGTCAACCGCATCCCCAACCACTTTACATTGTTTTTATATTATTTTATTTAGTGTTTATTGTGTTTTATTAAATATACTCCATCAGTCCCACGTATTTTTACCCACTTTTTATTTTGGGCTGTCTCATGTATTTTTAATCATTCCATTAATGGTAAAAAATACATAATATTTTATTACCTACTTTTTACAATTCCAACAATTTTAATTACTTTTTTACATTTTATTCATCATTCTCAACAACTTTATTTACTTTTTCTTTTAAAATTATTAATTTATCCCTACTTTTTCTTACATTATATGTTAAAAAATAACACGTCTTAATCTCCGTGTCCGTACAAATGTGTAAAAATACCCGGGACGGAGGGAGTATTATTATTTATATTATAGATTATTTATGAAATAATTTACAACACTACTATTATTTTTATTAATTTGATATTATGTTTTATGAAAATATTATCACTCTTTATTCATTTCACGAAAGTCTTGCTGTGAACGATTTCATACAAATATTTGCCAAATTAAATTACTTGAGCAAGTCTTGCGTGAGATCATTTTACACTTTTTTAAATTAACTATCACTTTCGCTTTAAAATGTTATTACTTTCATTATAAAATATTATCACTTTTCATTTATACTATAAATTGTTCAAAATAACATTATCACTTTTTATAGATTGAGTATCAATTTTTATTATAGAAGTTATTACTTTTAATCAATTTCATGTAAACTTTTATGTGAAACGATTTTTATCTCCTATTTCACTTATTAGATATTGGAGTATTAATTATAATATAATATTTTAATAAAAAATAAATTATAAGTTAGAGGTGTAATATATTTGTGAAGGTGCGCAAATACTAGTAAATACTTAGGTGAAATAGTGAGTAGGATTGAAACGTTATGGGCAGAGAAACAGAAAACATGAAAAGGAAAGAAGGAAATGATCTGGGACAAGTGTGTCCAGGCATAAGGTAAGTACACCGTCGCCTTCCCCAACCTGCACTGTTCCTCTTAAAACCAACATCCTACTCACTGTTCCTCTTAAAACCAACATCCTACTCATTAGTCATTTTCCTAATTTTCTTTTTTCTTTTTAGCCATTAATTAATATACTTGCATTAATATTTTTTAGGGTAAAATTTTATTTTGTCTTTAAAAAAATTCTTTTACACCCATTTTTAGAGATAGTTTAAAAATGTTTGAATTGAAAAAAAAAATTCCTTGAGTGACTACAATTTTTAGAACACAATAAATATAGAGTTAAAAGAAGTTATCGAGACAACAATTTTTTTTAGAATATCAAGCAAGTATTTTTAGAGTATCAAGTAAGTATTGAGTAAAAAAAAAAAAAGTACCGACACAATAATTTTTAGAGTATAGGGTAAGTATCGAGTCAAGTTAAAAAAATTGTCTTGATAATTTTTTAACTTTTTTCAAATATTTAGAAAGATGATTCGATATACTTGACTCAATATTTTTTGTTGATATTGCAATCGTTTTAGAATTCAATCATTATTAGATTTTTCATTAAACTTTGAGAAAACGAATTTTCTTAAAAGCTGCATGGGATGGAAAAATTCTTCTATTTTTTTATTATTAAGTATTTAATTTTAATATATTTATGGTTAATTAATTCAAATTAAATTAAAGTGCTTAGAATGTTAGTATTGATATAGTGATCTTATTAATATTTTAATCTTGAAAGATAAAATAATAATAGCACACATAACTTATCGTTTTTTGGGTGGATAAAAGGGGACGAAACGGGGTGTGTGTTAGCAGGACCCATAGAAGAATAAAAATGTCGGACAGTAGAAGAACTAAAAAGCAAACCCAGGAAGGCTTATCGTTATCTCTGACCATAAGTTTAATGAATTAGACGTTTGGTGTTCCAACCAATTCACTTCCACCTCATGAATTGTGATTCTCACTGCTCTAACATTCACCTACACAAACAAATCTCTTGTTTCCTAACATAACTTCAGGTGTGACATCAAACTAACATTTGTGTACACCTAACTGACCAACTTATTTTACTTAATGAATTGAACATAAAAATTTTGAACGGAAGATAATACACTCTATTGAAGATAAAAAAAAAATTAATTAAACGGAAGATAATACACTCTAAAGTAATGGGTAAACTGTAAATTACATAAGTGAAATAGTTTAATCGCATCTTCACATGTTTGAAGTAATCATTTGAATTTTGAATTAATTGATGATATATACTGTAAATACTATGGATAAAGGATAAGCATTAAAAATAGTATTTTTTTCTTATTTTATTTGTTTTTATTTTTTACTGAGTACGAACATTAAGAAAATTTTGATTTTTATGGGGTATTATGATTTTTTTTGGAATAAATAAATGAAAAAAATATATTAAATATATTAGATATGAGTGATTAATTTGTTTCTTTTTTTTTTAAATAAAATATATGAGAGAAGACAATTATAACACTTTTATCTATTTTAGAAAGTGAACTTTTCTTGAACATACTAAAATTAAAATGACAATGATTAGGGTACACAAATTGCACCAATTTTGAAATTTATAACTTCATTCATTCACATTTAGTGTGTATATTACTGTTTCATTTAATTTGGGATTTTTTTAAAAAAAAAATTTACGGTTATTGTTTTTTTTCTTTTTTTTTTGTTTATTTTTCTATTATTTATTTATTTATTTATTTAATTTTAGGGATATAATTATAATTTTCAGTCTTGTGGTATATTTAAATCTTAGAGTTTAGGGTTTAGGGTATAACTATAATTTTACTCTTGTGGTTTAAGACATAAATTATATCTAGTGTTTATAGTTTAGGGTATAATTGTAATTTTACCCTTGTAGTTTAGGGTATAATTTATCCCTAGAATTTAGAGTATAATTGTAATTTTACCCTTGTGGTTTAGGATATAATTTATCCCTAGGATTTAGGGTATAATAGTTTTTAAGTATAATAAATTTAAAAATAAAATAAAAAACAACATTAATGAAGGAACAAAAATTAATTAAGAAGGGTGGAACAAGAGGTTCCAACAATTCATTTGGTGTCCCTAATTGTACCAAGTCCTACTCAATTAAATTGATAAAAACTTTTAAAATATGGAAAGAATACGAAGAGAATAATATTTAACCAATTGCACAGAATTATAATGATATAGTACGTGTAATTGGTTCGTGCAACTTTATACTTCCTCCGTCCCGCATTAAAGTTTACATTTTTCATTTTGGATTGTTCTAAGTTAAGGTTTCTATTTTTTTTTATCAAGTTGGATCCACACAAACAATTAATTATTTCATGTAGGACTTATACATAATACTAATACAATTACCCACTTTACATTAAATATTATTTCTCTCACTTCACTATATATTAAAATATTATATTTTTTAATCTCCGTGCAAAAAAGTAAATGTCAAGATTAATGCGGGACGGAAGGAGTTTATAATAATAAGACGGATACTTACATGGAATTAGGTGTAAGTGCCCGTCCGAAAAGCATTACTCTAAACTTGAGAGTGTCGGAGTGATAGTTTTTTAAAGGAGTTACTAACTTATCATTCAGAGGTCGTTTGCTTTTGTGGGTATGTGATATATAGGGATTGTGTATAATGTGATTTGTTTGATTTCACTACAACAAAAATGACTTATTACCACAACCTTTTTATGACAATTTAAAATAAATGTGGTAATAAATATACTATTGATACACTTCAAAGCAATATAATCTATTACTACACCCCTTTTAACACACTATAAAATAATGTCTTAATATGTGTTTTTTAGATACGCTTGATTTTACGTGAGTTAATACATGATCTATTACCACACCCTTTTTAACACACTATTAAATTAATGTCTTTATATATGATTTTTAGATACGCTTGGTCATATGTTGGTTTACCTAGTCTATTACCACACTTGTTGATTAATAATTATAATCTACTAAAAAAATTTTTTGGTAATGGATAAAAACTTAAAATACACAAAAAAAAACATATTTAAGTTTAATTTTAATATATAAATTTTAATTAATTTAATTAAGAGTATATATTAGATAAATATATATTGATTAAATAATTTTTATTTCCTATATTATTTTTTAATATTAAAGCTATAAGGAAATTATAATGTTATTAAAAAATCAATTTTTTTATTAATAAAATTTACTTTACCAAAAGGATTTAATTTTAAAGTAATTATTATGTTCTTATTTTTTTATATTTATTTAAGAAAGTTAAACATAAAATAATATTTCATAAAGAATTTTAATATTTATTTTATTTTAATGAATGTACGAAATAATATTTAAGAATGTACGAAATCATGAATTTTGTAGAATTTCAATATTAAAACTTAATGATGTATATTAAATATATTTTATTCGATGAAAACTTATCATCATAAATTCATTTGGTTCAATTGGCTCAAATACTTAAGTATAAGAACAAGACATCAAGTGGAGACCATGTTCGAGTCTAGGAAAGATAATTTTATTTAATATTAATTTATTGCAACATTTATAAATGTTTTAATAAATAATCTTTCTTCCCATTTTAAACTGTGGTAATAGGTAGAAGTGTGTTAATAAATTATATTTCTTCACATTTAAAAATGTGGTAATAGATATGGACTATCCCCACGTCACAATGGACGACACAAAAAATAGACGTGGTTATAAGTAAAATGTTTTAATATATTACCTATAACCACACTTTTGAATGTCTCTAAAGACAAATTTTTTTGTAGTGTTTGTGATTAATTGTATTATTGTTTGGTATTATGGAAAAATGAGATTGTTGATAACTAGGTATTAGTTATTAGTTATTTTAGATTTGTTATTGAGTATTAACAAATGAGATAATACGTAAATGACATATTTACCCCCTTATTATTATTATTATTGTTGTTGTTGTTATTTTTATTATTTATTATTCATTATTATTATTATTATTATTATTAAATAATAATATTATTATTATTAATACTTATTAATTATTAATAATAATAATTATTATTAATAATTATTAATAATATTATTAATAATAATTATTATTATTGATATTATTATTAATTATTATAATTATTATTGATATTATTATTAATTATTATAATTATTAATTATTATTATTGATATTATTATTAATGTCATTATTATTATTTATTTAATATTACTCTCTCTGTCCGCCCGAAAGGTGGACATTTTGCCATTTAGGAGTCCGCACCAAAGGTCCACATTTTTCTTTTTAAATACATGAGACCCACACACATCACTAATACAATAAATTTATGGGACTCATACACTCCACTAATACAATTACCAACTACACATTAAATAATCATATTCTTTAATCCACGTGCAAAAAGCAAATGTCCACCTTTGAGGCGGACGAATGGAGTATTATTTATTATTATTAATAATATTATTATAAATAATATAATAATAATAATAATAATAATGGAAGAAGAGTATAATGATAAAAGTAAGTATAATACATAGGTATTAAATTGTGGTATTGTGTAACCCACCTCTTGTGCTGGTATACATAATACCAATGAAAAGGTATTATTAATTTCGGGCTGAAAATATTATAAATACATCGAGACAAACGTGACATTACGTGGTATACTGCATCAATACCTAACTAATAACCCCAAGCAAACGATCCCTCATAGTAGTAATAATATTGTTGACTCATCATAATTTTAACTCTATTTTCACATGTAAATTAAGAAAAATGATAATTTTACCTAGCTAATAACCCAAGCATACGACCCCTCATAGTAGTAATACTACTGTTGACTCATTATAATTTTTAACTCTATTTTCATACGTAAATTAAGAAAAAATGAAAATTTTAGGAGTATTGTGATATTTTTTAATAATAATTAAATGATTAATTGTGTTAGATGTATTAGGTATAAGTTGGTTTTTCGTTTTTTTTTCTTTGAGTAAAGTGTATGATAAAAGTTTTGATTTTTTGCTTTTGTAAAAAGAGTTGGTGCAATTTTTTGTGGAATAACTAGTAAAAATTTAAGAGAGTCAAAGGGAGTATTATTTTTTTCTTTCTAATATGTAGTAATTAATACTCTTAAAATGCCGAAATTTACATTTCAAAATATTTGGTTATTAGTCTTCTCCAAAGGATTACTGCCTCCATACCAGACTCATATTTACACTTTGAATTTTCACGGATATTAAGAAAAAAATATTTTTTTAATTTACTTTTTAAGGAAAAATTTAATATTTTAGAATAATAAATACGTAAACGGTAAAATATATATGTGTAAGGTATTGATGCAAATTTAAATTAAATTACATTACAAAATTATTGGGCTTGATGTTGTTTCTTTTTACGAAGTGTAAAAATGATTTGGAGACGTCAGACAAAAATGAAAAATGTAAATAATATAAGTGGAGGATGGAGAGAGTATATATAACTTATATTATATTATACTTTATTATAAAGAATAACGAGTCTTTTATACAATAGATTTACACTTCGTCATGTAGAAGAATAGTATAAAAATGCCAACTTACATACTCCATATACTGGTATTTGCCTTTGTATTAAGACTAATATAGTATTGAATCTATCATAGAAATAACTTATCCAATCTCTATATTCCAATCTAATTAATACATTTTGGGATTATGATCAATCAATCTCTATTCATAAAAGGAGCCTCATTATTTTATGAGAAAAAAAAATTTATAATAATGCACACCCTCTAAATTAATTTTGATTTTTTAAAGAAGAGGAAAATCTTTATTGAGGTTTGAAAATGGGAATTGTTGTTTGCAAGATATGAGGCCCTTAATAGCAAACAGCAATGAGGGCCTTCAACCCCACAAACTTTCTAAAATACATTATTATGGAGTATTATAATATCCCCTTCGTTTCCAATACTTTTTTACAGTGGATTAGAAAAAATTATTTTTTGGTGTATAATTTAAGAAAAAGTAAAGATGTATTGGGTAATTAAAAAAAAAAGAGTAAATAAAGTTATTGGAATTGATGAATAAGTGTAAAAAATTATAGGTAGCATTTTTATAATATTATAATATTTTAAGGATATTAATATATTTTAATGTAACTATTTTTGAAAACGTACAAAAATGGTGGGCGCACGAAAATGAAAAATTCGTAAAAATACCGTGAACAAAGAGAGTATTTTTTTTTAATAATTATTCTTTTTAATAATGATTTTTTGCCCCCTAAAAGTGTTAAATCTAATAATTAAAATTATTCTTGCAAATAATTTGATTGTTTACGTAGATAAAAGAAATAGCTTACACCTTTATCGTATATTCTATAATTTCTCATTTTGAATAAATAGAAAGAAATCATTTACACTTTAATAGTTATTTTAGACATTGAAAATTATTTAAAAATATTTGTTTTTAACAGCAAATAATTCTTTTATATTACACGGTTTTATGTTAGTAATGCTCAAATATGAATTAGAATAACATGTTTATATTTCTTGCTACCTCTAAAAATTTGTCCTAACCCCTCATCTCTATGCAGCCAATGTAAAAAGGTCCAATCTTTAGGGTTTGTATGTCCAATAATTCAAACACAACATTTTTCTATCACATTAAATTTGTACACTATTTGTCCCCCAATCATCACTAACTACTTTGTCAATAATCTTGACAATTTTCTCTCTTTATTAAGATTATTCAAATATTTTGTAAAAAAAAAAAGATTATTCAAAATACTATTTATTATTGTTAAACGTGGAGGATTGACTCTAGTCCCAATTAATACATAATCTATTTATTATTTATTATTGTTAAATGTGGATCAAATCATTTAGATTGACACGAATCCCAATTAATACATATGAGTAAACTTATGATGTCCATAATGCATTCATTCATCATACTCCTATGTCCCATGGCGGACGCAAGAATTCGACTCAAGGGTTCAATCAGTAAAGAAAATATTATATAAAAATAAATATAAAATATTATAAATTATAGTAAATTTAATAAAATCAATATATTATATCATAACAAGAAAATATTCAAAATAAATAATTTCAGTACATCCCAACATAAGAAATAGAAAACATAACACAATCACAACATCTCTCTTCTATTCTTCATATTTTGAAACTTCAGCATAATTGCTTCATTACTAATACTTTGAAATACCTCTTTTTCTATGTATGCTATTAAAAAATCATTCAATAATTCATCGCTCATTCGATTACATTAAAACCTTCAGTTACAAAAGCATCATGCCCTTTTTCAGTACGACCCGTCGAGAAAAGATAACAATACAAGCAAAATACTGCATCTTTTTCAATACTATATTCCAACCAATCACCATATTCATCAAACAAAGTGGCAACAAATTTACGTTTTCTATCTCCATCCATTACTTGAGGAAAATTATGTTGACGTGGTTGACATGGACCTTTTAAAAGATAAAATCTACGAACATGTTCAATCAAATTAGTTGGATAACTCTTTATTTTAGGTCGTAATCCAGGGTCACTAGGAAGATTTTCCAAATCAACCACAATATTGACATCTTGGCTTGATGGCTGTTGAGGTTGCACATTAGGAGCTGGAGCATTCACCGTGGAAGATGATGTTTCAGCGATAGTTGTAGTCTTCTTATAATATCACTCCATTATCTATTAAACAAAATTACATTAAAAATTAAATAATAGAAAAAAAATTGCATAAAAATGAGCCCTAAGTCTCCCTTTAAATTCTCTCATTTAATTTACCCTTTAAATTTAAAGTCCTAATTATTCCTCAGCCTATTCAAATTTAAATAAATTTTCCTTAACAAAAATAAATTATTCTAATCTCCACTGAATAAAAGTCCTAATTTTTAAATATAACAATAATATATTCCATGTAAGAAGAGTACAAAAAATTTAATCTAACAAAATTTACAACAATGACTTTAAATAAAACTTCTCTAAAAAAATAAATTAATTCAAACCCTTATACTAAATAAAAGCCCTAATTTCTAAATATAATAGTATTACATTTTATAGAAGAATAACATAACAAATTTAATTTAACAATTTCCAAGTTTATAATAATACATTAGAAATAAAAGCCCTAATTTCTAATATAATAATATCACATTTCATATAAAAATGCATAATAAATTTAGATTAACAATTTAAAATAATACCTTAGAAAAGAGAAGAGAGATAAGGAAAACAAATTGAGAAATTAATGATGGGGGAGTGGGGTGAGTATTAGTGGGACTGTGGGAGGAAGAAGAAGAAGTGAGGGAAGGAGGGGGAGTTGTCGAAGGGGGTGCAGAAAGATATGGGGAAAATGAGTTATTAACTTATTATTATAAATTAAATATATTTTTTAATTTAATTAAATTTTATTAGTGAAATTACTATTATACCCCTACTTTTTTTAAAAATTTCAGGAGGTCCTGTGCCCCCAGGCCTTCTTCATGTCCGTCATTGGTCCCACACTTATGTTCACATTTTTCGTTCGTCCTACACTTATCTTCACCACCTATATAAAATGAAACTTCACATTAACCAACAACCTCAAAAGTTATCTTAATTTCAAAAATATCATTCCCACCTAACACACATAATATACTTTATAATTTATTTATTACCTAAAAATACCACAATACCCCTAAAAAGTCAATAAAATTGGTTAAAAAGTAAATTTTCTTAAATTTCGTATCTACAGTGTTGGTGAACTTAATTATAGAACGGAGGGAGTGTCAATTTTAAACTAATTTAAAATGTATATAAATAAATATTTAACCTCAAAAGCAAAGCAATACAAAAATCACCCAAATATAGTATTAAAAACGCAATGACATATTTCGATGCAGCATACCCCAGAGTATTACTATATTTTATTTTGATTCCACCCCAAATACTCCCTCAGTTGGTCTGCAAGTGTTATTTAATATATAGTGTGTCTTTATATTAATGGAATGGATGAGTTTTATATTTTAATTATATTAATAATATATATTTGTAGATTTCATATTTTCAGAAAAATTAAGATCCTTAGATCAGACGTCCAACATAACAAAATGATACCGGGAGCACAGAGTATTAGCCAAACGAATACTCACTTAGAATGACAATTTAGGGAGTTTATATATATATATATATATATATATATATATATTTTTTTTTATTTAAGTTGGATAACCATAGGCATGCATTAGATGAAATTAGAAAGGACAAAAGATGTTAATTCAAGTGTTGGAAGTTGGAAGCACATGTTGGTGGTGACTCCAGAGTCCTTTGGAATTACTAAAAATTGGTGGTCTAATTCTTAAATTGAACAATTTAGGATTAAAATAAATTAATAAAAAATCTGACAAATAAGTAGACACTCTCACAAACATGTAGACACACATTAATTGTCGTGTGTATTAAACACCATTCATTTTCGTCGACACAACTGGGAACACCTAGTTTCCACCCTTATCATTTCAACACGATTTGATGTCAGTGGCCCTAAATAAATAAAAAGTTCCATTTAATTATAAATAAATAAATATTTAATTCAATCCAGTACTCTCTCTATATATATTATTTTTATACTACATGCATTCTATTTAATATGTATTTAATATTCAAATCAAAAAATTCAGTGCAATAATATTTTTTCACTCAACATTTTTTTTACAAGTCGTTATTTGAAGGTATCATCTTTGTGCATGATAACTATTGTTGGAATTAGTGTTAATTAGAAGATTTGTTAAGTTTTACTAATATTCATGTAATTAATGTTTCAATTGTCGAAAATAAAATAAACCTGTTATTATTATATATTTGAAGGACCTGCTAAATAGCCAGAATCTGGCTAGTCAGAAAATGACAGATTGATAAATATCTTTAATATGAAAAGTTCAAATGACATATTTAACCTTTTACCTATATCTTTTACTTTATAATACAATTAATATGTTTTTCTTTCATTAATTAAAAAGTATGATTGTTTCTCTTTTCTAGGAGTATTAATCATCATAATTTTTTCTCTTAGCTTCTTAATCATTTTTATTAAATTGATGCTGCTTCTATAAAATTTCATTAAATTATAAGAGTGCATAATATTACAATTTGAAATAAAATTAAATTAATTTAAAATCAAATAAAATTCTTCTAATTTTATTAATATAAGGAGACAAAAAATTAAATATAATTTTTTAAGAAAATTATGATCAAATTATTGACGATGAAACATTATTAATTAATCACTATAATATTGAACTGTTGATTTATTTATCAAATACAAGAAAATACGTTAAAATTAAGTACAAATATGTGAGACGAATAAAAATTGATAACATCATTATTATTTTCGCTATAAAATATTATCACTTTCGCTATAAAATATTACTATTATTTTTTATACTATAAATTGTTCATGCAATAGTTCACTACATTATTACTAATTTTATTAATAAAGTAGTAGTATCTTTTTTATCACACATAATATTACTTTTAAATTTTATCGCGACTTTTTATTTTTTTCAATTTAATGAACAATTTATTTAATATTTTCAATTCTATCACAATTTATTTTTTGAATTATATACTTACTTCGTCCCGTTTGAAGGTTTACATGTTTTTGCATGAGGATTAAAAAATATAATATTTTAATATGTATTGAGGTGAGATAAATAATTTTTTAATAAATAGTGTGTTTTACTAATGTTATGTGTGATTCCCATAAAGTTATTGTGTAAAAAGTGATTTCGCCCACTCCAAGCACTCCCGCACTCCAATCCAATACCTTGTGAGAGAGGTAAATCATGGTAATTCAACTATTGATTGTTTTGTGTGAGCCTCATTTATTATAAAAGAAATGTAAACCTTATGATGAGATGCCGAAAAGGAAAATGCATAAACTTACATGTAATTATTATTATTAATGTTTATTATATATTGAATTAAAAAAATTAAAAATTCTTTATAGAATTTAAAATATAAAATAAATTCTATATTAAATTGATAAAAATAAAATATCTTATCGTAATAAATTTGAAAAATTGTAAGGTACTAAACTATTTAGGAAGTAACAATTCTATTTCAATGGATAAAAGTAGATCTTCATTTTGATGATTTGTAATATATTTATATTACTCTTTCATTAAAAAAAAAAAAACTTTCTCAGCACTCATGATTAGGGATGGCAATGAGATGAGTATTTTCGGGTACCCGACCTATCAGAATCCTAATGGAAATTGTACAGGTAGTTGTAAATGGGTCTGGGTTAGGTACGGGTAGTTGTAAAAAATACCATTGGTTTGGGACGGGTACGGGTAATGCCTCAATATCCGCCGTTTATATATATATAATTTTATAAAATTTAATATACATTATATAATTTATATATTATGAGATATTTTATATATTTAATAAATATTTATAAGTTTTAGTTAATCATATTTATTAAATATTTATTTAAAATAATAGAATTCATATTATATTTATTTTATATTTAATTAATAATAATGTAATTATTATTATTATTATATTTATTTAAACAATAACAAAATATAAATATATATAAAATAATTGAATATTAAACGGGTACAAGTATTGATATACAGGAATGTGACGGGTATGAGTACTATAATTAATTTTTTAAATAGGACAAAAACCGGTACGTGTAATTGCTTTTTAATCAGATACGGTAGTACCCACAAAATATGAGACACTGACACAATTTTATATTTTATTAAATAGTTATTTCTTTTAATAAAAATATTATAATATTTTTTTTATAAAATAGTTTATTGTACTATTATTATTTTTTATTAGTCAAGTATTAATTTTTTATTAAGATATTATTATTTTTTATTGATGTCATGATACTCTTCATATGCGACGGTTTTAAGCTAGAATTTACCTCCATAATATATTAAGTATATTACAACAAATTCTCCTTAAAAATTCATTTCATTATATTACATTCAAGAAATCAATATTGAATTTATTTTTTCAGTGAATTTATTATTAATTAAAATTTATATATTTAAAATTATTTCATAATAGAGAAGTCTGGGTGAGATTGTATAAAGTGAGACCATTTTAAACTTTTTTAATTGGTTATCATTTTTTTAAAAATCTTTTTTATTAAAAATGATATCATATTTATTTCAAATGTTATCAAATTCTTCATGAAATAATTTATTGAACTATTATTACTTTTCATTAATTGAATATTACTTTTCATTAAAATATTATCATTTTTTAACCACAAGAGTGATTTCATTTAACCTCTCACACAATTCTTTTCCTTCAACAATATATAATATTAGTATAAATCCCGCATATTACACGATACATGAAATTATAATATTAAAAAATATAATTTATTGTAAAAAAATATTATAATGAAATCAATACTATGTATTAATAAAAAAATTTAAAAAAATTATAAAAAATAATTTTAGAATTCACATCTTATATCAAAATAAAATTTCCATTTAATATATGTAGAAGAAAAAAATAATAAAACTACAATATATATATATATATATATATATATATATATATATATCAAAGGAAAATAAAAAAATTACAAAATTAATATAAAAAAATTAATTTTAAAAAGAGAAAAAAATAATGGCTAAGGAAAATAATTATAAAAAATTAACACTAATTTGATCTCAAAAATTAAAAAAAAGATAATTTAATTTACATAATAAAAAAAACAATACTGTAGTAATTTTTATCGACGAGAATCTTTTCCTTCCACAATATATACTATAAGTATGATTGATATTTTTTATAGTTTTAATTTTATGTATAGATTTATGTGAGACTGTATACTTTGATGTGAGATATATAAAAATTAGTAAAATAGAGATGGACTGAGGAAAGAGTATATGTATGAAAATCAATTTTAATTTTAATTTAATAAAATATATTTTGTCACCGCTTGCAAGTTCGCAACCTATGCATAGAGTGTCACTTTTAGAAAATATATAATGTTTTAAATTATTCAAATATTTTAATTTTTATATTTAATTAAAATATTAGATATAATAATTTTAATTTATTGAAAGAATTTGAATTTTTTTTATTAAATGAGGTTTTTTCAATCAAATAAGCTTATAATATAAATTTCCAATTGAGTTTTTGAATAAAAATCCGATTACATGTAATTATGGTACATAAATAATTATTAAATAATAATCCTATAAAGAGAAGTTTACCATAATGAATAAAGGTAAAGAAAGCTGTTACAGAATTGCGAAACCAAAGCACATCCCGTTGATTAGTAAGCATTAATGGCTGAAGTTTTGGAAATAACAAAATTAATTAACGCATTTAGGTAAGTATTATAAAAATTAATTAAGGGCAACAAAATAATTGTACAATTAAAGTTTGAATTCTCCCGGCCAGAATCTGACCACCAATCTTTATCCATATTTGAAAACTACGTTTAGAGTGGATAAATTTAATATATAAATTTGCTCATAATCAATTTCGAATGAATGATCAATTAATACTCCCCATCCCATATTAAAGTTTATGTTTGCTTTTGTACATAAATTAATATATATAATATTTATTGAATAGTTGATTGAGAAATATAATATTTAATGTATAGTGAATAATTATATTAGTATTGTATGTGAGTCTCATATAAAATAATTAATCGTTTTGTGTGGGTTCCATTTGACAAAAAAAAATAAATATAAGCATTTACTTAGTACAGACAAAAATAGAAAATGTAAATCCAGACAAAGAGAGTACATACGGTTGCATTATTATAAGAAAACAAGCATTTTAACACGTGCACTGCACGGGGATAGATTTTAAAAAATATAATTATATAAATATAGATTTTTTGTAATAGTATATATATATATATATATATATATATATATATATATATATATATATATATATATATATATATCGTGGACACATAAACACATATAATTACGTATTCCCCCGTCCCATCTTAATAATTACATACTTTTAAAATTGAGTATTTCATTTTAATGGTTACATTTTTTTTTGTACGAGACCCACACAATTAAGTAATTAAAATATCTTAATGGGACTCATCTGCCACATTAATTAATACAACCATCTACTATATATTAAAACATTATTTATCTTACCTCAATACACATTAAAATACTAAATTTTTTAATCCCCGTGCAAAAAACAACCCGTACAAAAAACAAATATTACTATTAGAATGAGACGAAGGGAATACATATGTAAGAGGTTTTATATTGTGATGGTATGTATATTTAGTTTAGTTCTTTATGTGTAATGAATTAAATAGTTTTTAGTTGAATCGACGTTATAGGATCCTTATTCGTTTTTCATGTATAATAAATTAATGTAATTATAAAAAATCAAAAATTTTAAAATTTTTATTAATATTTATATTTCATTACGTAATCTTATGTTATAAATAATTCCAAATAATGTCTTAATTACTTAACCTTATTTTTAAATACAACCCAAAGTTTTTCAATAATTAACTCAAATTGAAACAAATTTTAACATGTTAATTGAAAAAAAATGCATACAAAAATAATGTCTTTAATTTTAATTATTTTGTTGGACATAAAATTATTATGGTTAAAAGATGTGATAGTAAACCACCTAAATGTATTTATTTAAAGAAATAAGAATAAAATGAGTGGTGAGAAATTGAAGAAAAATTGAGAAGAAATAAGAAATTGAAGGGATTTTGACCCAAATATTGAGCGGGGAAAAGATGTTGATATATATATATAATAATAATAATAATAATAATAATAATAATAATAATAATAATAATAATAATAATAATAATAATAATAATAAGAGTGTGGGAACTTATCCCACAGAGGGAATATATAGAAGTTTCCTACTACTTATAAGTGAAAACACACCTCATTTAATCAAATATAATATCTGGTCCAACAAACCCACCCACAAGTTGCATATAGTTATATTTATTTTAAATTCTAATTAAAGTTCAATATTCGTATGGTATATATTTATTATATAAATACAAAGACATTTAACTCAAATTAATCACGAATGCATATTACATAATCAAATTAGCTAGCTATATTGCGATAATTCTTAAGAAGCTCTCGATATCTTGATGCTTATGGGAAGAGAACAATCATCACTTTATACATATCATAAGTCAAATTTACCATTGAAAAAGTATGAAAGTGAAACTTTTTGTTCCAAGTAGAAACTTACTTGAGAATAAAGAGAAGATCATTATATCAAAAAAGATGGTAGTTGTATTTTAATTTACAATAAATTGAAAAATATAATATTTTAATTTAAAGATGTTAGTTATGTTAGTATTGTGTATGAGTTCCATAAAAATATATTAATTGTTTTGTGTGGGATGCATCTCTTAAAAAGGAAAAATGTAAAATTGAAATGAGACGTTTAAATTGAAAATATGTTAAAAATTGAAATGAGAAGGAGTGAGTGTTAATAACTATGTACGAATTATGTTAAAAATTGAAATGAGATGGAGTGAGTATTAATAATTATATACGAACACAATATGTTGTGTTTTAACAAGTCAAGAAATATATAAATATTCGTGTAGATTTTTTTTTCTTCCCATAGTCATGAAGCTTTAAAACCTTTGTGTATCAACAATATGTATATAGCTCAGTGATCATTTGGAGTTTTAACTTTCAATGATGAAATATCATATTAGGTGGCAAATATTGTTTGATGATAATAAAAGTGATGAGTTGGGTGTCACCATCAATGACAAATTAAATATAGCCATGACATATTGACTTGAGATTTTGATTAAAATATTTGAAATTTCAAGCTCTATAATGGGTCTACTAATTTAAATTTCTTATTAGTCTTTTTAAAATAATTCAATACGTGAAATCAATTATAATCACATTTAATAACAATTTATAAATAGGAGAATGCATTATGAAGTTCAAAATTGAAAATTTTATGGACCAAAATGCTAAGAGAAATTGTACGTCTATATAAATACTCATCAAAATAAATTAATATATACAATATATATGAGTGTGAATAAAGTTACACTAATATTTATAGTATTGAAGATGAACCATGAACTTGGTTCTAATAATGATTTATATATAAATAAAAGATATGTTAGTATGAAAGTATGAGTGCTCCTTTTGAAAATTATTACTCTTTAGATTGCTGTGTTATTCTTTTTAAAAGACTCATACATAAGAATAATATTACTCTTTAAAATATAGGTGATGATTAATTATACAAATAAGCCTAATAAGTATAGGAGTATTGCTCAATTGTGTATTGAAGAGTAAAAAGGTTCATAAATAAGAATTTGTGTGCAATTGATTGCACACAACCAGATTGGCTGGTTCAATAAGTTGAATCGGGAATTAGAGTGAAAAACCCCAAAAACCGATTTTATGATTTAACTAGATTGGACCATTTAAAACTGAAAAAAAATCGGTTACACTTATCCAACAAGTTTTTGTTGTTGTCATTTTTTTTATATGATGTTCCACTATGACTTTTATTTATTTTAAAATATAATATTTTAATTTTAGATTAAATTATAAATTGCTTAATTGAGTAAATATATTATAAAATTCTATTAAAAAAAAGAAGTATACAAATTATGTATGAATTATAAACTATAAATGAAGTATATTTATTAAATTGTGTATCATTTTAATTTGAATTTATAATTTTGTAAAATAATTTTGATGAGTATACATTTTATATGAATGTTAATTCCATAAAATATAATTGAAAATATGATAAATTTAATTTTTCGATTCTGATGTCTTCACTAATTCAATCTTCAATCCGACATTACACACAACTATTTGCCTCTCTCTATATATAAATATAATTATTTGATCATGTAATAATTATTTTAATTTATTATAAGCTACTATTAAGTAATTGGTGAAGGATCTAAAGGAAGAAGAAAAAAAAATCCTAGTCCCAAGTGAGTATTAGACTTGTGGTTGAAAGTGGGTCCAATTCAACCCTTTATTGGCCCCTATAAATAAGTGAACCAATATACATATTTTAACCAGTCAATTATTTCATCAGTAGCATTTACTACTCTTCTCTCTGTCTCTCATATACCTTAAACAGTTAATATTTAATAAATACATACATAATGGAAAACCAGAAAGAGCTGACCAGAGATGAGAAATGGTCACTCAAGGGTATGACTGCTCTAGTCACTGGTGGCACTAGAGGCATTGGGTAATACTTATAATCCCTAATTCACATGCATATTTACACACATATACTTATTTTACTATAATTTGAGGATTTCTTATTGTTTTATTTAATTCGAGTCACTAATACTTGATTTTTGATCGTCTCGTGAATTATTTTAGATATGCTATAGTAGAAGAATTGGCGGGATTTGGAGCTAGAATTCACACGTGTTCGAGAAACGGAAAAGAGTTGAACGAAAGAATCGAAGAATGGAAGGCGAAGGGTTTTCAAGTGAGTGGCTCAGTTTGTGATTTATCTTGTAGGACACAAAGACAGGAACTCATGCACACTGTGGCCTCACTCTTTGATGGCAACCTCAACATTCTTGTGAGATGTTACATATCATATGATTATTATATTATAAGTGTTATAAATAAAATTAATATACATATATAATCAATTTCTTCAATAATGAATTAATTAGGTAAACAATGCTGCAATAAGCATAATGAAAAGGGCAATGGAATACAATGAGCAAGATTTTTGGCACATATTTGGGACCAACTTGGAGTCTCCTTATCATCTCTGCCAAATTGCTCATCCTCTGCTCAAGGCCTCCGGCAAGGGCAATATCGTCTTTATCTCCTCCGTCGCCGGAAAAATGGCTCTTCCCGGACTCGCCATTTATTCAGCTTCCAAAGGCAAGATTCTTTTTTTTTTTTTTGAATCTTCATTTTTAGTACTAATTTAACATCGTTGATTAGCAATATTGATTTATTTAGTTATTATAATGAAAAAGTGCAGGTGGCATAAATCAATTGACAAAGAATTTGGCATATGAGTGGGCAAAAGACAACATTAGAGTTAATACAGTGGCACCATGGGCAGTAAAGACCACAATTGTGAAACCTGTAAGTGTTGTCTTTTTGCACCCTCCAATCATTCTCTTTTACCACCCCTCCCCTCTAAACAAGTATAATACTAATAATTTACTCCATATTTTTCATGCACAAAAAAAAATAAAAATTGACTATATACAGTGTATTCATTCCAATAGTAAGCTAACAGTGAATTAGAGTCATATTTGACACGCATAATGATGAAATTAATCAAATTAAAACTACAATCAAAATTTATTCTAATCACGTGAATTGTCGAGCTAAGTGAAAAACAATTTTCCGTATTATTTTTGCCCCATGAATATGTTATTTGACAAGAAGTGATTATGTCTTATATGACAAATATTTCAAAGAATTGGGTCCCAATTGAAATTCCAAAAACTTTATGTTTTTATCTTATGGTTGCAGGAAGATGTTGACAAGTCTCTCCAAATGATGTTCGGGCCCATACTGGCCCGAACACCCATCAAGCCCATTGCTGAGCCCAATGAAATCTCACCATTGACAGCATTTCTCTGCCTCCCTGCTGCTTCTTACATTACTGGTCAAATTATTTACGTTGATGGAGGCTTGACTTCCAGTGGTTAATTTTTCTATTTAATATTAGTTTTTTTTCCTAAGTATTTATTCGATTTCAAATATGTTGTTTGTATTGATTAAGCCATGCTATTATAATCAATCACATGATGCAATCGATTGCTTTATCTTTAGAGTGTTTTCCTACTTTTTTTTTTAATAAATAAAATAAATTATTCAAATAACCATGTAAAAAAAAATTATATGGACAGAAATTGAATAATTAAGTGTTAATTGCAAAGGAAAAAGGATTAAGAAAAGTTGAGCGGCTAATACGGCGTTGGATGTCCTGTTACATTTTGGTGTTACATCTCCTGTTACACGTGTTAGATGAGTGACACGTGTGCGGAGAGCCTTTCCCGTTAGGGTTGATTGTTAGGGTATAGATTAGTCTATCCTATGTGTCAATCATCTAACGGTTTGTAACAGGAGATGTAACACCAAATGTAACAGAAGATCGGAGCCGGGCTAATACCCTAACCTCAATTAATGTCTCCTTACAACGACCTAACATTGTTGTTGAGAGGTTAGGGGTTTGCCAACGCACGTGGGCTGTCTGAAATAAAATGTAAAGTGGATCCAGGTTGGGTCTATATTGGGCCCTAATTTCAAGATGGGCCAAAAGTAACAAGCCCCACTAGTTTGTTGGTGATTGGATGATGGGGCCTTATGTCTGCCAGCAGGCTTTTGGGCTGATTCGGCCCGATAAGATAAACTGAACCTTTTTTCATTAAAAAATAAAAAAAAAATATACAGATGAAAAATAATGGTGGAGAATGCAACACTGTTTGAACATCTCCAAAAATTGGGGGTTGTGAAATTAGAGGAAGAAATCGAAAACTTGCTGCAAATTCTATGGCGAAGCCGCAAAACTGGTTTATCAGCTTTGCAGAGATGTTCAATTGAGTCACTTGTCAACCTCCCTTCGCCGGCGGATCTTGATCCAGTGAGTTATAGCTCAACTTCGCCATTGAATTTTAATTTTATTTATTGGTTTTGCTTTTTTCCACTTCTATTGGTGTTGTACTTTGGTTTCTGCTCTGTTCATTGTGGAAGGGTAAATATTGGGCTTTCTCTAAATTGGATACTTTTTTTTGTTAATTGAGCAAGATCAATCTCTCTTAACTTCAATGCCAGGACTACAATTTCATGCAGTTGAATGTGGATTCTTACCATGATTACTGTATTTTGCAGGAAGTATGTAGGAGAATTGTTTAACTTGTGCATTTCAATCTCTCTACAATGTACTTTATAGAATAGCATTAGCATGTATGGATGATTGTCTTGGATGAGTTGAATTTTGGATGATGTATACATATTTTGGAAAGGAGCCTCAAAGTATTGTCTAATTAATGTAATTATGTGGTTATAAATTAAGTCTATTGCATTATAGCAGATAATCTGCTGAGAAAAGAAATCAGGTTAGAGAATTATATTCAAACTTTCGATTTATGATACTAAAAGAAATTCATAAATGGTTACTGACCTGTGCCTGTGCCTGTGCCTGTGCCTGTGCCTGTGCCTGTGATGTCCTTTATTATCTCTTTTCTTGGTAACTTCCTGTCCTTATTACGGCATTACTTTATCCTAATAATCTTTGCCTAGGATTGTTTGAGCAATGCTTATACCTGAAGAGATTTGGAATGTGGACAGGATTCACAAAACATCTTCAGTTACTTATAATGCATGCTTTTAGACCTTTTAAGAGCCACTCAGAAGCTATTGCAATCTCAACCTTTTTGAGATGATCTACACTTCTTGAAGTTTAGCAATACTAATGTCTTAGGTTTCTAATGACTACTCACTAAACTAAGTTTCCTTACAGATTTTGGCTTCTCTTCGTTTGCTTATCAGAAATTGTGCACTGAAGGACTTGGAAGGTGATGATTCTTTGAAGCTTCTTCCACCTGGTCTTCCCCCTGAATTGCAAAGCATACTTCTAATATTATTGCAGAAATATCAGAGCCATTGGAAAGAGGAGTTATCCCAAGAACAGGTAAACTTTCTGTGAACACCTACAAATCAGGAGATTTATAACTGTATTCAGAAGTTGTATTGTCTATGTGGATTATCAGAATTACCGAATGGGATTTTTTTGCATGTTGGTTATTTTAATGAAGATTGTACATTTTTGGGATGTTTTCTGAAATCAATCAGATTAAGCAAGAACTGATCCTTTGTGGCTTTGCCATTAGTACGAAATGGAATCTACTTTTGAATCACGTCTTAACTAAAGTAATATACCTTATATTATCATGCAACTATTCTACATGGGTATCTGGTGGAATTTTTGAAGAAGTGGTTATCTATATTTCTGTTTTTACGTTTTAGTTAATTTAAAAACCTGAAACGAAAAGTCTCTTATAGTTGACCGGATCTACTAATGGACGGTTTTAACCGTGGTTCAAAAAGTGTCTTAAATTTATCATAACTATTTTACATAGAATTTTTGAGGTTATGGTGTCATTTCCCAATAATCTGGGTAAAATTACTTGCTTTTCTCAACCTCTTCTATATTAGAACTTTTATGTATACATACCTTTTGCAGCATGTTATTGGACAAACCCAACTGTCGCATCAGGTTAATATTGGGTTCTCAGCACCTTTATTGCCTTCGCCCTCGTGGGTGACTTCTGGGCCAATGTCATCCCGTCAAGTTGATCTGATTCCTCAATTCAACAGTTAAAATTTTGGAGTTCCAACACCTATCACTGCTGAGAGAAACATTATGTGTTTTCCAGTCAACTCTTCAGCATGACGTGCTCCCTCCAGAAATTCCGGTAAAATTCAGAATTTTACAGTTCATTTAAGTTGTGTCTAGAATTCTAGATGATATTGAAAAGGAGAAGTGGATAATGTTGAGAGTGGCCTCTTGTTCTTAGGTTATTTCAGATTTTTCTCTCATATGTATTTTCTAGTGTTCAATGATTATTTGAGCTCCATTGGTTATAGCAGTTTTATGTATATTTTTACTTAATTTGTGCAGCCCTTGAATCTGTATGCTATCGTAGAAATTTGATTTCCACCTAAACGCTAATCTTGGCTGATACGTATGCTTGATGTAGGTATTTATGACTTGGAGCGTGGAGAACAGGAGTCAGATTCCAAATCATTGAGTAGCTATTATTACTCTCAAGGTTTCCTTATTAACACCCATTATTTTGAAAACTAATCAAGGTTTCATAGATTGAAATTCATTTTCCAAGTATTAACATGTAATTCATTAGAATGATAAAATTTGAGGTTATGAATAAGGACCAAATGAGCAAACATTATCTGAAACAATTATAATTATTAGGGCAAAGGGTCACATATGCCCCCGAACTATATCAACCGGATCAAGTAAGCCCCTAAACTATTTTTTTGAACAAATAAACCCTTTATCTCTATAAAATTAAACAAACATGCCCTAATTATTATGATGCTCCCCTTACTTTCAGATCCATGTTAGTAATCTGATTTCTACTCTTTTCTTGCTTCTTCCTCTACTTATTAGTTGCAAGATTATACCAAGTCCCCATCGAACGAGATGGAAGTGAAATTTCAACTTACCAGGGATACACTGGAGGCAGTATTGAGATCAATGACCTACATCAACGAGCATCTATCACAATTTGTAAGTTCCATACGTTTATTACATCACACTGACATAACTCTGTTCAAGAAGCTTTATTTTTATCCATTGTTTATCGACATTTCCCTCTTTCTACCAGAGTGCCTTCGCATGGTGGTGGAAACACAGTACTTACCATACTGTGCTTGTCATGACGCATTTAATCTTTCATTGATATTTTTCCATTTTAGACAGTATTACAGTGAATTTCTAGTAACAATATAACGTTGTTTCTCCAAAGTCTGAACTAATGGCACTTTTAGCAGCTAATGAGTATTAAACTATAACTGTTCCATTTTTGGCAGGTAAAGCCCTCTTCAGTACCATTGCAGAAGAAACAAAGACACTGAAGAACCAATTCAGCTACATTCTATGGGCTCAAGGAGTGTGTATTTTTAGGTGTTCCTGAAATAATCGAATTGTAAATATATAATCCAAATAAAAAATTTATTTGAAGGTGTAGTGGATAGTTTTTCTTTTTTAAAATTATTTTATGGAATTCAATAATGTATGTTATTAATATCTTAATCACTCGGGATTTAAAAAATAATTATATTAGAGAACTCAATTGGACTTCCAACTAGTCTAGATTTTATTTTGTGGGAGATTATTTTTGTCCGTTATTTTCCTTTTTCTTAGTACGTTAACAAAAAAAAAAGAAAGAAACCTTCTTTCCCCAAGTAGAACTAGAAAGCACGTTTCTTGATTTATTTTCATTAAAAAAAATAAAAATTCAGTAAAATGGTTTAGGTTTGCGCGCAGCTTTGTCTACACTACAGTGCTCTTATCTCCTCCAGATAAGTGTATTCAAGAGTTGATGATGATGATGATGATGGCTATTCCAAAATCCTTCTCTTCTTCAAAGTTAAACCCCTTTCTTCCTACATCTTCACCACACTCTTCCCTCAATCCCTTGTCTTCTCCTTTCTGCTGTAAGAATTCCCACACCAACTCCTTCGTTTTGCATCCCACTACTGTTGCAGACAGAGTGTTGATGGACATTCACGATTCCTGCATTATTGCTTGCCTTCGCGCTCAAAGGTCCACCCCCCCACCCCCCCCCCACCCCCACACACACACACACTCGCACCACCCAACCCACTATTCTCTTTGCACAGAGCTGATATCAGAGCATGTAATTTTCTTGATTTATTTGTTTTAGTGCAGAGGTAGCAATTGAAGCTGCTCGTGCAGCAATTAGAGGTGGAGTCTCTGTTGTAAGTTTTAATTCAAACATCATAGTTGCATATTATTTCTACAAGATTACATCGAAGAGGGTCCTATTAGGGTGAGATGAGTAGTTTGAAACTTAGTTTGATCTGTTCTGATCAGCTAGCTATCACGATTTTAATTTGCAGTTAGAAATCACAATGTCCACCCCTGGTGTTTTTGAGGTAAATGTAAAATTTTTCCACTTGCTGTTTGTTACATATTGGTTTATCAGCATATGAGATTTTATTGTTTTTCTTGCATGCAGGCTTTACAATGTTTGGTCCAAGAATATCCTTCTGCCTCCATTGGAGTAAGTACTTGTCAAATTGTATGTGGATTGTATGTTTGTCATTCTTCAAAAATGTTCGGTTTCGGTTTAGTTTCTTGTGTGATGTTGTGTAGGGATTGATTAAAGGATATTATTGCCTTACAAACTTAAACTTAAATCAATTCGTAATGAATTCTACTGAATATTGAGCATTAGGAAATTCATCCTTAATCAGATTCAGTCTTAAAAACTATGCTTTATTATGCTGGCTGTTATTATCAGTTGGTTATCCCAAAACTTTCTGTCAAGACAATCTATTATTTTGAGTTTCCTTTTTCTTGAATTTAATACAAAGGAATAAGTTTAACCACTTTAATGTTATCACCTCACACTTCTTGCTTTGTAGGTTGGAACTGTTTTAGATAGACAAAGCGCAATAGATGCGTTAGAACTTGGAGCTAAGTTTCTAATGAGTCCTGCAATGGTGAAGGTATCTTTTTAAGTTGCCCTTATCATTTAAGTTGTAGAAAAATATGTTATCGTGTCTATCCTATGTGTGCGGTTATTAGTTGTAAGTTATTCCTTTCGTGGCTTTTGAGGGACTTCTAAAATAATCTTGGATTAATTTGATGGTTGCAGGGCATTCTTGATGATGTTGCTGAGGGTCAGGCTCTGTATATACCCGGAGCAATGACTCCAACAGAGGTTTGTATACTATGCTTTTCTTTTCATCCATTATAAAGTTGGGGTTTAAAAGTACAGTTCTTTAGGCCCTTGATTTAAACTAAACCAGTTTAGTACAAAATACATGCAAAGCTTACTGAATTATTTTCTGTGGTCATGTAGATATTATCTGCTTATGATGCTGGTGCCAGAATTATCAAGGTAAGCCTTTCGATTTTCTTTTCAACATTGCCGTGCACAGTCCGTCTATATGGATTAAATTCCTGGTGAACAATTGCTTTGCTTCTTCTATTTGTTTGTACAACTCAGAGCTTTCTTTGTACACTACATGAGAATTATATAAGAATTGATCACATAGTGCTTTTTTGGTTAGAGTATGATAATATTTTGGAGCTTTGTGATAAGTCAAAAATAGCTCGTGCTTATGTATAGGTATATCCCGTCTCCGCATTAGGTGGAGTTGACTACATAGCTGCAGTGAAGAAGCCATTTCCTCATATTCCACTGGTTGCATCACAAGGCATCACATTAGGTTAGAAAGATGACATTTTTCCGTCTTTCTACTGATAATGTGTTATATCTCACTTCTCTACGACTTTCTCTCCTGGCTGAGTATTCTTCAAGTTATCACGTCATATTAATTTGTTTCTAACCCCATCTGAAAGCGCAAGTGAAGAAAAACAGGAAGACGAGTTCTTGATTTTCTGTTTTTTCTCTCTTCTTATGCACATAAATTATAGTATAATGTCATCTTTATTGATAAGTAAAGTGTAATGTCAAACTGGTTACAGATTCATTGGAGCAGTATATTACTAAGGGAGCATCATCTGTTGTTTTATCGGATGCTATATTTGACAAAGAGGCAATGGCTCAGCAGAATTTCCTTCTTATAACCCAACTGGCCAGCTTTGCAGCTGTCAAGGGAAAGGAAGCGGTAAGGTCAGAACTTATGCTCCAACTATCCCTAATTGCATCCACTTTTACTAGTTAGTTTTTGCATTATCTGAAAAGAATATAGACGAGAACCTTAGAATCACTCCATAGCGAATAATATATGTGACGATCTAGGTAGATGTAAGATCACATGGTGTTATTGCAGAGAAACTATTGATTGCCCTGATGTATGTGCAAAATACAATGTCCAAATAAACAAATCTATATTCAAGAGAAGCAGAGGCATCTAAAGAATTTTAATAATGATCCACTCTCTCTCTCTCTATATATATATATGTCCACACACAGTAAAATCTTGCATTGATTTTCTTAACATTGAAAACAGGCCTATTAGCTGCATTCAAAGCTCAGGAGCTAACGCGTGATACACTAAACATGTCATATTTGGAGGGGATTTGAGTCTTATGGAGAATTTTGCAAAAAGGGATCGAGCATGGTCACTAAGAGCTGACCCTAGAGAAGCTGTGAACTTGGTGCAACCACGTGTGCAGATCGTGGCTGTTTCAGCCGGGAGTATAGCCATATCGGTACGCCACAAGAGGGTTCAAGTCAATACAATCACTTTGAAAGGTTATTACATGTTCCATATTTACTAAATTATTAATTTCTAGGTAGCCATAAATTTTGTCTTCTGGGTGATTTTTTTAAGGAGAAACTTTCAAGATTCAATTTTTAATTGATCACTAGAAACAAGATAGATCCATCATGGTAGCATTGAGATGAATGAATTATATTATTTGAGGCGAGAACATCAATGTGCACTAAACACTCTATAAATTCCTTTGCATGATTGTAAGTATCTTCAAACAAGAACATCCACTCAAGATCATGTCTAACATTAGAATCTTGCCAATACTGTTTGCATTCGTCCTGGGGTGTGCACTCTGGAACGGCGCCATGAGCGACCCGTTGATGTCCAGTGTCCCATCTCTATCCGACGTGCAACCAAGCAGCGTTAACGTTTTCGTAGAATCCAATAGTGAAGTGTCGGATTTACGGTTGAGGGGTTTGGATGGTAGGGTGGCTAAGCCACACCGGCGGCTGCAACAGTGTAACTGCAGGTGTGGGTGCTGTGGTGGGTTGTGTGGTCATGGTGGCATCCTCCACAAAAATGGTGAACCTTGATAATCCATCCACCTCATCACTAATATGTGTTTGAAATAAGGTGTAATAACATATAGTGGAAGTCTTGTGTGGGAGCACCTCAAATGAAACCGTATTTAAAATTTCTTAAATAGTTATTACTTTCTATTTATACTACGAATTATTCATGAAATAATCTATTGCACCACTGTCATCTTTTATTAATTTGAATATTACATTTTATTAAAATATTATCTTGCAAATAGATGAAAATTTTTAATATAATAAATATATAAAATGTGATAATATTTTTAAAAAATAGTTAACTTTTTTTAATAAAAATGATATTAATCAAATAAAAGTGACAATTTTACATTGAATTATTTCATGAATAATTTATAATGATATGGATTTATGTGAGATCATCTCACATAATGTCTTTCTTGAAAAGGATAATTAAAAGTGATAATTTTTATAATGAAAAGTAATACCGAATTAATGAAAAGTGATAATGGTGTTGTAAACTATTTTATTAATAATTTATTGTATAATAAAATGAAAAGTGATAATATTTAAAAGTAAAATGATATCATCTTTAATAAAAAGTAATAGTTAATTATAAAAATATATTTTACAAACAATTTATAAATTGATAAAACGTGATAATATTTTTAATTAAAATTCATTCTTACTCAATGAAAGTAATATTCATCTAATTAAATTATTTCACGAATAATTTATTGGAACAATAAAAAGTGATAAATAATAAAAAAAAGTGATCATTATATAATTAAATTATTTTATGAATCATTCATATGATAAATAAAATATGATAATATTTTTAATATAAACTAATAATATCCAATCTAACATAAAATGATAATAGAATAGTTGTACACAATTAATATCCTTGGGTTTGGATGATGAATGAAAGATTATACTTCCATAAGGCAAATATCATGTGCACCCAGGTACGTTACACCAATTTTCAGAAATATATATATATTATGTACAAAAATATAATTATAAATAAAAAATGTACATATTTTGTTAGTGAATTTTCTGTTAGTTTTGATAATTTTTTAATGAAAAATTGAATGTAAAAGATATACAATTATTAAGAAACATATATACACTATTAAATAAAAAGTTATACGCATATGTGTGCCAGTTTTTTTAATAAAAAACTGAGTATAAAAAATATATAATAATTAAAAAATATGTATACACTATTAAATAAAAAAGTTATACATATATGTGTACACATAGTGCATCAGATATCAACTCAAATTTTAAATTAAAAATGTTTTTAATCCTGCCAATTATATTGGATGAATTAATTCGGTCCAGAGTCGATGAAATTTGACAGGCTTGCCTGCAAGAACGTGCCATTATTATTGCTATCATTATTATTATTAAAAAAGAAAATGCATAGTTGTGTTATTTATCACACATTCTTGATTTTCTAAAAAGTTAGGACAATTCTTGTGACCCCAAAATCATCATGTACAGCCCGATGATAGAGAATTCTTTAAATTTTCAATTGCACTTCATGTTAAACTTTTTCGGTGCATGCAACATGAAAATCAAGTTTAAGACTAATCAATACTCAAACTTTTACGCTACATGCAACATGAAAATCAATAGTATGGTTAATTCCATTTAAACACCAATATAACACCGCAATATGATGTATCCACATACACAAATAAACTTACACAACTCTTTTCACTATCAAACAAACTTTTTTTGCACAACATGCACCCAACAAACAAGCTAGAAATGCATAAATTCAAAAGATGTCACAAAATGCACATAAAAAACAAACTGCATAATAAAGAATGATAAATGCAAACTTTGTATAATATGAAAATCGCACTACATGCACAATTTGAAAATTACATTCAAAAACCACAAAATTTGCATGAAATGCACAATACGTAGGGACGAAATCCATACAACCAGTACGAATTTTGCATTAAAAGCATATACATAAAACTTCAACAACAAAAATCTAGACATGAACCTTTACAGCCACTCTACTAAGCATTAAACATTTATGCAGTTAATAGAAAATCTACAGCATGCCAAAATTATGCACAAATTCATTCCACTTTTCTATGCAAAATATGTTCGCTCCTAAACAACCTATAAAAATAATACCATTCAAACTTTTGGTATCAAGTTTAAATAAACAGACAAAATAAAATATGATTAGAAAGGATTGAAATGCAATTTTTACCCGCAAATTGTATACGACATCGCGCAAATGGTGAATTGAAATGCATATTCAAATTGACTCAATCGACTATTGAATTCCCAAATTCTCCAAAAAAAAGTTAGGGTTCCCCAGAGAAAAATAGATTCAAAGAAATTAATCGTTGAAAAGGTCAATGAGAATTTCAAAAATTGAGAATCAAACATACATGCACGAAATGCATAAGACGCAAAACTATACGCACCTCATTTTCCGATGGGAAGCTGAATGCACAAGATGACTCGGCTTGATTTGAACTTTTTGCGTCCACTACGGCAAATTTGAAATAGTGGTTACAATTATTCACTGTTGCGGGATTGCGGAGTTCCACAGGAAGATTAAGGGTTCCGATTGTCGGAGGATCGCGACTAAGGAGGTCCCGATCGAGGGGATTCGATGAGAAGATAGTGATTTCCGATTGGGGGTTCCGGCGAAACCTCTTCCTCTTCCTCTTCGGCGATGGATTTCAAATTCACGGGAAGATTGGCTCAATTCTGCACTATCGTAATAAAAAGCCTACTCCAAAATACTAGAAATGTTTTGCGGGATTTTAGGGAAGATCCTAAAATTGAGGGATATGGATTTCTGCTATTTTGTTCAGTTTCTATATGGTATCAGTTACCAGTTTCGATCCTCTCTTCCATGAATCCCTTGATTTTGGGAATTCCTTCTGAAAATTCCAATTGTATTGCTACGGGTTCATCGCACTTCCGTCAATGACGACTGCGTGGAATCAGAATTGGCCTGCTCTAACGGCGACTGTTACTGCTTCCACTTCAGCACCGGCACCAAACGATTCGCGCAATGCTGCTTCAGCTCCGATCACAATCGTTTCTTCGGTGGTTGCCATTAACGATCCCCTTCATCTCTCTCCTGCCGATCACTCTGGGATTACGCTTGTGAGTCATCCTCTTACGGATTCAAACTACATTTCCTGGAATAGATCTATGTTACTGGCTTTGGGAACGAAATTAAAGCTTGGTTTTATTGATGGTACGTTTCCTTCCCCTGCTGAAACCGATGCCGCTTATAGCAATTGGAAAAGAGTTGACACTTTGGTGATTACTTGGATTTTGAATTGTGTTTCTAAGGATATTTTTACCTCTATTGTTTTTGCTGAATCTGCTAAGGATTTATGGGATGACTTAGCCCAACGTTTTGGTGAGAGTAATGGCCCTCTCATTTATCAATTACGTCGTGAAATTAGTAGCATTAGGCAAGGGAACGATTCTGTTGCTCATTACTATACTCGTCTAAAAGGGCTTTGGGATCAATTGGCTTGTGTTCAGCCTTTGTTAGTTTGTCGATGTGCTATTAGGCAGGCTATTCTTGATCGTGATCAGGCAACGAGGGTTTTGGAATTCTTAATGGGACTTAATGAAACTTATGAGACAATTCGTGATCAAATACTTCTTATGGAACCTTCGCCTACTGTGAATAAGGTTTATTCTTTATTGATTCAAGATGAAAGGCATAGGTCGGTGGATGTTCACTTTACTTCTGATGCCCCTGCCATATTGGTTAAGAGTTCCAATTTCCCTTCTCTTGTTCTTGGTGGTGCTATGGGTAAAGGCCCTTTAAGATGACAAGAGAAGAAAAGAGTAAATTGAGTTGTGGGCATTGTGGTCGTCCCAGGCATGAGTCATCCACTTGTTTCAAGATACATGGTTTTCCAGATTGGTATAAGGCTTACAAGGATAAAACTGATCAGCTCAATTCAGTTGTCACGCATGATTCTTGTGCTCATGTTCCGTCCGCTAATTTTTCGTCGGAGTTTTCTACTCTTTTTCAGCAAGAGATGAGCAAGTACTTTAGTTCCAATGGCATGCCCCAGCCTCCATCAACTCACGCTTCTCATGAACACCATGTTCATTTTGCTGAAACGGATGATTTCAAACCTTCCTTGGGTTCTTGGTAGTCTGTTTTTTTCTGATTGTTCTACATCTTTTGCTAGTGCTAGTGCTATTTCATGTCCATTATTCTGCTGAGTTGGTATAGTTGTTGCTGCTACCTACTACTTTGTTACTGCTAATGCTACTACTTTGCTGCTATTGTTGGGTTTTCTTTTGCTTCAATGTTGTTTTCTCTCTTACTGCTATTTGGATTGCTACTTCTATTGCTACCTTCTGATTGCTTTTGCTTACTAGAAGATATATTGCTAATATGGTTTCTACTCCTGCTCGTATGGCTTACTATTGCTACATGTTGAAGGGCACTATAGCTGGTCTCTATTGTTGTCTCCTGATCTTATACTTTGTTGCTGCTACTACTTTTTTCTGGTGTTGCTGCTCATGACTCTGGTTTGTTCCAAGATTGTTGCTTATAGTGTCTTTACACTTGATTTGATCATATCCTTGATCCGTTTGAAGACTTTTCTATGAAGATCTTGTTGGGTTCTTGAAGATTTGCTGATGGGATATATTGCTTTGGATATTGCTGATGGTGTTGGTTTCTTAATACTGCTCTGGTTTTTCTTGGTCATGTGCTGCTCTGCTCTATTTTCCTTGTCCAAGTTGGGTCTTGTTAGGTTTACCACAGCCCAACTTGGGAGGGGGATATGAACATGTGCTATGCACATGCTTGTGCAGAAGATATTTTCTAGTTGCTCCAACAACCTTGCCACTTGGCGTAATCTTACAGGAGCTATTTTTTCTCTTTACTTTGTATAAATACACTTTCTGCAACATTCATTCTAGAGCTTTTGGAATAATGAAAATTACAGTTTCTTCTACTGCGTAACTTCTACCCTCTTCTTCTTCCATGGATTTCTACTATTTTGTTCAGTTTCTACAATTTTCTCCACCCAAATATTTTTTCTCCACCGATCCACGCAACTGTCCTCATTCTGTCTCTTTTCTTTTTCAATTTTCTCCACCCAAATGGTTTTCCTCCTCCGCTCCACGCTTCTGTCCTATCATTGATTCTTCTTGCAGCCGACTCTGTGAAACTCACCATTCTCGTCGTTGTTTTTCTCCCATGGCTTAGTTTGACTTGGCCGTTGAAGGAGCTACTCCTAGATCTGCAGGTGGGTTCCTTTTTCTTCTCGGCATCGCTAAAATAATCTGGCGGAGTTCTCGAACACCACAGTGGCGGCTGGAATGACAAAGTGGGTTGAATATATGCTGGGGTTTGATGTTTGAGATGGGTTGTAAATAAAAAATTGGCTGGTTTCCGGTTAGGATGGTTCACCGGTTATTCTGGTTTTGACCAGTTTTGATCGGTTTTTTCCAGTTTTTCTACACAAACGGTTTTATAGGGTTTCCGGACCTGTTCCGTTCCCGGTTGAACCGGCCTGTCCAGTCCGATTTTAAAAACACTTATTGAAAGTAAATAAAATAATTAAATAAATATTTTTAATTAATATCTTTGTCTTAATTTCTATAATTTTTTTAAAATTTTACATAATATTATAAATAATATTTAAATGAAGTATTATTTTTTACTCATAATTATGATTTAATATTATCTTAATTAACTACTCTCTCTGTTCCCCAAAGTATTTTACACTTTCCTTTTTTATCCGTCCCATAAAGTATTTCACACTTTACTTTTACTAAAATGATAAAAAATAAACTATAACAATACCTACTTTTTAAGCACATCCCAATATAATACTCACTTTTTCACACATTCCAATAATTTTACACATTTTTTTATTAAATTAATTAAAATACTTCTTCTCTTTTTTACTTTATACATAAAATAATAATTTTTTCGTAAACTTCGCGCACAACAATACATGAAGTATTTCGGGGGACGGAGGGAGTACATAATAATAATTCTATTTCCATTAATTGTTATTTTTAAGAAACTAATGTAATATATATATATATATATAATTAATTTATATATAATATTTTTTTAAATATTCATAAATTTATAATGTAATTTTATTTTTGTAATTTAATTTTATTAGTTTCAAATTATTATATAAATAACTAAAGAAAATAAATTTTATAATTCATATCTCATAATTGAATAATTAAAATATATGTAAATAAATAATTATTAATATACTAAATTTAAAAAATTAATAAATATTTACAAACTCAATTTTAACGTTATTTGATAATGAAATAATGATTTAACTTAAAAAACTTAAATTTTCGATTCTATAAATGAATTAGTTTTTCGACTTCTTATTCTTTAGAGATAAATCGATTCAAGAGTATTTGAATCGTCGATCCTCCCTTCACTTGAAGAATACTTGAATCAATACTTTAGAGATAGATCTTAAAGAATACTTGAATCGCTTCTTATGAGTGAAGAATACTTGAATCAATACTTTAGAGATAAATTTTAAAGAATACTTGAATCGCTTTTTAAGAGGTAATACTTGAATCGATTTTTTTCTTGAAGAATCGACTCTTAAGATATATAAATCGATTCAAGTATTCTTGAATCGATCCTCCTACTCTTGAAAAATCGATTATATTCTCTTCCTCTTGATCGATTCTCCATACTTGAATCGATTCTCTTCCTGTTGAAGAATCGATTCTTAAAAGGTAAATAGAGTAGTTCTCTTCTTCTTGAAGTGTACTTTCGCTTTATTTAAATAAATTTTTATACTTTTATAAATCAATTTTCTAGATGAACTTGAAGAAAACTCATATTCCTCTTTGGAGAATCGAATGTGTGTATTTAAAATGAATAACCAAAATGTCTTATTTATAAGTGAGTGAGAGAGAATATTATATGGAATATTATTTTTTTCCTTTATATATATGATTTAATTTGATATTAATTAATTTATTGCATTAAAAGATTTAGTAATTAATTAATGATATCCAAATAAATAAATACAATATTAAAAATTTAATCATTATTAAAAATAAGAAACACATTATTTAAAAAGAAAATATTAAATAAGGAAGTTAATTAAAAGTAAATAAGGAAAATATTTAAAAAAATAGTAAAAATTCAAAAAATTGAGAAAATTACACATCATATTAGAGCACTCTGGAGACGACACGTCAGTAAGAAAATTACACAGCCTCCGTCCCGTTTCAATGTTTACATTTGCTTTTTGCACGTTAATTAAGGAGTATAATATTTTAATAGATAGTGGGTGGAAAAATATAATATTTAATGCAAAATGAGTAGGTGTATTAGTGTTGGATGATATATTAATTATTTTAGGTGAGTCCCATATTCCAACAAGGAAACCGTAAACATTGAAATGAGACCCGCAAAATAGAAACGTAAATATTAAAATGGGACGGAGGGAGTATATATATATGAAATCATTTTCTTCTTAGGTATACAAAGCATCAGCTCGTCTGAAGAGACGGTACATTAGATCTTCTGATGAGCGTTGAAAACAGATGTTAATGATATGCTATGTGCAGAAATGGGTTGTGACTTGTGGATCAGTGGATGCCCAGTTCTGTTTTATTCTAATGGGCTGGGCTTTTTGTTAACTTATTATCTTCGGGCTTGTTATATGTTGTTGGGCCGATTTGTTTTTATATTCTTTTTTTTTTAATTAAGTAGGAGTATTATTTTTACTTCTATCGTGGGTTTTAAAAAATGTTCACAGGCCACTAGTAGGATGCTTTATAGTGATTTGGAATTTTCAGAATAATTAATTAAACTTTCATTATTTATTTTATGGGCACCCTCTAGTGAGAGACCGGTATATGTAATACCGCTGAATTTATTTATAGTGTTTGTAGTTAAAGCATTATTCATCAAATTAAAAAAAAAAAACTCTAACTAGTATACTTTACTTATATAACAATTGTACACGACCCTTTTATATAAGGGAAACCACTATGACATTCATCTATATATATGGAATATTTATTACATATTATTAAATATTTTCAAAATCTCAAGGGCACATGCGGTCCGTATACTCTTAATAGACTCTGTCCACACACACACACATATATATATAATGTCAATTCTTTGTTCTCAATGTAAAAATAAAATAAAAAACTTATAAATAATAGTTCTTGGAATTGTTTTTGATGTCATATTTCTATATGATGTAATGCAATGGCTAGCTTACTAGTATGTTACTCCATCTACTTATTTTTATGTTTCTCATAAATAAAGTTTACATCCAATAACCACACGTAGAGATGTTAAAAAGTTCAAGATACATAATGTTAGCTTGATTAATCCTGAAGCAGGGTTATGATTTCATTATTCCAACTTGTTTATGATCGGATTTTTTAACCTTAATCGATTAACCCTTAGTCAAGCTACAATATGGGCTTAGATTTTATTTTATTATTAGTGCTATCCTTGACTTGAGTGAAACCTCTTTCCCTCTATCTATCTACTTTACCCATCCCTCTTTGCCGGCTAACCAATTCCAACTGCCCTTTTCCACTCTAATTACATTAATTAATACTTTCTTTTAAAAAAAAATTTGATCAATGATGCAGTGCACAAGTCTGACTTCACAAAAATATCTGTTCTGATTGGGAATGAATTAGACTTCATGGAATATACCGTTGGAAAGCCACGAAAGTCTAGTTTCTGAGGAATTTTGAAGATCGCAATTTGGAGCTTTGTGTGAAAAGTTATGGTCAGGCAGTCCACTCGAAAAATCTGCAGCAACACTACCTTTTAGTCTTCTTCTTTATTATTAAGTGTTTATTTATTATTTTCAGTCAATCTAATCATTTCCAATGTTAGAATGTTGAAGGGTTTTAGTCCAAGTTCATGTATCCATGATTGGAGTAATGTTCCAAATCATGTATTTAAATCCTTTGAGGCATGGAATGAGAAGTAGAACCTTATGAACAAAAAATTATTCTCACAAACTTTGTGATATTAGAGTTGAGTGATTCCTCTAAAACTACAAGCAAGTGGTTTGGTTGCGTTGAGTGATTCCGCAATTAGTAGCGTCGAGTGAATCCGCTACCACCGGTTGAGTGATTCCCGGATCATTTCATCATCTCGTGGGTTTAGGCCTGCATCAAGTGGTATCTAGAGCCAACATCGCTGCCTTTATACTCTGTCAGTCAATATGCTGTCTCATCGCAAGAGAAACATTGAAGATGTTAATCTCCATGTTAAAGTTGCAGAAATACGACAAATGTTGGGAGAACTACTTACAAGACATCATCCATCTCCAACTCACAGTAAATTTGAGATTATTTCTAAACCTTTTAAAGGGTATGAAAACTTTTTACTCTCAAAATCTCAATTTGATGTTGTTTTGGAGGAATCTAATGATGCTTATGCTCTTGTTGCTCCAATCAATGAGTGTTTAAAAGGAGGGAAGTTTCAATGGTCCAAAGAAGCATACAAGAGTTTTGGTCTTGTCAAACAAAATATAAGATTCAAAAAGAATGCTGATAAGCATCGAAGGATGAAGAAAACTCAAAGACGAGTTCGCGTGCAGTGGAAGCGATTGATGTTGAATATTCCAGCACTTATGGGGTAACTTCAAAATATTACTGGTACTCATACGGAGGGAGTTAGATAGTGAGAAATATATGAATAGAAAGATCTTTCAGTCTAGTTTTCAACAAAATTTACGGATCTAAAAAATTATATTGCTGTAAAAAGCTATGGTCATTTTACAAGTGTGGCAATCGACACCTGCATGCGGGAAGTTACGGGACTCGCACATATTTTGCTGGTTTTGACTATTTCTCTCCCCAAGAAGAACCTTGGATAAAGGAATTTGAAGAAGGTGATCTAGTCATGGTTTATCTTCGAAAGGAAAGGTTTCCAGCTGGTACATACAACAAACTCAAGCCAAGGAAATTTGGGCCTTGCCGCATTCTAAAAAAGATTGGTCCAAATTCCTACCGTCTCGAATTTTTTGAGGGGTTGAAGTTTAGTCCCGTGTTTAATATCAGCGATTTATATCCATATTATGGTGAAGAATCTGAATCGGTCATGGATAAAGAATCAATTGCTTCATTCTCCACAAATTCAGTTCGCGAACCAATTGATGTGTTGGATATGAGGTCGATAACTACACGTCGTGGCACATATACTCAATATCTTGTTCATTGGAATGGGAAACCAAGCTCTGAGGATGCATGGATATCTAGCGAGGAGCTGAAGAATATTGATGCAACACTTTGGTCTTAATAAGAGTACATAAAGGAATTTTTATTTGATTGTATATATCTTTCCTTATTCGATGCCACAAATTGTGGATCGCTGTTGTAATCTTGTACTTAAATACGTCAATACAGAAGATCATAAGATACAGTGAAAATTATCTCCATTCTCCCATCTTACATGGTATCAGCCAGGTTCATCCTCTGAACCTTTCTCTTCCCCGTTCCTTCTTCTTCTTCCCTTTCCCTTCCGCTTCGTCTCTTCCCCTCTCTTCTTTCTCCACATGGCAGGCGTTGACACTCTTCCCATCACCACCATGATAAACATGACCCCTATCAAACTCGATGCCACAAATTATCTCTCCTGGCGTCGTCAAATTATTCACATGGCTGAGTGTTTCAATCTCATGCCGTTTCTGGACAAAACAACCACCGTTCCCGCTGAAACCATCACCGACACTGCAGGTGTTGAATCGCCGAACCCTACCTTCAACTCTTGGAAGATGAAAGACATGAAGTTGCTGAGTGTGATCTACACATCTCTCTCTCCCGATGCCGCATCTGAAGTTATCGATGCACACACATCACTCGCTGCCTGGACCACGCTGAAATCGGTATATTCTTCCTCCTCTCGTCAGCAGCAGTTGCGCGAGGAGTTGCTGTCCCTCCGCCGAGGCAACTCCTCCGTTGATGATTACAGACGCCGTTTCAAGACACTGTGCGATCAACTCCATGCCATCGCACGCCCAATTGACGAGGCTGAGAAGAGCCATCTCTTCTTGCGTGGATTAGGGCTCCAGTTTGCGGGCTTTGCGGATACCAGAATGGCCCTGACTCCGGTGCCTTGTTTCCGCGATCTTCTCAGCCAAGCAAAGCAATATGACTTGATGCTTAAATCCATGGAGGGCTCCTCGTCGCAGGTTTCTTTTTTTGCAGATCGAAGTAACCCTAACCCCTCGCGTCCAGCAACTCACGGCCGAGGCTCTTCCCGAGGAAGTCAGCAGCAGCCTGGTCGTGGCTATGGTGGTGGCCGTGGTTATGGTAATGTCCGTGACTTTGTTCAGCGTGGTGGTCGGTCGGATTCCGGAGGGAGATACTCCGGGGGGCCGACGGGTTTCAACAGCGAGCGACGGCAGTTCGTTCCTCGTTGTCAGATTTGTCGGGGGGAGCACTATGCTGACAAGTGCCCCCAATACCTTGCTGCTCGCGACGGTGTTAAATCGACCAACCTTGCCGAGGCATTTGCCTCCTCTTGCAATGTTTCTAGTCCTTCGTCAGATTGGTACATTGATTCGGGTGCCTCCGCTCACATGACGAATCAAAATGCTGCCTTGACCTCTTACGAGCCTTATTCTGGTAATAGCAAAGTTGTTGTTGGCAATGGTAATTCTTTGCATATCTCGCATGTTGGCTCTTATGACTTATCTGCTGATATTAAATTATTGGATGTTTTGGTGGTTCCGCATATAACCAAGAACCTTCTGTCTATCAGTAAACTGACTTCAGACTATCCTGTTAATGTTGTGTTTTTTGATAATTCTTTTGTCATTCAGAACCGAGTGACAAATCAAATTCTGGGCCAAGGAAAATGTGAGAATGGCTTATACACCCTTGATAAAGGGATTCCTGCTTTGGTGACGGCTGTGAGAGATAATAAATTGAAGGCTAGCTTTGAATTATGGCACTTACGTTTGGGGCATGTCCCATTCTCTGTTATTTCTTTGTTAAATAAACTTGGACATTTATCAGTCACTTCTGTTTTACCCAGTCCTAAGCTCTGCTCTTCTTGTCAGTTGGCAAAGAGCAAGAAATTATCCTTTCAATTAAATGATAAACGTGCTGCACATGTTTTGGATTTGATACATTGTGATTTATGGGGGCCTGCACCAGTTTCTACTTCTATTGGTTTTCGGTACTATGTGATTTTTGTGGATGATTACTTGAGATTTTCTTGGATTTATCCGTTATGCAGGAAGTCTGATTTCTTTGATACTTTAGTACGGTTTCATGCCTTTGTATGCACTCAATTTTCAAGACAGGTTAAGATATTTCAAAGTGATGGTGGCACTGAATTTGTTAACTCAAAAGTACGTGATTTTATGCATAAAAATGGTATTCTTCATCGTATATCATGCCCATACACTCCTCAACAGAATGGTAGAGCTGAAAGAAAGCATCGTCACATCACAGAAACTGGTTTATCGATGCTCTTTCATGCTAATGCTCCGGCATCCTTTTGGTTTGATGCATTTGCTACAGCAACTTTTATTATTAATCGAGTTCCTTCAACAGTGTTGCATGATAAATCTCCCTTTGAGCTGCTATTTGGTTATGCTCCAACATATTCCGTCTTTAAGCCTTTTGGATGCCGAGTATTTCCCTATCTTCGTGACTATGCAGCTCACAAACTAGAACCGAGAAGTCGTCCTTGCATTTTTCTGGGGTACAACAATGTTCAAAAGGGGTTTCGGTGTCTAGATCCTCATACATCTCGGATCTACACGACTCGTCATGCTCAATTTGATGAATTATTATTCCCTTTTTCTACTGACTCTTCTTCTGTGTCCACCACAGAATTGGACTTGTCTACTTTTACAGATGCAATGGAGCACTCTGTAATTTCTCCTTCTACACTGGAATGCTCTCCGTCAAATCCACTTGTGAGGCGGCCTATTGCCTCAGAGGATCACAATGAGCTACCTGAGCCCATTATTCTCGCTCTGACTGTAGACGAGCCTTCATTGCCAGATGCGGAGCCATTTGATACTCCCGACATCGGTGGTCTTCCACCACTCGACGATGAGCCGTCCATTGCCCCGACCGATAAGCCAGCCGACATGGAGTCTCCGACCGTCGTGCAGTCTGCACCACGGCCGACACCACCGCCGCACCACATGGTTACGAGGGCTCGTGATGGAATTTTTAAACCAAAGTACCTAGTTGATATTGCCTCCACGGCTCTCCTTTCTTCTCTTTCCGCTGTTTCTGAACCCCGTGGCTTCAAATCAGCTGCTAAGCATCCGCATTGGTTGGCCCCATGCAAGAAGAAATTGATGCCCTGCGTTCAAACAATACATGGGATCTTGTACCCTGTCCTCATGATACCAACATTGTTGGTTCTAAATGGGTATTTCGCACGAAATATCACTCTGATGGAACTATTGAACGCCACAAGGCTCGTTTGGTTGCTCAAGGCTTCACACAAATTCCGGGAACAGACTTCCATCATACATTCAGCCCTGTTGTAAAAGCTGCTACGGTTCGTATTATTCTGACACTTGCCGTACATAATTCTTGGCCCCTACATCAGTTGGATGTCAAGAACGCATTTCTGAACGGAGTCCTTGATAAACCTGTTTTCATGGCGCAACTGCCTGGATTTGTGGATCCTCGCTTTCCCACTCATGTCTGTCAGCTCAAGAAGTCTTTATATGGTCTCCGTCAGGCTCCTTTGGCTTGGTTTCAGAGGTTCAGCACATACCTCTACAGTTTGGGTTTTCTCCGGAGTCAATGTGATCCATCATTGTTTCACTTTCATAAAGGTTCGTCAGTCGTGTATCTTCTTCTGTACGTGGATGACATTGTGGTTACGGGCAATGATTCACGCCTGTTGGGCAACTTCATCTCCAGAACACATGCTGAATTTGCTATAAAAGATCTTGGTCGGCTCAACTACTTTCTTGGCCTTGATGTTTCTTACACTGAGTACGGTATCTTTGTTGGCCAAGGCTAAGTACGCCTATGACATCCTTGATCGAGCCAAATTATTAGATTCAAAACCCGTTTACACGCCTCTTGTAATGGGTGAATCTCTTGTTAGTGACGGAGTTCCCTATTCTGATCCGACGATGTACAGGTCTCTTGTTGGTGCTCTTCAGTACTTGACTATCACTAGGCCGGATCTTTCTTATGCAGTGAGTTCGGTGAGCCAATTCCTTCAGACTCCCACTGATGCTCACTTTCAGGCGGTGAAGCGTATTCTATGCTATGTTAAAGGAACCATCAACCATGGGCTTTCTTTTACTCGGCGACAAGATTCTTCTATTATCGGTTATTCTGATGCGGATTGGGCTCGTTGTCCTGAGACACGGCGTTCTACGTATGGGTACTCTATATTTATTGGAGGCAACCTTGTCTCATGGAGTGCTAAGAAACAACCAACGGTGGCTCGTTTTAGTTATGAATCTGAATATCGGGCGATGGCAAATGCTTCAGCTGAACTCATTTGGGTCACGAATCTTCTCCGTGATATACGTGCACTTCTGTTTCTCGACCCATGCTCCTTTGTGATAACAGAAGTGCTGTGTTTCTTAGTCAGAATCCGGTGGCACACAAACGAGATAAGCATATTGATATTGACTATCGCTTTGTTCGGGAGCTCGTTTCATCTGGGAAGTTAGAGACAAAATTTGTTCCGTCTAACCTACAGCTTGCTGACATCTTTACTAAGAGTCTCCCTCGTCCTGCCTTCGAACTTCTGTGCACCAAGCTCTGCGTTTGTCTGCACCCCACGCATTGCTTGACGGGGGGTAATAAGAGTACATAAAGGAATTTTTATTTGATTTATTTGATTGTATATATCTTTTCTTATTCGATGCCACAAATTGTGGATCGCTGTTGTAATCTTGTACTTAAATACGTCAATACAGAAGATCATAAGATACAGTTAAAATTATCTCCATTCTCCCATCTTACAGGTTTGCTATAAACTCGAACTCGAGGACGAGTTCTTTTAAACCCGAGGAGAATGATGCAGTGCACAAGTCTGACTTCACAAAAATATCTGTTCTGATTGGGAATGAATTAGACTTCATGGAATATACCTTGGAAAGCCACGAAAGTCTAGTTTCTGAGGAATTTTGAAGATCGCAATTTGGAGCTTTGTGTGAAAAGTTATGGTCAATCTACCAAAACGTGGCAGTCCACTCAAAAAATCTGCAGCAACACTACCTTTTAGTCTTCTTCTTTATTATTAAGTGTTTATTTATTATTTTCAGTCAATCTAATTATTTCCAATGTTAGAATGTTGAAGGGTTTTAGTCCAATTTCATGTATCCATGATTGGAGTAATGTTCCAAATCATGTATTTAAATCCTTTGAGGCATGGAATGAGAAGTAGAACCTTATGAACAAACAAATTATTTTCACAAACTTTGTGATATTAGAGTTGAGTGATTCCTCTAAAACTACAAGCACGTGGCTTGGTTGCGTTGAGTGATTCCGCAATTAGTAGCATCGAGTGAATCCGCTACCACCGGTTGAGTGATTCCCGGATCGTTTTATTTTCTCGTGGGCTTAGGCCTGCATCAATCAATCTATATCATGATTCACGAGCTTATTATTATAATTTTATCCAATAATAAATTTCTTTCGATGATCTTTGTCTAATATAACAAAGTCAAAATTCCAAAATAAAATTATTCATAGCCGTTTACTTGATTTCAAAATTTTATATTTTTTATTATTCGAAACGTAGTTTTCGAATATGCAATTTATTTTTATTTTCGACAAATGAATTACAAGAACATTAGTCAAAGGTGGGATTAACTCACTCCTATTACTTAACCAATTCCAATAGTCTTTCCCACTCTAATTACATTAATACTTTCTTTTAAAAAAAAAGATTTGATCAATCTATATCATGATTCACGAACTTATTATTATAACTTTATCCAACAATAAATTTCTTTGATGCTCTTTGTCTAATTTAACAAAGTCAAAATTCCAAAATAAAATTATTCATAGCCGTTTACAAGATTTCAAAATTTTATATTTTTTTAAATAAAATGTAATAGTCCCACCAAATTAAAGAAATCCAAAAGATTTGGCCTAAATTTGATGCGGTAGTTGGGGGACACAATGGCAGTATAATTTATTGCAAATAGCAATTTTAAAATTAAAATTAAAAATCCAACCACGTGATTAAAGAAAAAACAAATACTCCAAAAGATTTGTTCTTTAAGAGTAGACAAAGTCTCACATAAACCTGTTTTAAATTGATGCATTACCAATTTCAAATCCACTTCATATTTCCAAATATTTCTTTTATTAAAATATTATATTAAAAAAATACCATTGCCCATTAAGCAATATTCGTGACAAATAAACGTATACTTAATCAATGAAATAGGTAATCTTATTTATAATCTATTGATTCGAATTCTTAAAAATTGCAATAAAATTTGTAATACAAATGGAGCAGCAAATCTTGTGACAACGCAACTCAATCATGGTTACAAGGCACATTGGACGTTTCCAAATACCACCTTTTTAGACGTGCTGAAGTTTTGTATACCTGTTAAAAAATAAAATTTCTAAATCAGTTAGAATTTTCTGTATTATTTTGGTACATCATTTTTTGTGTAGAGAAAAAAGAGGAAAATAATTCCCTAAAAAGGAAAGCATAAACCTTAATGACAATGGTGAGATTTCTTTCTATTTTTTATGTAGAAGATATGTACGAAAATAACGCAAAATATTCGGTTACTCAACAAGATTAATCCATCAATCAACTGATAAACATTCATGAAAATAGTTTCTTGTAATTACCTCTTGATCCCAATTTGTTCTCCAAATCATGAAACCAAGTGAAAGAGTCTGAGTTAAAACTCCACAGGTCATCCCAATCCATATTCCCTGCCAACTCAAAATAATCTCATCCATTCCTCCGTTGCAAATTGTGTAATATTGTAGAACAGAGATTAGAAATTAGGTGTCTAATCTTAATATTAGCAAATTAATTAACCTCAACTTGAAGATGAAGAGCATATCCAAGAACAACTCCAATTGGCAATCCAATCACATAGAAGCAACCCAGATTGATAAAAGCAACCTTTGCTTGCAAACCTGCTCCTATAGCCACACCTGAACACCACATCAAATTTGAAATCTAGGGGGAAAAAAGGCAAAAATAACGACAAATTCACTGATCGTTGGACCAACCTGAGAGAATGGGATAAATGCCTCCAAGGAACACCGTGATGGCGAGAAGAGGAGAAAGATGAGACACTTTGAGGCCAACTCCTCGTTCCTTGGTGAAGAGATATCCGATCTTCTCGTGGAAAATCAGACAGAGTATTGAAAAGAAAAGCCCTATCGAAACAGAAGTGGTGATCACTACTTTGATTGAGAACTGCACTGCCTTGGCGTCGCCACTCCCCAGCTCATTCGCAACGCGCACACTGTTAAAGACGAGGCATTGATTATTTGATTAGACAAATTGTTAGAGTGACCTGATTAAACATAGTAAATGATACTCTTCTCTGCTAACTTAAACTTTTAAATGAGATGATCATTTAACATAAATAAATAATAATACGAGTGTTTCAATTACAGCTAACATACCATGCAGCACCCATGATGCCCACAATAATCATCACTATCCAACTGGAGATATTGAGGCTGAAATTCCAACAAATTCCACCATTATCAATGCAGATCATATCTGTTTTTGTGTCATTTTAGTATATTATTTCTTGTAGCGTATAGTGTAACACTAATGAGAGAGCAGAAAATATACCATAAAAGGAAACTGTAACGACTATGATCAATTATTAGATTTTCTTATATCTTTTATAAGTTACTGGATGTCCTGTCAAATTTTGATTTATATCTCCAGCTACATGCATTACATGAGTGACAATCTAAATCTTTCTTTTAAGGATTGATAATATATCCAGAAGTTTGATAACAGGAGATTCGAACCGTTTTTAAAAATTTCATGTGATGCCAAAAAGAAATGTTTAAGGGAACCTTACCAAATGGAGAAAGCAGATATTTCAACTTCTGCATTTTTCAAATATCCAGCAAGTAACACCAGAATTGCATAGTACCACAATTCCAAGCTAAAACAAATTCATCAAACAAAACATTTCATCAATACGACTCGGATTCCCTATTCCACAACGATCAAGACACGAACTTAATTACCAAATCATCAAACCAGACGAAACAGAAAGCTTCACAACCGGCACTAAATCCTTCACCGCAGCAACGCTGAATCCTCTCCACGACTCAGGGCACCATCCGCCCAAAACATACCCAAATTCGCCCAACACGACGAACCAAGAAGACACGCAGAGTGCAGCCATGGCACCAGGGAGGCCAAAATCAACAACATAAACAAAGAACCAAGATAACAGAATGTGGATCAAGAATTGCAGAGCAGCCAGCCATGCAATGATCATGTTTTTCTGCTGTGCTTGTAAGAACATTTGAATGGTTAAGCTGAAAATCATGGCGTATAAATATGGAATGAACCACAAAGAAATATATCCAGCAGATTCAGCAATGGCTTCCTGCTGACCAAGAAGGTTGAAAATGGAAGTCCCAAATATGAAAATTGGAAGTAGAATAGTGAGAGTGATTAAATCAATGATCCATGAACGTTGCAGATAAATACCCATCATGTGATACTGTTTTGCTCCGAATGCTTGCCCACATAATGTTTCTGTAGCACTCGACATTCCAATCTGCAAAAAAAGAATGGCAAATTATCCGGTACATCCCGATACACACTTTTAGAAACTTATACACTTATGAATAAAAATATACTCCATACATTAATGAATATACAATTTGTTATCACATTTTTTGTTAGTTTTTATAATGAAAAATTAAATGTAAATTTATACCATCATTAAGAAACACATAATACATTATTGAATAAAAATGTGTGTGCAGTTGGGAGTACTGAGTATCAACTCAAAATGAATTAATTAACTTAATTAGTAATTAATTGCCCATTCATTGTTTATGATATTTTTAAGTTTGAGAGTGACTAGGATACAACCAATTCAATTGGTACACCCTTGCTCACCACTCTTTTTAATTAATTCATGCTCCTTTATTAATGTTGTTTTTTATTTTATTTTTAAATTTATTTTATTTAAATGACTATTATACCCTAAATGTTAGAGATAAATTATACTCTAAAACACAAGGGTAAAATTACAATTATACCCTAAACAATAGGGATAAATTATACCCTAAACCACAAGAATAAAATTACAATTATATCCTAAACCCTAGGGATAAATTATACCCTAAACCACAAGGATAAAATTACAATTATACTCTAAACCCTAGGGATAAATTATACCATAAACCACAAGGGTAAAATTATAATTATATCCCTAAAATTAAATAAATAAAAAACAAAAAAAAGAAAAAATTATAAAAAAAACAGTAACAGCAACGGTTTAAAAAAAATACTGAAGGATAAATGAAGAATGTTGTACATCTTGAAATTGGTAGCACAGTCGTATTCTAGTCTTTCCCTTTAAGTTTTACATATTAACCCACCTAATAATTTTAACTAATCAAACACTCTGAAATTGTTCAGATTTTTCCTTGTTATTCATTTATGATTAAAATAGTGAAATACAATCAAACTGTTGGATAAATAAACTGTGAAAAAAAATCTCTAGTAGAAAATATAATTACCCTTTTCGTTTTCTTTTACCCCAAGTACTCAAGGTTCAAATTTTCATGTGATATGTATCATTCATTTAAGGTGAAATACCGTGTAACAGGAGACGTAATACTAAAAGGAATGGCAGATATTTTCGTACCAGTATCCCATTTGCGAATCGGACGCTTAAGGTTTGGACGAGTGCATAACCAGCAAGGTGAGTTGAGTTGATGTGTCCGAGTAAAGACTGAGTTACAACGATCGTTCCGAATGAACTCACCCGAAAGACAACACTCGGTGTTGCAACCTTCCATATCTTTTTAGATTCTTCTAAGATTCTTCTTTTCAGACCAACACCTTCTTTTTCTTCTGAGTTTGAACCAATTAATAGACTCTCTTGAATGCTACCATCATCCATGGCTACCCACTTCTTCAATAACATTCAACTTTTCTCAAGAAATCTCACTACTACTGCAACAGAATCAAGATCCCATTAATGAAGTAAACGACAACATAATAATATTAAATAATATCCACTTATCGTCATGATCATCAACTGTCAATTTACTAGCAATAAATCCAATAAAGAAATGATGATAAAATTGAAATCGAGACTAAAAAGATTCTAGTTAGAAACGAACAGACTTAAAATATTGTAGTAGTAGATCCGATTAATTAAAAAGGAATAGAATACATATTTTACCAATTCTTTTGCCAAAAAGTAACCATAAATATTCTTGAATTTTTGGATCACAAAATCTGTTAAAATGAGGAGAAAAAGAAAAGGAGATGAGTAATAATGGAGTGCGGTTGACAAAATAGAGAGGCGACACGATTTCATAATATTTTAATGTTGTGTCTCCCTATAATTGGGTTTTTTTTTTCTTTTTTCTTTTCGTTACCCATTGGAGAGGCATCATGTTTGTAATGATTTGCATTTTTTACAATTAATTAAAAAATATAAAATAATCTCACGCTAAAAGTTGTTAAAAAATACTCCTCCCGCCACAAGAGTTACGTCTTACTAATTAAGGCGTTCCGTTACAAAAGTTATATTTATTTGTTTAGTAGATGAGTCAACTCATATAAATCAATCACTTATCTTCGTGGGATCCACACATAAACATTAATACAACTACCCACTATATATTAAATTAAATTATCATATCTCTCAATCAACTATATATTAAAATACTATATATTTGCAAATAGTAGACGTAACTCATTCTAGGGAACAAATCGGAGGGAGATCTTCGTTCGCTTTATAGAGTAGTACTTTTTTATTTTACGCTTCATAGAATAGTATTTTTTTTATTTTATGCGTTCGCTTTAAAGGGTATCACTTTTCTTTTTAAGAGATATGAAAATCACACGCATAACTAATATTATTAAAATATGGAAGACATATATATCATTATTGCAAATACTTACTACTATATATTAATAATTTCTTTAATTTAGGTGGAAAAGAAAAAAAAAAAACGAAACGAAAACGATATTGTACTGAGCGGATGGAAGTAATATAATAGTATTATTACATTATAACATTGAAATTATAATTATATCTTAAAATTAATGTTAAACTATAAATCTATAAAGATTAAGAATAAAGATTAAATTTTAAGAATTCAATTATACATTCAGGAATCACAAAATTTTATTGATTGAGTGATAAAAAAAAAAAACACCATAAACCACACGATAAAATATTGTACGAAAAACAAATAAATTGTAATTAAAAAAAATACTCCACTTTTCATATACTCCTTAAATAGGCTAGTAACTACGTGCGTTAGTTCTTTTATCATCTCAATTCCTTATTTTATTTTATTTTATTTTGGTAATGTTTGATTCCATGTTAGTTTTTCTATTTTTTTTCTTAATTATAGAGTACAAATCAACCAATAATTTATAATTGATAATATACGCATGACTTTTAAAATTGGAGCTTTTCTAATACACATGATCTTTGAAATCGTAAAACGTCAATAACAACTTAAACGTTAAATAATAAAATTGGAGCTTTTTAGTACACACGATTTTTAAATTTGTAAAAACGTTTTCGAGTGTTTCCATTTTCATGTTCAAGTATTTCATGATATAAAAAAATTATATTCTACAATTGATCATTAAATTTTTGGGCATGTGATATTAATCTAAAAAAACAATAATGACACATTTCTTTCAATTAAAGAGTAGAATATGAAATAAAATACCGAACTAGTATAGGTGATTTGAACCCTTCCGGAGTAAATACCAACTTAAAATACAAAATATTACTCACTATGTTTCATAAAACTCTTCACGCTTACTCATTTGTTTGTCCCACAAAACCTTTCACACAAAATAAATAAATAATAAATAATCACTTTATTCAACAACCTCAAAAGTTATTTTAATTTTAAAGTTGTCACCCTTCACACAAAATAAATAAATAATAAATAATCACTTTTTTCACTTTAATGATCAATTGTCACCTTTTATAATATTTGATTAATAAATTATATTTAAATAACTTAATGTTAAATATATAAAAATAACTTTTTAAGATAATTATAATCTTCAAATTATATATAAATTTTCTATTTTACTTGGATATTTTGATTACTATATGATAGAAATAAAGTTAAGGCGAAGAAAAACATTATATATATATAAATATATATAAAAAGATTTAATATTGTTGAAATTTGTTAAAGTTGAATTCAAATTCCATTATTATAACATAATGTAATAAGTTAGATGCTAATAATATAATTTTAATCACTTACTAATGTTAAATAGTTGTAATCCCGTTATTTAACAACTCTTAATTATACATTCAACCTCTAATAATCAATTCTAATTTATTTGATTTAAAAATAATAATAATTAACTTGAATAGATTATTTACCTTTAATATCTAATTATAAATTTGAGAATAATATTCAATATTAACTAATATAATTATTATAGGTATTAAAGTAGTTAAATTTTAAATTATTTTTTAAATAAAAAATTTAAAAATAAATGAATATTAATGGGCAAAAATGGGCCGATAGCCTGATGGTCTGGTATGAGTTAGGTTGGGCCACAAAAAACAAGACCTGTCAAGAACCGGGCCCAGCCCGTAAATGTGCCTTGGCCAGGTACGGCCCATTTGACGGCTCTAATTAATTGGTTCAATATTGGTTGGTAAAACATTAACTGCGGTTGTTGTCATTTGTTACTCCATTTAACGTTATTTCCAGCAACTCTCATTATTTTTTTTATTTTTTATTTCAGACATTCTTCATGTTGGACATCATAACAAACTTTTTAATTAATTAAAAAATTAATATATTTTTTATTTAATTTATTTAAAAAAATGTAGCATATTCATAGTATGATTAGTTAATAATTTTACGAAATGAGTAAAAATAATCCTCCTACTAGATTCACATTTTTCTTATTTATTTCTCTCACAATTATATTCATATTTTCATAAAATAAATTAGTACTAACCCAATGAAAATAAATATATTAAACTAAAGTTTATAATAATGAATAAAAAGATGATTAATTTTCGGTACACTCGTTTGCGCGAAGTCAAATTCCTCCACCCACATCAAAATATATACATTTATTATTGTTTGCACGAAAAATTCGTCCACCCACAACAAAATATATACGAGTGTACGAATTTATACATTTTGCGAGTGTACGAATTTTATTAAATTGATCTTTTTTAAATAAAATTTTAGAATTGATACATTTTTATTAAAAAAAATAGTGCTTGAATGGAATAATTAAATACAGAGTGATTCTAGAATTCACTACCTTAGGTTCGTAGATTTGAATCAGTATATATTCCCTCCATCCCGTTATAATAGTTACGCTTTCTTTGTAATTTACAAAGGAAGCGTAACTATTAGGATGTGATGGAGGGAGTAGTTGGAAGTGTGTTTTTTTAATTATTTTATTTAATTTCACAGAATTCAGTTCGTAGATTTGAATTAGCATATAATGGGTAGTGTTTTTTTTTAATTATTTTTTTTAATTTCACTGTGGAGATCAAATTAAAATTTAATCTAATAGTTAAAGATTATTTAGGTGCATCAGTGTTTCCAATTTGATTGGATTCTTAAATACATAACTCAATAAAAATATGGGCAACATTTGCTTGAAAGCATCTCATGTAAGATCGTTTTTACGTTTTCTAAAGTAATTATGATTTTTTATTAATAGTATTATTATTTGTTATTAAAATGTTATCATATGTTTTTTACACTACGAATTGTTTATGAAATAATGTATACTACATTATTATTATTTTTAATTAATTCGAATATTATTTTCTTTTTAAATATTATCATTTTTTATTGGTTTCACATGTGTTTGTCTCAAAATATTTAGGAATGTGTCATGTTAAAGAACATAATAATTAATATAATTGAAAAATTGAATTGAAATTTTAAACATTGGTGAATAAAGGTGAATTGCCTAGACGTTCCACAGCTCGGCTCAATAGATCGATGATTCCACTGATCCAATTAAGTTGTCCATATATACAAACTGAAATTATAAATATTGAGAAAAAATATGATTAATTACTTAAACATCAAAAGACAAAATAAATATTAAAATATTTAATTAAAAAAATCATGATTAAATATATGTATGTAATTGATAAAAACAAAGTTTGTAATTAATTTGAAAATACAGAAAAGGAGCATTAAAATTAAGTAACAAACATGCATTTTAATGCTCTTTATTTAAAAAATATTATCCTTATCTTAATACACATAATGTTATACTCCGTATTTATCTTTTATTTATTATAATTTCCATTCATCCTAATAAATTACTCACGTAATCTCATTGGTATGCCCTCATTACATTATTCATATTCCAAAGTAATAAGAACTTTGAAATAAATAACTTTTCATTATACTTTATTTTTAAAATGGTCACTCACTAACATTCCTAATATACTTAATCATTTTATCATTTAAAAACAATGCATTTTATCAAAAGTTAATAAAACTGAATAATAAATGTCACCTTTCTCAAAAAATTGTAAAGAAACAATCGGGATGAGAATAGTATTCTGAAAAATTGTATTATACTTAGCAATAGAATTACTCAATAAAAAAAATCAAAGAAAGTGGTGCAATAAATATGAAAATGAAATTGTACGATGAGAGTGCAAGAACATTTAGGGGTTTAATGAGTATAATAGTGATATTAGTGGAAAATGATAATGAGTTTGTTATTTATAATTATATTGTGTAGTTGATAGTAGGGAATGGGTATCATAAAAATTTATTTTAATATCATATTACTATTTTTAAAACAAAAATATTGTTTAATAATTTAAAATTCTTTTTATAAAAATTCATAAAAAATAAATAAAATTGGAAATTAAATTCACTTAACACTTTGAAACCTTGTAACCAAACATATTTTTTTATAGGATTTGAAAATCATAAATAGTGTTTTTATGTTTACTTTGGGTTTTGAGTATGGTATGTTTTAATTTTATGTCAAATCAATGTATTAATTATTTAAAAAGTTAGATGAGAGAAGGGAAATAAAGAGAGAAAATGTATTAATTGAGAAAAAAAGAATATAATAGGTATATTTATGAATGATTTTTAAAATTTGAATGTGGGTTTTAAAAACCAAAACCTGAATTTGAAAACTGTAACAATATTGCCTTAATTCTCAATCATAATAATATTGCTGAAATGATTTTTTTTTTGTTAAATATATAATTTTCATAAACCTAACTAAGATCTGGCAGAATTTATTGGATAAATGCTGACGATTTGTTATTGGATTGAATGCTGATGAAGCCCACGTGAGACATGACAGATATATATACTAATAATGAAATCTATAAACATATAAAAGCTGCAAAGTTGTGGCAAGAAAAACTCCCGCCAAAATGCACAGTCAATATTGATGCATGATCATATGCCACTAAACTGTGTATACAGTGTAATATACAATTTCAGGGAAAGAAGTCCAAATATTAGGTAAAGATCATGCCTTGAGTACATATAAAAAAATAAGAATGGCTGGAGCTGCATGACTTCAAATAATACCACTAAAATGTATTAGATAGACTTGCTGACTTAAATTGGCATAGGATCGTGGCTGCCATACTTCTGCATTTTTAAATAATACAATAGTACCATGTAAAAGATTAACTATAAAAGTAGCAAAGGAGCTCCTGCACACTCACTTGAAATCTCACTTACTCCATCAATTACATAATAAAATGGCTCAAATGTTTTCTCTTATTAAAGAGATCAGCCCTTCAAAAACATATTGGGCAATGAAGGTTCGTATTGCTAGGCTCTATGAGGTGCCTGGCTACGGAGGAAAGGGTCCATCTTTCAGCTTGGAATGCATCTTCCATGACACTGAGGTTGAAATATAGTGTTACATTTAATATATGGGTGAAGCTGTTGTCCATGCATTTATATGCTGACCTGCAAAAATAAACATGTTACATTCCATATGTGAGTGAATCAAATGTTTATGCAGTCATATAGTGATCTCCATAATCTCATGTTTATAGAAGTGTGTGAACTTTATAAACTGATCTTACACATTCAAATAATTCTTAGAATGATGAAAGCATTAACTATGCATATAAAATGACAGTAATAAGTTTCATGGCATCAAACATTGATAAATACATTAGCCAACATACAATTCCACCTTGAAAAAATAAATATTTAGAATTCAAATGGACATTTTCAGTTTCATATTTACTAACAGTAACTTATATGCAGGGTGATCGAATTCATGCAAGTGAGCGAGATCTCATTCCAACTTTTGCACCATTGCTAACTGAAGGACGAATTTATGCTATACGATGTTTTATTGTTACCAACAATACAATGAAGCACAAAACGACATGTAACAAATTCAAAATGTTATTTCTTAGTCCAACTCAAGTTGTTGAGCTGTTTAATGAGGGATTCCCATAAAAAATATATGCTTTTCAGCCATTTCAAGAGATTGCATGCGTAGAGAAGTTGGATGACACAAAGCTTATAGGTAAAGTGAGAATATAAAAAGGTAAATAATATTAAATAGATTTTGCTGATAAGTGTTTTTTTCTTTACAAGATATAATTGGAAAATTTGTTAGCTGGAGCCCTTCTCAATTGAAGGATTTGAAAGATGGACCAACAAAACTCATGGATATCGTTTTGGAAGACAATGAGTAATATAAAATTTTAACATTTTATAATACTCCATACATTGTATTTTGTGTAAATCTAATCATTCAATGTGTCTTTCTATGTATCATGATTATAGGAAGAGCCAACTACCATGTACATTGTGGGGAGATAGCGCTGATGAGCTGATGTCCCGTATCAACAATGGTGGCTTTGAGCCAATTATTGTGATTCTCCAAATGTTTCGTGTTAAAGTTTTTAGAGGTATTGCCATACACATTTACAGAATTTATCTATATTCTGCCTTTATCACATATTTTGAAGTATTTAACTGTATTTACTAAATATACTTATCATTCAATAGAGAAAGTAATCGCATGCAACACGTATTACGTATCAAGAATGATATTGGATGTAGATGTTCCGAAAATTTTGGACTTTAAGTCAATGTAAGTCAAATCAAATTGTAAACTTTCTAATATGGTCAATTTAATTTGCAAATTTGATTCATTGCACACATGTTTTGAAGGATGATACAAGAAAACAATGATTTAATCTCTGCAAGTACAATTGCACAATCATCAATGAGTGTTATTGGGAATGAATTGTCAAGTGGTCAAGCAAATATGAAGAGTATAGATCAGCTCAAGAAAAATAAAGAGGTGTTGTCACATACCTAGACCCTAGACTGTTTCTATAGCCTTTTGGATTTAATAATGCACTAATATAATGTTTTATTTTAGCTTAGAAGTTTTTGGGTGTATGGTGAAATTGTCGAGGTTCACAATGTTGCTGATTGGTGGTATTTGTCATACAAAAACTGCCCGAAAAAGTTAGAATTATGTGGGGATCTCTATTATTGTGAGCGTTGTAATAAAACTGAAACAGCAGGAAATATGAGGTATAAGTTCCTCAGTTTTTTTTTTGATATTATACAAGTGCCATTAAATTTTTTGATTTAATACTTTGACATTGTAAAATAGGTACAAGATCAAATTTGACATCATTGATGCCACTGGGGAGTTGACTCTACTTTTATGGGATAGAGAATGTTTCCAACTAATAGGAAAACGGGCAAGTGAACTACACGAAGAGGTGATTGGTGCATTCAATATCTTTTATGTATTCATGTTCAAAATATTAGTTTATGATTATTTGCTAATAATTTTTTTTTTCAAAAAAAATATTCCACAGCAAATTGGCCATATTGATATAACTCTAAATGAAATTACTCAACTGGTGGGGATGAAGGCTCTGTTTAAAGTCCAGGTCCGAACTGCGCAACTTCATAATCCAAGTGAGGCATTCACAGTGTTAAAGATAACTACTGACGAAAGTATAATATCACTTTATTCTGGAATTTTTGGAGAGAGTGAGGTTCGTTTAACTACTTAGTGATTCGATTTCAGTATATCTAGATAGGTATTTATAATTAATTTCTTTTTGTGTAGGAATCTGATATATTTTCTAATCTGCTCAAGGAAGAGAACGAAATCGAAGTGGTATTGTTTCAAATATTTTTCTTTGTGAGAACTAAAAAATCAGTGTTTAATATTCATGGTACAAGAAAATCTATTTGAATCAATTGTTATATTGTAGATTGGTTCATGTGGAGATACTATTTCAACACCAGATATTACGCTTTCCAATGAAATTGTAGTGGGTGACATCTTAGAAGAGAATAATACAAAGAGATCACCTATTGATCAATTCTCATCAACTGCACCAACAAAAAAGATGAAAGTTATTGTAAAGGTGAAAAAGAACTAAGTGGTGTTGAAGGCTTTTGCATTGCAGTGGCCTAAACTTAACTATATTTTGAATGTAACTTCAACTAAGGACTTGCTACTATCAAGGTGGAAAGGAACTAAATGGTGTTGAAGACTTTTGCACTGCAGTGAATTAAACTTAACTATCTTTTGTAATGTAACTTCACCGAAGGAATCACAACTCATAGAAGTTGGGATTGATGTGTCTTCTGTGATGCCTTTTGTGCTAATGTCTTGCAACTTCATAAATGTGGAAGTTGTTCATGATGCATTTTGTATTGTAATAGGTGTTGAAGGCAGGAAGCCTAGCCATATTAAGAACTTATATTGGATGGAAGTATTTATTGTGATTTAGAAGTAAGTTGATTTAACTATTAAAATTTTTTTTTACTATACTATCAGGATTTAAAATAATAATAATAATAATTGTAACCAAATCATATGATAATATGTAGTATATAAAATTATATTTGACAAATAACATGATTATAGCACATATTCAGAACAAAAAATGCACAAGAAAAACTATCAAACAATAAATGTGCCAACTTACAGGTGGGGTAGGTTCAGATGCATAGAGATGTCGAGACTTGGCTGAATTGCTACCTAACCAAACATAGATCTACTGCAGGAGAGGATATTCAGAATTGGTGCTGAAGGAAGAGAGAATTCAAGTCCCTTTTTGATATCATAACTCGACAGTATGAACTGACTACTAAGAAAATGAAACCTGAAATAGAAGGTGCAACTTTTATGCTTCTTACTTGTCATCTACTTCACAAAAAAAAAAAGAAAAAAAGAAACAAAGAGGGATTGAATTAATACAGTAAATTATGAATTTAATTAGTATTTGAATATACACTAACTGGTAAGGCTTGATATATACAAGCAGATGAGTACAACAAATCAACCATGACCACACTAAAAATTAGCTTTATCCCGTAATGCATTAAAACTGCCTATAAATGCCTCCCCCGCAACAAAGATGCACTAAGTCATGACACTAGGAAAACAATATAGAGAACTAAATCATGTATAATCTACAAGTTTACCCAAATAGCATTAAAGGTCATACACTGAAAGATAGCTTATTGGTGGACACTGAAAGATAGCTATGACTCAAATCATGAGAGAAATAACAATGACATATCATCGCAACACCAAATATATCTGAAATAAATACCAACTTACCAGTCACTTCTCCCTTGCTGCAGAAAATGAACAAACAGCAACAAAATCATCATACACAACCTGGAAAACCTTTAATATTAAAAGATTTTCCTATAATTAAACATGGACTATATCTAGCTTCTAAAAATGATTTGTTTTTGTTGCACATGGCTTAATAGAACATAGAAGTTCATGAAATGATTAATTAATCCTTTACATGAGAAGTGTCATTTTTACATGAAACATTAATCATTGAATCATTATTTTTAGTACTTTCTTTAAGAATATATTATGAAAAATTATTAGCCATTAACAATGTATGACATGTTTTTTTATTTTTTGGAATTTAACACATGAAGACACACGTATATATGTCATATTTAAGTATGAAAGTACATACATCTTTTTATATGATAGGAGTTGTTGGTTCAAACATATGTTGGTCATAAATAAAGTCAATTCACCTAGCTACCTACCCACCATTCCCTTTTTTCTTGGAGCAGCAAGCAATCACATCATTCATTACTTGAGCATTGAGTCTATATATCTATATATATTTAAATTTAGTCTTTAAAAACTCAAAACTGTTAGTTCTTTTCTTTAGACTATATTCAGAAATTCTTTGCTTAGTTCCAATGAACATTAGACAGAATTACTCAAAGAGATGCTATTCAGTTTGGATCTTTTTAAAACAGTCATTTAGATGAACAACTATGAAGAATCATTTATAAAGTAAGTAAGATTTTGAGCATGAAGATGAAGAACTAGGAATAGTAGATCAACTCAGTTTGGGAGGAAGCAAAAGAAGGCAGACACGACAAAGTTTATCTTAAAGCAACAAAGGCTTCATATGCAACTTATTAGTGTAGAGTCAATGAAGAAGTTAACAAAGAGCTGCACAATTAAGCATAAGCGGAAGAGAGGTACCAACTAATAACGTGTCTTTAAAATTAATTGTACAATTATTATGAGTTTATTAGCTAATTCCATTATTTTATTAATGAAATCTAAGAAATTCCATGAAAAAACCAGTATTATATTTGAAATATGACTTTTTAAATGTATAATGTAGAGTCCTCTTTTGTATTAGTTTCATGAAAAAAATCCAAAGTTGTGATTCTAAAATTTTATGAAATCATGAAAAATTAGTATTACAATAAGTGAAATTAGGGTTCATGTTTTGGGTAGGCATCCAATTCAATACAATATAATGAGAACTTAATCACTTAATACATAATATACCAAAAAAAAAAAGATAAATGTTGTATAGTATATACTACAAGATAAGAAACTTATCTTGATGTATATTTTCTTCCCAATGTTTGTTGATAAGTAGTTCAGTTTCTGAGTCTTTGGAAGTGTGCCAAATAACCAAGGAGTAAGCAACTCCAACAATATGAACTAGACAAACAACAGTCATACATAAAAAAAGTTAGAGAATACACATTCTAGAGTGTCAGATCTAAATTATTGAAATGAGACTTAAGAATAAATTAAAAGAAGTTAAAATGAAACAAAAATTAGATGTTACACTCAGAAAATGGAACACAATATGTTTCCTACAGATTTTTTCTTTTAACTTCCACATTTAGATTAATACAATTGATTTTTTTTTTTTTTGCTTCATTTCAGAGAAATTGAGAAACACATCATTTCTTCCTTAATATAGAACTTTGAAAACAAACAAAAATATGTGCAGGTTAATTAAAATTAGCTAATAAAAAAATAAGATTAGGATTGTTGTCTTATCAGATAAATCTAATTTTGCTAAAATTTAAAGACTAAGTAAATTAAACTAAATTGAATATTTAGGATAATATGAATTACATTACTCAACAACACAACTTTCTGCTAAAAAGACACAAGTCGAGAAAATTTAGTCATGGAGACAAGGCCACTTCATTTAAATGTTCTAGCAGAAACTTCAAGCAAGAAGCCATTTAAATTATTGAAGGAAAAAACTGTAGAAACATTCATAATCAGTAGATGATAGACCATTTAAAGAAGAAACTGAGGTCCTTCTAATACCATAATGTAGTGAATAGGAAATAGAATATGAAAATTAGGCCGACATACGAAATGCCTACGTATCTCTGAAAACTCTCAAACTAAATATGAGACAGGAGTTAGGTAGTGCAATTCATGAAAATTGAGACGTTTCCTCCCAGATATCATTTACAGAATTTTCAAACATTTAAGTGTGAAGTTGTGCATCTCTTTAATATAAGTAAGATACTTCATAAATTACTCCGAAAAAGACAGTCTCAATCACATTCGAAATCAGAAAAACAACTCATACTTAAAGCTGGTGTTTCAAATAATTTTTTAGCATATTAACATACAACAATACATATGGTAACATAGAATTCAATTCAAGCAGCAAAATTGAAGAGTTACCCACCGTTTCTTTCTTGCTGTAATTTTTTTCTTCTAACTCTTGAAGAGAAGCATCTAGGCGTTCCTTGGAGAAAAAGTAAAGGACCAATACTCAGGAAATGTAAGGTAGTTAAAAGAAAGATGAAATATTCAAAAAATAGGTGAAACAGTTGTAGCAACTAAAAGTTTACTAAATCAATCAGACAACAAAATATTTCTGAAAGGTTCATTCTAAAAAAATCACAAATCATAGATATGAAAATCTTGGTCTAATGCATCCGTCATCTTTATATAATAAACTATCACATTCAGGTCAATAAATGAGAGATTTTTTAACTCCAAAATCTTTTCTTATAATGACTTATAACCCAACAATACATTAACTTAGCTACCCAAGTTATCATTCATAACTATCTGTACTGAATTCGATCCCTAAACATTCAACCCCCAAAGTAGAAACTCGCACGCGTTAGATTTGAGCTCACGATCCCAATAGGGTACCTAACCACAGATACATGAAACTCTTCAACTATTAAACCCGCTATATGATTTCAACAAAAGAAGAGATCTGTAATCCCAACAAAACAATAAGACAATGAAGAGAGTATAAAATGAAAGTGATAAATACCTAAAATTGAGCCTGATGAACCTGGGTAGAGTTCGACCACAACACGCGACAGCGCAGTGTGGGCAAACGATCGACCAGAGGTTTGTAGCAAATTCATGACGATGCTTAGTTGATGGGTGCGCATCTATGTCGCGATTGGACGGCGTGGCACTCTGGTGATGGCACGACTGGTGGTGATTCAATGGTGGAGTTTCCAGATCTTACTTTTGGGAGAAAATCGTTGATTTTGGAACAGTCCACGTTTCTAACCTTGTCTGATAGATTGTTTTGTAGGTTAATTTTGGTCTTGGGCTTTGGGAATACGAGTCCATCACTTTTCATTCAAATTGAGCTAGGGCATTGTTTATGGCAATTCCAATTTGTTGCAGATTCTTTTTGGCTTAGGCCTACTTCAGATTTTGATAATGGGCCGTATTATATGAAATATCAAGTCAAAATGTTTTTTATAATTATTAAATTAAAGTCATGTATAAAAGGTAAAAATATAATTAAAATGTACACACATAAAAGATATTGTTACCAGCCATATAAATATTTAATATGCTTATACTATTATTGTTACAAAAAGATAAATATTTTTGGCTAAATATAGTGTGCACCCGGGTGCACCTAAGATTAGGGTGCACCCATATATAAATATATGCAAAATCATATACAATTATGAGCAAAAATGTATACAATTAATTGTTAGTTTTTTTAATAAAAAATTGAGTTTAAAAATATACAATTATTAAAAAGCATGTATACACTATTGAATAAAAAGTTATACACATATGAATGTTAGTTTTTTTTAATAAAAATTTAGTGTGAAAAAAGTATAGAATTACTATAAAACACGTATACAAAATAAAATAACATATAAACAAAATAAAATAAAGAGTCATATACATATGAGTGCACCCTTGCACCTGGGTGCACCCAATATATACTCAATACTTTTATACATTCAAATGTTAATATACATCCATATTTTTATTCTTATTTATCTTTGTGGTTTATAACCATTAGGATTTATCATATTTATTTAAATTTTTAATCATAATTAAATTACTATTTTAATTTTGCATTTTATGAAATATTCTTTTGATCAAACCCTCCAAATATACATTGTTAAGAAAATAAAAAAATTCTCAAAAAAATATTTTTTCGTATACATGTCCTTGCAACGCACGGTGAATTTTTAGTTGGGTCAAAGAAGTCCAAACTTGGTGTTTCACACAACAACCTTGTTACAAAGCAAATAATATAAAAATGAAATGATAAATTAGAAAAAAAGATTCTTATTCAAAAACATGGACAAGAATATCTTCTTTTTTTTTCAGATTTTCTGAAATGATGAATTATGATCTGAGCTAATCTCATCTGGCCTTTCCAAGTACCACCTTTTGAGACGTGCTGAAGTTTTCAATACCTAAAATTAGAGTGATAAAACACACAAGGATAAGTAATTATAAAATTATGAGCAACTAATTATATGACTTTTTTTTTCCATAATAGGATATGATCAGAAAATGTCATATTAAATTGTGAACGACAAACTATTATTCATCTAAAAAGATTGTTTGACTTTTCATTTATGAGGTTTGAAAGAGTCATTCAAAAGCACACATTTTCTAATTAGGTTCCACTTCAAATCTAAGCTCAAAAGTTATGAAGTCAAAGAAATTAGTATATTCTTAAAATGATTGTCATACCTCTTCATCCCAATTAGTTTTGGAAGTCATGAATCCAAGTAAAAGTGTTAAGGCAATAACTCCACTTATCATTCCAATCCATATGCCCTACAAAGTTGACAAGTTTGCATGATATTTAGTGTCATAAATGGAGTTGTCCATATATATATCATATTGTCTGAAATTACAATGTTGTTGATGTATTATGGAGATGTTACCTTCACTTGAAATTGAAATATATAACCAAGAACAGATCCCACAGGCAATCCAATGATATAGAAACATATGAAGTTTATTATGGCAACTTTAGTCTGCAATCCAGCCCCAATTGCCATACCTGATAGAGCAACAAATGATTAATCAAATCACATAATCAAGAAAATATTAACAACATTGATTGATTGATTGATTAATTAATTAACCTGATAGTGCTGGATAAATGCCATTAAACAGCACAGAGAAAGCAAGCAGGACAGACAGGTCTGTAACAGTTTTTGCAACCTCCTTATCTTGGGTGAATAAGTATCCCAGTTCGCTGCCAAACACCAAGCAAAGAGTCCAGAAGACGAGGGCGATGACGAGTGATGTCCCAATCAGTACTTTGATCGCGAACTTTGTTGCTCTCGCGTCTCCCCTGCCTAGCTCATTCGCCACCCGAACTCTGTAATAGGACTGTTGTGATGGTGTGTTGAAACCAATGAAAATTTGAGAATGACTTGAATGTACTTACACTGCAGCTCCCATGATGCCAAGATTGATCATGAATTCCCATGCTACGATATTAAGACTGTAAAAGAGTCGTTTCGTTAAGAAAATTTAATGCTTCAGACGTTGTTGTCACACTATTGGATGAGTGACACTTAGGAAAGAAGAGAAAAACTCGTTAGATTATTCATCTAACGAGTAATGCAGGAACACCATCGTGTAACAGGACATCTGATGTGCAAATTAACAAATTTCAATGGAGATAAACAGGATGAGTTAAGAAGAGTAATATTACCATATAGAGAAAGCAGATATGGCAACCTCAGCATTTTTCATGTATCCTGCTAACAACACCAAGATAGCATAGTACCACAACTCCAAACTACGGAAACGCACAAACAAACCATCACAAAATCATACGAAAAAACGAGCACAAGAGAGGACAGAGGGAGATGATTATACCAAACCATAATGCCAGAGGATATGGAGAGCTTCAAGACAGGAACAATGTCCTTCACTGCAGCCCAAGTAAACCCTTTCCACGAATCAGGGCACCACCCTCCAAAAATATAGACGAATTCGCCAAAGACCAAAAACCACGACGATATGCAGAGCGCCCCCATTGCGCCCGCCACACCCCAATTAAGGACGTAGACGAAAAGCCACGACAACGGTATGTGGATGGCGAATTGCATGGCGGAAAGCCACGCAATCACCATGTTCTTCTGCTGTGCTTGAAGAAACATCTGAACCGTCGATGAGAATATAATGCCATAAAGAAAGATAATGAACCACAGAGATATGTACCCTGCTGATTCAGCAATGGCTGCTTCTTGACCAAGCAGTTTGAACAACGGAGAGGCGAAGATCATTACAGGCAGAAGGATCGTCAGACAGACTAAATCGATGATCCACGACCGTTGCAGATAAATTCCCATCATGTGATACTGTTTCGCTCCAAATGCCTGTCCACAGAGTGTTTCCGTTGCGCTCGACATCCCAATCTGTAAAATGAACACAACATGGATGCTCGATGAGCATTAATATTACGCAAACACTTGTGCAAACCAGAGGACCACAAGTTTTACATCGTAAATCCGATTAACAGGAGAATAACTCTTAAAATTATTACCACAATTCCATTGACGAATCGAATGATTAGGGTCTGAACAAGTGCATATCCTGCGAGATCAACTGAACTTATGTGGCCAATGAATGATTGTGTGACAACAATGGTTCCAAATGAAGAGATTCTTGCAATAACACTTGGTAATGCAACTTTCCATATTTTCTTGGATTCTTCATAAACTCTGCTTTTCAAATCCCTGTTTTCTTCTGATGTTTTAGTTAGAAGTCTCTCTTCTACACTACCATCCATCACCTGTAATAACATCAACACTAAAAAAAAAACATCCAAATTTTTTTTTAATGTTTTTGAGTTTTCTTGACAGATTTAGTGATTTGATGCCATTAGATTAGAAATGGTGTGAGATGTGATATTGAAAGCTGCATATCTCACAAACACTAGAGATAGATACATATATACGTATAAATCAATTAGAGCATGCACACATGATCACACATACTAATTACTATATAGGTACCTTTTTATGCCGTTCTTCGGCTTTATGGTGAAGGGTTGACCGGAAACTCTAGGTTACCGGCCGGTGGTGGTGGGGGTGGGGGTGGGGGTGGGAGGGATGAGGATGGGGAGCAGACGACGTGATGAACTTTGCATCTGCTCAACATACTACTGCATAAATAATTCATTCTTTTACTTTATCTGTATTGAGTGATATTTTTTAATGAAAACGAAATTTATAAAATAAAAATACTGTATTTTCTTTGTATATATCAGCACTTGTCCCACGAATAAACCACAGTTAATTTTCTAATTACTCCATCTCACAATAATATTATAGAGTATTTTATAAAGAACACAATAATTACTTGAATTTTAAAATTTTCACTCTTATCTAACATAAATAACATTAATTTATAATTTATTTAGTAATTAAAAATATATACATATGTCAATAAAATTAATTTTGAAAATACAACTTTTATTGTACAATGTAAATCAGTAGATATGAATTTAACTTTGAGATGAGTTTTTTTTTCATATATTTGGTATCCAAATTACTTGCTTTATGCGTTTAACTTTATATATATATATATATATATATATATATATATATATATATATATATATATATATATATATATATATATTTTTTTTTTTTTTTTTTTTTTTTTTTTTTTTTTTTTTGGGAAATTCAATCATGATTGCATGCATTGTTGGTTGGTGATGATGCAAGATACGTGTTGTGGTTGTTGAACTTCATGGTTATATATATGTTAGTAGTAACTAGGGTCTTTTAAATATTTATGAAAAGTTTGTACATAAAATAATAAATACTGATAAAGTAGGTATATAATATTTCCAACTTGGTAAATTAAATTCACTATTTAAATATTTTTCTAACAATTTACAAAATAAATTAGTCAAACATTTAATTTTCGTTTCTGTGTTATATATACACAATCATTTGGTTTTTAAAACTAATTAATTATAATTTAAAATAAGAGTTTATTACTCTCAGATACACACTTTTAAGCATATTTACTACTTATATACATGTAATTTAAATAATTACTCTCACATACAAAATATTAAAGTAAAATACTAAATATAATATTATATTCCATATATTTTTAAACCAACAACCCTACCCCTCATTCATCCACAGACGTTGACCGACGTTGATCGTCCATTGATCGACGTTGACCGACAGTTGGCCGCAGCTAGCCGCCACCTGCTGCCGGAATTTAAAATATTCAAAAACAAAATTGTGCAAATATATAAGGATATTTAAGGTATCATAATTATAATTATGTAATTATGAGTAATAGTGTTTTGAGTTATATAATTTAGAGTAGTTATGCACTTATTTTTACATCCTACTAATTGACCCTTAAAATAAACTCTACACAAGCTTCCATTCACGTGATGACAATGATGAAAGCCAATATTTAGTCTCCCTTCACCTCATCTTTGACTTTCAAGTGGTAGAGGTGATGGTGGAAAAGTCTTTCAACTGAGCTTGGTTGCTATAGGGTGGGGGTTTGAATCTTGTCTTTGGCATGAATTTTGGCTCCTTGCAAGTACAAGTTTAACAGTGAGCCCTCCCTATAAGCCATTTGAAGCACATCCTGCGATTTTCCTCCTCCACCAATCCCCAAGGCAGGGGCGGTGGGGGCTCCTAATGGTGGGGTACACCATTTATATATTTAGAAATTTTATTAAATTTAAGAGTTTAACTTCGTTCACTTAGATAATTTTAACAGTTAAATTAGATTTGTATTTAATCTTCATTATTCAACAATATAAAAAAATAATTAAAAATAAATTTATTAACTATTCATTACCCTTCAATTTTACCCTACAATTCTAAAGGTGCACCCTAAAATAATCCTAAATTTAAATTTAATTTGAATAAATAACTAAACGCAATATACAGATATAATATGATATAAAGCACTTGGAAATCTGGCGTAATCCGACTTGCCAAAATGAAAAGGAATATTTTAGCTAAACTCACTCCGTCTTCTATAAAGGTGGACATTTGCTTTTTATATTTGGATTAAGAAATATTATTATTTAAGGTGTAGTTGGTAGTTGTATTAGTGGGGTGTATGAGTCCCATAAATTTATTATATTAGTGATGTGTGGGTCTCATGTGTTTAAAAAGGAAAATGTGGACCTTTGATGCAGATACCTAAAATGATAAAATATAGACCTTTTGGATGAACGGAGAGAGTACATTATTCTAAATACTGAAGTTTATAATATACTTTCACTCCCATATATTTTAGTGGGACAATTTATGCACTATTTTAAATAGTATTAAAGTTTAAAAAATACTTTCACTTCCATTTATTATACAGAGATTCTTTTTATAATAGGGTCGAGAGATAAGCACGCTGGTTCTGGATGAAATATCCGGTTTGGGTTCTCAAAAATTAAAAATCGATTTCGAATCGGTTCTAAAACGGTTTCAATTATGATTTCATTTTGAAAATTCCGGTTTCTAATTCTTTATTTAAAAACTTCAAACCTTGTTTTATTAAAGGAAAAAATGAAAATCGAATCGAGACAAAATATATTCAATTTTGATTTTATTTTCCTCTGTAACTGCGGTACATGTGTTAGAGATAAGTCATATGGCGTTAGCAAAAAAGTATCTTGCATTGAAGATCGTGTATGAATTTTCCACCATGAAAATCATTGTCAGTTATCTACATGCATTATTTAATTGATCTACTAATATTTAAAAAAGTAGAAGTTCATTGGTTATTTGGATCGGTGTCTTTCTCGTCCAAAAGAAGGGACAAAATCTTTCTTGTCATGTGGAAAACTCCATTTATTAAAAAGGGCTACAAAATTAAGAGCCCTAGGTGATATATGTTCATCCATAATCCTCTCACATAATAGGATTGGCACCCCTTAGCACCTTTTATATGAAAGGATTATGGGTGATCGAGTTACCCCAGAATTACTCCAAAATTATTAGAAGGAAAAACTTGCATAAAATGCTTTCACATAGTTATTATCACTTTACAATAATAAATACAGAAATATTACTTCCATTTATGCAACAAATTATTTATGTGTTATCATAATAGTACAGTATATTCTAACGGTAAAATCTAAATCATTAAATTTTATAATAATCAATTTTTAATTTTAGATTTTACCGAGTAATTAATTTTTAAATTATATAATTATTATTAAACTTTAAATTAAATCAATAAATATAGTGGTGCACTCTAAAATTATCTAAAAGTCCAACTTCTATGCATTTGAACAATCTTAATCATTACATTAAATTTTAATTCATTCTCCATCATTAAATAAATTAAAATAATTATTTTTTTTTAAAACTATAAAATCACCCATTATTTTTAAAATATTGCACCATTATACTATATTTTATTAATTTAAGATCTTTTATTAAAATATTATCATTTCATATTAGAGGAACTTATGCTAATATTTGCCTTCCTAAAATACTTCTCCCTTCATCAAATTTTATATTGCAACTCTCATTTGCAAAATACAAAGGAGAGAGCAAATTTAAATGGGATAGAGGGAATGTAATGGTTCACCTTTTCACTTAATTTATCATGAAAAAATGCGAAATCACTTTTTTTTTTTATAAAACTTAATTAAGGTACTCTTTTGGAGAGTTTCACATTTTCCTCGTTCACCAGCTATACAACTTCTTTTTACCTCAAAAAAATAAAATTTTATTCAATAATCTCAATTGTTACTTTAATTTAAAATTTTTTATTCTTTTTTTTTTACACTCGTAACATAACTTTATACTTATTTATTATCTAAAAATACTAAAATACTCTCAAAAATCAATAAAATTTATAATAATAAATATTAAAAACTTTTCTTAAATAACATAGAATAATAAGGATGAAGTTTGTTAGGGGATGGAGAGAGTTATTATTTTATAATTATTTAATATTATATATTCCTCTGTCCGCTTAAAATATAATCTACTTTTTTATTTTGGACGTCTGCTCAAAATAGTCTTTTTTTTAGACATATAAGCCCCACATATATTCACTAATATAATTAAAATATAAAACTTATGTACCATTAATACAATTATACACTAAACATTAATAATACAAATAGCGAAAGCAAATAAGGGTCAATAAAGCGCATAGAGGGGTATACTATACTCCATACTCTACTATAAAATGTTATATGTCAATTGTCATATTGAAACACGTGCTTCGATTACAAAGAGCTACCTCACATGCAATCATTTAGGCTAACGCCATTAAATAATAAATATGTTTGTTGGAGAGTGATACAGTGAGAAATTGAATCCTGTCTTATTAATTCGTTTTGAGTTTTGTTAGTATTATAAGATGTATAATGATATGTATAACATCCATGTATAGTGTTTATTTATTGTTAGCTTTGTATTTTAAAATAACGAATTTATAATTTTTTCAAATCAAGTATTAATTGTGGAAAAAAAAAGGTGAAATATGATAAAAAAAAATAAGAAAAAATATTAATTGAAAGAATATAATATACAGAGTAAGATAAAAGTTAATAGAATTTGTAATGAAAGATTTAAGGAAGATTTGTTAAATTTAAATTAAAACAAACATCACCTATATAGATATAGTTGTATTTTTATAGTTGGGTGATAATGTTTAGGGTTATTTGTTTACTGATGTAGTAGTATCTCACTTAACAAAATAATAAAATTAATACCATGGAACAAACCTAAATACTCCTTTCCTCTACTTAAAATAAATTTATTTTTTCATTCTGAGCGTCACCTTTTAAAAGTATCATTTCTTCTTTTATATATATATTTCCTTCGTCCAATTTCAATCTTTACATATTTTTAATTTGAACGTCCCATTTCAATCTTTACATTTTCCTTTTTGGTAAAAGGGATCCACACAAATTAATTATTTCTCTCTCCATGGGCTCACACATCACACTAATACATCTACTCACTTTACATTAAAATATTATTTCTCTCATCTCACTACACACTAAAATACTACATTTTTTAATCTACGTGTAAAAACAAACTTAAAGTTTGAAACGAGACGAAGGGAATATATATATATATATATATATATATATATATATATATATATATATATATATATATATATATATATATATATATATATATATATTATGCACACTCACTTATAGAATTAAAATATGAGGCCTACATTTGATAACACAACTATCCATTGTACATCAAATAATAATGCTCCCTCCATCTCGGGTTTTTTTACCCATTTATACGGACACTGAGATTAAAACATATTATTTTTTTAATATATAATATGAGAAAAAATAAGGATAAATTAGTAATTTAAAAAGAAAAAGTAGATAAAGTTATTGGGAATGATGAATAGTGTAAAAAAGTAAGCAAAATTGTTGAGATTGATGAATAGAGTGTAAAAGTAATAAAATATTATGTATTTTTACCATTAATGAAATTAGTAAAAATATATGGAACAACCCAAAATAAAAAGTGGGTAAAAATACGTGGGATAAAGAGAGTACTTTTAAATTTACGTGAAAAAAACAAATACTCCATCTGTTCTGCCCAAACGTCACTGGTTGCTTTTTTTGCGTAGATTAAGGAGTATTATTATTTTATGTGTAGTGAGTAATTGTATTAGTAGTGAGCGGTGGGCTATATATTGTACCTTTGTAATAAAAGTGAGAAATAATGATATTTGAATGAGATGCCTAATATAGTAAAATGGTATTTTTTCCGTGGGACCGAGGGAGCAAGTCTTTTTTGAATGAATGAAGGGTGTAGCAAATACCTTAAAATGGGAGTGAGGGAGTGCACACTTTAAAAAAATTTGAAAAATACACCAACCAATAATTGATTTGAAAAATGACCACCCAACAAATATAATTTTTTTTTAAAAATGTCATAGTTATTACTCCCTCTATCCCATTAAACTTGTTTCATTTTTTTTGACACGAAATTAAGAAGTATAATATTTTAATGGATAGTAGGTTGAGAAAATAATATTTTAATGTGTAGTGGGTAGGTGTATTAGTGGTGTATGTGTGGGTCACATGTAAATATGTTAATATTTTTGTGTGGGTCTCATATACTTGAAAATAAAATGTAACAACTTCTTTGGGACAACCCAAAAAGAAAAATATCACAACTCCTGTAGACGGAGGGAGTATTTTTTAATTATTTATTTATTTTTACCTCTCTTACGTACTCCCTCCATTCATCCTCAATGTATCTATTTGTTTTTTACACGTGAATTAAGGAGTATTATTATTTTATGTGTAGTAGGTAGTTGTATTAGTGGAGGGTATGAGTCTCATATTTTTTTTATTAGTGGAAGGTGTGGATTCCATAATTTAAAAAGAAAAATGGTTAGATTAAGGATGAACGACCCAAAATGATAAAATTGATAGATTGATAGTGTGGGAGAGAGTAATTAAAACTATGTATGGAATTGTAGGAGGCGTTGCAACTGAAGAAAATGATGTTAAAAAATGGAATTATTAAATTATACTTGATGGTATTTTAATATTTTTAAAAAATAAAAGTATCATAAGGGAAAATATTTTTGTATATGTCCCTCATAAAATTGTAAGCCATGAACCTTACTTCATGTACTCTTGGGTGAGTACGTCTCACAGTAAAATATTATATGGTTTCGTAGTTAATTTTATTTTTTTATTAAAAATGATCACTTTTCTTTTTTAAATATTATTACTTTTTATTTTTACTATAATTTGTTCATAAATAGTTCACAATATTATCATTACTTTTTATCAATTATGTACTCCCTCAGTCCCGCCTTAATAGTTACGTTTCCTTTGTAAATTACAAAGGAAGCGTAACCATTAGGGTAGGACGAAGAGAGTATTACTTTTTGTTATAAAAAATATCACTTTTATTTGATCTACAAAAATCATTTCGTAAAACGGCCTCACACACGTCTTTACCAGCTCCCTTTGTGTCCGAATTTAAGTTCAATTTTTACTTAACTGATTTTTTAGAATATTTTTTATTCAATAGTATATAAAAGGGAAAATATATTTTTTTCGTCCGCTAGCTTTCATTCATTTTGAAATTCGTCTATTAACTTTTTTAATTTTGAAATTAGTCCGTTAATTTTATAACAATTTTGAAATTAATCCATTAATTTCATAAAATTCAACATTTTGGTCATTTGACTTGCTATGGCAGGTCATTTGAATATTTTCACCCCAATTAATTTATATCATATTTTTATTTAACCAATTTTATCTTACTTTTCATTTTTCACTTTCGTATACCAAACAAACAATATTAATCTCATTACTAAAGTGGAGCAAATTTGACTAAATATTGATATTTCCTCCGTCCGCTCGAAAGGGGGTATTTTTTCCATGTTGGTCGTCCAATCCAAAGAGGGCACTTCCTTTTTTACACACATGAGATCCACACACACCCACTAAAATATGGAATTCACATTCTCACTAATACAACTACCCACTACACATTAAATAACAATACTTCTTAATCAACGTGCACAAAAGTAAAATGCCCTCTTTGGGCGGACAGAGAGAGTATAATATAAATTTTTAGTGGAGGCTATTTTTTAAAATAGTATATATATATATATATATATATATATATATATATATATATATATATATATATATATATATATATATTACATATTTTTTATTTTTATTTTTTAGAATAATCTGCTAATGACCTGTTGAAACAGACGATTTTGTTGAACTTGATAAACATGATGAACGATTTTCAAAATTTTCAAATATAATGGACGATTTTCAAAATTCTGCAAATATAATGGACGATTTTCAAAAAGTGAAAAACTTATGAACTAAATTCAAAATTGGGCAAAGTTAGCAGAAAAAAAAAATCTATTTTCTCTTAATTTAATGTATAAATTCTAGTCCAAACACGAGTGCACATGTCAAACCATTACATTTCAAATTAAATAATCATAACATTTAAATTTAAATTTAAAAATATTAAAAATGAAATGTATACTCCTTATAATTACAACGACCAATATGTGATAGCTTATAAAATAAAAAGGTTAATTGCATAAAAAATTCTGACTTTTTCGCGAATTTTAAATTAGTCCAAATTTTTAAATATTTACAAATAAGTTTTCGACCTTTAGTTCTTTTTGCAAATCAAGTCATCAGGCAGCTGATGACTGACATGTCAATTTTCCTTCCACGCATACGCCTTCCACCAGTAAAAAAATAAAATAATACTAATAAAAATTAAAAATTTACTCATTCCACCTGTAAAAAAAAATAATAATATAAATTAAAACTTTACTGATGCTGATTGGAGTGCAACTCCCTCACTTTCGTCTTGAAATCACTGTGAAATGCAAAGACTACGTCGCCGCCGTCAAGCACGCCTCGCAATCTCCGGCCGACAGGTCCAGCGGGCACTGCACCAGCCCATTTATAGCCGGCAATGCCATCCTTCGCCACAAGATCTCAGTCAGGCCGCTTGACCATCTTAAACTGCGTCGTGTTGGCCGCTTTCAGAAGGGACGACGCCACCACTACCGGAGGTTGTATCTAGACGTGCAGGAAGGATTACTTCCCCTATCGACCCACAGCCCTCAGTTGAAGAAAGGCTGAAAGAAACTGTTAATGTTGTAGTTAAAGACGCCCATTTAATACTCTATCTGCTTGTAATCAATGGAGGCTAAGCTCTTCGGTGCCGCCACTTTCGCCGCTCTCACCTCCGGTAAGTCCAACATTTCAGCATCCATTTCCCCATTTGCCGATCAAACGTTTTCTCCCCCTCGATTCCCCAATTTCAGATCTTCTACGAATGGCATTCCGACAATCCCACCCGCCATCGCCGCTTCTTCATCCAGGTTTAAACCTAATTTCATTTTTTATTACTCAATTCTTTCTGCTGTTTGTATATCAACCTGCCTTGATTGCGTCTATGTTTCAAATTTTGCTTCAATTCGTTGTTGTTGCATTGGGTTTTAATTTTGTAATGTGTAAACCTAATTGAATCCCACTGTCGAAAGATGACACGCCGACCAGTAAGTTTTTTATTATTATTATTATTATTATTTACAGGTGGAAGGCGTACGCGTGGAAGGAAAATGGACATGTCATCCACCGGGCAGCGGGAGGCCTGCCTGGTGGCTTGATTTGAAAAAATGATTAAAGGTCGAGAACTTATTTGTAAATAATGAAAAGTTTGAACTAACTTAAAATTCGCGAAAAGGTCCAGACTTTTTGCGCAATTAACCCTAATATAAATGTAAAACGTTCTCACATCATTATTGTTTATAAATTGATGATGAATTGTGTAATATAGTAAAATTTTTAGGTGTATTAATTTTTCAAAAATACTTATGTAAATGGGTTCATGGTGTAAATCATGTGGTCCTCCCTTTCAATCCTATATGTCCTAGGTATATTTAAATTAAGAAGGACCACAAGATTTATAAGAATTTATAATGTAAATCCGATTTAAAAGAGACTAAATCTTATCTTTTAAGTGTGAATCACTTGCGAAAAATAAAAATGTAATCATTAAAGTAACATGCAGAAATTAAAAATATATAGTAAGCATTTCAAAATAGGATCAAAGGAGTATATATAGTAGTATAAGTTTCCATGAAAAAAGTAAATAGAATTGTTAACTTTTAATTAATATAAAAAGTAAAAATAGGTAATATTGTTGTAATATTGTGTAGCATTATCATATAATAATTTTTCTTTAAATTATCATATACACCCTCCGTCCCAACTTAAGAGTCTCATTTGCTTTTGGACACGTAAATTAAGGAGAATTATTATTTAATGTGTAGTGAGTAGTTGTATTAATGAGTGTGGGAGCCCCATGTTTTAATTGTATTAATGGGTGTGTGGGTCCAATGTGTACAAAAAAGGAAATGAGACTCTTTGGGTGAGACGACTAAAATGGTAAAATGACCTTCTTAGCCTGGGACGGAGGGAGTAATAATTTAAGAAAAGAAAAGCATGCATAAATGATTGGGCAAATAAAAATAAAAAAAGTATAAGATATTCAAACAAGAAAATAAATAAATAATATATAGTATATAAGATAATATCATTTAATTTTAGAATGATTCTGTGGTGCACCTAAAGTTAAAGGGTTAAAAATAGGGTGTAAAAAAATATTACAGTATGTGTTAAATGATATGATAATTTAAAATTTTAAAAAATTCTTATAAATGATGTGGTGTTAGTCATGTTTTTGCTATGAATTATGAGACATTAAAAATAATACTATTGCAAAGTAGGGTGTATGAATCTAAACAAAATGACTCATTGAATATCATCATCTCATGTCATTGCATTTAAAACTTATTAAAAGTAATGTGGCTCAAATAGCTTATATAGCTTATAGAGAGAATTCATTGTTTAACTATGCTTGCAAGGAGTTAAATTTATTAAAAGCAACATGGCGTCTTTTCTGATTTGAATGGAAAAATATTCCCTTCGTTTTAGAATCCTCTATTTGTTCTTGAAAACAAAATAATAAACTCATACTTAAAAAAAAAGGGGGATTATCTTACGAATGGAGTTAGTACAAGATTATAAAGTTGAGTAGATGATATGAAAATAATTTTTAGGTGGAAGAATCATGTGAAATGGACAAAATGTAATACTCCCTCCTCCGTCCCGAAAAAGTTGACACATCTACTCTCTGTAAATGTGACAACTTCTTTGGAACGAAGGAAATAATAATATTTTAACAAGAAGAGATACATAAAAATTAATAAAACGGTCTTAGAGATTGTTTCACATAAATATTGCTCTATTTTGAGCTAGTGTCCTGTGAATTAAAGTACATTATAAACCCTCGTATTTATGAATTAAAAAAATAATTTTACTATTAAATATTTTAAACCCTTTTCAAATAGACATTAAATTTTTTAATAGAACATAAACCACTAGGTGCAATGATCCCTAATTAAGAAATGTGGCATCCTATAATACTACTACTTTTTAGTCAAACTAAGGTGTGCTGGAGCGCTGGTGTACGAATAATCTAAACCATTAAATTAGATGTTTATTTAATTCTCATTACAAAAAAGAAAAAGATAATCCTAACGTTCACCCCAAGAATGACCCTATTTTTATATATAAAAATAATAATAATACCCGACACAAATAATTTCAATGGCAGACAAATATGCAAGAAAATATATTGAATTGACAACATTACTTTTACCTACAAAATCAAACAAATTGTCAAATAGAATAATATGTAAAAACTTCAAACATATGTATCACTAGTATCATTTTTTCTTGTTTGAAAGAAGAACAGACATAAAGACATTTCATTTTTGTAATTATGAGCACATTGGAAAAAGCAAATTGATGTTGATGCGATAATAAATTCTTTGAACGTTAACAAAAAAAAAAAATCATTCAATCAAAAATTTTAAGTAACAACACAAATTGAATATACTCAGTAGTCCGAATTCAAAATGGAGACATTAACAAAATTACCAAAGGAATGGAAAATGGAAGAGAAACAGATGGTTCCTCTGCGACCAAAAACAAAGACAAATCGAGATTTAAGATTATACCTTCTAACGTTAATTCTTGGAAGTTGGATGAATGAATTTTCTTGTTCGTTGAATCAACTATTTCTAACTCTCATCTGCACTGGGACACCGCATCTCTACTCGACGTTGAGGGCTCGTGAAATTAAATTCAGGTACAGCTTCGATTTCCCTATCAGGCTTTTTAAGATTACACAAAAACCATTATTTTGCGTGATGATTGTACTCTTGAAGTTCTATTTATGAGGTTAAAAGACAAGGATACCTGCCACAGTTGTAGTAGATGCCAGAGCACAAAATCAATTATCATGACTAAGCAAAAGAGCTTGCCAGCCCATGCACCACAAGAAAGGTACCTACGTATAATGGACGATATAATGAATCAGAACCCAACAAGGAGAGTACTAAAGCGGATGGCATTCGCTTCCCTATATTACCGATGGATTTAAGTGCTCACAGTAACAGAAGTCAGCTTATAGATTGCATGATTTATCGTTTTATCTAGAGCAGACAACATCATGCCATTCAACCCATACAAATAATTTAGCGAGTGGACCACAGAATTAAATACACTGGTTGACATAAGTCAGAAAAAGCATACCTGGGTAGACGTTCTATGAGATTTTGATTGGAACACTTAATAGCACGGTCATACACAACATCATGCCAACTATATAGCTTCTTTATCTGTGAATAAATAGTTCATGGAACTCAATAAGGCCGTGCCTATTTTTTCCTTTTTTTCTTTTCTTGGACGTATACAAGAACATGAACAGAACATTTATTGCTTTTCTTTTTTTTTTTTTTTTGTTGCACTTTCTGAATTCGCACAGTCCCTACAACTTATCCTGGATATCTCAGATCCTAAACCACGTCTAATTCAATAAATTAAATTTAAAAATTTTTGCAATAGAATACGAAATGCTTCAGCTATCCTGTAAACAGGCTTATAAAATTATAGTGCATTGCACACAACATATTTCATACTCTGATACACAGCAGGTAACCATGTTCCTGGCAATAGCAGACTAAGTGAATCCATGAAATGTGTTTCATGACAAGATATGCATACATGTTTATTTCCCAGAATTCCTAAACACATACTACTATTTATCAAGCATTTAATTTTTTTTCAGGGAGAAAAGAGTGCATGAAATAATCAAGAATTTGTCTCCATGAACAAACAAGTCAACCAAGAGGAAACTATTATATTTCATCAATGAAACAAGAGTTTTGGAGGTTTGCGAATATGTTCATCTATAAAGTACCAGTTTTGGAAATTTGAAGAAAGAGAACATGGAATGAGGAAGATAAGGAAGAAGGAGGCACTACTGCTGGTGTTAATAAGCAAAAACATATGACCTAATTCCATAAACTTCTACCATTACAGTTTCCTTTCCATGGCCAAAGAAACATTGAATTGTGTAAACTTATAAGTTCCTCTGTTAATACCACCACAAACCAGTCAAGTTAACAAATTTTAGGCATAAAACATGATTCTTCAGATTGATCTAGATTATTTTCTCTAACAAACAAAATCTAACAGATCCTTATTTCTCCTTTTCATTTTCCCATGTTAACAGACATATAAACAATTAAATGCCCTTCAGAGTTCAGACCATAATTTCTATGTAAAGCAACATGTGTATTACATATTAAAAGAGAAGGATAATATACAATGAGAGAAATCACAAAGAAATCTAAAAAAGAACGAACAGAATCATTCACAAACAAATCTAAACAAGAACGAACAAAATCATTTTGCAAAAGAAACAAACTGGTATTTAAAATACGACCGGATTATTTAAGAAAAGATCCAAATAATGTAGTTCAGGATCGTTGAGAATAGATCAAAGATCTCAAAAGACATCGTTGAGAATATACCTTAATTTTCCTCTTCAACTCCTCATACGTGAAAGAGGTCGGAATCACAACGGAAATATCGAAGTTCAGTGGGTAAGATCGGAATCCGACATAAAGATATTCTTACCGTACGTTCGGTGCGATCGGAGTCCGCCGGAAACTGGTGCAATAAGAAGTAAAATTTTCTTTGAGGAACCTAAAAAAGCAGCAAATGGAAAGAGAGAGGGAGATGGAGAGGGACAGAGGATACCTTTGAGTTTGTTGACTCTTCCTTTTTCTTTTTGCACTCAAATATGTTATCCAAATCAACATAATCCAATAATATAATATTCATTTCTTTCTCATCTATATATACAACCTACAATCTAACTTAATTTTAATTTTTTTATATTTCATAAACAACCCAACCTATCTTTTTAATAAAATTTTTATTTCTCTCTCTTCTACATGTATATAATAATGATTATATTTTATTATTTTGAGATTTTAATAATAATAATAATATTTAAAATAAATTTAAAGTAAAAATAAAATGAAAAAGAGAAGAATAATATACTACTCTCTCCGTCCCACGTATTTTTACTCACTTTCCATTTTGGGATGTCCCATATATTTTTACTCATTCCATTTTTGCCAAAAATACATAACATTTTATTACCTACTTTTTACAATCTCAACAACTTTAATTACTTTTTTATACTTTATTCACCATTTTCAATAACTTTATTCACTTTTTCTTTTTAAATTACTAATTAATCTCTACTTTCTCTTACATTATATATTAAAAAAATAAAACGTCTTAATCTCCGTGCCCGTACAAATGGATAAAAATACCCGGGACGAAGGGAGTATAATTTTGAGATTAAGAAAGAAATAAATTTTTTTATTGTGATTCAAAATATGTCAATATTATATTCTATTTGTAGAGAAAATAAAATTATGAATATTGATTATTTTTATTTTTGGGAAATAATAATTTAAATATCATTTATTTAAAATCTAAATTATATATAAAATAAATTAATAATAACCAATCACAAATGTCGCATTGTGAGGTCAAAGCATGGGTTGGAGGGGATTGAGGATTGGGTTGCTCAGCAAATTATTTTGCAACCGGTTGCCTTATTTCTTTTCATTTTTCATTTTTTTATATTTATTTGGGTTATCAATGGGCTAGTCTTACCAATTTGTATTAATGACGTGTTAACAATGAATAATAATTAGACATTTCATGATAAACTTTTTACTCATTCCCAGCTTATTTATTTCATTACAATCTACAATTTACAAACATATTATATCTATCTATTTATCTATCTATCCATACATTATCTATATATATATATATATATATATATATATATATATATATATATATATAAAATCAAACCTAAACCTCTACTTTTATTTTCAATTTTTTTTAAATTTTACTTTATTTAAAAATAATTCTATGCTTTAATTATTTTATCTTTTATATTTTTATTTGATCTTATTTTCAGATTTAATCATTCTCCTTTGAGGTATCATTCTTTTTTTTTATTTATCTTATAATTTATGGATTTTCTTCGTTTTTATTGTTTTCTTTATATTTTATAAAATCTATTTTTATAATTTTCTAAACCTTATTGTTCTTATATTTATTTGATCTTATTTGCAACTTCAATCATTAAAAAAATTCACCAGTATTTTTGGAGTGATGAATTTGGATAATTTAGAATTAATTCCAGAAATTTTAGAATTGGAGATTCAAAGTAATTATATTTTTATTAGAATCGTCTCTATAAATATCTTTTAACTAAATCTTTAGGATTAATATATGAAATTTATTTTCGAAAATTTGTGATTTATTTTAATTTTTCATTCAATTTTAATTTCATAAGGATCGTCTCCATAAATATTATTTTAATATTTATAATTTTTTATTCTATAGATTTTTTAGGGTCATTCTTTTCTTTTTTATTTAGTTTATCTTATAATTTATGTTTTTTTCTTTTTTTTCTTTTTTATATTCCATAAACCCTATTTTTATAAAAACAATTTAACCTTATTGTTCTTATTTTATTCAATCTTATTTGCATCTTCAATCATTAAAAAAAGTCACCAGTGTTTGAAGTGATAAATTTCGACGATCTAAAATTAATTTAAGAAATTTTAGAATTGGAGACTCTAATTCAAAGCACATGTGAAATATATTTTTTATTTAATCTTTAGGATTAATATATGGAATTTATTTTTGAAGTTTTGTATTTTATTCTTATTTGAAGTTTTATATTTTATTGTTATTTTTTATTCAATTTTATTTTCATTATGATCGTCTCTATAATTATTATTCTTTTAATTTAATCTTTAGAATTAATTTAATTTTAAAGTTAATGTATGAAATCTATTTTCAAAATTTTGTAATTTATTTTAATTATTATGTCAATTTCATTTTCATTAGGATTATCTCTATAAATATTTTTTAATATTTATAATTCATTATTTTATATAATATTTTATATTTTATTTTATTCATATATTAATCAATTAATTAAAAATAAAATATTAATTATAATATACAATATCTTTCTTTAATATATGTTATTCAATTAAAAATAAAATATAAATTATAGTATACAATATCTTTCTTAAAAAAATAATAATTGAGTTTTATTGAGATATTATATCTATTTTTAAAAATAAATAGATATCAATTTAAATAAAAACAACTTTAATATAATTAATAATACAAAGTTAATATTTATCTTAAATACCGAATCAAATTCAATATTATGAAAAAATAAGCTTATGATAAACAATATTGATAAATATAAAATTACGTTATGTAAAAAATTTACATTTATATATTATATATAAATAATTAGCAGTTTATAAAAAATACATAAATTTAAATAAATAAAAAATTATATATATTTATATTATAGCTAAAATAAAAAAAATTAAATATAAAAGTATATAATCGTTATATAATTTTTTCCGTGCAACGCACGAATGGGTAATATCTAATTTGCAATTAAAATTGCAGCTGTGGGCCACAGGCCCACTTGTGGCTTGGAAATCAGTACTAGTGATTGGAAATGGGAAGGTTTTTTATAAGGATGTCAACTAGAAGTCTAGAATTCTGATTTTTTTTACTTTACGGACACAAAAAGCCAGTGTAATCTTATCGTATATGGTCACGAAAAGTTAAGTTAAATATCGATCCATAAAAATAAAAAATTATAGTTTAAGCAATCTCGTATTTTTTTATAGTTTTATAGAAATGATCACAAAAAAATAGAGATTGAACAAATAATGATAAATAAACAATTAAGTATGTAGGATAAAAATAAAAAAAATAGATGAATGAACTAATTAGATGAAAAGTAAACCTAGCAACACTAAAAATATGGAAATTCTAGGTATAATGCAAAGCTTAAAAATAAGAGTCTATTCCAAAAATCAAGTATATATATATATATTTCAAAGCTTTAAACAATTTCACATTTCATGCTCCATTAAAAGAAGTAGAAGAGGAATTTCTCAGTGTACTCCCTCCGTCCTGCCCAAACGGATGCATTTGCTTTTTGCACGTAGATTAATGAGTATTATTATTTTATATAAAGTTGGTAAGTGTATTAGAGAGATGTGATGAGTAGTGGTAGGCCATTGGTGGCCCTTTTTACTAAAAGAGGAAAATGTAGCAATTTGGATGAGACGCTCAATATAGTATAATGATGCTATTTGGATGGGACGGAGGGAGTAGTTCAGTAATTTTAAATGTATATCGTATATGAATTCATCATTCTATTATTAATGTGACATTAGCAACAAAATTGTTATGTAATGGTCAAGTGATATTCATGCCAAGTGGTAGAGGGGAGGGAGAGTCGGGTAGAAAGATCTTTCAACTGAGCTTGGTTGCTGTAGGGTGGGGATTCAAATCCTACCAAACACAAGTTAAACAGTGAGTCCTCTCTATAAGCCACTTGAGTCACATCCTGCGATTTACCTCCTCCACCAATTCTCATTTTCATAGTATGGGCAGTGGGCTCCTAATGGTGGGGTCCACTATTTTTTTTCAATGTGATATTAATGCGATTTAATACATGGGCCATGCTGATGTGTAAATGTACTTAAAGTATGAATGACATGTAACTAGATATAAATGTCCTTTAAAAAAAATATTACTCTTATAGAAATACTCTGTTAAATAATTTTTTAATGGTAAAGACTTCTGTTAAAATGATTAAAAAAAAAAAACTTTACTCTTATATGCTAGTAATCGATCATATTATATTGAGATTGGTTGATGCACTTATGTGGCTCACTCGGCCTCCAATCAAATAATATTAATTATATAAATGAATAAATAAATAAATACAACTTTCAGTTATCATAATTAAGATGCGACAGTCACTGTTCACAACTGCCTAATTTAATGTGAGGCGAGTATGTTGGTTTGAGTTTATTTTTTTTATTTAAATTTAATAAATTTCTCTTGAATCTTATACTAGGAGTATTTTTTAAAGCCAATAAAAAAGAAAACAAATTTTCTTATAAGTTGTGATCATTTATATTCTAATAAAATAATAGTATTTTTTTTAATTATAAAAAAAATATTTTTTTTATGTGCTAAAGATATAATTTTATAAAATAAGATGCTTGATAAATCGGTCATACCATACATTCTCTTAAATTTAATTGTGCAGTGGATTGCTAAACCTGTCACTAATTTGACATATAGATTCGTGCCCTAAATCCATTGATAATTAATACTCCCTTTATTTATTTATTTAATTATGAGCATATGATGGAGATCAATTCAGCCACGTCTCCTTCATGCGTCGTCATGATCAATTTAATTTGGTAGCTTCAGCCTTAAATTTAAAAGACGTTTGCTCAAACATTTAGTGATAAAAAAAAAAAAAAAAATTGATCCTTAATTCAGACAATGGATAATAACAGAGAAAACCAGCTAGAATCTGAAAGCAGTCATGATTTGAAGAACAGAGTAGTGGATGAATCCAAGAAAATATGGAAGGTGGCATTGCCAAGTGCTATTGCTAAAGTCACCTCCTTTGGTATAATTGTCGTAACACAATCCTTCATCGGACATCTCAACTCCCTCGATCTCGCCAGCTACGCCCTCGTTCAGACCCTTCTCGTTCGCTTCGCCCATGGGACCGTGGCAGGGATGTCGAGCGCAATGGAAACACTCTGTGGACAGGCATATGGAGCCCAGCAGCATCATATGCTTGGCATCTACTTGCAGAGATCATGGATCATTAATTTCGTCACGCTGTCGATATTCCTTCCCCTTTTCATATTCGCCGAGCAGCTGATGAAGCTGCTCGGACAGGACGCAGCTGTGGCTGCGTCTGCCGGACATATTTCTCTGTGGTTCGTGCAATTTCCTTACGCGTGTGTTTTCACCGCCACAATACAGATGTATCTGCAATCACAGCAGAAGAACATGATCATCGCGTGGCTGTCATTAATGCAGTTCGTGATCCATGTTCCCCTGTCCTGGCTGTTTGTTTATGTTTTCGATTGGGGAGTCGATGGGGTGATGGCCGCCCTCTAGGTGTCGCTGTGGTTGCTCGTCGTCGGAGAGTTCGTCTACGTCGTCGGAGGTTGGTGTCCGGAGTCGTGGAAAGGCTTCTCCATGGCTGCGTTTAAGGATATTTTTCCTGTGTTGAAACTTTACATCTCCTCTGGGATTATGCTCTGGTAATTAATTAATTATTTCAACTTGTACAAGTTACTGTCCTGAAATTACAATTTTTCCTATTCATGAGGATGTTTTAATTAGTAGTGGTGTGTTTGTAGCTTGGAGTTTTGGTACAGTGCAGTTCTGGTATTGCTAGCTGGATACATGAAAAATGCAGAGATTGCCATATCTGCATTTTCCATATGGTAAGCTCCATATTCTCCATGAAATTAATTTAGAGGGCAAATGGTGTATATCTGGTTCACACAGATCTTCTGCGCCATTTTTGTGCATCATTTTCTGTACCACACGATAAGTGATTAACACGTGAGAGGGAAAATAAATCCAACCATTACCCCCCTAGAGTTTAAGGTTTAAGATATAGTTTCTCTCTCCTATGTGTCGTCCATCTAACTAACAGTGTGATACAAGAAATGATGTATCAAATGACACAAAAAATTTGTGCCGTGACTGGTTCTACCTTATTCTCTTCACTTAATTAATTAACTTATGATCTCCTCAACTCAATTTAAGTTATCTTTTATTTTGTTTTATTTTTCTTCTGTTTTTGTTTTTATATTTATCATGCCTAAACTTTAGAATAAAATGTGTCTTAAAACCACAAAAATGAAATTATAAGTACACTATTAGAATTAATCTAAACCTAGATCAATAGTGAAATTATAATTATAACCTTAAAATTAACCCTAAACTCTAAAAATAAAATATATCCTAAACCACAAGGTGAAATTTACAAATATATCCTAAAACTTAAACCTGAGTGAAATACAGTATGCTCTAAACTATTGGAGCAAGTAAAACCCTAATTAAACAAAAGTCTTTCAGTTTTTTTTTTTAATTCAACCCAAATTATTTTATACTATTCGCTCTATATTTTTGGAGTTTTAATTTCTGTCGAATGAAAAGGCTATGCATTGCTATTTTTTTTTTAATTCAGCTTATCTTTATTCAGCCCAAAAATTTTAATCGGTCAATATATTTTAGGTTTTTAATTTTTATCCACGATAATCCTATACATTTCTATCCAACCCATTTTTTTCTCCCTACTTAATATCTATTCAATCCATTTTAAATATGTTCGGCCCTTTTTTCTTTCTTTTTTTGTGTGACTATACATCGCAAATTTTTTTGAATTTTTTTTAATACAATTGAAATTCCATTTTGACTATAAAGCCATATTAGTAATGTAAAAAAAAAGTTTTATATAGATTGGATAGAAAACAATATTTTACATTTTGAAAATTTTGATTTTTTCCAAAAAATTTTTATCAGCTTGAATGTTGCGGCATGGGAATTCATGATCATCCTGGGGCTGACAGGTGCCATCATGTAAGTTGTATCTGAAATTAATTGCAATTAATTCATAGTTGCCAATTAAAAGTGATTCTTGAAATTGGTTGCAAATCAGCAGCCCAATAATTTACGTACATGCAGATTTATAGACTTGCCTATTTAGGCATATAATAATAGACAAATTATTTTAAGAAACGTTCTATGAAACTTATTTGGATTAGATTCTATGTGCTATTTTGGTACATCATCTCCTGTGTTACACCGTTGGATGGATGACACGTAGAAGAGAGAAGAACACTATACCCTATTTAATTAGGAATGCTTAAACTCTAGGGCAATAATTGGATTTATTTCCCCTCTTATGTGTCAGTCATTTAACATGTGGAACAGAAGATGATGCATGAAAATGACGCAGAAGATCCGATGTGGACTTATTTAAGGGTACACTCTCTAGTTCCACATTGGATATTCTGCACCATTCTCGTGCATGTGCTACACGTTAAGTGATTGACACGTAAAAGAGGAAATAAATCTAACCATTGACCATATGGTTTAAGCTTTAGGGTATAGTTTCTCCCTCCTACGTGTCGTCCATCTAATGGTGTAACACATGAGATGATATACTAAAATGATATAGAGAATCTGAGTCGATTTAGCTACATTCATTAGAAATATTTACATTTGATCATTTTTACGCATAAATTAAAAGTATTATAATTTTATATATAGTAAATAATTGTTTTAGTAATGTGTGTGGAGTCATAAGTGAGCTTATTTTCAGAAAAGAAGAAATGTGAACTTTTTTCAAATGGATGTCCAAATAATAAAATGTAATTATGATATTGATGTAATGAATAGAGTAAGAGTAGTGAATGAGCTGGGGAGAGGAGATGGTGAAGCAACAAGGTTCTCTATCAAAGTGACAGTGACTACGTCAATTATGATCGTTTCGGTGTTCTGGCTGGCTTGCCTGCTATTCGGAAACAAACTCGGATATTTGTTCTCCAATGACCCTCTCGTCGTTGACGCCGTTTCCGATCTATCCATTCTGCTTGCTTTCACTATGCTGCTTAATGGCATTTATCCCATCCTCTCAGGTTAGTTTCTTATATATATATTTCCGTTGCACTTTGGAAGTGTCATCCTTAAACATGAAAAACTGTCATTAGTACAAAGTATGAAGAAGGATGACAATTCCTTAATACGACAAGATATATATTTTTTATGTTCATATCGTGTTGGCAGCATCTAATTGTGTTATGTTCCTTTAACGTGTCATGTCACTATTGTATTGATATGAAACACGACTAAATAACACGAATTATCACCCTAGCTATTGTTTTGATCCCACGTAACCAATTATGTGAAATAATTAAGTATAATTATGAATTGGGCCGTTTGTGAATGTGAATTAGGTGCGGCAGTTGGAGCGGGTTTGCAGACGAAAGTGGCGATTATAAACCTTGTTTGCTACTATGTCATTGGAATACCAATTGGAGCACTTCTTGGATATGTGGTTAACCTTCAAGTCAAAGTAGTTATACACAATTAATTAATTATTTGAAATTAATAATCTTTTTTAAAAGAATAAATTGGTTTATTGCAATTTGCAGGGTATATGGATTGGAATGATTTGTGGAGTGCTTGGTGGAACACTTGCACTTTGCTATATGACTTGGAAAACTAATTGGGATGAAGAGGTAATCTTACTTTCCACTAATTATCAATTATGGCTTACCCCTTAGTGCTCTATTGCTGATATTTTATCCATGTTTTTCACTCTTCACCCTTTTTTTTTAAATAACTCATAGTACTTTTTTTAAAAAAAAAATAATAAGTAAGCAAGAACTTACACTAAATTTTGAGCAATAATTTGCATGCATTTGGGTCATATTTTCTAGCAATTTCAATACTCATCACTGACTGGATCATATTTTTATACCTCTTGTATATTGAATACTAATACTCTTTAATATAAAAAACTTCTGCCCTAAATTTTCAATAATATATATATATATATATATTTTTTAACATTAATATTCTTCATATTTCAAATGACACTTTTATTGAAAAAAAATAGTACTTTTATTAATAAAAATGTATACCCTTTAGAGAGATGAATTATCACTCTTATAAATGAAAATTATTACTCATTAATTCAACAAGAATATAAAAAATCACAACATATTAGAATTTGAAGAGTAAAAACTTTCATTCAAAAGAGTAATAGTTTATCATTCTAAAAAGTAAATTTTCATGTACTAAATAATAATCGATAAATCATGAAAAAAGAATTAGAGGAGTAATATTTTTTATCAAAAAGATTAATTGCATTTCTTTAAAGAATAAATTTTCATGTATTAAAGAATAATTTATATTTAAAATATAGGATAGACGCATCAACTCAGTTCAAATAAATATTTTTCAAATTATAATTATACAACATTAAATTCTAGTATAGTAAAGATTAAACTCTATTCGGTGGAAGGAATCATTTGTTAAAAGAGAAAAATAATAATAACATTTATAATTTTTATTTGTAAGAATTAGTTTTCTTAATTTGTAATTATATATTGTATGGTCAAAATTTCAGATTGTGAAAACTTCAGCACGGCTCAAGAAATGGTACGTGAAATCTAGTGATAAGAGAGAAAAAGCAGAAACAGATGATTGATCATCCACTTGTAATCTCCATTAATATTTAATATTAGAGCAAAAATTATTGTACCTTATTTTTATATACATTTTCTTTTTTATCTTAAATTTAATAAATACTTTTTTATACTCGAATTGATCAAAATACCTTTTACTTGAATATTCGAGTAATATATTCGAGTAGAGTGTTTAAGTAAATCAATTTTTACTTGAAAAATCATTAAAAAACATTACTCGAATATATTACTAGAATGCATAATTTAACTCGAATTCATTATTTAATTCGAATTTATTACTCGAATTCATTACTTGAATGTATTATTTAACTCGAATCATTACTCGAATACATTATTTAACTCGAATTTATTACTCGAATACATTACTATTTAACTCGAATTCATTATTCGAATATATTATTTAACTCGAATTTACTCGAAAAAAATTTGACTCGAATATATTACTCGAATGTATTCGAGTAAAGAGTATTTTTGTCCATTTGAATATTAAAAGATAAAATGTTAAAATTAAATTAAAAAAGTTATTTGTTATTTCTACAATTGCTTCTTAATATTATGCATTACAACTTATCCACAATTTTTTTTCCCTTTCTTTCTTTATAATTTTAGCTTCATTTTTGCTTCAAATTTCAATATTATGCATTCTCTCATAATGAGTGTGGTTAATTTGTAATGTCTTAAATATTATCATTCAATTATGTTACTTCGTCTTACAATATTATCATTTTTTTTTCTCCAAAACAACACTACAATTTGATCATTCCTCAACCAAATACCAGTTGTTCACAGAGTGAAATTCTTGAAGATCGATAGCTAGAACGCAATGCTCGACTTTCGTGTAGAGGGATCTTCCAGACGCGATCGCCTCCATTGCTGGTCGTGCAGAATTCCTTCTAGCCTCGTCTGGAGAATCAACGTACCACCTTTTGAGACGAGCCGAAGCTTTTAGTACCTCTTCATCCCAGCTTGTTCTCCACATCATAAAGCTCAGTGATAACACCACAGAGCATTCCAATCCACAGGCCCTTGCCTGTCAAATTCACACCATTTCTTGAATCTTTTAACCCTTTTAGTAAAGGTGATTATGTTTTGATTGCTGATTATAATTCAAATTCTAATAACTAAGTAGCATTTTACCTTCACTTGAAGATGTGCAACATATCCAAGAACAAGTCCCAATGGGAATCCGATCAAATAGAAGCAGACGACGTTGATGACTGCAACCGTAGCTTGCATGCCTGCTCCAACTGCAACACCTGAATCGAACAAGAGGAATGTGAAAAAATGAAGACGTAGAGTATGGTGTTACATCTCGTGTTTCACTGTTTTTAATTGAATCGAAACGCTTGTTAGAAAAGAACCTGAGAAGAATAAAACAGAGAAAGCAAGAAGTACAACAGTTTCTTCCTGGCCAAGTAGTTTATAGATGGCAGTGCCAAAGAGAAAAAGGGGCAGTAATATGGTTAATGTAACAAGATCAACCAACCAAGATCTCTGCAAGAAAATACCTGTTTTGCCCCAAATGCTTGCCCACACAGAGTCTCAGTTGCACTAGACATTCCTATCTGTAATTCCACCAACATCTTATAAATCTCATATGCTAACAACATAGCATTCAAACATCATACTACAAAATAGAGCACACATATGGAGAGTAAAGAATAAGTTCATCATCATTTTTTTGAATTTTCAGAAAAGAAATTACCAGAGCTCCATTGACCAAGCGGACTCCCAGGGTTTGAAGATCTGCAGAACTGACATGTCCAATAAACGACTGTGTGACTACTACAGTCCCAAATGATGTAACTCTTGCTACCACACCAGGCAAAGCAACCCTCCATATTTTCTTGGATTCTTCACAAACCCTTACTTTCAAATCACCCCCCCCCCCCCTCTTCCTCTGCTGCTGAATTAAGCAACCTCTCTTGAATTCCGTTGTCCATGGCTGACTGACTATGAATTAAGAGCAGCAGAAATTAAGTAAATATAATATTGAATATTTGAATTAGTTATGCCCAACCCAAAGATACTCTTATTTTCTTCTCTTTTTTCACTGATGAGCCCACCATTCTTGTTCTTGAACTAAAAATACACACATTTCTAGAGAGAGATAGAGGGGGCCTAACGGAAGTAGACCATCAGATATGAATTTACAGCAACCATGGGCATAGCCACGTGTGAGTGAAAGCCAACCCCCATGTTAGTGTGAGTTTGGTAGGAGAATCAACGGTTCAGATCTTACCATAAATCGCTTTGTGATCTTCAACCATTCCTAACTTTCGGGAGTATGATGGGATTGTGGGCATATATGGATCTCAACCCAACCTTTTTACTGAATCAATTTGGTATCCTTCTCGACTCTGGTTGGACGTCAACCATTTTTTATTTTTCAAAAATTACATTTTATTATATGAAAATTTATTTTTTAATAGTTAAATTATTTTTTAAAATGAAAAATATTATTCATCTAAATAAATATAAAATTATACAATATATTCGAATTTGAAACATAATATTAGTAATGTTTTTTATTTAAAAGAATAATAGTTTATCTCTAAATATTTCATGTATGTATTAAAAAGTAATCATAAATTAAGGGGCAATAATTTGATGAGTAATAATTTCATTTCAAAGAGCAAAGGTTTGAATGTAAATTACTCCCTAAGTAGACATTTGCTTTTTGCACGTGAATTAAGGAGTATTATTATTTAAGGTGTAGTTGGTAGTTGTATTAGTAGGGTGTATGAGTCTCATAAATTTATTGTATTAGTGATGTGTGTGAGTCTCATGTGTTTAAAAAGGGAAATGTGAACCTTTGGTGCGGACGCCCAAAATGACAAAATGTGGACCTTTCGGGCGGACGGAGGGAGTAAGATTTAGTGAATGACAAACACTTACTCCTAATGTGTAGTGAGATGAATAATATTTAATGTATAGTGAGTAGTTGCATTAGTATTGTGTGTGGGTCCTACATAAAATAATTAATTATTTGTGTGGGTCTAACTTGACAAAAAAGAAAATGTAAACCTTAAATTTGGACAACTTTAACATGAAAAACGTAAATGACACGAATGAATGAAGTATATAAATCGAGTTTAAATATGCTTACCCTACTACACTTTACTACTTTTAGACACATAAAACTTTTTCCTCTGGCACTTCGCTAATCTTTAATAAATGATAAACAGATTGTAAACTTTGAAGAATTAATTAAAATGCCACGTCACTGTCTCCCTTGCCTCCTGGTTCTTCTACGGATACGCCATTGGAGCTCCATTCAACCATAATTCTGTTGTCTGCTCTCACCATCTCTTATCCATGTCTCCCTGGGCATGCACAGCCTCTCCCCCTCCTCCACTTTCTCTCTCCCAAACCCACACCCCTCTGCTCCTCGGGACCCCATCCGATTTCACCATCACAATCTCCTCCAAACAAGCATGGATAGACTCTCTTCGCTCTCATACCCGTTCGAAATCCTTCCGACAAGCTGTTGCTACTTTTATTCAGATGCACACAGCTGGGATTCTACCTGATAATTTCGCTTTCCCTTCGGTCTTGAAAGCCGCGACTGCCCTTCACGACTTGCAATTGGGAAAACAGATTCATGGGTCTGTTGTTAAGCTCGGTTACGATGCTCACTCCACCGTTTCCAATACAGTTTTGCATATGTACGCCATGTGTGGGAATGAGGTCGAACAAGCATACAAGGTGTTCGACAGAATTCCCCAAAGGAACCAAGTTTCTTGGAACTCATTAATAAACGCTTTATGTAAACATGAGGTGTGGGAGTTAGCTATGGATGCGTTTCGTTTGATGGGAATGGATGGAATTGAGCCTAATTCGTTTACTTTGGTCAGTGCAGCTCTTGCCTCTAGCAACTTGAATAGGCGTGAAGGTTTAAGGCTCGGGAAACAAGTGCATGGTTATTGTCTGAAAGTTGACGAAACAAAGACATACACAGACAATTCTTTGATGGCAATGTATGCCAAATTAGGAAGAATAGATGATGCTAAGATCATATTCGAGGTGTTTGCACGCCAAGACATGGTTTCTTGGAACACTATCATAAGTTCATTTTCCCAAAATGACAGGTTTTATGAGGCATTGGAGTATTTCAGGTTCATGAATGATGAAGGATTTAGACCTGATGGTGTCACAATTTCGAGTGTGATTCCAGCATGCTCCCATTTGGAGTTATTACACTTTGGAAAACAAATCCATGCTTATGTACTCAGGAACGATGATCTTATGGCGAACTCCTTCGTATCGAGTGCTTTGGTAGACATGTATTGCAATTGCAAACAAGTCATGAGTGGGCACAGAGTTTTTGAGGGTGCACTGAATCTCAGACTTGGAGTATGGAATGCTATGTTTGCTGGTTATGCCCAAAATGGATTCTATATAGAGGCATTGATGTTGTTTATGAAGTTCATCATTGTTTCTGATCTTTTTCCTAACCCAACCACCATGGCTAGTGTTTTGCCAGCTTGTGTGCACTGTGAAGCTTTCGCGGGTAAAGAGGCGATCCATGGCTATGTTGTGAAGCTGGGGCTGGGGCAGAACAGATACGTGCAAAATGGATTGATGGACTTGTATTCCAGGAAAGGAAGGATAGACATTGCAAGATACATATTTCAAAGTATGGAGAGTAAAGATATAGTATCTTGGAACACTATGATAACTGGTTATGTAGTTTGTGGGTGCCACGTAAAAGCTCTAATTCTATTACATAAGATGCAAAAAGCTGAAAGGATAGATGATGAGAATATGGAGCTCTCATTTAGACCTAATTCAGTAACACTCATGACCATCCTTCCTGGTTGTGCAGCTTTATCAGCTCTATCGAAAGGAAAGGAGATTCACGCGTATGCCTTTAGAAACAGGATGGAATCAGATGTTGCAGTTGGAAGTGCATTGGTCGACATGTATGCCAAGTGTGGGTGCTTAAACATGGCTCGTAGGGTGTTCGACAGCATGCCTAATAGAAACGTTATAACATGGAATGCGATGATCATGGCTTATGGAATGCATGGAGAAGGAGATGCAGCCATGGCACTTTTTGGGAGCATGGGAGCTGAAGTGATGTCTAATGAGATCACATTCATTTCGGTTTTCGCAGCGTGTAGTCATTCCGGGATGGTAGATGAAGGCAAACAGTTGTTCCATAGAATGAAACCAGATTATGGAGTTGAACCCAATGCTGATCATTACGCTTGCATTGTCGACTTGCTTGGCCGAGCTGGTCAGTTGAACGAAGCGTACGACATCATAAATTCAATGCCAAACGGGCTTGACAGAGTAGGGGCATGGAGTAGCTTACTTGGTGCTTGTAGGAACCACCAAAATGTTGAACTTGGGGAGATCTCAGCCCTTAATCTGTTGAAAGCAGAACCAGATGTTGCTAGCCATTATGTTCTGCTCTCCAACATCTATTCGTCGGCTGGTCTGTGGGAGAAAGCGAACGAGGTTCGTAGGAAGATGAGAGGAAAAGGAGTAAGGAAGGAAGCAGGATGTAGTTGGATAGAGTTGGGTGATGAGGTACACAAGTTCTTGGCAGGAGACAGGGCACACCCCCAGAGTGAGGAGGTGCACGAGTATGTGAACAATCTTTTGGGACGAATGAGGGAGGAGGGGTATGTGGCGGACACATCCTGTGTCCTCCACAATGTGGAGGAGATGGAGAAGGAGAAGCTGTTGTGTGGACACAGTGAGCGACTGGCCATTGCGTTTGGTCTGCTGAATTCGCCACCCGGCTCGACTATCCGGGTGGTGAAGAATCTGAGAGTGTGTAACGACTGTCATGCTGCAACGAAGTACATCTCCAAGATTGTGGACAGGGAGATCGTTGTGAGGGATGTTCGGAGATTCCATCATTTCAAGAATGGGGATTGCTCTTGTCGGGATTATTGGTGATGGTTCTTTGTCATGCAAATTATTTGTGACTTCTTTGTCACTTTGATGCTTCAATCATATTTTAGTTTTGAAGCTTCTTGTTTTTGTATTTTACTAGGAAAAATAAGGCCTTAAGATGATGACTATTTATCACATGTACTAAAATATTATATGAACTAATAAAGATAAACTATACTACTTATATGTGTAAAAATGACAATAAAACTTCTATAATATTATGAACTAATAAAGATAAACTATACTTATATGTGTAAAAATGACAATAAATTACAAATTCGGTGAATCAAATGATAATATAAATTATGAACCATGATAATAAATAAATCATAAGAAACAAAATTATAGTCATATTGTTCACCTACAAGAATATCGTTTGTGTTTTCACTATTATTTAATAATATTGTTTGTTTTTTTATATAAATTAAGAAGTATTATTATCTATACTAAATAATTGTATTAGTAGAAAATTATGGCTATGTAATATGGGCAAATCCTTTTCTCCAAAATTAAGAAATAATACCCTTTGAACATAGCGCCTAAAATGAAAAGATGGTATCCTTTTAGACAGATAAAGGGAGTATACATAATTAATAATACGCAAATATAATAAATAATATGTTATAAATATGTAGCCGCTGATTTTCAAAATAACATTTTTTGATAAAGAAGAAAAAAATTACATTGGAAAAAGAAGGAATAAAATAACATTTCATAAAGAAGAAGGAAAAAAACGACACTTGAAGATGAAGGAAAAAAATAAAAACAAAAGAGATTATAAAATCATATGAAAACCTTTCCAAAAGATGTAACACCAAAATATAATAGAACATTCAATATTGATAGCTTACTCAAGTTCTACATTGAAAATATTCCTTCCATAGTTCCATTAACAGACGTATTTATTGCAAAAACAAACTCTTTTAATTTTTACGAAAGAGCAAACGTATTTATTATTAACAGACGATTGGTGTTAATAATTTTAAATAACGTATCATCCACATATCAAACATAACTCGTCAAACATAACTCGTGCATCAAAACAAATATTTTAATGTGAAATAAAAGAATGGGTTGATGATATGCAAGATGCCACGTGATGAAGTTGTTGACACATAAATTAATAGAAAGTAATGTCACAAGTGGAAAATATTATAGTCTAGTTGACATTTTTTATTCCGTCCCTAGAAAATCATTCTACAAGGTTCCACACAAATCTTTTGCCTAAGATTTGTAGGTTTATTTACGGTCTGATTCCCTATTTCATTATAATAATATTCTACTTCTCATTTCATAATTTATTTTAAAATAAAAATACTATACTCTAATTAATAATTATTAAATCATTGTATATATGTCAAAATTTTAGATATTAATTACGACACATGATAAGAATCTAATAAATAAAATGAGAGATAAAACATAAAATGAAATAGGTGATCTCATTTAATATTTATATTAATATAATTTTTTTCACCTCTCTTACGTGTCACTCATTTAAAAGATTATTGAAGGAAATGTCACATTAAAAAGTGTTACATAATATCCAAACTTTGTCAACCTAAGCACATTGGGCGCGAGTTTTACCCTTTATTTTTATGTAATTTTAAGGATGTACTTATAATTTCACTTTTGTAATATTTTACTTTTTTTTTTCTTAATATAGTGTTAATTTCCTGACTATAATTCTCTTATCAACCTATAATTAAGGAGGGAGGACCGTGCCACACACGGTTTCACATAGTTCAAACTCGAGTAGGAAATACAACTTTTTTTAACCTATCTTATGAGGATATTATAATAATTTTATATTATAATAAAAATATATAAAAACCATTTTATACGATTAAAACACGCATGACGTAATTTTTTTATAAAATAAAGTTTACAAGTTATTTATCATGATTTTTTTTTTCTTTTTTAAAGTGAGAACATTTCAAGTAAGAACAAACCAATGTGAACAATAATTTTGTGTGGCGGGGAGTATAGTATCAATTTAGATTTCATAACAACATATGAAATTCAGTGTGTTTTCAACCAAAACTCAAAAACGAGAGCAATATCGATATTCCTAAGATTTGGGACATATTCAATGTGACATTCGGTTAAACATCTTTTGTAATATTATATTAGATGAGTGACACATAGTAAAGAGGAAGAAATTTATACTCTTTAAGTGACAAGGAATTAGATTTTCCTCTACGATCATTAAAAATATAGCATAATCACACCAAAATATCACAGTCATCAGGGCGAGGGCGATCATGGTGTTCCAGATCGATCATTAGGCTCTTCTTCCACAAACCATCTGTTAACTCGCTTTCGAGCAATGGAAACCTACGATCCACACAAAACAGATGATCAGATTCTTCACGTTACACAACACAACACAAGCAGTTGGGTGGGGTGGGTGTACCTGCTTATCCCAGTCTGTTCTTTGAGTTATGATCACTAGAATGATGGTTTGAACAAACGTCCCTACTATCATCCCTGTCCACACGCCCTACAACACACGAAACAACGCTCGATTATCGAACATTAGAGAGCGAACCAGCACTCGTTATAAGGCCATAGATGTCGTATGGGAACTCACTCACCTCCACTTGAAATTTGAAGATGTAACCGAGGAGGACTCCGAAAGGGATCCCGATCAAGTAGTAGCATCCTAGGTTAACGTACACTACAATGCTCTGCCATCCGGCTCCAATCGCCACACCTGCTCATTATGCAACTTCATTCAGTATGTATATTTTTCTACATGATTTGTTTCGTTGTAAGATGGCTCACCGGATAACACTGGTTGAATGCTGTTCATGAGAATGGAAAATGCAAGCAGAGGTGATAAATGAGCAACTTCAGTAGCCACAGCTTCGTCATTTGTGAATATATAAGCTAGGCGTCCCCGGAAGAATAAGAAGAATACGAATAGCACAATCCCTATAGTCAGTGAAGTTAGCACTATATTCACTATAGAGAACCTTGCAGCTTTAGGGTCCCCCTTTCCAAGCTCGTTTGAGACTCGAACGCTACAAGATTGAACGAGCTCATTAGTATTAAGTTATGGCATCGTATAGTGGCAAACTGTGTTTAAAAAGTACCTTGCCGCAGCTAAGAAACCAAGAGACACCATCATTTCCCAACCATTGATGTTAAGACTGCAAATTGAGAATTTCAACTAGTGTGTGTCTACAATAATGAAGTTATTAACAAGATCCGGACGAGCAGTACCAGATCGACAGAGCATCAACTTCGACCTCAGCATTTTTCAAGTTTCCCGTCAAAAGAATCAGTATGGCATTGTACCATAGTTCAAGACTGCCACCAAAGAGAAGGTCAAAACAGTGCAAATTGAGGAAATAGAGACGAACGCGCTAGGAGCTTAAAGTAAGCCTCACCAAAGCATGGCACCGGACGATAAGGAAAGCTTGATCACTGGCCAAAGATCTTTGAAGGCCAAGGGGGAAAGGCCTTTCCAAGTCTCAGGGCACCCTCCAGCGAAGATGAATATCAGCTGGCCCACGTTCGGAATCCAATAGGCCAGTAGAGTGGACACCATTGCACCCGTTATGCCATACTCAAACTTGACAGTCAAAAGCCAAGACAGGAAGATGTGGATGGACAAGGAGAAGGCAGCCAAGTAGGAGATGATCATGTTCTTGCTCTGTGCTTGTAAGTACATTTGGCATGTGAATGAAAAGATGAATGAGTATATCACAGGAATGAACCAGAGAGCAATGCGTCCAGCCTCCTCCGCGATGATCTCGTCCTGGCCTAAAGCTTTCAAGATAGGCGTCGCGAAAATAAAGACGGGCATAATAAAAGATGTAAACACAATCAAAACAAGCCATGATCTTTGAAGATATATTCCAAGCATGTGGTACTGCCTTGCACCATAGGCTTGCCCACATAGAGTTTCCAAACCACTCGCCATTCCTAGCTGCAAATTTCTCTACAGTTTAACAACCTTTTCCAATCCAAACTCACATACATCACATCACAATCATGGGTTTCCTCTAAATTGCAAGAAACAATCTGTAATAACAAGATCTGAATCATGAATATCATTCAAACAAGAGTGTAAATGACATACCAGTAATCCATTGGCAAATCTGAGGAGGAGAGTGAAGACCAGAGCATATGCAGCAAGCTGTGTAGCCCCAATATGGCCCACAAATGCTTGGCTGATGACATTAATCCCAAAAGTGGAGAATCGAGTGAAGATGGCGGGTGCAGCAACCACCCACATCTTCTTGTTCTCAATCCATAACTTACTCTTCAAATCCACCTCTTTACTCCCTCCATTTTCATCTCTCACTCTTTCCAGAAGCTTCTCCTGAATATCACCCTCCATTCACTGATCCCCTTCTGCAAAAAAAAAAAAAAATCCCACAATCTTAACTGAGGCAATTAGTCAAACACTGTTGTTGCACCATATAAAAGTGCCAAGAACAAGAAAAAAAACCCAAATAGTTTTTAACATTTAGCGAAGAATAAAAACATAATAATCAGGCGTAGAAATTACAAAATTGTAAGCTGAAAGAGAAAACACGAAATCTGAACTCGAGTTGGAAGATTACATGGCTGCAAAAGGGGGAAAGGGGGACCTTCACACTATTCGTCGTCTTCTTTTTTTCGTCTATAATTCATGCACTGCGAAAGAGATTAAAAGATGGGTTTTTTTAAAGCAAAAACAAAGTTTTGCAGCTTGATTGAATTGAATCAATGATAGTAGTGAAATGGAAATTTCCTTCTTGTACGAAATCAGTGTGTGTTTTTGTGGTGCTGATACACCCACGCTGCCTTTCCTTGTTGGTCTGCAACATTTATTACCTATGAAATTTTTTGTTTGCCAGAATTAACAAAATGTGTCGTACTTTCTTTATTTGGACCACGTTAAATTAGTAAACTGACCATAAATACATAGTATAATGTTTCATTTTTGTTCAATTATTGTTAATTGTTATTATTCTTATATTCCGTAAACAAATTTCAATCTTATTATTTTTGTCTTTGGCATAACAAGTTTATATCCTCAAGAAATAAAATAGCACAATGTTTAATAATCTTACAATACAATTTAATTTCAAAGTCAAACTATCCGGTACACTACATTTAAAACTTAACAACATGGAGTACTTTAATTTCAAAAGGCAAATTCTCCATTGCTTCCACATTCGAAACTTATAAATAAAAATTTATACACTTTATTAACGAATTTTTTTTAATAAAAAATTGAATATAAAAAAGTTGTACATGTATTAAAAAATACATCCATACTATTGAATAAAAATTAATACAGATATGGATACATGTATACACCGAAATGAACATAATATCAACTTAATTTCAAATTATCACCCCTTAAAAAAGTAATTTTTTTAATCAAACATTTATAATCTTCGTATTTCGATGTTTCAATTAAAAAAATACTCCCTCAGCCAAAATAGCATCATTTTATTATATTGGGCGTCACATCCAAATTGCATTATTTTTCTCTTTTAGTAAAAATGACTCACTAATGGTCAATCACTACCCATCACATCTCTCTAATATACCTACACACTTTACATAAAATAATAATACTCCTTAATTTACGTACAAAAAGTAAATACACATCTTTGCCCGGGACGGAGGGAGTATATAGTATCTCCCAAAACTAAAATATGGAGTAATATTCTTAACCACATCACGAACGATAACGACATACTAGCTCGATCTTCCAATAACGTCAAAAAGAAAAGAAAAAAAATTGTCTAATGCTCATCTTAAGAGTTACGTGATAATCTCACCTGCTTCCTCTATAATTTAAAAAATGATTAAATATCCAAACAGTTAATTAAAAATAAGATACTAATCATAATATAATATACTGTATAAATAAATAAGTGAATAGTCGATTATTTCCTTCGTCCCAAAATATTTTTTTCACTTTTCTCATTTGATTGTCCCATAAAACATTTCACACCCTAAAAAAGGAAACACCACTTTATCCAACAACCTCAAAAGTTATTTTAATTTCAAATTTGCCACTCATTTTTTACACACATATCATTACTTTATACTGTGTAAATTTTCTTAAATAACGTGAAACAATCAACGTGAAAAGTTTTTTGGGACGGAGGGAATATATCAATACACGTGGAGTAGCAGTTGGGGAATTATCTGATATGGTCGAGCACATTAATATTGTCGCATTTCCTTCCAGCTAACTTTCATGATTTCGTCCCAGGAATTAAAATCATATTTCATTTTCTTCACAGTTGCCTCCGATCCTCTTTTAATTTATTCTTTATTTAATATTATTATTTATATTATAAATCTGTAGATTTGGTTGAGCAAATTAAGACACTATACATTTTTCTAGTAGAACATTAATTTAACGGTTTGACTCAGATCTTCCCATCACGTGGACTACTTAAGTTCAGCCACTATCACATATTCTTATTTATTAGTAAAATATTTAGGGAATTTAAAAAATTATAAAATACTGTATATTTTTCTGAATGCCATTTATGTTGATTAATTTAAGCATGTGTTTATCTATACTTAGACATGAATATAATAATGCATGTATAAAGTGTAGTGTATCACTTACAATCTTAATTATGGATGGAGAGATAATTATATTCTAAAATTTTATATTATAGATTTTTAAAGATAATAACTATAAATAATCAAAATTACAATTTATTATTATATATGAGTAATAAAATTAAGTGGGAGTGTATTGGGGAGTAGGGGCAGTGAGTGATTCCTTTATTAGATGAGGTAAGTGTAACTATTGGTGGGGAGGTGTTGAAGGAGGTTAATAGGGTTGATTTTTTTTATAGAGAGTGTAAATGGAGAGGATACACATTTTTGGGAGGACATGTGGGTTGGTGGTGAGAGACCATTGATACATAGATGTAGGAGATTGTACATGTTATCATTGAATAAGGAAAAGAGATTAAGTGGAATGGGATCAGGCAAATATGAATATTATGAATACAAGTTGTCTTCAAATGAAAGATAATTTTTAATCCACTTTGTCTACAACCAAGGAAGCATGGAGGAAAGTGTGTTTAGAGTTGGGCTTGGAGATGGGGCAGAGGACTTAGGGTAGAGATGTAAAAAATGGTCCAGCGCACCCTGACTCGTTCTTGGCCGTGCTATTTGGGGCTAACCTGACCTTCCTCGTAGTGAGAATGGGACGGTTCCGGGTAGTAGTTCTGCCCGTTCCGACTCATTTAATACGGGCTAAAAACTATTTTAGTTTCATAACTTTCTTCATGGTCTATTTTAGTCTCAATAAAAATAAGTTTGTCAATTTAGTCACACCGATTAAAAATAGGGCCAAACACGTCCTATTTTCACCGAAAAACGCTGACATCATCGGAAAACGGCCACGTCATGACCGGAATTATCGATTTCCGGCAGGGATGATGATGTGGCGCCTTGGTAGCAAGTGAGTCAGCGGGATAAAAACCTTTTCAGTCGCATAACTTTTCTCATGGTCTATTTTAGTTCCAATAAAGATAAGTTTGTCAATTTAATCCCACCGGTGAAGAAATATGACCAAACACGTCCTATTTTCGTCGGAAAAAACTGACATCACCGGAATCACCGATTTTCGGCCAGACGATGACGTGACGTTCTGATGGCTGGTGAGTCAACAAATTAAATGTTATTTTAATGCCAATAAGACATTTTTATTTTCTAAAATTTTTAATAATTAGAAAACAAAATTAAAACAAAAAACGTACTAAAAAATCTAATCAATAAACCAAGAGATCAATTCAACCTCAATATGCCGACTGTTCACTATTTTATTTCACCCTCAAGTGTAAGAGATCAATTGTAGCGCGTGTGACTAAGTCAAATGTCGAACCTATGAGATAGTTCTAGATCTACCAATTAATTCTATATATGAAAATTTTAGTGCAAGACAAATTCGGGATTTTTTAGAATAATTTAATTAAAAACTGAAATTAATAATTAAACTAATATGAAAGAAAATAAATCACGCAGAAAAACGATTTGGAATTCAAGAATGGAGAATTAGTAATGCTAAGGCAAGTCAGCTTAACTATGTGACAGATTATTAATACGTTATTTGGTTTAATTTTTGTTTTTTAATTATTTAAAATTTTAGAAAATAAAAATGCCTTGTTGGCATTAAAATAATATTTAATTTATTGACTCACCTGCCATCAGGGCGCCATGTTATCGTCTCGGTCGGAAATTGGCGATTCCGATTGTCACGTGACAATCACATGCCGTTTTCCGATGATGCCAACATTTTTCGAAGAAAATAGGACGTGTTTAACCCTATTTCTTCACCGGTGGGATTAAATTGACAAATTTATCTTTATTTGGACTAAAATAGATCATGAGGAAAGTTATGGGGCTAAATAGGTTTTTATTCCGCTGATTCACCTGCCATCAGGGCACCACGTCATCGTTCCGGTCGGAAATCGACGATTCCGGTTGTGACGTGGCCATTTTCCAGTGATGTCAGTGTTTTCCAGCGAAAATAGGACGTGTTTGGCCCTATTTCATAACCGGTGGGACTAAATTGACAAACTTATCTTTATTAAGACTAAAATAGACCATGAGGAAAGTTATGAGACTAAAATGGTTTTTATCCCCATTTAATACCTTTATACTATATAAAACTCCTTCAGTTCATTTCAAAAAGGGTATTTTTTTCAATTTTGATCATCCAAATTCTCACCCAAATAGTCATCTTTCTTTTTTTACACATGAGACTTACACACATTCACTAATACAATTAAAATATGAGACTCATACTTTCAGTAATACAACTACCCACTATACATAATAAAACTTCTTTATTCACGTGCAAAAAATAAAAAAAATTTTTTAGATGGAACGGAGGGAGTATGTTTTATGTATAGTATGCATGTTTTATTAATGTTTTTTGTATGCACTATTATTTATAATTATTATTAGCTTGATTAATTAATTAAAGTAGTAAAAAAATGATATTTCTATATTTATAAATAGTAATTAAATAAAATTATATATATTGTATATTATTTATAATATTTATAAATAATTAAAATAAATAAATTATCAAAAAAGGCGGTTCGGATCTTAACCAAACGTCACCTAAAAATAAATATTAAACCATCTAAGTAAAATAGATCATAAATTACAAGTATTCGTTAATAATAATAATAATAATAATAATAATAATAATAATAATAAAATTCAAAGAATAAACACTGGATAACATTCAATTATAATAATAATAATAATAATAATAATAATAATAATAAAATCCAAAGAATAAACACCGATAACATTCATGAAGGCGGCGGTTCCATGGAAGATTAGGTGCCAATTGTTGTTTTGTAGTTCTAGTCTTATTTATTTATCATGCATCATATTTTATTTTTATTCTTTTTCCCCTTTAAATTTATATATGAATTGATATTAGGTGTATTGGGTGCAAGAGTGCACTTATATTGGTATAACATTTTATTTTATTTTGTTTATACATGTTATTCTATTTTGTATACATGTTTTTTTAAAATTATATACTTTTTTCACATTAAATTTTTCATTAAAAAAACTATCATTCATATGTGTAGAACTTTTTATTTAATAGTGTATACCTGTTTTTTAATGATTGTATGTAGTATTTTTTATACTCAATTTTTCATTAAAAAAACTAATAATTAAATTGTATACAATTTTGTTTATAATTATATATGTCTTTGTTTATATTTATATATGTTTTTAAAAGTCGGTGCACCCTATTTCAAGGTGATATAATTAGTATATATATATATATATATATTAATTCTTAGAACCGTTGAAAGTTGAAAGTTTCTTCTATCTTTAATATCTAAGCTTCATCACCTATTATCTTTAGTATATATATAGTATATAAATAGTAATTGGGTGAGTATCTTTTCTACTACCTAATTATATATACAACTTTATGATTTATTATTGACCATCATTTCACAAAGAAAACACAGCTACCAAACAAATAGTGTGGGTGTCTGTATCAATCAAATCCCTATTCACTCTAGATTGGAATATATAGAAAATAAAACGACAAATTCATATTAAAGGAGAATAATTTAGTAAAAAGAAAAAAACAATTGCAGCAATAAATGTCTCACTTAATCGTGTGTGGTTAGAGAAGTCATTACGTCAGTACGCAATGTTTGGTCAATTTGAACACACTATATCCTAATATGAATCCTCTCCGAATTTCCTCTCACGTGATGAAACTAGATTTTCTGTACTATTTTGGTGTGATATTTTTTGTGTCAATTTATTGGATGATTGATACGTGAAAGAGAAGAACAACTATACCTTAAAGCAATGCTTAAACCTTTGGAAACAAGAGATTGAATTTCTCCATCCCACCACTTGTCATTCTCTAATGACATATTACAGAAGACGTCACACTAAAGTATTACGGGATATCCCATGCCCACGTAAACCGTATACAAGAAGAATTGAGGTTCACGTTGACAATATATGGGAGTTGAATTACCAATCTAACCTCACTAGATTGAAAGAATAGTATTAGTGACTACTGACCTTCATATCTTCCTTTCGTTGTGAGATTGAGGAGTTGGCATGGGTCAAGCGTCAGCCCAGATTTTAGTATTGGGTTGAATTTTCGATAATTTGAGGTGGGCTCATTATTTTCGAGTCAGGCCCAATTTAATTTAATCCAGAATAGGGGTGAGGAAAAATATCGAAAATTCGGTATACCGCGTTCGCCGTATCGAAAAATATCGAAGTTTCAACATATCAAAATTTTCGGTATGGTATGGTTACCGTAACGATAATTTCGGTACGGTATCGGTATTGGATATTAACATTTTCAGTATATCGGTATACCGAAATTATTTTCGGTATTTCAATACTGGTATACCGATACCGATATACCAAAAATTTTATATTTATTTTTTTAAAATTTAATTATACATAATACTCCCTCCGTCCCACGTATTTTTATCTACTTTTTATTTTGGGGTGTCCCACGTATTTTTACCCATTCCATTTTTGGCAAGAATACATAATATTTTATTAACTACTTTTTACAATCCCAACAACTTTAATTACTTTTTTACACTTTATTCATCATTCCCAATAACTTTATTCATATTTTCTTTTTAAATTGCTAATTTATCCCTACTTTCTCTTACATTATATATTAAAAAAATAAAACGTCTTAATCTCCGTACCCGTACAAACGGGTAAAAATATTAAGTATATATTATATTATTAATATATTTAAATCATTTTATTTTATTATGTATCACATTTATTCATATATATTTTTAAAAATTTAAAATAAGCTCTAATAAAAATAAATAAAAATATAATACACTTCTAAATTAAAATATAGGAGTATAAAAATATAATAATAAAAAATTTGTTATTTAATATATAATCATGAATAAATTAAAAGGAACATAAGTGTCAAAGTAGGATGTTTGAGATTAGAAAATTTAATTATTTTGAAATATTTTTATATTAATTTTATTATTTTGATTAAAATTAAATATTATTTTTCGGTATGATTTCGGTAAATGGATATTTTTCGGTATGAAACGGTATGTCAACATTTCGGTATTAATTGATATTTATCGAAAAATCGGCATGATGTAAATTTCGGTACGGTATCGGTATCCAATTTAATTTATCGAAATTTCGGTATCGATATCGGTATGAATTTTTCCATACCGAAATTTTCGGTACGATATCGGTACGGTATCGGTATTTTTGGTATACCGATATTATCCACCCCTAAATTCCAGAAACATAAAGTCCAACACCTCATGATCAACCCAAATTTCTTAACAACACATATCCATCACGAGTTTGCTCTAGCTAGCTCCATAAATACTCCCTAATCCCATAAAGTATTGTGTATTTTTGCACATACTTTTAAGTTTAAGAAAATTTGTCTTTTAATATATAAAGTAATAAAAAGTATAAATATTTAAGGTAATTTAATGAAAAATATGTATAAAATTATTGGGGAGTGGATAAAAAGTGAAAAAAAAATTGTTGAAATATGTGTAAAAAATACAGTAATACGAAGAAGTATTTTTACTACTTCAATAGAAAGGAAAGTGTGAAGTACAGGTAAAAAGTGTAAAATACCAAAGTAAAAATTTTAAACTAAAATCAAACAATTCTTCTCAGAATGCGCACAATTTAGATATTATGACGAGTAGATCTGCAAATTGTGAATCAGACACTTCAAATCCTCATCATTACAAATCCTCATCATTATAATACAAATGCTAAAAAGACAAAAATATAAAGAAAAGAAAGGGAGTGCAAGAACACTGTTGAACAAACAATGGTGAAAGTTGTGCAGTTCTAATGAATTACAGTGTGTGGAGATTTCTGATTCAAAACCGAATGCTCTCTCTTTCAGATGCACTTCTAAACCTATCACATGCCAAAGACGAAACAATTGCATGGACATGAATTCTGTATCCATCCAAGAACTAGCTAATGGAGCTCCACAGCATCAGTAGAAGTAACTTCAAGAAGTGTTTTTTCTTACAAAATTGGAGTTGTACCGCGGTGATTACCCCTCAGCCTGAGTGGTTTTTGAGCTCGTTTCTTTGGTGGTTTCACCCTCTCCTTCTTGTTCCTCTGATTGGCTCTCGCTCTCGGGTTTTGCAGGACCAGGACCGGATGATACCTTCACCATTGATGGTCGTAGGAGTCTCTCGCCAAGTTGGAAGCCTTTCCGATATTCTTCTATAACGACCCCATCTTCATATTCTGAGGATTCTTCACGCATGATGGCTTCATGCAGCTTTTAAAAGAAAGAGCACGGTTAATATAAGAGATGTTCTGGGAGAGTATCTACGGCCTAAGACTACAAGTAAATGGAAAATAGACGAAGAGCAGCTTGGTTCCTGTGCAGACTAAGAGCTTGATCCGAATTGAATATCATAGAGTAAGGAGACAGCAAGAGAGTAATCTCTTTCAAGATTAAGGATGACATACTATCTCTGCTCAATGAACTCACCAAGTTGGCTCAAATCAATCAAGAATTTGTTACGACCTAAAAGCGTATCCAGGTCCTCATAAAACCTGAACTAACATTAGACAGCTTTTCAAAGAGTTCATCTATAACTCGACTGAATTCTGAGCCAACTCGGGAGCTTGCCTGCAATGAGCCAATGACCAGAGAATGATTGTAAATAACAAGCTATTTAAATGACTCCATGACTAAAGAAACCTTGCTATAATATATGTGAGGGGAAGAGTGAAATATATGCAACTAAACAAGAAAATTGCTCCCTGAATTTGTCTTCGACAGAGGAAGGCCATTGGTGCCACCCATTAGAATTATTTTCGACTTAGAAATATCCAAAAAGTAAGTGTGGATGTACTTACCATCGGATCAAATGGTTTCCCGACTGTCTCTACAGGAACAACACCAAGGGATCCAAGAATCTCTACAAATTGCTTATATATGCTCTGGTAACTGTTGCTGATCTTCTCCTCCCCTTCAGTTTCCACTTTGATCTGGGCTTTAGCACGTTCGAAATTATCTAAAACAGGCAACAAATTCTCCACAACTTCTCCTTGTGCATTCGACACCAGAGTGAGTCGTTCTCTGTCTGTTCGCTTACGGAAATTGTCAAAGTCGGCACTGATCCTAAGAACTCGAGTCTTCTCATTTGATAATTCTTCAGATATAGCAGCTACTTGCTTCTCAAGATCAACTTTTTCATCTTCAATGGATTTCAGAAATGATTCTATTTCAGCAACTTTTGAATCATCACTGTTTGCTAAAGCCTCTTTATACAAATTCAAAGAAGCTACAACCACAGAGCTAGGTTCTTCTGCAACATCATCATCAGATTCACTTGAAGCATCAACGTTAGCAGCACCATCTGTGCTTCCCTGCCAACACGTATGAATTCTTTAATTCTGGCAGCTGAAATATACTTTCCTCACTCTAGTAGAAAAGAATATGCAAGAGGGCTAAAAACATCAAGATATCAAATCCAAGAATCAGCAACAGCATCAATCTGAAGAAGCACTATTAGAATCAGTTTCAGAACCAAACACAATTTGTACAAGCAAATACACCAGTACACTAAAACTTAGCATACGAAGAACAAAAAAAACAATAGAGTAATGCTATATTTCACGTATTATAATATTTCTCCTCACTCTCCCCACAAAGACATTGGGAATACAGAAGAGGACTAGGACCCTCGATGGGGTAAAGATTCAATCATCAATTGGCTTAATTATCTTCTAAGTCCCTTAGTAAAAAGTTAGGGCCTGGATGGAATGCAACAAAGGGGAGATGGGTTACAATATCCCTTGAAACTAGGCAATTTCCATGCTCACACCTTGTTAATCACATGTACAAGCTTTATTAACCCACATATTAACTCAATGTGAACCAAACAATCTCTAAATGTTTTTATATCGCAGAGACATCCAAAAAACACCATCTTCTACGCACATGCACAAATAATTTTATACATTTCTCTGAAGCAAATTAATAAAAGTGGAAAAGACTAAATCAGGTGAAAAAAAGAGAGTATATAATGAGACAGTCATCTCTTCCAATCAAAACTAACATCGTCATGACTACCTAAGTATAATGCACTTCACTCTCCACACAACCTTGTGCAGGACACAGCATCTTTTCGATGCGAAAGCATATAAAGCTAAAGCAAATACCTCTGTTCTATTAAAGAAGCGAGTTCAAAAGAATTTTTTTTAAAAAAAAAAGTCCCTTTAGAGTTCAATTTCTAGTACTTCACCACAACGGTTCCAACATTCACATTGCAAATTGCATCAAGAAAATACTGATTAATAACTAAGACAATAATCGTATCAATAGACTCAGCTACTCCCCAGCTAAACATAACAAATAATAAAACTTTCGATAAGAATTGCAGCAGCAAAAACTAGTCTCTCATCAACACAACAGAGATGCAACTATCTGAAAAACTAAGAGCATAATAAAATCATACCCAACCCAATATAACAATGCACACATAAAAAGACTACCTCAATTTCAGGCTCGGCGTCTTCAACCGGGTCCTTCTCCTGGGTCTCGGTTCGGGCCTCCCCACTTTCTCCATCGGCAGCGAAGGTCATTAATTTACGAAGGGAGCGGCTGGGCAATTTGACACTCCTCCTCTTACAACCAGCGTGAAAAATCCGACACCTATTCACTGGAAATCTATTGGTTAAATAGGAGACGCGAGTGAAATTGTTAGGTGTGAGGGATGAAGCGCCGGCGGCTGTGGTGCATAGGTACGCCGCCGGTGTAGTGAAAGTAGGTGGCGTTTTCAACACAGTGGATGCCATTGGACGGAGAGAGAGAGAGGGGAGGAGGATAAAATGGTGAGGGGGAGATTGAATTTGAGGATTTTAGCGTAAAAACTGCTATTGGTCCTAAGCCTAGAACCTACCTAAAATGAAATTAATTAATTAATTTAATTAAATTGGGACATACGTGAGATAAGTGCAAGTTAAAGTATGTTATTACTCCCTCCAATCAATCAAAGGTAATAATTTTACCATTTTAGTCGTGAAATTCAAAAGTACCGTAATACTTTTTATGTTTACTTTTCACATTATTTAAGAAAAAAATTACAGTTTTTGACTAACTTTATTGACCTTGGAAGGTATTGTAATATTTTTAGATAATAAAAAAAGTTTAAAGTAATGATATGTATGTGAAAAATGAGTGACAAATTTGAAATTAAAGTAACTTTTATGGTTGTTAGATAAAGTGATGTTTCCTTTTTTGGGATGTGAAATATTTTGTAGGACAAACAAATGAGGAAAATATGAAATGTATTATGGGACCGAGAGAGTATTATATTCCATTTTTAATAAATAAGTACATCACATGACCTACCAATTCTCACTAATACAATTACACACTACACATATATAATAATAATATTTCTTAATCTACGCGTAAAAAGTAAACTATTACTTTTGCATTGGTCGAAAAGAGTATTATATATTTATACGGTAAGTAAAGTATATCCATTGGTATCTAAAATATATTTGTAATCAAACATATTATTATATTTTAAAATCATATTTTAATGCATTATTCATTATATTTTGAAAAAAAAATACTTCACTCTAATAATCAATAACATATCCTAACTATATAACAACTAGGAGTATACTTTAATGCACATATATATAAATTTTACTATGGACAAGTATAATACTTGTGGAAGTATTGATATCTTTTGGACTAATAGGAAAATATGGTTTTAAGTTAATTATAATAAATTATTGTTAAAGGTAAAATATACTAATTATTAAATAATGCTTTAATATATAATAATTATGTTTTAGTGAATCATACTACCATCCTACAATTATACCTTAATACACCATTTATTATACTTCAATAAAATATATTTTATGTATATAATAATGTAAGTAGATTTTAATAAAACAAAAATTGACATTGAATTTGTGAGGATTGTATGTAATCCTTGCTCCAATAGTATGTGACATCTCAGATATGGAGTTAGCTATCAGATGGAGGCAGCTGTAAACTTATCAGATCAGTTAGTTTTGAAATCGGTTACAAATCAGTTTTTCGGTTGTCTTACAACTGATCGAGTGGCTATCTTTTAAGCAGTTTCTTGATTACCAGTTGGGATAACTAATAGCAGTTTGATGGCTGCATCTCTTGCCTGCCACGTGGACTGTCAAATGGAGCTGGTTGCACTTATTTTGGTTCATTATATAAACAGATATCCAATTCACAACGCACCAATTTGAAGTTATTTTTCTGAGTGATATTTGAAAGCAAGTTGAGTGTGTATTTATTAGTGGTTTTCATAGCCTTATTGAGTTGTATTCGATCATTTGCTTTCAGTAAGTTCTTCACTTGCCTCATTCAATGTATATCATCAAAATCGAACCATTTAAACGATTGTGATCATTGTCTTTCATTCATTTCTTATTTACTCATTTTTTGTCATCAATTTTATTTGTTTTCTCATTTTGTTGTTTGTTTTGTCATCTAAATCATAACATATTTTTTTATATACCCCATTTAACATGTAATATAAAATTTCTTTTTACAAATTTTGTATTATGATAATGAAATGTTAATTATGTAATGCTGATTTATATAATTATTATGAGTTATTTTAAACTATACTACTAAAATTCATAAAATTATTTTAAATTATATTATGATTTCAAGACATAAATCATTGTTTATAGATGTTTAGATTATATCACTGCTTTCGCATCCGTCAATTTAGTATCATAAAACATTTGATACAAAAAGTGGTTATTTGTATCAAGTTTATTCGCTCTGATGCCAATTACACAAAACTAACATATTTACCATCAGAAAATATTTTAATGATACGATTTTATATGTAGTATCAATTCTTTGATGATACAATTTTATTTTAGTATCATATATTTTTCAATAAGTACATATTTAATTTTGAAATTCTCCTTTCGTAGCAAACTATTTTTGATGCTATTATTAGTATCAAAATTTTCGATGCTATTTCGCTATAGTTTTATAATTATTTTTTATATCAAATTATTACTGATGTTATCATTCGTATCCGAAGAAAATCGATGTCATCGAGTTATTTTTCTATTAGAATCAAAGGTTTACTGATATTTAAGATTTGATAAATTTTATTGAACACCACATGGTGCTTTTTGGCATCAATTGTTCCGGATGCTAGCTATAGTAGCAGAAGTTTATAGTTACTGTTATGTTGATTTCATTATTATCTGGGCTAACGGATACTACTGATTAAAAACTTTATTTAAAAGTTAATATTGCATACAGTGTAGATTAAGTGTTCTAAAATAACGATTAGGGCAAGCCTTCTCTTCCGGCGAAGAAATTAGGGCAAGCCTTCCTCTTCCGGCGAATCGTATGAATCGCGATTCTCTCTATCTTTGTTAAGGTCTTTCTTTCCTCCGTCTGTAATCAAGAGACAAATCTTGATTCTCTCTCCCAATTAGCTTCAGGGAGTGCATATGTTTTCCGGCGATTAGAAATCGCTAATCGCAAAGCTCTCTTCTCTATGATATCACTCACCGGAACACTTTTCTCACCGTGCTGCGTGCAGATTCTCTTATTGCTCTTCTTCCCGGCCAAAATTCGCCGTCAAATCACAACGGTTTTGCCGCGGCTTCAGGTCCATTGCATGAGAAGAAGCGTCGAATCCTTTTGCTACTCCAAAATTCATCGCAATTGGCGTTGCCTCTTGAGCTATGCCGCGCTGATAGACTATCTTCACCATTGACTGCGACACCATTTAGTTGTTACACCAACTATTGGTTGCAACTGTATTGCTACTAGATCTGCACCGCATCCACCGATATCGCCGGCTGCCGCAATATTGTATGAAGCTCTGTTCTTATGCCAATTCTTTGATCTACAATGGTGTGAACTGCAACAAAAGAAAGAGGTTTATTCATCCTATGCCTCTCTTTATTCTGTATTTTTTTGTATAATTTTCTAGGTGAGAATACCCATGAGCATCATCACTCATACCCCACCACTGTGAGAATATCCTGTGTTATACAAATCTCTTTGCAATGAATATTTCTTAACTTGATGCAATGATTAGTGTTCTTATTATAGGATTTAGTCTTTTCTCTTTTTCTTCTCTATGATGTTAGTCTATTGAAAAAATTGATCAAGTGTAGTTAAAGTTAATTAGGTTGCTTTCCAGATTCTAAATTTTACTTGAGTTAGACAGCTTAAGTACCTACTTTCCTCAAAGTTGTTCTTTGCTTTATGTTGCTGTATGATAGAAATAGACATGATCAACCATATTTCTTCCATGCTCACCTTTGCTTTATTTGACATGTGTTTTGAGTTTTATACACAGATGCTTGCAAACATTGCTAGCTGTTATAATGTGCACAGTACAGAAATGAAGAGATTCCCTAGAGTGCCACATTTCATAATCTGGTTTCTTGTCTTGTACAGAGTAGGAAAAAGATGATGCGAGTTGAATGTATCGGAGGATCATGATATAGAGAAAGGATATTTCATTGAAGATAGTTATCAAGTAGATAGAAACGATTCCCTGTAGAGTTTATTCACAATAACAGACGGTTTGATACTATACTGTTGCTCATTACACTCTTAAAATTTCACCTTGCATTTGTAGGTGAATAACTAACCTACTAGTCTATCTATCAAAAGTGTTTGATATTAAAGTATAATTAATTAGTATCATGCACTTTTGATGCAAAGATTTGATAATGTAGGTGGATCTGATACTAAAGGCAATTTTGTTGGTATCTTATCATTTTGGATATTATAGTCTATATCTTTTTTTGGATATTATAGTCTATATCTTTAGTAACATATAATGTTTTTTGGATAGTATGTGTTTAGCAATGCCCGTGTAAGTATCAAAACAATATCAGGGGAAATTTTTCATACTAAAGCTTATTAATATCAGTTATACGATTTTTAGTATCACTTATATTTGGATACTAAAACTCCTTTTTTTTAGTGGTGTATATGGCCCATGTACAAGTGTTTTACCTTGTAAAAGAAAATATATTTGTTGGATAAAATATTTTAATAAATATTAAGAAAACTTTAATACTATTTTTACCTTCTCGTAATATTGCACAATTTTTGATGATACATATTTAGTGAGGTTTGAGCAAAATGAAAATTAATTGAGTATTTTATAGAGTAATGCATCAAAATGACAGAGGAATTTAATTATGTTAATTCATCATAGGTAATACTAGTACTTAATAATTAATTACTTAACTCAATATTAATCGATAAAATCATTTGAGATTTAAAATTATGAATATCCCCGTACAGTTGTACATCGCAAGTTCCCAACATTGATCGTGTTCTTTGGGTGTAGAAATTATATTTTAAAGATTAAGGGGCGGTACAAACAATAATCCAAAACTTCAAGGACTGTTCCGTAATTTAAACCGAATAAATCAACAATAGATTTGGGAGTAGAAAAATCTACTACTGCCACGACAATAATCGCCCCTCCAATCCAGTCGAGAACCTCTTCAAACGAAAAACAAGAGCGGGGTCTCTTCTGGCAATAGTGTTTCCAAACGGCAATAATCATACCACCATCATCACTAACCAAAAATTGAAATCGAACAGGAGAGAGGAGAGAGAGAGTGTGTGTGAGAGAGAGAGAGAGACAGAAATCCCGATTCAAAGTTCGGTTTCTCTGTCTGATAAGAAAAGGAAACCCTCAAAACCCCACTAGCTTTCGCTAAATTTCAGTACTTGAGGCTTAATTATTTGTTCCTTTCCTTTTCCAGCATACTTGCTGTGTTTAGTTTCGTGTTCTTGATTTGGGATTGAGTATTTTTCCAGAAATGAGTAGCAAAAGACAAGAAGAGAGAAACGAGAAGATTATCAGGGGTCTTATGAAGCTTCCTCCCAACCGCCGATGCATTAACTGCAACAGCTTGGTAATATACTTGTTCCTTTTCAAATTCCAACTCCCACCCCTAAAGTTCTGTTTGTTTTCTAGAAATTTAGTGTAAATCTCCCATAAGGAGATCATTCAAAGAATTTGTTGTTAATGTAGATAATTGAAAAGAACAGTGTTTTCTGTACTGATTACGAAGTATGTTGCAAGCAGTTTATGGTTTTGAGTTTTGAATCTCAAGTTCTGCTGACTAGTTTCAGAAAAAAAGAAAAAAAAAACAATTTGCCTTTATGATTTTGAATAATCTTTTTTTGGTTCAAATATTTGTGTGGCAGAGAATGTTGTCATATTTTTTATATATTGACCACATCTCTGGATGCAGGGTCCTCAATATGTGTGTACAAGCTTTTGGACATTTATTTGTACTACTTGCAGTGGAATACAGTAAGTTCAATCTTCTTGGTTTTGTTCTGAGAAACCTTTTATTCACTATGTTAAGTAAATTATCATTCATGTTCGATGATGCTTGGATGATTCTTTTAGAGGACGATCATAAAGGACCTCTTACCATTAAATTTATAGATAATGTTGAGGGGGCACATCTGACGGTTTCTGTTAGCTGTTAGACACATGCATATTCTAGTTTTGGAGCTCCTCATAACAATGTACTCCGTTAGTGAATGAACGAAAATGACTCGTTAATTGATAAAAGGGTTTAGAGATATTCATTTTCTAGTCATGATATTCTGTCACCTGTATTATTGATTTTATGGTGAGGGCCTTGAAAAGATTAACAGTGTTAACTTCTGAGTTCTTCCACTCAAACTCAAAGAGTTGTCAATTTTTAAATGGGGCATAAATTAATTGCCTTTTTGAAGAGACAAACTATGCCACTGTCAGTAATTGGATTTTACGGCTTAAAGTAGTTTAGGTGAATGATGAGCGTGACAACCTGCTACTTGGTATTTGATTCTTCTAAGACCTGTAATTTTCATATTCTATGAAATTAGTCAAAGTTACAAAGCTATGCTTATCTGCGTTTTAATAATTTCTGCTGAAACTTGGTCTTTAGTTCTTTACTTTTTGATGTTCAATATTCCTCTGTTAAGTTCTTTCATTAGTTGATAATAAATTCTCTGTAGTGTTGGAACTGCATTTTCAGATATCTCGTATGATTTGTTTCTGTTTTGTTTGTGTTGCAGTCGTGAGTTTACACATCGTGTTAAGTCAGTTTCCATGGCTAAGTTTACTTTTCAAGAAGTTGATGCTCTTCAAAAAGGTGGTAATCAGGTATGATATCCGTGGTTACTCGTTGGCCATTGACAATGATTTTTCCATGATTAAGTTACTTATGAGACAATGGTCTTGCAGCGTGCAAGAGAGTTGTTTCTGAATGCCTGGGATCCACAAAGGAACAGACTTCCAACTAATAGGTTGATATTATATATCTGGTGAAATATAATTAATGCTTGTTTAAATATTAAATTTTACTCAAGTGTCTGACCTGCAGCAATGTTGATAAAGTTCGTGAGTTCATAAAGAATGTGTACGTGGATAAAAAGTATACCTCTGAGAAGTCATCTGATCGGCCTCCAAGAGATCCACAGGTTATACTTCCGGATTTGGACAATTTTGAACTTATGAATATGACAATGGGTTACTAGTTTTAACTGGTCAATAAAAGACTTGACAAAATAAAAACATAATTAATGTGTTAAATAGATGTTGAATATGGATTAATATTATTATCTTATTTTGACAGAGCTTAAGAAGCCCTGAAGATGAAACTAGGCGAGCAAGCTCATATCATTCTTACTCTCAAAGTCCACCATATGATTTTCAATATGAAGAACGAAGATATGGGAAACAAGCTCCTGCACTCACCAGAAAACCTGGTTCTGATCGAGGCCTTTATGAGGGGAAGTTCTCTAGTTTCTTGAGTCCCACTCGTTTAAGTGATCAAGCAAATGATGACAGGTTTTCAAATGAGAGATCTCAATCCAGAGCATCCAATTTTTCTGTTTATGGTGGAGGTGATATTTTATCACCTAGTTCTCAGAGAGACGCTGGCAGCCCCTTTAGTGAAACTTCTCGAGATATTTCAAGGGAAGTTCCACATATTTCAGATGCAAATAGCGGAGTTAATGGAGGACAAAAATTGCATCCACAGGTCACTGTTCTCTTATCGCATGTGTATATCTTGAGAAAGAATAAGTTCTTTTGGACATTTTTGTGCTTTTATTTTTATGGTCACTATACACTTGAAAGATCAGTGTCATTTATGTCCTTGTAGATTTGCAACTGACTCTCTACTGTGTTCTTTTATACAGAGAACCGCATCTTCAGGAAGCTTTGGATCATTTGACAGTAGCTCTGTGTCTCTTAAGTCAGTCAGTTCTCTGAGCTTTCCTGAAGCTGGTTCTGAGCCTGAACAACCTCAAAGTTCCCATATGGAATCTTCATCTATCCCTTCTCTACCGCGCTCTTCAGTATCCGGGACCTTTGACACCTTGGACCTCTTCAGCACACATGTGGCGCCACAAGATGTCACCTCTATGCCTTCAACTGGTGGTAATTTTCATTTTCTGCAGTCATCTTTGGTTTAATCTGTCTGTGTGGTTCAAATAATCTCCTATTTCTTCAGGTCCTGCATTCACTGAGAAACAACAATCACACATCCCACAATCTTCACCACTAGACTTATTTGCAGAACTGCCTCAGCAACAACCTGCTGCATCTTTCGATGGACAGGCCTCCAATGCGATGATGCCAAATGATGTAGGATGGGCAACATTTGATGTGCCTCAGAATGTGGCTCCTGTGTTTGCTAAAACTACCGCTCCTGCTGTGGCGCCATCATCTGATGGAAATGTATTTGGAAACTTCAACCCATTTACCATTGATCAGAGTACTCCATATCAAGATCCTGTAGGTCATGAACCTTCCGCATCTACAAACACTTTTGCGATTGAAAACCTTCAAAGCGTGAAACCCATCACAAATGACACTAATGTAAGTCAACCTAGTAGCACTTGCAGTAGGTGTAGAGAATTTTGCCTTTTCTGGATAATTGTAGGATAATTAAGTCAAATATTGGAACCATTTCGGTGTTCAGGATGATTGATAACTTGGAACTGTAATTCGTATTTAAATATCTTGCAGTTCTGGGATGCATTTGAGGATGTTTCTCCAAAACAGCCCCTACAAAATGTGCTAAAACCTGATGAAAATGTGGCTTTGCACTCTGTTTCTGAAGCTGAAAATTTTGTTGGCTTTGGTGCATTTGAGGTTGCTACATACCTTGTAAATCCAAGCATTGTTTCTCTTATTAGCATTTAGCAGCTGACTTCCTTCTTTTCAGGCTTTGGGTAATGATGGCAATTTGAGAAATGCAGATGTGAGTGAACACCCGTCATCTAATTTATCATCAGATTTTAGTGCGACATTGAATGATTTCTCCATTGTTTCAGCAGTGGTACATTCTTGAGCCTATCTCATAGCCACCCTTTGTTTTGATTGTTTTCTTAAGTATTTGATGGTTAGTTTCTCACTGTTCTAGGATGGTGTTCATTCATTTGCGATTGAACGTAAGCCTGGTAATCCATTTGATCTGGCCTATGATTCTGAAGTGGAGCCAACAAATATGGTATGAGTTATTTCAGTTTGCAATAGTGACAATTTTGTTATCCTATTTATAGAAAAATGGCTATAAATGACACGTTGGTTCATGTTTAGTCTCAGTTCTGGAACATGAGTTCTTTGCAAGCTGCTTTGCCAAACACCCAGACGTCGGCTTCGTATGTTGCAGTAAATGAACCATGGTTTCCCCAAAATTCTGTTCCATCCTATGTCCCTGGTGGAGTTCCGTTTGATCCATCTAGTGGTATTTATTTTATTCAGCTACCCTCTGGTTTGAGTTCATTCTTCGATTCCAACCATCCATCACTTAAACCTTTTCTTCTACAGGCTCCTTGGGACTTATAGCAGGCCAAGTACCAAGCACCCCAATACCGTAAGTCCTTTTCGTCTTCCAATTTACATTTGCTGATGATATATTCCATATCTTTCACTTCTTAGAGTGCGCCATTTAACTGCTTTTACTAAAATGTTGCCATTCCTTCAGAAATATCCACTCTCAAGGCCCTGTTGCATCTGTTGGTGGAAATCCTTTTGCATAACTCGATTCCATTCATCTATATATATAAATTGTCGGATACCCATTTTGCCATTTTCCTCTTCAATGATGGAGAAACTGTATTTTTCAACGGTCTCCCACTCTGGTATGGCTTTCTTTGTTAATCAAGACACCGCCTTTCAATGTTGCCCGCCCTCGATTCTATGTTTAGCAGTTCACGAGGGCCTCAAATTTGCCAAGTGGTGTAGTTGTGGCTGCTGCTTAGATGTATCAAAATTGCATTACTATTTATCTGTGTACAAATTTCATTCAACCTCTGGTTTGCTGTTGGGATCTGCAAACTCCAGCTGATGGCGTCTGCAAGTCGTCTCGTGGTGTTTGTATGTGCTGTTACTGCACGTGATTTTCGTTTTTGAGACGGAGATCGGAAGAACATGGGTGGCGCCGCCACCCTCTTTGGCCAGGCTTTCAAGTGCATGGATCTCCGGTGACTGTTATTGTACTTTTTTTTCTTCTTTAAATTAAAAAAAATATATTTATGAGGAACTAATCTATTTATGTATGTGAATGTTACTCTGAATTGTCATTTGTGACTGAAGTTTTTTCTCATATTTATATTACCTAATAATGAATTGATGTATGTCGTGTGTCGAGTTATAGGAGAAGTATGAACCGATAATAGTTTTATATAGCCCTAATTGATTAAAAAAAAATCTAGATTGGATAGTTTATTATTTTTCAGTTTTGGATTGAAAATATTCTTCTAATTAGCTTATTTTATAGTACTATATTATTAGAAGAAAAAATATATATAGGTAATGCATTTTTTATTTTTTTTGAAATATCATTTATTTATTTAATTTCAATAAGGGAAATTATAAAGAAACGAGAAAGGAATTTCCCAATTTAGCCTCTGATTTTTCAGCAGTTGAATTGGTAGTTCAACTCTTTTCTTCTGTGTGCGAATTCAATTCTTCATCTACAATGGCGATCGCTCCAAAACCCCAACATTACATACACCTCCATTAGAGTTACTCAACCCCCCCACCCTACCCACCCCCTAACCTGAAGCCCTCTCCGATCCCACCGCCGCTGCCACCGGTGTCGATCGCGGTGTCCTGAAATGGAGAGCGGAAGCATCCTGGAGATAATCGGCCATGAAATCGTAGGCGTAATGGCACCCGTCTCCATCTGCATGCTTCTCGTCGTCCTCCTCGTCTATTCTGTCTACAACCCGTCCTCCTCGTCTGCCGCCATCACCATCCGCACCGCCGCCAATTTGGTCTACCTCGAATCCCCAACCGATTCCACTACGCAGAAACTCGAAGGAGCAATTCTGAATGCTCTCGTTTTCGTCGTCATTATCACGCTCGTCACGTTTCTCCTAGTCCTCCTCTACTACTACCGCTTCAACAATTTTCTCATCTACTACACTCGCTTCTCCGTTTTCATGATCTTATCCGCTATGGGCAGCTCGATATTGATCTCCATCATCCAGAGATTTAACATACCCATTGACGCCATTACATTCTACATCTTACTGTTCAATTTTACTATATTGGGAACGATGTCCGTGTTCTCAAATGGGATTCCTATAATTTTGAAGCAGAGCACCATGGTGGCTTTGGGGATTATTGTGGCTGCGTGGTTTTCTCGGTTGCCGGAGTGGACCACGTGGGTTGTGTTGGTGGCGTTGGCAATGTACGATTTAGCTGCCGTTCTGGCTCCTGGTGGACCCCTGAAGATGCTGGTGGAGCTGGCGTCGAGTAGGGACGAGGAATTACCTGCACTGGTTTATGAATCGAGACCTAATGTGGGGAGGAATGGGGAGGCTAGAGAATCAAATTTGGGGATTTTGGTTGCAGCAGGTATTGGGATGAGTAGTGACAGTGGTAACATAAATGGCTCTGTAGAATTACAAGATTTGTTAAGAAATGGTGATAGGAACAATGGGATTGAGGTTCAAGAAAGGGAGCATTTGGTGCTTTCGGTTGTTGATCATGGGAGGATTGATGGGGGTGAGATTGAAGAGGTGAGAGAGGATGCAGGGGAGACATCACCATTGATGGGAGGTGATGTTAACAATGTTGTTGATTCTGGTTATGTAGGCAATAATAGTAGGGATGGAAACAGGCCTAGAGAGGGGGTTGTGATGGAGATGGAAGAGATGAATCCGAGGGGGATAAAGCTCGGTATGGGGGATTTTATCTTCTATAGTGTGCTTGTGGGAAGGGCGGCAATGTACGATTTGATGACCGTTTATGCTTGTTATCTTGCTATAATATCAGGACTCGGATGTACTCTTATATTGCTGGCTGTGTGTCGTCATGCATTGCCAGCACTTCCCATTTCAATCACTTTGGGGGTCATATTTTACTTCTTGACAAGATTACTGATGGAGCCATTTCTGGTTGGGGCTTCCACTAATTTGATGATGTTCTAACAGTCTCTTGCATTTAGTAGATGAAAGGATTTTGCTGTTTATATGCATTGGTCGGACGTCGGTGGCCCCATTTAGCACAGGGATGACAAATTCTCGCAATACAGGTTTCATTTGTTCATTGACTTTATAAATTTTGTTGATAGCTTTGAAGATATATGTCATGAACATGTAATCAAATGATAGATTCTCTCTCCAGCTTAGCTTTGTTTTTCTGGTTTTAACATTGTGATGCACTCTATTTGGGTGAATTGGGAATGATATTATGAATGAGAATTAGGTTCAGTTGTCTATGGCATTAGCAAGAATCTAATGTGAAAACAATAGCATCTGTTTAAGCACAGTGGTGAGATACTACCTTAAACACATAATTAAACCTGCATAGTGGGGAGGAGCAACACTAGGTTCATACCTGATTGAAGCCATACCCTGTGTAAATCTGTTTGTGAAGATAAAGAAAGTTACTGTGCTGTTCTTTTCTTTTTTTTTTGTGCTTTGGGGGCTTTTCATAATCTGTGAAAGGATGGTAGATCACATCCACATTGACAATAATAAAGTCATATTCAGTGAGTTCCTACTGCCCTCGAAGACCAGTTTCATAGTCGAATTCTGCTCTTGATCGGTTGAAATTTGAGATGCATTAGTCTAAGGTTGTCCACTGTTTGGAACAAGTTGTTCCTTGTTTGTTACTTGAACAGAAACGGACTAGAGAATACTGAAAATGTGTATATTTTCTTGCCATTTCTGGGATCCATTAGTTTCAAACATTCATGATAAGTAGGTTTATGCTGTTGATTTTGAGTGGACTTGTGCTGATAATTCAACAGCAAAGTAACTCATTCATCTCTATAGCTTTCAGAGCACAAACTATTGAAATAATGAGATCCAAAAAGAAAATTTTATTAACATGCACAGCATTGCAGTTAAATTCTTGTAAGCAACTGACATTATACAACAAAAAAGCAGTAATGCTTATCCTACATTATGAATCATTAAACCCTAAAACCTCATTTCTTAAAATTTTACAGAATGCATTCTTCATGGAGTGATGCACCATTTATTGTGATGTATCTCCACCATCCTCGATTGTTGTCTCCCTTGAATTTTCCGTGTCTTTTGACTCTTGTGTATTCTTGGAAACTATTTGTCCCACCTTAACATATTTCTCCATGAACTTGTACTCCCAATCCTGTAAAACCTCCAGCTCAGATGCACTCAGACCTTCAATATTTCCAGTAAGGTCTTTGGATTCAAATGACATGAGAGCTAGGGCTCTGCTTGCATCCCTACCCGCAAACAGTGCATACGGTCCACCCGGTCCGTAGAACATCCTGCCAAAAAAAAATTAGATTATGCTACCATTCATTGTGAGATTCAAAGTGGAGAACCTTGCCACCAACAAATGGATACTTTGAGGATTAAACAATAAATTTTACAACACTTCATAATCCAAATGTATAAAAATTCAACCAAGGAAAATTATCAAGTTTTGCAGAGCTCAACAAAACAACAGTTAAGACAAGATAATCTTTCCAAGTTTTAGTTGAAGTAGAATCTATGATCCAGCTCTTCATACTTTATACTTGAAGCATGAAATCTAACTTTAGTAAGCCATTGATTTCCCTGGATATTGACTACTCCCAAGTCCCAACCATAATATAAGAAGCGCAACATCTACCTATCCAGAACAGAGTGCTATATGGTAGCTGAGAAATTATTAGTTAGAAACAAAGATAATTTAAGTCGAGTAGGATGAAAAGTATGGTTGGCGAGGAGGTTAGAAATTAGAAAACACCATCGTGATGATATCTTCCTAGCAAATGAGTAATTAATCTTAACCTGGAGATCAATTGATGAAGCTTGTTTATTACCTGGAGCGAGAGACGTCATAGATCTGTCCTTTAATGGCCATGAGCAAGGGCTTATCGGGATCGGAGCCGTCGTATGCTCTGAGGTCTTCCTCCGTTACGTCGCCCATCTGAACCGGCTCTCGGAGGACGAATTCATTGGCTCGTTTGACGGCGGCGTAATCATCGGCGGCGACGAACATGCCGCTCACCACCTTGTAAGTAACATACATGAGCGCGGCGATGGTGAAAAAAGAAGCCGGGTAGAGCCCCGTGTAGTGGTTGATCGACTCCGTCAATGTCTCCCACACCGCCATGGATGATCTTTCTCCGCTGTTGGTCAGGTCAGTCAAGGAGTGCGTGATGTGGTGGGGTATTCAATGAGGAGTGCTCAGTTTTCAAAGGGCAAATTAGTCAATTCATTGGTGGTTGGTGGAGTCTGCTGTTTGGCATCTAGAATTTGGGAAAATTGAAAGTTTGAAACATTATTATTACTCCTATTATTTTAGTAATTACTACTCCATCCGTCCTGCGTAAGAAGGTCATTTGTTTTTTTTCACGTAGATTAAGGAATATTATTATTTAATGTGTAGTGGATAGTTGTATTAGTGAGAGTGTGAGTTACATATTTTAATTGTATTAGAAGGGTGTGTGGATCTCATATGTGTAAAAAAAGGAAGAGGACTTTTTGGGTGAGACGATCAAAATGGAAAAATGACTCTCTTAACCTGGGACGGAGGGAGCATTTGTATCTTCCATCCCAGAAATGGCCATGAATCATGATTTGATTCATGCCGCTCTTCAATTTTTTTATTTTTTTTTATTTCAATAAGATTACAACTACTGTAGGATCAAAGTTATGGAGTATCTAAAATCACTTAATAGTTGAACTTAGAGATTAAAAGGATTGAGACGAAACACTATTATTTTGTATAAAAAGTGTCACAAAAAGAGCAAGAGAAACCAAAATCAAGACTAACTATTTTCACTAAAGTTTTCTTCACTACTCAAAACTTCATTCAGTGCAATCACTTCAGCTTATCACAACAGTAGCATCCTCCATTTTGTTGTCGCGAACGAGCTTTTTCTCCGCCTTGTTTCTGCAGTCGAGCCCCAATCGTGCTTCCATCTCATCGACAACTTCCAAATCCGACCCTACTCCATAATTGGAGGACGAGTCAGCTTCATCAGAGACGACGGAGCTGACTTCTGATACCAAGAAATCCGACTCGAAGGTAACACTAATTTGATCAGATGGCGACGAGTTCTTGTTTCTCTTCTCTTCATCCTTCATGCGTTTAGCATAAGCTTCAAAATCGTAACTCTCCATGTTTTTCCCTCCAAAGCAGCGTTCCAGCTTCTCCATGTCGAATAGAGCTTCCATTATCTTCGTACTCTGAGGCTGATCCGAGTACACAAACCTCACTTTCTTGTACGTCTTAGGTTCAAGAAAAGGCTTCACCAACTGCAGTGTAACGAATTTGGACATAAATCTTGACCTTTTCTCTACATATGATCTTGTCCCAATACACATACAAGATCAGAAGAAGACATACCAACCAGAAGGACTCGAAGAGTTTGGGGGGATTGTAGAGAATCGCAATGCCAAGCCTCTCCGGGTAGTGATCCTGCAATACACAAGCTGTTTCCCGGACCAGCTTCATCGATATACTGCCCATGTTCCACCTTCGAAAATCGATCAGCCACACCATCTGCTCCTGTCCTTGACGCAGGTCTGAAATGGCAGTCTCCATGCAATATACCAAACACTTTATTTGATCTTCTATGGGGTTTGGATTCTAACACATAAGCAACAACAACAGTTACACCAATAGGGCAACAGGGATCAATGCTGATCAATGATCACGAAGTAAACCTTAATGGGACTAATGTATCTGTCTACCTGCATTCCTGGTCTGATGATGAGTACGGTTCTTCCAAATTTGTCGACATAGCTAGCTCTGTAGAGTTTCCCTGTCTTAGATTCATGAGCAATATCGTCCTAAATCAGCCGAAAGAAATGAATAAGCAAACGATTCTGATGAAAACGTGAATTCGTTGTTGAGAATAGTATTGTTAATATGTTACTCACCCCACCCCTCCAAGACACACTTGTATCCATGATGAGTGGTAAGAAATGCAAGAACGGTGAAGTAGGCTTACCCATTGAATCGACTCTGGTTTGTTCTTGAGACGCCACTTAAGCGTCTCTTTCATCATTTTGGCAGCTCTCTTTGTGTTATAATTTCTTGCTCTGAGATATCTGAGTAGTGATGTGTACGAACACTGGCATGGAAACTTGGCTGCAGCGGGGCCGATCAACTTCCTCGTCTCGTTGATCTGTTCAAAAGAGTCTATCATACGACAAGAATATTGATTCATCACATTCAAGATGGGAATAGATCTCAGGATGGTATGAACTTCTCTGGTGTAATAATTGCTTGTGGTTTCTTGAATGACATTTCTCTTCCCTTCTTGTAAAGATATCATATATGTGTTATCTAAAAATAACAAGCAACACACTGATCATGATGTAAGAGATGAATGACATTAATCACTTCAAGAATATGTCTATACTGCAAATGATCAATTTCAATAATGTAGATCAATTCATCTCTTATCACTATATACAGCTTTCACAAAAAACCACAGCATGAATGCATGATTAATTCATGATTATGATTGGCCCATTTTGTAATGGATCTCAAATATGTAAGCAGTGAACTCATTCAGACAAAACATGATCAACTGTGTGTGAGTTTGCATCACAATCTACATGTAATGAATACAAATACATGCAAACAATCATGCTTAGGACACCTTTGGATTTAAGGGTGACTGAAATTGAGATAAAATTAGAATATTAATTGTGATAAAGAATTTGAGAGAGAGAGAGAGAGAGAGAGAGGGGGAGGGTACCAATGAAAGTTGTGATTTTAGGAGAGAGAGAGAGGGAGAGAAGAATGGAAGATGAAGAAGAGAAGTGATGATAGATGGGGAAGTTGTCTTCATTGAAACAGTTAAGCTGGAGCAGCGCTTAGGCTGACATCTGGCACTTCTGTTGCTTCCTCTTCCACACAATTAACTCATTTGATTACACTTCTACAATACTCCATGTTATTAAGGGGAAATTAAAACATTATTTTTTTTAAGTAAAATCATTTTGATAAAATATTAGAGATAATCCGAAATGATTCATTATAATGGGTTACATAATAACTTTATTTTTGGTGATTTGAATGAATGTACAAACTGTTTGCAAGTGGAATCAATTTAAGCCATGCTAATTTATGTACTGATCATATGCTCCATTTAATTTGTTCAATTCCAAAATATTTTGTTTATTTATATATTTTTAGTAAAAGCCAACGTACATCCAAGTTTCAATAAATATATAACTTTGAAATGAGACAATTATTATTATTTTTTAATGTGATGATATATATTGCTTCTAGTTTAATCCATCAAATATAAAGTTTCAAAATGCACATTTGAATTTTGAATTTTCATTTAATACACATATAAACCTTGTTATACATAATTTCTTTACAATCGCACTTTTTTTTTTTTTACTTTCTTTATTCCTTCACATTTATTCTCTTACATTAATTAATATTTTTTACAATATTACTACACATAATATTACTACAAGTTTCTTACACAGATTATTATTATTCTTGGTTTTAAACTACATGTAAACGCAAAACAAACATGACCTTGTTTGTTATGAAGCACATGAGTAATATAGGATGGCTAAGATTTATTCACAGATTAATGGTTTAGATTAATTTTATTTGTACACGTGTCAAATCCAACCTCTTTAAAAAAACTCAAATTTCCTATCTGAGTTTATTTATATTTGTATATTTTATTTAGAGGGAAAATACTTTTCGTACACAAATTGGCTAATAATGGACATTTTCACTTTCATCTTCATCAAGTATTAAAAGCACAAATAATTTTGCTAAATAATGAAATAGTAGTAATGCAACCTTTCGGTTACCAACTGTAGTCAATCAATTTTTTTTAAGAGTGAGGGTTGCGTGCACTCTAGTCACACCGTCCACCTTTAAAATTTAGTATTATGGGTAAGGATACATTGTTTTGTTCTATAGGGTATACACTTTAATTAGTAAGGGCACACCATTTTGTTCTAAATGGTATACACTTTTTATTAATATTTTTTATTTTTCTTCAGAAAATAAAGACACATCTTTATACTAAAGAGTATACAATTTAACACAAAATTCTAAAGGTGCACGTAGTGTACCCGTGCGCCCGAATGCACACAAGTTTTTGCCTTTTTTTTTAATGGCATATAGACATTACATACCCATCAAATTTAATTAATTAATGAAAGGGAATAACTATTTAATCCCCAAAATTACTAATCATATCTCAAAATAATTTAAATTTAATACTCATTTTCTAATTATTATAACAAAAATACCCTCTAAATTACTAAACATACCCCTTCCAAACAATAATGAATAAACCAACGCCATCTCTTTCTCTTGCATAACCATTGAAATTCTCATCCTCCCGTTTCCTCTGCTATGTTTCTAATTGGAAATTTTTTATCGTAAATCCCTTAGCAAAATTGAGTCTCTCTGCCACAACATGGATATTCACAAGGCTATCGTCCATGAGACACCACACCACATACGAAGAGTTCGACAAGAAACGATGAACATTGTTATTTTACTGTAATCATAATTAAAGTGGGGGTATGTTTAGTAATTTTTAGGTATATTTAGTAAAGTATTTATGAAATCATACTTAATTAAAATATTTTAATTTAAATTAATTTTAGGGTATATTTAATAAATTTGAGGTGTAAATAACTGACCCCTCAATAAAAACTCCATTTGTTAAGTATCTAGAAAATAATAGTATTTAAAATAATTTCTCTTTGAAGTTTGAACATTAATCATTTATCGCAGTATACTACTAGTTCAGCAAGAAATCGTGATCTTCCACCTCCTATATTAAATAATTGATGCCAAAACAATAACTTGACCTAAAAACAGTGAATCTATATAAATCCAAAGAAAAAATAATTAAATTTCAATTTAAATATCCTTAATTATTATGTTTCGTATTGTTTTGTAGTAATATTATTCAATAGTCGTTTGAAATTTGAAATTAATAATGATGTAAATTTATGAGAAAATAATAAACTGTTTAGTATATTTGGTTAGATCTTGTCTATCTCCCCGAAATCAAGATCAGATCATGTAGTGCATGAATTTAAAATTTATAACCCATAAGAAAAATAAATAAATAAAATAATATTCCCCGCCCATTGAAAAGTCTCAATTTTACTATATTGGATGTCATATTTAAGAGTTTTCATTTTCCACATTTAATAAAAGGATACCACATACTACACACCACTCACTATTAATACAGCTACTGACTACACATGAATTAATAACACTTCTTAATCTATGGGCATCTTTGGATAGATGAGGGAATATATGGTTTTTTTTTAAAAAAATAAAGAAAAAGTTTTTTGTAAGACGTTCGTGTGAGACAGAATGTGATAAATATTAAAATATTATTGTTTTATTGGTAAAATATATACAGTTAAAACAATTTTTTCTAATAAATAATGCTAAAATATTAAAGTACAATTCATTACAAACATATTGTAATTATGGATTAGTATAATTTAATAATTGGTGACTCGCCTCGTATTACATAAGGTCGCCTTGAAAGTGTTAGACTACCCCCATTGATGACCCAAGTAATGGGTCGTCTAAGACAAAATAAAATTAAATAAAAAAATGAAAAATGAAAAGAAATAAGGCAACCGGTTGCAAAATAATTCGCTGAGCAACCCAAACCTCAACCCCATTCAACCCATGCTTTGACCTCACAATGTGACATTTGTCACATTGTGATTGGTTACTATTAATTTATTTTATATATAATTTAGATTTTAAATAAATGATATTTAAATTATTATTTTCTAAAAATAAAAATAATCAAAATTCATAATTTTATTTTCTCTACAAATAGAATGTAATATTGACATATTTTAGATCACAATAAAAAAATCTATTTCTTTTCTCAATCTTAAAATTATATACTTATTCTTCTCTTTTTCATTTTATTTTTACTTTAAATTTATCTTAAATATAATTATTATTAAAAATCTCAAAATAATAAAATATAATAATAATAATAATTATATATATATATATATATATATATATATATATATATATATATATATATATATATATATATATATATATAGAAGAGAGAGAAATAAATATTTTATTAAAAATATAGGTTGAGTTGGGTGGTTGATGGAGTATAAAAAAGTTGAAATTGGGTTGGATTGTAGGTTGTATATGTGGATGAGAGAGAAATGCATATTATATTATTGGGTTGGGTTGTTGTGGGTTATGAACGGGGATAGTCTTACTAATAAAACGAACATTAAATTAATAGAGAAATGAGTATGGTCCTTGTGTTGTCCTACCAACGATGAGAGAGAAAAGAAGTCAGAGAAAAGGGCTTAATCCAAGAAAGTAATGATGATCATCATTCCTAACCAGCAATTAAAGAATAATTATCAAACAAGAAAGTAATGATGATCATCATTCCTAACCAGCAATTAAAGAATAATTATCAAACTAATCTATTACAGTAGGCTCGCCCTCACACTGTTCAGATGAACCCTCACACAACAGCTGAGCTGTGTCATGATATTCATTATTCAATCAATTCTACTGTACTAAGTTCCATGAACCAGATAGATCGCCACTATGTGATCACTTTTATTTCGAAAATAAAAAAATAAAGAAATAAAAAAATGATCTCTTTCAAGGTTTTCAAATTCTATATTAAGAGAAGCCAGCCATTTGAACAAATCAATGGAAAAAGTAGACAGAGAGAAAGATTGTAGATTTTCCTTTTTCACATTCTACTTTTTTTCTGCTTGTGGGTGCCCCCCACCCCAACCCAACTCCTTACAAACTCTTTTTCGTGAGTGATTTGATTCCTCTGGTACATATGGGCAGAATACTGGATCATTAGATGTTGCTGAGGCAAGAAAAGAAAGGGAGTGAGTGTAAAGCAAAGAAACTAAAACTATACTTTTTGGTGTTCTCTTTTTCCCTGATTAATTGGTTGCTGTTTCTAGCTGGTATGGTTGGTTAATTAAACTAGTCTAAATCTTTCTCTAATTTCTTTCATTATAACTCTTACTCAAATTATATGTCTCCCAAAGTTTTTGGGATTTTCAGGTGCTGTTTGATTCTTTGAATTCTTTAAGGTAAGTTCTTGCCTGATTTGTTTAGTAATATGTGTTTATGTGATTATAATGATGGGAATTACTGGGGATTTTGGCAGATTTGACTGGAACTAGTTTTACCTTTTGGGAGTGGAATTAGAAGAAATGGGTGTTGAATTGTTGGAGATTGGAGTTAAAGTCAAGAAGGGTGTGATCTTCACAATCAGGGGATGTTATAGATCAGTTTTGAATCATCCATTTCTTGTGGGTGTTCTATGTTTCTTGATTTTTCTGTACAGATTGTCTCCCTTTGTTTTTCAATTATTGGTTTCTGCATCTCCTATTCTTGTATGCACTGCTGTTTTGCTTGGAACCATTTTAAGTTTTGGGCAACCAAACCTACCTGAAATTGAAGTAGAAGAGAAAACAACCGTTGAGGCTGTTTCTATTAGGACAGGGGTTTTGGGAGAGACTGTTGTTGAGAAAAGTGAGAGTTATTATGTTGAGAGATTGAGTGAGAGGAGTTGGGATGAAAAAGAACAGTTCGGTGAGGGTAAGCTTGGTGAAGTCCGGAGAGAGGATTCGGATGATACTGCTCCATTGATCGAGGAAAGATCACCGGAGACTGAAGTGAATGATGGTGAGATTTGGGAAGGAAAAAGGGAATTAGGTGGTTTGTCATATGAGCAGAAAACTGATTGGATTGAAGAGAGATTTGGTAATGGAGAAATCTTGGAGAATCATAATGCATCTGCTGCAAAAGTGAATGATGGTGAGATTTGGGAAGGAAGCAGAGAGTTCGGTGGGTTGGGATATGAGCAGAAAGCTGACTGGATTGAAGAGAGACTCGGTAGTGGAGACATCATTGAGAATCACTATGCATCAGTTGCAAAAGTGAATGATGAACATGTTGGATCAGATGATGAGAAATCAGAAGCAGATTCTTTTGATTCTGAGAAGGTGAATGTGGATTCTCTGGATTCACCTCCTCATTCTCCTTGGGGTAGAGCTGAGGTGCCAGAGGATGAAGTGGAAGGAGATGATGGAGATGACGAGGAGGAGGAGGGGGAGGAGGAGGAAGATGCTTCTGATTCTGGGTCTAGTCGGGCTGAAAGTTCCTCTCCAGATGCCTCAATGGCTGACATATTGCCAATGCTTGATGAGCTCCACCCACTACTGGACGAAGAGGCTCCTCAAACTGTTCACAGGTCTCTTGGTGACTCTGATGAGGCATCCGAAAAGTCAGCAAGATCTGGTGCCACTGGTCATGAGTCAGATGAGTCTGAAAATCAGGAGGACTTGGAAGGTGCAGATGATGACAATGACGACGGAGATGATGAAGATGATTTACAAGAAAACAAGGAAGAGGAGAGAAAATCCCCCATTGCATGGACAGAAGAGGACCAGAAGAATCTTATGGATCTAGGAAGCTCCGAGATTGAAAGGAACCAACGTTTGGAGAATCTAATTTTGAGGAGGAGAGCAAGGAAAATGTTTGCAGATAGGAACTTGATAGACTTGGACAGTGTTGATCTTCCTTTCGACATTGCTCCCATATCGACGAGAAGACAAAATCCTTTTGATCTTGCTCATGATTATTATGATGACTCAGGGCTACCTCCCATTCCTGGTTCAGCACCTTCTGTTATGTTACAAAGAAGGAACCCTTTTGATATTCCATATGACTCAAGTGAGGAGAAGCCTGATCTTATGGGAGATGGATTCAAAGAAGAATTTACAACATCTCAACCCAGAGAGCCATTTTTCAGAAGACATGAGAGTTTTAATTTGGGACCTTCAAATTTTGCTCCCAAGAGGAAGGAAGTAAAGATGAGGCCTTACTTTATTCCAGAGGGATCAATTTCAGAAGAATCCAGCAGTTCTTTTTTTCAGCGACAATCAAGTGAACTTAGTGAATCGAAGCTGAGTTCTGTTCCGGATACCGAATCAATCAGTTCAGTAACTTCAGTTGAGGATCCGGAAGACAGGAAGCAGTTAGAAGAAGATTATCTGCCAGAAGTAGAGGTGATTTCACGAACGAATGAAGTCTCGGAGGAGCTTCTATCAGGGGACTCGGAGCTGATTTCCCAGCGAGGAATTTACTCTGAAGAAGAGTTGCATCGGGAACCAGGAATGATCAACACAATGGAGAGTGTCTCTGAGCATGTTGGACATGGAAGTCAATCCTCAGAAGATGGAGAATCTTTAAAGTTAGGCCAAGTTGAGAAGAGAGATGCTGAAGTTAGTGAGCTTGAATCTCAATTGGAGTACGAACGACGAAGTTTAACCCAACATACGGAAGTGGAGAGTACTGAATATCATTCAAACAATGAAGCTGTTGAAGGACGACGCACTAGAGATTCAAGCTCCTCATCACTTTCAGAAGTGAGTGAAAGGATCTTCACTATGACAGAAGGTGAAGGTTTGCCAGTGCTGGAACGAGGAGATGATGATGTTGCTGATGAACCACAAGTCTCAATCGAAACTTCTGTGGGAAGCACTGCTCTGAATATCAGTAGTTTGTTGGTCAATGACATACCACATGGGGCACCTGTTTATGATACCAGCCCCCGAGAAGTCAGTAATAATGTATCATCTTCCTCTATTCCTCCTGATGTGCATCCGGAGTTGGATCTTGGTTCCCTCCCAGTTGTAGACAAGTCTTCTATTGAAAGAGAATGTGAAGTTAGTAGTCTTACAACAGAGGCAGGCCTTCCTTGTAACGTCGAGATGTTACATGATACATCAGTTGCTCAATCAGTAGATGAATCCAGTCCAGTGGATGATGTTGATTTAGTAGAGCATGACCGTAGAAGCACTGATCTCTATAGAGTGGAGGAGAGATCTTTTGGTGAAAATTCTTCATTTCCTACTGGTGTTTCATCTCATACTGTTTTGTCAGAATTATCTGAAGAAGTTTTAGTGGAAGAACACCTCATGGAGCAGCACAGGTGGGAGGAGAGTCATGTTTCCAATGCTAATATTCATATTCATACCATGGAACGATCAGCAGAGGATAATTACTCACTACTTTCTAGAGATAGTCCAGTTGAAGTCAATGAGCTCCCATTTGAGGGTGAACTGAGAGTAGAGCATGCAGTTGGCACGGAGGCGACTGCCCAATCACCAAAATCTGCTGCTGATGTCCACTGTGAAGCTGCTGAGGAATTAACTCCTGCAACTTCATCTGAATTAAGCACATCTCTCTTTCATGATGAAGCAATACACGAGCCGACAGTTTTTACGCATCTTGATGAAGTGCAGGTAAGTCCTAATATACTCTAGTTTTCTTCTCATTTATTTTGGTTCTTCTAATTCTTAGCCTGAGTAATGGACAATATTTAGTGACTGCAACTGAAAATGACAAATTCTGTGCTCATGAGTGACTTCATTATTTAATAATCTATTTACCAATTACTGTATGTTTCTTTGGTAAAGATTTGCTGTTCACTCCAACGTTGCTGCCAGTGTTGACTTTGTAAGATGTGTTTAAAGACCAAATCTTGACCTTGAATATTCCAAATTCTAGTCTGCTGTATGTAGAATAGTAATAACTTACAGCTTATGCCTCCTGTCTCATAAATGGAGATTCACCCCTTATTCAGGAAAAATATGTTAATGTGCTATCATGTCTTCATATCGAGGCTGAAATATGTCTTAATGAACACTGATAATGGCCTTTGGAACTCAGGTATTGATGCATGGCAGAGTGCATTCTCAATTTGGATCTGTTAAGAATGTAGGAATTTATGCTGTTGTCAATGAAGAATCTTATATGCTGCTTCCAAATTGTAAAACCAAAATACAAAAAGAAATGTCATAATCAATTTTCACTCTTATTACTCTTGTGGAATTTTATTCTCTGTAATAATCTTAATCATGTTATGGTGATCACTATACCTAACAATAATTACATTTTCATTTTATCTACGGATGTGATTACTTGAGGTGCCTCATTAAGGTTGTGTATTAGTATATTATTATTTTATACTCTACTGCAAGCAAAACATTCAGAATCTAGCTATGAGAAAATTGTCCTCTCTTTTGCATTATTAATTTCCTTGTCTATCTTTAGATGCTTATGTTAACATGCGTGTCATAATTCCTCGAATAAAAATCCAACAATCTCTTGGATAATAAAATGCAGGAGTCGAGCACCTCAGTCGAGTCATTTGTGGCTGATCAAGCTACACAGAAATTGGACGTGCCTGAAGTCCAAGAACTTGATTACATTTCACCAAATGTCAACTCTCCATCTAGTCCTGATTTTGTTGTCATTTCACCAATTGCTATTGAGGCAACTACTGCACATGTTGACACGCAGATAATAGTTGAAGAAGTTGATGAGATCAAGGAAATTGATGATGCGATGCTATCTGAGTTGGATAGTGTTGGGGACTTTAACATCATACAAATGGGATCTGACGCAACTGCATTTGAAAAACACGCAGATTCTGTTGGTGGACCATTGTCTTCACCACGACAAGCTGAAACTAGCGTTATGAGAGATTTTGATGTTCACTCCAGGGAAGCGAATGAAATGGAGGATGCACTTCCTTCTAAGGATTTAACTGAGCATGATGTTTATGAAGAGGATGTGGAACGAATTTCCGAGCTACAAACATCTAAAACAAGCAGAGCTGACATTATTGAGGTATCAAGAGAGTTTGAAAATGACAGCCGGGATTCTCCAAATCAGGAAACATTAGGAGAAGAGGCACTATTCGTGGAAACTAGAGTCCAGCCTGGTCACCCTTTGGCAAATCAAAACGACGAAGATGAAGTGAGACCTGTAGAAAATGTTGATGCTGCTTCTTTGGAGAAAGGTGAACTATCATCTGTGGGAACTGAAATCATAGGGGGAGGTGCAGAGGTATCCAGTCAATGTCAAGTTGATACAGTTATCACTTCTGGAATGCCTGATCTTGAAGCTAGTACAATTGAAGAAATTGATTTGGCGTTTGAGCAAATCATTGTAGAGGAAATCGAGAAATCGGTTGATTTGGAGCCACCACAAGCTGAGCTTCACAATAGGGAAGAGGTTGTTTCTGATTTACCTGTAGCGGAAGTGCATTCCATAAAAGATGTTGATCTGGAATTCATGGAAATTAGTTCAAAGGAGATCGAACCTGTTGTATTGGAGACACCCCAAGCTGAGCTTCACAGTGCTATTCCAGAATCTGATGTGCAATCTGGAGAACATGTTGATACTATCTCTGAGAAAGCTCAATTGACAGATATGGGAACTGAAATCATGGGGAGAAGTACTGAGTTATCTGTCCAAGTTCAAGCTGATACAAATACTTCCCCTAGGATGCCTGAACTTATAGCATCTAGAATTGAAGGAATTGTTTTGCCATTTAAGCAAATCAGTTCTGAGGACATCAAGGAGCCTGTTGATTCCGAGTCACCCCAAGTCGAGCTTCGCAATTATGACGTCAAATCAACGGAAGATGTTGGTGCTGCTCCTGAAAAATCTGAATTGATATTGATGGAGCTGGAAAGTGATACCATTGTAGAAGATGGCGAGGTATCCTCTCCAGGTCAAGTCCATACACATACCACTTCTGGGATGACTGAACTTGAAGCTAGTAGAGTCGAAGATATTGATCTGGCGTTCAAGCAATTCATTTCTACAGAGATCGAGAAGACTGTAGTTTTGGAGCCAACCCAAGCTGGGCCCGACAATCATGATGATATTGTCTCTGGGGTACCTGAATCTGAAGTGCTATCCATAGAAGATGATGATGTTCCCAATAAAGCTGAATTCACATCTGCAGTAGCTGAAAACATGGTGGGAGGTGGTGAGTTATCTCAAGTCGACATGGATACCAATTCTGGGATGACTGAACTTGAAGCTAGAACGATCGAAGATATTGGTCTGGCGTTTCAGCAAATCAGTTCCAAGGAGATCGAGAAACCTGTAGTCTTGGAGACAGCACAAGCTGAGTTGGCAGTTGAAGAAACCACTGGTGGGAATTCCAAGGATGACAGAGATTCAATTGTGATGACATCCTCACAGGAGACATCACTCCGTGAAGTTGGATTGATCAAAGATTCTACCTTGGATCACGATTCAGTTGATAGCACTCTGCACGTGACGGAGTCTGCAGGAACACAAGGAGCCTCTTCTGAACTGCATGTTGTTGAATCCTTTCCTTCAGAGGATACTATTTTGCCTTCTAAGCAAGTTTTAGATGGTGAAACGACGAAACAGCATAAGATAAACTCAGATGATGTGTCAGCCGAAGTCAAGGGAGATAAACTTGGTCCCTCTGAAGAGTTGAGTGTAAAACAGACCAGCACCTTCCCATATGATAAGCCAGAGCACGGAGACGAAGCAACTGACAAGTCTCATTCCCCATCATCTGTTAAAGGAAAAGGTAAACTCTCAAAAAGCTCAAGCTCAAGTTCGAGCTCCAGTTCTGATTCGAGTTCAAGTGATTCTGATGAGTAAAATTGCAATGCCAAGATCAGGGAAAGTGTTTCCTGTCCACTTTAGGAGACCTTTCTTCATATTATTTGATTGGGGTTTTTCCCTCCCTCTCTCCCTTCCTCCTCCCCTCTCTCTCGCTAGCAAGATGGTTGGTTTCTTCAAGAATGAGTTATTTATTTGATTTCTTGAGGTTTTTGAAGTTTGGCTACATTTTGTTTTTGCTATGCCAGTTTAGTGTCGATTGTGTGGGCATTTTCATACTTCATTCGGAGTCAAAAAGTATCACAGTTAGTGGGTGTACTGTAAAATATGCCTAGGCCTTTTGGTTGTCAATCATCATATGATGCCAAAAGGTTTGTTTTTGTGACCTCTTTTGTACACTGTATACTCTGTATCATCAACATACTAAACAGTTGAGAGTATTTTTTTCTTTTTAAATTTGATGTGAATTAGATGAATTGTCAATTGCTATACATATTAGGGCTATCAATAGTATTGGAATAAGAGATGAAACACAATTTGACATAATCGTTTCATTGACAAACGGGCAACAGCTCAGGGTGGATAGCCATAGACATACTGGATAATCAGATACATAACAACTTATAGTTGAATTACAGATATTCATCATCACCATGGCTGATTGTCATCTACACTGGAAACTATAAACAACTTTACTAAGCATTTTACAGAACACACTCTTACTTGAACATACTTAGGTAGGACAAGCACCATTTGGCACAACAGATAAATTATTGCAAGCTTTATCGACAATCAGTTCATTACTTGCAATTTGTGTCATAACTTGCGAGTCCCTGCAGTTCTGGACCTTCAAGTCGAGGGTTGTGTTCGAAGCTGCAAATAGAATGGACATTCAAAATTAGCTCAGTGATAATGATGGCAGACAGGCAGAGAGAGAGAGAGAGGGAAATAGAGACTTATTATAAGGATGGGAGAGATCACATGATCGAAATAAAGAAAGACACCACTGAATGGCATTCGTAATTGTGAACTCTAATGAGTGACATATCATTGAAGTTATCCATTCACTAACCATCTAAAATCAACATAATAGTAGTAACAAGAGGTGATTACATACCTCCAAGGAAGAATCCAAGAACAAGCAGTTATCAAAAAAGAAAAAAATGTTTGTCCTGAAGGATTTTGAGGAGCTTTTTATTTCATTTTCATATAACAAATTGCTAGTCAGTTTATACAGATTCAAGATACAATAAAATTCATACGTTTCAATACTAGAAATTCATATATATTGCATATATGAAAGATGAGAAGATGGAGCGAGATCATGAAACAGGCCAACAAACAAGTTCAGATAAACCAATATATAGAAAGCACCACATGAAAGAAAGCCGAAACAAAAGAAGTTGGGGTGGTGGGTAATTGAATAAATGCGAGGACTTGTAAAATCTTACTTGCTTAAGGGTATGTGCTCAAATGGACCGGAGGAAGGTACAGTACCGCACAAGTTGTTATTTGAGACATCTCTACATATCAAATTGCAAATTTTAGTTACTTTCTAGCTTGCCATAACTTGAGTCCTAGTTAAAATCTGAAGTACTCACACTACTTTCAAGGTAGATATGCTAGAAAGTGTCCTCGGGATTGGTCCTTGTAGCTGATTATCGTTAAGACGTCTGTAAAAAAACGAAGAGTCATCTTAGAATAAAATGATATCTAATTCAAAATTCACAAGTATTATGCACATTCATCAAAGCAAGAGACAGATTGGAGAAAGTAGGGCATTCATTAACAATATGAGCTCAAAATATTAGCTAAAGATAAGAAGGTAAACAAAATCAAACAATCAAAACCATCTATCTCATGAGGAAACATCTGAATTACATAAATGAAAGAAAATTGATAAACAACTTACAGAAAGACAAGGGATTTCAAATTTCCCAGGGATGGAGGTATCATTCCTGAGATATTGTTGTTGTACAGATCCAAACTTATTAAGCTCTTCAAATTTCCCAGCTCAGCAGGAATTGTCCCTTGAATGTTATTTTTATAAAGTTCCCTGCAAGATGAAGTCAATTGTCATTAGGCTATGATAACAAGAAGATGGGCATGATCCTTTAACTTCATGCAGAATTAAGAAAGGGTAAGATAAATATATCTGCCAATAGGAAAAAAGAAAGTGGAATTATGCAATTGTACTTACAGATACTGTAGATACTCGAGCTTTCCAAGCTCAGGCACTAGATGACCAGATAAATTTGAGTTTCCAAGGTCCCTAACCAAGTGACAGTATATATGTAAGATTCAGGTTCGCAATCTATAAGGAAAAATGCAAAAAGGAAAAGAAAGATACACTAATTCAAATACAAGAAAGGAAAGTGAATACAGGAATACAAAGAGAAAGATATACCATAATGTTTGAACTAAAGATTTGGCAGTCAGAATATCTAATAATTGGAACTCCTAAAATTTAAAATCTATAAAGAACAATTTCTTCAATCGGCATTATTTATTGATTAGAGACTCACCAAACATTTAATGATTTGAGCTCATTAGAACACTATCCAATGAGTAATCTCAATTAGAATTGTGTCTAATAATCATCACAATATCCCAACTCAGAGAGTTATCTTTGCTTAAATATATCATGACCAACCAAAATTTAAGTGAAAACGAATTAAGAATACAATCTACCGAATTATTCTACTAAAAAAATAGTGTTACCCATGCCTTTGCTCATAGAATTACTTGAATTCACTAGGGAACAGGTTTCTTCTGATAAACCCAAATATTTTTATTCACCAACTGAAGTAAAAATCACAGAAAATATAACGACAAGATTTCTCCTGTTAATCTTCGAGAATTAATTAAATCAAAGCCAAATAATCTTCAAACATGCAACACATATGGCAGCAAATGGAAAACCTAAACTTGCATAATTCTCTAAACAAGCAAACAAAATCAAACTTCATCATCAAATTGGCAAGCTCCAAACACACCCAAAGTAATACAAACTCCAACACAGTAAAAATCACAAGGATAAAAACAATTTAGTGATATAAATACATACACGCGAGTGACGTGGTTGTCTTGATTGCAGGTGATATGGAACCAGGTGCAGGGGTTGACAAGGTTGGGATCCCAGCTCTGGAGCACGTTATCCGGGTCAGTCAAGGTCCGGCGAAGCGCGTAGAGCGCGTCGCCCTCAGAATTGGCAATGGCGTTCGGCAACAGCAGGGATGACGCCGCAATAGTTACGGCCATGAAAACCAGAAAATCTCTCCCCACCATAGCACCCTCTGGACGTAGATTTGTGGCTCAATCCTGTAGTTGTTGGTTTTGGGGGTTGATTGGGGGTGTTATAGAAGGTTGAAGACAGCAGTGATTGAGTTGACTGATTAATGGAGAATCGATTTTGGAATGGGAGAGAACAAATGCAGTAAATTATTAATCATTTTCCCATTTTATAACTTTAATGTTTTCTCTTTTCCTAAAGCGGCATCTTCATTTATTTTTTATTATTTTCTTTTAATTTGAGACACCGCATATGTGACAAGGTGAAAAAATAACAATATTATTTTAATAAAAATATAATTAATTGATAATAAATAGTAATAATGAGAAAATTTCTTGTGAGACGGATCGACCTACATTTATAGTATTAAAGTATGTTTATTATATAGATAAAATATATTTATTTGTTCCTAAAGTATGTCAATTATAAATCATATATTATAACACGCTAAAATCATATTTTAATGTATAATTTAGTATACTTTACAAAATATACTTTAACCACCATTAAAAATATTTTATCTAAATAATAGACATACTTTAAAACGTCTTAAGTAAAGTAACGTCTTACAAAATACTTTTTCAATAATAATAATTATTCCCTCCGTCTCTAAAAAACTTGCACCCCTATTTTCGGCACGGAGATTATGAAAATGATAACTTTAGGGGTATAATGGTATTTTTATGTAATATATAAATGATAAAGTATGGTAGGTAGAGATGATTTTTTTGTAATTAAAGTGTATGGGGAAGAGTGATTGTTTTTTACTTTTTGCTTTTTTGGAATGTGCAAACTTTTGTGGAACAGCCCAAAATGGAAAGTGTGTCATCTGAAGTGAGACGGAGAGAGTATTCATAAAAAGATTTTTTAATTTATTTGTCATATAAATTAAAAGTAGTAACATATTTAATAAAAATTAATAATTTTATGCTCCTATTAACAAATATATAACTAATTAAAAAATTAAAATAATCTCACACAAAACTATTTAACTATTGGCAAAGAGTGCTCGGGCGCATGCGCCTATGGGACATAGCCAATCCAGTTAATATGTAATGTCTTTGATAATTTAGGCTATGTTTGTTTCAATTTTTTAGTCCGGGCTGAAAACTATATAATTTACTATATTTTATTTCAATTGGGGTTTAATAAAATCAGATTGTATAAATTTTACTACCTTTGTCTCACAATAACATTCACGCATTTATATTTTGGGGTCCCATCCTTAGGTTTGCATTTTCCTTTCATAATAAATGAGACTTACATAAAATAATTAATATGTTTTTATGGGCTCACACACAACGCTAATCACTATACATTAAAATATTATTTTCTTACCTCATTATATATTAAAATACTAAATTTCTTAATATCTGTACAAAAAACAATTGTCAGGCATTCAGATGGGACGAAGGGAGTACTCCCTCCGTCCCTCACTAAGATGGTCTTTTGTTTTTTGACATGTGGATTAAGGAGTATTATTATTTAATATGTAGTGGATAGTTATATTAGGGGGAGTGTGAGTCCCATATTTTAATTGTATTAGTTGGTGTGTGGGTCCCTTATGTGTAAAAAAGAAAATAAGACTCTTTGGATGAGACGCCCATAGAAAAAATTTCCTCTTTGAAGGGGACGGAATGAGTACATATTATCTCTTAGACACATCTAATACAAGTAATAGAAAATATAACACTGTCAAATAAATTTTCTCCTTCAGATTTCACTGTCAAAGTATAAATGAGTGATTAAAGAGAGAATAAAACTGCACACAAAAGAAAAGGCATAAAAACAATAGCATTTAAATTTTCTTTCTTCGTGTTAATCAAATAATTAGTACTAGTATAGTATTTAAATTTTATCAAATACTCATGTAATACATTAAATAATAGTGGTACAAAGAATTGTACTTTAATGAGACTAAAAAATTACCTTCCTCAACAAGATAACATTTTTTTGATGAGATTGCATATTTCAAATGTGAAATGTGGCGATGTATCTCCATCCATCTTGTGTGAGGAAAACACATTTTGAATAAGGAAATTTCATCACAACATTTTTGGTCCCCTCCAACTACTATAGCCTAAATTTAGCATTTGAATAGAGATTACTCCATTTATTGCATCACCAAATAATCAAAAGTATGATTTACTTTTTGATCCACTCACTAACTACATTGATTACCCAAGTCAAATTAATCTCTTAAAGGAAGTGTCCTAATCATTGTGATTTGATAGTATATGTGTTTTGGAGTAGTTATGATGTTGGATTAGATAGTTGGTTTGGAAGACCTAAGTCATTTTTTTTTTCTTAAAGTCAATTCCCACGTAACATGTTTAACATTGGTTTAACTTTAACCTTTTCCCAATTAATAAATAAATAAATAATTTGGTGGGAGAATTAAGGTTCACATTCCAATGCTCTACTTTACCCTATCTTTTACTTAACTAATGCTCCACTAAGATTAGCAACTTGACTTGTTCACAATTAGTGGCTTGAATTCGTAATTAGTGATTAAGGGAATGATAACATTTCTTTTCGAAATATTATACTTAATTAGTGATTAAGGGAATAATATTAGTGGCTTAATGTCGTGGTGGAATACTTAATTTAATTGTGGAGTAGGCTTGCATAGAATAGCAATACTTGGAACTTTTTTTGAGTCTGCTAGGCCCAATAGATTGGGCTTGGTGGGCCGCTATGTTTTTTGAGATCTTATTATTTCTTTTGTTGTTGTGGAGTGGTTTTAGTTCAGCCCATTGAACTGGGCTGGGTGTACAGATCTATCTTCGTGGCAATTTAATTTTGACCCATATCTTCTTAGCCATCAATTTAAATAGACAAACTATTCCATGGCTCGTTTAGATATAAATTTTTGCATTTTTATCAAATTGATATCTAAATCCTTATACAGATTCCACAAGAATAAGATGTTACAGACTTAATTCACCCTCTTTCTTTTTTATATTATAAAATACATACTCTCTTAGCTCCCAAAATAGTTTACATTTACTATTTCACATTATTTTTTTTATCAATTTTATTGAATTTTTTATGGTGTATTTTTAGCAGTTTTAAATAAAGTGTAAAATATGTTGTGTGTTTGGTAGAAGTGACAATTTGACATAAAAAGCGTCCTTTAAAAATATTATTGAATAAATGTATTGTTTTCTTTTTTGAAGTGTGAAGTCGTGAAAGATGTTAGCAGTGTTAGTGGGATATAGAAATTGTAAAGTGTTTTGAGATTAAAGGGGAGTACATATTTTATTACGGAATTCTCTGTATAATTTTCTTGCATCATCTCTTGTGCCATTATTTATGTGATCGATACGTAATCAAGAAAAAAAATTAAATCGTTGCTTCTAGGATTTATATTTTTCTTTTTAGTGTATAGTTTTCTTCTCTTTCCTATGCGTCATTCATAAAAAAAATGGCATAAAAGATGTTAAATAAAAAGAGTTAGTCTCTTGTGAACCGGGTTTACGGTCTTTTTCCCTTTACTTTCAACCCCTAACAATACATAAGGTATAATAGGATTTGGAGGGGAGGGCTTAAAGGGAGAAAAAAATCAGGATTTACATAATAAGTTATATGAATCGGGTTCATAAGAGTGTTTGTAAAAAAAAAAAATGGCATAGGAGATCCAAATCGCATATTTTTTATTCACTCAAAAACCTTACCTTTCCAAACAAGACAAACAAACATTTATACTATGCTCTTCAAGGAACTACAAATCTGTTTCTAGCCTACTACATAATTCCATACAAGAAAAAACTCCAAATAAATCTACATCTCTCTTCAACATTAACTAATCCAAACACTAAAAATTGTGAATTTAATTTAATATACTTATTAAAAAAAATCCTATCAAAAACAAAGTTTCCTCTTGCATGCCTCAAGGGGGAGTGGGTGATCATTAACAATGGAGCAAGGTTTCATCTCTCTAACAAGCTCATCAATCAGCTCTCTGCAAACATAATCTTGCACCACCAACCCTATTCTCCCTATCTCTCTCTTCTCTCCCCAAGCTATGTCATTGCACACTTCTTCTACACTCTCAACCATAGCCCTACTGCTCCACGGAGGCGCCACCGCGGCCTGCTGCCTCATCACCGGTGACGATTCCATCGTTAATGTCGACTTGGTCACTACTTTGGCCATCGGCTCGTCGTCCTCACCGGGCTTCTTTGCAACCGTAGGCTTGCGTTGCTGTGGTACACGCGCCGCTCCTATGTGTGTATATATATATATATACATACACTCAATAATTATTTTATTTATTTGGTAAGGTATATAATTGTGTATAATTACGTCGACACTAAATAAAATTACATATATCATGTTATATTGTTTTGAGTACCAAAATTTAAGTATCTAAGTATATGTATAGATACACTTTTAAGAGGGATGACCTATTTCATACTTTAGAAAATCAAAATAAATACTAGTATACAAATTAATTTTTTAATCTTATGGGTCCAAACTTGTCATTTCAAGCCCAACTTTTAGATCTTTATATTTTCTATGAGCGTAGTTACACATTGATAAATTATGGCAATAATAATAATAAATACTATAATTTATTAGTTCAGAGGCTACTTAAAAGGATAGACTACTGCGTTAATGTTCATATCCATTAATATAGTAATTAGGGTCTAAGTCTATTTAATGATAATAATCACGTGACAACTCACTTGATCACTTATTTCAATGATAACATTTGTTATAATGATTTTCGATGTAAAATGCCAAAATCCTATACTTAATTTGAAGGCGCACTTAACTTAAATCTAGTTGATTTAATAAATCTAATTATATATGCATAGTAGCACCCATTATTAAAAAAGAAATCAAATCAACTTAATTATATATATAGTGAAGTGAAATATTTAACTACATCCAAAAAGAGAAAGAAGAAAATAATTCAATTAAGTATTTACGACAAGAAAACTTAGTGTTGGGAATTGGCCATCCACACGTTAAGGCATAATTTAAAGCGTCATTAATAGTTTATTTAAGAAAGAAAACGTGTTATAATAATTACCACAAGTAACCGTTGGGTAAATTAATGAAAAAATAAATTAAAAAAGGACAAAAGTGCAAATAGGTGAAAGTGAAGGGGTGGACCCAAATTAAAAAACCAAAGAAAGTGGTGTGTTATTGTAAAGCAAAAGCACTTATAAACAATTATGAAACTTCTTTCTTTACTGTTGTAGCTGCAGCACACATACGTTCATTCTGTTTCACTTTTTACCCTTTTTTAATTTCACTTTTAATTTTCTTTGACTATATATCATCATCACTCATCAAAATATCACCAAGGGCCCAGTTTTTTTTTTATTATTTTTTTATTTTTAATATTTTATTTAATTTCAACAAAAAGTGTAAAGATTATACTAGTATTTATAAACCAATTAATTATCTATAAATATTTTTTACAAACAAGAAATTTTTTGTGTTTGTTTTTTAAGGATAAAAAAGCACGAGAAGCCATTTTATATTAATGGATTTATATATTTATTTATTTATTTATTTGTGCATGTCATACATATCACCTCAAGAAGTCACGAAAACACCAATTATATATGTACTAAGAAGAACTGCATTATTTCATTTTTGACTTAACAATTACGAATTCAAATAAGAATTTAATAATGATTTTTCATGAGGGCGTGCCATTTCTTTTTGAATAAACTATGCTTTTATTTTTTTTGGTAATGAAAAAAAATGTTATTACGGTAAAGGTATAATGAAATAGTGCATGCCCTTCACCAAGAAAAAAACATCATTGTACTCTCTAGATCAAGCTTCCAGCCCACGTATTCGTTTATTACCTCCAAAGAGATGTATAAATAAATAAATATAGTACATATATATTACTCCCTTCGTCCCATTAGAACTTTCACTCATCCTTTGTTACAAAGGATGAGTGAAAGTTCTAATGGGACGAAGGGAGTACTATAATAGTGCAATATTTTTCATGGACAATAGATCTAGTAACCCAACATTTACTTTAATTATGGAGCTACTATAGAATTTTAGTTATGCATTTTAGTTCAGAAATGAGATGATTTATATCAACACAATGTATTATTGCTATAAGACGTAATTATGCTCGTCGACTGCTTGAATTAATTACTGTATAGCTTATATGATATAATTAAAGCACATGATTCAAGCACGAATATATAATTTCAATTATCTAGCTAGTATATTAATTCATGTTTTTTTAATCAATATAATTCTTTCTCAAAAAAAAAAAAAAACTTATTGTATCCAGATTTGCAAAGTAGACCAAAAAGGAATTAATTGTAATTAGAGATGGAATTAGAGTAGTATTTGAAGTAATACGGATTTAGTACTTTGCTACTATATCTGATTTTCCCTCTGATTTATACGGCGGTGACAGCTGTCATCTTCTCTTTTGGACGGATTTATTTACAAAAAGAAAAGCTAAATCTAATTTAATCAAGTATGTTTGTTAATTTCAATACCAACTTAAGATGACTTTAGATCAATTTCATTTTTTGACTTTAATAATTAATTAAATTTAATTTAATTTAATTTTTGCGAAGAAATTAAGGAGATGCCGTACGTACCTGAGTAGCTGCGGAGAGGCGAACGTGTAATCTCCTCCGCCGGAATATTCCCCTTCTCCGTGCATGGTTTCGTCGCCACCGCATCATTTCTGTCGTCGGAATGATCCTTCTTCGGCGGCGCGGCGGCCGTCTGCACCGCCTTGATTATGCTCTTCAGCGCCTCCAAATCCTCATTGCATTTTTCCAGAGCTTGCAACAGTCGTTGCCTCTTCTCCGTGAACGGATCTTCGTCGATCCCCCGGAGTTTAACGGCGGCTCCGATGTCGTCTAACCCCATCAGCCTCGCCACCAACGAGGACGACGGCGGCGTCAAGGTTGGGAAATTGGATCGACGGATCTCCGGCGGAAGAGTTGGACTCCTCGGGACTTTAATTACGGCGTCGTTTAATTTGTACGTTTCTGTTTTGTCGTCTTTCGGCGGCACAAAATCCGTGGTTGAACTCTTCTGAGACGACGGTTTCTTCTTCTCTTGCTTTTTACCTGAAAACATGGCGATTGAAAACGGCTGCAATTATTATAATCGCAGCGTAATTTACACGAAATCGATCGGAATTGATGAGAGAGAAAGTGAGAGAGAGAATTGAAATTGTAACTACCGGAAGTGAGACGTTTGTTGGGATTTTGGTATTTGGAGAAGAGGTGGAAGATGCCGGACATGCAACCGATGGCCTTTGCATGGTGAGTTTCGGGCGGGGGAGGGATGGTTCCGGCGGCGGATTGGCGGCGGGAGGCGGAGAGTGAACTATCTTGCCTCTTCAGCATTTTAGATGATTGCCCGATGGTGCAGGAAATTTTAGAGTGAGAGAAAAGGGGAGTGAGAGAGAGTGTGGGGCGCCGGTGTGAAGAATAAATAAGTTTCTTGTTCTTTTCTTTTACCACCTTCACATGAATAATGAGAGGAGATCATGAGGTGGCACACCTACTATTTATTTTTGGGGTAAAAATCACACACTCCCTCCAAACACACGATTTCCCGTTTATTGTTTCTCGTTTCTTAAGAAAAATTATACTCTTTCTTTCTTTCAGAGTAAGAAGACCTTTTGTTTTTTCACGTGGATTAAGATATATTATTATTTAATATATAGTGAATAATTATATTAGTGAGAGTGTGAGTCATACATTTTAATTATATTAGTGGATGTGTGTCTCATGTGTATAAAAAATGAAAGAAGACTCTTTGGATGGAACGTCCAAAATAGAAAAAATACCTTCTTTGAAGGGGATAGAAGGAGAATTATATTCTTTTTTATAAATTTTGTTGACTTAATTTAAAGAGTGTTATAGCATTTTTAAGTAATAAGCATAAAGTAATGATATGTGTATGTAAATGACAAATTTGAAATTAAAATAACTTTTGATATTGTTGGATCATAAAGTAATATTTTCATTTAAGGATATGAAGAGTTTTGTGGGATAGATAAATAAAGAAAAAGTGAAGGGTTCTGTAGAAGTAATGATGAAGTAATACTCAACTTAAGACCATTTCAAAAAATAAAATTATTTGAATTTGATTTGATGAAGATATAAAAATAATTTGATGATGGAGTTTTGATTTCGATAAAATCTAAAGTTCGCTATATGAAATTAGCTAAAGTTGGTATAAAATTATTAAATTATTCAAGTTTGATTCGTGTTTGATTCATAATAAAAGTTGGTTAGCTGGATTGCTTTTAAAAAAATTTCACACATATATTTTTATATATGTAGCCCGATAATATTTTAAATACTTTGTCCTCTCATTCAAAAAGAGTATTTTTTTTTTATTTTGGGCGTCCCACTCAATAAGTATTATTTTTTTATATACATGTAACCCACACATACTCATTGATACAATTAAAATATGAGACTCATATTTCCACTAATATAACTACCCACTACACATTAAATAACGCTACGGAAGTAATTACTTGAACAATCTTGTGTTCAGCTCCACACTACTTATGAAATTAGCTAAAGTTGGTATAAAATTATTAAATTATTCAAGTTTGATTCGTGTTTGATTCATAATAAAAGTTGGTTAGCTGGATTGCTTTTAAAAAAATTTCACACATATTTTTTTTATATATGTAGCCCGATAATATTTTAAATACTTTGTCCTCTCATTCAAAAAGAGTTTTTTTTTTTTTATTTTGGGCGTCCCACTCAAAAAGTCTTATTTTTTTTACATACATATAACCCACACTTACTCATTGATACAATTAAAATATGAGACTCATATTTCCACTAATATAACTACCCACTACATATTAAATAACGGTACGGAAGTAATTACTTGAACAATCTTGTGTTCAGCTCCACACTACTTATGAAATTAGCTAAAGTTGGTATAAAATTATTAAATTATTCAAGTTTGATTCGTGTTTGATTCATAATAAAAGTTGGTTAGACTGGATTGCTTTTAAAAAAATTTCACACATATTTTTTTTATATATGTAGCCCGATAATATTTTAAATACTTTGTCCTCTCATTCAAAAAGAGCATTTTTTTTTATTTTGGGCGTCCCACTCAAAAAGTCTTATTTTTTTTACATACATGTAACCCACACATACTCATTGATACAATTAAAATATAAGACTCATATTTCCACTAATATAACTACTCACTACACATTAAATAATTACTTGAACAATCTTGTGTTCGACTCCACACTACTTATGAAATTAGCTAAAGTTGGAATAAAATTATTAAATTATTCAAGTTTGATTCGTGTTTGTTCATATTAAAAGTTGGTTAGCTGGATTGCTTTTAAAAAAATTTCACACATATATTTTTATATATGTAGCCCGATAACATTTTAAATATTTTGTCCTATCATTCAAAGAGAGTTTTTTTTTTTATTTTGGGCGTCCCACCCAAAAAGTCTTATTTATTTTTTTTACAAACATATAACCCACATATACTCATTGATACAATTAAAGTATGAGACTCACATTTCCACTAATACAATTATCCACTACCCATTAAATAATAATACTATTTAATCCAACTTAAAAAGTAAAATGCCCTCTTTGACGGTAAGGAAGTAATTACTTGAACAATCTTGTGTTCGGCTCCACACTACTTATTTAAACTCCTAAATTTACTAAATCCTCCTCCATTTGTTTGTTGCAATCAATAAAACATACAAGTAATAATCGACCATTTGTAACATTGCTAATGGTTTCATAAAAATTTAAATAGATGAGCAGTTTGTACAATTGATGATATGTATTTCTTTTCAAGAATTTTTTAAGTATATAAGTGTGCAAAAAAAATGGAATTTAATTTTAGGTAATATTCTAACAAAAACATGTTAACTACTAGCAACCTAAATTTGATCCCATGCGATGTTAAAAACATTTAAGAGTACATTTAATATTTAAGCGGTTCTGGTGTAATGTACATTTATTTGTTACATCTTACATTGAATAATTAGATCGATAATAAAATCTATAATTAAAAAAATTCAACATTTAATATTATAAGTGAGAATTTTCTTCATGTGGCCTCATGTAATATACGTATGCCTCTAATTTAAGGTGATAATATATATATATATATATATATATATATATATATATATATATATATATATATATATATATATATATATATATATATATATATATATATATATAAAACATCCTGATACCTTGATACCTTAAATTAGAGGCTTTTAATTTACATTTTCTTTTACACACTCACAAGCAGCATATACATTGATAAATTTAAGATGGAAATAATAATACTCCTATTTCGTTAACATTTTCTATTCAAATATGTTTAAGAAAAAATAAATTTAATTAATTTTGGAATAAATTGATTTTTAATAAAATATAAAATATGATATGAATTAATTAGAATGGAATATAAATTTTAAAATTAAAATGTATTTTAAAATCCTTTAAACAAAATTATAATTTATTTTCCGGTGTGAAATTTTTTTGAAAAATGATACACTAAATGATAAAAATGTGGAAATAATTTAATGTGTTCAAATAAAATTTAGGAGAGGAGTGCCCTTAATTTGTCTATATTCGACCACCGCCGACTATAAAAATCTCAAGTCATGAGTCAAAGGTCATTAGTCTGATGGAGTTACCCACAACTAATTAGTTGGTAAATACTGTAGGATTATGTGCGTATGAGCAGGGAATTGTCCATGTCCTTTTGGTTGTTTTAATTTCTTTTCCTTTTTTTTTTTTATATACGATGATATCCTATTCATAATTCGATTAATTTAGGGAAGGTCAAAATACACTGTATTTATTAACGGAGATCATCATTTTTATCTCTTTATTTTAAGATAAAACTTTGTATTATGTACAGACGGGCCTCACAATTATTAATCGAACCTATCAATTTCGAATTTAAGATTTTTTGTTGTTTTAACTATCATCTATTTTAATTTACTTAATTTTTTAATTCATTTGGTATTTTATTTTTAAGTTATTATTACTTACTCATTAAATTAACATTTTATGCTTTCATAGTTTGATAGTCATATATAAGGCCATTTTCAATGGTTACCTTTTTACCCAAAAAAATTTAGATAAAATGGAAACGTGACTCAAATTTGGGTTTCAAATTTTTTTCTTTTACAATTATTTTTAATGCTCAATTTAAATATAATTCTATTTATATATATTTTTAACCACTCTTAATAATTATTTTTAATTATTAAATATATATTTATTTTTTTTATATTTTATATAATTAAGGGTTTATTACTCTCAGATATACACTTTTAAGCATATTTACTATTAGATACATAAAATTTAAATAATTACTCTCACATACAAAATATTAAAGTAAAATACCAAATATAACCTTATACTCCATACACTTTTAAACCAACAACCCTATCCCTCACCCACTCACCGGCGTTGACCGGGTTTGACCGACCGTTGATCGCCGTCGACCGGCATTGACCGACCGTTGACCGCCGCCTGCTGCCGGAATTTAAAATGTGCAAAAATAAAATTGTGCAGAACTAAATTGTGCAGAACCAAATTGTGCAGAACAATTGTGCAAATATATAGGGGTATTTATGGTATCACAATCATAATTGTGTAGTTATAAGTAATAGTGCTTTGAGTCATGTAGTTTATAGTAATTATACATTATTTTATGTACCTCCTAGTAACTGACCCTATAATTAATATATAATAAATTATGTATCATTAAAATAATTTAAAAAATTACTTCTTACACAATTAAAATTACATATTACATTAAAAAAATTATATTGAACATTAAAAAGGATAGACATACAAATATTGAAATGGGGGATGGTGACAATTCTTAATTCCAGGAATTTCTGACTCGATTTAGAAAAATAAAAAATCAAGCTGCTCACTATGAACTTCGAGATGAATTAATTGATCATATTTGGGAACTGTATTCATCTGAGAATTAAATTTTATGCCTTTTATTTCTATGTGTTGTATTATGCAATTGTATTGTTTATATATTTCTTTAATTTCATTTTAATATTTATTTTGATGTAATTTGTAAAATTTATATAACATCAAAATTAAAAAATTAAATTTAAAATTTAAATATAAATTAATTAATACAAAATAGAAATATATTATTTAATTAATAATTTAAAATTAGAGGGAAAAATAATCAATTTAGAATATTATAATTATTTAAATTTAATAAAATAATATTTTAATAAGATTTATAGAATATTTCTTTTACACAAAATTTTGGATAAAAACCATTTTAGAGGAGATATGCACCAAATCAACAAAAATTGGGTGATCTGGTGATTTGGGTGGGTTGCCCTAAAGTAATCATAGTATGTATAACTTTTTTTCTGGAGTACAAACATTAATTATAGATTAATTAGGAAAAGTCCTAAATATGTTTTATTAGGATCGAGTCTATTGGTAAGTTAGGAAAAAAAAATCCTAAATGGAGTATGCTTTATCAGGATTGAGTGTGTTAGTACATTTTAGGGACTTTAAAAGTGATGTTTGTTTGAGTTTATGTAGGAATAAGAAAGATACATACTCCCTCCGTCCCAAAATTGATTGCAGTGTTACTGTAGATACAAAGTTTAAGGAATATTGAGTTTTTAGGGGTATTGTGGTATTTTTAGGTAATAAATAAATTATAAAGTATGTTATGTGTGTTAGGTGAATGTGGTAAAGTTGTAATTAAGATGAACTTTTAGGGTGGGGATTAATGTGATATTTTCTTTTTTGGAAAGATGCAATCTATTTTGGGACGAATAAATGTGGAAAGTGTGCAATCAATTTTGGGACGGAGGGAGTATATGATTAGATGAATTTAATAAATTTAATAAATAGTGTTAATTTAGATTTAAGTAAGTTATATTTTATCTTTTTGTTTAATCAACGGATAGAGTAGGGCTGATGTATGAGAAAGTAATATGTAATGTGTGTAAAAGTACAATTTACGTAATTTCATTTTAGGATTAATTACTAATAGGTACACACTTTGTACCCCTAATTACTACTAGATACATTGATTTAAAATAATTATTATTTAACACACAATATTAAAGTAAAATACTAATTATAACCTTACCCATACACTTTTAAACCACAAACCCTATCCCCCCACCCACCGCCGACGGCCGGTAGCCGGAAAACTGCCGCCGTCTCCACTGACGGAATTTTGCCGATGCCGGAGCTTCGCCGGACCACCACACTTTTTTGCTGCATACAACTTTTTTTTACTGCACACACTTTGCTGCACACGAACTCTTGCTGCACACAATGTAGGGGTAATATTGAAATATCACTATATATTTTTTAGTTAGTATTAGTAGTTTTGTATGTTTGTATCTTATAGTAATTAAGAGTTTTTTTGTGTACATAGTCCTTGATTTTATTAAATTTTTAGGGAACAAAGAATAATTTTTTAATTATAATCTTCGATTGAAAAACCAAAAACAACTCGAGCCTAAGCGTTTTACTTACTCTTATAACTTTTGTCTTATGCAAGATAAGATTTAGAACACATAAGTTTTGAACTAATAAAAGTAAATTATGCTACATATTAAAAGAATAAAATAGGTCAAGAGCTATAAAATAAAATATTACATCAAACAAATTATAATTATACTCTAAAAATTATTATTAAAATTTAAAGATAACCATTAATCCTAAAAATGAAAAACACAAATTACTAGTATAATACATGTAAAGAATTAAAAAAAAATGTATTTCAAAAATTTAATGATTTTTTGAGCTATCTGGATTAATTGAACCAAACATATATTTAAGAATATAATATAGTAATAAGTCAACTTAGTCATTCGATGTCACCCATTTAATTTTAACGCAAATATTTGTGTGAGATTGTATTATAAAATAAGACGGATAAAAAATGATAATATTTTAACAAAAATATATTTAATTGGTGAAAATAGTATAGTAAAATATTTTATGAATAATTTATAATTTAAATAACAATATTTTTTTAAAAGAATAATAGTAGCACTTTAAAGTGCTAATTAATTTAAAAAATATAAAATAATCATGCTGAAATACTCTCACCCAAATTATCCCTAATTTTAAATGCATCAATACTGAAAATTTTAAAGAAAAAACCCAATAAAGCATAATAATAAAAAGGAAAACCTTAAAACAAGATTAATGGTTGTTTGTTTGGATACATTTAAATAGGGATATGCGAATGGAATAAAGGATTGTAGTTTGGTTGGATACTTTCATTCTAGTGAATAGTGATTTTATATCCTAAAAATAAGGAATTATCATTCCTCAACATTTTGACTACTATCACTTTTATTCTCAGTATGAATGTATTCGAAATTTCTTATATTCATTTTTCTCTTTTATAACATTTTTTAAATAACAAAAAAATATTGTAATAAAATTTATTTCAACATTATTATTTTTCTGAAATAAAATAATTAAAAAAAAGAATTTTGATTCATTCCCAAAGAAATCGTGAATAAACCAAATAAAATTAATAGTAATAATAGTGATTCTCATTATCAACCAAACAACACAATTATAAATAACATACTTTTTGTCATTCCTCACTTCTATTATTACCATTACCATTTCAATTCCTTATAATAAACCAAACGCCCCCTAAATTGCAATATTGTTTTTTTATACTCCATCCGTCCCACTCAAAGAGTTTTTTTTATTTTTTATTTTGTGCGTCCCAGACAGATGTTAAAATCATCAAGAATTAAATTTTCTTTTTAATAGATGAGACCCATATAAATCAATTACTTTATCTTCATGGGACAACACACAACACTAATATAGTTACTCACTATACATTAAATTATTATACTCTCTCCGTCCCACACAAAAAGTCACTTTTCCATTTTGGGCGTCCTACCAAAAGAGTCACATTTCCTTTTTTTATACACATAGGACCCACACGTACTAGTAAAATTAAAATATATGGTCCACACTCTCACTAATACAACTACCTACTACACATTAAATAATAATAATACCCATTAATTCACGTGCAAAAAACAAAAACTACCATTTGGGTATTAAGAAGTATTATTATTTTATATACTCAATAATACTCGTTCGTAAGATATCCATTTGCTTTTTGCACGTGGATTAAGAAGTATTATTATTTTATATAAAGTGAGTATATGTATTAGTAATGAGTGGTTGATATGTGTGGGATCTTTTTATTAAAATGGAAAATGAATACTTTAACGGTGGATGACCAAAATGACAAAATAGATATATTATGAGGGGATAGAGGTGAAAATCAAATCAAACTACTCGGTACTCGATTCGAGATCGTTCGATAAAAGCTCGATTTGAGCTCGATTTGATAAAGATATCAAACAACCTTGAACAGACTTTTACGTTTGATAAAATTAAAAGCTCGGTTCAAGTTCGATTAATGAAAATAGATAAAGTAAATATATATTTATCAAGCTACTCGAGCTCGGCTCGTGTTCGGCTCGATAAAAGGTCGTTCAGGCTCGACTCGATTGCTTATCAAACAAGCTCGAATATATATTTTAAAACTCAATAATATTTCAAATAAGATTGAACAACACTTTGTTTGGTTCGATTCATTTACACCCGTGCGAGGGGAGTATATTTTTAGAGAAAAGGATTATATCTTTATTTATTTTACATTAAATTGAACTTATCTCGAGTAAAGGAAAATTCCTAGCATTAGCTGATAAATACTCTGTCCGCTTCCTGAAATTACCCTATTCTATTCATCTACTCCAAAACCCACGAATCAACAGCAGGATCGAAATTTGTGAACATCATCACAAAAATGGCGGATCAATTGACCGACGATCAGATCTCTGAGTTTAAGGAGGCTTTCAGCCTTTTCGACAAGGACGGCGATGGTACGACCCTCTTCTCTATCCCATCTTTCCCTGTCTAATTTCCTGTGCGCAAAATAATGTGATCTTCCCCTATGCTCTTTCAAAATTCATTATTAATTGCCTATATTTCTGGTTTGTGGACTTGTGCTTTCTGTTTCGTGGTCAGATCTGATATGGATTCTTCAGAATTCTTCTTGTTCTCTAGGGTTTGTTTATTTTAAATTTTAATCATAAAACGGAACTGTGAACGATGCACTAAACCTATTAGAATTTTCTGGTTTTCTATAAGTTGGTGGTTTGTTGATTGTAAAATTTGGGGGTATATTTAACATCGATGAGAGTATTCATGTCTTAGCATTATAAATGTGGAATATGTGTATGTAAGATAATGGACTTCTTCGCAAGGACTACAATTAGGCTTTAGGAGTTGAGAGTTTTTTTCTTATCTAAACTACTCTGAGAAATTCTACTGTTGACCTGAAAATAGTTGGTACAGTAGGTTGGTTAGGTGGGGAAAGTACCCCTAAATGAGTTCATTTGACTGTCCTCTATCTTGTTATCAAATTCCTTGTCCCAGAAAAGTTGGGAAATTGATAATAATATTTTCTAGATGAGAAAGTATATTTCTAATTATTACATTTCAATTTCATGCTCTTGAGCATGTGAGCTTTATTCAAAGGTGAAAATGGTGGATTACTGACTAAGTTTTCTCAAATGGTGGATTACTAATTGAGTTCATTTATATTGTTGCTTGAAACTGATATTGTTATTGATTAGTCTGTTTACTGTATTCTTTAAATGTTAAGATATGCTTAATACCATACTAATGTTTGTATAGTGTCATCATAGCATACAAATGTAAGATAGTTAGTTACTTCTCTGATTATTGATCCTATTGTTGCTGGTATGTTTGAATAGTGAAGTTTTTGTCATGGTTGAGTAATGTACAAATTCCATAATCTGGATTTTGTTCTCGCCACATAAACGCACGCCTCGGATCTTTTGCAATCAATTTTGTTTGGATGTATCCTGAACAGGTTGCATTACCACAAAGGAGCTTGGAACTGTTATGAGATCCCTGGGGCAGAATCCTACTGAGGCTGAGCTCCAGGATATGATCAATGAGGTGGATGCTGATGGTAACGGAACAATCGACTTCCCAGAGTTTCTCAACCTCATGGCCAGGAAAATGAAGGACACTGACTCTGAGGAGGAGCTAAAAGAGGCATTCCGGGTGTTTGACAAGGATCAGAATGGTTTCATTTCAGCTGCTGAGCTACGACATGTGATGACAAACCTAGGAGAGAAGCTGACTGATGAGGAAGTCGATGAGATGATCAGGGAAGCTGACGTGGATGGCGATGGACAAATCAACTATGAAGAGTTTGTAAAGGTTATGATGGCCAAATGATGTATTTTGCTCTTATTAAACTTGAAGAACCTTAATTAGGATCGTGTAATGGATTCATGCTTGCTCTGACGCTATTCAATTTTACAATGGTTATGGCATCGTTCCAGCTATATATTTTGTGACAACTGCATAACTAATTGATGTTGGATTTTGCTCAAAGGAGACTCCAATTTTAAAAATTACAAGTCTAAAATATTTTATTCAAACTTGGCTTTTCTGAAATATAAAATCTAAAAGAGTCGATTTTGCATGTGTATTTAATATCAGAAGGCGAATTATAAGAGAGTTTGTACTTAAAAAATTAAATCTCTCTCAATGGGGAAGAGCTGTTAAAAAAAAAAAAATGATAAAGAAAAACTGGAAAAGAGCAATTCAAAGGGGGCGACTATTCCCCAAAAACTTTTAATTATCTTTTTAAAATTAATAAGATTAAAATACTCTTATTACTAAATATACATCCCAAAATTACTATTTAAATCATTTCATTCTTTTTCCTTGGGCAGTGAGAGAGTTGCAGGGAGTTGAGGCTGCTCATGAAACAAATGGAGTCGGGCAATCTGCCCTGAGAGATCCAACTTCTCCATAGAAGTCCTCCAGCAATGTTGTCTGAATAAACTCGATTTGCATCTTCGTCTTTGGGTGGTGGCACACAACAAGGCGACTTGTTTGGAAGGATAGAGGATGTGATGATTTATTTAGGGGGATGAATGGTAAATTTAGAGTATATTTAATAATAAAAATATTAATTTTAAAAAGATTTTGAGAGTCTATTTAATAAGTTTGAGGTGCAAAACAAATGTGAAGCAAATAAGTGCTGTAATTGGGAGGGAATAAGGCTTTAAATGGGCCTGAGAAGAAATTTAGTGGTGAGGCCCAAGCCCGTATTAGGCGATTGTAGTCCAATAATTGTGAAGGTGGGAAGTACAGAAAGTCAAGGTGAAAACAGCGCGTGAGCCGTGAGGACCGCGTAAGCGTGTCGCTCAAATTACAGACAAGAGAGAGAAAGATGCGATCTAATACCATCTTATTAAGGGGACCCATATATTCTGACCAAATTTAATTAAGATGTATAATAATTGGATTTGGATGACTACTTATCATGTCCACTTCCTCCTCTGCCTCCAAGTCCACACATTAATCTTATATCCTAATCCATCGAAATCGACACATTAAGCTTTAAGGAATAAATTGCCTAAAATGAGTCCATTTACAACTAACCAACAATTAAGCTTAAACAACCATTGGTCTTTCCCTAATTAATTAGACCGCTTTGCTTTCTTTTCCATTTTGTGTAGTAGAAAGATCTTCTCAAACTGATATGACCTCTTTGTCCCTTGAAGGAAATGATGGAATATATATATATATATATATATATATATATATATATATATATATATATATATATATATATATATACTTTGTTTTTTTATTTTTAAGTTAAAAATGTGTTGCTCAATACTCAATCGTAAATTGATTCTTTTATTGAATTTTAATTATCGTATTGATCTATTCTATTTTCCGCGTCTACCCTTCTTAAAATAATTACATTAAAATTTCATTTCTCAATTTTATTTCTAAATTATTTATATTAAAAGATCAATAAATTAGTTTAATTCTACAGGAAGAGAATTACTTTTGAACTGATAAAAGATCCATAAATCCCATGAAGTGATCCGCATGCAATCCGGTTCGAAATTGTCCTTTTTGTTTGTAAAATTAGGAATAAGGAACGAACCTGTCCTAGCACAGTTCGATTTTGTAATCGTCAATTTTAGATTTATTTTTTTAAAGAATAAATCGTGTTTTTTTTAAAAAAGATAAAAAAAAGAAAATCTCCAGTTCCGATTCCATGAAACGATGAATCGGAATATTTACGATTCCATTTAGACCAATTTAGAAATTTGCTGTTCCAATTCCGATTCAAACACCGGATTCCTAATTTTCATGTATACCATGAACCAAAACATTGAAGGGCAAAATAGGAAAATAAGAAACAAAAAGAGTGCTTATTCATTTATTTTAATTTATTTTATAAATAAAGAAGAAGAGTGATTAAATGTAGAAATAAAATCATAAATAAATGTGTAAATAAGCGGAATATAGATGGTAATTACTTTGATTAAACTAGTAATTACTACTAATAACTAGTCCATTGTGGAATAATTTGAGCTCTTTATCCTCCTCTTTAAAGTTGTCAAATTAGCTGATAAATAACGCAGTTCTCCTTTCCTACAAATACCAGCCTCTCTCCTTTCCGATTCATCTCCCCTTCATTTCTTCGATTCCAAACCCCTGAAATCTGAAAACGAATTTAATCCACCAGATTTCTAACCATTTACACAAGGATTAATGGCGGATCAGTTGACTGACGACCAGATCTCTGAGTTTAAGGAGGCTTTCAGCCTTTTCGATAAGGATGGCGATGGTGCGACCTTTTTCCCCTCTTTTTTGTTGCGTAATTTCATTTCTTCCAACTCATGATTTTCGTCTTGTATGTGCTGTGCTTCTGTTGCTCGGATGTGTTTCTAATATTTCTCGTTTTTAATTTTTTTATTTTTTTAGATCTGGTTGATTATTACGTTTGCGTTTCGGTAAATTTTGTTTGATTCAGAGTTTGGAAGAGGATTAGATTGGATCGATTGGAAGTTTTTACTAGTTGCTGTCTCTAATTAGCAATTCTGTTCGTGTGTTATGTTGGATAATTAGTACATTTTGGTGTTGTTTTCTGTGTAGACCTAGCCCTAGGTTTGTTGAGAGGAAATGATATGTTCAATTGCATTATATGGTTTTGGTTTTTCGTTCATTTGTTGCTACTTTGATCTGATCATAGTATAGTATTGATGAAGCTCTTCCATAGTTCCGTTATACCATTAGCTAAAATCACTACTTTTGATAGATCTAATCTCCAAGCAGATCTATGTCAATTTCATTTTTCAATTGACTGCAGTTTGTTTAATTCCTTGATTATTAACTGGTTCCAGTGTATGTGTCTTTTCATGAATGATATGATAGTATTGTTTGTATTAGGCATTGTTGAATGAATCAATTTAGGGATTTCCATCATCTGGACATTGGACATGAATTTACAGGTTGCATCACCACCAAGGAGCTTGGAACTGTAATGAGATCCCTGGGGCAGAACCCTACAGAGGCTGAGCTCCAGGATATGATCAACGAGGTCGATGCTGATGGTAATGGAACCATTGATTTCCCGGAGTTCTTGAACCTCATGGCCCGGAAAATGAAGGACACCGACTCAGAGGAGGAGCTAAAAGAAGCATTCCGTGTTTTCGACAAGGACCAGAATGGTTTCATCTCTGCTGCTGAGCTGCGCCATGTGATGACAAACCTGGGAGAGAAACTCACCGATGAGGAAGTGGATGAGATGATCAGGGAGGCGGATGTTGATGGCGATGGACAGATAAACTATGAAGAGTTCGTTAAGGTTATGATGGCCAAATGATGTACTCACCTCTAATAGTCAGGTGAAGAATTTTTTGGATAAAAAATTGTCGAAAAAAGAAATCTTTGGGAAGGTATGGATGAAGAGGATAATCTAGAGTAATTGTTTTCTAGCTCCCCTTTTTCATCTTACCATTTGATGGTTTTATTTTCTTGAATATTGAATGGTTTGTTGTCGTCTCGATGGTCATTTATGTTATGTATTTTGTGACTACTTATTCTGAAGAAGTTATGATGGGTTTTCAGCAATCGTTTTGCCTTCGACTGTTTGTACTTTGTACGCCAATTTGTCGATCTTGATTTGGCCTTTCTCCTGCAAGACTATCTATCGCTCTGGTTTTATTGAATCATTGGCCATCTTCTCTTGGTGATATTTGTTTGTTTTTTGTGTCCGAAAAAACGTCTTGCATGGATGATGTATATATAATTCTATACTTATGTTTCACAAATTACGAGTATGAAATGCACCCCACATTCATGCACACATTATAGTACAAATGTGGGGTTAGATCAAACACTCGAATTATGTTCAAATCTATTATGTTTATTCACAGTACCAACACTAATCAATCCAAAAATTTTATTTTTATTTTATGTTCACATTAAAAAGCATGATTATTTTTATTTAAGGTAAAAACTTATGTGTCCTGTATGCATAGGACCAACTCTTATTTAAAAAGCAATTGGTATATAATGTCTTGAATGCATTAATAATTAAATTTTCACACCACGGACACAAGTCAAAATGTATGTTAATGTATCATTCTCCAACCCATTACAAGTTTTAATATATATAATGGTAGGTCTTCCAGAGACCATTTTATACGTTTTTAAATAGTTATCACTTTCGCTATAAAACATTATTATTTTTGTTTTAAAATGTTATCACTTTTTCATTTATACTATAAATTGTTCATGAAATATCATTATCACTTTTTATTAATTTAATTCACTTTTCAGTATAAAAATTATCACTTTCTAACCGTCTCACGTAAGCCCTTACGGTCTCACACAAGTCTTTGCCTACATACTCCCTCTGTCCATCACTAACGTATCCATTTTGCCATTTTGGATCGTCCACTCTAAAAGTATCCATTTTTCCTTTTAGCAGCCCACATATGTCCCACCACTCACAACCACTCTCTATTAATACAATTACCCATTTTATATAAAATAATAATGCTCCTTAATCCACGTACAAAAGGAAAATGAATACGTTTGCGATGGACGGAGGGAGTATAATAAGTCTGCATTTTTTTTCTATGTAATTTGTGAAATCTCTTCTTTCAATAAAATATTTAACATTTATGTTTTACCATTCCTTTTGGGCGTTCATTTAAAGCCTTTTTATTTGGGCCGGTGGTTTCTTTTCAGTAATGGGCTTTAGTTACAACATTAAGGGGCCGTTTACATTTAACCCTCATTTTAAAGTTAACCCACGTTATTAGGATGTTTACACTTTACATATGAGGTTATCCAAATGATAATTTTACCAAATTATCCTTAAAAAAAATCTTCTTCCTCAAATCTTCCAATCTCTGTTCTCTTTCCTAAAAATTTTCAATCTGAAATTTCCATCGCACTCGACCAAATCAGTAATATCTCCCCTTACCAAATCTGTAATCTCTCTCCTTTTCAATTCTCGCCGCACGCTACTCTATTCTATGATGGCCAAGCCCAAGTCGATTTTCCCTTGTTTAAGAGCGAATTGTTGCAGATGAGAAGGCTCCGGAATCGGACACGACTCAGACTAGTGTTGTGATTCCGTTGAATCAGTTTTTCACTGAAGAGAGGATCACGAACCCAATCATCCGCCGTCGTGCTTGTCATCGAAAACCGATGAATTATAAGCGATTCCGGCAGCTAGATTTTAAATGGAGGATCTGCCGGACCGCAGCTTTTTGGTCAGTGTAAGAAGAGATGATTCTGGATGGAAGCGGTGTAAGATCAGAGAGTACGTGTTCGGAGCCGACGAGAAAGGATCTTGTTTCATTCCCATTGCCGCTCCTGGATCGACGAAACAGAGTTGTGGAAAAACGATGAAGGAAGGGGAAAAGAAAGAAACCTTACTGGCAAATAGAATGCAAGAAAGTAGTTTTTCAAGTTAACCCTCCTACCCACTTCTTATCAACACAGTGGAATTATCACCGGCCCAAGAAGGGCCCGGGTATATTTTTTTTAAAAGTCAACAATGACATGTAAACAGCATGAAGTAGGGTTAAAAGATGAGTTAGCATGGGTTAACCCATGAAGGAAACGGCCCCAACCATCTCCACCAGTTAATTCTATTTTGTAGCACATTCACTCTTAAAATGCAGATAACTCAATAAATCATCTCCAGCAGTTAGCTCCACTTTGCAGCACATTCATTTTATTAATACTATTTTTATTTATTTTTTACATTTAATTTATTTTTCATTATTATTTTTATTTTTGAATGAAAAAACAATATAATAAAAATATTAATATGCCTAAAATTAAAATAATATAATCATTAAAATTACATTATAATTTATTTAAACATAAAATTAAGACAACAATTAAAATTAAAATTACATTAAAAGATACATAAACAAAATTTTTTTCACATATATATTAATTCACTATTAAAACTAACAATCATAATATTTTTTCACTTATTTAAATTAATTATTATAAATAAGTAAAACAAAATTAAAAAAAAAAGAAAAGTGAACCCTAAATGTATTCAACATACATATTAATTTATCATTAATCATTAAAACATTTTATGTTATTTATATTAATAATTGTAAATAAGAAAAAAAAAAGAGAAATGGGATGCAGCCTGTAGCGCCGGAATTTTCCAGACGCTACAGTGTATTCCCTCATTTTGCAACCACATGCAGCCTGTAATAAGCATTTATCCAGCCTTGCTGGAGATGCTCTAAGAATGTAATAAAACAAAGAAAAAAACTTCACGTAACGTGGGAACATTTTATAGTGAAAGTGATAAGTAATTACAAAAACGTTAAATGGCCCACTGTGTAAGTAAGACAATCTCACACAAAACTTGTCCTAAAATAAAGGAGTTACTTTATCTTAAATACTTGAAAGATCATGCATGCATTCACCCGTTTCACAGGCATGCATGTTTAGCAGAGAAATTACATCAAATTGTCCACTAACTATATTAGTCTTTTAACTTTTAAAAATTTTAATTTCAGTCATTTTTAATTCAATTTTAATCCTATTACTCTAATTTTAATCTAGTTAGTTTAATTTTTGTCCAACAAAACCCTCCAAACCTCATTTGGATAAAGTGATGTTTAATTTTTGAATAGGAAGGATTTTGTGGGACAAAGGAATGAGACTAAATGCGAAGAGTTTTGTGGGATGAAAGAAATAACTTAATTATTTAACTGGCACGACTATAAATTTGAATACATCACATCAATTCTCAAACCTCAAATTACATTTTAATTTCAAAATTATAACACTTACACGTAATATAACACACTTCTTAATTTATTGTTATCCAAAAAGATCATGTTATTTTGAAAAGTGAATAAAGTTGAACTCTATATTTAGAGTGTAGGTGCAAATAAATGATCAAGGAATAATAGAAGGAATTCAAAACTAATTAGCAAGAAAGGAAAAATAAATTCATAAATAAAAGAAAGAAGGTACGACAAAATATTGTGAGAATTCAAATTATTTTTCTTTTTATTATGAAACAAAATTCCTGCTAATAGATAATTTTGTCGTGTTCTTCAGTGCAGCAATATTACAAAAGAGGAAGTTCAAGATTAATCTCATTCAAAATTAAAACTTAAAGTATATATATATATATATATATATATATATATATATATATATATATATATATATATATATATATATATATATATATTAATTTTTACTTATGATTTTTATTATATTTTACTTTTTCAAAAGTCAAAAGTTATTATGTATTAATAAATTATATTTATTAAATTCAACTTGTCTAACTATAAAGAAAATTTTATTATTGGATAATTATATTAAATTAATTATTTAATTAAAAATAATAGCTTAAATGTTCATACGCATGAATGCATGCGGATTTCATAATGATATCAACTGATTATCACAGCAAAACATGATCAAAATAAAATATCCATAAGTATATATTCTTAATTTATTTTCTTATATTTATTTATTGGCTTCTCATGCACCATTATTACATCCATACATGCAGCATCTGCAATTACACAATAATCAGACATGTGTAATTGTCTGCAGTTTTATTCTCACTATTATATAGTGTGACATTAATTATTTCATGATATATTCTAAGCAAATTAAAGTGTAATAGCAGTGGCGGGAGTATTGAAAATAATACTTCCACGACTAATTACTGAAATTCTGGCGATGAAAGTGCGAGGAGGAGCGGTGGCCAGCAGAGGGCAAGAGGCGGCAGCGTCGCCGGTGACAGGTGTCACTAATCTAACGGTGCAAAGTTGACCGAGTAGCCCTGCCGTGGGGCCCACGGTAAAGACGATGTTCCCATTAGCATCGGTTGTGGCTGTGGCCACTACGACGGGGGGGCAAAAATATTTGAGATACTGGTGGGGCAATTCAAAGTTACCGGTAATCCGGCAACGCCAACACTACCGGCAACGCAGTTTCCGGTGGCCGTGCAGCATACTCTGCTGGAGACGATCAACCCTTAGCGAGTGAAGGTGCCATGGGCTGCCGGAATAGCTGTTGCATAGATAAGGGCAGCGATGGCAAAAAAGGTTGAAATATTCATCATAGACATGTTTTTGCTTTGGCTAAGTTTATTGTGTTTTTGTTTGATTTGAAATCTTGTGAAACAAGGCCTATTTATACTTAATTTTTCCCACAAATATTTATTGAAAAGTTTGAAGTAGGATTATGGGGTTTGGCTTGCACTACTAATAGACCTCGATAATGTGATATGTCTTTTAAATTAGATTTTTTTAATTAATTTTGTTGATATTAGAGGGTATTGTTATATTTTAGGTAATAAAGTACATATAATAAAAAGTGTAAAGTAATGATATATATGCTAGGTGTAAGTAATAAATTTCAAATTTAAGTAACTTTTGAAATTAAGGATAAAGAAGCTGTTTCATTTTTTGGATGTGCGTGAGTAGTGTTATGAGAAGAACAAATGTAAGAATTAGTCTGAAGGGTTCTCTGAGATGAAGAGAGTATATTTTGTTAGGGTGCGAAGAGTGTAGTGGGAACGGATTAATAACAATCTCATATGTCATGTTATATTTTGGTATTACATCTCTTATTATACATGTTAGATGAATAACACTTAATTTTTGGATACGGGTTTCAAGAAGATGATTGAAGAAAAGTGGAATGAGTATAAGGTAGAAGGCTGGGGAGGATATATCTTGAAGGAGAAATTCAAAAAATTGAAAGGGGATTTAAAAAAGTGGAATGAGAATTGCTTTGGTCGGTTTGATAAACAGATTGAAAATCGAAAAAAATAATTGCACAACTCGACAGTTTGGATGAAGAGAGGGGACTGGATGAGACAGAAACACTTGAAAGGAACAAATCGAGGGCCTTACTCATCAAAGATTTAAGGAACAAATCAAGTTTTCTATGTCAGAAGGCAAAGTGTAAGTGGTTGAAAGAGGGGGATGTGAACTCAAAATACTTTCACAAGCTATAGATGGCAGAAGGAAAGTGAACAAAATAACATGTTTACTTATAAATGGTGAATGGGTAGATGGAGTATTAGAAATTAAGGAGGGGACTAGGGAAACTTTTGAGCAACATTTCAAGGCAGTCAAAAAGAAAATACCAAAGATATCCGAGAAATTGTTTACCAAAAAGATTACAGAGAATGAAAACAACTTTCTTATTGCTCCATTTACTGAAGAAGAGGTGTATGATGCCTTGAAGTCGTGTGGAGCCAACAAAAGCCCCGGGTCAGATGGATTCAATGGTTTCTTTTTTAAAGAAACATGACAGATAATTAAAGGGGATGTTATGAAGTTCTTTAAAGAATTCCACAAGAATGGAAGAATCACGAAAGGCTTAAATCAAACCTTCATCACTCTAATTCCAAAAAAAGGAGCAGAAGAGTTAAAAGACTACAGACTGATTTCCTTAATAGGAGGAACTTAAAAGCTCCTATATAAGGTATTGGCAAGAAGAGTAAGCATATGCTTGGAATCGATTATTATACCAGAACAGTCAACCTTCATTGGAAAAAGACAACTTGTGGATAGCGTGGTTGCTCTCAACTTAGTAATAGAAGATTTGAAATAAAAGAGAGCGGAAGGGGTGATATACAAGATCGGCTATGAGAAAGCCTATGATTCAGTAGAATGGTCATTCTTGGAGGACGTAATGAGCAAATTTGGCTTCCATACCAGATGGATATTGTGAATTATGGAATACATATCTACTGCGAGAGCCTGGGTACTAATTAATGGCAGCCCCACAAACTACTTCAGCTTAGAAAGAGGGGGATCCACTATCCCCCTTCTTATTCCTAATTGCAGCACAAGGCATCAGTCTCATAATGGAAATGACGGTGAAAAAGAAATTGTTTCGTCCGATTTTAATTGGAAAAATCAAATACCCGGTGTCACACATACAATATGCCGATGACACAGTATTCTTAGGAGAGAATAACCTGGCAAATATACTCTTTCTGAAAAAAATTCTCATGTTATTTGAGATGGTTTCTAGTTTGAAAGCAAATTTGAAAAAAATGCAGCATTGTGGGCATTAACATAAATGAAGGGGCTATGGCGGACTATGCTCAAATCTTGAAGTACCAGATTAAGAATCTCCCATTTGTATATCTAGGGATTCATGTCGGATGCTCCTATCGAAAAATTGTGGATTGGAGATTTTTGTTAGACAAGGTAAAAGGAAGAATTGCAAATGGAAAGGTTCTAAAGTATCCATTGGAGGACGCCTCATCTTGGTTAAATCAATACTAAATGCTCTGCCTCTTTACCTCTTCTCAGTCTTCCGGGCTCCAGCAAGAATTTTGAAAACACTCCATAGTCTGCAAATTTCTTATTTTTGGGGGGAGGTGAGCGTGAGAGAGCTATCTCCTGGATCAAATGGGAGAGAATTTGTCATCCAAAAATTTTTGGGGGTCTTGGGGTTAAGGATTTAAGGTATTTTAATTATGCCAAGGTTGCTAAATGGGTATGGGGGGCGTTGAATGAAAAGGAGGGCTTGTGGGCAGGGGCGGATCCAGCTATGGAAATGGGGGTACAGCTGTACCCCCAAATTGAAATATAGTTAACATATATATAAGAAATATTACTAAATGTTGGTAATAGTTTAGTGGTTAGTAGTCGAGATTTGTAGCCTTCATCACATGTTCGAAACCCAAGTCAGACAATTTCTAAACTTTTGCTGTGATATTTTTATTTTTTTCATTATTGCTATGTTATTAGGCGTAAGCCCATTGGGCTTGTCTGAGGTAATTTTGAGCTTTTTCACTGCTGCTCTTTAGTTTTGCTTTATTATTATTATTTTATTATTATTATTGTTTTATTTTATGATATTTCTTTATTTCTTTCTTCTGATTTAACTTCAAATTATAATTTATTTCTAGTGCACATAACATATCTTATATTTTATTTATTATTTATAAATATCAAATTACCTTAAAAAAATCCATAATAACAGTAAAAGAAATAAATTTTCTTCAACAACGTGAACGATTATATCAGATAAAATAAAATAAAAAATAATTTGTACCCCCAATTTTTTTATTCTGGATCCGCCCCTGCTTGTGGGTTAAAATTCTTAAGTCGAGATGGGGAGAGAGTCTAGGTTTAGATTATCTTGATGTGGGCTTGGGGGTGAAATCTAAGGTCAGAGGGTGGTGGAGGGGAGTTCTTAGTTGTCTTGTCGATTCAAAGGGAGAGTGGTTCAAAGAAGAGTTGAATAAAAGATTAGGAAATGGGAAAACTACTCTTTTTTGGGAAGAAAAGTGGGTTGGGAGTGGGGCATTAAAAGATAGAATTACAAGACTCTATAAGTCTAGATAAGGGTAGAGTTATTTATGAATTGGGAAATTGGGTAGAAGGGAAGTGGAGTTGGAATCTCAAATGGAGGAGGAGTTTGAGGGATTGTGAGTCTGACATTTTTCATGAATTTTTGCAGCTTATCATTGACATTCAATTGACACCAGATTGTGAAGATTCTTGGGATTGGAGGCAAAACACTAAGGAAGGATACAATGTGAAAGATGCACATGCTAAACTGATGCACGTGAAATCATCAACAATGACGAATGGACTCGAACCAAAGCTGATAACATATACATGGTATAAGAGCATTCCAAGTAAAGTACAGGTACATGTATGGAGAACGCTGATGAATAGAATTCCAACGAAGACAAATCTACAAAGAAGAGAAAGCTGGCCAGTGAGAGAGGGGGTGGAGTGTAGTATATGCAAAACAACAGCAGAAAACACTAAACATTTGTTCGTGGAATGCTAAAAAACGCACGATACTTGGGCTGGGATTCTCCAGTGGCTCGACCATACAGGTCCTCTTCCTTCAAAGCCAAGCAGAAACATGTTATGTTTTATCAACCTGGAACAGAGTAGCAAGAGGAAAAAGATTTTGGCAACAATTTGGGCGTGCACCATTTGGACGATGTGGAAAAATAGGAACTACTTAATCTTCCATAACTTGGAGGTAAGCACAACCAAAATGATAGAGGAGATTAAAATTAGATCATGGAATTGGTTGAAGTGGAAAAATCACAAGTTGATTAGAGATATGAGTTTCGTTGATTGGATAAAGAAGGGACTTAGGGGTTTCTAATTCACATTCATGACAATTATGTGGTATTCTTTTGTATGATATTTTGTATATTGAATATTAGATAAATCTCTTGCCTCATACTCTTATGATAATAAACTTTTCCTTATAAAAAAAAATAAAAAATAATAACATTAATGCGTAGAGGAAAATCTCAACTTTTATCTTTAGGGTTGATATTTTCCATTTAGGATATAGTATGTATTATTATATCCTACGTGTTAATTATCCAACGAATTGCAATAGAAAATGTAACCAGAGATTTGAATATTCTTACCTTATTCATTAATTCCTTATTCATTAGTAATTTCAATGAACTCTACATGATAGAACTTAATTAATTTTGTTTTCTAAAGACTTGTTAATTCACTTGCATATGAGTTATATAATTTGAGCTATGAAATTTTTATATTATTTGTTAAGAATGGAGGGAATGGTACGTAAATGTTGGTAACCTTATATCTAAAAGAGGGTCTGTACGTAGTTACTTAAGTCATTTTTATAATCAATTGACTTTTTTTATTGATCAAATTTTCTTTTTTAATTAAAAATATTATATTTTTTATTTATTTTACGGAATTTATTTCATGGATGTCTACATCAGTTTTTGCCATCTTTAAAATTAATTAATGGGATATACGTTTTTGACAGAATTTATGGAATATAAGTTGGTTTTATTAGGTTTATTGGAACAAAATAATTCACGCGTGTGTACATGCAGTTTTTGGTGTTCTCATTTGAAGTGTGTGCTAATATTATTTGAATATTCAAACTAAATAATTTAGATGAACTTTTTGGTAAACTTTGATATTAAATCTACAAACTAAATTAATTTTATGATCTCGTAAAAAATCCAATCTATAATCTATAATCTGAAAAAAAGTCACACCCCTCTAGGGTGTATATATAATTACAATAGTAAGTTGACCATGTCCTCCAGTTGTCGACAATTTTAATTTAATATTTACGTAAATAGTATGTCTAGATCTATATATGGTATGTATATATGTTCAGAATTAAACTAAGCATACTGCTCATTAATTACAATATTTTCCGAATTTGACTTTAAGATTCAATTTTGGCAAAGAATTGTGTGGATGCTCCAAGTGACACAGATAAAAAGTGATAATATTTTTTAATTAAAAATAATAATGATGTGTAATAAATTATTTCATGAAAAATTTACTAATATAAATAAAAAGTGATAATGGTTAGTTTTTACTGTGAATAATACATTGATTTGGGCGTGAAGTGCTAAATAAACCAGACAAGAACAAAATACATTAAACAGAAATGGGTCAGGATAATAGAAAATGTCAAAAATTGGTCTTTGGGAGGGAGAGTCATGGGTGTGGAAATTGGGGTGGAAGGGAGAGAAGGATTAGTGAAACTAACATTATGGATGAGTTTCTTTCTTTGATTAACAAGTTCCAAATTCAACATGGAAATGATTGGTGGAGATGGAATTGCAATATATAGGTGCACTATTTTGTTGATGCGATATGCTCGAAAAAAGAAAAAGAAGAGAATCAACAACCATAAAGGAGATCTCAAGATTGATGTGGGATAGCGAGGCTACAACAATCAACAAAGATCAAAATTCATGCTTGGAGGGGATCAACAAAGGTATTCTGACTGCATTAGAGCTCTTTAGCCGAAATTGTTTCCCGAATTCCGCGTCTAAAATATGTGCCTTATGCGACAACGAGGAGGAAACGGTGAAGCATGTAATGGGAAACTGTAAGATAACTCAAGAATTAATGGAAAAATACAATGGATGGTTATGAATTCAGGTGCCGATGCATGAAGACCTAAAAGTAAGTCTTACTCAATTTGGAAATTCACTTGGTCATAAGAACAAAAATAAGCTTGTTTTGGATGTATTGCTTTGTTCTATTTGGATATTACGAAAAGTTAGAAATCATATTGTCTTTAATTCGGGTAGTTGGAACCAACATAAAGGTTTAGAGGAAATAAAAGCTCATACATTGTATTGGTGGAAGTTAAAAAAAGGAGGGTTGAAAAATGATGTTAGTTTCTTCTTGTGGAGTAAAAATCCTATAAATTGTTTAGCATAAGTTCTAGCGTAACATATTTTGTGAGTTTTGGATCACTCTATTTGATGGATTTGTTTTTGTAAACTTTGGGGGTAAATCTCGTACCCAAACAAATGAAATTTCCTTTTCAAAAAAAAAAAAAAATCAAACAGAATCCATAGAATATAGGAATTCAATCTCTCTGTATTATAATGATTTGTTTCTACACCCTCAACCTCACAGTCCTATTTATAAATGAGAAGATTAAGTAGTAAAAAACCTAAAGTGCAAATTAATAAATGTGCTTTGGACCAATGAAGCAAAACCATCTGTGTTTGAAGGAATCAAATATGATATTTGGGGGCAATTTCTGCCAAAAGTTTGTTGTGTAGGTGATCCCAATCTTATAAAGAGTTCTCATTGGTTGATGAATGTATTATGTCATTTGTATAATGTCCTTTTGTCAGGATTATTGAGAGTAAGAATCCATTTTAAGATGTTTCTATCTGATCAAGATCTTGAGGAACTTCCCGTCTTCTCTCTCTCTCTCGCCGCCCGTCTCTCATCCTCATGTCTGTTCCACTCCCTCCGCGGTTGTCTTCGTTGTACCTTCTTCTTCTACAGTTCAAATTGGTAAGTTATTTTTGGGATTTTTTCGTATGCTGTTTATTATTTTTATTATTATTTTGTTTAAATCATAAATTTGTTATTTTTGGTAGTTATAGTGAGCTCAATCCAAATGACTCTGATTCATTATTTCCTCCTATCATACTTGATAACTTGCGTAAAAGCTACATAAACTTTACGCAGTAGGCACATAATGTGCTACATACCAGTGTTGTGCATATATGTGTTGCTTCAGGTGAAGGGAAAGGTAGAAGGAAGGAAACTGTAACACCCGTATATTATTTACGGGAATTATTTAAAGTCCAATCCTTAGAAGCCCAACTCAAAAACAAAATCCAGCCCATGTACTTCTAGCAGCCGTGTGAATGAAGAACAAGATCAGAGTATTATACACTTTTCCTAATTAAGCCAATCTCTTCCTGCCCAAGAAATCATCAAATCTTGTCTAATCTCAAAGCAATATCTTCCCTGCAATCAAATCAGAAATTGATCTCTTTATTAAGGAAAGTTTGACCTCTCCTACGCGTTATTTTCTGGAGAGATTGCCCAGCCATCCAAGTATAAAACTGATTTTTTTTCTCTTCATTCCTTCATGATACTCATAATTTTTACCACCGGCTGCTCCAATACGAAGAGAGAAGGGTACCGTGCCTTCAAATCTCTTCCTCTCTTCTTCTCTCTTCCATCGATCATATCCCCGATATTTGTCCATGGTTATTCTATTTTAATTTTCTTTCATCGTGTAAAGCCTTGAGTTAGTAATGTGTAGTTGTATGATGATAGGTTTCGAAGGAGTTTCGGATCGATACGCGTAGGACTCGATTCTTGTTGCAAGAAGTTTAAGGTGGGGTTTTTACTCATCTTGTGTATGTCGAAAAATTTCATATGTGATACATGTTTTAACTGGATTATGTGAAGTGCATATGTATTACAAGTTTGGACCGTGTAGTGGTGCCTTACTCTCATTGCAAGTTTGGACTTTAAATAGTGCCTTACTCTTATGCAAGTTTGGACTTTAAATAGTGCCTTACTCTTATTACAAACGAATCGCGATATCGTAAGACATGGCAGAATTGTATAGTAAGTGAAATTATATTTTTGCACATGGATTGATTCACGTATGTAAGTATGTTTAAATTCCTCACTGAGCTTGTGGTTGCTCACCCCAACAATTTCCCTCCTTTCAGATTAAAAGCGTGGCGATAGCGTACGAGTGGGGAGCGTCGGCAAGAGGAGACTAATAAAAGCTTTTGAATAAAAGAGTAATACATACTTTGCGCACATTTGAAAATTTGTTGGAGTATTTCGGATTTGTTAAATTCTTGGTATAACGATTGTGGCATGAGTTTGTTGTTGATATTATTTATTGATGGAAATTTGCGATCGTATAAGATTTGTCACAATTGAATAAAATTATATGTTATTTGACTGTCGAAAATTTTAATATGTTTGTTGTTGAATTTGTGAAAATGGGACGAGATTTGGATTAGTACTTTTCGAAAAATAGATGGGGTCTCACATGTTTCATTGTTTCGGAATTTGTAAGTATCATAATTGCGCATACTAGATGGACAGATGGAATATGGATTCGTTATGAATAAATAATTAATTGTTTTGTTGATTATGGTGGATGTTCTATTTTGGGTTAAGTTTTAAAATTAATAAATGGTCTTCTAGTACATTAAAATTTGATTGGTATTTTATTTGAATAAATACAGTTGCTACTTGTTTTGAGGGCCTAGTTGAAGTATTTATCATTTTGCAAATTTGCATGAACTTACAGAATCGAATTTTTATAAAATCTTTCCTTCATCTTTGCTAAGCCACTAGTTTATTACTTCCTAAATTTGAGGTTCTGCATTTTTATAAAATTGATTAGTCCTACATCTTTTACGAGTTGTGAATTTGGGAATAAACTTATAGTCCTTGCCTTTAAAGGTATTTGCTAAATACTCCTCATTTCAAAATAAAGCTACAGAAACTTATAGGACCTAATCTTTATAAAAAATTTTGTCATTTAGTTAAGGTCCGATAGAACTTATGGGACTTATCCCCTATTCTAAGTCCTTTAACTTTGGATGCTCATCTATTTATTTAGTCAATAATTAAAACGTTTTATCACACCCTATTTAATGCTCTATTTATGAAATAAAAATGGGAATTTCTTTATAAAAAAAAAAAAAATTGGGGTGTGACAGATTGGTATCAGAGCAGGTATGCGATTCTGCATACTTGTTCAAAATTTTTATTAAATTCCGCATACGCATGATATAAATGTTTTACACGGCATTGATTGAATAAAATTTTAAAAGAAAGTAAAGTCTCTTGCCACGCATTCACCGAGTACGACGCCTGCTTCAATCAAGGTACGAAAGTATTAAATTGCAAATTTGATTACATGTGAAGTTTAAATACAAGTCATGATATATGCGAGATATATGAATTCTTATGAATAGTTATGGAATTAGAAATTTTTATGCGAAACGACATGATAAGTAGAAGAATTTTTTTTACGTTAGATGAACGGCCTACAACTACAACAAGCCTATCGGAACTATCAGCGAAATGCCCAACACGACCTATCTACCCATATTGCTCACATGTTGCAATTATGGAGGCGAGTCAAGGACGTTGACGAAGGGATTACTGATTACTGGGCTTGTTTGAAGCTGATGGACACACTACCATGGGTTTGGAAGGACATAGCCAACCCAATCTTTTTGGATGGCTTACGATACACCATCAATTTGCCTGTTCCACAAACCAGTTATACTCGTTTCACTTTACGATTGTTCGACAGAGTAGTTCGTTTAGTACCACCTGAAGGACCTTTGACGCAATGGGGAGAGTTAATGCGTGAGCAGTACTACGCGGTGCCCGAACCCGCACCCGATGATGGAAATTCCGAAGAAGAAGAAGAAGATCCTGAAGAAGATATGGGAGAAGATGATGAATAAGTGATTCATGCGAATGATAGTTTCAATATTCCATTTTGAAAATAATAATAATAATAATAATAATAATAAATAAATAAATATCCCGTATGTTAGGGACGAAATTTTAATTTTCTAGCAATTGATTTTTATGTTTCGTTGGTTCGAAAATAATTATTCACTTAATAATGAATATAAAGTTTATTATTTTGAATTATGTGCCTCCATCATGAAATTGTTGCCCTAACAATGTGATGATATGTAATATTATTATAATTATAGATTCTATCTAAAGTACAAAAAAAATTATTTACGTGGAAAAAAATTTTTTTTTTTTTGAAGGATGCCTCCCCGAAGAGACGCACAAAATGCTCAAAATGCTCCAAATGTTGATCCAGATGCTCATACAAAAATGGTGCATGAGTTCCGTGCAAACCACCCACCCTTTTTCAAAGGTAATGAAGGACCTGAGTACGTGGAAGAATGGCTTCGATCGCTTGAGAGGACCTTTCGCCTCTTAAAGTGCACTGATGAACAACGGGTGCTCTGCGCATCCAACCAACTGGCTGAGGATGCGGACCATTGGTGGGACGCATATTGGGCTATGAGGCCAGACGAGGACCGAGAAGCTATCACTTGGAATGGGTTTAGAAATATAGTGCTGGAGAATTATTACCCACAGGTTCACCGAGAAAGGATGGAGCACGAATTTTACAATCTTAGACAAGGGAACATGACGGTGATCGAGTATGAGCGAAAATTTAATCAACTACGCCGATCGGCACCGCAGCTGGTTGACACGGAGGTTAAGCGAGCAAAGAAATTCCTGGACGGACTGCATCTGGATATACAAGAGAAGATGTCGGCATTACCTGACATGAACTATGCTGATACGTTTATGAGAGCACAGAAGGTTGAAGCTTGCATGCTTAAAGGGCGAGCTAACAACAAGCAGATGGAGAACCCCAATAAGAGAAAATGGGAGAATTCTGGCCAAGGGAGGAACAACAACAACAACAAGCAGACAAGGCCATACCACAACCCGCCTGCCAATGCACAAAGATCAAAGCCTCTATGTTCACAGTGCGGAAGGAATCATCACGGGGAATGTCTCAAGGGACAAAACAAATGCTATAGGTGCTATGAAGTTGGACATCGAGCTCAAGACTGTCCAAAACCATCCAATTATAAGCCTGATAGAAGGGGACCGCCTGCGGGGGAAAGTGCGAGGCAACCCACTGGGGGACGAGGAAGAGTTTTCACCATGGATCAAGCTGGGGGGAGCAAGGGCCACGATGTTATGACAGGTACTTTATCAGTGGGTAAATCCCGAGCCTTCACTTTATTTGACACGGGTGCGTCACATTCTTTTGTTTCCGTAAAGTTTTGCCAAAAAATTCATTGCAAACAAGTCAAGAGCGATGAACCTCTTGAGGTTAGATTACCATCAGGAGAGAGAATCATTGCGCATTCCTTGATAGAAAAAGTAGATGTATACATTGAAGGAGTAGATTTTAGCATCAGGCCATACGTCTTGGATATGCATGGATTCGATATGATATTGGGAATGGATTGGCTTACCTATCATCAAGCCAACATCAGATGCAAGGAACGAGAAGTGGTCCTAAAGGAACCAAGATCCAAAAGAGAAATCATCCACAAGATCAAGAGTGGCGTCATACCAAGAGTCTTGTCGGCCGCAAAAGCTGCGAAGATGCTGAGGAAGAAATCTTGCCAAGGATTCTTAGTTAACATAATAGACCCCAGTGATATGGAGATATCACCGAGTGACGTTCCGATTGTACGTGATTATCTCGATGTTTTTCCGGAGGATTTGCCAGGAATACCTCCAAACCGTCAAGTGGAGTTTTCAATAGATTTGCTGCCAGGATCGGCTCCAATATCCAAAGCTCCATATCGAATAGAACTACAAGAATTGAAGGCCCAGCTACAAGAGCTCTTACACTTGGGACTTATTCGCCCAAGCGTATCACCATGGGGGGCGCCGGTCCTTTTCGTCAAGAAGAAGGATGGATCGATGAGGATGTGCATTGACTATCGAGAGCTTAATCGCTTGACAGTGAAGAACAAATATCCTTTGCCCCGAATTGAGGACTTATTTGATCAACTAGAAGGAGCAAATACATTCTCCAAGATTGACTTGAGGTCCGGATACCATCAATTAAGAGTAAAGGAGTCAGATATCTACAAGACCGCTTTTAGAACTCGCTATGGGCACTACGAGTTCGTCGTTATGCCTTTTGGATTGAGTAATGCCCCTGCTGTGTTTATGGATTTAATGAACCGAGTTTTCCATCCATATCTTGATCAATTTGTCATAGTATTTATTGATGACATTTTGGTATACTCCAAGGACGAAGCACAACATGAGGAGCACTTGAGAATAGTGTTCGAGACACTTCGGAAGGAGAAGCTCTACGCGAAGTTCAAGAAATGCGAGTTTTGGATGAATCAAGTCACATTCCTTGGACATGTGGTGACATCTCAAGGAATTGAAGTAGATCCCTCAAAGATTGAAGCTGTGAACCAATGGAAGACGCCTACAAATGTACAAGAAGTTCGTAGTTTCTTGGGGTTAGCAGGCTATTACCGAAGATTCATTGAAGGATTCTTGAAGATAGCCAGTCCAATGACACGTTTGACTCGTAAAGGAGAAAAGTTTGTCTGGTCTGAGAAGTGTGAAGAGAGTTTCCAAAGGTTGAAACATGACCTGACTACAGCACCGGTCTTGACGATACCCAATCCAAATGAAGAATTCACAGTCTACAGTGATGCATCGAAACAAGGACTCGGATGTGTATTGATGCAACATGGGAATGTTATCGCTTACGCTTCAAGACAACTAAGACCACATGAGGTGAACTATCCTACTAATGACTTGGAATTAGCGGCCGTGGTTCATGCCTTGAAGATTTGGCGACACTACCTTTATGGAGGAAGATGTACAATCTTCACGGACCATAAAAGCTTGAAGTACCTTTTTACCCAAAGGGAGCTCAACATGAGACAAAGGAGATGGTTAGAATTGGTGAAAGATTATGATTGCTCAATTGAATACCATCCAGGCAAGACTAACGTAGTAACCGATGCATTGAGCAGAAAGACCAAAACGGAGCTAAATAGTTTGTGTACCAAACAAAAAGAGTTAATCGAGGAATTCACCAGGATGCAAATTGAATTTGTGACATCATCCTCCGGCACGAGGGCGATCATTGCAGCATTGGAAATTCACCCAAGTCTGAAAATGGAAATAAAGAAAGCTCAAGAGCAAGATCACTTTTTGCAAGGAATGAAGAAGAAGGCACAAGGAGGCGAATATAATGGCTTCAAGGTAGATGATGAGGGAGTATTGACATTAAACGGAAGAGTGTGTGTGCCGATGGTTGAGGAATTAAGAGAGAAGATTTTAGGAGAGGCACATGGAGCTCCATACACCGCTCACCCGGGAGGAACAAAGATGTATCAGGATTTGAAAGAAAGATTTTGGTGGAGGAGTATGAAGCGAGATATTGGATACTTTATAGAAAGATGTTTAACTTGCCAACAAGTTAAGATTGAACACCAACGACCAGCTGGAAAGCTTAAACCTCTCGAGATTCCTGAGTGGAAATGGGAACAAATTTCCATGGATTTTGTCGTGGGATTGCCAAAGTCCTCAAGGGGAAATCATGCCATATGGGTCATCGTTGATCGATTGACCAAGTCGGCTCACTTCTTACCGGTGAAAATGACGTTCAAAATGGAGCAGTATGCTCAACTGTATATTCAAGAGATAGTGAGACTTCATGGTGTACCAATCTCTATAGTGTCTGATAGAGATGCGCGCTTTACTTCAAGATTTTGGGAAAGTCTGCACAAGGCCATGGGAACTAGATTAAATTTCAGTACCGCCTATCACCCGCAAACCGATGGGCAATCGGAGAGGACGATTCAAATTTTGGAAGATATGTTAAGAGCATGCACACTTGACTTCGATGAAGCATGGGAGAAGTTTCTACCTCTAGTCGAGTTTGCCTACAACAATAGTTATCAAGCGACCATCAAGATGGCCCCTTATGAAGCGCTCTATGGAAGGAAGTGTAGATCACCATTATATTGGGAAGATGTTGGTGAGAAGGCTGTCCTAGGTACAAAAATTATAGAAGAAGCAGTGGACAAGATCAGAATCATTCGAGAAAGGATCAAGTCTGCCCAGGATAGACAAAAGTCCTATGCTGATCAAAGAAGAAGGGATTTGCATTTTGAAGTCGGAGACCATGTGTTTCTAAAAGTGGCTCCCACGAAGGGTGTCATTCGATTCGGAAGAAGAGGGAAGCTAGGGCCCCGTTTTGTTGGACCATTTGAAATTCTCGAACGAGTTGGGAATCTAGCCTATCGTTTAGCTTTACCTCCTGAGTTGTCCTCAGTTCATAATGTTTTTCACATTTCAATGTTGAGAAAATATGTTCATGATCCCAGCCACGTGGTAAATTTCTCAACATTGAAGATTGACAAAGACTTATCATATGAAGAGGAACCTATGAAAGTCTTGGAGCGAAAGATCCAAATAATTCGAAATCATGAAGTGCCATTCATTAAAGTTCAATGGAGTCGACACATGGAAGATGAAGCCACATGGGAAAGAGAAGATGAAATACAAGCAAGATACCCATCCTTCTTTACGGGTAAGATATTTTTATGATAGAATTTCGAGGACGAAATTTTTATTAGAAGGGTAGGATGTAACACCCGTATATTATTTACGGGAATTATTTAAAGTCCAATCCTTAGAAGCCCAACTCAAAAACAAAATCCAGCCCATGTACTTCTAGCAGCCGTGTGAATGAAGAACAAGATCAGAGTATTATACACTTTTCCTTAATTAAGCCAATCTCTTCCTGCCCAAGAAATCATCAAATCTTGTCTAATCTCAAAGCAATATCTTCCCTGCAATCAAATCAGAAATTGATCTCTTTATTAAGGAAAGTTTGACCTCTCCTACGCGTTATTTTCTGGAGAGATTGCCCAGCCATCCAAGTATAAAACTGATTTTTTTCTCTTCATTCCTTCATGATACTCATAATTTTTACCACCGGCTGCTCCAATACGAAGAGAGAAGGGTACCGTGCCTTCAAATCTCTTCATCTCTTCTTCTCTCTTCCATCGATCATATCCCCGATATTTGTCCATGGTTATTCTATTTTACTTTTCTTTCATCGTGTATCGATACGCGTAGGACTCGATTCTTGTTGCAAGAAGTTTAAGGTGGGGTTTTTACTCATCTTGTGTATGTCGAAAAATTTCATATGTGATACATGTTTTAACTGGATTATGTGAAGTGCATATGTATTACAAGTTTGGACCGTGTAGTGGTGCCTTACTCTCATTGCAAGTTTGGACTTTAAATAGTGCCTTACTCTTATGCAAGTTTGGACTTTAAATAGTGCCTTACTCTTATTACAAACGAATCGCGATATCGTAAGACATGGCAGAATTGTATAGTAAGTGAAATTATATTTTTGCACATGGATTGATTCACGTATGTAAGTATGTTTAAATTCCTCACTGAGCTTGTGGTTGCTCACCCCAACAATTTCCCTCCTTTCAGATTAAAAGCGTGGCGATAGCGTACGAGTGGGGAGCGTCGGCAAGAGGAGACTAATAAAAGCTTTTGAATAAAAGAGTAATACATACTTTGCGCACATTTGAAAATTTGTTGGAGTATTTCGGATTTGTTAAATTCTTGGTATAACGATTGTGGCATGAGTTTGTTGTTGATATTATTTATTGATGGAAATTTGCGATCGTATAAGATTTGTCACAATTGAATAAAATTATATGTTATTTGACTGTCGAAAATTTTAATATGTTTGTTGTTGAATTTGTGAAAATGGGACGAGATTTGGATTAGTACTTTTCGAAAAATAGATGGGGTCTCACATGTTTCATTGTTTCGGAATTTGTAAGTATCATAATTGCGCATACTAGATGGACAGATGGAATATGGATTCGTTATGAATAAATAATTAATTGTTTTGTTGATTATGGTGGATGTTCTATTTTGGGTTAAGTTTTAAAATTAATAAATGGTCTTCTAGTACATTAAAATTTGATTGGTATTTTATTTGAATAAATACAGTTGCTACTTGTTTTGAGGGCCTAGTTGAAGTATTTATCATTTTGCAAATTTGCATGAACTTACAGAATCGAATTTTTATAAAATCTTTCCTTCATCTTTGCTAAGCCACTAGTTTATTACTTCCTAAATTTGAGGTTCTGCATTTTTATAAAATTGATTAGTCCTACATCTTTTACGAGTTGTGAATTTGGGAATAAACTTATAGTCCTTGCCTTTAAAGGTATTTGCTAAATACTCCTCATTTCAAAATAAAGCTACAGAAACTTATAGGACCTAATCTTTATAAAAAATTTTGTCATTTAGTTAAGGTCCGATAGAACTTATGGGACTTATCCCCTATTCTAAGTCCTTTAACTTTGGATGCTCATCTATTTATTTAGTCAATAATTAAAACGTTTTATCACACCCTATTTAATGCTCTATTTATGAAATAAAAATGGGAATTTCTTTATTAAAAAAAAAAAAAATTGGGGTGTGACAGAAACAGTGTTCATAAAATTTTTGAAACTTATCTTTTCTTTTGGTGTAACCATCTTCTTAGTAAAACTCTCTGTTGTCTGTCCAGTTTTTGTTTCTATAATGGAGGAGATTTTACTTCTATTGTTGTCTTTTTTATGTTCATTTAAGGTTCCCTAAAGCATGCTTCCTAGGTGATTATGGCCTTCTTAAGGGACTCTTGATAAGGGGAGGGTAACGAGAATGGAAGGCTACTGATTCTCAATTACTTCTAATATATAATATATTCACATACATGCACTGACACACACACCCACACCCGATTTCATCGTGTTCTTTTATACATCTACCCAGTAGATTTTACCATCTAATGTAGACTCTACCAAATTACATACATGATGTACGCATGTACATACAAGAAAGAAAAGAAATGAAAGTAGGTTGAGCAACTAGGTGTTTTTAAAGCAAAACTAAATTTCCAACAAATCCAACCACATGGCTACTAATATATAGATGCAGTTCGTATGTATAATATTGGTTAGCTTGCTCATGATGTTAAAATTTCTTATCAATCGCCCCAATGCAATTCAATATCTAATTTATTATGTAAGTTGAAAATTTTAATTGTTTACTTAATTTTAAAAACATCAAAACTTACTAATAAACAACTCCATCTCCATCTCCATCTCTTTACAATTTAATTGAGCTTAACCCTCAACACACCTACAAGAAACCTCTGCATCTCACCACTTTAATAATATATATACATACTACTATCAATATAATAATATATATGTGCAAATTATAACCCACTGCTACCTCCAATTTCATATATACAATTATAACAAAAGTCCTCTAAACATTAAATTCCAATTAATCATTTATTTGAGTTTAAAAACTTTGGATAACCAGAAATTAATGTGTTCTTATGGATTATGCGGAAGTGGAAAAGTTAATTGGTGTAGGTAATGGTCATAATGTAAGCAATAAATGATATATGAAACACTTTCCATTTTCATCGTTTAATGGGCTTAAACATCTGATGTCAAAATTAATGTTTGCCTCATCATCATGACCCCCACTTATAAAATTAATGTCATAATAACATTGTACATGGTTTTGCCCTGTGTTCCAAAATCAAATTACTATATTTAATTTTAGACTCATGTTCTTTACAAACTTTCATTATGGCATCTATATTAATGAACATAAAACAAACCTTGGCTTCCAACTCAATTTAATATAAATAAATTTAAGGCCGATCGAATTAGGAAAAGAAGAAATAAACCCTATGGCGTGACACTGTTGAATACGCGCTCCTTCTGTTGTTCTTAAAAGTTTTGCCCTATTGCCTCTGTAGTCAGCGATTGGAGATCATTATTAACATCACTGCCATAAAACCAATGATTGAAAATGCCCAAAGCTCAAATATCCGAAGTTTCATGTGCATTCCCTAGATTGCATCGTAAATTACAGTAAAAAATATGAATAATTCATAGGACTTTTAAATACTAATCGTTTACATATATTTAAAGAAAGACACATATTTTTTTGTTCTAAGTTTGCTTCGTATATTTAGGTAGCCGATCTTGTGTCTGAACTCTGAAATACCTTAAATCATATGTTTCTTAATCCTTGATTTGATTAGTATATTTAGGTTGTTAGTTCTGAAATACCTCAAATTCTACATGCTTAACTATTGTAAAAAACTCTTAACCCTTGATTTGTATATCTGTTCTAAAATACCTGAAACTCTACATTGTTAAACTATTTTAAATGTTCTAAAACACTCCGAAACCTTTGGCACAAAAAAGAAAAAAAAAAAATTTTAAATAGAAAACAAGGATTAGTTAGTAGTTTACAACCAGAAAAAAAACCCAAATATTTTGCATCTGAAATATGATCCTGTTCAAGGTTTGATTAGCATTCAATTTTGTACTCGAAATGAATCGATTTCTTTTACTTTAGGTTTGCTTAGTACATTTAGTTGGCCTCTGTAATTTGATTGGATGTCAGCAATTACTATTATTATTACATACTAATAACCAACTAAAATATACTAACTTTAAAATGCACTAACTTTTGTTTTAATAAGCCATCTGGATTTAGGAGAGGATACGGCGATTGTTTTGAAATTCTTGATGATTTTTTTGTTTCGTTCTTAATTTTGATAAAGTTCCTGTTGGATTATGTTTAAGAGTTGGTATAAGGAGCTTTACGTTTTTTACTGCTTGTTATGATCAAGAAGGAACAAATAAGGAATTTAAGTATTTCCTTCATCCGAGAAATCGGCTTTTAACATATGTAATTTACTCTAATTTTTTCCCTGCCTTCATGAAAAATAAACTCTTTATTTACTAAAATAAAATGCAAAGAATTGTCAATTTAGTTGGCGAAACAAAAATTATAATGCCGCCACAATATACCTCAAGTTTCGGGCTACATTCGTATTAAACATAGTCATGCCACTTATTACATCTGTAAAAACTTAAATGTTGGAATTGTCTACTCCAACATTTGGGGTTAATTTAAATCAAACACGACTAGGCCATATTCTAATCGGGCTCGCATGAATTTTATTTTGCTTAATATTTTCATATATTGTTTTTTATAATTTTTTACGAGAGGTAACAACATTTGTGTTTTTATTTTCCAGCACGCTACAACATGTGTTGTTCGCGAAGCGCACTGCACAACGGTATGCGCAACTGTTACTATCTAGAAAAGGCATGCACTTCTATTACAATTTACTTCGTGCTTTATAAAGTTGCCTTTTGTGCATTGTAGTGAATTGCTCTTTTATGATCTTCACAGCTGAAGAATATTTGCAGATTTTTGTTTATTTGGTGTTTTTGGAACTGATAGTCATAATGCCAAGAAAAGGAACTTCAATACCTATATCACGTCAATCAAAAAGTTCTTACAAAAGAAAATACAGTTGCTTGGAAGACCGAAAATTAGCTAAGAATGCTCATCAGAAAAAACAATAACTCACGTAAAACTACATCTACCCTGCTGCAACAAGCAATGACCCCTTAAAATGTTTGCCCAAAGTTCCAGATTTGCTACCTAATGTGCCAAATTGTAAATTTTGTAATTTGCTGCTCATTAGGAGATATAAAATTATCACAAACCGAAATGCCTGAGGAGTTACTGCGTCTGTACATTGGCAACAACAGCCTTGCTAAAGAATTTTGTAACTATATCCGTAGTTACAATAACATGTTTGCCTTTACCTCATTAGGTGTGCATGCTGATAAAGCTTTGGCTAAAAGAAATGCCGGAATTTATACGTTTCGAGTACAAGGGCACCTGCATCATTTTCTAGACTCATTAACACCATCAGAAAATAAAAAGCCACAGAACTTGCAATTGTATTTCTTTGATACAGAGCACGAAATTTCAAACCGAATGTTAATTAGCTCAAAATTTAGAGAGCATCTTGTGGAAAGGTTGCTATGTATTTTACAAGTAAATCCTTATGCAAATTTCTTCCGCAGCCTTCACAATATTAATAACTTAAATGAGTATAAAATTGTCTTGCAAGCTGATCCCTTATCTGACCAAAACGTCTTCAATAAACCTTCTGCATCTCAAGTTGCTGGAATATGGCTTGAGGTGGATAACAATAACCATTGCACAAGCCCACACATTCAAGTTTACCCAAACAGAAGCCAACCACAAATTATTAAACATTACTTTGGTTGTTATGACCCCATGCAATATCCTTTAATATTCCCCAATGGAGAGCCTGGCTGGCATCGTGCTATTAAAAAATTAAATCAACGACAAAAAGAATTAGCCCACTAACCAACATGTGATGGTGAACATATACGTGATATTCATAGCTGTTTAGACGCAGATGAATTTATACTAGCTGGAAACGAAGGTAATTTTTACATTTTCCCCCTTTATTGTTTTAAAAAAACCTTTGTTGCTGCTTTATTAAATTTAAATTCCTAACATGTAGGTGCCCAAAAAAGGACTACTAACAAAACGACAGTATCATGTCGTCAATACTACTGTTATAAGCTACAAATAAGAGAAAATGATACATCATTCTTATTACATACTGGTAGACTTTTGCAGCAATATGTTGTAGACATGTATATTAAAATTGAAACATCGAGATTAGATTTTTTCAGAAGTACAGAAATACAGAAACGTTTACGAAAATCAGTTTATCGTGGCTTATTAGATGGCATTGAACAAGGATGTGAAATAGGTTCTGACATTGGTTTGCGTATATTATTACCTGCATCATTTGTTGGTGGCCCCAGAGATATGCGCAAAAGATATATAGATGCTATAGCTTTAGTACAACGATATGGAAATCAGATATTTTCTTAACAATTACTTCCAACCCAAATTGGCCAGAAATTAAGGCATTATCTATACCTACTGACGAAATACAAAACAGACCAAATTTGGTTGCTAGAGTATTCCATGCAAAACTTCAGTGTAAAAAAGGAATTATTTGACAAAGAAATTTTTGGTCACATTGTTGCATACACTTACGTGATAGAATATCAAAAAAGAGGTTTACCTCATGCTCATTTTTTACTCATCTTAGATCAGTCATCCAAAATGTTTACTTCTGAGGCATTTGACAGAGTTGTTTCTGCAGAACTTCCTGATCCATCTGTTAACCCATATTTGTTTTCTTTAGTAACAAAACATATGATACATGACCCTTGTGGTTCACTTAATCCAACATGCCCCTGTATGAAGAAATGTTTCTGCAAGTTTAACTATCCTAAAGAGTTCTCAGAGAACACAAAATATGGAACGAATTCATACCCTACGTATCGTCGCCCTGATAACGGACGCACTATTATGGAACGAATTCATACCCTACGTATCGTCGCCCTGATAACGGACGCACTATTACTGTTAGAGGTGCCCAACTTGATAATAGATAGGTCGTACCTTACAATTCCTACCTTCTTGCAAAATTTAACTGTCATATTAACATTGGAATTTGTTCGACCATTCAGGCCATAAAATACATGTACAAATATATCTATAAAGGTCATGATAAAATTTCTTACACTCTACTTACGAATAATGACGATCCAGTAATTGATGAAATAAACAACTTTCGAAATGCTAGATGGATTTCCCATCCTGAAGCAGTTTGACGAATATTTAAATTTGAACTTGGCCATATTTGCCCTCCTGTAATTTGCTTACCAATTCATCTGGAAAATGAGCATATAATAACTTTCACTGCTGATCAGTCTTTAGATAACATTGCCAACAATCCTAAAACCAAAAAAACTATGCTAACATAATTCTTTTATATGAATGAATATGATGAATACGCAAAAAGCCTCAACCTTTTATACATTGAGTTCCCTGAGCATTTTACGTGGCATGATGATATAAAAGAATGGAAACCTCGACTTAACGCCGAGTAATTGCAAGAATTGCTAGCTGTCAACCATCTCAAGGTGAACCATTCTATTTGAAATTCTTACTACTGCATATTAGAAAACCCCCTTCATTTAGGTACTTAAGAATAGTAAATGAAGCCACATACTCCACATACAGAGAGATTTCACAAATACTAGAACTAATAGAAGATGACAACACTGCAGAAATGTGTATCCAAGAAGCTACAACATATTTAATGCCTGGTGCTTTGCGACAACTATTTGCCACCGTCCTTGTTTATTGTAATCCGAAAAGCCCAAAACAATTATGGTTGAAATTCGAGGATTTCTTATCTGAAGATTTTATGCGAGATCGCACCATTCCACATAACGTGATCAAACAGAAAGTCCTAAATATCCTTGATTATTATTTTTACTCAATGGGGAAAAAGTTGGAAGATTTCTTTACTATTGACGATGAGCAACCAGCAACCTTCTATGATAACTTGACGAAAGAATTATGTGCTGAACATGATGTGCATATACCTCATGAAGATATTTTAGTTATTGAAAAGTTGAATAAAGAGCAAAAAACTGCATATGATCGAATTCTATACCATGTTAACAATAATTTGCCAAAGGTATTTTTTGTTGATGGCCCTGGAGGTACTGGAAAAATTTTCTTATATAAAACATTGCTTGCTACCATAAGACTGGCAGGCCATATTGCACTTGCTACAGCAACTTCCGGAGTAGCACCATCTTTACTTCCAGGAGGTAGAACTTCACATTCAAGATTCAAACTACCTCTAAACGAAAATGACTTCCAATCATGTAATATCAGCAAACAAAGCACATTAGCTTATCTAATAAATGCAGCAAAACTAATAGTGTGGGATGAAGCTACAATGGCAAAACATAGTACTATTGAAACTTTTGATGAAATGTTAAGAGACATAATGAACTCAAACATACAATTTGGTGGCAAAGTTATTGCTTTGGAGGAGACTTCCTTCAAACACTTCCAATTATTTCTCAAGGTTTAAAAAATGACATCATAAACACGTCCACTGTTATGTCGCCTTTGTGGGATAAATTTGAGAAATTAAAGCTTAAGCAAAACATGGGCGCATTACTTGATCCAAGTTTTTCAGCATATTTACTAAGAGTTGGGAATGGAACTGAACTAGCAAATGAAAAAGATGAAATACAGATACCGCCTACAATCAACATCCTCTACACAAATGATATTGACTCATTAAATACATTGATTGATACAGTTTTTCTAAACATTGATGATGAAAATTTTGAGTTCTCCTTATTTGTTAGAAGAGCCATACTTACTACAAGAAATGAGTTTGTACACGAAATAAATGATGCCTTGATTAAAAAGTTTCATGGAGAAGAAACTACATATTTTAGTTGTGACCAAAGCACATTTCCTTATGTCACACCAGATCAGCAAGAACTTTTCCATTCTTTAACTCCTTCTGGACTTCCTTCCCACAAGTTATGCTTAAAAGTAAATGCACCGATAATGTTACTAAGAAATATAAACCCAACTGAAGGACTCTGTAATGGTACACGACTTCTTTGCAAGGGCTTTGATAGAAATATTATCTATGCTGAAATTTCAGCTGCTACATATGTCGGTAAATCTATATTCATTCCACGAATAACATTAGAGACTCCAAATGATAACTTCTCATCTATTCCATTAAAGAACACAATTCCCAGTACTACTTTGCTATGCTATGACAATTAACAAGGCACAAGGCCAAACTTTAGATTACGTTGGTATTTATTTGAAAGAACCTGTATTTTCACACGGTCAACTTTATGTGGCATTATCAAGGGCCCAAACTTCAAATCAAATAAAAGTTCTTATTAGACCGTCAACACCACTAGAACAAACAACAAGCTACACAAAAAACATTGTTTACGACGAAATTTTAAAAGCTGTGAACCCTGCTTAAGCATTAGCAAGGTATGACCTTGGCAAATACTTATTATTAGTTGTACGCTGTTTATATTCCCTCTAAAACATGTTACTCTTAACATATTCCCAAAATTGGAACAATCTGAAAGGCAACATTCTTAATTATGGAGCTGAATGTTATATGTTGTTATCTTTAATATATTTTACTGATTGTGGTTGAAATTCATGGGCTTTTTATGATGATTTTCAACACAAATGTCATTGCGTTATGATCATGACTTTATCACACTTAATTGTAAATAAGTATTTCTTATATGCAACTTCATTCCTGATCTCACTGTACTTTGTTTTGCCAGATTTATGGTGTTTGCATAAAAAAATTACGTACTGTAATGCCTCCATACAAGCATATGTAAGTTTTCTTATTCAATATTAGCAAATACTACAGCAAGAACTTACGCTGATTTTTCATAAGGATTCTAAAACATCTTAGTTTTTATTCTAATAAAATTTTCAGCTTTTTAATGCCCTATAAATGATCATTGAGCTTTATGGCCAGACCTACTTAAACACTAGACAGCTTATGGCAAGTCCTACTTAAACATTGGAGACGCAGCTGCAGAAAGCGATTTACACTGCAAATTCTATATTTTTTTCCATATGCAATGGAATTAAGCAATATTTTTAAACATTATACATTCTCAGCTATCTAGCTTGGGTTTGCAATTTGTTACATCTATTCAGCTTCTTCATTGATTTCCGTTAGAATAATGGAATGATCTACTGATTGCTTTTAAATTAAATTGTCTACGGTCTTCAGCTTATTGTTTAATATCATGTTTATTGTTTACATAATAATATTCACAATGTTTTGGTTTTGTTTGAGTTGCTTTAAAATGTACTTATGTTTGATTTTAGATTTATCTTGTTGCAGCTGTGGTTCCTTCCTTGGGGCATTGCATCTTAATGTTATTGTGACTCTTACTTCATTATCTTGTTCACTTAGCCAAATTTATATTTATAGTTGCCTGCTAAATGATGAGAGTCTTATAGATTATATGTATTTATATGCCTTCACGAGAGAGACATGATAAGTGTAATTGGGTGCTTTAATAATCTTGCTTTTAGATAGCATCACCATATTGTTCAATTATTTGATTTCTAAAGGATTCGCTCAAGGGTGTATTGATTATCCAATACTCCTCTTAGGTGCTGTTAGCCGGCCTTCTATTTAAGAAATCGTGCAACATTGAGATATATCAATAACATTTATTGTATTTGATATTCCAGTTAATAGATTGTTAAATTTTCCAGCCTCAAATACTAAAAGCATTCGTCTAAATTAATTTCTTGATTCTTTTGTCGTACATGCACCATGCATTCACAAATAACGGGCTAGCACCTCACTTGTGAGGTGCTGGCTTACCTACTAATACTAGTAAAAACATTTAAAAATTAATAATTAATTACAAAAGCATAAAATTGTCTCATTGAAATCGTCACAGACCTCCCCATCAATCTTCAGAATCGTGGAAGCGATGAGGGATCATACAAAAGATGAGGATGAATCCGGTTTCATTATTAATATAAAATTATTATTATTAGTTCTAATTATTATTAATAGATAATTAATCCTATTAATTGATATTAACGTTGTAGTTTATATATCATTAAAAAATTGTTTTTTACCAACGAAATGTTCTGTTGGTAAAAACTTTAATTCCATTGTTAAATTGACTTGCCAACGGATTAGCAACGAAATCCGTTAGTAAAATTCTGTTGGTAAAGTGGTGGTTGGTAGATTTTTAGCAACGAAAGATCAATTTTGTTGGTAAATAATTTCGTTGATAATCCATTGCTAATAATTCCGTTGGTAATTTAAATAATGATTCCCTTGGTAATTCGTTGGTAATTATCAACAGATTGAGTTCCTTTTGTAAAATAGAGAATAAATCCGTTGGCATTTCGTTGTTAAAATAAAAATATCATTTTTGTTGTTAATTCATTGGTAATTACCAACTGATTGAATTCTGTTGATAAATTTTGCTGCTAAAAAATACTTTTTTTGTAGTATCTTATTTTATTTATGAACTTTTTATTAGTTTAGTTAAAATTTTAAAGTATAATTTGATCCGTATAATTTGGTCCGTAATGTATTTTGATCCATTAGGGCTGATTTATTTATCACAAAGAAAATATGAAGGATAGAATTTATTGGATCCGCCATACTTTATAGACTCATATGTATCATGAAAATTGTAATGAACGAAGGGATTATACAGTAATAAAATAAGAGTTACTTGATGTGAATTAATCCCTCAATTCCATAAAGAAGTTCATAGATACAGAGTTCTAGAAAAAAATATTTTTTTAACTTGTTCTTTGGAGTAGTTTGGTGTTTTTATTTAATCCCTCCATTCCATAAAGAAGTTCATAGATACAGAGTTCTAGAAAAAAATATTTTTTTAACTTGTTCTTTGGAGTAGTTTGGTGTTTTTAGTAATAAATTATGAGTTAGTCTCTTGTAAATTAAGTTTACATCACAAACCTTTGTAAACCATGTTTCCAACTTTAATTTATCCCTAACAATACACAGGCAGAGTATAATAGGATTGAAAGAGGGAGGATTTAGTGTGAGAAAAAAATCAAGGTTTATATAATAAGTTATGTAAACTTGATTTATAAGAGTGTTTGTGATAAATTATACTAAAGTAAGTTTTGTGAATTTTAAAGTGGTAGTAATTTTGAAATTAAAGTGTGTTGTGAGGTATTGAATTGTGTTTATATTTTATTGGGGGAGGGTGTGAACTTGCTTGATTATGGAACGAATAAAAATAATAAATGTGAATTTGTTTATGAGCTGAGTAATTAAAAGACTATGCATGCATTCACCTGACCCTGATAATAACTTAGATAACAAAATGAGATGCCACAAACATTCTTAATTTATTCTCTTATATTTATTTTATTGGCTTCTTATGCACCATTATTATCATCCATGTACACCATCTTCAATTACACAATCAGCCATGTGTAATTGTCTCTAGTTTTATTCTCATATTATTTTATATATATATGACATGATTTCATGATGATTCTAATTGAATGGAAGTGTAACAGCAGTGACGGGAGTATTCAAAAGAATACTTCCGAAAGAAGTTATCGAAACTCCGGCGATGAAAGTGCGAGCAGCAGCGGTGGCGAGCACAATGCAAGTGTTGCCGGTGGCAGGTGTCACGAATCTAACGGTGCAAAGTGGTGCGATGACCCCTGTCGTAGCACCCACGGTAAGGACGAAGTTCCCATTAGCATCGGTTGTGGCTGTGGCCACTACGACGGGGGCAAAAATATTAAAGATACTTGTGGGGCAATTCAAAGTTACCGGTAATCCGACAACGCCGGTGCTACCGGCAACGCAGTTTCCGGTGGCCGTGCAGCATACTCTGCCAGTGACGCTCAACCCTCGGCGGGTGAAGGTGCCATTGGCTGCCGGAATGGCTGTTGCATAGACAAGGGCAGCCATGGCAAATATGGCTGAAATTTTCATTATAGACATGTTTTTGTTTTTGGGTAAGTTTATTTTGTGTTTTTTGGTTGATATGAAATCTTGTGAAATTATACCTATTTATACTTAATTTTTCCCACAAATATTTATTGAAAAGTTTGAAGTAGGAATGTAGGATTATGTGGTTTGGCTTGCACTACTCGTAGACCTCAATAATGCGATTATATCTTCTTACCTTATTGATCAATAATAACATTTTTTTTAACAAATTACTCCCTCCATCCCATCTTTGTTGTTACGTTTACTGTTTGCACAGAAACTAAGAAACATTATATTTTAATGTGTTGTGAGATAAGAGAAATAATATTATAATGTAAAGTAGATAGTTGTTATAAAAAATGATAATAATGTTTTAAACTATTTCATGAACAATTTAATTATAAAATAAATAAAAAGAGATAACATTTTAAGACAATAATAATAGTGACTATTATAAATAAATAATAGCTAATTAAAATGATCTCACTGAGATAGCATATAACACCTCCCAAATATAATTCATGTAAAATTTGAATGCAAGTACTCTATCCAATGCTTATTTGCTAAATACAGGTTTTAATTAAATTACAGAATCCAATTTGCATCATATTTACCTTATAATTATTGATTAATAACTAGCTAATTTTAATGAACTCTACGCAATAGAATTTAAAACATACACTGTCCGGTATCATTTAACTTTATTCGAAAAAAAATATAAAATAGTTAGAATATTTATTTTCGTCCCAAACCTTTCAGTTTTTACTTCGATTTCGTCCCAAAACAATACTCCCTCTGTCTTATATTATTTTTCACTGTTACTATAAATGCGAAGTTTAAGAAAAATAATTTTTTGACCAACTTGGAAGGTAATGTAGTGTTTTTGGATAATAAATAATTTATAAAGTATTATACGTGTGTTAGGTGAGAGTAATAAATTTGTAATTAAAATATATTTTTAGGGTTAAAGGATTGATGCAATGTTTCCTCAAAAGTATTATCACTTCTTACATCTTTAGAAAAATCTTACGGAAGTTTTTTGCATTTAAATAATATAAGTTGGTTCAAAGTTTAATTGAAGAAAATAGTTCACACGTGTGTACAAGGGTGTATATTATTACAAGAGTAAGTTGACCATGTCCTCTAGTTGTCGACAATTTTAAATTAATATTTGTGAAATAGTATATCTAGATCTATGCAATATAGTATTTTTTAATTTAATTACATGATGTTTCGAATTAAACTAACCATACATGCTCGTTAATGGAATTTGACTTACTATTCAATCTTTAGAATTGTGGTAACGATAATGTTAATTAATTTTTTATTTAGGTCTAAATCTTAAATCAAAGGTAATGGAGTAATTCAGATCATGTTTTTATTTCGTTTTCTATAGTAAATGCACCTTTTTTTTTTTTCCTTTTAAATTTTAAATCATTAGAGAAAAATGATTTTCATTAAACAGTATTCATGTTACATGAAATATTTATACCTCTCATTCACATTCACTATTTACATGAATATTAATATTTTCTAAACTTATTTTAGAAGGTAATTTTTGTTTCTTTAATAAATAAATTTTTATGTATGTATCTGTGTGTTAAAAAATGATATACAATAATAAAAGTGTGTTTAGTGAAGTATATTAAGTTCCATTTTTTTATGGAGGTGCGTAGTGAATATGTTATATCCTATCTTAATATATTAAAAGTGCGGAGGTTTTGTAAAACATTTTATTTCCTTTTTGTCCCTGTTATTTTCTCTTTTTTACTACCTTCATCATAGTAATGACCTTATTAATTAAAATACTCCGTATTTACTATTCCATGTTCCTCTTTTCAGCTCGTCAAATGAATCGTTTCGTTGCCGATTATTATTGCAGAAGAAGAAGAGATTTGAGGACTTCATTTTGTGCTCCATTGCGGCTCCTATAGTATCAGTGCTATTGGCCGACTGATTGATTTTTCGACAGAGGCCCTTCCTTCTTCGTGCGTTCTCTTTTCAGGTCGGTGATATCTCCCTTTCATTTCATTCTCCGATCCTAAAGTTTCAGGAAACCTAATTCCTTTTTCCTTTCATAACTCAGATACCTCCATTCTATACCATGGTTTTCTCCGGCGTTTCCTTGGCGAGTATGCCTACTCCGATTATGTGTACTAAACCATTAACTCAGCATGAATATTAGTCATCTTTATTTAGATTAGTGTATCTCTTGCTTTCTTCAAAAAAATTATCCGAATTACTTTTTTTTTTACTATTTAATTTTCGATTTTGAGTTTAGTTATTGTACAATGTAACTTTTTGTTAATTTTGATGTTGAATAGTGTTGTTTCTTCACTCGCACAAGAAATTTTTTTCTGAATTTACACTTTGAAACATACTATTAGAGTGGATATTTTTATCCAAGTATCTTTTAATTAGGATGGGCTTATGGAGCAGAACAACATCAAGATAAGATGAATAGGCTTGGCTCTTTCACTTGCCGTGCCACAAGGTAGTGTTGATAATATCATATTCTACATATTTGCCACTATTTTTAATTACCTAACTTGTACTTCTCATCTCTTTTTACTTCTTGATACAGGCATATACTGACTTTGGAATATTTGAATCTGAATAAGAAAAAAATAGAGCTTTAAATTAGAGAATTAATTTTTATGAAGATTTAATTTAATCTAATACCAATATTTCTATTATGGCACACTATTTTAATTTTGGGTACTTACTACTAGGTACATTAAAAACTCCTTTATTACTATGAGATACAAACATACAAAAATATTACCACTAACTACATAAATATATAGTGATATCTCAATATTACCCTTACAATGTGCTGCACATAAATGTTCGTGTGCAACATAAAAGTTCGTGTGCAGCAAAAAAAGTGTGTGCAACACATTTTATGTACAGTAAAAAGTGTGTGCAGCAAAAAAATATAAATCCGGCGGTCGGCCGGTGGTGGTCCGTGACAGTGCGGCTGAGTTTCGACGGCGGTCCGGCCATCAATCGGCAGCAATTCGCGGCGGAGGTCCGGTGACTGGCCAGCAACGGTCGGGCGGAGGCGGTGGTGGTCTTGTGGTGGTCCAGCGGCGGCAGTTGATGGGTGAGGAGTTTAGGTTTTATGATTTAAAAGTGTATGAGATTATAATATTAATGTTATATTTGATATTTTACTTTAATATTTTGTATGTGAAAGTAATTTTTTTAAATCATGTATCTCACAGTAATTTGGGTACAAAGTGTATACCTATTAGTAATTTTTCCATTATTATATAGTTTTATAGAGTATATTTTAAGGCTCCTAACCGATAGAAAAAATAATTTAGCTCCCAAATTGATAGTTTACCTATTTTTTAAGTTTTAAATTAAAATATTCCTATTATGGCAAATCGAGTTTTAATATATTTTTACATTTAAATATTTTAATCGGGTTATTCAATAAATAAAAAATATATATTATGAAAGTAAATGATAAAGAAAGAGATATGCTCGATTATTAATATATTTTACAATTAATAATAAGCTTGGTATTTTTGTTATATAATTGTGATTAAAAAAATCATATTATTGCATATCGTTTCCTTTTTAATTGTTTTATAGTATATTTTAAGGCGCTAATTGATAGAAAAAATAATAGATCCAAAATTGATAATTCATTCATTTTCAGGTTTTGAATTGAAATTATTCTGTTATGAAATATCGCTTCCTTTTAAATTAATTGATGTTCATCTTTTTAATATGAAGGTAAAAACTAGTATGATGAAAAAAAAGAACAAATATTAATAATCTTAAAATTACAATCAATATTTTATTTTAAGTAATTAATATTTTATAATCTTGCAATTAATATTTTAGTTTAAGTAATTTTTATGAAGATTTAATTTAATCTAATAAGAATATTTCTATTATGACACATTGATTTTTTTATATATAGTTTATGGAGTATATTTTAAAGCCCTAACTTATAGAAAAATTAATTTAGGCCCCAAATTAATAGTTTACGCATTTTTTAAGTTTTGAATTGAAAATATTTCTATTATGACACATTGAGTTTTAATATATTTTTACATTTAAATGTTTTGGTTGAATTATTCAATAAAAAAAATATTATGAAAGTAAAAGATAAAGCGATAGAGATGCTCGATTATTAATAAAATTTACAACTAATATAATAAGCTTTATATTTTAGTCACATGATTATGATTTAAAAAATCCTATTATTGCATACAGTTTCCTCCTTAATTGTTTTATAGTATGGTTTGAGCCTTATTTGATAGAAAAAAATATTGTTATATAATTGTGATTAAAAAAAAAAATCCTATTATTGCATATCGTTTCCTTCTTCATTGTTTTATAGTACATTTTAAGACCTAAAAATAGAAAAAATAATTGATACCCAAAATTGATAATTCATTCATTTTTAGGTTATGAATTGAAAATATTTTATTATGACATATCACTTCTTTTTAAATTAATTGAATGCTCATCTTTTTAATACGAATGTAAAAACTGCATTTAATAATAAAGTAAGATGAAAAAAACAAACGAACAAATATATATACATTTAATAATAAAATATAAAATTATAAAAATATATTTTTAAAATAAAAACATTACACATAATAGAACCCGCGTTGAACGCGGGAGACAAAACTATTTATTTTAAAAAGATAATTATTTAAATAATACTCCCTCCGTCTCAGAGAACCATTCACATTTCCTTTGTTAATTATAAAGGAAAGGCGAACGGTTCTTTGGGATGGAGGGAGTATAATGTATTGAATAAAAAATGAGATCCATCTTTTTTATATTTAATTTTAAAAATTAAATCTTATATATACTAATTACGAATACACTGCTATAAATAACTTTTTAAAAGTATGAGGTGTCGCGATGTGGTTAATTATCGTATATATATATATATATTTAATATTACATATATAATCTTTTTATTTTTAATTTTATTATTATTATTGTTATTATTATTATTCATGTATATCTTTAAATCATGTATATCTATAAATTAAGTACTACTTTAATTATATATTTTTATTAGTTAGGAATAGATAATCAACAAAATATATCCAACTTATTTATTTTTTTGTTTTAATATTACATATATAATCTTTCTACTTTCATTTTATTATTATTATTATTATTATTATTATTATTCATGTATATCTATAAATTAAATACTACTTTAATCATATTTTTTTGATTAGTTATGAATAGATAATCAACAAAATATATCCAATTTTTTTTTGTTTTAATATTACATATATAATCTTTCTACTTTTATTTTATTATTATTATTATTATTCATATATATATATATATATATATATATATAAATTAAATACTACTTTAATCATATAATATAATGATAATAAAAATAAAAATAAAAATTAAAATAAAAGTAGTACTCCCTCCGTCCCGGGTATTTTTACCCGTTTGTACGGGCACGGAGATTAAGACGTTTTATTTTTTTAATATATAATGTAAGAGAAATTAGGAATAAATTAGTAATTTAAAAAGAAAAAGTGAATAAAGTTATTGGGAATGATGAATAAAGTGTAAAAAAGTAATTAAAGTTGTTGGGATTGTAAAAAGGTAGGCAATAAAATATTATGTATTTTTGCCAAAAATGGAATGAGTAAAAATACGTGGGACACCCCAAAATAGAAAGTGGGTAAAAATACGTGGGACAGAGGGAGTATTTTTTTTGATAGGTAAATGTTAATTGTTAGTAGTTACATCAAGCACCCTTACAATCCCTATTCTTTTTTTGATAGGAAAATGTTAGTTGTTAGTAGTTCACCAAGCACCCTTACAATACCTTTCTCCAAGCTCTCCTTATAACTCTACTCATAATTCGTTCCTCCCAAGGGGAATCGAACCTGGGTCTCTCACTTAAGTGAGGAGCCCAGTGGCTAGTTGGGCTAGCCCAACTGGTTAAAAGTAGTATTATATTACTAACCAATTAAAAAGTTATGATTAAAGGTTGTATTTAATTTGAAGATATACATGAATAATAACAATAATAATAATTCATCCGCGTATTACGCAGAAATATATACTCGTGTGTGTATATATATATATATATATATATATATATATATATATATATATATATATATATATATAAGAGTACAGATTCCGCGTAATTCACAAATTAATTATTATAATCATTCAAAAAATATAATTATAGGTGGTATTTAATTTATAGATATACATGATTTAAAAATATACATGAATAATAATAATAATAACAATAACAATAATATAATAATAAAATATGATTAAAGGTGATCTTTAGTTATTGATATAATTATTTAAAGATAATAATAATAAATAAATAAAAGTAGTATTCTTAATCAATAAAAAAATATGATTAAAGGTGATATTTAATTTGAAGATGTACATGAATAATAATAATAATAATAATTTGGATATATTTTATTGATTATCTATTTCTAACTAATAAAAAAATATGATTAAAGGTGATATTTAATTTATTGATATACATGATTTAAAGATATACATGAATAATAATAATAAAATAAAAGTAGTAAGATTATATGTGTAATATTAAAATAAAAAAATATACGATAATTAACCACGTCGCGACATCTCATACTTTTAAAAAATTATTTATAGTAGCGTATTCGTAATTAATATATATATATATATATATATATATATATATATATATATATATATATAGTTTAAAAATTTGCACATGCAATTAATATCCACAAGTTTTTTTTCTCATAAAATAATAATTGCATCCTACAAGCGCAAGTTTTTGAATTATTATTATATGTATACACATCAACTATGAATATGATAAAAATGACAAATTAAGATTTGCGTGAGACGTTTTAGAGAGGATTTTGTGAAAGATAAAAAAGTAATAATATCTTTTTCAATAAAAATATATTTTAATTGATAAAAAGTAATAATAGATAAGGAGGTATTGAACAATTTTATGTATAATTTATATGGTAAATGAAAAGTGATAATATTTTCAAATAAATTAAAATGATAACATTTTTACTATAAAAAAAAGTGATTTTTACTATAAAAAGGTAATAAATAATCATAAAATGGTAAAATGATTTTTCCGTAAAACTGTGACAAACAAGACTAAATGCTTAATAATAAATAAAATTTTCAAACCGCCCAATTCCTTAACTAAGCCTATTAAAAATGAATCGTGAGTCGGCCCACCTGACCATCAGCCCGTTTGTACATGGCCGAAATGCAAATAAAAAACTCATCATCATAAAAAGTTCCGTTTCCTATAGTACTATTTTAGATTGCTTGACATTTATTTTATTAATTCAATACGACAGTTAATCAAGTTTTAAAATAAAGACAAAGACTAAATTTAACCTGATTCAATAACTTAGTGAAGCTAAATGATTTATGTCCTATTAAATATTGTATACTCCATCCGTCCAAAAAATATTGACACACTTTCCTTTTTGGGTTATCCCACAGAAATTGATATATTTTCTTTTAAGAACATGGAACCCACACAAAAACAATTTATTTATTTACATGGACCCACACACTCATCACACTCACTACTAATACAATTACCCACTACATATTAAATATTATTTCTCTCACTTCACTTTACATTAAATTATTATACTCCTTAATCTCCGTGCTCAAAAAAAATGTGTCAATACTTCCGGTTGGAAGGGATTATTTAAGTTTTGAGAACCAGCGAATAACAATACTATCATTACAAAAAGTACTGATCCCTTCGGTTAAGTTCTTCACTTTTACATATAACATACATATAAAAACAAAGCAGAGCATACGCTAAAGAGTTTAAAATATAAATCGCCCTATATCTTTTTATTTTTTCCAAAAATGTTTTAAAATAATTAGAAGTTAGAACATTTATTTCCGTCTTAATGTTTTGCTTTGATTATGTCCCAAAATAATATTTTTTACTAATTTCATTTTATAAATTTGTAAAAGCACTTCGGTGTCATCCCATATGAAATTAGAAAAAAATAATTATTTTTAAGTAAAATGTTTATTTTGGTGAAAATTTAAAAATTATAAGACTATTTTAAAGAAATTAAGTTTCTTGAGACAATACTATTAAATAAAGTAAATTTGTGACCACGTGATCATTTTGTCTAGAGAGACTCTCTTGTAAGACGAGTTATTTATGAAACAGGTATGAGACGGGTCGATCAATCACTAAAGTATGTTTATTGTATAAATAAAGCATATTTATTTGCTGTTAAAGTATGTCAATAATAAATCAAATTATAATACATTAAAATCATACTTTAATGCATAATTCAGCATACTTTAGAAAATATATTTTAACAACCATCAAACATACTTGATACCGGGATTTTAGAGAAGTAGGAGGCAACACAAGCACACACTCGGATACAATTCCTCACCTATGAAATCCACCACAAGTTTGGAATAAACTCGTCGTCTTAAGGAATCCACCGAAAGACTAAGAGGTGCACTCACCACTCTAGGAATCCACCAAAAGAGTTTAGAGTAAAATACAAGAAGATAACATCTTCTAAACAAGCTTAAAAGCTCAAGATAAGTTTAATTTCCAAATTGGCTGCTTAAGAGCATACATAGGATTGCCATTATTTAGGCATGAATTGGAACAACCCTTCAAGTGAGTCAAAGGAAATAAATGAAATTTGAACATTCTCAAGACATATAAAATATGAACTTAGACTCTAATAAATGTAAGACAATCAAAGACTAAGAATAGGTAGATACCAAGGTTCTTCATGAAGAGACGAACCACCAAAATCAGCAAAGTATGAGCTTGTCCCGTAACTTCTCGCATAATGCACAGCCTGCCACACTTTAGTTAAATGACCATAACTTTTTGTAGGAATACTATTTTTGAAATCCGTAAATTTTGTAGAAAACTAGACTTGAAGAGCTTTCCAATGGTATATGGCATGAACCATAACTCTTTCCAAATCAAAACAGATAAATTCGTGAATTGGACTTACTGTTCATGATCTCCTGCTGAGTTAATGCTGTATAGTTGGACCATTTTGTTCAAATGTATTGAGTTTAAGGTCTTCATTAATGGATAGCTTTTCCATGTTGCAGACTTCAAAACTTCACCCAAAATTCCCGCGTCATTCTCCCCTGGTTGGAAAAGATTCGTCCTCGAATCTAAACCTCCTTCATCATCAACATATGGTGAAAATTCAACACATTGAAAGTAGCCAAGACACTAGCAACTCCACCATTAATCACCATTTGACCACCTAAAACCTTGCACAACATTATTGCAACAATTAATATAGTAATTAGGATGACCTGACCAAGAAAGGATTGTTGGAAAGACTTCAAAAACTTCCATTGCATGAATTTGGCAGATCTTTGAGTGCTTCTGCCACCTTCTAGAAGAATAGACATAACTTCTTGTATAAAATTCCAAATGACTCTCCATTTGTTGCATTTGAAACTAGACTGAAAGAGCTTTCTATCCATATACTGCTCACTATCTGAATCATTGCCGATCGATACTAGAATTATTTTGAATTTACCCCATATGCACTGCATCATCCACTTCCACTGCACACAAACTTGCTTCTGAATTTCCTTCATACGTTGATGCTTATCAGCATTCTTCTTGTTGTAGATGATGATATATCAGATCAATAACTAACCTAATCTTGTAGAATACACAAACAAGCAATGAATTGAATACAAGAAACTGGATCACATATGATAATAACTTCAACTTGTGTGTGTATGTGTGATTGTATGAAGAAGAAGACGTTTGTAGTGGTTCAGCTTGTTTGCACAAGCTTACATCCACTGTGAGAGAGAGATCTTATTATTGATTGAGAGAGCAAACAGATTACAATGCGTATACACAAGCATCACAGCAATATATACATCATATGCTTGCACAGAAAGTTATAGGACCAACGCGTGTAACCGACTTCCAGCTGGATTCTCAGTTGGTTAAAACGAATCTCGACGGTTATAACCAACTCCATCACACACCCTGCATGGCCAGCTATCTATTTGCGTTTAGAACTTTCCAGAAATCGTTCGTATGCGAACTGTACAATGGCCACAAGTCACCCTGCTCACGACTGATACACCCGGTGCAACTTTGCTGATATGTTTGTGCGTTTCTTGATTCTGCTGATTCTGGTGCATCCGTTTCACTCATGCACCATTATCAGCTTCAACCTTTAGACACACTAACACTCATCCTAATGTTGATCATTCATTAGTATGTAGTTTTCTATCACAATTCTCCACCTAAAACTTCATACTCAACCAATACTCAATCACTCCTTCACTTCACTGTTTTTACCAAGACAGCCAACTTGCACACTGCTTTTGAAGAGAGCAGCTGAACTCACCACTGATATGTTCAGCATACATTGACAAGACTCTTGCATAGCTCAAACTTTGAACTAGGCAATGCCTTAGTGAGGAAATCAGCTGGATTCTTGGCTGTTTCAACCTTTTTAACCACAACCTTTCCTCCTTCAACTAAGTCTCTAACAAAATACATTCTTACATCTATGTGCTTTGTCCTTTCATGAAAACCCTGATGTCTTGATAAATGTATAGCACTAGAGTTATCACAATGTATTAGTACTGATTCTTGTACTACACCAAACTCAGACAAAATTCCTTGCAACCACAAACCTTCCTTTACTGCTTCTGTGAGTGAGATAAACTCAGCTTCAGTTGTAGACAATGCAACCACTGACTGATGTGTTGATCTCCAACTGATAGCTGTACCAAACAAGCAGAAGACATAGCCTGATAGTGACTTCCTTGTGTCTAAGTTTGCAGCATAATCAGCATCTACAAAACCTGCAAGAAAATCAATGTTAGAGGTAAATTTATTGAAATGCAAACCTGTTGTTAAGCTGCCTCTGATATATCTCTGAATCCACTTAACAGCTTCCCAGTGATTTCTTCCTGGACTTCCCATGAACCTGCTTACTAAACTCATTGCATGAGCCAAGTCTGGTCTGCAACATACCATAGCATACATGAGACTACCAACTGCATTGGCATAGAGAACCTTCTCCATTTCTGATACTTCTTCACTAGTTCTAGCTGATTGTTGAGCTGTTAAAGCCAATCCCTGCTTTACAGGAGTAGACACAGCTTTACTTTGATCCATATTATATCTTTTGAGAACCTTTTCTAAGTATGAGCTCTGATGTAACACAATAGAACCAACTGATCTATCTCTTTTGATTTCCATTCCTAATATAACAGTAGCTTCACCCAAATCTTTCATATCAAACTCAGATTTCAACATTTCCTTCACAGTTGTAATGCCTTCCATAGACTTACAAGCAATTAAAATGTCATCAACATATAGTAACAAGAAAACATACCAGTCACTATCTTGTTTGATATATACACAACTGTCAAACTTGCTTCTTTCAAAACCACATTTGATAATGTATTCATCAAATCTCAGATACCATCTCCTAGGACTTTGTTTCAATCCATATAGTGACTTTAGAAGTAAACAAGCCTTATCAGTTGAGTTTTGAACTGAAACTCCTTCTGGAATAGTCATATAGATCTTTTCCTCCAAATTTCCATGAAGAAAGGCTGTAGTCACATCCATCTGGTGCAATTCCAGATTAAACTGAGTTACTAATGCTAACAATATCCTAATAGAACAATGTTTCACAACTGGAGAGAATATCTCTGTGTAATCAATGCCTTCCCTTTGAGAGAAACCCCTGGCAACTAGTCTTGCTTTGAATCTAATACCACCAATCCTCTCAGGTGAAACTTTCTTCTTGTAAATCCATTTACAGCTCACTAACTTCTGATCTTTTGGCTTTAGAACAATTTTCCAAGTCTGATTCTTCTCCAATGAAAGCAACTCTTCTTGCATAGCTGCACTCCACTTTCCACTATCCTTACTGCTCATTGCTTGCTGATAGTTTCTAGGTTCATATGAATCAATATCTTCTGCAGAATAAAGTGCAAAAGATACAATATCAGCATCTGCAAACCTAGCTAGAGCTCTAATAGACCTCCTTTGTCTATCTCTAGTCAGCTGATAACTATTAAGCAGTTCATCAGTATTAGAAGTAGTCTGATCATCTGTACTTGGTGAATTAATTCCTCCTTGTGCTGTCTCTTCTTCAATTCTAAACTGATCCTCCTGAATCTTGTTCAAAGACTCCACCTCAAGCTCAGTTTCAGTTTTACCTTGACCCTGAGATTTTAGTGGCATAACAGCTTCATTAAAGGTAACATCTCTACTTATCATAATCTTTTTACCTTCAATATTCCATAGTTTGTAAGCTTTAACACCTTTGGGATATCCAATCATGACACATTTGATGGCTCTTGGAGCTAACTTATCCTGTTTAACATGTGCATAAGCTAGGCAACCTATCACTTTGAGTCTAGTGTAATTAGCAATCTTTCCAGTCCACACTTCCTGAGGAGTTTTAAACTTAAGAGGTGTTGATGGACACCTATTGATTAGAAAAGCAACTGTACTAACCAATTCACCCCAGAAGTCTTTAGAAAGACCAGAACTACTCAATATACATCTAACTCTCTCAAGTAGAGTCTGATTCAGCCTTTCTGCAATACCATTTTGTTGTGGTGTACCTGGTACTGTCTTATGTCTCATGATTCCCCTCTCCTTACAAAACTTGTTGAACTCATCAGAACAATACTCAAGACCATTATCAGTTCTTAATATCTTCACCTTGTTATCACAGCTATTCTCTACCTCAGTTAACCAATTCTTAAAGGTAATGAAAGCTGTATCCTTAGACTTTAGTATATATATCCATATCTTCCTACTGTAATCATCAATAAATGAAATAAAATATCTGCCTCCTCCTTTTGTTTGAGTTCTTGCAGGTCCCCACAGATCTGAATGGATATAATCAAGTTTAGCTTTACTTGTATGTTCACCAATACTAAACTTCAGCCTTTTAGCCTTACCAAAAATGCAATCCTCACACAGCTCCAGCTTATCTGTTGATCTGATATTGATTACATTTTTTCTTGACAATTCTTGTAATCCTTTCTCACTTATGTGAGCTAATCTTCCATGCCATAAGTGAATTTCATCACTTCCTGTTATGACATTACTCTGTCCAATCACTGTATGTCCATCAAGTATATACAATCCATTTTTCCTGATTCCTTTCATCACTTCATACTCATCTTTCTCAACAATGAGTACACCTCCTCTAGATCTAAACTCATGATCTGAAGCATCTAAACTCCCTAAAGAAATCAAGTTTCTTTTAAGTTCTGGAACATACCTCACATTTGTCAATGTCCTAGTAACTCCATCATGCATCCTCAACCTGATGGATCCAATACCTCTTATCTGACATATGTGATCATTCCCTAACAACACTGATCCAGCTTGATGCAACCTGAGACCAGTAAACCAATGCTTCATAGGAGACATATGGAATGTACATCCTGAATCAAGGATCCAATCCATAGATCCTTTTGATGATCCAACCACAAGTGCCTCAGGATAATCAGTGGCCTGATTCTGATTATTTACCACCTGATTTGCTTGCACTCTTTGTTGTCCATCTTTACCAGCTTCTGCTTTCCTCCTCTTTTCTGCTTTATACTTGTAGCAGTTTTTCTTGTAGTGGCCTGGTTCATGACAGTGAAAGCACTTCCTTCCATCCTTATCTGAGCTTGACTGATCAGTCTTGTAACCTTGTTTCTTTGACTCAGAATTGCCTTTCTTGTTGTTCCTTTTACCATGATCACTCATCTTGACCATTAATCCCTCTCCTGATGTTCCTTGATCTTCAGAAACTTTCTGAAACTCCTTTGTCTTCAAAGCAATCTCAACCTCATCAAGACTTATAGTTTCTCTATTCCCAAACAAAAGTGTATCCTTGAAACTTTCAAAGGACTTTGGGAGAGATGACAACAAAATTGAGGCCTTATCTTCTGTTTCAATCTTCACATTAACATTTTCTAGATCATCTAACACCTTATTAAACTCATCAAGCTGAACTAGAACTGATCTCTCCTCAACCATCTTAAAGGAATATAACTTCTGTTTTAAGTATAAACGGTTAGCAAGAGATTTTACCATGTAAAGATCTTCAAGTTTCTTCCATACAGCTCTTGCAGATGTCTCTCTCTGTACTTCTCTTAAAGCTTTATCACCAAGACACAATACAATGGCACTTAGAGCCCTATCTTGAATATCAGCTTCTGCAGTAGCTTCAATGGCAGTTTGTACAGCTTCTGCAGTTGTTGCTGGTTTATCTTTGATAGCTTCTGCCATTCCTTGTTGTACCAAGATAGCTCTCATCTTGATCTTCCACAAACCAAAATCAGATTTCTCTGTAAACCTTTCAATATCAAACTTAGTTGCAACCATGGTGTCAACTTCCTCCAATTTCTTCTTGATTCCTCCTTATGATGATTACTGCTGTTCGTGGCTTGGATTTCCCACAGACGGCGCCACTTTGTTGTAGATGATGATATATCAGATCAATAACTAACCTAATCTTGTAGAATACACAAACAATCAATGAATTGAATACAAGAAACTGGATCACATATGATAATAACTTCAACTTGTGTGTGTATGTGTGATTGTATGAAGAAGAAGACGTTTATAGTGGTTCAGCTTGTTTGCACAAGCTTACATCCACTGTGAGAGAGAGATCTTATTATTGATTGAGAGAGCAAACAGATTACAATGCGTATACACAAGCATCACAGCAATATATACATCATATGCTTGCACAGAAAGTTATAGGACCAACGCGTGTAACCGACTTCCAGCTGGATTCTCAGTTGGTTAAAACGAATCTCGACGGTTATAACCAACTCCATCACACACCCTGCATGGCCAGCTATCTATTTGCGTTTAGAACTTTCCAGAAATCGTTCGTATGCGAACTGTACAACGGCCACAAGTCACCCTGCTCACGACTGATGCACCCGGTGCAGCTTTGCTGATATGTTTGTGCATTTCTTGATTCTGCTGATTCTGGTGCATCCGTTTCACTCATGCACCATTATCAGCTTCAACCTTTAGACACACTAACACTCATCCTAATGTTGATCATTCATTAGTATGTAGTTTTCTATCACACTTCTTGAATCTTATATTTCGCTTGTCAATCTCTCTGCAAACCTTCTCATGCAATTCCTTGAAGTAAAGATCATGAGTTGCATCCATTGTTTTGATGCAAGGAATGAAATGAGACATCGTTGATAACCGATCAACATCCACCATCACCGAATCCTTGTTCATTTGGGTGCGAGGCAACCCAATAACAAAGTCCATACTTACATCTTCCCATGGACATAACGGTTCCGGAAAAGGAGTATACAGACCTGAATTTTGCCCATGACAAGTACTCTTGCATCTTTCAACACACTTCTTCTTGACATCTCTTCCAAAATATCCAGCAAGGTGACATCCACTATGTGCTTCATCAATAAATGTTAGCTTCAAAGAACAATCAAGAACATATAACAAGTTACCTTTGAAGAGATAACCATCATGAATCAAGAAAAGCTTGAATGAAGCTTTTAAAAATTCCTCCCACATTCTGCCAAAGTATGAATCATTATTGTAGGGATCTTTCATCACCTCAAACCCGACCACATTCACTTGCAAAGTACTCAACAAAGAGTGCCGTCGACTAAGAACATCCGCCACTTGATTTAGCACACCAGATTTGTGCTTGATCACAAGGTTGAATGCTTGTAATAACTCAATCCATTTACTATGCCATGGATTCAACTTCTGCTTTGAATTCAAGTATTTCAAAGCTTCATGATCTTCTTGGCTAAGAACTCCTCTGAACCACCCCTCATTTGAAACATATCGATCCACTTCGAACACCTTTCCAAAACTTTTCCTTAGCAAGCCTTTATCCACGAGCTCTTGCTCCTGCCTTTGCAACTCGTTATGATGCTTCATATTCATTCGATAAATTGCCTTATTCAATAAATAAGCATCGCTTGCAAAATCAATGCAATGTTGAATGTTCTTCATTGGAGGAAGGCCTAGTGGAATCTGTTCAGGTTCCACATCATGAAACTCCTTGTCATTTATCATGCAACTTGTGTGAAAAATATTGTTATGAAGCCATGGATCATCCTCAACATATGTGGCATCGAGACTACGCCATATCACCAAATCTTCTCCATGATCTTCGAAACCGACATCTTCATCATACTCATCATAGATTGGTGTTGATTCATCATGTTCCTCTTCTTCATACTCATCTTCACTTTCGTCATAAACCGGCTTCTCCTCTTCTTGCTCTTCCTCAACAAGAACAATGATTCTCCGATTTGGACAATCAGCAGCAATGTGTCCAAGCCCCTTGCACTTGAAACAACTTTTTTGATTAGTTGCAGCACTTGGTTTCAAAAAATCAGCACTACCTTTACTTGCAGCAACTTTTTGTTTCGTATCTTTTGTAGTTGGAACGTTCTTGGAAGTGGAAGCACTCCTTCGGCTATAAGCATCACCACTCGACGAGAAACATCCACCAAAACGACTTGATTCTTTTTGTTTGGAGTTGTGACATTTAGGAAAATAATCTTGCAGATAATAATCTGGCAAGAATTTCCTCCTTAACTCCTTCTTCATTTTATCCCACGTTCTAATCTTCCGCTTGCGATCACGAGTTCGCAGCTTCTTAAGGTGCTCCCACCATAAGGATGCGTATTTCTTCAATTTGATTGCCACCAATTTCACCTTGGATTCTTCTTGAATATCTTCGAACTCAAAGACTCTCTCAATCGAATTGAGCCAATCAATGAATTCTTCGGGATCATTTCTTCCCTCAAAATCTGGAACATCAATCTTGAAATCAAAAGATTTACTATGAACATTGCTCCTTCGAACCCGTCGACTGCGAGATGTATTGTCACTTGAATTACTATTTCTGTTACCATGAAATGGATTGAAATCCACATCATCACTTGCAGAACCACCATTTGAATCATGACCCTCAACATCATGTTCAAGATGCTTGCCACGCACAAGGCGTTGCTTGAGTAGTTGCACTTGTCTCCTTAAATCTTCTAACTCAATATCATGAGCTGCCATCGCTAACCAAAGCTCTGATAACCACTTTGATACCGGGATTTTAGAGAAGTAGGAGGCAACACAAGCACACACTCGGATACAATTCCTATAGAATCCACCACAAGTTTGGAACAATCTCGTCGTCTTAAGGAATCCACCAAAAAGTTTAGAGTAAGATACAAGAAGATAACATCTTCTAAACAAGCTTAAAAGCTCAAAATATGTTTAAATTCGAAATTGGCTGCTTAAGAGCATACATAGGATTGCCATTATATGGGCATGAATTGGAACAACCCTCCAAGTGAGTCAAAGGAAATAAATGAGATTTGAACATTCTCAAGACATAGAAAATATGAACTTAGACTCTAATAAATGTAAGATAATCAAAGACTAAGAATAGGTAGATACCAAGGTTCTTCATGAAGAGACGAACCACCAAAATCAGCAAAGTATGAGCTTGTCCCGTAACTTCTCGCATAATGCACAGCCTGCCACACTTTAGTCAAATGGCCATAACTTTCTGTAGGAATACTATTTTTGAAATCCGTAAATTTTTTAGAAAACTAGACTTCAATAGCTTTCCAATGGTATATGGCATGAACCATAACTCTTTCCAAATCAAAACAGATAAATTCGTGAATTGGACAGACTATTCATGATCTCCTGCTGAGTTAATGCTGTATAGTTGGACCATTTTGTTCAAATGTATTGAGTTTAAGGTCTTCATTAATGGATAGTTTTTCCATGTTGCAGACTTCAAATCTTCACCCAAAATTCCCGCGTCAATACTTTATCTAAATAATAGACATATTTTAACACTTCTCACAAACCGTCTCACATAAGTAGCGTCTTACAAGAAACTGTCTTTTGTCCAATCCTCAATATTATTCGTTCATTTACAACTCAATATTACAGTTTGAAGTTCTCTCGAGTCTCAACCACTCATTGAATATAATCGAATCTCGATCACTATTCTATTTTCATATTTCATTTTCTATTTTATTCATTAAATTCTTGCCATGTGTCATAATTAATGCCCAAAATTCATCACATGCTCCAAGGGTTTGTTCATTTATAAGGTATAATTTTTTTATATTGTGAAGGGTTAATTACATAAAATGTTCTAACATTTTCGCCAATTTTAAATTAGTCCAAACTTTTAAATATTTATAAATAAGTATTCAACCTTTAACCCGTATTGCAAATTGAATCATCGGGCAACAAGAGGCTGCTCGAGTGCTGACATGTCTATTTTTTTTTCTACTTGGAGTAAAGAAAAAGGCAAAAGATCCTGCGCCCGCGGGAACATAGAGGGATATTCCGTGTCCCCATGTGAATACAACCCCCTCAAATTCTATTTAAACCTATATATTATTAGGGGTTTAAATTGTAAAGGGGCATGAAAATTGCAAAGGCGCACGGAATGTGCTCCGTGCGTTCGGGTGCACAGGATCCTCATTCAATAAAGAAATAAGGTATAGTTGTCATTATTTCAAAATGAGTCAAAATTTGAAAATGTATACAATACTAATATATTAATAAATCTAGCTAAAATATTTGTAAGTTTAGATTTGAAAAAATATTTTAAATAAATAAATAAAGAAACTAAAAATTCATTTTGTTCATTCTCTCTGTTATTCATCTTCTCCGGATTTCTGTTCATCTTCATCGACGTCGCTACCGTAGTTCAGCGCCGCATGTCATCGTCATTTTTCATCGTTCGCGAACAATCGTCGCTACCTCACGAACGCCGTTGTACGAGTTCCAACGCGATCCATCCGCCGTCGACGGCGTCACCACGGCTCCGTTCCGGCGTTCTTTTCCCTCAGTGGCGTACGTCTCGACGGACTGGCGACGCGGCTACCGAATGAGAGATATTTTCCGACGAGGAGGCTGACCTGCGAGATGAGCAGCTTCAAACTTTGGGGAAGGAGACAGGAATCCCTTTTTGTAGAGATAATCGGTTGTGAGCAGCTCGGGGAGAGGAATTCACGTCACTGCAACTTGGTAAAGAGGAATTTGACTTTAACCCTTGATTTTGACCTTCAAATTGGGTTAGTGTACATCAAATGTTAGGCCCTTGTTGATTATGATTTGGGCTTATATTTCATGAAGTTGGGGTAGGGGAAATTGTTATTGATAGGTGGAAGCTTGACTTATTTTTAAAATGTCAATTTTATTTTAATTATTAATGACAAGTGGAAACAAAAAAGATACATGTCAGCATTCGGGCGGTCTTTTGCTCTCCGATGATTCGATTTGCAATACATGTTAAAGGTTGAGTATTTATTTGTAAATATTCAAAAGTTTGGACTAATTTGAAATTGGATTGGAACTTTTTATGTAATTAACCCTATTGTGAAATACCAATAAAACACCAAATGTGGAATAGAAAAATCAATCCGCATTGAATGTGTATTTCTTTGCTTCACAACTCTTACGTGAAATTTTGCATTATGTCATGTGATTATTATAAGAAATAATATCAATTTTGGTCTTTAGGATATGCAAAATCCAACTTTTAATCATTTTTGTCTACTTTTGGTCCTTTTTGTCCACTTTTAATCCTTATTTTGGCCTATCCTAATGGATCAAAAGCGGACCAAAAGGACCAAAAGCGGACATCGAAGGATCACTTTTGAGAAATTACCAAACTTGAGGACTAAAGTTGGATTTAGCATATCCTAAAGACCAAAATTGATATTTTCCATTATTATAACTTTCTGCCTTATTAGTAATTGGCTAATTGAAACGAACTCTACATGTTAGAAACTTATTGATTACATAACTAGCAATTTTAGTGGGGAAGGAGGTTAGTAGAAGTTCTATGTCTTGGTGGAGGGAGATTTTCAATTTTTTTCTCTATTAAGTATCTTAGTTTGAATCAAATTTCTACAAAAGAAATTAGATTGTAGCATGCAGACTAGTTTTTGAAGGGATTCTTGGGTTGGAGACGTAAAATTTATGGTTTTATTTCCAAGGCTATATTCTATATGTAATAATAAGGATGCAATGGTGGGGAAATGGGTGTTTGGTTAGACAAGAATTGAAATTTTTCTTGGAGAAGATCTCTTTTCACTTGGAAACATGAGTCTTTTGATAATTTGCTTTGCATTATAAATACTGAAAAATTGTAGGAAATGATGGAAGAAAAGTGAATATGGAAACAAACAACTAATGGAGTATATTCAAGCAAGAGTGCCTAGCTATGATACTCAATCACTATCCGTCCCGGTGAACTCAAACTTGAAGGGAGAACTTGTCTCAGCCTTTCCTAAAATTTGGAATCCACTGATCCCATCCATCATTTCAGCATTATCTTGAAAAATCTTGAGAGAAAAACTACCCACTCGAATTAACTTGAAGAAGAAGAAGGTCTTAAGAGATCGTGATGATCTTACTTGTCTTTGCTGGCAATTTGAAGAGTGCACTCGTCATCTCTTCTTTGAATGTGCCTTCTCACTTCAGATATAGTGTGTCTTTGCTATTCGTGGTTAAGTACTCACATGGCGTTGAACAGCAAACCAACATCAACCTTTTTGCAACATTTGGGAATACTTGGACAAAAACTAAAAAATGAGTTAAATTCATTTTTTGCCCTATAACTAAACAAAACTTCGATTTTTGCCCTAAAAAGATAAGTGGTTCAATTTTGCCCTATAACTAATAAATTGTTTCAATTTTTGCCCAATTTCGCCGGAAAATGAGAATTTCGCAGGAATATGCCACGTCATGCTTCAATTCCGGTTGATCAATCCGACGTGGCAATTTTGACTTTTTTGAGCCAATGAATCCACCACGTCATATTCTATCTATTTATTATTATTTTTTTTCATTTCCAAATCAGCAAAATATTTAATTAAATTAAAAATATAAAATAAATAAGAAAATCAATAAAATAAATTAAAACTGTAAAATGAATTAAAAAAGAAAAAGAAAAAAAGAGGATTAAACGTGTTAAAACACACGAAATCCCCAAATCTTCGATTAACGATGAGATGCATATACATGTAATTAAGGTTGAGTGATCACTGATGATTGATAAAAAAGCAGCCGGTTTCTGGAAACAACACACTGAAATCATGATCTTCCCATTCCAACACTACCACCTCCCCCTCTCCATCCCACCCACTCTCCATCAACGCCATCTTGTAATGTCGATTCCTCTCCCTCACGAAATCGAAGATATAGAGAGAGAGAATCTGATACAGAGATACAGAAGAACTGACCTCCAAGAGCCCGCCCTGCCAATCATTCTTTTTTATATCTAAAAAGAAAAAAATATTTGAAAAAAAATTAAATAATAGACATGGCTCAAAATAGGTTCAACTATCTCCTCGCCGTGGCTTCTCTTCTTCTCGTCGTCGCCGCCCAGAGTCCATCCGTTGAAGCTCGGAAATACATTGGAGTGAACCAGTGGTGCACCACCGCCTTCCACCGCCGACTCTGTACAAGAATGGTCAACGGCGCCACGACGCTACCATGAACGCCCTTAAATCCACGCTCGACTACGCCAGAAGCCTCCAGGGTATGATCGATCTCGTCAAATCCTCAATTGCAAAATTAGCCCCAAAATCGCAGCAATCAATCCTCTCCACCTGCACCGACGATCTCGCCGGAAACATCGACGATATAGAGCAGAGTATCACCGCTCTTAATTACATATACATGTATATGCATCTCATCGTTAATCGAAGATTTGGGGAATATTTTGCTGATTTAGAAAAAAAAAAAAAAAATAGATAGAATATGACGTGGCGGATTTATTGGCTCAAAAAAAGTAAAAAATTGCCACATCGGATTGACCAAACGGAATTGAAGCATGACATGGCAGATTCCGGCGAAATTCTCATTTTCCGGCGAAATTGGGCAAAAATTGAAACAATTCATTAGTTATAGGGCAAAATTGACCCACTTATCCTTTTTAGGGCAAAAATCGAAGTTTTGCTTAGTTATAGGGCAAAAAATGAATTTAACTCCTAAAAAATCATGTGTTGGAGTGCATTTGGTCATGTGTTGTATGGTATATATGGGAAGTAAGGAACAACAAAATCTTCAAAGGTGTTGAGACGAATCCGACAAAGCTGCTCCAAGAAATTAAAATAAAAGCATGGTGTCTTTGCATTTTTAGAAGTAGGAAAATTACTCATATCTTTTTTCAAGATTGATGCTCTAATCCTAGGCTATGTTAGGGTTAATATCATGTTTGGATTGATATTGCTTGGGAGACTAATGTTGAATCATGCAGCAAATTAAAAGTGCTTCTCTACCATGCACCTGGCAACAGATAAATAAATCTTATGCACACGTGTATATGATCTCATGCATGATTCTAATTAAGCTAATGCAAATGGAGGTGTAGGAGGTGGTAAATTCTGATGATGCGAATAGCACCGGTGGCGAGTAAAGGGCAAGAGACGGAGGCAGCGCCGGTTACCGGTGCCGTGAAGGTCAAAGTGCAAAAAGGCAAGAATACCCCTGCTGTAGGACTCACAGAAAGTGTGAAGATCCCATTAGCATTAGTGGTGTTTATGGCTACTATGGTGGGGGTAAAAGTATTCAAGATGTTAGGGCAAATAAAAGATACCGGTAATCCCGTGACGCCGGTGCTGCTGGCATTGCAGTATCCGGTGGCCGTGCAGTATACTCTGCCGGTGAAAGTAATATTTCGGTTAGTGGAAGTGCCATGGGCTGATGGAATTTAAGTTGCATAGAGAAGAGCAGCCATGACAAAATGGTTGACATATTCATCAAAGTTGACATTTTGTTTTGTGTAATTTTGATTTTCATGTTGTTTGATACGAAATGATGTGAAATACTACCCATTTATACTTTGTTTTAGATTACATACAAAACCATCCGTATTCTTCCATCATCACTCAAAAAAAATTTAAAATAAAAACACTTCAATCCAATAACTTTAAAATACTCTTTAATTAAAAAAAATACTAATTTCACATAACATACTTTATATTTTTAAAAGTACAGTGAAATTAATCACAGGAATTGTAAGGAGTATCATATTTCATATTTTTTTTTTATAAATTAAGAGTTATATACATCATATTTTAAAGGGAAAATACATTTTTTACTCTAACAAAAACTATCTTAATCAATGAATTGAAATACTATTGGTAAAAGCCTTAATTTCATTATTAAATTGATTTAATAATGGATTAACAACGAAATTCATTGGTAAAGTGCTGATCAATAAATTTTTAACAATGAAAATTCAATTCCATGAATAATTTATATAATGATCTGTTGGTAATCCGTTAATAAATAACAACGGATTTTATTTCATTGGTAATTAATAAATTTATTGTCATTCCATTACTAAAAGATAAATATAATTTTTATTGGTAATATTAATCTCTTGATAATTACCAATGGATTGAATTTCATTGAAAAATTCCATTACTAAAAATGAGTTTTTTTAGTGTTATCTCTTAATTAATTTTACTCTGCTATACTTTCACCCACCTTAAATTTCTTGCTTTGATTTTAATTTCTTATCTTTGGATTTTTTTTAAATTTAAAATTTAGTCCTTTAACATAGATAATTATAATTAAAAAATAAAATAAAAATGTTGTATAGACATAAGATGTGGGAAATATAAAAATGCAACTAGCTATTTACATTATATTTATAGTATATTTACTAGAAACTTTTTTTACAATAGATTTGGATTAATTTAAGGACTAAAAAATTTAAAAAAAATCTAAAGCTAGGGATAAAAATAAAACAAAAAAATTACGGGGGAATATGGCAAAATTAAGGGAAAAAGAAAAGAAGTTTTTTATTTTTTACTTTTTAATTATATGTTAAGTGAGTTCAAACTTAATATAAATAGAGTCAGTTCTGTGTGAGATCGTCTTATAGTAAAATTATTTAATATATTTTTATTAATTAAATTTTGTAATTAAAGATGTTATCACTTTTTTTAAAAAAAAAATATTATCACTTTTTATTTATTTTATAAATTGTTCATGAAATAATTTATAAATAATTTAAATTTGTTAGCTGGTTGTAAGAAAAGTAAAACTTGATAAAAAAATGTTGTTACTACAAATTAAACATAATTTTTTTTATCACTTTCATTAATCAAGTTTCATTTTTTTTTAAATTATTATCACATTTTATTTATCTACATATTTCACACGTAAATCTTCCCGTTTTTACTGTCTAACAAATTTTTTTTGTAAAACTGGATCATGAACTACCTGATCGAGAAGTCATGAACATAGAATTATTATGGCCACTTGTAAGTCGCAATTTCAACAGTACTTGAGTATATAATTAAAGAGAATTTTGACTTTACTAAATTGAATGTTAAAATTCTTAGGTGATATTCTATACGCTTTGAGATGTACGGATTATAGTTTCTCATAGTTTCTCGTGGAGGATATGATATAATTGTAATTTCATCTTTGTTGTCGTATGCACTTGAATTTTATTGTTTATTAAAAAAAAATATATGACAAATTAATGCAATAATTATCAATCAATTATTTATTTATTAAGGGATTTAAATAAATCTATTCCTAAAATAAATGAGTAAATAATTGATAATTAGGTCAGATCCAGTCAAATAAGTCTGACTCAAAGCCTAAGCAAGTGAAAGACCAATCAGACTGCGAGTTATTTATGGGGCGTCCTCACCTTTCACCTATATAAGGAGCCCTCCTTCATTCATTCCACACACATTCATAGACCTGAAGACGCTAACGCTTTGAAGAACGGCATACGATTCCGGATCAAGGTGCTAACCCTCCCAAATCAAGCGTTCTTCATACACTAAGTACTTTAGCGTTCTTCGCGCCAAGAACAACATATGACCTGGGATTAAGGTGCTAAGTCCCCCAAATTGAGTGTTTTTCACAACAAATACGTTTAATCCAAATAACGGTTCGACGTCTCTGGATTAACGTTATAAGGTCCCAAATTCGAGTTTGGACAAGCTTCAACTGAAGATCTGACTCAACACATACAGTCAACATATACACTCCAGGCAAAGTCAAGTCAACAAGTCAAGTCAAGCCAAATTGGTTCGAGAGAAGAATCAGAGAATTGATTGAGATTGTAACCCGTTTACATATCTTTCAAATTAAATCCATCTGAAATTATCTTTATACACCAATTTATATTTATTTCATCATAAATACATAAATTTGTTGTTATAGAATTTGGCACGCCCAGTGGAACAGTCTCTACCTCTCATCTCTTCTCTCTACAAGCTCGAAGATACAAAGTATGACTCCTCTTAGGATCGCGATAAAAAGGTCATCTACCTCAAAGCCTTTAGAGCTACAGGCTGTGAAGATGCAAGTTACGACTCTGCTAAAGATTGTGATATGAAGGTAAACTGCATCAAAGCCTCCTGAGTTGCAAATTGAAAATGTTGAAGTCGTTGCAAAAAGTATGTTTGAAGCCTCAACAGAGACCAACCATGTAGTTGAGATTGCTCTTAATAAGCCATTGAACAGTGACAATGATAGTGAAGGTGACGTCTGCTGCTCAACTTCTTGCTCAATGTCAAGCTCACCATCTGCCTCAACTACAGTTGCAGTGATGACGACAAGTGTTATGACCATTGAGGATCAACTCGCAATTATGATGAGAGCCATTGAAGGACTCAACAAGTACATGGAAGCTCAAGACGTAAAGATCTCCATACTTATTAAGAAAATGGATAATGCGGAGACAAGCTATGCAAATGAGAAACAAGTTGAGGATGAGCACAAGGAGGAAGACTCGATGAAACATCATTCACCTGAAAAGAAGCAAGTTGAGGAAGAAGTGGAAGTTTCAGCTGACGGAATGCTTCATATCAACCAATTAAAGAACATCGTCATAAAGACGATAAAAACAAGTTTGAAGTAAGCTCAAAATCTCCTGTCACCTACAAAAAGCCATATACAAAGAGAATTGACAACTTGAGGATGCCAACTGACTACCAATCTCCCAAGTTTCAACAATTCAATGGCAAAGGCAACCCAAGACAACATGTGGCACACTTCGTCGAGACATGCAATGATGCGGAGACCTAAGAAGATCACATGGTGAGACATTTCGTTCGATCTCTAAAAGGAAAAAATGTTATATCGACTTGGAAGCTGACTCCATTGACAGTTGGGCAAATGGAAAAAGTATTCCTCAACCACTTCTATAGCACACGAAGAACTGTTAGCATGATGGAGCTAACAAATACTCGTCAAAGTGATGAAGAATATGTCATCGATTACATCAATAGATGGGAGAGCCTAAGCCTCAATTGCAAAGAAAAGCTATTAGAAACTTCAGCTATTGAAATTTTCATTTAAGGAATGCAGTGGAATCTTCGCTACATACTCCAAAAAATTCGTCCTAAAACTTTTGAAGAGTTGGCTACAAGAGCTCACGACATAGAGTTAAGCCTAACATCAAATGACATCAAATGGTCATCTATTCAAGACTCTTATGAGTTTGAAGACATGCCTTTTGATGAGGTCGTGGAAGAGGAACTGCAATCAAAGACTGCAGTTTCCATAAAGATTCATAGAAATGAAGTGGAAGCAAGAGAAAATTGTGCATTCCAAGATTGGGGGCAATGAATTGTTGATAAATCAAAGACAAAGCTCCTTAACACGAGCTAAAAATATTTGCATTACGCTCCTTGATACGAGCTTAAACTATCTAAAATCTCCCAAGTCAAAGCTCCCTGACACGAGCGAAAACTGTCTACGACGCTCCATGACACGAACTAAAACTATCTACAAGTCATGCTCCTTGATATGAGCTAAAACTATCTACAAGCTATGCTTCTTGATACGAGTTTAAACTATCTAAAAATCCCAAAATCATGCTCCTTGATACGAGCCTAAACTATCTAACACAAATAAAATTTAAGGCTCATTGACATGAGCATAAACTGTCTACATATCAAATCAAATCTCCTTGAGAAGAGACACTGTATGCGATACTTCTTGATACGAGCTAAAACTATCTAAAATTCTCAGCTCCTCGATATGAGCGTAAACTGTTTACATGATACTCCTTGTTATGAGTATAAACTGTCTACATGTCAAAGCAAATCTCCTTGGAAAGAGAATAAACTCTCTAAACACATAAAGCTACTCGGCACGAGCGAAAACTATTCACACAATACTCCTCGACACGAGTAAAATGTCCACACAAGGCTCCTTGACACAAGTATAAACTGTCTATAAGTTCAAATTCAAGACTCATTGACACGAATATAAAATGTCAATAAATTCAAGTTCAACTCTCTATAACCCACGAGCCTAAACTGCATGTTACTCCTGGCTCGTATGAGTATAAAATGTGTACGACACCCCCCATTCAAACCAAATTATGTTCCTTGAACTACGTTATGACTTGATCCTCTTCAAAGAGATACGTAGGCAGCTTAGTACTCTGCTAAGTTCAGTCATGATTCAGATTATTCATATCAAATTGGTGAGGCAAGCAATAAAATTCAATCATGTTGATAAAAAATGGATTATCACAATTTGTTCACTTCAACACAAAGGCGTCCATGAACAAAATGCGAGGGGGCATTTATAGGCACTTGAATTTTATTGTCTATTAAAGGAAAATATGTGGCAAATTAATGCAATAATTATCAATTATTTATTTATTTATTAAGGGATTTAAATAAATATATTCCTAAAATAAATGAGTAAATAATTGATAATTAGGCCAGATCCAGTCAAATAAGTCTGACTAAAAGCCTAAGAAAGTGAAAGGCCCAAGCCAGCAGAATTAGGTCAAATCAGCCCTGGACCAATCAGACTGCGAGTTATTTATGGGGCGTCCTCACCCTTCACCTATATAAGGAGTTCTCCTTCATTCATTCCAGACATACATTCATAGACCCGAAGACGCTAACACTTTGAAGAGATTGAAATACGAGCAACGCTCCTCAAGATCTTTAACCATCTTTAAGTCAAGAACGGTATACGATTCGGGATCAAGGTGCTAAGCCTCCCAAATCAAACATTCTTCATACACTAAGTTCTTCAACGTTCTTCATGCCAAGAACAGCATACGATCCGGGATTAAAGTGCTAAGCCCCCAGATCGAGTGTTTTTTTTACAAAAAACACGTTTAATCCAAATAATTGTTCGACGCCTCTGGATTAACGTTATAAGGTCCCAAATCCGAGTTTGGACAAATCTCAACTGAAGATCCGACTTAACACGCACAGTCAGCCAGTCAACGCGATCAGCGCGGTCAACACAACAAGTCAAAGTCCAAATTGGTTCGAGAGAAGAATCAGAGGATAGATAGAGATTGTTTCCTAAATTCTCAAGTTTAATCCGTCTGGATTTTTATTGTAATTCTCTTGTATTTATTTTATTATAAATACAAAATTTGTTGTTACAGTTGTTTAGAGTTTCATCCCTAGGATTGTAATTTCACCCTTAGAATTTATGGTAAATTTTGTCCTTAGGATTTAAGATTTAAGACATAATTACAATTTTGCCTTTGTGGTTTTAGAGTATATTCCACTTGGTTTAGTGTTTAGGGTATAATTGTAAATTTCACCCATATATTTTAAGGCATATTTCACCCCTATAATTTGGGGTATATTTGTAATTTTACTCATATAATTTAAGGTATATTTTACTCTTAGGATTTGAGATTTAGGGTATAATAATCTTTTAAATATTATAATAAAATTAAAAAAAAAACATTAATTGAGAAATGAACCACGTACGGTTAATTAAAGAGATTATACATTAATCAAATAAGGGGAACTGGAGATCATATATTCTACTAAATGATTTGATGGGAAGTTTCTACGAAATGAGTCAGGTCATTTTGATGAATTGAAAAGAAAAAAAATCCTAAATAAAAAATCTATATCTATATATACTTCCTTCGTCCCAGATTAAGAGTCTCATTTGCTTTTGGGCACGTGGATTAAGGAGTATTATTATTATTTAATGTGTAATGGGTAGTTGTATTAGTGGGTGTGGGGGCCCCATGTTTTAATTGTATAAGTAGGTGTGAGTGAGTCCCATGTGTCTAAAAAAGGAAATAAAACTCTTTGGGTGGGACGACCAAAATGGTAAAATGATCCTCTTAACCTGGGACGGAGGGAGTATCTAAAATCACTTAAAGTCAACTTCTTTTTCTTGTTCAAAATTTTGGGTCAAAATCTCTTCAATTTCTTACTTTTTCTCAATTTCTCACCATTCATTTTATTCTTATTTCCTTAAATAAATACATTTAGATGCTTTACTATCACATTTTTTAATTTTAATAATTTTATGTCCAACAAAATAATTAAAATTAAAAATATTATTTTTGTATGCTTATTTTTTTTATCAATTAACATGTTAAAATTTGTTCAATTTGAGTTAATAATTGGGAAAATTTGGGTTGTATTTGAAAATAATATTAAGTAATTAAGACCATTATTTGAAATTGTTTATACATTAACATATAATTATGTAATAAAATATAAATATTAATAAAAATTTTAAAATTGTTGGGTTTTATAATTACATTAATTTTTTATACATGAAAAACGAATAAGGGTCGTATAATGTTGATTCAACTAAATATTATTTAATTCATTATATATAAAGAATTAAACTAAATATACATACCATCACAATATAAAACCTCATATATATGTGTTCCCTTCATCCCATTAAAATAGTTATATTTGTTTTTTTGTACGGGGATTAAGAAATTTAGTATTTCAATTTGTATTAAGGTGAGATAAATAATATTTTAATGTATAGTGGATGATTGTATTAATGTGGTGGATGAGTCCTATTGAGATGTTTTAATTACTTAGTTGTGTGGGTCTCATACAAAAAAAATGTAATTGTTAGAATGAAACACCAAATTTAAAAATATGTACTCCCTTCGTCCCCTTGATACGTATCCATTTTGCCATTTAAGTCTATCCCATTACAAGGTATCCATTTCCTTTTTTAGATTGATGTGACCACACATGGCCCCACACTTAACACTAATACAGTTACCCACTATACTTTAAAATATTATTTCTCTCACCTCAAAATACATTAAATTATTATACTCTTAATCCACGTGCAAAAAATAAATGGTTATATTTTAAGGGGACGAAGAGAGTATTTATTAGGATGGGACTGAGGGAATACGTAATTATATGTGTTTAAAATACTTGTATAATTACACACACACACACACACACACATATATATATATAGGATAATCATTTAATATTTAATCAATCACTCTAACACGTCCCCTCACATGCAGGCGGAGAATTTTGCCTCAAGCCTTGCATGTGATGGTTGGCGATGAGGTTCGAACCCTGGATCTCTATTAATCATGGGCTCTGATATAATGTTAAACGACCACCTCATCTAAAAGTTTAAGCTGATAGAGAGTTGAATTGTTTAATACTTAATCAAGTCACTCTAACACGCCCCCTCACATGTATGCGTGGAAATTTTTGCCTCAAGCCTTACATGTGCAATTTTTCTCATAAATGGGTGGCAGTGAGGTTCGAACCCTGGACCTTTGTTAATCATGGGTTCTGATACCATGATAAACGATCATCTCATCTAAAAGCTTAAGCTATTAGAGAAGATAATCATTTAATACTTAATCAATCACTCTAACAAAATTGATGGTTGGTAAATTTTTAGTAATAAAAATTCAATTCCATTAGTAATTCGATGCTAAATAATTTCGTTGTAATATACTCTATAATAATTATGTTGGTAATCTGTTGTTAAATAGTAACAAATTTTATCCTGTTAATAAAAGTAAAATAAATCCATTGTTATTACGTTGATAAAAGCAAAATGTATTTTTGTTTGACAATTCATTGATAATTTATCAACGAATTGAATTTTTTTAGTATATTCCATTGCTAAATTTTATTTATTTATTTTTTTGTAGTGAAAGATAAATAAATAGATTAATATTAGTGTAATAATAATAATAATAATAATAATAATAATATTTGGTTTGTTATAAGGGACATTCACCATCTTACACTGCGACCACTTTGCAATTTTGTTATTAGTATATTTTTTGCTAAAGTTTTTATCATATTTTTAAAAAAATATCATCACTTTTCATCTATATTATAAATTGTTGATGAAAGTTTTTCACAATAGTATCATTAATAAAATATTACTTTTTATTAATTGAGTATCATTTTTATTGATTTTTTTTTTCAATTTTAGCTTTTATGAAACTAAAAATGCAACTTTTCTTCATTCAAAACTTTAATAAATAAGAAAAAAAATGCAACTTTAGAGATCAATTTTAAACATCCATTAGACTTTTTTAAAAGTGAGCTCTTTTATGTATAGGATAAAATGATTTTTCCCGAGTAATGAACCCTTTTGAAAAGTTATATTCATCAACAAAATTCATTAATTATTTAATTAATATTATCTTTTGAAAATTTTAAACCATGTACCAAAGTTCAGTATCTAGTTATATTGTTCGCTAGGGGAATGTCACATTTGGTCCTATAAGAATTCATTCAATTCAATTTTAGTTCGTAGGAATGCACTGGTCCCATAGATAGCGATTTTGATCCCATAATAAGAATAGTATAATCATAACCTTTGAAAATTTTCATCCCTAAATTAACTTATATTATTATAAACTACCAGATTTATATTATTTTTGTCTTTCAAAATAGACTTAGTAGTCCATTACGACCATATCAGACCCAACATGCTTCCGTGCATTAATTAAACTATTAGGGTTTAGGGATTATTTTGCAAATTATGGAATCAAATATGCAAGTTACCCTTTTGATCTTACTAATGGTTAAGAATATTTAATTAATTATTAACAGATTTTGATGAAAAATTCATACGAGACTAAATCTGTCAGTTTTTGAACCTTTTTGGCATTAAGCAATTCTTACGGTACTCAATCTGAACTTATCCCATTGTTCGCTACTAGAAAATTGTTGTTTTATTGTTAATTTTGGTGTTACATCTTTTATTGTGAATTATTAGAGATGAATGAAACGTAAGAGAGACAAAATTTTCACCTTAAAAGAAAAATAATAATCCTAAAGGGAAAATTTTTTTTTGAGCCTCATTGTTGGGTAGAGCCACAATTAATATCAAAGGGAAACTGATTTTTGTACAGCGCGCAAGTATCACTCATTTTACTTACATGTACTTAAACATGATACGTAGCAAGACATTAACACCAGAAAATTGATGATCTATCGCATTGATAAATGTCATTAAAATAATTAAATATACTTAGTATACATATAGTGATATTTTCATGAAGTTGTATTAGATCTATATATTGCATCAATATAGTACTATATCAACTGATAGCTTATGAAATCATAAGAAGATCAAAATAGTATTAAATATTCTCTTATATTTAAATAATTGGCTACATGCGCGCCAATATGATCATCATACATACAGTATCATCTGCAATTACACAATGCAGTTTTGTTTTCACACACACATATTATTATATAATTACACAATCATGCTTGCATAATTATTTATAGTACTTTTATTCTTACACACACATATTATTTATTCATATGGCATGATCTCACGATTCTAATTAAATGAAAGTGTAATAGCAGTGGGGCGAGTTCCCAAAGAAGTTACTAGAATTCTGGCGGTGAAAGTGCGAGCAGCAGCGGTGGCGAGTACAGTGCAGTTGGTGGTGGCAGGGACAGGTGTCGTAAAGGTGACGGTGCAGCGAGGAAGGAATATCTGTGGCGATGGAGGCAGAATAAGGACGAAGTTGCCATTAGCACCAGTTGTGGTTGTGGCAACTACGGTGAGGGTAAGAGGAGTTAAGAAGTTTGTAGGGCAATTCAAATTAACCGGTACTCCTACGACACCGGTGCTACCGGCAGCGCAGTTTCCGTTGACTGTGCAGCATAATCTGCCGATGACGGTCGCCCCTCCAATAGCGAAAGTGCCATGGGCTGCAGGAACAGCACTGGCGTAGAGAAGAACAACGATGGCAGAAAAGGTTGAAAATTTCATCAAAGCCGACATTTTTTTTTTTTTGGTGTGATTTTGATTTTGATGTTGTTTGGTGTGAAATGTTGTGTAATAGTGATACCTATTTATACTTGATTTCTCCCACTAATCTTTGTTGAAGAGTTTGAAGTAGGGTTAGATATGGTTTGGCTATGTCGTAGAATATCTCAAATATTTGATTTTTTTTTCTTTCTTTCTTAAACCTTAAAAAGTTGCATTTAGTGTGATTTATAACTTCTTATACCTTTTAATAATAACTAGCTAATTAAAATGAACTCTTAACAGTTGGAAACTTATTTTTATTTTTTAATTATTTGTTGAACTCTTAACAGTTAGGACAATATAATGCTAGTGGATTGAGTGGACCCAGCTCCGCTGGACGGATAATTTCACTTTTGGTCTCATAAAAATAAAGGATTTTTGATTCTGTCCAAAAAAAATATTATTTTCAATTTGGTTCCATGACTCCCAATGTTAGCCGATTTTGACCCAAAAATCATCAGAAATTGAATTTTTTGTTGGAATCTTACACGTGCGACGCACGTGACCCCTTAATTTGGACAGTTTTTGTATCAAAATAGGCCAGTGTCGAGAGTTACAGGACTAAATTGAAAATGATATCTTTATTGAGACATAATAAAATACCCTATTGTTATGGGATCGAAAATAAGAATTTTGATAATTTTAACTCTCTCTATTCTCCTTCATTGAAAACAGTTTTACATGATATTTTTTTTATTAACAAATACTAAAATATGGTATACTACTGAGTAAGTAGTGCTAAAAAAACTCCTTTACCACAGTCGAATTTACCAATTGATTGAATTCTATTAATGATTGCCAACAAAATTTACATTTTTTTAGTAATGGAATACTAACGAATTTGTTATGTTTTTACTAATGGAATAAGATTTGTCGCTATTTTACAAAAATAATTATTTATCAATTGAATTGAATTTTTGTTCCTAAAAATTTATCAACCATTCCTTTACCAACATTACTAATGAAATATTCATGTTAAACCACCTCATCTAAAAGATTAAGTAGTTAGAGAGTTGAATCGTTTAATACTTAATCAAATCACTCTAACACGCCCCCTCACATGCAGTCGTGATTAAATTTTGCCTCAAGCCTTGCATGTGCAATTTTTCTCATAAATGGGTGCTCATACATTTGTTAACTATGAGCTCTGATACCATGTTAAATGACCACCTCATCTAAAAGCTTAAGTTTTTTTCTCATAAATGGGTCTCATACCTTTGTTAACCATGAGCTCTGATACTATTTTAAATGACCACCTCATCTAAAAGCTTAAGTTGTTAGGGAGGATAATCGTATAATACTTAATCAAGTCACTCTAACATGCCCTCTCACATGCAGACGGGGTTAACTTTTGCCTCAAGCCATGTGGAATTTTCTCAAGCCTTGCATGTGCAATTTTTCTCATAAATGGGTGGCGGTGAGGTTCGAACCCTGAACTTTTATTAACCATAGGCTCTGATACCATGTTAAATGACCACCTCATCTAAAAGTTTAAACTGTTAGGGAGGATAATCGTATAATACTTAAATAAATCACTCTAACATGCCCCCTCACATGCAGGCGGGGTTAACTTTTGCCTCAAGCCATGTGGAATTTTCTCATAAATGGGTGGAGGGGGGTTAACTTTTGCCTCAAACAATGTGGAATTTTCTCATAAATGAGTGGAGATGAGGTTCGGACCCTGAACCTTTGTTAACCATGGGCTCAGATACCATATTAAATGACCACCTCATCTAAAAGCTTAAACATATAGAGAGTTGAATCGTTTAATACTTAATCAAATCACTCTAACAATTCAATTTATAACAAAACTGTCTTTACTAGTGAGAGAGATCAATACGGTAAAAGTAGGGTTCAAATGGTTCCACAAGTATCGACGCATAGAAGTTCGGAGGAGGAATGGTATACTTCACGTGGAAGATAAAAATGAGATAATACATGACGGAAAATTCAGTACAATAGAGCAAGCTCAGAATTGTATTATTATTATAGCTCGATTTGATTATTTTTATAGAATTAGATAATGATTGAATGGATGATTAGGTTATTTGATTGTGTACTCTTGTTTCGAGGTTTCTTGTTTTGATGTTCTTAATAAAACTTACATATTTGAGAGAGAGATTATATGCAAAACTCCATTTTAGGGGTGTATTGATTAATATCAAATGATTATTCTCTCTATCAATTTAAGTTTTTAGATGAGGTGGTCATTTAATATGATATTAAAGTTATGTCCAAATAAAGGTTTACGGTTCAAACCTCACCGGCACCTATTTTAAATTCCAGGTGGAAGGCTTAAAGAAATTTCCCGGCTTGCAGTGAGGGGGAGTGTTAGAATGTGACCTAATTAAATATGCATGCAATTTTACAATAGATGATGTTTGGTAATATAAGTTAGGATGTGTATAGTTTTAATTCTAAAAGGCTAATGTTGGAATTTTAGGGAATGTGTACATAGTAAAATTAAAAAATTAAAAATTAAAAAAGAGTATATTCAATAAAAAAATATGTATTTAATAGAAAGAGGTGTGCATATAATAACACTCTTTACCCTATTATACTTTCAAGGCTCACCTAATTAAATCTTTTGTTTTGATTTTCATCTTTTAACTATGTTTCAGACCTTGGAGAAAAATAAAAATAAGTGTTGTATTAACATAAGGTGTAGGAGATATTATAAAATTGTAATTGATTATATTATTATACATTTTTTACCAAATATATAGATTATCTTAAGGGCAAAAAAATTATTAAAAAAAAAAAGTTAAGGGATTCAAGTGGAATGGGGTAAAACTAAGGGGGGAAAGAAATTGTTTATTTAAAATTATGTGATAAGCAAGAGTCTACGATTGAACATAAACAGGATTAGGAATTACTTGATGAGTCATGAATGTATTATATTAGTGGCCACTTGTAAGTCGCATTAGACAATTTCAACAGTACTTGATTATATAATTAAAGAAATAATTTATGAATTTGACTTTACTAAATTAAATGCAATTTATATCATTTGCTAGTTGATATTCTATACACTCATACCACTATGAATTATAGTTTCTTGCACCTATTTAATTTTGAATGAAATTAGAATAAAATTTTTAGGAAATTAATATAGTATAAAATAAATTTTAAGAAAAAATGATAAAATTATAAGAGCAAAAAAAAATCCTAAAAACATTAGTAAAATAGTAATGTTGCATTATAGATTATTTATATTGAATGGACTAAAATATTAAATAGAAAATGTAATAAATATTAAAAGTTAAAGAAGTATAAAATTTAAAATATAAAGTTAATTAAAAATGATAATATAATAACTTTTCGTGCACTCAATTAGCATGCAGCGCGTTATTACATCATATATGTGCAATAAAAATAAATAGATAAATTTACACCATATTTGTTTGACAAAGTCTCGTGTTACATTTGTTTATGTGAAATGATTTATATACGTGATCGTGTTACGTTATGTGAAATGATTTATAATACGTGAAAAATATAAATATTATATAGATAAAATATGTATAATGGTTGTTAAAGTATTTAATACAATGGACCAATTTTTTTTTTTTAAATAAAGTACTCAATCTTAATGAGAGTGTCTTAATTATGAATAAGTTTAGAAGCTTATAGATAATAAATTACACGTTTCAAATAGAAAAATATTATGTTATAGTAGTATATTTTAATTAAAAGGTGATATCATATAATTATCGCAAAAATTTTGATAAAAGGATCTCATATAATATTTTATCTTTTACTTTTTTTAATTAGATTTTTGATTCTGAACAATTATACATTCATTAATTTAATAGCCACACTTTTGTGATACTGTCTCATAAATAATTTTTATGATTGTTTTATGGGCAAGTATTGCATAAGATCATTTCACGTGAGATTATTTTACACCTTTTAAATTACTTATCACTTTCGCTATAAAATATTATTACTTATGCTATAAAATGTTATCACTTTTTATTTATATTATAAATTATTTTTAAATAGCATTATCACTTTTGAGTTGGTCTTTCGTGTACCGGGTGCACAAGCTGTGTGAGTGTATAACATTTTGTTTTAAAAGATATATACTTTAATTAATAATGATATAATTTTTTCAATGAAAAATCTACTGAAATACGAATAATATAAATATTTGATTAAAAAATATTTTTTTCAGAAAATAAATGGTACACGTTCTTACTAAGAGGTATATCATTTAATACTAAAGGGTATACATTCCGAGAAATGCATAATTTAGGGACACGATGTATCCTGAGACATAAGGCCGTACGTGAGTATTATTTAAATTGAGTATTATTTTTTATTATAAAATTTATCATTTTTTATCAGTTTCACACAAGGCCGTACGTGAGACGATCTACACAAGTCTTTGCCTTGTTTTATAGTTTTTTTAATTAATTATTACTTTTTAATAAAAATATTATATATTTTTATTAAAATATTATATTTTTTTATATGTTCAACGAATTCTTAATGAAATAGTTTATTGTAAAGTTACATTTCACCAATAAAGTATTTTCATGATTTAATATTTATTCTTATAATTTATTAGTATTAATTTTATGGAAAAAGTTTATCCTAATAATTCAGGTTGTTGTTCATGATTTATTTGTCAGTGTATAATTTTTATCTTTAGGGTTTGCGTTAGTTATTAAGAGTATAAGAATAATAACTAATTAATAAAATTATAAAATTCAAAAGGAATTAATAGAATTGCTTTTGGTTTATAAACATAATTTAATAATAAGTCGAATCTTCTTTTATATATATATATATATATATATATATATATATATATATATATATATATATATATATATATATATGGTAGGTCTTGCCTGAGACCGTTTTACGTGAGATCATTTTATACTTATCACTTTTGCTATAAAATATTATCACTTTTCATTAATTTAGTATCACTTTTCAGTATAAGAGTTATCACTTTCTTATCGTCTCACGTAAACCCTTAAGTGAGATGGTCTTACACAAGTCTTTGTCCCATATATATATATATATATATATATATATATATATATATATATATATATATATATATATATATTTATTTATTTTAAATCTGGTCAGATTTACAAATATTAATTAACATTTTAATCTCGTAGAAAATCAAAGCAACAATTAAAAAAATCTAAAAGTCATACTCTAGAGACTAGAGCTAGTATATTATTATAGGAGTAATTAAGATCATGTCCCCCTTCTTCTAGACAATTTTAATCTAACATTAATGTAGAATAATAGATCTACATCAATATATGCTTATTAGTTACATGAAGTTCAGAACAAACTATTATGCATGTTAATTAGTTACAATATTTTCTGAATTTGACTTTACTATTTTTTTAAATTAAATAAAAAATCATTATTATGTACTTAAGAGTTATTTTCTTTTTTAAATCTACGTGTAAATTTGGGTGAAAATTATAATTAGTGAGAGAGTGTTATTTTTACCGTAATTTCTTATTTATAACTATATTTTAAAAAAATAATCTTTCAAATTGAAATATTTCTAAAATTTAAGAATAATTAAGAGATTTAAACTAGAACTAGTTTCCTGTAACTCGGATTTCTACAATTTTTTTTATAAATTAAAAAAGAGAATTTATGAATATGCAAGAGATATAAAATGAATACTCAATTTTAAGAATCGATTCTTAAAATTGAGTATTTATTTCATAAATTTATGAATAGATTGGATTCCAATACGTATATTATAAGAGAATTTATGAAATATATTGGAGAATTTATGAATATATTTCAATTTTAACAATCTCGACACTAAATAACACCAAGACTTCTAAATAGATTGGATAACATATAAAAATTTTGTTACATAATAACTTCCAATTCATTGATTTTTCCTTTTAAAGCATATTATTCCATCAAATATTTATTATTATTATGATTATTATTATTATTATATTGTTTTATTTTTTATATAATAATTTTCATGTATTCTATGATATTCACTTCATCTATGAATATGAAAAATAAATTATTTCATCAATTCAAATAGCAAACATAATATATTAAAAAATATATATTGATGTATTGAGCTCACTATATATTACAAACCGCCAAAGCAAAGCCCATTAAATAATTTCTCATGGGCCGGCCCACCTGATCACAGTTCAACAGAAGTGAAATAGTTACAAAAGTTTATCATTGTTGCTCATTTGGTACTTGGTAATGATTAATTAATCATCTAATTATCGTTGGAGCTTGTCTCTGGTACACTTAATTCATTTTAACGAATTTTTTCTTAACATAATAAAATACTAAAATAATGAATTATTATTTTTTGCAAAAAAAAAAAACATTATTCATCTCAATAGAAATATAAAAATATTACTTCACAATGTATTAGAATTTCACTTGGAGTAATATATTTTATTTAAAAGAGATAATAATTCATAATTTTAAAAAATAATTTTTTATGTATTAAAAACCAATATCAAGATGCATGGTAATATGAGATTTTTAGGATACTATTTAGAAGAGATTAACTATTATTCTTCTAAATGAAAATATTACTCTTCAAATTCTTGGATTTTAATTTATAAATTAGTTTTTAGTGTATGAAAAATTATCCTTTAAAGAAATCATGAACTATTACTCTTCTAAATGAAATTTTTATTATTTTTCAAATTATGGTATGTTGTGATTTTTAATAATCTTGTTGAACAAAATTTAAGGAGTAATATTTTTTATCAATATAAAATCCATTTCTTCACTAGCATCTGAAGAATTTAATAATACATACTCTCTCCGTCCCGCGTTAAGATTTGCATTTTTTATTTCGATTTATTTCAAGTTAAGATTTATATTTCATTTTTTTTTAAATTGGGCCAATACAAAACAATTTATTATTACATGTAGGGGCACATACAACATTAATATGACTATACATTTTATATTAAATATTATTTCTCACTTTACCGTACATAAAAATATTATATCTCTAATCTACATGCAAAAAGTCATCGTAAATATTAACTCGGAACTGCCGCGGGAGGGTACACAAATGCACTGCCAGTTCAATTCCTCAATTGCAAGAAATAAATAAATAAATAAACTATTGGTTATTTAGTGTTTGCTTATTTTTCTTCACGGCCGAAACTTATATAGAAACAAATTCAGTTTCCACAAATTAGGAATTAATTTAAAGTTGTCTCTTTTGATTTTGAAAAATATTTAGTTTACTTCATCTACTATATCTAGCTAGACTGATATTATCATATTAAATCAAATAATATTACATACCTAGCTAGCTTCTTTTCTTTATATATCCGTTTACTTTAATTTTATTTGAAGTAAACTAATATTATCTTGTTGCGATGAGGTCAAATTTTAATTTTAAGATTGCTGGGTATATTTGGTTTTGGTATAATATGTTAATTAAAAAAACATGACAGAAAATTATAGGAATGAAATTTGAGTCATCGAGGCAACAATTATACTCTTTTTTCTAAAAAAACGAAATAACCACACTCTAATGCTTATGGTATAAGTATAACAATCATTTTCAAGATACACTGACTTACATCTTATGATAATAGCATACAAAGTACAAGAAACGGCGAATCAAACTAATATTATAAACTCACCTTAAGAGTTGGACGATTTAGAAATACATAACGAATTATTAGGACAACTCAATTTCACTCGACTCTATAGAACATCCACAACATTTGCCTTTGATTTTTTTTTTTTTGTATTCAAATAACTCAAGTGTGTTCGAGAATTATGAGAATTGTAGAGTCTATATATAGATGTTACTGCGTATTTACAAAAATTGATGTAATTACATTTATTTTGAATTTAAATTCAAATATCCTTTCATAAAAATGCATTATTCACCATAACAAAAAAAACATTAAGACACTATTAAATAGACTACTAGATAGGAAATATGTGTTATCGTATGCTTTATATATGTAGTCTTAAATATTTTTTCATGCACTATAACTACACATATTGACTGATGTTGTCTTAATGTGGTGTGAAACATGTTATTTTTTTAGGTAATTTATAATAAGACAACATATATAACAACATATGTAGTTGTAAATTTATTTTACGCACAAAGACAACATATATGACAATATATGTGACAATATATGTTGTCTTAAATTGTTGTAATTTTTTTTCTTAAACATATGACAATATATCCAAAATAGTTAGATGTTTTTCCAAAGTGTCAATAAAAAACACATATGTTAATATTTGTGTATAATATAATTAATTTTTTATTAAATTTATTTTAAGACGACAGATATAATTTGAATTTGTTGTTACGTGTAAATTTGTAATTTTTTTAAAAAATATAAACTAATTAAATATTAAACTTAGAAAAAGACGAAATAATTTTAAGAAAATAATTATAAGAGAGCGACTAGTATGATTAGTTAATGGACATCAATCGGGCATTAAATCACGCCAAAGGACAACACCACAAATTGCTGTATCTCCCTCAACACCTTCGCCACCAATCGCTCCGACGCCACTCTATCGGTTGGAGACGAGAGAATTGTTATTCGATGCACCAGAAATTGTGGGAGTGTACGCTAGCATCGTTTCGGGAGGAGGAAACAACGACTCCTCAAAATCTGCAGCGACGAATGACGTGTGCAGTGCCTTAGTGAAGGTTTGGGTTTCAACGTCGAAAAACTAAGCAACCAAAGTTGCTCCATCATCAGGTTATCGTAAGAAGTCATTAATTTCTCCCCTCATAAACTACTCAAAAATTATAGTCCAGAAATCTAATTTGGAGTTGAAGGAAGAATGGAATTGAGGAGAAAGAGTGAGATAGGCATGTGGGAGAAGAAATCAGCTGAAGATGATCAAGATTAATTGAAGCATTATCATGGGATTTGGTTAAGTGGTAGCTCCACCATGAGAGAGACTGAGAAACTAAGGACAGGGAGTGGGCGAGTTGGTTGCAGACGAGAAAAAACAAAGATGGATGGAGGAGAGAGAAACATGATGTGTAATAAGATTATAGAATTCTTAAAAACCTCAATTGATCCTTAAGATAATATACTTAACAAAGCAGAGTGCACATGTACTCCAACAATTACCACTATATACACGACAAAATAAATTTATTTACATTGAAGATGTCCCTTCTTATTATTAATATTAGTATTACACCAATACTCTTCTTATTGGTTAAATTAAATTGTGATGTAACAAGGTGTGTTGAAAAAAGTGATTTTAGTAGAGGAGGTGGTTTAATTTTTAAGTATGTTTTTATTTCCATGTTTAACCTTAATTTTAAAAAAAATCAAAGTTTCAAATTAAATAAAAGAGTAATCCAAATTATTATAAGAGTAACCCAATTAATAGATAATAGTAACTAAAAAAAATCTTAATTTTCAGAAAATCAAAAATTTAAATTAAAAGTAACACAAATCATTATAAGGAGTTACCCAATTAATAAAAAAGAGTAACCTAAAATAAGGAACTTAATTTTTTAAAAAAATCAAAGTTTCAAATTGAAGAATTACCTAAATCATTATAAAAAGTAACCAAATTAATAGAAAAAAGTAAAATAAAAAAATAACTTTAATTTTCAGAAAATCAAAGTTTCAAATTAAAGAGTAACCCAAATTTTTGTAAAGAGTAACTCAATTAATACAAGAGAGTAACCTAAAAAAAAGAACATAAATTTTCAAAAAATTAAAATTTCAACTTAAAGAGTAACTCAAATCATTATAAAAAGTAACCAAATTAATAGGAAAAAGTAATATAAAAAAAATAACTTTAGTTTTCAGAAAATCAAAGTTTCAAATTAAAGAATAATCCAAATTTTTGTAAAGTGTAATCCAATTAATACAAGAGAGTAACTTAAAAATGTTGATCAAACAAAACAATATATAAACAAATCACCATAAAAGAGTAATCCAAAACTTGTTCATAGTAACTCAATTGATTCTAAAGGATAACCTAATTAATAAAAAAATGTAACTTAATTAATAAAAAAGAATAAACTTATGAGTAAATAATAAATTAACAACAAAATTTTTATTAATTTTATTAACCAAATAGAATAGAACATAAATAAATTAAGTAATGCAAAAGTTTGTTAATAGTAATCTAAATTATTATAAAAGTAACTTAATTAATTAAAAAGAGTAATCTAAGATTTTGATAAGATAGAATAATATATAAATAAATCAACATAAAAAGTAATCCAAAAATTTGTGTTGGAACAAGAACAAAGTCGCTGCAGTAGTACACTTCAATAACTTGATGTTTTGATATTTTTCAAATAATTGAAGAGATACCATGTAATTGCACCTATAAATCGTTTAAGAAATGCTCCTCGACTGGAAGATGGAAGCTACCCTCGGACATATGTGCAAGTGATGCTTTTTGTTGAGTATACTTGGAACCTATAATCACTGCATAGAGTATGGTATACACTTCTCCACTCGTATAGCCTTTCTGCAAAATCATTTTTCCACCAAACCAAACAGTCATAGCATATGTGCAGAACATGGTAGGCATGAGGAATCCAGAACCTAATCCAGTGCTAAACCCTGCTTTTGTGCCAGATTTGTAAGAAGTAGCAAAGAATTTCTTGTAAAAAGCCACAAAATGTTGCAACCTAACAAAAAAAATGCTATTTTTTCCATTATGAGAGTAAGAATTTAAATAAGAAGCAACATCTTCATTTTGACATATGATTAGTTATCTTGAATCTGAGAAAATACATGACCCAACCACTTATGGCCACTAAAGAAATTGATGCTGTCAAAACCAGTGCAAGGTAAAAGTAAAAATAATAGCAAAGCCTTAAGTTTTACAATTCAGACCTATGATTTACTGCATGTTAATAGTATAAATACAAGAATCCGTAGAAGATGGAATCCAATAGAAGTCCAATCACCCGACGAAAAGAGGAGACCGCCTCTCAAACTGCAACAGAAGTCCTCATCGCAGCCTGTTGAAGACGGCGTCGCCGGAGTAGAAGCCCAAGCACCCGACGGCAAGAGGAGGGCAGCGCCGGACCATCTCTTAGTAAGAATTCCTCATCGTCATAATTATATGCCACCCCACTATGTAATCTAACCCGTGAGGAGAGAGAAAAACAAGGAAGATTGTATGGGGAGAGAGAAAAGAGACAAGAAAAGAAAAGAAAGAGAGAGAAGGCTTGTATATGGAAATAGAAAGACGTAAAATAAGGTTAAGGAGAAAGCCCGCGAGTGTACTTGGATCCGAATAGAGTTCGGTTCCACAAAATCAAAAAATAATCCTGACTTATTCTAGTTTTTGCCTAATTATAAAATATAAGATTCAAAATTAATAATATTAATTTAAAAAATTATTATATATTTACTTAAAATAGGTAATTTTAATTATCATAAATTAACTTAATAAATAAATAAAATTATTTAATTAAAATTTTAAGTAAATTCAATACAAATAGTTTACTAAATAATTCAATGATATTAATATTCTATATTTTTTTCTAATTAATATTAATATGAATAAAAATTATGGCCAAAATATTAGAGCGTTTATCCCTTTTATTCGCTGGACCCTAGTTTCCAGCAATTGGGTTGAGCTTCATCTGTGATGATTGCCAGGGTCGCGCTTTGGAATGCAACTATATTTTCTCGTTAAGAAAAGTTACCCTGGGAAGATGTGAAACGAGAGTATGTTAGAAAGGTAGTTAAGCATTACGAAATTTCAGCAGTTGTCAGTTTCTGCATCATTTTAATGTCTGTATTTTCCTGATTTTCTACATTATCTTGATTTCGTTATGGCCAAGCATCTTAGATTGCTTTCCTTGTGTTTCTAGATTAATATAATTTTTGAGACTTGTTTCTAGATTATTTTATTTAGAAACATACCGTATTAATATATTTCATGTGATTCTGCTCATGTAGTTTCTTCTTAACTCTGATTAGTTTATTTGAAAAGACTTGTTTTGAAAGATTTCAGGTTGAGCAAAACTAATTTCCTAATCAACCAGAAAACATTCATTATACATTTGAAGTGACTCCTAATGCAAATATTTAACAAGTTGCCTTGTTTTTTTTTTCTCCCTCCAGATGGTTTTATGGCGAAGATTTGTACTACGAGCACGTCAATGGTAGTCGGTCATCCATTTTGAGGAATTAGATGGATATTCATCATTTGAATATTCTCCTATCAATGATACATTATAGACTACATAGTGAACTCTTGAAAGCTACATAGTTTAACTATTTATCAAGTACTACAAGATTTATTTTCTTACTTTATTAAAACGCACAGATAAGGTGTTTACCTCTAATTTCTAGTTTGGAAGATGAGATGATTGCAAAAGCCATAAAATAGGCCTCATAACAGCCCCTTATGCATTTTTAATTTGTGATTAATCTGCGTTTTATTTTAAGTTAATTACTCCATATGAAATACAGTTTCATAACAAATATGATTCACTGGTTTATCTATCTCTTTATAACAAATAAGTCTAAAGTGTGATTTTGGATAGTGTAATGTTATAATTCGTGCGTGCGTGCAACTGTTACTCCAGCTGCCATGTTAGCTAGGTGTCGTCTCTTAAATATTCTTAAATTTTATTTTTTAGTTGAGGATCAAAATATTCGAACTCGCTAGGTGCATGAGAGCACACTATGTCAGCTAAAATAATGATGAATACATATATAAGTATATAACATATATAAGTATGTTATATAGCACTCTTTATATATAATGATGAAAAGACATTTATTTTAAAGAAATCTAAGATAGAGATCACTATCCAAGTCGTTTAGTAAAGCAAACATGAAAGATACATAAGATATGCATGTGTTAAATACTGAAGAATTAAAGAGATAGAGAAAATGTGTTTAACAATCTCCTTGGTAAAGATAGAATAAAAAAGAGTTAGCAAAAATATTAGTAGTGGAAAAATATCACATTAAAAAGTATGACTAAAACATTGATTAATCAAGAAATGCATCAATTTCTTCGTCTTCTGAGACATTATAAGTGGCTTCATTTTCATTTGACACGAATCCTTGTTTGTATAAGGTTTCCCACTCAGCTGCTTCTTTTAGACTATTTGTAAGGTAAGCAGTGGGAACATTTGGCAACGGTGTGTCTGGTTTTAAAAATACCTGCATATTGATAATATATTAATTAACATCATGAGCGATAAATATAGAATAATTGATAAAAACAATTACCTCTATGAAATGGTTTCCTACAGAGCTTTATATTTTTACCATTGAGAACATCGTCTCCCGATGTGCCCAGAGTGATTTGTATCGCGTTAATTAAAAGATAAAATAAAAAAGAGTTAGCAAAAATATTAGTAGTGGAAAAATATCACATTAAAAAGTATGACAAACATTGATTAATCAAGAAATGCATCAATTTCTTCGTCTTCTGAGACATTATAAGTGACTTCATTTTCATTTGACACGAATCCTTGTTTGTATAAGGTTTTCCACTCAGCTGCTTCTTTTAGACTATTTGTAAGGTAAGCAGTGGGAACATTTGGCAACGGTGTGTCTGGTTTTAAAAATACCTGCATATTGATAATATATTAATTAACATCATGAGCGATAAATATAGAATAATTAATAAAATCGATTACCTCTATGAAATGGTTTCCATTAATTAACGCGATACAAATCACTCTAGGCACATCGGGGGGCGATGTTCTCAATGGTAAAAATGTAAAGCTCTGTAGGGGCGTTAATGTAACCAATGCCACATTAAAGCATGATGCAACCAATTGCCCCATATCAGGCAATGAAAACCAATATGGGTTTTCAGCCGGACTTTTATAATAATTCAACATTATCTTCACCAAATCCACACGTCCATGTTCCATAAAAACAACATTGTACAACTTCTCATGTACTTCCAACTCCCTGTAAAGTTCACCCCGTACTCTACCCCATGAATGTTCTCCATAACCCAAAAGATCTGCAACTGCACGATATCCACAATGTCCATCTCCCAAAATATTCTTATATCCAAGGACAAATTCTTGATATTCAGATGGTAGAGCAACAAGTATCGACACATCTATCTTTGGAGTCTATTTTTTTTAAAAGGAAAAAAAGTGCTATACTGTAAGGAGAGAATAATGTATAATAAAATGTCAATTTCATCTTAGTAAGTGAAATGTACCTGTTTCTTTCTCTTGCGATCTTTAGTGGATATTAGTTTTTTAAATGTAACTGCACCCTTCTTTTTGTTAGATTTCGGACGACCACGAGTACGTACAGCAACCTTAGGCTCTAATAGTGGAGTGTGACTGGATTTACTGCCTCTATTATTCGCTTAAGAATGAACTCCCTCTCTGACTTTTTTGAAATTTTGAATGTGTTGCTCACACAATAAAAACCTTCATCAATTGAAGACGCTGCTCATCATTATCTTCCCGATCAATTGAATTTGGCGACATGTCAAGCTTTTTCCAGAATTTATCAACAAAATCTAGTGTAATTGGGTACCCAATTGAACGTGTGATGCAATATCATGCACACAAGGCAAACCAAACACTATTTTAACTGTGCATGCACACCCCTCATGGTTGGCATCAACCTCGTTCACCCGTACAAACTCCTCATGAATTTTCTCTAAAGCTAGTATGGCCACTGCGTAACACCTCGAACACTTATGAATTAAACTTGTGCAGTGCTCTGTTGATACTCTTTTCAAATGAGTGCTTTATTGCGTTGTGTGACGTTTCAAGTAGCATGTGAATATGGAACTAATTTGTTTCAAAATTCCCTTTGCTGGATTTTAATTGTCTCTTTAATGCTGAATGATGGCTTTCTACCCTGAAAATTAAATAATAAACTAGTTATAACAAATTTAATTGTTTTAAGTGAAATTAAACTACATGTAATATGATATTATAACCAGATACCTGCTCGTTGTTGTGTTGCCAAAATGCATGACCTTATTTGTCCAGGCTGAGACAAATTTCTCCTTATATGGAACAATCCATTGATCCATTACATACCCAATAGCCTCGGGATAATTTGAAAAATCTTTCTGAAAAATAGCCAGTTGTTCATGAAATGCCGTTTCAGATTCTGCAAATACCAACTCATTCCAAGCATAGTTGAATAGGCCTGTTCATTAGTACTGAATTTTTTCTTACATGCTTGCAAAACATTTTTGTTGATATGCCACCTACAAAGAAAATGATGGGTTGTGGGGAACGTGGATTCAATTGCTTTCATCAATGCTAAATCTCTATCTGTAACAATTACATTTGGAAAAGATCCAACCTTCAAATCTTTCAAAACTTCACATGCCCACGTGTAGTTATTTTCTTGTTCCGACTTCAGATAGGCACATGCAACTTGAAATGTCATGGCAGTTGATGTGACACCCACAATTTCCATCAAAGGTAAGTTATAGGTATTAGTTTTATAAGTGCAATCCATCAATAACACATTTGGAAAAGCACGTAATAATGCGATGCTTGTTGGGTATGCGTAAAATAGATCTTTTACAATATTTGAACCTTTAAATCTTCTGTCTCTGAAGGAATATCCATGAGCATTTAGCTTCCCCATAAAAAACTGCATTTGTGACTGGTCATCCCGTTTAACAATCCTATATTTCGTTCGACAATTATATATAGTACTTATGGTGGAAGTGTTCTGATCAAACTTATTCCAAAGAGAATGCAATATATCCTTCGGTGCGGACGTTAGTACTTGACATATCAACAACAAACTCTTCTTCATCGACCGATAGTATACCGGCATAAGAATGACCCTCAAGATATTTTCCAAATAAATGATTGTGTACACCACACTGAACTTCCAATACCTATTCACCTAACATGGTTATTTGTTTTCCTTTTAAAACAAATGGACCCCCACTTTTTTCGTCCCAGTATTTCGTATGACATCAAACTTTCGTTTTAACTCATCTGTGTGATCATCTCTCTTAAGCGATTCTCTTTTTCTTTTTCCCTTGAACTTACGATATTCGCCACTGCGTTCACAACCTAAATAAACTCTTGACATTTTTTCCCATAATTATTCTTGGACCTCTTCACAATTATGACCATAAGATAGACTCTTCCAACTTTTCTAACTCAATCTATCAAAGCTTGGCGAGACTCAAATACTTCTGTTGTTGTAAATGCTTCAGTATAATCGGTGTACTCTATGTCATCCTGAACCTGAATATTTAGATTATCCTGTGACACGTGAAGTAAATAAAACCACATTACTTAAGTGTTCAACACTATGTAATTTATTTCAACATGCTGATTTTTTATATGAAGACATTACCCAAATACATTGCTTGACTCGAATGTTAGGAGTACTTGCTATGGTTCCTGCTTGCTAGTCGTATAAGTTAATATTGTCCTCCAAGTTCTGATTTTATGTTCTAATATTTTTACATGGTCAATATTCAATTATCTAAACCATGCTAGTGAGCCAACCAGCCGTGTTGATCACCAGACTAACTCAAAATAAAACTTAATATGAACAAAAAAAATTATTAAGAATGTATCTAGGACAAGTGTCCAATCTTTAGAAATTTTATTCATATTTTTTACTTTAATTTATTGTCTTTTAATTTCTTAGTTAGCAAGACCAAGTTAAAGTCCCTAGCTAAAGCATTCATCTTATTCTATTGTAAAAATATATGTGGTGTTAGTTAAGCAAACAAACATAAACAGCATCTTACTTTATTATCTATTAATACAAGCCTGTTTCTTAACAGTTGCCGATAGTTGCCGATATGCATCATGCATGTAATGCAACGTGTCAAATTCTTGATTCTTAAAGTGTTATAATTGGCTATATTTCCTTCAACCAGACTACCACACATCTCCTCTCCATTTGACCTCATTCTCAACCTATCCTTTTCATCTTCGTGGTTATACTATCCATGCATAAAACGACCATACTCCATATGTGGTAAACACGCATGTTATACAAAAAAAATTACTCCTAATAATCATGTATGCTATTTCAATCAGTAGTGCACAGTCGAGTTTATATAATTAAACATCGGTTACTGCGTGTTCGATGTCATTGTTTTTATTGACAAACTACAATATGTTGTTCACTGTTTCAGTATTAGTGATGATTTAATACAAATTCAACAAATTCTTTGAAAACTATATATAAAATAAATTATATAATACCCTAAACCCTAAATCCTAAATACACTAAATCAAAGATTAACAATTAGGGTTTATACAAAAATATAGAATTGATGAACTTGTTCATAAAAATAATAAATTAACTTACATTAACTTGCTTTTCTGTCTTCATCTCAATATGTTCTTCATCTTTTTTCATCTCAGTATCTTTCTCCATCCCAAGAGATACGTAGAATTCACAGGAGTGTATATGACTTGTTATAATTTAGGATAGGATTTATTTAATTTATTTAGTATAAAATATTTAGGGGGTGTGTATTTAACAAATTAATGATAATTTAGACTTTTTAAAAATATATATTTTAATTATATATTAATGGGGGTGTGTATTCAATAAAAGGGGGTGTGTATTTAGTCTATGCCTTTTGGAATTAAAGTGTACTGTGAAATATGTTAAACTCCATTTTCTTTTTATAGAAGTATGTTATGTTTGGTAAAAATGGATGATAAATTTTTTTTTCACAATAAATAAATTTTTAAATATTCTCTGTCTCGTGTTAATGTTAACGACGAAGATTAAGAAATATAATATTTAATGTATAGTAGGTAGTTGCATGTTGTGTATAAGCCCGAATAAATAATTGTTAATTTGTTGTGGGTTCTACTTGACAAAAAGAAAATGTAAACAACTTTGAACAAATTAAAATAGAAAACGTAAATCTTAACGCTTAACGGAGAACTGTCATTTTCTTTTATGGATGTACACTAAAATTAAGAAGAAAAATGAAAAATGTAAAGTTAAAATTAAACAGAGATAATGCTCTTTACTAAATGAGTAATTACCAACGGATTGAATTCTGTTGCTAAAATAGAGAATAAATCCGTTGACATTCCGTTGCTAAAATAAAAATGTCATTTTTGTTGCTAATTTATTGCTAATTATCAACGGATTGAATTCCGTTGCTAAATTGTTTGCTAAAAATACTTTTTTTAGTGTACTTTAGTAAAAAATATATATTTATAAAGTTTAAAAAATCGCACGCGTAAGCGCATTTTATTTTTGGTTGCATAAAATAATAATTACATCCTATAAGCGCAAGTTTTTGAATTGTTATCCAAAAATAATAATAATTACATCTATACGCGTCAGCTATGAATATGTTAAAAAAAATCATTTTATCAATTCAAATAACAAAAAATAAAATAAAATGTTAAAAAGTAATGGTTAAATTGAGGTTACCAATTTTCACGCCGCCTAATTCCTTAACGATGCGTATTAAAAAAGAAACGTGGGTTAATACAAGTCATACAAAAGTCATCAATCATCATAAAGGTTTCGTTTCGTATAATATTTTAGATTTGCTTGAAATTTATTAATGAGAAAAATTGTTTTACGTGAGGGTTTATATAGATGGATAAAAAATAATTGTTGGAATATGGAATTGCACCGACAATAACTTATAATATGAATATTGAAAATAAATATAAGAAATGTAGAGAAAAGAAAAGTTTTCAAACTTATCTTTGGATCTGGATCTTCAAACAAAATGAAATTGGCGGTAAAATTGTATCTGAAAACAGAACTGGCACGGGAACTGAATCTGAATCTTGAAACAGAACTAGTGCGAGAACTGGATCTGGATCTTGAACCGAGTCGAGATTAGATTTCTTCCCGCAAGACGTAAAATGTTCCGGTAATGCTCCGGTTCTTGGCGGAATGTCCCTAAAGTAAAACGATTCTTCGTTTCCGGCGAAGCAGCACCGCTACGTTTTGAATAAATATAGAATGATTATATTTATAGGTTATAGGGACAACTCTCATATGGTAGGATTTGCGTTCACACACAGGTTTACATTCACGCACACAGAATTGTCGACCAGATACAATGTATTACATGTTATATCTGTTGGAGAGCATCTAGGCTTTGTGGGCTCCTCAATCATGACCCGTTTTATGCCCAAAATTAAATAGACTATTGGGCTAGGTTAAGGCCTAAACCCCCCCCCCCCCCCCCAATTTATTATATTTAATTTTGTACACATATGTGACTAATTTCATTCACTTTAATTATTATTTAATTGGTGATTAATTTATTAATTAATCCTTAGTAACCAATGAAATTCCCCAACAATAAAAATATCATTAACAAAAAATGATACTCAATCTATGAAAGTGATGATGATACAATGAATTATTTTATGAATAATTTATAATATAAATAAATAAAAAGTGACAATATTTTATAGCGAAAGTGATAACATTTCATAGGGAAAGTGATAATAATTTTATCATTTTTCATTCGTCTCACTTGAGACGGTTTCACACCGATCTACTCTTTTATTAATTCAACACGGGAGTTAATCAAGTTTTAAAATAAACACAAACATTTAAACCGGGTTAATATAAATTAGTTATGTCAACCTAATTAATTGTTTATGTACTATTGTGCCACTAACTTATATTTGTGTTTGATTATATGTATGTGAGAACAAACGAATAATAGTATATCACTATAAAAATATTAAGTATTGTTTATAACATAATAATCTGTTAGTAAAAGTCAAATTAGATTATTAATGGATTAATAATAAAATTCATTAATAATAAAATTCATTAATCTTTTTAACTGGTAAATGGGTGGTTAATAATTTTTTAGATTGAAAATCTAATTCCATTAATAAATATTTCCGTTCGTAATGCATCTGCTGACAAATAACAATGAATGTTATTTCGTTGGTAAAAAATATTTATATTGACATTCGTGACTAGAGGCAATCCTTTGATACCAACGAAATCAAATTCGTTTTGTAAAATTTGTTTATTAAAAAAAATTGCAGTGTGTGTTTTTGGGTTAAACAAATGATGTACTTTAAACAATCTTACATACTTAATAAAGTTACTCATAACATGTTAATCATGCTTAGTTATTACTAATTACTTTTCTATAACCTTGTTCCAAGTTTATAATATTTTAATCTGCGCCGTTGATTAGTCCACACCCCTAAATCCAACGACCACTCAAATGTAAGAGCTGAATTGAATAATTATCAGACTCAATGATTCATTCACTAAAAACAAAAATCGTGCTTCCATTTGATTTTACTATTAACTTAATTTTTTTTAGCAAGTACTCCCTCCGTCCCGATCAAACTGTATGGTTACTGCATAAAGCTCTCATAAAAGTTACAGTAAACATAGCAATATGGGCGAGACGGAGAGAGTAGATAACATATACTCCGTCTCGCCCATATTGCACCATTTATTGTAGCTTTTGTGAGATTTTTATGCAGTTAAACGATGCAGTTTGATCGAGACGGAGGAAGTACTCCAGTATATAAGAGTTGATATAATTTACATACGGTGCATACATACATCTATATATGTGTATAAATTTGTATTTAATAATGTATATTTCATATATTTTTTTTAATAATTTTATAGTTGTTTTATATTAAATTTTTCATTAAAAAAACTAAAAAAAAAATTACTAATAAAATGTATACATTTTTATTTATCAGTATGTTTTTTTATTCATAAATTTATATGTTTCTGAAAGTGAGTACATGTGCACTTGGATCCGGAGATAATTGCCTATGAGTGAGGCTTGCGTGCGCCCGGGCGCACGGGAACACATTCCGTGCGCCTTTAGAAATTTAGTATTATGGGTAAGGGTACATTGCTTTGGTCTAAAGGGTATACACTTTTAATTAATAAAAGGTACACCATTTTTTTCTAAAGGGTATACACTTTTCATTAATATTTTTTCTTTAGAAAATAAAGGGTACACATTTTTATAGTAGATGATATAAAATTTAACACAAAATTAAAGACGTACGGAGTATTGTTCATGCGTCCAGATACACATAATAATTTTTTTAAAAAAATAAAGGGTACACATCTGTATACTAAAGGGTATACAATTTAACACAAAATTCTAAAGGCTCACTGAATGTGTTCCGTGCGCCCAGATGCATAGGAGTTTTTGTCATTGCCTATATATAATAGGTTGTACGTGAACAATGACAGCATGATCATGTTATCGTCTCGATATTCATATTAAAATAAAATAAAATTAAAAATAAAACGTTCTCATTTTATATGATTATATTATATGATTGATATGGATTTGGTTTAATTTGAATAGTGTACTCGGATGCATAGGAGTTTTTGTCATTGCCTATATATAATAGGTTGTACGTGAACAATGACAGCATGATCATGCTATCGTCTCGATATTCATATTCATATTAAAATAAAATAAAATAAAAAATAAAAATCCAACTTATAATCCACCAGCTTGATCTTCTTCGAGTAGTTTTTCTCGCATTCCGGAGCAATTCTGACTATGCAAATCGGGGAGAGGCGTGCGCGGTGAGAAGATTAATTTGGGAATAAAATTAAGGTTGTTTGTTAGGGTGATTTATTAAGTATCAAATAATTCAACTGTCTATCGATTTAAGCTTTTAAATGAGGTGTTCATTTAATATGGTATTAGAGTTTAAATCTTTTAAATGAGGTGGTCATTTAACATGGTATCAGAGTTAAGTATTAAACGATTCAATTCTCTATCAACTTAAACTTAATTCTCTATCAACTTAAACTTTTAGATGAGATGATTATTTAGCATTATTGCTGAAATTGCCCAAATACACAACAATTCAAAATTTTGGGTAAATCGATAATTTCATTCTTCTCATTTTATTTAAAAATGTACTAAAATAGTTAGGACATTTATTTTCATCCCAAAATTTTTAGTTTTGTTACAATTTCATCTCAAAACAATATTTTTTTACCAATTTTGTCTCATAACTTTTTAAAACCTCCAATTACCCATCCTACAAAATAAAAAAATTAGAAAATATTTAAGTAAAAATAACAATTTTAATAAAAATTTATAGAACTATTTAAAAGAAATTATGTTATTAAAAATTATTCTAAATAACAGAAATTTATATGAGGGGCGATTTTAATTTTAAACCCCATATATTCTTCTTTCTTACTCCCTCCGTCCTATTAAAGTTGGTATAATTTTTTTTGGGCACGGAGATTAAGGAATATAATAATTTAATGTAAAATGAAGTGAAGTAAAGTGAAGTGAGAGAAATAATATTTAATGTGTAGTGGGTAGTTGTATTAGAGGTGATATGTAGGATGAGAGTAGATTAATTGTTTTTACGTGGGTCCCATGTATTAAAAAGGAAATGTGTCAATTTTAGTGGGACAAACCAAAAAAGGAAAGTGTGTAAACTTCTATGGAACGGAAGGAGTTTATTTATTCTTATTTATTTTTATTACCAACTCTGAGCCTTATCAATTATATTCATCCACAAAATTCGAAGATTATTTAATTAATATTATATTTGAAGAATCTAAACCAATTAATTAATATTATATTTGAAGAATCTAAACCAATTACCATGGTTGAGTATCTATCTATATATGATCACTACTAGAAAATTGATGAACGACATTGATAAATTTCATTAAAATAATTATCAATATATTTAGAAGGTGTTTAGCTCATTAATTAAAGTTATTCTATCTTTATTTAAATAAAGGAGAGTTTCTCCTATCCTAGGTGTCATCTACTGAGCATTTCAGTGCTGATGTGTCAAGTTTAGAGAATTCTATATTTATTAATTTATTCCTACACCTCCTTTGTAAAGTTCTACGCTTTCATTTCAGTTTTATTTTAATTATTTCTTCTCAACCATAAATTAAAAAAAAAAACACAGAACGTTTCAATTAATGAAAATTGATGGTCTTAAAATAAAAACGATAGAAAACGCTCCAATTAATGAAAATGAAGGGTTTGGTTTTGGTAACAGAAGAAGCGGAATTGAGGGAAGATAAATGATAATGTATTGGAAACGGAGGTATGCAGTTTGAATACTCGGGCCACAACTTCCCTTCTCTCCAACTCATTCCACTGTGTGAGCCTCGATTCTTTATCTTTTCTCCAATTGATTTTGATTATGTTTAATCCAGATAAGTCTGCTGATTTCTCATGATTCTATTTTTTTTTTATTTTAATTAAAGGGTAAGAGTGACTATCGGGCAAGGATTCGCTTATGGCGGTGATTTGAGCGAGGGGAAGGAGAAATTGAAGGTGGAAATCGACTAAAATATTCATTTTAGTGAAATCTTTCTTTCTTCTCTATTCTGCCGTCTACTTATGTATTGTATAATTTAATCGTTTTTTTTATTAGGTTCCAACGATTTCTTGGATTGGTAAAGGGCACAGTCACATGTGCAGTAAATTGATTGTTGGAGTAAAATAGCTTATAGAAGAATTGGTGTTCAGTAATCAACTAGCATGATAACAGCTCTGTGTGATCAAGTAATTTGATTTTCTGAGCATTTAATCAATCTGGATGTGTTATTCTCACGTTTTCATTGAAGCCCAAAAATCAAATGCTTACTTTAAGCGATTTTAAGTTTGGTATAAGAGAAAAAGGCGCACTTTTCTTCTTTTTTGGCCTTTAATTGATTTTGATTCTGTTTTATCCCGTCGATGTTTGTTGCTTTCTCATGTTTCTATTTTTATTTCTTTTAAATTAAAGAGTAAGACTAAATATCAGGTAAGGATTTGCTTGATCAACCAAGACAAGAACAAATACAATAATCCAAGATATAGCTTTGTATCTTGATGCGATCATTTTTGTTTTGTTGTCCCCATTAAGTGGTGTATATCGCACCGCTGAAGCTGTCAATGTCCAAACAAGATGATACTGATTCATTATTTTGTCCATTCTTTATGATAATACAGATTCAAAGGGTTGTAGCAATTTTTTTTTTTTTTTTTTTTATATTTATACTTCAAAGTTTGTTGAAAAGATGTTCCTTTTAGTTGATCTGCCAGTTATGTGAGTGCTAATTCTGGGTCTTCTGTTTGTTTACAGGTAAAGCATATCCATTAGTAATACGAGTAAGAAGAATAGGGTGCTCTGGAATGTTATAGAAACAAGAGGTTACTTTTGAAGGGGTTGGGAGACCGGATGAATTGTTTATCTGATGAGATGGTTCAACTGCTTAATCATATTACAGAGGAGAAGTTGTTTGGATATGGGTTAGTGCTGTAATATTTTCTACCATGTTTGTTTGCAGTATAATGGAGTAATTCATATAGAGCTTGCATTTTTTTTAAAAAGTCTTTTATGTTTATTTGAATTTATTACAAGTTAGGCACTTCAAGCCAAGGGTTAGTCAGTGATTTAATCATACATTCTTGAAGCTATGTAAATGAGATTGGTATTTCTCAAATATTTAATCCACGAGATGGAGTACTATTAATCGTGGCTCATAAACAGACATTATATCTGATTCTGTTGATATGATGATACAGTCAATAGTCAATTTAAGATTATGGAGGTTAGGTGCCATGTCAGTTGTAAACTGATTCTTTAGAACAGTTGCCCAACCGTTGTTTCATTCTTGGTGCATTGTCTTTTTCTTTTTTAATAACTCATAACAGTGCCTTGGATATGCAAACGTTATTGGAATTAGACTATACCAGTTTGCTTAGTGCCTTGGATATATGCAAATATTATTGGAACTGACCATATCAGTTTGCTTCGTACTTTTTGGAAAAGGGCTTGTAATAGTTACACTCTTAGCTTCAAAGTATTCTTTGTATTAATTTATTAATATACTTTAAAGATTTTAAAATTTAGATGGAAGACCCACCCAAATACTAATATTAACATTAGTTTTTTTATTTCACTTATCTGTCGTTTCTTTTAATGTTTTTACAATATAATTAATTAATGCTGTATTCTCCTCTCTTAATATTTCACTAAAATATTTTTTTCTTTTGAGAATATATTTTTACTAAAATATTAGAGAAGGATATGAAATTATTACAAGATTCTAAATTAAGGTAATCTTATTTTATGCATTTTATATTTTCAACATAGCAATTATTTAACGTAAAAATAACAACTCAATGATCACGCGTGTACTAGTGAATTAATAAAGTTTAAAAATTTATAAATAAGGAATCAGTATGAAAATTATTTTAATTTTTTATTAGGTTATATGAATTTAGCTATGAATATAATAAATAAATCACTTTATCCATTCAAATAACAAAAATAAAATAAAATATTAAAAAGTAATGGTTAAATTGAGGTTAACAATTGTCAAACCGCCTAATTCCTTAACGAAGCCCATTAAAAATGAATTGTGGGTCGGCCCACCAAACCATCAGCCCGTTTGTATATGACTCAAATGCAAACACAAAACTCATCATCAAAAAGGCTCCGTTTCTATAGTATTTTAGATTGCTTGACATTTATTAAATTCAATACGACAATTAATCAAGTTTTAAAATAAAGACAGACTTAATTTAACCTGATTCATATAAATTAGGAGTTCAACTGTATCTGAACTGTTAGATTGATTTTTTATAATTTCTACCATTAAATAAAATAATTAATATTATTTTTTAAATAACTACCCACAACTCATTTTTAAGCTATAAATATTGGGATGCACCATAATCATCCATAAATTAGTTATGTGAACCTAAATGATTTATGTCCTATTAAACCCTTACTCTACTATTTATTTTAAGTATATCTAAATTTTGAGAACCAACGAATAATAGTGTATCATTACAAAAATACTACTCTTACTTCTTACCAAATCTTAATTTTATTATAAAATTAGGACTCTAATTGCGTGCGCCTGGGCATCGGTACACTTAGATAATCTCAATCGTTATATTAGATTTTTATTTAATCTTACTACTCAATTAAAAAAAATTAGTTAAAATAAATTTAATAATTACCTTATAAATCTTCAGGTGCACCTTAGAATAATCCTAAAATTAGATTATCAACTGATTAAAAAAACCATCAATAATTTTTTGTTGATAAACTGTGGTTGGTAATTTTTTTACCACTGAAAATCTATTTCTGTTGGTAAATATCAACAAATTATTATATCTTTGATAAAAATATTATAAATTCGTTGGCATTCCATTATTAAAAGACAAATGTAATTTTTGTTAGCAAGTCGTTGATAATTACCAATAGATTGAATTATGTTGGTACATTTTATTGATAAATAATAAAATAAAAAAATAAAATAAAATCGTAGTATATTTCAAAATTCAATTCTACAAAGCTAGAACCGATTTCAAGTAATACCTTCTTTATTGTACTACCTCCGTCCCTTTACGCAGGGCAGAGGGAGAATGTTTTACAGAATGAGTTTTCAATGATGAATTAATTGATACGCTTTGAGTAGAAAAGTAATAGTCTATTATACATTTATAAAGAAAGGGAAAAATCAAAAATGAAATTATGTTCCTACAAAGAGACTCATTTGAAAAAAATTACTATATCATAATTATAAATTGATCATCCCAAAACACTAAAAGTTGCATATATTTTTCATCGCAAAATCTTTCTTTAAGAGACCAAACTTTACTTCATAAAAAAGACTAAAATTTATGTGTCATAGGACACCGTATCTCCAAATCCCGCATTTTTTTAAGGTTATGCATTATCCTTTAAATATTAAATGATATACTACTTTTTTGTATAAGAACGTGTACCTTTTATTTCCTAAAAAATAAAAATTAATCAAATATTTATACTATTCATATTTTAGCCGATCTTTTCAATGAAAAAATTATACCATTGTTTATTAAAGTACATACCCTTTAAAATAATTATTGTACCCATACACACTTTATACACTTGGGGACACAAGAGACTAACTCCATAAAAAAATTATAATGAATAGAATAAAAAATGCTAACTTTTGAGATCAATTTAAATCTACTGAACTTATTTTAAAATGAGCTTATTTATATAGCATAAAAATGAATTTTCCAAAAAAAAATAGTAATAAAAAAAGGATACTTTATTGTAAAAAAATTATATTCGTCTCACGTTGGGATGTCTCCCACAGCTTCTTATTATTAAGTTTTTTTTTTTTTCACATACGTATACTCCAGCTTATAAATTATATTCATCCAAAAATTCAATAATTATTTAATTAATAATCCCTCCGTTTAATAAAAAGTTCATCCGTACCACAAAAAAATATTTTACTCCAAAATAAAAACTTTACACCAATCAACAATTTCAAAAATTATCTTAATTTAAAAAATATCACTCACACTTAACATATATAATTTATTACCTAAAAATACCACAATACCCCTGAAAAGTCAATAAAATTTATAAAAAAAAATTTTTCTTAAACTTAAAATTATTACGGTACGGAGGGAGTATTATCTTTGAAGAATTTAAACCAATTACCAAGGTTGAGTATCTAGCTATTTATGATCACTACTAGAAAATTGATAAATTTCATCATAGTGATATTCCCATGAAGTGCCATTGGATCTATATTGTGTATCAATAATATATATGAACGGATTGCTTATCAAACCAAAACAAGATCAAAATGAAATATCCATAAAGATTCTTTATTTATTCTCTTACATATAATTTATTGGCTTCATAAGCCAACACATTCAGTATCTACAATCACACAATCCATGAAGGCACATGTAATTGTTTGCAGTTTTATTTTCACACACACACAATATAACACACATACATTATCTGTAATTACACAATCAGCCATGCGTAATTAACTACATATAGTTTTATTCTTACTCACACATATACTATATTATTTATTAATATATGCCATGATCTCATGACTCTAATTAAATGCAAGTGTAACAGCAGTGGCGCGAATATTTAAAATAAAATTTCCGAAAGAAGTTATTGAAATACGAGCGGTGCGAGTGCTAGCAGGAGCGGTGGCGAGTGTGGGACAAGAGGTGGCGGCAGCACCGGTGAGAGGTGTGGTGAAGGTCACGGTGCACAAAGGTCCGAGTAGCCCGAACGTAGGACCCACGGTGAGGACGAAGTTGCCGTTAGCATCAGTTGTGGCGGTGGCAACTACGGTGGGGTTAAGATTAAAGAAGTTAGGGCAATTCAAGTTAACCGGTAAATTTGCGATGCCGACGCTGCCGGCAATGCAGTTTCCGGTGGCCGTGCAGCATACTCTGCCGGTGACGGTCAGCCCGCTGTTAGTAAAAGTGCCATAAGCTGCAGGAACTGCACCTGCGAAGAGAAGAGCAGCGAGGGCAAAAAAGGTTGAAAATTTTGCGAAAGCTGACATCATTTTTTTATTTTATTTATTTTTGTTCTTGTTTGGTTTGAAATCTTGTGAAATAGTAATACCTATTTATACTTGATTTCTCCCACGAATATTTATTGAAGAGTTTGAACTTTGAAGTAGGATTATATAGGGTTCGGCTTCCTAGATACTACCTCTATTCCTAGAATATCTTAAACCTTATAATTCGCACCAATTTGCGGTCATGCTTAAAAGTTGTGTTTATTTTGTTATCAAAAGTGGAGATTAATTTGTAACAACAATAAAGTTTGTAATTTCTTTTATTGTAATTCACCATAATAATAATGGGCAAAAGGTCACTTAAGCCCCTGAACTTTCACCATAGGGTCGAATGAACAATTTTATTTAACATCCAAATTCTTCAAGGGTGCCTTGCTACAGTGCTATAAAAGATTAAAAAAAAATTATATTCTATCAACATTTTAAGGCAAGTTTTAAAAATGCCTAAAAAAGATGAAAATGTCCTTAACTCGATAATGACTCAATTGTAATTTTTAAAAAAAGTCATTAACAAGTCAACTTTCTTAAATTTAAAAAAATTGACTTGATACACTCCGATCATTATTGAATTAAGGGCATTTTCGTCTTTTTGCCATTTTTAAAATTTGCCTTATAATGTTGGCAACAAAGACTTTTTTAAAGTTTGATTGGGCGCTGTTGCCCATTAACACATTCTTCAACTTTTAAAATAGATCAAATTCACCCTTTAGTTGGGAGTTGACCCTTTTAAATGAGATTATCTATTTCATTCACATGTTCATCTATTATCTCATATATTAAAATCTTATCATGTGTTACAATCAATGGCCAAAATTCAATACTTATCCCAAGAGTTTAATGGTAAATTGTAGAGTATAGTTTTATTATGTTATGACATGAAAAATATAACAGAGAATTCAAGTGGTTACTTTTTATAAATCAAACAAAATTGACATTTCATTTACCAAAATAGATAACAGAGTTAATAGTGTTGGACAGTTAACCATCTTCTTATCCCAATCAAATTTTGATATCTCCATTCATTCTCTCTCTTTCGATAAAATAGGTTTTTGAGTTTTTTTTGTTTTAAGAAATAAGTTTTTTGTATGATTTTTTTCAGCAGTCTCTTCTTTCTTTCTCCTCACAATCCAACTAGAAGACTCAAGATTTCTCTCTACAAACCCATTAATCTTGAGCCTAGAAGAACCATACAGATTCTTGGATTTGTGTTCAGATCGGGTTTGCGTTCACAAGTCAGACGAATATGAAGATATGGTTTTTTCATTGAAGGAGATGAAGAGATCCGTACTGGTATATTTAAAAGGAGATTGGTCAGCACCATGTACAGTCACCTGCAATTGCTATAGCTATAAATGACAAAGGAAGGAGATGATAATTATTCAACCAATTTGTCATATATGGGATCCAAGTTTAACACCGTTATCTTTTTTAGTTAACAAAATGCTCTCTTGTTACATTTACAGAAAATAAAGAGTGGATATGATCCATTAAAAGAAATTAAGGGCTTCGATGTTAAAAATAAAGATGGAGGGTTTGTTTGAACCTCTCACACAAGTTCAGGGGTTAATCACATTCTTCTTCAAAAATTTCCCAGAAAACGTTTCAATCCCTGATTTGCTGGAGAAATTCAAAAATATTGGAAAGGTTAAAGATATCTACATTGCCAAGAGGAAGAATAAGAATGGCGACTCAAATGTCCGAGTCATCGATGACAAACTCAATAATATTTGGTTTGGATCTTACAAGCTTGGTGCAAACATTTCAAAGTTTACAAGAAAACAAGGAAGCCATCAATTGAGGAGCGAACCGAGCTTCTCAAAACTTGGTGGAGAAAGGTATCTCATATGCAGAAAAACTGGGTAAAAATCAAGCAAACACTCCAACAACTTCACTGCGTGTACCAGCCTCCAAGCCTGTTGCGGACCCTAATCGTAAAGAGAGTTTGTGCTTCACTTTTCAAACTCGCAACGAGGAAACGGAATGGGTAAAAGGTTGTTATACTGGAGAACTGAAAAATAACTTCTCATGACATAGAAGACATCATAGGAGAATGCTGCAATGAGGTTAAAATAATCCATTTAGGTGGAAGAATGGTCCTGGTACAACCAAGAATGGAGAAATCTATTGAGGATGTACTATCTTGTTATGAAGATTAGGTCAAACATTGGTTCACCTCCCTCACACCATGGAAGCCTACAGATGTATGCAGGGAAAGATACGCTTGGATTAGACTATTTGGTGTCCCGTTACAGGCATGGAATAAAAGGTTCTTCGATCGCTTAGATATCATGTTTGGAAGTTTGGTTGAGATAGACCCAATCTCAGAATCAAAGTTGAGTCTCTCTGTGGCCAGAATTCGTATCTCTTCCAGTAGATAACTACTACCATTGACGGAATTCAGTTGTACATTAGAGTTCACGAAGAGATTGAAGATATCAGCTGGCAAGTTTTTGGTGAGAATGACTCGGAACATTCAGAAGAAGAGTATGATTCTGAAAAGGAGTGGAATTTGGTTGTTAAGAAACCTGAGTTTTCCGGCGGTGGAATTGTATCAGAAATAGAACCCGCCGACGAAGACGATGAAGAGACAATGGTAATTTCACAGATTCCCAGAAATTCAAAAATTGGGGGAAACATTATGATTAAGGACACCTTGGAAGAGGAACCACATTTCTTGGAGAATGAAAAAATCCCTGCTATTGATACAGTCCCAACAACTTTGGCGGCGGACGTCTCAGTTCTCGAAAGTGAAGGTATTAAGTTGATTGTTGATCTTAACGCCATGTGCAGTTCAGGTGGGCCCATCAAAAATTGCAGAGAGTAATCATGTTGGCCATGAAGTGCATGAGATGTCTTAATAAATCAATTTTGGGCCCATCTAAAATTGAAGTGAGTAAAGTGGGCCATGAAGTGTTGGGCCATAAACTAACAAAAGAATTGTGCCTAAGTAAATTAATTTTGGGCCCAAGTCCAATTATGCAGATAAGTGTACCAGATGTGCCCATGTCTTGTTCTAAGGACTCTTCTCCCTTGGTTCACGACTCTCTTGACCCAGGCATCTTACAACATGATGAGAGACAAAAAAAAAAAAAAAAAAAAAAAGAAATTGCCCCAAAAAATTGAGAAAGAAATTAGCGAGGAAGAATTTCTGCTCCTTTATCCAAGATCTCAAGGAACTAGAGGATGGAGATGATACAGCGAAAGAGATTTGGGATTTCGGGAAAAAGATCGGGCTCAACAACTCTGCCTCAGAAGATGGCATTATCAGTGCCATTGCAGCAAATACTAAGGTACGAAGTTCTTTTGAGAAGTGGTTTTGGTGCTTTTACATTTTTTAATGAGGTTACTTAATTACAACATTAGAGGTCTAGGTAGTACTGTGAAGAGAAAGGAGATTAAGGAGCTGATTTTTAAACATAAAGTTCAAGTGTGTTGTATCCAAGAAATTAAGCTTGAAAAGATTGATGATCTTGTGTGTAAAAGTATATGGGGAAACAAAAAATGTGGGTGGGTCTCTAAACCGGCATCAGGAAGGTCAGGGGGTATTGTCACTTTCTGGGATGCAGATTGTATTCAATGTTCAAGTGCTTGGCATTCAAATGGTATGTTAGTTGTTAATGCTACTCGAATTTGTGATATGAAGGATATGTGTTTAATCAACATATATGCTCCTTGCCACCCACGTGAAAAAAGAGAGATATGGGGAATCCTGCTGATGGTTATAGAGCAAAATAAAGAGAAACTTATTTGTCTTGCGGGAGATTTCAATACAGTTCGAAGCTCAAGTGAGAGAGTCGGAAGAAATGGTTACCTGAATCAGAGAGATATAGATGATTTTGACAACTTTATAAAGACTCAGGCCTTATTGATCTTTCTCTAGTTGGACGAAGCTTTACTTGGTATAGGCCCGATGGCACGTGCAAAAGCAGACTTGATAGAGTTTTATTGAATGAAGAGTGGCTGTCCGATGATCCAAATGTTCGTTTAATTGGTCTTCCACGATCTGTCTCTGATCACTGTCCTATTTTGCTTGAAGATCAAATAATTGATTGAGGCCCTAAACCTTTTAGGTTCTTCAATGCTTGGCTAAAACATCCATCTTTCAAGAACTTCATTACCTCTTTTTGGCAAAGCATACATGGATAAGGGAGTGGAACAGAAATACTTTTGGAGACCTTGATCTCAAAATTGAGACCAATAAAAATATCCTTCATGACATGGATATCATTGATGACGTTTTTGGTCTCGAGGACGATGAAGTGAAGAGGAGGAAGGACATTATGAGGGAAATCTTTGAAGATTTTTGTATGAGACAGAGCATTATTCAACAAAAATCTAGAGTGCAGTGGATTAAGGAGGGAGATGCAAATACTAGTTTTTTTCATCGATGCATCAATGCAAGGAGAAGGATGAACAATCTTACCAATATCAATATTGATGGTGCATGGTATTACACAGCAGTAGAGACCAAGGAAGCTATTTACTACCACTTCAAAAGGCACTTTCAATCCACTGATGTTTCTCGTCCAACTCTAGACACCAACTTTGTGAGGAAAAAGGTCAGCCTTGAGGACAACCAAATGCTAACCAAACCTTTTTCAGAAAATGAGATAAAGGAGGCGGTTTGGAGTTGTGACTCATTGAAAAGCCTGGGTCCAGATGGATTTTCTTTTGAATTTATCAAGGAATTTTGGCACTTACTTAAAGAAGACTTCCTCAAACTATTTGTTGAATTTCATATGAATGGCAGGTTTGTGAGAGGTTTTAATCTTTCTTTTATTGCACTCGTTCCTAAAAGGCAAAATCCCTCCGACATAGGCCATTTTAGGGCTATTTCCATGATCAGCAGTGCTTATAAAGTTGTTGCAAAAGTTCTTGCTCGAAGATTATGTAAAATTATGGGAAGCATTATATCAGAAAATCAAACAGCTTTTATACAGGGGAGACAGATTCTTGATGGTGTTCTCATTCTCAATGAATCCATTGATGATGCTAAGAAAAAGAGGGAAGAGCGATTTTTTTTCAAAATCGACTTTGCTAAGGCTTTTGATTCGGTTGACTGGAATTTTTTAGATATCATGATGGACAGGCTTGGTTTCAATTCTATATGGCAGAAATGGATTATGACATGTGTCTCCATAGCTACAGCTTCGGTGCTTGTTAATGGTAGCCCTACTGCAGAGTTTAAGCTTGAACGAGGCTTAAGACAAGGTGACCCTCTTTCCCCTTTACTTTTTCTTATTGCTACTTAGGCTTTGAGCATTATGATTTCGAATGCAACCGATTGTGGTCTTTTTGAACCGGCTCTTGTTGGGAAAAATAATGTGGAGATTTCACATCTTCAATATGCAGATGATACCATTTTGATTGGGCAAGCTTCGACTAAAAATATATGGGCACTAAAATGCATTCTTTCAAATTTTGAGTTGCTCTCAGGTCTTCGAGTGAACTACTCTAAATGCAGCCTATTTGGTATCAATGTTGATAGAAATGTATTGCAAGAAATGGCAGGAGCACTTGGTTGTGAAATTGGAGATTTTCCAATGTCTTATTTGGGTATTCAGGTTGGCATCAATCACCGGATCTCGAATGCTTGGTCGTGTGTGATTCAAAAATTAAAAAACAGATTGAGAGCATGGGCAGACAAAAGAATATCTTTTGAAGGGAGAATTACCTTGCTTAATTCGGTATTGGTTTTGCTACCCATTTATTATCTGTCTTTCTACCGAACTCCTAAAAAGACTTTGAGAGAAATTATCCAAATTCAGCGGGACTTCCTTTGGGGGGTGTGAGAATGAGAAAAAAATTCCATGGGTTTCTTGGAATGTGATTTGCAGACCAAAGTTACTAGGGGGCCTTGGGGTTAAAGACCTTGATATTTTTAACAAGTCTTTGCTTGGTAAATGGGCGTGGAGGATTCGAGTTGAACCCAATTCACTCTGGGTTAGGATACTCGACTCCAAATATGGGCTTTCGTCAATTTCAAGTTCTAATAGGACAGGGGTGAATAGAAATTCTATGTCACGGTGGTGGAGGGATATTTTTGATTCATTTTTCTCTAATGATTAGGTCACTTGGTTTGAGTCAAATTTATATAAAAAATTGGGTTGCGGTATGCATACTAAATTTTGGAGGGATTCTTGGGTTGGGGATACAAAACTTATGATCTTATATCCTAGGCTTTATTCCTTATGTAATAATAAAAATGCTATGGTGGGAGAAATGGGTGCTTGGTTAGAAAGTAGTTGGAACTGGAGCTTTTCTTGGAGACGTCCTCTTTTTACTTGGGAACAGGAGTCGTTTGATAATATGCTTTGTACTATAAATACTATAAAATTGCAGGAACATGTCGAAGACAAATGGATGTGGAGGCAATTTGATGATGGCATTTACTCAAGCAAGAGCGCCTATACTGCCCAATCATCACTAGCATTGGTGAACCAAGACCTGGATGGGGATCTTATCTCAGCTCTCTCTAAACTTTGGAACCACTAATCCCATTGAAGATATCAGCTTTGGCATGGAAAGTTTTGAGGGAAAGAGTTCCTACTCGAGCTGCTTTAAAGAAAAGAAAAGAATTGAGAGATGGTGATGACATCACTTGTGGCTTATGTGGTCAATTTGAAGAATGCACTCGACACCACTTCTTTGCATGTGACTTCTCACACCAGGTATGGTCACTTTGCTACTCATGGCTAAGTGCTCCCATGGCATGGAATAATCAACCAGTACCACATTTCTTACAACATATAGGTATACTTGGTCAAAAGCGAAAGAAACATATCTTAGAGTGCATTTGGACATGTGTGGTGTGGTATATTTGAAAAGCTAGAAATTGCAAGATTTTTGAGAACTTGGAGATTGATCCAAAAAAATTGTTTGAAGAAATCAGAACCAAAGCGTGGTGCTTTTATTATTATAAGAATATGAGTATAATACATTTATCATTTCAGGATTGGTGTTGCAATCCTAGATTGTGTTGTATTTAAAATAATGTTTAGTGTATTGTCTAGGAGATCATTCATATTTTCCTTGTATTCTCATGTAATTTTTTGATTACCTCTGGTACTCACTAATAAAATTTCCTTTTCCGATCAAAAAAAAATATGTATCTTTTCCCAATAATATTTGGTTTGTTACAAGGGACATTTTTCCGTCTCACAATAAGATCAATTTACACTTTCATTATTAATTTTTTTTGTTAAAATTGTTATCACTTTTCTGTTAAAATGTTATGATCACTTTTCATCTAGAAGTATAATATAAATTGTTCATAAATTATTTCACAACAATGTGATAACTTTTCATCAATAAAGTATCACTTTTTATCAATTAAGTATTATTTTCTATCAATTGTGGTTTTTATTTCCCCAAAAGTTACCTTCTATGAAACTAAAAATGCAATTTTCCTTCATTCAAATTTTTAATAAATAAGAAAAAAAATGCAACTTTTGAGATTAATTTAAAAGTTCATTAGACTTTTTTAAAAGTGAGCTCATTTATATAGGATATAATGATTTTTCCCAAAGAAGAAGTGATACTTTATTTTATAAAATTGAGTTAATATCCTTGCACATTGCCCATGTGAATCTATATCTCTATACATTTTTATTCAATAGTATATATATATTTCTTAATATTTGTATAATTTCTTTATATTCAATTTTTTATTAAAATACTAATATAAATTTTGCTAACAAATTGTATACATTTTTATTCATTAGTGTATATTCCCTTCGTCCTACCCTAATGATCACGCATCCTTTGTAATTTACTTAGGAAGCGTAACTATTATGGCGGAACAGAGGGAGTACATTTTTACTCATAAATATATAAATTTTTGAAAGTGGGTGCACGGTGCACCCGAGTGCACAGAATAATTTGGAGTTTAAAACCAAAAACATCCCACAAATTTTTTCTCAAAATGGTCACAAAATACTTAAAGTTTTCGATTTAGTCCCATAACCTTTCAAAAAGTTTCGATTTTGTCCGTACTAAATTAGTCCCATAACTTTTAAAAATTCTCTAAACCGTCCCAAATTTTAGAATATTCCAAAAATTTGCTAAGTACCATCCACTCCTTTTACTATCTCCAGATTTAGCAAAATTTGGGAAGATTCTAAAATTTGGGACGGTTTTAGAGAAATTTAAAAAATTATGGAATTAATTTGGAGAAAAAATAAATTACGGGATGAAATCGAAACTTTTGAAAAAGTTGTGTGACTAATCAAAAATTTTAAGTATTTGAGACTGTTTTGAAAAAAGTAAAAAGTTGTGGGATATTTTTGATTTTAAACTCAATAATTTGCCTAAAAAGTTATATTCATCAACAGAATTCATTAATTATTTAATTAATATTATCTTTGAAGAATTTAACCAAGTACAAAAGTTGAGTGTCTAGCTATATCGTTCGCTACCAAGAATTTAAATCAATTAGTACCAAAGTTGAGTATCCAGCTATATTGTTCGCTACTAGAAAATTGTTAGTTTTGGTTAATTTTGGTGTTACATCTTTTATTGTAAACTATTTGATGAATGACATGTAGAGGAAAAATAAAATTTATATCTTAAAAGAAAATATAATCATAAACACTACAAAAAAAATTTATTTTTTATCAACGGATTATTTCATTAGTAAAAATCTCAATTTCATTGTTAAATTGGTTTACCAACGGATTAACAATGAAATTCGTTGGAAAGTTTCCATTGGTAAGTGGTGATTGGTGAATTCTTAGCAATGAAAATTCAATTCCGTTAGTAAATAATTTCATTGGTAATCTTTTGGTAATTTATGTAATGATTTGTTGTAATCCGTTGGTAATTACCAACGGATTGAATTCCGTTGGTAAAATAGTATATAAATCCATTGACATTCCGTCGGTAAAAGAAAAATGTAACTTTTGTTGCTAATTCATTAGTAATTACCAACCGATTAAATTCTGTTGGTAAACTACGTTGCTAAAAAAAGTTTTTTTTAGTGATAGAGAAAGATTAAGATTTTCATACTGAGCATGTACCACTCATCTAGCACGTATAATATGATATGTAACAAGACATCCAATGCAAGAAAATTGATGATCTATCACATTGATAAATGTCATTAAAATAATTATCAATATATTTAGTATATAGTGATCTTTGGGAAATTTTCATTTTTAATCCCATAAAAATTACATGATGCCAAAAAAGTCCTTTTTCTTGTACAATGATCCCATAAGAATTTTGGAGGATTTTCCATTTAAGTACTAACGGAACTTTACACAATTCCCCGTTAACTTGGTGGGTTTGGGCGTTTGGGAACTGATTCACCACCCAAATTATTTTTCCCCTAATTCCTCAAGTCATTGTTCCTCAAATTCAATTTCTCCCCTAGCTAATTTCCCAATCTCTAATTTATTAAATTCATGATTGAAATCACTAAATCCTTGCTGAAAAATTGATTCAACCATTCGATCCAATCAACCCAAACTAATCCAACTATAATGTCGATCGAAATTGTAAAAACCCATCATTATTTAGCCTCAAATCCAGTTTCGAATCTTGTAAGTGTTTGAAGATAAGTTACGTGCTGTTTCTTTTATTTTCCCGAACGCACGCCGTATCGTGCTGACATGTGTATTACTTGATTAGAATGCAGCTAGGGCTGATTATGAGTGAACTTAAGAACTTTCTATATCAACTAAATGTGGCTGATGTAAATCCATGGGACTAATTCCCACTCAAGCTCCAGCCTCCAGATAATGTTTACAGTACAGGAAATGGATATCATCTTCTACTTCATGGTTTATTGGTCGTTTTGGTGGTATGGAGAACATTGTTGATTGGGGAACTCACAATTTGTAATCAATTTTATCTTTTATTTTATATGGTTTTATCTTTTATCACCGGTCAAGGAACTTGTTCTTTCAGTACCCCCTTTCCCTGCAATCTCCACTGTTCAGCAGTTGTGTGATTAAATATTATAGGTTCAACTGCTTTGATTAAATATTATAGGTTCAAGATATGATTGTATTTTTTTATTTTATTTTGATATGTTGAAGTTTATGATTTAGGATTGATGATTGAGATTGTTTAGAGGATATGATTTCTCTCTTAGATATTATTTTTTTCATTCATTTTCTAACTTAACGGTTTCCGTTAAAAAAATAACGGGTGGGACTAAAAGTGATAGGTTTAGGATCACTTCATTGATATTAGACTACTTTTGTTGATCACTTAATTCTCTTAGGACTAAAACTGAAATTTTCCAAGTGATCTTTTCATGAAATTGCATTGGATCTATATATCGTATCAATAATACATACATATTACTATATCAACTGATAGCTTATAAAATTAAATCTGGTGAATATTAAAATTACTCCTATAAGTATAATAAATTCCAACTTTAGTCCCTTTTTTTATCCTTTTTTTTGGTCCAATTTTAACCCTTTAGGTCCAGTTTTGATTATTTTTTGTCCACTTTTGGTCCTAAATTTATACACTTTTGGATCAATTTTAGACATTTTTAACATAAAGGATTAAATTTGTAAAAAAACTAAATTTTAGAAAATAACTAAATTTGAACAAAAATGACTAAAAGTGGACAAAAAATAATCAAAATTGAGAATTGCAAATGAAAAATGACTAAAGTTGTAATATGACATACTTACATAACCAATTTTGATATTTACTCATTAAAACAAGATACAAATAAATATTATATATTCTTTATTTATTCTTACACACGTATATAGCTATTATATAAATATATATATATATATATATTTATATATATATATATATATATATATATATATATTGTCAAGCAAATGAATTTATTAAAGAGATAAAATTTAGCACCAGTGGTGCTTTAATACATTCATGATCACATTGAAGGCATTACACGCCCATCTCCACTACTTAAAATAGATTTATCAGCAGAAACCAGAACCACATACGCCTGCATACACCAGTATCCATACACCTTGCATTTAACAATATCCTTTCTCTTTCCATTTTTCAATCTTCACAAATGGTTGGTCTTATTCTTGCAGCTTTCAATTTACCACACCATTCTGAAAAGTTTTGGTCTTGAAGCAAGTTTGATTTTGCTGAAATCCAATTCCATATTCGAGCCTTGATATCACTGATCATTTTAACACAATTGATATCCTCTCCATTGAAAATAGCATTGTTTCTATGATTCCAAATCACCCAATTTGTACAAATCCAAATCGTCGAAGCAATACGAATGCTATCTCCACCCCCAAGTGCTTCTCCGTGCTGTAAGAAATGAGTTATAAGATTTGAATGTGCCACCATTTCAATATCTAGCCACTCATAAATCTTACTCCAAACTTGATAAGATATTTTGCGTCTTACCAATAGGTGCTCTGAATTTTCTTCCTCCTCACCACAAAGTGCGCATTTTCTATCATGTTCATTCCTTATGACTCCAATTCTCCACAGTTTATCTTTGGTTGCCATTCTATCATGTAGTAGTTTCCAAATGATTGATTGATATCTCCTTGGTGCAAAACTCTTCCAAAGTCTACGAAAAGCCAATTGTTTTATCTCTGAAATTTTACCATCATTATTTCCAGCTCTTTGCTTAGAATATGCAAGCTTAATCGAAACATTCCATTACTCGAATGATTCCAGCTCCATCGATCTTCCTCAGTTGGACGAATCTCTATCAAATTAAGGCAGCCCAGGAGCTCACTTAATAAATCCGCCTCCCTATCTCTTAATTCCCTTCTCCAATTGATCTCCCATCTCCATCCAGAATTGCTCATAAAACCCATTTCACTCACTCTCGCTTCCTTATGTATACATACCCTGTATAATCTGCTAAATCTTCTGCACAATGGTACCTCGCCAACCCAAGGATCGAACCAAAACATAGTAGATTGGCCATTACCCACAATTCTAGTAAAATCTCTGTATATTCCATGTCCTTCATTCTCCACATATAAATTGCAAATATCCCTCCACCACCTTGAGAACTTATGAATATTTCTTTGTCCCCTCTGTCCAACCTCTCTATCATTTACTCTCCTTGTTAATGCATCTAAACCACCATGTCTAGACTTAATAATTCTCGCCCATAGCCTTGTTGGTTAACACAAGATTCTCCAAATCCACTTACTAAGTAATGCAATGTTAAACTTCCCCACATCTCGAATGCCCAAGCCCCCTTCATCTTTCTCCATACAAACAATATCCCATCTCACCCATGGCATTTTATGACTTCTCTCATTGCCCCCCCACAAAAAATTTCATTGGATAGCAATGAGTTCTTTAATGACTTTTTTAGGTAGACGGTAGAAAGATAAACAATATATTGGAATCGACGAGAGAATAGATTGTACCAGTGTAATTCGGCCGCCGAACGACAAATTTTTATCTTTCCAATTTGCAATTCTTTTTCTGATTCTTTCCATTAAACCTAACCATGATGAAATCTTCCAGTGGTTAATACCAACATGAAGTCCCAAGTATGAAAATGGCTGCTGCCCAATATCACAACCCAGCGTATCAGCTGCTTCTTCAATCCTCGCATGTTCAATGTTGAGACCCAACAAACTACTTTTGTGAAAATTAACTTTCATCCCAGAAATCAATTCAAAATTTCTAAGGATGTATTTGAAAGTCCTCAAATTTTCCAGATTCTCTGAACATATGAAGATTGTATCATCAGCGTATTGGAGATGCGAAATCGGCACTTTCTCAGACCCCACTTTTACTCCTTCAAGCAAACCATTTTCCTCTGCTGTATATATCAATCGACTCAGTCCTTCAGCTACCAAAAGAAACAGAAATGGTGACAATGGATTACCTTGACGTAGTCCACGCTCCAACTTGAATTCCTCTGTTGGACTACCATTAACCATCTTCCAATCCAAACAGATCGTCGGTACGATCCAAAATCTCAATTTCTGTCTTTTTATTTTCAATGTTATGATCAAGTTCTCCAAATATCTCCTTATTCCACTTTCTTAGATCAATCCTAAGAAGTTTGAGTTTTTCTTTTATCTTGTATGCTGCCCAACCCTCAATATGATAGCTATTCCATCTTTCGACAAAGAATTCCTTGAAGTTTGGATGATCAATCCATCAATTAATGAATCTAAATGACCTTGGTCCCCAATCCTTCCGTGCGTCATCAAGAATAAGGGGAATATTATCCGAGAGAGAGCGTTTAAATCCTTTAAGCTTCTGATTGGGCCATCTTAGCATCCATTCTGAATTTACCATTACACGGTCCAACTTGCTCTTACACGACCCATCTGGACGATACCATGTAAATGATCGACCTGTGAGAGGCATATCAAACAAATTAGATTGTGAAATGAAGTTATCAAAACAAGCAATGTCTCTGAGGTTGATACTCTTCTTTCTTCTCTTTCCTCTGGCTTTCTGATAGAATTAAAATCTCCTGCCACACAAATCCGAGCATCATCATTTTGTCTGATAACCATGTTAATAATATCCCAAAGATTGTTTCTTTCAGCAAGTAGGCTTGGAGCATATACATTGATTATAACCCCCCTTGCCCCGTCATCTACGAAGAAACCATTTACAACCAAGACACCTCGTGTATGCCATGAGCTTGTCTTGCAAAATATTTTACTATTCCAGATAGAAAGAATCCCTCCTGATCGAACTTCGGCTTTTCTGTATGCCCAATCAAAATTCAATCCACCCCATATACTTAAGCATATCCTTCTGGAAATCTCCTCCAACTTTGTCTCCTGAATGCAACAAAAATCAATTTTAAGTTTACTGATTTTCTCTCTTAATTCTCTCATTTTCACTCTTTTCCCAATTCCTCTCACATTGTAGCTCAAAATCTTCATTTGACTAACTTTTTCGCACCTGTCTTAATATCCTTCAAGTTTTTTTTTCTGTCTCCTTTTTTCTTCTCTTTCAAGAATCTCCATCTGTTTAATAATTTCTTCATCAGACACTTTACATGTTAAACCGAGTTTCTTCCCAACTTCCCATGCTTTTCTTGCCTCTACCGATATATCACCCTCATTTCTCTTAATATGATTCTGGCGATCTTGATTTTTCTTATATCGGTTTGGATTTTCTGATTGAGAATTAGTCTCCACTGCCTATTTCATCTTACTAATGCAGCCCATGGAAGAGTCATTAGTTACTTGTTTTGGGCTTTCGAGATGAGGAGGCCCATCTGTCGCATCATATCCTCTTAAATCAACAACCAAGTTAATGGGTTGTTGGGCCGTAATAGCTTCCTTAGGCTCGCATAAAATTAAATTGTTCGCCCCATCATGCCTCTGCTCATGATTCATTGGATAATGATCCAAACCATTTACATGCACCAATTCTTTGTTGCCGACACTGGACCAATCAGATTGAATCCTCTTTTTGGGTGAACCAAAGGATGTAACTGCCTTGTCTCCCTCTATACTCGGTAGTCTCATAAATAGCGGCGCATTAATGACGTTTTCATCATTTTCGAGATTTGTCTGGAGCATGCGTGTCCCTTCAACTTCTTCTCCGTTCATCTCTCTACCATGTTGGCCGTTAACCTCCTCCTCCTCCTCCGATGTGGAGTATGCCGACCTGGACATAGACTCGTCTTCCGTATCAATAACATCCTCTGATGACCAATCATCATATTTATCCTCCTCCAAATCTTCTGATTCCTCTCTTATTCGAATGCTGAAAACAGTTCCATCAATTTTCACTTCCACCGGAATTTTAGAGATCTCTGGATATGGGATTCTGATCAAAATCCTAGCAAATTGTAATTTTCTCTGATGGACTGTATCCTCATCGATCCTTATGATTTTCCCGAGTTTTGATGCAACAAGATTGAAGAATTTGGGACTCCATGTATGTAAAGGGATACCGAACCAATTTGTCCAAATAAAACGATTTCCATCCACATCCTTGGGACTCCACTGCTTGATAGATTGAAACCATTCTGAGAAACAACTTAAATTATCCACCGAAATACTTGCTCCGCTGTCGGGTTGGATGAACACCAATGCTCCCCCTGAGTAATTAACTCTGAATTTTCCTTCTCCAGCCTCCATTATTTTGTTACCAACGTCAATCCACAGCCTATCGTCTTTTAAAATTCCAGTGAAGCATCCTTTAAAACGTTCTCTATCTTCTTCTGCAGACTCATACTGCAAGCCACACCATTTTGATTTGCTCGATTCAGGGATAGTACCCGAATCGATTGATTTAGATTTGTTGCCTGTAGTTATTTTGGCATATGTAACATTAGGGAGCCGTTGAGCATTAGTCTTTGATAACGGCACCGTTCCCTTCATCTCCTTCATAGCCATTGCCTTAACTCTGTTCTCAGCCTAAGAAATCTAGCCACATTTGCCCGTAACTTGTAGGATCCAAACCATACATTGTTAAGTCTATTAACAATCTTTTCCTTATCCACTCCATTGCCAAAACGCACGAATCCAAAACGTCTCCCATCTTTATCTTTCCGATTTGCAACAAAGAGATCTCTGACTCTATCCACTTCCTTAAATCTATTGTACAGGGTCTTCCAATCACAACAATCTGGGAAGTTCTTGAAAAAGAATGTCGAACAACCTTTTGATGAATTCCAAACTTTGTTCCAATCTGTTCTCTTACTACCCGATCCTCCTGTTGTTGATGAGTAAGGATTCCTATGGCTTCTTATCTGCCTCACCGGAAAACACTCGGAAGTAGGGTATCTACCGGCACCGCCCCAATTTGAAATTCTCTCTCTACCTCTCATTCTCTCTCAATTCTAAATAAATGTATGTGTAATAGCGGTGGCGGGAGTATTAAGAATAATACTTCCGAGAGAAGTTACTAGAATTGTGGCGGTGAAAGTGCGAGCTGCGGCGGTGGCGAGTACAGTGCAATTGGTGGTGGCAGGGCAGGTGACGTGAAGGTGACGGTGCACAAAGGTAGGAGTATCTGTGACGATGGAGGCAGAGTAAGGACGAAGTTGCCATTAGCAAGAGTTGTGGTTGTGGCAACTACGGTGGGGTTAAAAAGATTTAATATGGATGTAGGGCAATTCAAATTAAGTGGTAAACCCACGATGCCGACACTGCCGGCAACGCAGTTTCCGTGGCCGTGCAGCATACTCTAACGGCGACGTTCGCCCCTCGAATAGCGAAAGTGCCATGGGCGGCGGAACAGCACTGGCATACAGAAGAACAACGATGGCACAAAAGGTTGAAAATTTCATCAAACCCGACATTTTTTTTTTTTTATTTTGTTCTTGTTTGGTTTGAAATGTTGTGTAATAGTAACACCTATTTATACTTGATTTCTCCCTCGAATATTTATTCAAGACTTTGAAGTAGGGTTACATTTGGCTATTTCGTAGAATATCTCAAATATTTGAATTTTTTTTCTTTCTTTCTTTCTTAAACCTTAAAAAGTTGCATTTAGTGTGATTTATAACTTCTTATACCCATACCCTGATAATGATAACTACCTAATTAAAATGAACCCTAACAGTTAGAAAGTTATTTTTATTTTATAAATATTTGTTGATTTACTCACTGTAATTCATTCGTACCGCAATAAGGTTTACCCATTTTTATTTTGGACATCTCATATTTATATTTCCCTTTATAATAAAAGGAACCCACACAAAAATTTAAATATCTCTATGGACCCACAACACTATATTTATACAACTAATCACTATATATTAAAATATTGTATATCTCATTTCAATATACATTAAAATATTATATTCCTTAATCTTAGTGTAAAAATCAAACGTAAACGTTTTAACAAGATGGAGGGGATATATATTTGATTTAAATTCACATTTGGTCTCATAACAATAAAGTATTTTAATTTTATCCAAAAAATACTCCCTCTGTCCGCTTCTAAGGTATCCATTTTACTATTTTTGACGTTTGATTCAAAGGTATTCATTTCCCCTATTTAGTAAAAAAGTACACAATATGGCCTACCACTTCCCACTAATACAACTACCCACTTTACATATAATAATAATACTCTTTAATCCACGTGCAAAAAATAAATGGATACCTTAGAACCGGATGAAGCTAGTATAATTTTCTATTTAATTTCGTAACTCCCAATATTGGCCGATTTTGACCCCAAAATCATCTGAAATTGAATTTTTTAATGGAATTTTGCACGTGCGATGCACGTGACCCATCAATTTGGAGCTCTCTAGCAATTATTGTCTCAAAATCGGCTAGTGTCGAGAGTTAAAGGACTAAATTAAAATTAATATCTTTACTGGGTCAGAATAAAAAATACCTTATTGTTATGGGATTGAAAATGAAAATTTTCGTAAATTTAGTTTAAGCTTTCTCCATTCTCCTTTATTGAAAACAATTTAACATGATATTTAAAAAAAAAAAATTTTTTTTTTCAATTTTGTTGATTTTCGTAAAAGTAATAATATTGTAGTTTTTTAGTATATTATAATAAATAGTAAAATATGGTATATTATATGTAAGTAGTGCACAAAAAACTCCTTTATAGCAACGGAATTAACTAGCTTATTGCCAACGAAAATAACATTTTTTTTAGCAATAAAATACCAATAAATTTATTAAATTTTACCAATGGAATAAGATATGTTGCTATTTTACCAAAAAAATTATATCGATAGAATTGAATTTTCGTTGCTAAAAATTTATTAACATTTTATGTTAAATCAAGTATTAATTGAAGTGAGAGAATATGAGAGAGAAAGAAGGGTATGTGCCACCGCCCCCACCCTGGGGATTAGTGGAGGAGGTAAATCGCAGGATGTGTCTCAAGTGACTTATAGAGAGGGCTCACTGTTAAACTTGTGCTTGCAAGGGGCCAAATTCATGCCAAAGGCAGGATTCGAACCCCCACCCTGCAGCAACCAAGCTCAATTGGAAGACCTTTCCACCCTCCCCTCTACCACTTGAGCTATGCCCTGGGGGCATGTGGTGGATGAATGTTAATAGGGTATGTAGGTATAGTATAGGAGAGATTTAAGGAGATTTATTAAATCTAAACCCGAAAGATTAAATTGGAATCAAACATCACCTAAAAGTAGGGTTCAAATAGCTCCACAAGTATCGACTCATAAAAGTTCGAAGAGGAGGGCGTACACATTAGCGTTGTATGCGATGGTATACTTTAAGTGGAAGATTAAAAATGACATATATAATGCATGACGGAAAATTCAGTTCATGCAATAGGGCAAGCTCAGATTGTATTATTATTAATATAGGTCGATTTGATTATTTTTATCAACTGATAGCTTATCAAATTAAAACTGGGCAAATATCGAAATCAGTCCTATAAGTACGATATATTTCAAATTTAGTCATTTTTTTGTCTGTAATCCTCAATTTTGATCCATTTTTGTTTAATTTTAGCCATTTTGGTTCAGTTTTAGTCATTTTTTCAAAATTTGGTCATTTTTTGTCTTCTTTGGTCCTAAATTTATACACTTTTAGACCAATTTTGGACATTTTAACATAAAGGACTAAATTTGGACAATTAAAAACTAAATTTTAGAAAATGACTAAATTTGGGCAAAAAGAACTAAAAGCGACAAAAAAATAATCAAAATTGAGAATTGCAAATGAAAAATGACTAAAGTTATAATATGTCATACTTACATGACCAATTTTGATATTTAGTCATTAAAACAAGATCAAAATAAATATTAAATATTCTTTATTTATTATCTTAAATTTAAATTATTGGCACATACAGTATCTATCTGCAATTACACAATGCAGTTTTTTAACACACACATATATACATATTACTATATCAACTGATAGCTTATCAAATTAAAACTGGGTAAATATCAAAATTAGTCTTATAAGTAAGATGCATTCCAACTTTAGTTCTTTTTTTTTCTGCAATTCTCAATTTTTATTATTTTTCTAATTTTAATACTTTTGATCAAGTTTTGATCATTTTTTAAAAATTTGATAATTTTTTGTCGTTTATTTTTCATTAGACCTTTATTTTTATAGAATTAGATAATGATTGTATAGATGATTAGGTTATTTGATTGGGTACTCTTGTTTCGAAGTTTCTTGTTTTGATGTTCTTAATAAAATTTACATATTTCAGCGATTTTCTTAACCTGTTAATTTTACCCTACTATACTTTGACTCACCTAAAATCTTTCGTTTTGATTTTCGTCTTTTAACTATTTTTCAGTCCTTTGAGAAAAATAAAAACAAGTGTTGTATGAACATAAGGTGTAGGAAATATACAAATGTAATTAATTATATTATTATAAATTTTTTACCAAATATATAGATTATCTTAAGGGCAAAAAAGATAAAAAAAGTTAAGTGATATAAAGGGGGGGGGGGGGGGGGGGGGTGTTGTTTATTTAAATTATGTGATAAGCAAGAGTCCACGATTGAACATAAACTGGATTAGGAATTACTTGAGGAGTAATGAATGTACTATTTTAATGGCCACTTGTAAGTCGCATTAGACAATTTCAACAGTACTTGAGTATATAATTAAAGAAATAATAATTTATGAATTTGACTTTATTAAATTAAATGCAATTTATATCATTTGCTAGTTGATATTCTATACACTCATACCACTATGAATTATAGTTTCCTTGCACCCATTTAATTTTGAATGAATTCAGAATAAAATTTTTAGGAAAATAATAGTATATAGTATAAAATAAATTTTAAGATAAAAATGATAAAATTATAAGAGCAAAAAACTCCTAAAAACATTAGTAAAATAGTAATATTGCATTATAAATTATTTTTATTGAATGGACTAAAATATTAAAATAGAAAATGTAATAAATATTAAAAGCAAAAGAATATAAAATTTAAAATATAAAGTTAAAAATGATAATATAATAACTTTTCGTGCACTCAATTAGCATGCACCGCGGTATTAAATCATATGTGCGACAAAAATAAATAGATAAATTTACACCATATTTGTTTGAAAATGTCTCCTGTTTTCATGTGAAATGATTTATATTACGTGTTAAACTATAAATGTGTTAGTTATAAATATTATATAGATAAAATATATTTAATGATTATTAAAATATTTTATTACGAAACAAACTAATTATTTTAATTACTTAATTTTTTTAAAAAAATAAAGTACTCAATGTTAATGAGAGTGTCTTAATTATGAATAAGTTTAGAAGCTTAATTATAGGTAATAAATTACACGTTTTAAATAGAAAAATATTAGGGTAGATCTTGCATATGATACCGTTTCATTAATCTCATTCATCCTCCCATTACCCATTATTAACATATTAAAATAAACGAGCTAACGCCTGAAATCCAATTTTACGCCCCTAACGTTACTTAAATATTTCAACTATATTACCTGCATAACTATTTTATTTTAATTTTTATTTAAAATTTAAAATTTTAGTAAAATTTAATTTAATCTAATTTAATATATTATTTTAATGAAAGAGTTCAATTAATAAATTTAATCAGAGTTTTTTCTATTATTAAAAATGTAATCACACTTTTATTTATTGTGTAAATTATTTATACATTAAATGGTTCAATAGATATTTGTTACCACTTTTTCTTTTTTAGTATAACTTTTTAATAAAAATGTTATCACCTTTTAATTGCCATACAAATTGTTCTTAAAATAATACAATTAAATGTATATTATTATAGCATGTATAACTTTTTATTGAAAATATTATCATTTGTATTCCTCCTATGATCAATTATTTATATAGATACTCACCTTTTATGTCAAATTTCCTTCGTCAACTGTCATATTTCACTAAAAACATTATCACGTTTTGTAGAAATTGTTATCACTTTTTATTCGTTCTTAAAATTATTTATGAAATATTTTCATAGTTTAATTAAAATGTATCACTTTTTTCATAGTCAATATCTCTTTCTACATTAAAAATGTTATCAGTTTTTATCTCTATATATACTAATTATATATGAAATATCAATAAATATTGGTTATTACTTTTAATTTATTAGGTATAACTTTTTAATAAAAATATTATAACTTTTCAATATTTGGTAGTATTATTTGACACTTTACTTTAAAATATTATCACTTTTACTTTTCATTTATTCAACGAATTTTTTTATGAAATAATTACTAGACGGCTATAATTTTTACTTCATTTAGTATCATTTTAATTTAAATATTGTTATTTTTTATTTTTTTAGATGCAAGTATTTGACTTCTTAGATCAGATTTCACGTTTTATATCAAATATTAAAAAATTGGACATTCCTCTTATTAAATTTTTTTTAAACTTAATATAGTATTTAAAAGTATAGTTATTAAATAATATTAAATTAATAATTAAAGTTAAATAAATAAATAAATAATGTCACATTTATTAAAAATTAAACTTATAAATAGAAACAAATAAATACAGATGATTGCGGCAGCCTGACATCTTCGAACACGATCTTGAAATTATTAAAAGTAATAGCGGCTTCTTTGCGGGTAAGTTCCAGCCCGCGCATCTCCCGGAATGAAATTCGTGAGACGATCTCATACCTTATACAAGTCTTTTGTCAAACTATTATTTTATAATAGTATATTTTAATTAAAAAGTGATATCATATAATTAATTATCACTTATACTATAAAATATTGTCATTTTTCATTTATATTATAAATTGTTCTTGAAATAGTATTATCACTTTTTTTAGTTAGTCTTTTGTGTCCCCAGATGCACAAGTTGTGTAACGATATAACATATTGTTCTAAAGGGTATACACTTTAATTAATAATGATATAATTTTTCAATGAAAAGATCCACTGAAATACGAATAATATAAATGTTTGATTAAAAAATATAATGTTTTCAGGTAATAAATGGTACACATTCTTATACTTAGACGTATACCATTTAATACTAAATGATATACCTTCCAAAAAATGCAGGATTTGGGGGTACAATGTCCCTTGGGACACACAAGTTTTAACAATTATTTTTTCTTAATTGAGTATCATTTTTTATTATAAAAATTATCATTTTTTTTATCAATTTTCTAATAAAAATTCAATTCTGTTAGTAATCATTTGCTAATAATGTAATATCTACACATTATATAATATTAATATTTATAATTATATATATATATATATATATATATATATATATATATATATATATATATATATATATGGTTAGTAATAAATCATTCAGAATGCATATTATTATATTATATTATAATAATAGGCACATGCTTAATTTAGTAGATAAGGCAGTGAGTAGGATGAGTACTGTAGTGAGCTTAATCTCCAACCACAAATTACCTTCTTATTTATACTGACAAGTAGAATGGTAAAAACGGGAGGCTTCAGTAATCCACTTCACTACAGGTTCATCACCTCATTTCTCTTTTTGCAAATAATTTTTTTTATATAAAAATATACTGAATCTCTCTTCTCCTTACACATTCACGTATGCATACACATATATACACTTTATTATTATTTTATTTTTCTTTCTTCTCTCTTCTTCTGTTGATATTTAAGATATTTGTCTTACAATCGAGGTGGATCCGACCAAGGTGGAAGCAGTAGAGAAATGGAAGACACCTACAAATGTAGGAGAAGTACAGAGTTTTATTGGATTGACTGGATATTATAGAAGATTTATTGAGGGATTTTCAAAGATTGCAGGGCCCTTGACGAAATTAACTCACAAGGAAGTCAAGTTCTGTTGGACGTAAGAGTTTGAAAAGAGTTTCAACATTCTCAAACAGAAATTGATCACTGCACATGTACTGACAATACCAGATGGAACAGAAGGATTTGTCATTTATAGTGATGCTTCAAAGCAAGGATTGAGATGTGTTCTGATGCAATGTGATAAAGTAGTTGCCTATGCGTCTAGACAAATCAAGGTTCATGAACAGAACTATCCAACTCATGATTTAGAATTGGCAGCGGTGGTACATGCCTTGAAGATTTGGAGAAGAGCAAAATGTCAGATTTATACAGATCACAAGAGCTTAAAATACTTCTTTGAACAGAAGGAATTAAACATGAGGCAAAAGAGATGGTTGGAATTAGTCAAGGATTACGATTGGACAATATTGTACCATCCAGGGAAGGCAAATGTGGTAGCAGATGCTCTAAGCAGAAAAGAAAAAGGGGAATTAGCATGTTCTATAACAAACCATGAATTATTAGTGGCTGAGTTCTCTCGGATGAATTTGGAAGTCGTGAGACCTCCAAGAAACAATGAAGCAGTATTAACTGCGTTAATAATTAAACCTTCCTTAAGAGATAGAGTCAAGGAACTTCAAGATGGAGATGATTTTCTCAGGAAGATTAAAGAATGCGTGAAGATTGGGGAAGGAAATGAATTTGCTCTCACTGAAGATGAGATACTTATCTTTGGTAAAAGATTATGTGTTCCTAAAAATGAGAATCTTATTAGAGAAATTTTGTCAGAAGCTCATTGTACTCCATACACGGTACATCCAGGAGGAACCAAAATGTATCATGACTTGAAGGCTGTATTTTGGTGGAGAAATATGAAGAGGGATATAGGCCTGTTTATCCAAAGGTGTATGACTTGTCAGCAAGTGAAAGCAGAACATCAACGACCCTCAGGACTCTTTAAACCATTAGAGATTCCTGAGTGGAAATGGAAGCATATCACAATGGATTTCGTTACTGGTCTACCAAGATCAGTGCGAGGAAATCAAGCTATATGGGTGATAGTGGATTGTTTGACCAAGTCAGCACATTTTCTTCCAGTGAAAATGACTCATGGAATGGATAAGCTTGCAGAAATTTATCTAGAAGAAGTTGTCAGATTGCACGGTGTACCAATTTCTATAGTTTCTGATCGAGATCCAAGATTTACATCAAAATTTTGGCACAGTTTACAAAATGCAATGGGCACGAAGCTAAAGTTTAACACGGTATTTCATCCGCAAATAGATGGCCAGTCTGAAAGGACTATTCAAACATTGGAAGACATGTTGAGGGCATGCGTCCTAGATTTTGGGGAAAGTTGGGAAAGATACATACCACTTATAGAGTTTGCTTACAACAACAGTTTTCAAGCCACAATAGGCATGGCTCCTTACGAGGCACTCTACGGAAAGAAGTGTAGATCTCCTCTTTATTGGGATGAAGTTGGTGAAAAGAAAGTTCTAGGACCAGAGATAGTAGAAAAGACAATTGAAGCGATTGAAAAGATCAAAAGAAGAATTTTGACTGCGCAAAATCGACAGAAGTCCTACGCTGATAAGAGACGCAAAGATTTATAGTTCCAGGAAGGAGATAAAGTTTTTCTCAAAGTCTCACCAATGAAAGGAATTTCTCGATTTGGAAGGAAAGGAAAACTCAAGCCAAGATACATTGGGCCTTATGAGGGTTTAGAACGAATCGGCGAGTTGGCATACAGATTAGCTTTACCACCTGAGCTAGCTGAAGTACATGATGTATTTCATGTATCCATGCTACGGAAATATGTGTTTGATCCAAGCCATGTTGTTAACCACGAGATTATAACAATCGATGACAACCTAGCATACGAGGAATTTCCTATAGCCATTCTTGATAGAAAAGTTCATAAGCTAAGAAATCGTGAAGTTGCTTTAGTCAAAGTTAAATGGAGCCGACACAATATAGAAGAAGCGACATGGGAACGTGAAGACGACATACAAAATAAATATACGAATCTACTCATACCTAGTAAGTGAAATTTCGAGGACGAAATTTTATTTATAGTAGGGGTGGATGTAATATCTACACATTATATAATATTAATATTTATAATAATAATAATTATTATATATATATATATGTATATATGTATATATATATATATATATATATATATATATATATATATATATATATATATATATATATATATATGGTTAGTAATAAATCATTCAGAATACATATTATTATATTATATTATAATAATAGGCACATGCTTAATTTAGTGGATAAGGCAGTGAGTAGGATGAGTACTGTAGTGAGCTTAATCTCCAACCTCAAATTACCTTCTTATTTATACTGACAAGTAGAATGGTAAAAAGGGGAGGCTTCAGTAATCCACTTCACTACAGGTTCATCACCTCATTTCTCTTTTTGCAAATAATTTTTTTATATAAAAATATACTGAATCTCTCTTCTCCTTACACATTCACATATGCATACACATATATACACTTTATTATTATTTTATTTTTCTTTCTTCTCTCTTCTTCTGTTGATATTTAAGATATTTGTCTTGCAATTTATCCTTAACATGTTATATATGAAAATGATCGTATCGATGAGTAGATTTCAAATATATAACTCTTTTGTGAAATAGATTTCGTATGAATTAGATAAGCTTAGTCAAAGTTCGTACCCTTTAATGACATATTTTGTGTTGGTGTGAGTTAGCTTTGATATTATAGGCCATTTTGAAGCTCTACTCACGAGAATCACATATATATAATTAGTTTTGAGTTTGGATGTGAAATGAAGAAGATATGAGGATACCCACTTCGTATCAAAAATTTTTTCCTCTTTAAACTTCATTATTTTCATAAAAAATTGGTATATATGTGATCCTCACCTTGCGAGGATTCCAACGGTGTTTTCGAAATTTCAAACGGAGTTGTATAACTCAAGTTGTGTCATTTGAAACAAGTTGGGTCATTTTGTAATAAATTTAAAGTTTTGGGCAGGTAAAAATTATTATTTAATTAATTATAAGGACTTAGTTGCAATTTATAAAAATATTTATAAAAAAAATAATAATAATAATAACTGCGTACAGGTAAGAGTTATGTGTTTGGATTATTTATTTATTTACTTTATTTATTTATTTAATTACTTTATTTATTTAATTATTTATTTATTTACTTATTTATGTTATTTAGTATTTTATTTATTATTTATTATTTATCTTATTCTATTAATTTAATTCCTTTTCAATATTAATTATAATTTATTATTATTATTATTATTATTACTTATTATTGTTCTATTCATTTCATTCCATTTTATTATTTAATTAATATTTTATATTTATTTATTTAATTTACTTTTTATGTTATTTAGTATTTTATTATTTATCTTATTTTATTCTATTAATTTAATTCCTTTTCAATATTAATTATAATTTACTATTATTATTATTTTTGATATACTTCCATTTTAATATTTTATTAAATTAATAATTATATAACAATAATTAGTTTGTTTAAATTATTTTTAGAAATTAGTTTTAATAATAGGTATTATTATTAAAAGTAGAACTCAGTTTAATATACCTTTATAGGCATATATGAGACTCACGAGCAAGCCTAGTCCACTTTACACGTTTTCGATAAGATTAAGGTGGGGTAACTTTCACTCTTTATCAAGTGCTACATTTTATGTCATGATTACTATGTTAAGATGTGATATGTGTTACTTATATGTCATGTTATGTATCATGTGTGCTGTTAGTTCGATGACAAATATTTTCTACTAATACTTGTACGGGGTGACGACTCAGTGCACATATACCAACTAACACAAGTTACTGACTACGTCGGTTCAGTACTAAAATATATTTCAAGTATGCTAACATTGTACTGGGGTGACGGCCTGGTGCACATTTACCAACAATACAAGTTATCGGATGACGATTCGGTCTAAAATATTTTCATTGAGTTATCGAACAAAAATGTTCAAATTATTTTATTAAATGGCATATGTTACATCTTATGGTATATTTGGCATGCATATTTATTTTTAACTGTGCAATCATTTAAGTTAACTCACTGAGTGTATTTTACACGCTCACCCCTTACTGATTTTCAGAACAAGATTTAGAAGATGGAGAGGCCTTCGTAGTTGACCCAAGACCTTAGAAGACTTTATATTATGACTTATATTTTAGTATTTTGTTAGAACTTTATTTTAGATATATCATCTAAACGTACTTATTTTGGATATTTCACTCTACTCGGCTGAGTAGATGCTTATATGTAATAATCTTTATACAACTTTTACTTTATTATACTATCGTTTTGGGGATTTTTTTTATATTATTCCGCTGTGCATTCTCGACCCCTCTATTATTATACTAGAGAATTTATATCTAGTAGCGTCCCAACCCCATAGCGTAACCCGGGGCGTTACAAATAATTTCGTTTGTAATTTATATAATGATTATGTTGGTAATCCGTTACTAAATAGCAACAGATTTTATCCTGCTAATTAATTAGTAAAAGTAAAATAAATTTATTGTCATTACATTGTTAAAAGTAAAATGTAATTTTTGTTTGGCAATTCGTTGGTAAATTACTAATGAATTGAATTTTGTTGGTAAATTCCGTTGCTAAAAAGGCTCTTTTTGTAGTGAAAGATAAATAGGTAATAATAATAATAATTGGTTTGATATAAGGGACATTCTTGTGTGACACCGTCTCACAGTGAGACCACTTTACACTTTTATTATTAGTTATTATTTTTTGCCAAAGTTGTTATTACTTTTTTTAAAAAAATATATCACTTTTATATATATTATAAATTGTTCATAAAATGTTTCACAATAGTGTTACCAATTTTCATCATTAGAATACCATTTTTTTATTAATTGAATATCAATTTTATCAATTGTTTTTTTTTAAATTTATCTTTTATGAAACTAAAAATGCAACTTTTCTTCATTCAAAATTTTAATAAATAAGAAAGAAAAAAAACTTTAGAGATCAAAATTTTAAACATCCATTAGACTTTTTTTAAAAGTGAGCTCATAGTAGGATAAAATGATTTTTCCCAAAAGAAAAAGTGATACTTTATTTTAAAAAGTTATATTCATCAAGTCACTGTAACATGCCCCCTCACATGCAGACGAGGTTAACTTTTGCCTCAAGCCATGTGGAATTTTCTCAAGCCTTGCATGTGCAATTTTTCTCATAAATGGGTGGCGGTGAGGTTCGAACCCTGAACTTTTATTAACCATGGTTCTGATACCATGTTAAATGACCACCTCATCTAAAAGCTTAAGCTGTTAGGGAGGATAATCGTATAATACTTAATTAAGTCACTCTAACATGCCTCCTCACATGCAGACGGGGTTAACTTTTGCCTCAAGACATGTGGAATTTTCTCATAAATGGGTGGAGGGGGGGTTAACTTTTGCCTCAAACAATGTGGAATTTTCTCATAAATGGGTGGAGATGAGGTTCGGACCCTGAACCTTTGTTAATCATGGGCTCTGATACCATATTAAATGACTACCTCATCTAAAAGGTTAAGTTGTTAGGGAGGATAATCATATAATACTTAATCAAGTCACTCTAACATGCCCTCTCACATGCAGACGGGGTTAACTTTTGCCTCAAGCCATGTGGAATTTTCTCAAGCCTTGCATGTGCAATTTTTCTCATAAATGGGTGGCGGTGAGGTTCGAACCCTGAACTTTTATTAACCATAGGCTCTGATACCATGTTAAATGACCACCTCATCTAAAAGTTTAAACTGTTAGGGAGGATAATCGTATAATACTTAAATAAATCACTCTAACATGCCCCCTCACATGCAGGCGGGGTTAACTTTTGCCTCAAGCCATGTGGAATTTTCTCATAAATGGGTGGAGGGGGGTTAACTTTTGCCTCAAACAATGTGGAATTTTCTCATAAATGGGTGGAGATGAGGTTCGGACCCTGAACCTTTGTTAACCATGGGCTCTGATACCATATTAAATGACCACCTCATCTAAAAGTTTAAACATATAGAGAGCTGAATCGTTTAATACTTAATCAAATCACTCTAACAATTTAATTTATAACAAAACTGTCTTTACTAGTGAGAGAGATCAATACGGTAAAAGTAGGGTTCAAATGGTTCCACAAGTATCGACGCATAGAAGTTCGGAGGAGGAATGGTATACTTCACGTGGAAGATAAAAATGAGATAATACATGACGGAAAATTCAGTACAATAGAGCAAGCTCAGAATTGTATTATTATTATTATAGCTCGATTTGATTATTTTTATAGAATTAGATAATGATTGAATGGATGATTAGGTTATTTGATTGTGTACTCTTGTTTCGAGGTTTCTTGTTTTGATGTTCTTAATAAAACTTACATATTTGAGAGAGAGATTATATGCAAAACTCCATTTTAGGGGTGTATTGATTAATATCAAATGATTATTCTCTCTATCAATTTAAGTTTTTAGATGAGGTGGTCATTTAATATGATATTAAAGTTATGTCCAAATAAAGGTTTACGGTTCAAACCTCTCCGGCACCTATTTTAAATTCCAGGTGGAAGGCTTAAAGAAATTTCCTGGCTTGCAGTGAGGGGGAGTGTTAGAATGTGACCTAATTAAATATGCATGCAATTTTACAATAGATGATGTTTGGTAATATAAGTTAGGATGTGTATAGTTTTAATTCTAAAAGGCTAATGTTGGAATTTTAGGGAATGTATACATAGTAAAATTAAAAAATTAAAAATTAAAAAAGAGTATATTCAATAAAAAAATATGTATTTAATAGAAAGAGGTGTGCATATAATAACACTCTTTACCCTATTATACTTTCAAGGCTCACCTAATTAAATCTTTTGTTTTGATTTTCATCTTTTAACTATGTTTCAGACCTTGGAGAAAAATAAAAATAAGTGTTGTATTAGCATAAGGTGTAGGAGATATTATAAAATTGTAATTGATTATATTATTATACATTTTTTACCAAATATATAGATTATCTTAAGGGCAAAAAAATTATTAAAAAAAATTAAGGGATTCAAGTGGAATGGGGTAAAACTAAGTGAGGAAAGAAATTGTTTATTTAAAATTATGTGATAAGCAAGAGTCTACGATTGAACATAAACAGGATTAGGAATTACTTGATGAGTCATGAATGTATTATATTAGTGGCCACTTGTAAGTCGCATTAGACAATTTCAACAGTACTTGATTATATAATTAAAGAAATAATTTATGAATTTGACTTTACTAAATTAAATGCAATTTATATCATTTGCTAGTTGATATTCTATACACTCATACCACTATGAATTATAGTTTCTTGCACCTATTTAATTTTGAATGAAATCAGAATAAAATTTTTAGGAAATTAATATAGTATAAAATAAATTTTAAGAAAAAATGATAAAATTATAAGAGCAAAAAAAAAATCCTAAAAACATTAGTAAAATAGTAATGTTGCATTATAGATTATTTTTATTGAATGGACTAAAATATTAAATAGAAAATGTAATAAATATTATAAGTTAAAGAAGTATAAAATTTAAAATATAAAGTTAATTAAAAATGATAATATAATAACTTTTCGTGCACTCAATTAGCATGCACCGCGTTATTACATCATATATGTGCGATAAAAATAAATAGATAAATTTACACCATATTTGTTTGACAAAGTCTCGTGTTACATTTGTTTATGTGAAATGATTTATATACGTGATCGTGTTACGTTATGTGAAATGATTTATAATACGTGAAAAATATAAATATTATATAGATAAAATATGTATAATGGTTGTTAAAGTATTTAATACAACGGACCAATTTTTTTTTTTAAATAAAGTACTCAATCTTAATGAGAGTGTCTTAATTATGAATAAGTTTAGAAGCTTATAGATAATAAATTACACGTTTCAAATAGAAAAATATTATGTTATAGTAGTATATTTTAATTAAAAGGTGATATCATATAATTATCGCAAAAAATTTGATAAAAGGATCTCATATAATATTTGTTGAAGAGTTTGAAGTAGGGTTAGATAGGGTTTGATAAAAGTTTGTGCTACATATTTTAATTAAAAGGTGATATCATAGAGTAGTGCTCCATGGATCTCATATAAAATTTGTTGAAGAGTTTGAAGTAGGGTTAGATAGGGTTTGGCTATTTCGTAGAATATCTCAAATATTTGATTTTTTTTTTCTTTCTTTCTTAAACCTTAAAAAGTTGCATTTAGTGTGATTTATAACTTCTTATACCTTGTTAATAATAACTAGCTAATTAAAATGAACTCCTAACAGTTAGAAACTTATTTTAATTTTTTAAATATTTGTTGATGTACTCGCATGTAATAAATCCCTTCGTACCATAATAACGTTTACTCGTTTTTATTTCGAGCATCTCATAAAAAGATTTACATTTTTCTTTATAGAAAATGAAACCCAAACAAAATATTTAAATATCTCTATGGAACCACAACACTACACTAATACAACTAATCACTATATATTAAAATATTATATATCTCTCACCTCAATACACATTAAACATAAACATTTTAACGGGATGGAGGGAATATATATTTGGGATCACTTTTGGTCTCATAAAAATAAAGTATTTTTTTTATTTTGTCCAAAAAAATATTATTTTCAATTTGGTTCCGTGACTCCCAATGTTGGTCGATTTTGACCCCAAAATCATCAGATTTTGAATTTTTGTTGGAATTTTATATGTGCGATGCACGCACTACAAAAAAAATATTTTTTAGCAACCGAATTTACCAATGAAATTTAATCCGTTGGTAATTATCAATGTATTAGTAACAAAAATGACATTTTTGTTTTAGCAACGGAATGCCAACATATTTATTCTCTATTTTAGCAACGGAATTCAATCCGTTGGTAATTACCAACGGATTACCAAGGGAATCATTATATAAATTACCAAGGGAATCATTAGCAACAGATTACCAACATAATTGATTTTTCGTTGCTAAAATTTTATCAACCACCACTTTACTATCGGAATTGATAATTCCATTGCTAATCTTTTAGTAAGCTAATTTAACAATGAAATTAAAACTTTTATCAACGGAATATTTTGTTGGTAAAAAATAGTTTTTTAGTGACGTGACCCTTCAAAATAGGCCAGCGTCGAGAGTTACATGACTAAATTGAAAATGATATTTTTACTGAGACAAAATAAAAATACCCTATTATTATGGGATCGAAAATAAGAATTTTGATAATTTATTTTAACTCTCTATTCTCCTTCATTGAAAAACAATTTTACATGATATTAAAGCAAAAGTAATGATAATGTAGGTTTTTTTATTAACAAATACTAAAATATGGTATACTACGAGTAAGTAGTGCTAAAAAACTCAATCGAATTTACCTAAGAATTGAATTCTGTTGGTGATTGTCAAAAAAATTAATATTTTTTTGTAGCAATAAAATACTAATGAATTCATTAAGTTTTTACCCATGGAATAAGAATTGTTGCTATTTTACAAAAAGAATTATTTATCTATGGAATTGAATTTTCGTTTCTAAAAATTTATCAATCACTCATTTACCAACATTACTAATGGAATATTAAATTTATAAAAAAAAAACTGTTTTTATTAGTGAGAGAGATCAATAAGGTAAAAGTAGGGTTCAAATGGTTCCACAAGTATCGACGCATAGAAGTTCGGAGGGCGATTAAAAATGAGATAGTACATGACGGAAAATTCAGTACAATAGAGCAAGCTCAGAATTGTATCATTATTATAGCTCGATTTGATTATTTTTATACAATTAGATAATGATTGTATGGATGATTAGGTTATTTGATTGTGTACTCTTGTTTCTAGGTTTCTTGTTTTGATGTTCTTAATAAAAATTTGCATATTTGAGAGATAGATTATATGCAAAAACTATTTTTAGAGGTAACTTGATTATTAAATATTAAATGATTCTTCTCATTACCAAGTTAAACTTTTAAATGAGATAGTCATTTAAATAATATCAAAGTTATGGCCAAATAAAGGTTTACTGTTTAAACCTCACCGTCACCTATTTCAAATTCCAGGTGAAAGGCTTAAAGAAATTTCTCAACTTGCACGTGAGGGGAATGTTAGAATATGACCCGATTAAATATTAAATGATTCTCCTCTCTATCAATTTAAACTTTTAGATGATATAGTCATTCAATAATTAATTAATATTTTTTAATTATTTGCATCATATTTTAAAATAAAAATACATATTTTAAACATGCTAAAGTTGGAAAATGAAAACATACTACTCTTTTTAGGTTTTTTTTTATTTTGTAGAAAAATCCTTATGCCTTTATAATTATATAAATTTTTCGTATTTTCATGTTTCTAATCATTTATATAATGTGTAAACATTCTACCCACCTACATTTCTATATTTTATTACTATATTGGTCATATAATGGCATAAAAAAAATTTCTTAGGATTTCATAGAAAAATCCTTACGTAACTATTATGGCATAAAAAATATTTTTATGCCATTATAATGGCCAAAATAGTAATAAAACATGGAAATGAAGGTGGGTAGAATATTTTCATATTATATAACTGCTTAAAAACATGGAAATACAAAATTCTATATATAATTGTAAAGGCTTGAGGATTTTTCTACGAAATCCAAAAAACAATATAAAAAGAGTAGTACTTTTATGTCATGATGGTAAAAATAGCAATGAAAAATTCAAATATATTCCCTTCATCCGCTGATAAGGTATCCATTCTGTCATTTTAGTCATCCATTTAAAGGTATCAATTTTCCTTTTTTAGTAAAAAGAAAAATACATATCTACCACACACTACTAATACAACTACCAATTTTATACAAAATAATAGTACTCCTTAATCCATGTGCAAAAAATAAACGGATATGCTATCGATGGACAGAGTGAGTATATGAGTAGCATGTTTTCTCATTATATAAATGCTTAGAAACATGAAAGCACAAGAATCTACACAAATTAAGTTAGATTCATTTTATACCCTATAACTAAGAGAAATTTCAATTTTTGCTAAAAAAATGATAAATGGTCCAATTTTGGCACATAACTAACGATTTTTTTTTCAATTTTGATCAATTTCGCCATAAAGCCCCAAATTGAAGCTTTACGTGCACCGCACGTGGGTCTTTCCAGCGAAATTCGCGTTTTTCGGCGAAAATTGGGTAAAATTGAAAAAATTCATTAGTTATGGAACAAAATTGAATCATTTATTTTTTTGAGAAAAAATCGAAATTTCTATTAGTTATAAGGCATAAATTGAATTTAACTCTATAATATTTGTATCCAGCAAACTGTCAAAGGCATTGTGTTTGTTGAGATGGAGAATTCATGAAGCCTGCAATTTTGCAATAGATGATGTTCGGTGATATAAGTTAGGATGTGTATAGTTTTAATTCTAAAAGGCTAATGTTGGAATTTTGGATGTATACATATAAAGTTAACAAAATTAAAAATTAAAAAGAGGGTATATTCAATAAAAAAGTATATTTATTAGAAAGATACGTGCATATAACATATAAATTAAAAAAGGGTATATTCAATAAAAAAGTATTATTACAAATTTTTTACCAAATATATAGATTATCTTAAGGGCAGAAAAAATTAAAAAAAAAAGAAGTTAATTAAGGGATTCAAGTGGAATAGGGTAAAACTAAGGGGGGAAAGAAATTGTTTATTTAAAAAATTATGTGATAAGCAAGAGTCCACGATTGAACATAAACAGGATTAGGAATTACTTGAGCAGTAATGAATGTATTATATTAATAGCCATTTGTAAGTCGCATTAGACAATTTCAACAGTACTTGAGTATATAATTAAAGAAATAATTTATGAATTTGGCTTTACTAAATTAAATTAAATGCAATTTATATCATTTGCTAGTTGATATATTCTATACACTCATAGCACTATGAATTATAGTTTCTTGCATTATTTAATTTGGAATGAATTCAGAATAAAATTTTTAGGAAATTAATATAGTATAAAATAAAATTTAAGAAAAAATGATAAAATTATAAGAGCAAAAAAAAAAATCCTAAAAACATTAGTAAAATAGTAATGTTGCATTATAGATTATTTTTATTGAATGGACTAAAATATTAAATAAAAATGTAATAAATATTAAAAGTTAAAGAAGTTTAAAATTTAAAATATAAAGTTAATTAAAAATGATAATATAATAACTTTTCGTGCACTCAATTAGCATGCACCGCGTTATTACATCATATATGTGCGATAAAAATAAATAGATAAATTTACACTATATTTGTTTGACAAAGTCTCGTGTTACATTTGTTTATGTGAAATGATTTATAATACGTGAAAAATATAAATATTATATAAATAAAATATGTTTAATGGTTGTTAAAGTATTTTATTACAAATTTATAATATACGCACCAATTATTTTTATTAATTTTTTTTAAATAAAGTACTCAATCTTAATGAGAGTGTCTTAATTATGAATAAGTTTAGAAGCTTATAGATAATAAATTACACGTTTCAAATAGAAAAATATTATGTTATAGTAGTATAATTTAATTAAAAGGTGATATATCGCAAAAATGTTGATAAAAGGATCTCATATAATATTTTATTTTTTACTTTTTTTTTATTATATTTTTGATTCTGAACAATTATACATTCATTAATTTAATAGCCACACTTTTGATACTGTCTCATAAATATTTTTTATGATTGTTTTATGGGCGAGATTATTTTATACTTTTTAAATTAGTTATTACTTTGTTATAAAATATTATTACTTATACTATAAAATGTTATTATTTTTTATTTATATTATAAATAAATTATTTTTGAAATAGCATTATCACTTTTGAGTTAGTCTTTTATGTCCCGGGTGCACAAGCTGTATGAGGGTGTACATTTTGTTCTAAAGGATATATATTTTAATTAAAAATAGTAATCTCTTCGTCTCACGTATTTTTATTCACTTTTCATTTTGGAATGTCCTACATATTTTTACACATTCCATTAATGTTAAAAATACACAATATTTTATTACCTATTTTTTACAATCTCAACAACTTTAATTATTTTTTTACACTTTAGTCATCATTCCCAACAACTTTATTTACTTTTTCTTTTTAAATTACTAATTTATCCCAACTTTTTCTTACATTATATATTAAAAAAATAACATGTCTTAATCTCCGTACCCGTACAAATGGGTAAAAATACCCGGGACGGAGGGAGTATAATTTTTTCAATGAAAAGATCTAGTGAAATAAGAATAGTATAAATATTTGATTAAAAAATACTTATAATTTTTTTCAGAAAATAAATAGTACACGTTCTTACTAAGAAGTATATCATTTAATACTAAAAGGTATACCTTGAGAAATGCAGAATTTTGGGGCACGATGTACCATGAGACATACAAGTTTTGGCAATTACTTTTTAAATTGAGCATTATTTTTCATTATAAAATTTATCATTTTATATCAGTTTCACGTAAGGTCGTATGTGAGACGATCTACATAAGTCTTTGCCTTGTTTTATAGTTTTTTAATTAATTATTACTTCTTAATAAAAATATTATACTCTCTCCGTTCGCTACTAAGGTATTCATTTTATTATTTTTGGCATCCGCTTCACCTATTTAGTAAAAAAATACATAATATGGCCCACTACTTCCCTCTAATACAACTACCACTTTACATATAATAATAATACTCCTTAATCCATGTGCAAAAAGTAAATGGATACCATAGAACCGGACACGTGCAAAAAGCAAATGGATACCTTAGAACCGAACGGAGGGTTCCACGAATTGTTAATGAAATAGTTTATTGTAAAGTTACTTTTCATTAATCAAGTATTTGAAGGGTTTAATATATATTCTTATAATTTGATAGTATTAATTTTATGGAAAAATTGTAATTTTATCCTAATAATTCAGGTTGTTGTTGATCAGTGTCATTTTTACCTAGATTTTAGTGTCTTTTTATTATGTATTTATTATTTTTTTAGTCATTTTGTATATCATTTGGTGGTGTTATATGAAGATATGAAGATGTGTGCTTTGAAATGATAAATGTGTGTTTTCATGATTAAGTATCTTAAATTGTGTAATATTTATAAATATTTAGAGAATTGGTACTTTGGTGTAATTTGTGTGATTCTCTGGTAAAAATGGATTCTAGACATGATAAAGAAGATGTGGGAAAATAGAGATCAATTCGGAGTTGAAACGAGGGAGAACGAGCCAAAACAAAATGCTGAAAAATGTATGTCCAATTTGTGTAATTTTTTTGTATTTGTGTCAAGCTCAAAACTAGACGTTTGATATATGATTGGAAAGCCACGGAATAGAGAATCATGTGAGTGCAAGAATCACTCGAATTGGGGTTCGGATGTGAAAGTTATACGCGAAAATGTGAGACTGCGCTGCACATGATATACCTACACGACACATGCTGCACCTACACGACCCGTGTTGGTGCAAAAGTCAGTTTTATGATATGCACGTGTTCTGGAAGCTTCCATAGGGTATAAGGACCTGTTTTGTCCACAAATTCTGGGAGGAATCATATTGGATCAGTTTCCACATACACTAGACACCTAAATCACACACATTCATCTACATCTCTTCCATCATTCACTTCATCCATCCTATCCTCTTGATTTTCTCAAATCCATCAATTAATCCATCCATCCACCAATCTAAGAAGCGGAATTCATCATTAGTTGAAGATTATAGCATGATCAAGGAGGAAAATGTTCACTATCAAAGCGGAGTCAATTTCCCTTTATTTTGTTATTTTCTTCATTATTTGGCTCAATTGGAGCAAGCCTTGGATTGTATTGATTTTTATCATGATTTGTAGTGGCTAGTCCTCATGTGAGGCTAGCAATATGATTGGTTAAGGATTATGTAGATTTTGCACACCACATGCTTGATGAAATGATTGTTATGAATATTTTCTATTATGAATGTTTATTCTCATTTTATGTATGATTTGTGTGATTAAATTATCTATTCATAGTGTTAGGATGACCATTCCAATATTATACTTAGTGGTTTAATTGAATCATTGATTGTATGAGGTGACTCTATTAGTGTGAGGGGAGGTAAGCCGTACCCTTCTTGTTCTTAGAACCTCATGATAGGACATTAGTGATGAACTAGTGAAGGGAACCCAATTTATGATCATAGTATCTTCATGGAAATTGAGAGTAAGAGACAATCCTAAGAGATTTAAACTTATAAAAGAGTTAAGAACCTAATTGCCTTGGCCATAGGGATTAGGGGTACATACGTGATTGCCCTTAATATCATAACATGATGACCTTCAATGCATGTGTGTGTGAGTCTACATGAGCCTTTTCCATGATGTTGTTTTCCTTGCATACTTCTTATATTACTCACTTTCATCCATCTTCTATTTCATATGTACATGTTCTATCTTTACTTGCTTTTCTAGTTGTTCGTTTTTAGTATTAATCAACCCTCTCCTTATTCGATTAGTCTTACTAGAGTAAAACATCTTTCAAATACGGCCACCCTATTTCGTCCTTGGGTTCGATATTATATAAATTTTGCACTTGGTCACTACGGTCTACTACGCGATAGATTATACTTGCTCTAATCAATTTAACTAAAATTGAAACCAAATTCAGTTGTTCATGATTTATTTGTCACAATGTATAATACTTATCTTTAGGATTTGCGTTAGTTATTAAGAGTATAAGAATAATAACTAATTAATAAATAAAGTTTAAAAGGAACTAATACAATTGCTTTAGGTTTATAAACATATTTTAATAATTAGCGAATCTTTCTTATAATCCAACTTATATTTATATATATATTTCTTAATCTAGTCAGATTTACAAAAATTAATTAATATTGTCGGTGCTTAAATTTCTTCTCTCCAAAAGTACGTTAATTTCTCTCTTAGAAGGTTTAGAATGAAAAAATAACTACTTCCTATTTTTAAGGAAATGAGAAATTGGACACTTAGTGGGGAGAAGTTAGAGACTTCATGTCTCACAACTGCTGCAGAAATGGAAAGGCATCATCTTAGTCTATAAAATGTCTGAAGTCATTCATTTCAAGAGCGCCTCGTACAGAAAATCCATATCAGAAACAGGTGCCACTTTGGGTGTTGTATGAAGTGTCCCACACTTCGAGCAGCACCTCGTCTACTCTTTTTGGAGCGTTGGAGAGATGAGTGGTCTCTTCTCATATGCTAGAAGATTATAATTGTTGTTTCACAATTTTCGTCTTTAGAGTAGTTCTTAGATCTTGTTGTAATAGGTCTACTTTTATGGGTTTGAAAGGATAAATTCTAAAAATTGAATTTGATCCTTGAAGACTTTTGTATTCACTAATTTTCCAAGTTTAGTGAAGTTTTAGCCATGAGGTCGCCACAAACATAAGTTTGTGAATGAGTTACGTTGATGTGTTCTTGAATTTTCTCTGATATTTCCGCTGCTGTACAAGTTTTCTGCTCTCAGTGTCATTCGGAGTGCTGCTGTACTTGGAACAACACCTGCCTGAATTACTGATGTTGCTGCTAGAGTTGGTCCGAGTGTCGCAGCATCTCGACCAACACCTCAACAGAACAGACAACACATAGTCACATGCACTAACAAATATTTTAATCTCGTAGAAAATCAAAGCAACAATTAAAAAAATTAAAAAGTCATACTCTAGAGCTAGTATATTATTATAGGAGTAATTAAGATTATGTCCCCCTTCTTCTAGACAATTTTGATCTAACATTAATGTAGAATAGTATATCTACATCAATATATGCTTATTAGTTACATGAAGTTCAGAACAAACTATTATGCATGTTAATTAGTTACAATATTTTCTGAATTTGACTTAATTATTTTTTTAATTAAATAAAAAAATCATTATATACTTAAAAGTTAATTTCTCTTTTAAATCTACGTGCAAATTTGGGTGAAAATTATAATGAGTGAGAGAGTGTTATTTTTACCGTAATTTCTTATTTAAAACTATATTTTTTAAAAATAAACTTTCAAATTGAAATATTTCTAAAATTTAAGCAAAATTAAGAGATTTAAACTATGCAAATTTGGGTGAAAATTATAATGTGTGAGAGAGTGTTATTTTTACCGTAATCTCTTATTTAAAACTATATTTTTTAAAAATAAACTTTCGAATTGAAATATTTCTAAAATTTAAGCAAAATTAAGAGATTTAAACTAGAACTAGTCTATTGTAACTCGGATTTACACAAATATTTTTTTATAAATTAAAACAGAGAATTTATGAATATGCAAAAGATATAAAATGAATACCCAATTTTAAGAATCTACGAATAGATTGGATTCCAGTACGTACATTATAAGAGAATTTATGAAATATATTGGAAAATTTATGAATATATTTCATTTTTAACAATCTCGACACTAAATAAGACCAAGACTTCTAAATAGATTGGATAAAATATAAAAATTTTGTTACATAATAACTTCAAATTCATTGTTTTTTTTCTTTTAAAGCATATTATTCCATCAAATATTTATTATTATATTGTTTTATTTTTTATATAATAATTTTCATATATTCAATGATATTCACATCATCTATGAATATGAAAAATAAATTAGTTACAAAAGTTTATTATTGACTTCTTGTTCATTTGGTACTTGGTACTTGGTAATGGTTAATTAATCATCTAATTATCGTTGGAGCTTGTCTCTGGTACACTTAATTCATTTTAATAAAAATTTTCTTAACATAATAAAATACTACAATAATGAATTATTATTTTTTGAAAGAAAAATTATTATTCATAGAAATATAAAAATATTACTTCATAATGTATTAGAATTTGACTTGGAGTAATATATTTAATTTAAAAGATATAATAATTCATAATTTTAAAAAATAATTTTTATGTACTAAAAACCAATATCAAGCTGGTATTTTTAGAGTAATATTTAAAAGAGATGAACTATTATTCTTCTAAATGAAAATATTGTTCTTCAAATTCTTGAATTCTAATTTACAAATTAGTTTTTAGTGTATGAAAAATTGTCCTTATTATGAACTATTACTTATTTAAATGAAAATTTTATTATTTTTCAAATTATGGTTTGTTGTGATTTTTAATAATCTTATTGAGCAAAATTTAAGGAGTAATATTTTTTATTTAGAGTAATTCTATTTGTATTAAAGAGTACTTCTGCAAAATATGGTGCACAAAAGTCTCACATGAGATAGTATTTATATAAAATGAGTTGTGAAACGTGTTAAAATATACTCATTGTTATATGTTTAGGTAAAATATATTTATCAATTTAAAATCCATTTCTTCACTAGCATCCGAAGAATATAATAATACATATCCTCATGTCGTGTTAAGGTTTACGTTTTCCATTTTAGTTTGTTTCAAGTAAAGATTTATATTTCAGTTTTTTTTTAAATTGGATCAACACAAAACAATTTATTATTACATGTAGGGGCACATACAACGTTAATATAACTACTCACTTTATATTAAATATTATTCTCTCATCTTACTATACATTAAAATATTATATCTCTAATCTACATGCAAAAAGTCATCATAAAACATTAACTCGGAATGGAAGGGGGTACAAATGCAATGCCAGTTAAATTCCTCAATTGTAAGAAACTATTAAGGGAACTTTACCATATTAAACGACCACCTTATTTAAAAGTTTTTAGATGAGATGATCGTTTAACGTGGTAAAGTTAATAGAAACAAATAAATAAATAAACTATTGGTTATTTAGATTTTGCTTATTTTTCTTCACGGCCGAAACTTTTATAGAAACAAATTCAGTTTCCACAAATTAGGAATTAATTTAAAGTTGTTTCTTTTGATTTTGAAAATATTTAGTTTACTTCATCCACTATATCTAGCTAGACTAATATTATCATATTAAATCATTTATAACATTACATACCTAGCAAGCTTCTTTTCTTTATATATCCTTTAATTTTATTTGAAGTAAACCAATATTATCTTGGTGCAATGAGTTCAAATTTTCATTTTAAGATTATTGGGCATATTTAGTTTCGGTATAATATATTAATTAAAAAAAATGTGACAAAAAATTTTAGGAATGAAATTTGAGTTGTCGAGGCAACAATTATACTTTTTTAAAAAAAAAAAACAAAATTACCCTATTCTGATGCTTACGGTATAACAATCATTTTCAAAATACACTGACTTACATCTTGTGATAACAACATACAAATTACAAGAAACGGCGAATCAAACTGCATTATAAGCTCACTTTAAAAGTTGGACGATTTAAAAATATATTACGAATTATTAGTACAATTAGATTTCACTTTACTTTATAGAATATCCACATGTGTCTTTGATCATTTTTTTTTTTGTATTAGAATAATCCAAGTGTGTTCGAGAGTGTCATCAAGTGGTTTGAGTGATATTGGTGGTTTAGGGTCTATATATATATAGATGTTACCTAGGCAATTATATTTTATTGCCTAATAAATATAAATGCGAAGGAAAATATATTAAATATTGATTAAATATTTATTTATAAAAGAATTTAAATAAATTAATTTCTAAAATAAATAAATAAATAATTGATAATTAATATAATTATTTGAGCCAAAATTCAAGTTAAATGGGCTCAATTCAAGTCAAATGGGCTCAATCCAAGTCAAGTGGCCTGATTCAAGTCAACAAGTCCAGCAAATCAAATCCATCAGGACTAATTAAATTAAATAGACCCAAATCAAATCCAGCAGGCCTAATTAAATTAAACAATCCCGTATTCAGTCCAACAAGCTTAGTTAAAGGAGAAAAGCCCAACATATCTTTTCAATGAGAAAATATCTCTCAAGTGGTTATTTCCTCCACCTATAATTAAGGACCTTCAGTCCTCATTTCAAACATTCTGAAAATCTTGAAAACCCGGAGAGCTCTGAAGAAACTTAAAATCTCTGAGAAGATCAAGTTATTCTTCAAAGATCAATCTAGTAACGCCATTTAATCTGGGATAAAGGTGCGAAGCCCCTCAGATTCAACGTTTCTTCAAATCAAGTTCATCAACGATATTCGTGAAGTCAACGGTGTTCTACCAAATAAAACGGTGTTCTTCGCGATAAACCTTCAAGTCAACGTTTAATCCGAACAAAGGCTCGACGCCTCCGAATAAACGTTTTAAAGCTTCAAGTCAATCCCGAGCTCGGACAAGCTTCATTCAAATATCCGCTCCGAAAGTTGATAAAGTTAAGAAGTCAACTTAAGAGAGGAATCAGATGATAGCTAGAGATTGTTTCTTAAATTCTCAAGTTTAATCCACATCGAATTATCTTTGTAATTTCTTTTATATTTATTATTTAATAAATACAAATTTTGTTATTATACTGCGTATCTACAAAAAATTGATGTAACATTTATTTGGAATTTAAATTCAAATGTCCTTTCATAAAAATGCATAATTAATTCAACAATCACACATTTAATCACACTTCTTTATAAACACACTTAACCGACATTTTAAATTGCCTTTCCCTAATATGTTAAATTTCAAAACTTTAGTAAAATAACTAATAAAAACACGTTAGGTAATACAATATCCCATGTAGAAATAGTACATAAAGTATATATTTGTGTAACAAAACAAGATGAAGATGAAATATAAATTCAGAAGTTATTCCTTTATATTGGCTTCACACACGTCATTATTCTCAGGTTCTTGCAATTATGCATGCATAATTGCAGTAAGCTTTTATTCTTACTAAAATAGTATAATAAATTATTATTGAGTGAGGCTATTGTGTCTCCGGAGACACCGTGCGCCTTTACAATTTAAACCCCCATAAGTTTAAACAGAATATGGAGGGGAGAGTTGTGTTCGCATGGGGACACTGGTAATCCCGCGATGCCGACGCTGCTGGCGGCGCAGTTTCCGTTGGCAGCGCAGCATACTCTGCCCCTGACGTGCAACCCTAGAGCTGCAGGGACTGCACATGCACAGAGAAGAGCAACCATGGCAAGAAACGTTGAAATTTTCGCCAGACATTTTTTGTTTTCTGTAATTTAACTTTAATTATATACTTTTGTTTGATTCGAAATGTTGTGAAATAATACATATTTATACTCCTCACGTCCGTTTCAATGTTTACGTCTGTTTTTCACGTTGATTAAGGAGTATAGTATGTTAATAGATAGTGAAATTTAATGTAAAGTGGGTAGATGTATTAGTGTTGGATGTGGGGACCATGGTGATATATTAATTATTTTTGGTAGGTCTCATATTCCCAAAAAAAAACGTAAACATTGAAATAGAACACCTAAAATAGAAATATGTAAACATTGAAATGAGACATAGGGAGGGAGCTCTTGTTTTTCTCACAGTCTATACTTGTGGAAAAGTTTGAAGTAATTAAGATTACTAATGCTTGGCTTGCCTACTTGTAGATGTCAAATACTGTCACTGTCCATAAAATAATGTGAAAATGTGAAAGTGGGTATAAATAATTTTTTTCTTTCCAATATTCTTTACACTTGTAAAAAGAAAGAAAAAAAAATTATATATATTCATAAATTTCAAAAGTTACTTAATTTCAGATTTTTCACACTTATCTTATAATCCCTCCATTCCGGTCAAACTGCACCGTTTGACTACATAAAGCTCTCACAAAAATTACAGTAAATGGTGCAATATGGGCGGGACGAAGAGAGTATAATATTATTACTATACACTGTATTTATTATCTAAAAATACAAAAATATTATTCCCTACGGCCATCTTTATAATCTATCTGTTTTACTATTTTGGTCGCTCCTAATTTATGCATTTTTTTTTTAAATTATGTGATTCACACCCTCCACTAATACAAATAAAATACTCCACACCCTCCACTAATATAATTACCATCTACAAATAAAATAATAATATTTATTAATATACGTGCAAAAAGCAAAGGGATATATTGACAATAAACAATATTAAAATCAATTAACTTTATAGAAAGAACTTCTTTTTAAATAACGTGAAACTATAAAATTCAAACAGGAAATGGAGGGAGTATCTCATTAGTGTGATCATAACATCATGCTAAGATTATCTAGCTAATTTCAATTAATTCTACATGTTAGAATTAACTTTTTTTTCATTTTAAATTATTTATGAAATAATATTATTATTTTATATTAATCGAGTATTACTTTTTATTATAAAAATTATCACTTTTTATTCATTTCACGTGATCTCACATAAGTAATTATCACAAAATGATACTCAATTAACCACTCCAGCGAATCGCAGCCCCTCCAGAACCCTAGACACTCGAGCACCACTTATGGAAAAATGTTGTTCTGTTGTTTCTAGGAGAAAAGGGTGGAGATCTCAGTTTTGGGAGTAAGGGTTTTCAATTGCTTGAACAGAAATATGATGGAGTAATAGGTGGTTGGTGGCGTCTCAATTTCCGACAATACTAGACAGCAGCGCGATGTGAAGCGGTGAGAGATTTTTGAAAAAAATATTGCGCCATCGTTCTGGGAAAATGGGAGGAGTTCTTAATTTTGAGTTAAATTAATGATTTTCAATTTCCTGAATAAACAGAGGTGGAAACCAATCCCTTTAACCTCAATTGAGATTTCTGATAATTCTCATGTGAATAGGCTTTATTTTATTTTATTTTTCTATGGAATTGATTTATGTTGGAAAATGATTAAGATAAAACTTTTAGGAAGTCAATAGGTACAAGAAATCAACAATTTAACAATTTTCTTATAACTAATAGTGAAAATTTTCCAATCTTTAACATTAATATTAAAGGATATAACTTTAAAAAAATACGAAATTCATGTGCGACATCATCATGATGAGTATTTAGATATTATTATTATTTTTATTATTTTATCAATATTTAGATATTAAGATAATAGTTAGGATATTTACTTTCTGCAGAGTTATTTGTCTTGTGTAGGATTTATCTTTTTATTAGTCAGTTATCAAGATTGGGATATTCCTTTAATCTTTACGATTTCAATCTTATAAGTATTAAGTTGTAAGCGTAAGGTGAAGATGAATAAGAAAAGTAAAGTTAATTCTTTAGCAACAGTGATTGCAAACCCGGTGACTTGCTGACCTGAGTCAGAGTCTCGATTTTCTATCATCGTAACTCAGGGACAGAGTTTCGATAATTATCCTTTAATTTTAAAGGGTGATTCTCATCATTGGTGCTTTCGATGAGAGATCTTTTGGGGATCGTCAGGAATCACATATATTTAATAATTATGGTAGGAACTCATAAAAGGATTCGATTACTAGAATTGAAATTTAATCAATTGGAGGCAGATTTCATAGACTTTAGTCAATCCGTGAGTAGGATGAAGAGCAGGCTACAAAAATAGAGCTTCCATTGGAGGAAGAAACTAAAGTCATGGAAGAAGATGCCATCGTGGAAAATGAAGCTTTATATGATGAAGGTGATGAATATGATGAAGATCATGGAAGTTATGAAGGGCCGCAGATATTTGATGAGGAAAATGATGAATTTCCTTATGGTGATGATTCACCAATTTTTGGGAAAGATGATGAAGCTTACGATAGTGCACCAATTTTCGACGAGGAAGGTGATAAAGTTTATGATGGTCCTGCAATCTTCGATGAAGAAGACCATGCGACCTTGTATGCTAATATTTGCCCATCTTTTGTCTACAAGGAAAGCCCGAATTTCTTCGAAGGAAACGGTGTAGTTTCTTTCGTAGCAAAAAAAATTCCATCAAATGGAATTTTGCAAAATTTTTATGAAGATAATATTGATATAAAGATGTTAGGTGCATATAGTCGATATTTCTCATGGGATGAAATACAAAAGAAAGGAAAGGAGTTTTGTCTCAACTGCTGCGATAAAAAGTTTGTGCCTGAATATGTTAAATCCAAGCAAGTAAGGTTGATTAGAGCAGACAATAAACCAAATAAACTAGACGATTATGATTAATTGAATTGAAGGAGTGCATTTCCAAGTTTATCCTTAAGGGCAAGGATCTTCTTGAAGGGGATGAGAATAATGAGTATTTAGATATTATTATTATTATTATTTTATCAATATTTAGATATTAAGATATTAGTTAGGATATTTACTTTATGCAGAGTTATTTGTCTTGCGTAGGATTTATCTTTTTATTAGTCAGTTATCAAGATTGGGATATTCCCCTAATCTTTAGGATTTCAATCTTATAGGTATTAAGTTGTAAGCGTAAGGAGAAGAAGAATAAGAAAAGTAAAGTTAATTCTTTAGCAATAGTGTTTGCAAACTCGGTGACTTGCTGACCTGAGTTAAAGTCTCGGTTCTCTATCGTCGTAACTCCAGCCTGATCCAGAGTTTCGATAATTATCCTTTAATTTTAAAGGGTGATTCTCATCACATGGCTTTTAGTGATCTCATTTGTTGTGCGGTTGCTAATATTGATAATTCACATTTTTTTTGTTTAGACTAGTATTATGTAAGATTGTTTCACATGAGATTATTTTATATTTTAAATAATTTCATTTACGCTATAAATTTTTATAGCTTTCATTTATATTATAAATTGTTTATAAAATAATATTATCACTTTTCATTAATTTATTATTCTCTCCGTCCCATTAAAGTTGGTATAATTTTTTTTGGCACAGAGATTAAGGAATATAATAATTTAATGTAAAGTGAAGTGAAGTAAAGTGAAGTGAGAGAAATAATATTTAATATGTAGTGGGTAGTTGTATTAGAGGTGATATGTAGGACCCATGAGAATAGGGAACCCTACCCTCTCTGATCCATTCGACACGTGCAATTTCTTTTCCGTCGATACGCCCTGCAATTTGTACTTGAATTCCTTTTGTATATGCTTGTTCAGTTAATTCAATAGCTTTTTTCATTGCTTTTCGAAACGAAACTCTATTCTTTAATTGTCCAGCTATAAATTCTGCAAGAATATTAGGATTTCCGTAAGGTTTTGCAATTCTTGTGATATCAATGTTAAGTTTTCGATTCACATAATGAAAGTCTTTTTGTAGATTCATCTGTAATTCTTCGATTCCTCTCGGCCTACTTTCGATTAATAACTTTGGGAATCCCATAAAGATTATGACCTGGATCAAATCGATCCTTTTTTGAATCTCTATTCGGGCAATTCCCTCCGCACCGAGGATATTCTCATATTCTTTTGAACATAATTTTTGATAAAATCTCTGATTTTTTGATCTTCTTGTAGAGGGGTCCCATGTATTAAAAAGGAAATATGTCAACTTTAGTGGGACAAACCATAAAGGAAAGTGTGTCAACTTCTATGAGATGGAGGGAGTATAATTTTTATCATTTTTTTCATTTCATGTAAGTCATTACATGAGACCCTTTCGATCACATGAGTCTTTGTCTTCCCCTTTTCATATATTTCAAAAGAACTTTGCATCATAAAATAACAAATGAGATCACTTGTAACACAATGATGTTTCATCTCCTATTACATAAATTAAATACTTGTCACGTGTCATAATCAAATGCCAAAATTTAATATTTTCCCCAAAGGTTTAATAGTCATTGTAGGGTATAATTTTTTTATACAGTGAAACACCAATGAAACATGGAATGTGTAACAGGGAATTCAACTTGATAAAATAAATACTATAAAAAATTTATAACTGAAAAACAGATCTTAATTTTAAAATGTTTTCATATTTTTCAAAATAACTTGCGTCATTAAATAAATATAAAAATTTTAGGAAAAAATACTACTAGGTACACACTTTGTACTCCTAATTACTACTAGATATATTGATAATTACTATCAGATACAAAATATTTAAGCAAAATACTAAATATAACCCTAAACCAATACACTTTTAAACCATAAACTCTAACCCCCACCCACCGCCAGACCACCACCGCTGCCGCCGGACCACTGCCGAACCGCCTGCAGCCTGTCTCCGAAAAACTACCACCGGTCGCCGCCGCCGGGAACCGCCGTCGCCGCCACTGCCGGAAAACTAACCTCGCCGGAGCACTGCCGGACCGCCGGCCGATCGCCGGAAAAGTTGTCGGACCTCCGCCGCCGCCAGACCACTATACTTTTCTGCTACACACACTTTTGTTACTGCACACGAACATTTGCTGCACACAACATTTATGTGCAACACATTGTAGGGGTAATATTAGAATATCACTATATATTTTTGTAGTTAGTAGTAATATTTTTGTGTGATTGTATCTCATAGTAATTAAGTGTTTTTTTTTACTTAGTAGTAATCCCCCAAAATTTTATAATCGAAAAACAAATCTTAATTTTAAAATGATCGCCTTTACCAAATATCTAATATAATTTATAATTTATTTATTATTATTATGTAATATAACTATTATTCCTTGAAAAAGAGATTTAGAAGAACTAATTAATGTTTATCTCAGTAGAAAATCAAAGCAAAATACTGTATATTTAGAGATAAAAATAGTCATACCTCTCTAGAGTATACTACCCCGATCCACGATAATGCATTTCTATTTTATACGTTTCATACAAAAATTTATATTTTCCTTTTTATAATAAATGAGATGAGATTCGCATAAAACATTTAAATATCTTTATGAGACTCACAATATTACACTAATACACATACCCTATACAATAAATTATTATATATCTCACTTCAATACACATTAAAATACTATGTTCATTAATCCTCGTACAAAGAGCAAACGTAAATGTTTTAACGAGAATGAGGGAGTATTATAGTACTCTCTCCGTCCCACACTTAAGTTCACACTTTCCGTTTTCGTCCGTCCCACACTTATGTTCACCACCCAAAAAAGGAAACTTCACATTAACCAAAAACCTCAAAAGTTATCTTAATTTCAAAAATATCACTCTCATCTAACACAGATAACATACTTTATAATTTATTTATTACCTAAAAATATCACAATACCCCCTAAAAAGTCAATAAAGTTAGTCAAAAAGAAACTTTTCTTAAAATTTGTATTTACAGTGTCAGTGAACTTAACTATGAGACGGATGAAGTAGTAATTAATGTGGTGTTTTTATAAAAAAAGAAATCGGAATGAAAAACATAGTAATAATAGTAAGGAATGGTAATAATTTTGTCTTTGAAGGAGTATATAGCAGTAATTTAGGGGCTCTTGATTTAAAAGAAAGAATCAGAATGAAAAAAATAATAATAATATTAAGGAATAATAATGGATTTGTCTTTTATAATTACTCCCTTCATCTAGAGAGTGTGAACATTCAGCTAATGTTTTTATAAGGTATTGGTCTCATTTATCTGGAAATGTAGGAATATATTGTTTGGTGGATAGTTTTGAACGAAAATGATTTATTAATGTCGTTTGATAGAGTCAAATTCTTTAGGAATTAATTTAATTTTCTTTTTATTAATTTTATAATTTATTATGCTATTATTATTATTATTAAAAGAAAATATTATTTTAATAATTTTGTATTTAAATAAAATTTTATATTATTTCAATAATGGGTTCGTGCCATTTTCGATTGGATTAAAGTTATAGTTATAGCATCTAAAATCCTAAGAAATGAAGGAATTTTTTTTTAATCAAAATTACTGTAGCACTATTAAATTCTCTAACCAAACACGTGATTCATGCCATTGCAATTCATGTAATCAAACTCATTAACCAAACATCCCTTAGATAATGTCCCCCTTACTCAAGATAAATTTAACTTAATATATTACTCTCCCCATATATACTGGGTTTTTCTAAAGTACGTAACTTCTTACTTATCCAAATAAACCCTCTTGCAACTTTTTACTTTATTTAAAAATAAAATACTTAATTTTTCAGTTTTGCTTCAATTTCATATATATATATATCACTAATTTCATCCTATAACTTTTGTAAAAAGCTACAATTAAGTCCCATGAAATTAAAAAAAAAATTGAACATTTTAATTAAAATAATTATTTAGTAATAATTTAAAAGTTATTGAATCATTTCGGAAAAATCAAGTTTATTGAAATTATTTTGAATAAATCAATTAATTTGTATGAGATAGTTTAGTCTTATAATTAATTTATGGGGATAATATCAATTTTGGTACTTTAGGATATGCTAAATCTATTTTTAATCCTAAAGTTTGATAATTTTTCAAAAGTGATCCTTTTTGGTCCGTTTTTGTACTTTTTGTCCATTTTTAGTCCTTATTTGACCTATCCTAAAGGACCCAAAGTGAGACTGTCTCGCACGAGTATTTTTAACTTTTTTTAGGTGCTTATTCTCACTTAGTTTTTTAAATTGAAGTTTTATTGATAATCCGATATATTTACCAATTGGATAAATCCGTCGATATTCACACATATTAATTTTCATTAACCAAATACATTTTAGAGCAGTATAATTAAGACCTACAACAGAAAGTTTATTTTCGAGGGTTTTACTTTCTTTTTTTCAAAATCGTGTGAAATCTTCTCATTAAAAAAAAACTTTGGTAAAATAGATAAAAAATGATAAGAAGTGATAATATTTTATTAAGGAGTGATATATTTAAATTTATGAAAGTAATAATAGTAGTGATGCATTAAATTATTTTATAAATAATTCATATTATAAATACTCTAAAAACGTAATAGTAACTTTTCAATAAAATAATTTGATAAAATAAATATAACTATTTAAGAAAATATAAAAATTTGCCTCTTTTTTTATTTTTTTATTTTTAAAAGTCAACAGTTGGCAGTTGAATTTTAAGTTTTTGTGTAACTTTTTTTAACTGAAAATTAATGTCTTCTATTATTGGTTGTGTTATATTTATGTGTTATTCGGTAGTGCACCGGGTGCATCTGTGCACTTGGTAGTTTATAGGGTAAATATAGGGTGTAGTGGTGTAGTTTTTAAATTTAATTTTAATTATTTTATTTTATTAAATGGTAAAGATTAAATGCAAATACGATCTAATAGCTAAGATTATTTAGGTACTGTGCCTCAGATGCACCAGCATTTAGATTCTATATTTATATGCATTTTATTTGTCACCAGTGGTCCATACTTTGGATATTTAGCATTTCAAGGTCCAATAAAGATAGAGAAACATTAATTCAAGACCGTGTCAATTGGCCCAATAATATCGGCCCAAATGAACAACATTTAATCCGATATATATTTAAAATTTCATAAAATTATTCACCAACGAATCAATAACAAATATTCCGTCCCTCCAATATTAATTTGCACTGTAAAAACAAAGTCTTAAAAACAATTACATTTTGATTATTTTATTAACTTTTTGGGGCATATAGCCTTTATTGCTTAATTGTATAAAATAATTCTCTATATTTGTTGTATTAGACAACGCTACCTAGGGGTCAATTGAAATATATATAATTATTATTCTTATTTTTTATAATTAAATAATTCGTGTTATATAACGTAACAACATGAATTAAGGATATTTTTTATTATAGCTAGACAATTTCTTCATCAATGTAAAGAATTTACAACAAATTATAACATTTGACTTTTAATGATGTAACGTATAACTATATCATGTAAAAAGTTAATATATATATATATATATATATATATATATATATATATATATATATATATTATTTGAAAGAATCTTGACTTATATTTTTTTAAATATTACTTTGTAACATAATAAAATTGAAAACTATTTATTAATCCTCTTATCTCTCTAAAAAATGTGAAACCACATTCTTTAAATTTTTTGTTTGAGACGTCTATAATAGAAATACTAAACATTATTGTAGATTGGAATAAGTAATAATTGATTAAAATCTCGGTAAGTGTTCAACAACTTCAATTTAATATTAAAAATTGATATACTGAATAGAAAATATATAGTAGTACGTAAAGTATTGGAAATCACAAGGCAATTCATGTGAATTATTGATGATGATATATGAGTATGAAATAAGGGGGTCAACATTATTTATAGTTTAAAATTAAGGTTAATTATATTAAGTAGACTAAGGATAAAAGCAATGAAGTGTAGGAGGCTTTTCGGCTGGCGTGCTTGGTTTGCATTATTCTGATATCTCATATTCGAATTAATAGTTTTACATAATTTAAGCCCCAAATTGATTGTTTATTCATTTTTCAGATCCTAAATTAATAAAACTCCTAAATTGATAAAAATAAAATACATAAATGTGTTAATAAAAAAATAACGGAATTAACAGAAAAAAATAAATAAATAAAGTGAATTTAAAAGTTAAAAAAAGATCATCACAAAATTAAAGAGAATTAAAATAAATAAACTAAGAGTCAATTATATTAATAAACCAATATAAGTTAAAAAGAAATTTAAAATAAAATTATACCAAAATTTTTCAAAATAAATTTGAAAAAAAAATTAAAAAGAAAAAATAATTAATCAAAATAAATTTAAATAAGTAAATAAAAATTGAATACTAACTTGAAGAAAACTTTGGGGGAATAATTTATGTGTGTGTGAAGTGAATGAATAAAAGTTCTTATTTATAGGTAAAGAGAAAAATTAAATACATTTTGTGCTTTCAAATATGATTTGATCACATCCAAATTCAAATCTTTAAGAAAATATATGTATTTATCTATATTAAAATTTAATTAATAATTAATCCTGATTCGATCATATTCGTATTCAAATCTTAAAAAAATATATGTAATTATCTATATTAATTCATAATTAAAATAATTTAGAAAAATTATGAAAAATAATTATTTATTATACCCAAAAATAAATCAATTAAACCTAGATAAACCCCAAATCACCTTAAAAGTAAATAAATTGGGTAGGTCTTACGTGATACGGTCAATAAATTGGGTAAGTCTTGCGTGAGACGATCTCAAATTTAGTATTATGTATTAATAAAAAGAAATAAAAAATATAACAAAATAATTATAAAATAATAATAATAATAAATATCACCAATTATAATGAATCAATCAATATATTTATTAATAATAATAAAAATAACTAATTTAATATTTCTATTTATTAAAAAAATATAACCAAATCCATATACATGTGTGTGATAATTAGTAGAAATAAAATAAATAAATAAATAAAATTAATAAATGTGTAAATAAAAAAATAATGGAATCAACAAAAAAAATAATTTTAAAAGTTAAAAAAAAAAGATCATCATAAAATTCAAGAAAATATAAATAAGTAACCTAAATTATATTAATGAAAAAAAGCTAAAAGAAATTTAAAATAAAATTATACCAAAATTTACCAAAATAAATATAAAAAAATAACGGAATTTACAAAAAAAATTAAATAAAATCAATTTGAAATTTTAAAAAAAGATCATCACAAAATTAAAGAAAATAAAAATAAATAAACTAAATCATATTTATAAAAAAATAAAAGTTAAAAGAAATTAAAAATAAAATTATACTAAAATTTAACAAAATTAAAAAAATTAAAAATCATATATCATCAATTCTTTAGAATTTGAAAAAAAAAACTTAAAGAGAATAATTTGCGTATAAAAAGTTATACAACATGAAAAAAATTTAAAAAGAAAATTTTTTGTACTTTTGTGTAGTTTAATGAAAAAATCATAACAATATTAGATGAAATAAATAATATATAATATTGAACATCAAGCATGAAGAAATTCAAAAGAAATAAATAAGCATTAATCAAAAGAAATTAAAAATAAAATATAATAAATTTAATTAAAAATTTTTAAATAAAATTAATGAAAAATTGAACACTAACTTGAAGAAAGTTTCAAGACAATAATATAAAAATTGGACATCAAGAATAAAGAAATTCAAAAGAAATAAATATGCATTAATCAAGAGAAATTAAAAATAAAATATAACAAATTTAATTAAAAAAATTTTAATAAAATTAATGAAAAATTGAATACTAACTTGAAGAAAGTTTCGAGATAATAATTCATGTGCGTGTGAATTGAATGAATAATAGGTCTTATTTATAGGTAAAGGAAAAATTAAATATATTTGTTTTTGCTCTCCAATATAATTTGATTTTCTTTAAGAAAGTTTCGAGACAATAATTCATGTGCGTGTGAATTGAATGAATAATAGATCTTACTTATAGGTAAAGGAAAAATTAAATATTTTATTTTTGCTTTCCAATATGATTTTGATCATATCCGTATTCAAATATTTAATTAGATAAATGTATTTATCTGCATTAAATTTTAATTAATAATTAATTTTGATTTGATCGACTAAACGAATAGGAGTAGGAGCTAGTTGTTGACCAATCATTCCCGGATAAGCCCCCGGCTAGGCATTAGGAGAAGACTTCACTACAGCACTAACTACTTGGAAGGAAAATATTTTATTCAAATCTTAAATAAATATATGTAATTATCTATATTAATTAATAATTAAAATAAATCCATATTCAAATCTTTAGTTAAATACATGCATTTATCTTCATTAAATTTTAATTAATAATTAATTTTGATTTGATCATATTTTAAATAAATCTTAAATAAATATATGTAATTATCTATATTAATTAATAATTAAAATTGAAAAAAATTGTGGAAAAGACACGTCATCAAAATTAAACTCTCTTTTAGTATATATATATATATATATATATATATATATATATATATATATATATATATATATATATATATATATATGAGAGTAGCATTGATCTTTGAGGTTCCTGCACCTCCCTTTTTTTTTTACCTTTTCCTTTTTATCGATTGTTATTTAATAATTAAATTCTATTTTTTCATTTTTATATATTCCATATTTTTTCTCTTTCTCATATTTCTTTAAAATATATATGTGTAATTTAGTTTTTATTTTATTATTACCAATAGAGTTGATATCCGGTGCACCGGGTACAATGGTGCACTCATATGTATATAACTTTTTATTCTATATTGTATATGTAGCCAATTAAATTTTATTGCCTAATAAGTATAAATGCAAAAGAAAATATATTAAATATTAATTTAATATTTTTTATTAAGAAATTTAAATAAATTAATTACTAAAATAAATGAATATATAATTAATAATTAATACTCCCTCCGGCCACTTACAAGGTAACCGTTTGTTGTTTGCACGTGGACAATTCTAAGGTCTTTATTTATTTTTTGCACGTGGGTTAAGGAGTGTTATTATTATAAGTAAAGTGGGTAGTTGTATTAGAGAGAAGTGGTAGGTCATATTGTGTACTTTCTTTACTAAATAGAGGAAATTGATACCTTTGAAGCGGACGCCAAGAATAGTGAAATGAATACCTTGTAACTGGTCGGAGGTAGTATAATTATTTGAGCTCAAATCCAAGTTAAATGAGCTTAATCCAAGTCATACGGTCTCAATTCGAGTCAAGTGGGTCAGACTCAAGTCAACAAGTCCAGCAAATAAAGTCCAGTAGGCCTAATTAAATTAAAAAAGCCCAAGTCAAAATTTTACAGGCTTAATTAAATTAAATAGGTCTGTATCCAGTCCAACGGGCTTAATTAAAGGAGAAAAGCCCAGCATATCTTTTAAGGAAAAAATCTCTCTCAAGTAGTTATTTTCTCTACCTATAAATAAGGACGTTCAGTCCTCATTACATTTATTTTAAAAACTCTGAAAATCTTGAAGACCTGAAGAATTCTGAAGATAAAGCGAATATACAAGTTCGTTCAAGTGAAGATCAAGATCAAGTTAAGATCCAAGTTCGATCAAGTCAAGCGAAGATCAAGATCAAGTCAAGTAAAGATCAAGATCCAAGTGAAGATCGAGTTCATGATCCAAGATCAAGGTCAAGACAAAGTCAAGTTGAAGATCAAGACCAAGTCGAGATCAAGTTCAAGAGTTTCAAGTTAAGAACACTCAAGATCTTCAAGTCAAGAACAGCCTCCAATCAGAGACCAAGGTGTTAAGCCTCTTCGATCCAGCGTTCTTCGTGAAGTCAACGTTCTACCAAATTGAGCGGTGGCGTACTTCACAACAAATCTTTAAATTAACGTTTGATCCGAACAAAGGCTCACGCCTCCGGACAAACGTTATAAAGCCTCAAATCAGAACTCGGACAAACTTCATCCGAAGATCCGACTCGAAAAGTTGAAAAAGTCAAGAAGTCAACTCAAGAGAGGAATCAGAGGATACTTAGAAGTTGTTTACCTAAATTCCCAAGTTCAATTCATCCCGGATTATCTTTATAATTTCTTTTGTGTTTATTATTTTAATAAATACAAAATTTATTGTTATAAATTTTGGGACGCCCGGTGGGACAGTTTCTACCTCTCATCTCCTCTTCACATAAGCAAAGCAAGATGACTCCACTCAGAGTCACCAAGCCAACTTCTGTCTTCAAGTCTTCAGAATTACAAGTTGAAGACGTTAATGTTACAACTAGAAGCATGTCAAGGAAAGCGCGATCTGAAGCCTCTTCGTGGACAGATTCTTCAGTATGAGTTATCCCCAAAGGAATACCTTATAATGATAAGGATGATAAAAATGAGGAGGAAAACCTTGATGGCTCAACTTCTCTATCTGAAGAAAGTTCATCGTCTGATTCATCCATAGCCTTAGTTATGATAACAAACACTTCGTCTGTCGAATAGCAATTAGCAAGTTTGACTGAGTCCATTGTTTCACTTGCCAAGCAAAGCCAAGAACAATGTACTTTTATCTTCAAGCTAATGGAGAAAATTGCTGGTGCTGAAACAAGCCAGGCAAACGAAAAGCAAGATGAAGATTCTGAAAATGAAGTAAATGACTCTACAAAACGTCAGTCGACAAGGAAAGAGGTGAGTGAAGAAGAACTGAACATTTCCCATGATGGAATGGTTCCTATCAGTCAGCTAAAAAGCGTTATACTTGGGACAATGAAGGACCAATTTGAAGAGAACTCCAAGCCTTCATTCATGTATGCTAAGTCTTTTACTAGAAGGATTGACAACTTGAATATGCCACCGAACTATCAACCCCCCAAGTTCCAACAGTTTGATGGTAAAGGTAATCCAAGGCAACATATAGCACATTTCATTGAAACGTGCAATGATGCTGGCACTGACGGAGATCATATGGTGAGACAATTCGTTCGTTCTCTAAAAGGAAATGCTTTTGAATTATACACCGACTTGGAGGTTGATTTCTATAGATAGTTAGGATCAGATGGAGCAGTAATTCCTTAACCATTTCTATAGTACTAGAAGAACGGTTAGCATGATAGATTGACTAACGCTCGTCAATTAAGAGAAGAGCTAGTAATTGAGTATATTAATCGATGGAGAAATCTGAGCTTAAATTGTAAAGATCGACTGTCTGAAGTTTCTGCCATCGAGATATGCACGCAAGGAATGAAATGGAGCCTTCGTTATATACTTCAAGGGATTAAGCCTAAAACCTTTGAAGACTTGGCCACAAGAGCTCACGACATGGAGCTAAGTATGAATGGAGTTATAGAGCCACCGATTCCTGGACCCCACAAGTACAAAAAAAGCAAGAGGCCAGGAAATGGGGCAAACCCTACAACAAAGCTTGTGAAAAAGAGTCTATGGTAACAAATGCATCAACTGTCAAGTTCCGAAGGAATGAGAATGAAAAAGATGATAAAGTGAAGAATGAGTCCCAAGAAAGGGGGCAAAGAAGACTAACCTTGAAAGAGATGCAAGAAAGGAAGTATTCATTCTTGGATTCAGATATCCCAGGCATATTTGATGATCTTCTCAAAGATAAACTTATCGAGCTTCATAAAATGAAGCGACCAGAAGAAGCGACAATTCAAAATACTGCAAGTATCATAGACTGATGGGACACTCTATCAAAGATTGTTTTATCTTTAAAGACAAAGTTATGCCATTGGTAGAACAAGAGAAGATCTTTCTAGATAAAGATGCAACTGCAAATTCTACTTCTGTAGACGGTGAAAATAGTTCATATCATATGGCAAGCGAAGATCAACTACACAAGGTTGAGTCTGGAACCCATGCTATGAAGATTACCTTCAAAGAGGAAGACTTACTGCTCGGTTCACAATCTCACAACCGATCATTGTTCGTAACTGGTTATACTCAAGAGCAAAGGGTGAATTGAATATTGATTGATGGAGGTTTAGCAGTCAATATCTTGCCTCTAACGACATTAAAGAAGTTGGGGATTCCAACCAATGACCTCGGCAGTAGTCGATTGACGATTCATGGGTTCAATCAAGAAGGCCAGAGAACACTTTGTATGACAGTATTGGACTTAATGATAGATGAGATGGTCTCAACAGTTCTGTTTCATGTCATTGATGCTAAAACATCATGCAACATGCTCTTGGGGCGCCCATAGTTGCATGAAAACAGAGTGATTTCTTCTACGCTACATCAATGCTTCAAATATTGTGATGGAGGTAACATAAAAAAGGTGCTCGGTGATGAAAGGCCATTCACAGAAGTCAAGTCATATTTTGCAGACGCTAGATATTTTCTGAAAAGTAGTAAGGCTGTCAAACAAGAAGGAAGTTCATCGCAAGAGAAAAGCAATGATAAACGAGAAAAAGAGAATGCAGATGATGTTTTATCCACACAGTCTAATGAAAGCAAACAATTTATCAAGACTGTAAAAGGGGTTGACACTATCCCTGACCAAGGTTGACACTGAGAAGCCTTCTCCTCCTCCACTCAAAGCCCAATTCAAGAGGCTAAAACTGAGCATGGAGATGTATTTGAGGCGGCAGTTTCTAAATCATATAGCCCACAAGCTTACAAACTTCTTGTGAAAACTGGTTATAACCCTAAAAAAAAGTTGTGATAAATGAATCGTCTCATAAGAGTCCTAGTGGATTTAATACCACTCAAGAGACATTGAAAAGTAATGGTCGCACTTCTAAGTATACTAGAACAGGTTTGGGATATGTTCCTCAAAAACCTGTTCGCATTGCGATAAAAAGGGCAAATACAAACTATACTGAAGACAAAATTCTTTCTGAAGAAGAAGAATCTTATGAAGAGTATAGAAAGACAGAGAGAGTCTCAGTCTTTGAAAGACTCTGACCAGATGGGATTGAAAGTCGCCAGAGATTCGAGACTATCATGTTCCCAAAGATACATAGTCGGATCCCATCTCGCATGAAAAAATAATATTTCCTGACTATATCATGTGACACAATATTGAAAGCTAAGAAGAGAACAGTATCTTCACTCGAAGTGAAGAAGATGATCGTGAAAGTGTAGGTTCATCAGATGTTGTCCATTATATAATCATGCAAATAGATCTACACAATACAGAAAGAGATCTACGAAGCAATATCATCGAAATGAGGAGAGATGGCTATGTAGTGGAGAGCATTGTTAAAGTGGGAGAAAATGAGCAAGTTGGGTCTAATCTACATTTTGAAAGGCAAAAATTCTTAGAAAAAGTTGTTACGGTAAATCACGTCACTATATGAGAAGAAACCTCGACTGAAGAGAAAGATGTTGATGATGCTCCTCCTGAATTTGAAGAGGGTGTCAAAGCTACTATTGACCAATTGAAAGAGATTAACTTGGGTGATGCTAATGACCCACGTCCAACCTATATAAGTGCTTTGTTGACAGCCGATGAAGAAAAAGCTTACATTGAGCTTCTTCAAGAGTTTAGAGATGTGTTCGCATGGTCATTCAAGGAGATGCCAGAATTATATCCAAAAGTGGCAGTTCATCATTTAGCAGTAAAGGAAAAAGCCAGGCCAGTTAAGCAGATGCAACGTCGATTTTGACCAGAGCTGGTTCCATTGATTGAAGCTGATGTTAATAAGCTCCTTGAGACGGGGAAGATATGAGAAGTTAAGTATCCCACTTGGCTCTCTAACATTGTACCAGCAAGGAAGACAAATGGGCAGTTTAGAGTGTGTGTTGATTTCCGAAATTTGAACTTGGCATGCCCGAAAGATGATTTTCCACTTTCAATTATTGAACTCATGATTGATGCAACAACTGGTCATGAAGTTCTTTCGATCATGGATGGCTCATCCAGCTATAATCAAATTAGTCTTGCTCCATAAGACCAAGAGAAAACAGCCTTGCCACTCCAAAAGGAATATTTTGCTACAATATTATGCCATTCAACTTGAGGAATGTTGGTGCTACTTACCAACGAGTCATGCAAAAGATATTTGATGACATGCTCCATAAGAATGTGGAATGTTATATTGATGACATCGTAGTGAAATCAAAAAAGAAAAAACTCAAGATGAACCCACTTAAGTGCACATTCGAAGTCTCTTCTGGAAAGTTCCTTAGATTCATTGTCCGACATCGTGGCATTGAGATTGACAAAGAAAAGATTGATGCAATCATGAAGATGCATGTGCCCCAAAATATACATGAGCTTAAGAGTTTGCAAGGAAAATTGGCATACTTGAGAAGATTCATATCAAACCTAGCTGGAAGATGTCAATCATTCAGTCATTTTATGAAGAAAGACGGCTCATTCGAATAGGATGAAGCTTGCACTAATGCCTTTAATAGCATTAAAGCATATTTGATGAAGCCACCATTGTTGGTTGCTCCAATATTCGGACGTCCATTAATTCTCTACATATCTGCTCAAGAAAGATCAGTTTGAGCCCTGCTTGCGCAAAATAATGATAAAGAAAATGAGTATGTGTTGTACTATTTGAGTAGGACAATGACTCCAAATGAGTTGAAATACTCACTAATTGAAAAGATTTGTCTTGCTCTCATCTTTGCAATTCAGAAATTAATACACTACTTTCAAGCTCATACTCTTTAGTTAGTATCAAAGGCCAACCCATTAAAGTTCGTTGTATCAAAGCCAGTGCTCTCTGATAGGCTCGCAAGGTGGTATCTTCAATTTCAGCAATTTGAAATTATCTATGTTCCTCAAAAAGCGGTAAAAGGACAAGTATTGGTGGATTTCTTGGCTGATCATCCCATGCCTGCCGAATGGGAGTTATCTGATGATCTCCCTGATGAAGATATATTGGCTATTGAAATCAGTCCTCCTTGAAAGATGTATTTTGATAGAGCTGCTCACAGAGAAGGAGCCGGTGCCGGAGTAGTATTTGTGACCTCAGATAGAGAAGTTTTGTCATATTCATTCAGTCTAACTAAAAATTGCTCTAACAATGTAGTTGAATATCAAGCTCTTATACTTAGTTTGGAGATGGTAGTGGATGTAAACCAGCGACACCTTAAGGTATATGGAGATTCGTTGTTGATAATCAACCAGCTGCTTGGCTTATATGAGGTTAAGAAACCTGAACTACTTCTATATTAGAACTATGCTCAAAGGCTTATAAATTGGCTTGGAGATGTAGAGATTGAACATTTACCAAGGAGCAAGAACAAGCAAGCTGATGCTTTGGCAAAGCTAGCATCAACCATAGCAATGCCCGAAGCACGTTTTCAAGTGCCGATCTGCAAAAGTTGGGTGGTACCTCCCTTCTTCGAAGAGGAAGATGGTGAAGAAGTTGAGTATTGCGCAATAGAGGTTTTTGATATTGAGAAGAAAGACTGGCGTCAACCTTTCGTTGATTACTTGAAGTATGATAAACTTTCCAATGAGCCACACTTAAGGGTTGATGTCAGACGTAGAACACCACGATTCTTCTATTATAAAGATACACTCTATAGAAGATCGTTTAATGGTATTCTCTTGAGATGCTTAAGTGATGAAGAAGCTTTTCGAGCTATGGAGGAAGTTCATTCTGGAGTATATGGCGCCCATCAATCTGGACTCAAGTTGCATTTCAGAATTAAGAGGAAGGGATATTACTGGTCTTCTATGGTGAAGGATTGTATAGACTATGCACAAAGATGTAAGCCATGTCAATTTCATGCAAATCTCATTCATCAACATCCCGAACCATTACATCCAATAGTTTTTTCATGGCCATTTGATGCATGGTTTAGATGTGGTGGGGCCATTAACAAAGTCTTCTGGAGGCCATCTCTACATTCTGGCTGCCACTAGTTACTTTTCCAAGTGGGCGGAAATTGTACCCTTGAGAGAAGTGAAGAAAGAAAATGTTGCTGATTTCATCCGCATCAATATCATATATAGATATGGAGTGCCTCGATACATCATAACTAATAATAGAAGGCCATTCAGTAACTCTTTGATTGACAAGCTTTGTGAGAAGTTTGACTTCAAGCAAATAAAATCTTCTATGTATAATGCAGCAGCTAATGGGCTCTCTGAAGCCTTCAACAAGACGTTATGTAACCTGTTGAAGAAGGTAGTCTCCAAATCAAACAGAGACTGGCATGAAAGAATTCATGAAGCTTTATGGGCGTATCGAACCACTTATAGAACGTCTACTCAAGCTACTCCGTATTCCTTAGTCTATGGGGTTGAAGTTGTGGTACCCCTTGAAAAGCAAATCACATCTTTGAGAATAGCTATACAAGAGGGCTTGACTGAAGAAGAGAATGCACGGCTGCATCTCGAAGAGTTAGAAGCACTTGTTGAAAAGAGGTTGGAGGCACAGAAAAGACTTGAGTGCTATCAAGCTCACCTCTCTAGAACGTTTAATAAGAAAGTGAAGATACAATTTTTTCAAGTCGGAGATTTAGTCCTTGCAGTGAGAAGGCCTGTTGTCATCACTCACTGAGTTGGAAATAAATTTTTGCCAAAGTGGGATGGCCCACATGTTGTGAAAGAAGTATACATAAATGGCGCATATAAGTTGATATCTGAAGATGGTGTGGGAATTGCCCCCATAAATGGTAAATTCCTGAAACGCTATTATGCGAGCCTAAACTGCATGTTACTCCTGGTCCGCACGAGTATAAACTGTGTACGACATCCACCAAAGGTAATTATACGTGGTTAAACTGTTAATTCACCCCACTCAGGTATTTTAAGTGGTTAAAGCATTAAATATCCCACTTTGTCTAAAGTGGTTATAGAATAGTCACTCCTGGCCCGCATGAGTATAAACTGTGTATGGCACTCCCCCATTCAAATTAAAACATGTCCTTTTGAACTACGTTATGACTTGATTCTCTACAAAGAGGTACGTAGGCAGCTTAGTATTCTGCTAAGTTCAGTCATGTTTTGGTTTATTCACATTACGTTTGTGAAGCAAGCAATAAATTAGAACATAAAGGCAGCAAGTAAGTATGAAGGACAGGAAAGAAAATTAAAAATGTAAAGTAACAATAAAGGAGAAGTAAGGAAGAGATTGAACTTTATTGATAATGTCATTAAATGTTCAAAACACATAAAAAGGGAAAGCAAATAAATAAATAAAGGAGCAAACTAAAAGAAAAGCAGTCTTATACTAAGCAAGAAAGTTATCAGAGAGTATGCTTTGCAGAGCAGACTTCAGAGCTGCCTTCTCATCTTCAGATGATGATTCTTTTAAGATGGCCGCTTTGTCAAGTGCAAGGATATCCTCTTCTATGAGCTCAAATTCCTTCTAAGCACGACAAAGAGTTTGTTGGACATGACCGGATGCTTCAGACAAAGTCTTCTATCCATTCTGCATATTAGTCATTTCTTTACTTATCAATTCCAACTGGGCCTAAGTGGTCCTTAGTTTGTTTGTCTCTGTCGTATGATTGTCCTAATAATTCTGAAGACAAACTTTAACGTTGGCCAAGCATTTTGTATAATTTCCCGTGGATGCCACTTCATCAGACTTCAATTTTGCCGCGGTATAAGCATCAGCCTTGTCGAATAAAGGATTCAGGGCTTCTTCTAAAGGAGAGCAGTCGATTCTAAGAACATTCACTTCCTTTATTAAAGCGAATATTTCTTGTCTCAGAGTTGATAGAAACTCGAGAGGAGTTCGTTTAAGTTTCCTTCTTATTTTCCTTTATGCACTTCGAGCAAATTTCCCTTTAAGATCATAAGTAATCTTCTTAGATATAAATTCTGATATAACTGGGCATGCCTTTGAAGGATAATTCACCCCTGTTGTAGATACATCACTTTCAGTAGAGTCATCACTCTCATCAGAATCATCACAGCCATTAGAACTTGAAGAGATACCTAAGATCTGATAAGAAGAGAAATGTGATCATGTGAAAAAGAAAGTACAACGGAAAATAGGATAAGGAAAAAGGGGGCAACCACATCTGCCAAATCTTTTGAAGTAGTAGCGCAGCTAATTCATTTCCTTCAGCAGCCTTAGAACTAGAAATCATTGGCGCAACCTACAATAATAAAGAAAGCTTCGTAAAAAGGGAAATAAAGAAAGAGAAAGAGGAGAGAGAATAAAATAAATTTCATTATTTTGTTTCTCAATATGAACAACAAATTTCTTCCTCTTCCAATGGGATTCATTAGAGGCGCTACAACTTTCTGTAGATCGAGGAAAACTTTTCTTCCTTTTATGCACTGTAGGTTGTAAAAATTCGTCATGCACTGGAGAAATATCTTGAACCTCTTGGTTGTTTTCATCAAGGTCATTTATGGTATCTATTTCTTCCTCTAGAGGGGTTGATGCTGGGGTAATCAGGTCTTTGATATGATCAGATAAGTAAGTGCCCTAGACTTGCTTCCACCACTCCTTATATTCAATGTGGAGTAATTTTTAGGAGCTGACGCTACACATGGAAAATAAGCTTCGAATTTAGAGTTACATGTGGTAGAATGCCACCAATGGTCAAATCCTTCTTCCAAAGAGGTCTTGCAAAGGTTTGTTCTAAGCATGTTGGGAACATCTTGCAGAAAGCCAAATTGACGAGCAAATCTATGAGGAGAATATGGCTCCATCACGTAATAGCTATCTTGCCGCAAGGTAAGATAACTGGTACGAATAGCTACAAGATGGGTCCAACTATTCCAATTATTATTTCCATCGTCCACATAATAGACGACTGTATCTTTTAAAAAAATATTGTAAGTCCACGAGGCAGTATCAACTGTTTGAATTCGTTTGCGAGCGTCATCGTGATCAAAGTATTTTGCATTGCTCGCCAGAGTAAGCTACCATTCGTGGATGAGATAATTTACTACCAATTGAAAAATGAGTCTTGAAATAATGAGCCAACCAAGCATGGATAAAGTGAACAGAAAATGTTGATTTAACTTCAGATGGATTTAATGAAGTTGAGATTATGTTCAAACCACGATAGATGCTTGTCAATACTGAAATCGCAGGCTCATTTTTTTCCTGCAGCCATTAAACTCGCCACTTTAAAGGTACTCGGCCGTATCAAGTTTACTGTATTACCTGGAAGTGCAAAAATACAAAGCTAGCATGCTAAATTAGCGGGTAGGTAGGTCTTTTCTTGGTTTACTTGCGCAATTCCTATTTTTCTGAATTGATCTATCTCAGCAGATGTCCATGAATGGTGATTCGGGATGATGCCGGTTGGATTATAACTCTTTTTGGGCCAAGTAGTTGACTTTTTTTCAACACGCTTATGAGGCGCAAGGTATGTTGCAGTCTTCTTAGACCAAAAATCCACCCATTAGTCAATCGTTACACCTTTCCTATTAGCATTCTTGCAAAGCAAATGATATGCGTCGAGTAAATGTCTACAGCTGCGCGGGATACATAATTCATTACTTGTGGAAAATAATTCTGCTAAGCTCGGCACAGCATCATCGTACAAGTAACCAGCTAAAGGCAGCCCCATCAAGTTGTATAAATCCCACAAAGAAATTGACATTTTCCCTTGGTGAGTAAAATGTTGGTAGAAGAACACCAAGCCTCGCAAAAAGATTTAATAACTTCGCAGCTGCAATCATAAGTACAGAGAGATACAAAGACAGCATCGTAAAGTTTGATGTTTCGAAGAAGGGATCGGCATCGCCTTAGCACATCTTCAATCCATTCCCAATACCCTTTGATGTAGCGAGAGTCTCCAAGAAACTTAATCGGCTCTCCCCAAGCTACTTTACCTTTTTCTTTCAAGATGCGTCGTCCCAAAGATGGTAAGGGTTCTAAACTAGGGTTTGGCTCAATATCAGCTCCCTTCAAAGTCCAAGTTATGTTATTCTTCCCCAAAGTAAGCTCATGAGACCAACATTCCAGATAGAAGTCGTTCTTAAGATTAGAATGAGTTGTTGCATGATTCTCTAACAGAGATTTCTCGACTAAAAGGTGAGTCCCTTTAGGTTGACGTTCATCATCGAGGATTAGTAAGCAGTTTGAACCGGACTTTCCCGTAGCGTTTCTGAAGAATACCATGTCGAAAAATGGATTAGCTGCAAAACAAGTGAAGGAATGTTAGAAGACCAGAAAATGGGCATGAAAAAAATAATTTAAGTTTATTAATTTAATAAATTCATGTGTAGGTTTAATTAATTTAAATTTAACATGCCATATGTTAAATTTAATATTAGGCCCAGAAGTTGAGAATATATTGTTTGGGTAAATAATAAGTTCCCCAATTAAACTAGTTTGAGCCCAAAAAAATATATCTTCATTCAATATTTAAATATGAGCCCAATTCCATGGTTGAGTCAAAATTGATGGAAATAGAAGTTTCTTTCTCCCAAAGCAGAAAGTTCTCTTCGACGGGAATCAGCTTCTCCGCAGCCCATCAACAGCAGTCATGTATCGCCGGCGACCGTCAGCCAGCGACCTCCCGAACGCCGCGCCGTCAAGCGCGTTGCTGCCTCTGGAACCAGTTCAGCCATTTTGCCCCTCAATCAGGGATTGTCCATCAACACTTCACGCCGGAAGACATCACACGGCCAGAGTTGTCATCACTGTCAACCAGTGCACCGGAAATCGCAACCGGTGGAAGTCGCGTATGCCCGCCCGGTCAAATCTGCCTCCGAGCCGAGCCCGATCAGATCCACCGCCGGAAGCACCGCGCCGTCAGCCCGTAGCCGAAAGCGCCGCTCGCTGTCCGTTGAATAGCCATGGCCGAGGTCTCGTACGACCGCCCTGTCAGATCTGCCTCCGAACTTAGTCCGGTCATATCCGCCGCCGGAACACCGTCGCCATTGCAGGGTGTCGCTGCGATCGGAGTGATAGCTCGCCAAAAATTATTGCTTGATATTCGGTGCGAACATTGGACTCGTCACGACCTCCGACTGGAATAAAGTTCCTAGTCACCAGGAATGTGCGACGCCGGTCACAACTGCTCGTTTCATCTTTAAAGGGAATGTGGTTCAAAATCTCTTCTTTTCGGAATGTATTGCTTGATATTTGGTGCAAACGTTGGACTCGCCGCGACCTCCGACTAGGATAAAATTTCTAGTCGCCAGGAATGCGCGACACCGGTCACAACTGCCCGTTTCATCTTCAAAGGTACGTCGTGTTGAAAAAAAGAAGAACAACAGGGCAAAGAAACAAGAAAAGAGAACACATGTGAAGGAAAAAAAAGAAAAGCAAGAAAAGAAATATGTATATGCGAAGGAAAAAAAGAAACATGTATATGCGAAGGGAAAAAGCAAGTAAAAAAGAAAGAAAAGATTATATTGCTACTGCTGGTTTATGGTAGGAAGTTTTGCAATCTGCAAGATGGAAAAGGGATGTATCAGGTGAAATCTGTAGAGAATCTCTTTACCTCTGGTTTCGTTGGATGGAAAGTGTGAATTGAAGGGTGAATTCTTCTCATATATATAGTGTTGAAATTTATGTGGATAGTCATGTGAAAGATTCTGTGAATATTTGGAGAGATTTACTGGGTAAATTTGTCTGCATATTTGAGTTTATCTTAGAGATTTGATGCTGTTTGTTTAAGTGTTGAAGCGTAGAGTAGAATATCTTTCAATTAGATAATTATGGTAGTTATATGAAGGATTTACAAGTTTGATGTGGATAAGATGTGTTGGTATCTTGCGTCAGATTTGTATAAATAAATCTGTAACATCGGGAATTATTCTTTGAGCCTCAATGTGAGTAGGAGATCAAGGATTGGGCCGCAACATTTTCTTTATTTTTTTAGCCCATCATGATTATTCTTTGAGTTGAGAATTAATGGGCCAAATAAAATGAATTAATGGGGAAAAAGAATAGGGTATGAGAAGTATATTAAAATGTTGCAATTTGTCCACTTCAAATAATAAATTTTAGTGAACAAAATGCAAGGGGGGCATTTATAGGCAATTAAATTTTATTGCATAATAAGTATAAATGCAAAAGAAAATATACTAGTATTAAGTATTAATTTAATATTTATTTATTAAGGAATTTAAAAAAATTAATTTCTAAAATAAATGAATATATAATTAATAATTAATATAATTATTTGAGTCTAAATCCAATTCAAATGGGCTTAATCCAAGTCATATGGACTCAATTCGAGTCAAGTGAGTCTGACTCAAGTCAACAAGCCCAGCAAATCAAGTCCAGTATGACTAATTAAATTAAATAGGCCCAAGTCAAAATCCTACAGGTTTAATCAAATTAAATAGGTTTGTATCCAGTCCAGCGGGTTTAATTAAAGGAGAAAAGTTCAGCATATCTTTTAAAGGAGAAAATATCTCTCAAGTAGTTATTTTCTCTACCTATAAATAAGTGTCTTCAGTCCTCATTCCATTCATTCTAAAAACTCTGAAGACCTGAAGAATTCTGAAGATCAAGTGAAGATCAAGATCAAGCGAAGATCCAAGTTCGATCAAGTCAAGCGAAGATCAAGATCCAAGTGAAGATTGAGTTCAAGATCCAAGATCAAGGTCAAGGTCAAGACTAAGTCAAGTTGAAGATCAAGACCAAGTCGAGATCAAGTTCAAGAGTTTCAAGTCAAGAACACTCAAGATCTTCAAGTCAAGAACAACCTCCAATCAGAGACCAAGGTGCTAAGTCACTCCGATCCGGCATTCTCCGTGAAGTCAACGTTCTACCAAATTGAGCGGTAGCGTACTTCATAACAAATCTTCAAATTAACGTTTGATTCGAACAAAGGCTCAACGCCTCCGGACAAACGTTATAAGTCCCCAAATTAGAGCTCGGACAAGCTTCATCCGAAGATCTGGCTCGGAAAATTGAAAAAGTCAAGAAGTCAACTCAAGAGTTGAATCAGAGGATACATTCAATCCATCCCGGATTACCTTTGTACTCCCTCCGTCTCACACTTATGTTTACACTTTTGTTTTCGCCCCAAATTTATTTATTATCTAAAAATACCACAATACCCCTAAAAAGTCAATAAAGTTGGTCAAAAAGTAACTTTTCTTAAACTCCGTATCTACAGTAATGGTGAACATAACTATGGGACGGAGGGAGTAATTTCTTTTGTATTTATTATTTTAATAAATACAAAATTTATTTTTACAGTATACTTCTATATATTTCTTAATAATTGTATATTTCTTTCACACTCAGTTTTAATTAAAAAACTAGCATCCATATATGTATAACTTTTTATTCAATAGTGTATTATGTATACATGTTTTTTAATAATTGTATATTTTTTACACTCAAATTTTCATTAAAAAACTAACAAAAAATTCACTAACGAAGTGTATACATTTTCGTTCATAATTGTATATATTTTTGTTAATAATTGTATGCGTTTCTGAAAATGGGTGCACCGTATCTTGAGGTACACCCAGTTCACAATAGTATTAGCCTTACCAAATTCATTACTTTATTTTTATCTTATTTAAGAATAAATATGTGATAATATGTGTTCAATCTATATTTATATATGAAAATATGTTGAATATATCATATAAAATTATTAAATCTTTTAAAATAAATACTATATATATATATATATATATATATATATATATATATATATATATATATTTATATTTATATTACTATTTTAATTATTGATTATTAGTATTATGTAAGTCTTTTCTATTATCTCTCAAAATTACACTACAAAAAAGGTATTTTTTAGCAATCGAATTTATTAACGGAATTCAATCCGTTGGTAATTATAAATGGATTAGCAACAAAAATGATATTTTTATTTTAGCAACGGAATGCCAACGGATTTATTCTCTATTTTAACAACGGAATTCAATCCGTTGGTAATTACCAAGGGAATCATTATATAAATTACTAACGGAATTATTTACCAACAGAATTGATTTTTTGTTGCTAAAAATTTACCAACCACCATTTTGCCAACATATTCCGTTGCTAATCCGTTGGTAAGCCAATTTAACAATGGAATTAAGGTTTTTACCAATAGAATATTCCGTTGGTAAAAAACAGTTTTTTGTAGTGTTAGTTTTTTTCTTTGATAGTTTCTATCTTATTATAATAATAATAATAATAATAATAACAATAATAATAATAATATAGTCAACACAATTAACCATTAAGCATTTTCTTAAAAGAAAATATAATGGCATACACTTAACATACTTTATATTTACTCCCTCCGTCCCGTCCTTATAACTATGTTTGTACTTTGCACGGAGATTAATAAATATAGTATTTTAATATTTATTGAGGTGAGATAAATAATATTTTAATGTAAAGTGGATAGGTGTATTAGTGTGAGATGTGAGTTATGGAGAGAGAAATAATTAATTTGTGTAGTTCTTATATGCTAAAAAGGGAAATATAATCATTAGGATATGACGCTCAAAAAGGAAATATGTAATCATTAGGATGGATCTTGAATGTCCTGTTACATTTTGGTGTTACATCTCCAGTTACACATGTTAGATATGTGACACATATGTGGAGAGAAAAATCTCAACTTTTCCCCTTAGGGCTTATTGTTAGGGTATAGAATAATTTATTCTACGTGTCAATCATCCAACGATTTGTAACAGAAGATGTCTAAAATGTAACAGAAGATCCGAACCGATTAGGATGGGATGAAGGGAGTAATTAATAATAATAAATTATTTAAAAGTAATATTTTTTTAAATACTATATGCATGAACAAATGTGAAAATTTCTACGAAAGAAGAAAATTGAGCTCCCTCAGGAAAATTGCTGGCACCGTCCCTGAGACAAGTGTACGAATGGCACTAACATGATAACAATGATATGCATTCTTGTGATCATAATGTACGTAATAAAGTGGCTAATTAAAACATGTTAGTGAATACAACATCCAATGTAGAATGCTACACCCAAAAGTGATAATTAGGAAAGCTTCATAAGCATATAAACCGAAATATAAAAACATAACAAATAATTTTGATCTTCTCCTTTATTTAAAAGTAAAATACACAATATAAAAAGATTACACCACATGCATTGTTGATTAGAAAATCAACAATATTCCATCAAGCTATATAGTTTGCATGATACATAGCATGCAAGCTTGATATTACGACTTATCCAAACTAACATCGACACATTCATGTTTATATAAAATTATTAGACGTGGAGAAGAAATTAATCACTTGTCTATGATGATGTTGGTTAGATAGCCACGATGACAAAAGCAGAAATTGTAATGTTCAAAACATAGCTAAGCAATCCGACTACAACGGGGACTATTGTTCCGATAATACCCTCAAGAAGTCCGGTCGCAGTGGCTAAAACCGGACAAACTGTTTGACTGAGCGGGAGCAGAACTGTGACCCTGCACGAGCCGCTAAGTATCCCGGGGACAAGCCCTACTACATTCGGAACAGTGATGTTAAAGTTTCCAGTGGCAGTGGTAGTGGTTTGGCCTGTAAAAATTGTAACGCCCAATATGTTTGTGCAATTCACACGCACCAGCACACCTGGAAGAGGTGTGCCAGGACATGTTCCGGTGGGCGTACAACAAAGCCTTCCGACAATATTCGCACCACCAAAAACGGGGGCAGGGGCTGGGATGGGGACGGGCAATGCGCCTTGGACAAGTGAGACGAAGAGGATTAGAGCAATGGCTAAAAAGGCAAAACCATGAGTTTTGTAAGCCATCTTAAGAACTTTTTTTTTTTTGTTCTATAAGAAATTAAATGCTATGATATTGGAATAATGCTTGATTTGGTTGTGTACAAATGAAAGGATACAACCTCTATTTATAGATGCATGGTCATTGTTGTAAGAATTTAGTATATGTTTCTTATTAAGTGGTGAAAGTAAGTTTGGATATTTAATTCAAAGGATAATTAGTAGATGTTAGGGTTAGGCTGCATGTATTCTCTACTATATATAATATATAGTGTTACATTATTTTTATACTCCAATAGACTCTATCTAACATAATAAAAATTTTTACAGTAACTTATCTTCTTGTGTTTATTTAATTATTTCATATTTTTATATAATGTGTAATACGATGCCTAATACATAATTTTAGCTTTAGTATAAAAGAAAATACGCTTTTAGGTATACAGATTTTCAGTTTTGTATTATTAGTTTCTGTCCTAAATATTTTAAGTTTATATTATGGAGTAATATCTTTTGTTATACCTTATATTATAAATTGTATGTTTTATTACCAAAAAAGCACATAAATAATTATGTGATACTTTTTGTCATGTATTGTGCTAGATTTACTTATACATTGTAACACATGATTTAATTGGAGTTTTTCTCATTTTCAAAAAAAAAAAATCAAAAGTACAATAATTGGAAAACCAAAAAATTGAATTAAGGACCAAAATTAAATTTAATTTAATTAAAAGATCAAAATTGAGAATTTTTTTTATTTAATTAAATTATTGTATTAGTGATAGTAATATTTACACAATTTTTAGGGTCATGACATCCTTAATTATAATTTCTGATACCTTTTTTCAATTTTAAAATAATACTTTTAATTAAACGTAATGATATCTTAATTAACTGATATACCTTTTAACCTTAATAATACATCAAAGTTATGGGCCGGACTCAATATGAATTGATGTTTGAATAAGTTCGAGTTGGGTCCAGTAAGCTTTTGTATGAGTCGAGTTTGAATAGAGTTCTACGAGTAATATAGATACTAAATATATGTGCAACTATTGAACAATTTTTATTTTTATTTTTATTTTTTCAATAGGTGCATCATGACATATAGAATAAATAAATTTTAAATATTGAATAATAAATGCCTTATTAATTCCCAACATAGCTAGCTATTTATTCCGTTTGAGTGCATGCATGTTCCAACTTAACAAAATATAAATACTATGAGATTTTTTTATTTTTTTTATTTTTTTTCAAACTCTTTAATAAAAAATAAGGAAAAAACTCATGTGCACCCCGGGCGCACGGACCACATTCCGTGCGCCTTTAAAATTTTGTGTTAAATTGTATATCATTTAGTATAAAAATGTGTACCTTTTATTTTCTAAAGAAAAAAATATTAATGAAAAGTTTATACCCTTTAGAACAAAATGATATACCTTTTATTAATTAAAGTATATACCCTTTAGACCAAAGTAATGTACCCTTACCATAATACTAAATTTCTAAAAGCGCACAGAATGTGTTCCCGTGCGCCCAGGCGCACGCAACCTTCACTCAAAAAATAATGCGTAGCAACTCGCAATATAACGTAGAACTAATAAAAATTTAAGAATTTTATATATGTTCACATTTCGTTTATTACATTTAAATCTTATAAACACATGTTAATTAACTTTTATAAATAAAATACACTCTTAGCCTATTTAAGAATTACAGCAAAAAGTTTATTTTCGAATGTTTTATAACTTTTTTTTTATCAACTGTTAGACTGTTGAATTTTGAATTTTTGTGTTACTTTTTTCAATGGAATATTAATGTCTTCTACTGTATTATTGATTGAGTTGGGTATATATATACTCCCTTTTCAAAATTTACGTTTATTTTTTGCACGAAAATTAAGGAGTATATAATATTTTAATATGAGGTGAGGTGAGAGAAATAATATTTTAATGTAAAGTGAGTAGGTATATTAGTATTGAATGTCGGTCTTGATATATTAATTATTTTAGGTGGAAATAGAAATACGTAAAAATTGAAATGGGATGAATTGTCAGCCGTGCAAATTTGTCTAACTTAAGCAATAATTATCTTCTGCAAAGAAAACAGGAGTATATTGCGGAGATATTATTAAAATTCAGTCTTTTAATCTTGGGTTAATCCATTTTAGTTCTATAATTTTTTATCATTTCAATTTAATGTTTTATATCAATTTTATACTCTTATAACTTTTTATATTTTTAATTTTAGTGCAAGGATTAAAAACTTCGCAAGTTGCATAAGTTTTTCAATTTCTATATATAAGTTTAGTAATTTTTTCTATAAATAGATCAAAATTGAAAAGGTAAAGAGTTATAGGACTAAAATTGACATAAAAGAATTAAAATTAAAAAAAATAAAAACCTAAAGGTTAAAATTTTTTTTATCAAAAGTTACAGAGCCTAATTCGCTATGTTCTCGCATTTCCAGATAGAGAAGATTATTCCAAGACCCCCTTCAGGCACGGACCTTCTGTGTCATTTTGATGTGACATTTCTTGTGTCACTCAATTTGATATTTAACACGTGAGAAAGAGGTGAGCAACTATATCATAAGTCAATGCTTAAACCTTTGGGTCAAGGAATTGTATTTTTCCACCCCACCACATATCATTCTCTAAGGAGATGTCATATCAAAGTGTCATAGGATATCTCGTGCCGCACTCGAGCAGCCTGGTAATATCAACCCAAGTCAACAACAATTAATCCAGTATAGATCACTTTTTCATAAAAGAGTTGATATCTTATGCACATATATGTTGTTCGAAAATCAAACCAAACTATTCGGTATTTGATTCAAGATCATTTATCAAACAATTTTAAACAGACTTTTATGCTCAAAGAAATTAAAAGCTCGGCTCAAACTCGATTCATAAAAATAAGTAAAGTAAGTGTAAAATTGTCAAACTACTCGAGCTTATCTCGTATTTGACTCGATAAAAGTTCTTTCAGTTTCATACATATAATTTGAAATTCGATAATATTTTGAACAAGCTAGATCATAAGCTCTTCGTTCGGGTCGACCCGACTCATTTACACTCCTATGCATTTAGGTACACAAAGTATAAAAAGTATATATAATATTTTAATTTAAAGGGTATTTATTTTAATTAATAATATTTTATTATTATTATTATTATTGAAATGGTAAGGTGAAATACTAAAGATATTAATATATAAATAGAATTTTAGACCGAGTTAAAACTGGATGTACTGATCTAGATCGGTGCGTTTTACCTTAGCATTTACTCTCGTACGCCTCAAAAAGTCTATTTTTTATTTTGGTAACGACAAATTATTTTGTGTACCTCAATGCACGAATTTAAAATTTTGCATCTACTATTGAAATTTATACACTAAGAAATAAAAATATACTCCATGCGTTTCACAAAAGTTTGCATGATAACGATAAATTATTCTGTGCACCTCAATGCACGAATTTAAATTTTTGCATCTACGATCGGAACTTATAAACTAAGAAATAAAAATATACTCCATGCGTCCCACAAAAGTTTGCATTTCTCTTCCGGCATGAAGATTAAGAAAAGTGATAACTTTTAGAGGTATTATAGTATTTTTTTTTAAATAAATAAATGGTAAAACATGTTAGGTGTGTTAGGTAAGGTGATTTTTTTGTATAAAGTGTATGAGGGGTGTGATTTTGTTTGACTTTTTGCTTTTTTAGGAATATGTAAATTTTTGTGCGACAATTTAAAATGAAAAGTGTGTCATTTGAAATGAGACGGAGGGAGTATATATTAAGAGTGAGGCTTCTGTGCATCCGGGCGCATGGAGCACATTCCGTGCGCCTTTGCAATTTTCATGCCCTTTTGCAATTTAAACCACTAGCAATACATAAGTTTAAATAGAATTGGAGAGGGAGGGTTGTGTTCACATGGGGACACGGAGTATCCCTCCCGTGTCCCCAAGGGCGCAGGAGCTTGTGCCATATATTAATGAATAAGAACTTATATACTTTATTAATAAATTTTTACCGAATTTTTAATTAGTTATTTTAATGAAAAACTGAATATAAACAAGTTCTTAATTTTTGAACTGGTTAATGATACACCTTTTAATTAGAGCTGGAAAAAAAATACCAAAATTTCGATATACCTTCCTTACCATATCGAAAAATACCGATTTTACTGAAATTTTAGGTATGCCAAAATTTTAGGTAAGGTATGATACCGTATTGAAAATTTTGATACGATAAATGTATATAAATTATCAATACCGCGGTATTTCGATATATACCGAAATACCGTAAAATATTCAATTTTTGGGTAATATGATACGGTATACCATACTACATGATATATGCAACTATAATTATTATTTATATATTATAACTTTTAATTAAATTGTATATATATATATATGTACTATTTAATTAAAATATTAAATTTAAATTCCTACTATATACTTCCTCTGTCACATCCAAATAGCATCATTTTACTATATTGAACGTCTCATCCAAATTGCAATATTTTTCTCTTTTAGTAAAAAGGGTCCACCAATGGCTCACCACTACCCATCACATCTCTCTAATATACCTACCCATTTTACATAAAATAATAATACTCCTTAATCTACGTGCAAAAAGCAAATGCATCTCTTTGGGTGGGACGGAGGGATATTTCATAATTATAAATGAGTGATAAAGTTGATTGGCTTTCATGATATCTTGTACTTCTCTTTTAATTACGTAGTTCTATCTTATATAAAAATTTAAAAGTGTTGATTTTAATATAAGTTTCATATGATTTTTGGGTAGATCTCTTGGGTAGCTATTTATTAAATGACAAATACTTGTGTAAATCGGGTTTAGATACATTAATTATGTAAACCCTGTTACTTTTTAGTATATAAAAAATTACCCTTTAGCTAATAAATTGTTATTCTTCTAAATTAAAAAATCACTCTTCAAATTCTTATAAATCTTGCTTTATCGATTACTTTTTCATACATGAAAAATTACTCTTTAAAAACATGAATTATTACTCTTCTGTATAAAAATTATTACTCTTCAAAGAATAATTTTTTATATATTAAAGAGTAATTTTTTAAAAAATAGGATTTACATGTAACCCGGTTTACATGAGACTCACTCTTATTTAATTTGGTCGTTTGTGGATTGTAGTATATTTTTCTTATTATAAATTTGTTGTCTATTAGAATTTTTTTTATAGCTATCTTTCACTTTTCTAGTTAGTTTTTAATTAGATTTATTGAATTTTAGGTGCATAACGGAGTAGCAAACTATCTAATAGGACGGTATATACCAATATTTTAGGTATAATACGGTATACCGAAATATCGATAAACAGAAGGTATACTATTTTCCTATACTGAAATATCGGTATGCTGAACTATGGTAAACCGAAAGTTTAGGTAAGGTAACGGTATGATTTTTTATATACCGAAAAATTTGATACGATATTTTGGTATGATAAAAAATCTTCAGTATGTCATACCTTCCACCCCTACTTTTAATTACCTTAAGTATTAATAAATCAAAGTTATGGTCAATTGGAATTGATTTTGAATGAGTTCAAGTTGGGTCCAGTAAGCTTTAATTAGTTGAGCCCATTTTGAAAAGAGTTGGATAAGTACTAAAGTATATGTAACTATTGACATTTTTCTTTTTTCTTAGGTGCATGATGACATATATAGAATAAATAAATATTCAGTATTGAATAATAATTTGTGCCTTATTAACTCCCAACGTAGCTAGCATTTTATTCCGTTTGAATGCATGTGCCACCCACACTTGACAAAATATAGAGACTATGAGATTTATAATCACATTTTATTCAAGTCTGCATTATAATGTACTCTTAAAAAATATTAAAAATAAAACATTTACATACTAATTGTGTTTATGAAGTTTATTTATTTAAGCTCATTAATAATAATAATAATAATAATAATAATAATAATAATGCGTCGCAATATCACGCAGATTTTTTTTAAAAATTTAATGATTTTATACTCATGTTCTCACTTCGTTTATTACCTTTAAACCTTATAAACACACATATTAACCTTTATGAATTAATCAAACGCACTCTTATTTAAGAATTGCAGCGAAAAGTTTATTTTCAAGGGTTTTAACCCTTTTTTTTTTATCAACTGTTGGCAGTTGAATTTTGAGTTTTTGTGTGACTTTTTTCGATTGAATAATAATGTCTTCTATTATTGATTTGAGTTATATATACATATATGCATTTATTTGTCACCAATGGAAATTTGTCTGACTTATTCAATAATTATGCATCTTCTACAGAGAAAACATGACTCATGAGCATTTCCAGGCCCAATAAAGATAGAGAAGATTAGTCCAAGATAGCCGTCAAGCGGCCTGGTAATATCAGCCCAAGTCAACAACAATTAATCCGGTATATACCATTTCTTAAGAGAGATGGTATCATTTACCTTTGAAAATCAAACTGAACTACGAGATTATCCGGTAAAAGTTCGTATGAGTTCAATTAGATAAAAATATTAAACAATTTTGAACAATCTTCTATGCTTGTTAAAATTAAAAGCTCGGCTCGAGCTCAATTCATGAAAATAAGTAAGTATAAAATTATCAAACTACTCGTATTTGACTTGTGTTGGGCCCTTTGGACTATCTTGTGGCCCAACTGCTGGTCTTCAGATTTTGGTGTTGGGTTTGGTTAAGCCAAAGTCCATCTCTCCAACCATCTAGTCGCTCAACCCTAATGGAACTTAAACACTCTTCTCATCCTTCTTCGTCTCATGTTGTTGTTGCCATGAATGAAAAGATTGATCTTTTCTTTCATGTGGTGGCTAGGCTCCAGTATAAGAAGGGTTCTTACCTTCACTTACAGGTACTACGAAGTAGAGAGTTTTGTGAGTGTTTAAGTGAGTTCTTTTGGTGGATTTATGGTTTAAATCTTTTGTGAGTTTATTTCATTGCCACTGTGTGATCATCAGTTCTGTTGTAATCCAAACCTCAGGAATCTGAGCACCCCTCGTCTTCCCCCAACGTCTCGACGACCGAGATACCCAACAACTTGATAAAAGCTCATTCGAACTCGACTTGATTGTTTATCAAACAAGTTCAAATATATAATTTGAAGCTCAATAATATTTCAAATAAGTTTAAACAACTCTTCGTTCGATTTGACTTGACTCATTTGTGCTCATTTGTATTTGGGTACATAAGGTGCACAAGAGTATAATATTTTATTTTAAAGAATTTTATTTTAATTGATAAGAATTTTTTTCATTATTATTAAATAATAAGTTGAAATACTAAGGATATTAATATTTAAATAGATTTTTTTTCCAGCAAATTAAAGGTTTAATAAGTTTCTAAACTGCAAGATATACTAGCATTCTACAAGAAGGATATTAATTCTATAACGAATCAGAACTGGGTGTACTAACCTAGATTTGTGCGTTCGGACACGCACAATCTCATCTGTTATAAAATTATTCACCAATGAATAAAAGATAGTAAGGTTTACATTTGTTTTTTTTTTCCCTATGAATTAATAAATGTATTTTAATATGTAGTGAGTGAAATAAATAATATTTTAATATATAGTGGGTAGTTGTATTACGCTACAAAAAAAATATTTTTTAGCAATCGAATTTACCAACAGAATTCAATCTGTTGGTAATTACCAATGGATTAGCAATAAAAATGACATTTTTGTTTTAGCAACTGAATGCCAACAGATTTATTCTCTATTTTATCAACGGAATTCAATCCGTTGGTAATTACCAACGGATTACCAAGTGAATCATTATAATATAAATTATCAACGGAATTATTAGCAATTGATTACCAACGGAATTGATTCTTCGTTGCAAAAAATTTACCAATCATCATTTTACCAACGGAATTTTACCCAACAAATTCTGTTGTTAATCTGTTGGTAAGTCAATTTAACAATGAAATTAAGGCTTTTACCAACGGAATATTCCGTTGGTAAAAAATAATTTTTTTGTAGTGTTAGTATTGTGTATGAGCCCTATAAAAATAGAGAAACTCTCTTGTGAGACGGGTCGACCCAAACCTAAAGTATGCTTATTGTATAGATAAAATATGCTTATTTGTTGTTAAAGTATACTCCCTCCGTCCCAGGTAATGAGGGTAGAGACCTTATGTTTAACATAAGGTCTCTGGCCCTCTTAACCTGGGACGGAGGGAGTATTAATAATAAATCATATTATAACACACTAAAATCATATTTTAATGCTTGATTTAGCATACTTTAAAAAGCATACATTAACAACCATTAAACATACTTTATCTATATAATGAGCATATATACTTAAATGATGGGTTAACCCGTCTCACAAATAACCCGTCTCACAAGAAATTTTGTCATAAAAATATATTATTAATTGTTTTGTGTTGGTCTCATTTAGTATAAAGAAAAATGTGATCCTTATATTGAGACACCCATAATGAAAATACGACGCTATATGGTGGGACGCAGGAGTACTTTGATTGAATAGGGGCGACAAAAATTATTTTATTAATTAATAAAATTAGGGTCTTTTATTAAAAAAAATTCGGTGACCTACTAATAATTTCGTTGGTAATTTTTAAAATAATTCAATTGATAATATGTTGATTAATAAAAATTAATGTTATAAGTTGATTGACAATGTATGTGACTAAAAGTATTTTATTAAAAAAATTAGGGTCTTTTAGTAAAAAAAAAAAAAATCATACGTTGGCAATCTGCCCCTAATAATTTTGTTGATAATTTTTAAAAGAATTCAATTGATCAGTTGATAATTACGTTGCTAAAATACAAAATTATTTTTTATGAATAGAAATATAAATTCAGTTATTCCGTGATTTTTTTAATAGATGGAGTAGTTTTGTACTTAATTAATAACTAATGAGTGAGGTTTGAGTACGCCCGGATAAACCAGGTACCTTTAGAATTTAAGTATTATGGATAAGAGTATATTATTTTGTTCTAAAGGTATATACTTTAATTAATAATGGTACGTCATTTTGTTCTAAAAGATATACACTTTTCATTAATATTTTTTATTTTTCTTCAAAAAATAAAGAATACACATTTTTATACTAAAAGATATTCAATTTAACACAAAATTCTAAAGGCGCATAGAGTGTACTTGGGCGCACACAAGTTTTTGCCATAATTATTTTGGATTTTTTTCTGAACTTAGCTATCAGTTTCCAATTGGTACTTGAATCAAATGTTGATTTGCTTCGCCGTATATTTATTTATTTATTTATTGCATTATTTACTTGTATATAACAAATATATATACGTACTTGCGTTAATACGGTACGTATTAAATTACCTAATGAAAGCATGATATATTCAATAAAATACTCTGATGCATCCAGAAATAATTATACACCCTCAAGCAATATTAATGAAATCTTAATAAGCAAGCTCATTATACTAACCGAAATACAAAATATAACAATTAATTTTAATCTCCTCCTTTATTTAAATGTGACATACATAAGATAAAAAGATTACACCACGTGTTGATTAAAAATCAACAATATTGTTGCATCAAGGCTCAAGCTATATAGTTGAAAATTAAAATAATAAGCATAATTATAAATTAAAATAAATAATTTCCCAAAGAGTTGAAAATTTCCTATATTATAATATGTTAAATATATGTTGAAGAGACATAATTTTGCGAATATTTTTATTTACTTAATCAGAGATATATTATTTATTTATATTCTTTAGATATAAATTTTATGAAAAGTTAATGACAAAAGCTTTTGTATTCCCGGGTGCACGGATTTAGATTCGTGTGCCCAAACCTGATCATACCCATATTCTCAAGCTGACCCGAAATATTTAAAGAAAAAAAATCAAATTCAGTATAGGGTTTACGATTTCACAATCAGACGTCGTTTTCTCCCTTCTTCCATTCCCGCTCTCTCTCTCCATTTCATTCTCGACTCCGATTCTCTGGCGCATAGATCAGGTTTATTTTGTAAATCATTCTTCTTGTCTCTCTTCACTCTCCGTCCCGAAACTGACGCACGGCACAACGCCCATTCGCTTCACGCGTGGGAAGGCAACGAAGTTCAGTTCATCAGACCGCAGCGGAGTGGAGCAGCCGCGACACGACCTTACCTTAGTTGGATCTCGCATTTTAAAGGTTTTTCTTCTCATGAATTTGATTAATTCTTTAGTTGGTGCTGGTTTGGGATAGCCTATATTGAATTTCCTGTAGAAATTTTGGTAATTAATAATTATGGTCCCTTTATGCATATAATTTCGTTTCACCTAATATTGAATTGTCTACATACATTGTCTGTGATAAGAATTATTGATAATATCTTTTGTTGATTTTTGTACCTCCATGTCTTCCTATTTTCAAGCTATACCTTTCTGTTATGAAAGGATGATGGATTGCTTTTGGTTTGTACGAGTAGCACCTTGTGACTTATTTACTGTATTAGCCGTCGAGTTCTCATGGTTTTCTTATTTTTGAGCTATACCTTTCTGTATTGACTTATCTTTTGGTTGCTTTTGTACCTCCATACCTCAAGTTTAATTTTTATTAATTATATATGAAGTTGTAATTACAAGTATAAGTCAATGGATTTACAATTCAATAACATTTTATGTAGGTTGGTTTGTTTGAGAAATTTATTTTTCAAATTAAACATCCCAAAGCATCTGAAGTTTTGGGTTATGAAGTTGAGTATGTGCCATTTAAATGGAAAACCTTTAAAAGCACCAATGATTCCGCGCTATTTTTGATGCATCATCTAAAATACTTCAATGGAGTGCAATATACATCTCCTAATTTAACAAGGTAGTTTATTTTGACTATTTATTTTGCTTGTATGTTTATATGCAAAATGATCATATTATTCCTGTAAAATTCTGCATAATTTGATTCACTTGTCTATTGGTCATATTATACATGATAAACTGGATTTTCCTAGAACTATCTTGTTCTTGTCTCTTGAAACACCTGTGATTGAGTGTGACTTTTATTTTATATATTTTATTTTATATTTATTTTCTGCATAATTAGTTAATTAATTCCAACTCTCTTGAAAATGTCTTTATGTCATAATTATTAGTATTGCATATTCTTTGGCGTGTATCTTGTTTAACTCTAATCCCGTGGATTCGATAATTTAACTTGGCCATGCATGTGCTACAATTGATCCATTACACTTGAGGGTAATCATTCTTGTGAGTGAACAAAAAGAGTGAATAGTAATCCAATTTTATTCTTTAATTTTCCTCTCAAGTATACCGATCGACTCTGCCTTGTGGACTATGTATGCATCACTAAACCATGCAAATCTAGTCAATAAACACAAGTAAATATACTTGTAATACATATGAATCACCTTGGAACAAAATATATAATTTCACTCCCCTTTCTAAGTACTATCATTATCAATTATTTCCCTCGAACCTGGTACTCTAATCCAATATGATCTATCTTTTTAGGTAATATAAAATTAACCTCTCTATCTTGCTTATTAACCCGAATTTAAATCAATTAATAAACATTCATATAAGACAGTTATAATGAAGCTTCGAAGTCCTCTCACTTAGAATCATAATATAAAATATTATTCAGCGCTGGATGCACTCAATCAACAACCATACATTTATTCAGACTCTATACAAAAGTTGAAGATGCACAAAACGACCGTGAATATGAATTAAAAAGGTACAATCAAATATAAAATAAATCCAAGGACGATTTTTCAAAGAGATGGACGGATGGAGGAAGGGATGAATGTGGGGGTGATCCCCTTTGTGGAGGTGGTGCAGGATGTTATCCCACATGAATGATGATGTAAAATATACTAATAGGTATGAGAAGGGCATCAAATAAGAAAATAAAATATCCAAAAAGATTTGGTGGAATCAGGAAGGATTATTTAATAAGAATTGTGCTCCAAGAAATAGGATAGATGGACTAATTTTCAGAAATTCCAGTCGTCATGAGCTGCGCAACCTCATAATTTTGAGCATAACTTCCTCGTCCGAACTTCAATTTGAGTCATTCTTGCGCCAAAACGATCCTCTCTTCTATGACTTTCCAACGGTATATCACATTTCTAGTTTTGAGTTCCACACAACTACAGAAAATTATGCAATGTGAACATGCATTGTTTAGCATTCCTCTAATTTTGCACTTGTGATCCTTTTTCCACTTAAAACACAATAAAACACTTTAAATGTACATTTTTCTCAAATATATTAAATATAAGACATTTGTGCTAATATATAACAACAATTTCCATAAACAATGTGTTAAATTGGATACTAAAATATGCTGATTTGAGAAAGGAACTCCATCAATACGTAGCTCATCCGACGGAGTCAACGATGTGTTAACTGGTTTAGCATAAAGCATGTAAGAACGTTGAAGAATATACCTTGCATACTTAGACTGCTCAAGAAAGAGCCTAACACGACATAAAAAATCCGTGATAATCTACTAATAATTTCATTGGTATTTACTCCTTTCATCCCGATAAATAACGCACATATTTTTACACGCGGAGATTAAGAAATTTTTTATGTGTAAAATTATTGGGATGTTTGTTAAAAGTAAGTTTTAATATAATTTAATTAGAAATATGAATAAAGTTTTAGAATGTGTGTAAAAGTGAGTATTAATTATTGATATGTATTCTTTTTATTATGAAAAACGTGCATAAATGTTGGGATGGATAAAAAAATTGAAGTAATTAGTGGGAGTGCAGACTGAGGGAATACTAAAATAATTCAATTGATAATACATTAATAAATGAAAGAGTGAGTCTAGTGTAAACCGGGTTTACATGTGAACCCGATTTTTAAAAGTTACTCTTTAGTACATAATAAATTACTTTTTTAAAAGTAATAATTTTTATTTAGAAGAGTAATAGTTCATGTCTATTGATAATTTATTGATTTTTATGAAAAGAAAAATATAAATTAAGTTATTCCGTTAGTGTTTTTTTTTAATCAATAATTAATTTGATTTTTTTTTCCAGAACTTAGCTATCAGTTTGCCAATTGTTACTTGAATCAAGACTTGTTAATTTACTTCATCGTATATTTTTTTATTTATTGTATTATTTACTTGGGGATAAATACCGATTTAATCCCATAACTTTCCTCATGATTCTTTTTAGTCCCAAAAAAGATAAGTTTGCTAAATTAGTCCCACCGGTGAAGAAATAGAGTCAAATACATCCTATTTTTGCCGGAAAACGGTGACATCGCCGGAAATCCGGCGAAAATAGGACGTATTTGATCCTATTTCTTCACCGGTGAGACTAATTTGGCAAATTTATCTTTTTTGGGACTAAAAATGACCATGAGAAAGTTATGGGACCAATCGGTATTTATCCCGAATGCTCATTTACTATAAAAGAAAATGCACATCTTGTATTAGGACGATCGGAAATTAAAAAATACACTCCTTCCAGTGGGGCGGAGGGAGTATTTTTTTACCCATTTCATCCGAAAACTTTATAGAAACACTGATTCAGTCTTATCCCATGGAATTAGAAAGAGAAAATATTAAAATTGGTCCCGTAAGTATGACATATTCCAACTTTGGTCCTTTTTCATTTGCAATTCTCATTTTTTGTCATTTTTTATCCAATTTTAGTCATTCTAGTTCAAATTTAATCATTTTTTAAATTTTAGCTTTTTTTGTCCAAATTTAGTCATTTATGTTAAAAAAATCCAAAATTGGTCCGAAAGTATATAAATTCTGAACCAAAAGTAGACAAAAAAGACCAAATTTTGAAAAATGACCAAAATTGGACAGAAATGACTAATGATGGGCAAAAAAGGACCAAAACAGAGAATTACGGGAAAAAAAAGAATAAAGTTGGAATCGATTAAATTTTATATTTACCCAATTAGAAAATTTGAATATTTTATGTAAAAAGGATCATTTTGGTAAGAATTTGAAAGTTATAGTTTTTTGAGAAATTAATTCTTTTACTATTTTGAATGAAGTAAATTTGTATGAAAAGATTGGAGATAAATACCGATTTGGTCCCATAACTTCCTCATGGTCCTTTTTAGTCCCAAAAAAGATAAGTTTGTCAAATTAGTCTCATCGGTGAAGAAATAGGGCCAAATATGTCCTATTTTTGCCGGAAAACGGTGTCATCGCCGGAAATCCGGCAAAAATAGGACGTATTTGGCTCTATTTCTTCATCGGTGGGACTAATTTGGCAAACTTATCTTTTTTGGGACTACAAAATACCATGAAGAAAGTTATGGGACCAAATCGGTATTTATCCCTATTTACTTGTATAAAACAAATAACTATATATACGTACTTGCGTTAATACGGTACGTACTAAATTACCTAATGAAAGCATGATATTCAATAAAATACTCTCATAATAAGCAAGCTCATTATACTAACGGAAATACAAAATATAACAATTAATTTTAATCTCCTCCTTTATTTAACGTGACATACTACATAAGATAAAAAGATTACAGCACGTGCTGATTAAAAAATCAACAATGTTGCATCAAGCTACATAATTTGCATGATACATAGCATGCATGCTTGATATTGCAACTTATTCAAACTACTACGGATACATGTTTTAAAATTAGAAATATTGGAGAAGAAATCTCTTGTTGATGATGATGGTTAGGCACTCACAACGATAAACCCGGAAATCAGAATGTTTAGAACAAACCCAAGTATTCCAGTTATAACCGTTGTGATAGTCCCAACAACACCCTCAAGAACAGTAAGAACACCGGTCGTGGTGGCTAAAGCCGGGCAAACTGCTTGGCTGAGAGGGAGGTTAACGGTAACCCTGCATCGACCGGCAAGTGCGCTTCCCAGAAGCCCTAGTACATTCGGAATAGAGATGTTGAAGTTTCCATTGACATTAGTAGTAGTTTGGCCAGTAAATATTGAAACGCCCAAAAGATTGGTGCAATTCACGCGTACCACCACACCGGGAAGGGGGTTGCCAGGACATGTTCCGGTGGGCGTACAACATAGCTGTCCAGCAATATTCACACCGTTTAGAATAGAGGGGACGACGGAAAGGCCTTGAACAAGTGGATTTGTGGTTGCCAAGAGAATGAAAGCAAGGGCGAAAAAAGCACAACTATGATTCTTGTAAGCCATCTCTTGAGATTTTTCTTTCTTTTTTTCTTTAATATGAGTAAAATAAATGCTATGTTATTGGAATATTGATTGATTTGTTGTGTCTAAATGTAAGGAAACTAACCCTATTTATAGATAAATGGTCTTCGAAATTTCTAAAGGCTAGATTGAGATTTTCAAAAGTCGTGTTTCATAGAAAAAGTTTTGAACTTAATTCAATGGATTAGAAGGTACTAGGGTTAGGGTTAGGGTTAGGCTAATGTGTTATTTATTAACTTGCTCTTTCTTATTTACATACTTCCTCCGTCCTGCCGTAAGAGGGTCATTTGCTTCTTTGCACGTAGATTAAGGGGTATTATTATTTAATGTCTAGTGGGTAGTTGTATTAGTGAGAGTGTGAGTCTCATACTTTAATTATATTAGAGGGGGTGTGTGGGTCTCATGTGTATAAAAAAATAAAGTGGACTCTTTGGATGGAACGACCAAAATAGAAAAATGACCCTCTTAGCCAGGGACGGAGGGAGTATTAGTATACATTTTTTTTATACATTTATTTGAGAAAATTATGAAAATTTTATATATTGTACAATGACTATCTACAGTGTTTTTTTATTATTATATACTTTCATATTTTCACATATTTAGTGGCGGATCCAAAAATCCAAAGTGAGTGGACTAAGTTTATTAAAAAAATAAATAATAATAATTAAAAAAATAAATAAAATATATTAAATATATATACACACACGAATCACCTTCTTAAAATTGGACGGAGAATAAGCTAAATTTTAATATTTATTGTAATGGATTCATAAAATATATATAATTTGAAAAGATATATTTATTTTTTAGTTTCATTTAAATGGACTTAAAATATTTTTGGATTAAGCTAAACTTGAAAACACAAATTATTTACATACTAATAAAATAATTTTTGGTGGGCAGTTTGAGAGGCTGCCCCACATAAATCTGCCACGTATTAATGTGTAGCTTAATTTACATAAATGAATGCACTGTATATAGCTAGCATTAATAATTTTTTTACTTAAATTAGTGACTTTTTATTTTTTTCCTATTATATTGATTTCAGGTAGAAACTTAGGAGACCACTTGCTTTTTATTTTTCTTTTATTATTTTAATTTTTTGAAAATTTTCCTACCTTTAATTTAATTTTTAATAAATAAAGAATATGTGAGATATACACCTTTCTTTCCAAAAAATCAATAGTACTTTTCTTTTTCGTTTTACATTTACAAGATTAGTAAAATTTCAAAATATTAATTAATCTCTCAATATATTTTGTTTTTAAAATAATATCCCCACATATATATATATATATATATATATATATATATATATATATATATATATATATATATATATATATATATATATATATATATATATATAATTTTCCATATCATACGTTAAAAGTTTATTAAATAACGCTGGTGACCGTATATCATATATAACAAAAACTTGTGTGCACCCGGGCGCACGCTTTTAGAATTTTGTGTTAAATTATATACATTTTAGTGTAAAGATGTATATCCTTTATTTTCTAAATAAAAATAAAAAAATATTAATGAAAAGTGTATACCCTTTAGAACAAAATGATGTACCCTTATTAATTAAAGTGTATACTTTTTAGAACAAAATAATGTACCCTTACCTATAATACTAAATTCTAAAGACGCACGGTGTGCCCCGGGAACACGCAAGCCTCAATCTATTATGAATTATTTAGAAAATAATTTTCTTTGATGGCTATAACTTTTAATTAATCAAGTATAAATTGTAATTACTTTTTATCGGTTTCATGAAATTCATTCCCTGGTCTCTGTATATCTTTTTCTTCATTTTTATTAATTTTTCATTAAAATATTTTCACTTTTTATTTATACTATGAATTATTAAAAAAACAATTTTCTTGATGTCTATAACTTTTTATCAATCAAATATTCCCTCATTTTCTTTGATAAGTGTTCATTTTATAATTTTGGTCTGTCCCAATATAAAGTGTCAATTTTCTTTTTTGGTTGATACGACGCACACAATAATATTATTATACACTACACATGGGGCACACTCAACACTAATATAACTATGCACTACACATTAAAATATTTTCTCTCACCTTATTATACTTTAAAATATTATACTCCTTAATCCACATACAAAAAGTAAACGAACACTTATCAAGGGGACGGAGGAAGTATATTTTTTTAATTAAAATATTATCACTTTTATCCGTATCATGTAATTTATTCTGTAATACCAACGTTTCACACAAGTTTTTACAAAGTTTATTTGAGATCAAACAGTTAAATAATGTATACTTTCAGACTTTTCAGCTGCTCAAATATAAGGGGAAAATTTTACTTTAGTCTCAAGAGAATTGTTGACTTGCATAAATAGTTCTATACTTATAAGCTGGTCCTAGAAGTTTCAAATTTGTCACACCATTAATTTTGTGATGGAAACCGTTAAATCAAAAATAAGTCAGAAAAAATATTACATCAAAAAATATTTCCATTGCTGCGGGAAGATCTCTTTGGAATGTTAACACAAAATTTGTCAATCCATCCAAGGGAAGATCTCTTTGGAATGTTAACACAAAATTTGTCAATCCATCCAATAATTCATCAATTAACACGCACAGATATATTTTTGTTACGTTTAAATGTTAATTTGGACTTTTTTTTTTTAAGAAATCTTAAGTTTTTTTAGCATTAAATTGACGATAACCCTACTTTTGAATATTACACTACGCCTAGACTTTTGAAATATAGATAAAAACGCCATCAATAAATCAAAAGATACGTCATGATTTAAGAAATTCTTTTATGTATGGAATAACAATTAATTATGCCTTTTTTTCTCTTTTCCCTCTGTATGCATATACAACATAAAACTTGTGTGAAACCATGAAGATTTTCATAAAATAATATAAGAAATAATAATATTTTAATAAAAAAATATAATGTTGCAGCGATAATATTTTTAATATAAACTAATAATATCTTTAATAAAGAGTGCACTTATTTAAAAAAACGTAAAAAAAATGTCATGCAAGATAACCCATAAATTATATATTTTCAATATACATGCTATGCTATATGGAGTCCATTGTAAGATGTTTATTGTTCATTCATTCATTTTCAATATACTGGATTACTTTTAAAATTGGGAAAATTTCATTAATATAGTCCTTTTGTTACATGCCATAGAAATTTTTAGGAATTTTTCGTGAATAACTAACGGATTTAATCACGTTAGCCGTTAGCAATGGGTTAGACAAGGTTATTGACTCAAATTAATCCCCAAAAATAATTTTCTCTTAAATCCTCCTCTAAACCCTAATTTGGTAAATCGAGAAGCTATGTCTTCCAATAGTCCTAAAAAGCCACTTCTCTGTATCCACAAGTTGACCAATCGAACCCCACCGGCAGGCCTTCTTCTCTGTACCCAACTTTTTAGATTTTGAGTCATCCGAGGAAGCGATAATCGGGATCCCGGGAGCAATTGTTCATCTAATCGATAAGCAACAGAACGTGGAGCTTGCCAATGGGGATTTCATGGTGGTTCAGCTGAAACAGGGGTCAACGTCGTGATTCCTATTATTTCTTCCGCCGCTCCGGCGGCGACACCAATGGACCGAGGCGGACGTACGAAGGGGGTAGGGGGGCACTACCCCCCTGAACTTCTAAAAATTATTAGTATAGATATAGAAATTTTCTTGAAATACTTTTGTGTCCAAATGGTGAAGTGAGGATGTTTTAGTTTTAAAGGTCCCGTGTTCGATTCATGCAGGACTTGTAGAACAAAAAATACGAACTATTGTATGAGAAAAATTGGACCCCCTCGACGGAAATCCTGCATCCGCCACTGAAAATGGTGATAATATGGGTTGACGTTTGCTGTGGCTCCGAGATTTCGAAGTTCACTGCATTCAGGATGGAGAAGGCGGCGGCCGGAGTGGTGGGGATCGGTTCTCCGGAGGAGATGGAGAAGAGCGCCGCCGCTTGCTCCCAATGTGGAGGATTACAGTGGAAGGATGATTGCTGCCGTATCGGGACAGGTTGTACATTATTTGAAGAAGGTTATTGTTCTCTGTGAATTAAATTTGATACATTATTTGTTCAAAGTCCTGTGCATTATAAAGTTTTGGATTTAGATTTAATTGGATATATTGAATTCGATAGCTCTGTTATTCATTTAGTATGATTTCAAAATTCAAAGTTGTTTCGATGCATCAACTGTGTTTTTTAGTGAATGCCCAAAATCTTGAAATCCCATTCCAAAGATTCAACAAATAATGCTTCTTCGATTAGGATTAAAATGCCTCAATTTTTTAGTTGAGAGGTGGATTGATTAATGATGCTTGTAAAGGAATCACGATTTTTAAAGGATGTTTATTGACTTAATAAAAATATATCTGTGCGTGTTAATTGATGAATTATTGAATGGATTGACAAATTTTTGTGTCAACATTCCAAAGAGATCTTCCCGGAGCAATGGAAATATTTTTTGATGTAACATTTTTTCTGACTTATTTCTGATTTAGCGGTTTCTATCACAAAACTAAAAGGTGGGATTAAATTTGAAACTTCTAGGACTAGCTTGTAGGTACGAGACTATTTAGGCAGGTTAACAATTCTGAACTAAAAGTTAAAAATTTCCTTTTAAAATTTGACTTTTTATATTAAAATAGGAAAATTAGTTATATGCATTCAATCCTTTGTCTATTTGACTTAATTAATGTTATTAGGCTAGAACCTGTGTGAGCCTTCACATCCTGCGCCTTTCAAATACTCTTTAGTACTAAATGATATACTCTTTAGCATAAGGACGTGTACACTTTATTTACTGAAAAATAATTTTTTTTAATAAAATTATATACTCTTTAAAACAAAATGTGGTATTCTTATTAATTAAAGTGTATATCCTTTAGAACAAAATGTTATACTCTTACCCGTGCACTGAGGACACAATAGACAAATCATGTTATTACGCAGTTTCCACTTTACAGTAGTAGCTGTATGGAAATTTCCAGGCCCAATAAGGATGTAGAAAGTTAGCCCAAATTCAGTAAAATGGCTTAGTGGAATTAGTTTAACTAAGTCCGAATAAGAAAGGCCCAATCAATAGTGAAGCCCATTTGGAAGAATTAGATTATCCCAAAACCTTCAAATCATAAGAACCTAAGACTGGCCCAGTAAAAAATAGTCAAAAGACTAAATTCCACCTCTCCAAAACCTACACCTGCAGCTTAGCAAAACTGAAACGAAATTTGGGATCACCAATATATTAATTAAAATAACAAGCCTAATTAAAAATTAAAATGAAAAATGGCCCAAAAAGTAGAAAATTCCCTGTATTATAATATGTTAAATATCTATTGATGAGACATAATTTTGCGAAAATTTTTATTTACTTAATCAGAGATATATTATTTATCTATATTCATTAGATATAATTAGAAATTTTATGAAAATTTAATAATGAAAATTTTTAAAAAATATGGTTGATTTGTGTGAGATCGTCTTACAATGAGACATTTTGTACTCCCTCCGTCCCGCCCATATTGCACCGTTTTCTGTAGCTTTTGTGAGAGCTTTATGCAGTCAAACGGTGCAGTTTGACTGGGACGGAGGGAGTACTTTTGTAATTAGTTATCAATTTTTATTAAAGATATTATCATTTTTTTAAAATGGTATAACTTTTCATTTATACTATAAATTGTTCAAAAAATAATTTATAGGACCCTTATTACCAATTGAAATCATTTTTTATTATAAAAGTTATCACTTCTTATTCGTCTCATGGATCAGTCTCACACTCTTTGTCTAAAAAATATTTAAAATTAAGTAAATATATTCTTCAATAAAGTAACACATGAAAGCTAGTATATCACTACAAAAATCTCTCGTATTAGCGACGGAAATTACCGTCGGTAATACTTGAAAAATCCTTCGGTAATGAGTTTACTGACGGATTAGCGACGAAAATTAATCTGTCGCTAAAACCATGGTCGGTAATTTATTACCGACGGAAATTGTTTTCCGTCGATAAATACCGACGGATTATTGGACGTCGATAAATAGAATTTTCCATCGGTAGTCATGCAAATAAAATTCGTCGGTGTTGCAAATTAACGACGGATTTAGCGACGGATTTATCCATCGGTAAATTACCGATGAAAATTTCCGTCGCAAATTTAAAAAAAGTGAAATCATATGAAAATTAATTTACTGACGGTAATCCGTCGCGATTTCGTCTGTAATTACCGACGAAAATAATCTGTCATAAATCTTGCGACGGAATTATCCGTCGGTAATATTCACTTACCGACGAAAATTTCCATCGCAAATTTATGTATATATTTGAATTTTATATTTTAAAATTAATATTAATACTTGTTAATTAATATAAAATTCTAATTAATTAAATCTTCAAAACACAACCCAATGTAAGATTTAAATTCAACAATATCCACAATTTGAAATAGATTATCCAAATTCGATACAAAATATCAAATTCTACTCAATCTTTGACACAAAACATCTAATACAATAAACATGATCACAAGTCTCCCAAATCAGCATCAACCTCGTCATCAGCATCAGCATCAATATCAACATCAACATCATTATGACCGACACCAGATGTAGATCCACCACCATAAGGAGAAGCCATTGTACTTCCACCTCCCATCATTTCCATAAGTTGTTGCACTTGGGCTTGAAGCACTTGAATTTCTGCTTGCATCTCATTACGCACCTCCAAGATTTTTTCATCTAACTGTCTCTTGCACTCTGATTTTGAACAGACAACTTGTGTAACACTGGATTGGCTGCTTGAACTTCCTTCTCCCAAATTACCAATGCCGAAGATGCGACCTTTTTTTGGTGCAACAGTTTGATGGAAGATATCTGCCATATTAATCTCAGGAGCATCAGGCATTTGAAGCAGTTCATCTTTCTTTTGTTGGATTGTATTCTGTGAATTTACATGGTTAATAATGAATTATTAATCAAATATTATAGATTTATCATTTTACTCATAAATACTTTAAAAACACAAAATATTATACTTACAGCCACATTTTCTGCTACGGCATAGGCGTACTTTCCATTTTCATCCGGAGGGTGAAAGTTTAAAAAGATGTCATACTCATTGGCTTCCTTTTTATGCTTTTTGGCCTTATTAACAAAGAAAACAAATTAAACATATATTTCATGCTGGTATTTCTTTCCATCAATTTTAGCCCAATCATTAAAAAGATTAATTAACACAATAGATATTCATAACAGATAAGTGAATAAGAGATGGAAACTCACAAACTTTTCAGCAAATTCACAAGCTCCTACTAAACCTCCTTTGTGGCAAGAAATACCAGTACCCTCTCCTGCCGGCTCGCTTCGACGATTTTTCTTATTCTGTTCAGCCTTTGCTATCTGTTTTGGATCTTGCCAATGAGCAATAAAGCTAGCCCAAGTCTCATCAGTCATATATTCTGGTTTTTCATCTTTGTCTTCCCATATTTTCTTCCAGTCGTGGACAATGTCACTATAACGACGAGCACATAAAAAGTTCCATTTGTCCGGAACTAGTGCATCGATGTCTTTGCTCCACATGTATTTTTTCTACATAAATTAAATAAAAGATTAATATCATATCAAAATAGAACTCTAAACTTTTTAATGCATACCTTAAACTCCTCAAAATATATACGTTTGGTCTCCGCAGATAGCTAAGACCAAGGTGTATTCGTCCCTTGGTTGAAGAATGTACTCATTTTTCATTTTTCATAAGAAAGTGCAGTTAAAAACTACACTTAATTCCAATAAGAATTCTAACAATTGTGAATAGAAGATGACAAAAGTACTTAACATTATTCAAAGCTTTCACCGTACGAATCAAAGAAGAATACAAATAACTAAGCACATAATTGGAGTACAAAACCCTCTCAAATCAATCTGTCTCACTCCACTTGGGAAAACCAAAAACAACACAAATGAATCCATATTTTGTATATAAATGTTTAACTCCCGATTGTTCTGAATCCTACGTACCACAAGTTGTGAGTCAAAGGCAAACAAACCTGAGTTGTCTACGTACCACAAGGTGAAGTCAACATACCTGAGTTGCTAATTGACTTCTCTAAAACCAAGAAGAAGAAGAAGAAAAGGAAGTCAAATACAAGGAAGCATAAAAGGTCTCCTTCCGAAACTAGAGATGATGAAGGAAGTGAATCATCTTCTGGTGATGATAGGAGGGAAATTAATAAGAGACATAAGAGAAAGAAACGAAAGGAGGAACTGAGTTCATCAGACAGCTCGAATAGAAATAGGCATCACGAAAGGAGAAACAGACACCACAAGCACCATTATTCAAAACATCTGATTCAGAGGAGCGCAAAGGTAGACATAAGCACCAACATCGACATCACCATCACCATCACCATCACCATCGCCATTGGCACTAGCATCATCTCCGATAGATTAGGTAATTTAAATATCCATTGCTTTTCCTTTGGATTTTAACTCAGTTTTTTAGAAAGAAAGCATTACTTTGCTACTCCATAAAAAAAGGCGAATGGATTCGAATGCAGTTAATGTGAATAAATTGAAGTTTTGGGAAACGTAGTTGTTGAGGTGGTGAAATTGAAGTGCATAAATAAAAAAAATTAATTCTACTGTGCAAGTTGTTTTCAAGATCAAGCCCATCTTCAAGTTCAAATAGTTTGTACAAAGTTGTTGTACATTCATAGACAACAAGGCCAGGGACTGAATTACGGAGATGTGCCTTGACAAAGTAAAGCGTCTCGAGTAAGGCAAGCCAAGACTTGCAAACGCACTTGCAGCTAATGATGGTTCAAACAGGGAGTTTTGAGAGGATATGAATAATGATTTCAGATGGTAAAAATGCAAGGAAGTCTGCCTTTATTAGGAGATGACTTCTACAACACCATATAAAATAATTTGTATCACGAGCCTAATATCTTCTTCAGAATAAGATTCAGTTATTTATCCCCAAAATTTAAAAAAAAAAAAACTACTATCAAAGGTAGCATACATTTGATGTTTTATCAAAATTCAGCATAAAAGCTACAAAAAGAGTATCTTTGTCAGCCCAATAAATATGACTAAAACAGAGAACACCCAATTCATCAAAAACATTCAGTCCTAACCCCTAATAATCCTTTAATTAGCAACGAACATTAAAGATTTAAAAAAAACACTCGTTTGCTTCACTTGCAAAATGGCAAATCAGGAAAAATTAAACGATAATATAGAGCAAAAGTTGCAAAATAATGTAAAAAAAATAAATTCGCAAAATGAAGCAAGAACTTTTGTTGAAAATATAAGAAGGCAGATATTCTTACTGCTTCTACTGTAAATTGAGAAGCGCCGGCGACAAACGGCGGTCTGTGATTACGCGCGAGAGAGAAGTCAAGCGGTGGAATTTGAAAAGAGCAGATCGATCCGGCGTCCCAGATAAGGTTCAGTTCTGTGTCGATACTGCAAAGTCATCGTTATCTTCAATGTATTGGGTCTTCATTTATCTAACAACAGAAGCAAACATAACAAAATGAGTGTGTGAATTCGGACTTGAAGAAACCCTAGAATCTTCTCTTCCCACCGGAGGGGGTTCAGCAGCTAGACTTGAGCACCGTTAAAATCGACTGTGACCAGAGCAACAGCGAGAGTGACTGACGGTAATAATGGCAACGAAAGTGATCGGCGACAGAATGAGTGGCGGCGGTAGCAGCGGCGGAGTGGAAGAGGAGTCGAAGATGGGTGGATTTATCTTCTCAGGAGAAATTATGTGTGATTTTTGGTACTTTGAATTTGAATAAAATAAAGCTTTACATTACCGATGGATTTCCATCGGTATATTAAATAATAAAATTAATATTTTTAAAATAAAATTTTATATATTTACCGACGGATTAAATCCGTCGTTAATTTAAAAACAAAAATTATTTTTTAGAAAAATAAAGTTTTATATATTTCCAGACGGATTAATCCGTCGGTAACTTAAAGAATAAAATTATTTTTTTAAAAAATAAAGTTTAATATATTTACCGACGGATTTGATCCGTCGGTAATTTTCTAAAATTTATTTCCTTCAAAATTCCGACGGATTTAATGACGAAAATGAAATTCGTCGCTAATTCCGTCAGTAATCCGTCGCAAAAACCGTCGGGAATTTTTATTCATGATTTTTTAAAAATAAATCCTATTAAATCAATAAACTGTGGTAATTTGTCGGTAAAACGTCGGTAATTACCGATAATTTTTTTCCGTCGGTAAATCCATCGGTATTCTGGCAATTTCTTGTAGTGTATATAGTTAAACAGGCAATTGAATACCAGTGATCCCAACATCTACAACAAACTCATTGAGTGGAGTTATAATTGGGATGATAGTTCCAAGAATACCCTCAAGATGGCCAATATTAGTTGATGATAAAGTAGGACATGTTGGGTCATTGAGTGGGAGTGGAAACTTCGATCCTATTGTAAGAAAGGTCCGTTATTATATCAATGTAAATCACCCTATTAGGAAGAGTGACATTCAAGAATCCACGTACATCATTGTAAGTTTGTATCAAAGTTCAGCAAATATACAATTTAAATTATTTGCAACTTTAATAGGCAAACATATGTATAAAAAAAATTCAATATACTTGTATTTTTCCAGTAAAATAGAAAAAAAAAAAAAAAGGTAACCAAAGCTTCAAAAGTGTACAACATAAATTAATCCATTGACTTGCCTTCTCCTGTGTCTCACCATAAGAGGGTTCAACATAGAACATCCATCAAGCTGATATCACAACAATGGAGGTTCCATAATCTCTTCAACCTTTTCTTTCTAGCATCCATCTTCTTTTCGCAGTCCGCCTTCTTTCTTCAGCATTGCTGGAGCTGCTTTCGATCCGCTGACGAGGGCATGACTGGCGGAGAGTTTTGACTGTTTTCGGCCAACTTTGATAACTGACCATGCTAATATGATAGACAAAATATATCATCACTGCTGTTAGTTAAAATGGCAATTGGAATCTCAATAATCCAAGGTTATTTTTCTATTTATCCCACACAATTCAATAAAAACATCAATACATCATACAGCCATTCTTCTTCATCTTAAGCAACAATTATGCTTCTTTTGAACACTTCTTTGTCAAGCAATTGCCAAAGAAGAGCCTCTTTTATTGTGAAGATTACATAATTATATATCCACTTTCGCCCACTAGTAGCTTGAGAGTATAAGGCAATATGTGAGAGAAACAGAATCCAGTGAGGATACAATAAAATTACAAGTGAGAGTGTTGAGTACTGTGTTTGTGATTGTAAAATACTATGTGAATAATCAATAAAAGAACCTATCGATCCTATAATTACTCAACACAAAAAAAAAAAAAAAAAAAAAAAAACATAGTGTTTGTGATTGTATACTTTGTGAATAATCAATAAAACTACCCCAACCTATCGATCCTATAAACACAGATAAAAAATTAATGAAAACAATTTTCGTGTAAAAAGATAGAGAAAAGAAAGAAACACAGAACCGATTTCATTCAACTATTTGTATTATAAACCCTTCTGTTCAATCTATCTCTTTCTTGAGACTACTAATGACAACATTTCTTGAAACCAAATCACTTCTAGAAGACTTGACAACATCTACATACACCCTATATGAATTACCGATTAGAAGCCATCTACATAAAAACTACATATATACATATGAATTACCGATTAGAAGCCATCTACATAAAAACTACATATATACGCAGCTAGATATATTTTATGTAAGAATTGCCAAGATTTATATACTAGTCAATCGTAGCCCATTTAGTGGGATCTCCAATTCTATTATATTAATGATCCTAAATAAATCATCTAATGCTCATATTTTAAGTTGAATACAATTATATTAATGTTTCTAAATAAATCATCTAATGCTTATATTTTAAGTTGAATACAATGTTTCTAAATAAATCATCTTATACTTATATTTAAAAAAAAAAATTCAAGTGGATCATTTTTTAATGCTCAATGATTATTCAAGGGTTTTATAATTTTCAATTAAAATTCAAACTCATAATTTGAAATACCATGCTCAATAATTATTTAAGGGTTTTATAATTTTCAATTAAAATTTAAACTTATAATTTGAAATAATACTAGGAGTGATGTATGACTATAAAGAGCATATGTATTAGTATTTAGGATGAAAATATAATTCATTTAAACTTTGTTTTGGTTAATGTTACATCCAACACCTATTTATACTACTCCAAGAATATGATCTCGAATATTGTAGATAATTTTATAATAACTCCATCTAAATATTTTTCTATTTTAATCACATATTTTTCTAAATTTTTGTTATACAAGTTAATCTCCAATATTCTATATAATTATGTATAATAACTCCATCTAGATATTTCTCTATTTTGATCGGATATTTTTCTAGATTTTTACTACACACGATTTTTATTACACACGTTTATTTCAAATATTCTAAATAATTTTATAATAATTCCATCGAGATATTTCTCTATTTGATCAAATGTTTTTCTAGATTTTTATTACATTATTGTAGATTTTTTCTCATTTTCTTAATATCCATATGCTAGAGATTTCTAGTCAACAACTATCTCCACCAATCTAGAATAATCACATCTTCTCAATTATTCTAGTATTATATAGTCCCTCCATCCCACAAAAGATTGTACCCTTAATTCTAGCACGGAAATTAACAAAGTGATAACTTTCAGGAGTATAATGATATGTTTTTGTAATAAATAAATAATAAAGTATGTTAGGTAGATATGATTTTTTTGTAAATAAAGTGTATAGATAAAGTGGATGGAATAATGGTGATTGTTTTTTACTTTTTACTTTTTTTTTTTAAATATGCAAACTTTTGTGGGACAACCCAAAATGGAAGGTGTGTCATCTGAAATGGGACGAAGGGAGTATATTCTAGTATTCTCTTCATATCTCACATGCAAATTTAATTTAATGTTCAACAAAAATGATCAACGCAACTCACATTTCACATCAAAATAAATAGCCTCTCACTGCATCTTATTTTCTTATATGTCATTCTCATCTAGCTCATATAACTTATTATTTATTTATTATTTAAAAATATAGAAATACCCTTAAAATCAATAAAGTTAGTTAAAAAGAAATTTTTTTCTTAAACTCTATTAATTTGTATTAAAATATTAGGTGTCAAGTTGAGTCAGTATTTTTATTTTTAATTAATTGTGACATAACAATTTGATTTTGGAATTTTGTTTATCTTGCCACATCAACTCATCTCGTTGTTTAATTTCCCAAATTAAAATATCACGTGGAACACGTGATACTTTTTTGGTCAAAATCGAACGTTCTTCAAAAAATTGGATCTACTTGAGGTTTATTCAAACTACCAAATAAACGTCATGATTTATGATTATTGTTAGCCTTCGAGATTTTTTTTTTTGTTTAATCAGCAAAGTAATGGTATATATATGCTTGATTTGTTGGGTGCAATTGTAACTTGTAAGGAAGCAACCTAGCTCTATTTATAAGTACATGATCTCCAACTCTTTTTTAAAATACTAATTTTTTCAAATGTAGAGTACCATATAAAAATTTGGTAAGCAAGTTTCTACTTTTAAAAAGGTGAAGGTGTTAGGGGTTGGGTCAATTATTTTTATTAATATTTGTATTAAGAAAAAAAAACAAGTTTTCTAAATTTATAATATAATAACATAAAATTAATTAGGTGGACTATTAATTAATTGAGGTTCCATTTTTTTTCTATAATCATGTAGTCAATACTTCGAAAATATATACACCTTTCATACCAATTTTACGCTTTTCGCTCTGGTCCGTTCTAAATTTAATTTTATATTTTCATAAAAGGAAAAAGCAACTATTTAATACTTCCTTCTCCCAAAGATATTGACACACTTTTCTTTTTGGGTTGTCCCACAGAAATTGACATATTTCATTTTTAAAAACATGGGACCCACAAAAAACAATTTATTTATTTATATGGGCTCACTCACACATCACACTCACCACTAATACAACTACACACTACACATTAAATATTATTTTTCTCACTTCACTTTATATTAAATTATTATACTCCTTAATCTCCATGCCTAAAAAAATGTGTCAATATCTCCGGAAATAAGGGAGTATAACATTACTTTATTTCAAATTTGTCATCACCTTTTTAACATACAGAATACTCCATACTTTATCATTTATTTATTATACAAAAATATTATACTACCCCAATAAATAAGTCAAAAGTGATTTTTCTTAATACATGTATATACAGTAAACGTAAAGGTGAATTTGGGACGGAGGAAGTAAATGAAAATAAGTATTTGTGTAAAACCGTTTTAATTTGTAGAATAATTTTCGTGAGACGAATAAGAAATGATAACTTTTATAATATTAAAAAGTAATATTCAATTTATATATGAAAAATGATAACAGTGTTATGTAGGGTTGTCAATTTTACTCGCGGGTACCCGAAGCAATGGGCAAGGATATGGTAAGTTTAAGCGGGTAACGGATCGGATAATACCCGAACCCAATAAAAAATACGCAGGTAAGGGTAGGATATGGATCCTCCTTTTATACCCGTTACTCAACCCTATTATACTATATTTATTATTACTAATATAAAAAATAAAAAATATTAATCTTTTATAATATAAATATTAGCAACGTAGCCATCCCAGTCATGATCATGTTAGAATTAGTTTAATCCCTCATTTTCAATCCCTATCCGTCAGCTTACTCTTTATTATGAATTTTATTTTCATGCTTTAGTTATATTTATTTATATTTTATTATTATTTTTGTGTTGATTGTGGGAGAAAAATAAATTATTTGGGGACGAATTGGGTAGAGTAGTTCGGACAGGTTTAATTACTACGGGTAATCGTATTATACCTGTTTAGTATACTCGTCTATTACTTCTTGTGGGTACCTGTATATTCGCGGGTTATCCATGTACCCGATAGATATACACGCACCCTACCCCATGCTCAAATTTAGGGTAATAGGGTTGGGTGAGGATAGGGTAATTAAGCAGTGGGTAATTGTTTGATTATTTTTTTAATACTCACGAGTAAGAATACTCGATCGTTGTAGAAGTATATCCCAAGAAATAAAATTATCGAACCACAAAGGAGTTAGGTTTGGATTAGTAAAATACGTGAGCTCATGTTTATGTCACTTTTGTAAGGATTATTAGGGGTTTGAGTATGATTATAAAATAAACAATTTAAGCAAGTTAACAAGAGAAAAAAATAGCAAATAAGATAAATGAAAAATAAAGATAGCTAACAATAAATGAGAATATGTGCTAAAGTTCAAGTATGAAAAAACATGGGATTAGAAACATCCAAGCACATTCAATTCATATTATCATGCAAAAGAAATTCAACTCAATTGATGTAGATTAAGGGTGAACACAATTATATCCTAAGCTCCCTTTCGGGTTACAAAGCCCAACATTAACCTCTTCCATCTAAGTACTAATTAACTCCCAATTCTCCCTTAGAAGGTACTAATTAGAATTAACTCTCCCTTTTTGTGTACTAAAGCTAACGAATGGATTGGTTTCCCTCATCAAGTTTAAATATCCTTTCGGTCAAACTCAAGCTCGATGTCTATTCATGCACTTCTAATACTTAAGAGGGTCGTTTTCGTCTCACTCCAAGCAATATACACACGATCATTATAATAGCACTTAATTATTATAAATCATCCATTGATCAACAATTCATTAAACCAATAATCATTCATGAATAACAAACCATGTCATCACAACATCAAACAATTAAAACCCATGAATAGAAACCAACATCAATTTAAGTCAAAAACCAATTTAATCCACATAATAATATAAACCTAATGTGCTCTTCATGTCCCTAATCCCATTAGAGGGATTAGCCTAACATGATAATGGTAACAAAACACATGAATGATTTATTACATATACCCATAGTTTCAAATCCAAAAGAAGTACAAGATGAATAAGTTCTTCCCTATCAATTTCTTGAAGAGAATCTTCTAATCTTCTTGATCTCCACCTCTAGCTCTTGAATTCTTGAGGACTTTAACACCCAAATGGAAGGGATGAAGAATGGATGAAGATGATGGTGCAAAATAGAAGAAATGACGTGTGATCTAGGTGTAGAAGTGAAACCCTTGTGTGGAATATCCAATCTCTCTTCAAATGTTGAACTTGAGGATATTTATACCCTCTCCAAGTTGGGCCACAAATTTAATATCAAATGGGCTTTTTACACACACTTACACACATTGACAGGTGAAAATCTGGATTTTTTGATCCAAAATGACCTTACTCGAGTTGGCCTTTCCAACTCGAGTTAGCAACACGAGTCGAGTTGCTTGTAATATAACTCGAGCTAACATAGCTCGACTCATGTTGGCTACTCGTGCACTCACATGTTCGGTCGTGTTGCGAGGCTCTGAAACTAAAAATCCTTCGGAAGGTAGCTCGACTCGAGCTGGCAACTCGAGTTGCAGCTTGCAAGTCAAGTTGGCTCACTGTACAAATTTTGATCGCTGCCCTACTCCTTACTCGACTCGAGTTGCAAGTCGAGTAGGACCTTGTAACTCGGTAAGCTCTCTGGATGATTTCTAGACCCCAACTCGACTCGAGTTGTGTCTCTCAAGTCGTGTCGAGCTACTGGACGATTTTGGACATTTTTCAGACCCAACTCGAGTTGGCTTCAACTCGTGTTGGCAACTCGAGTTACACCTTGCAACTCGAGTTAGGTCCCGGCAGCTCGTTTCTTGCTCTTTTCAGCTCCCGACTCTATTTTGTTCCTTTTTTACCTATTTTACATATGTTTAAGCTCATTCACACACATTTCCATGAAAACACATAACACAACCAAATAATACATAAAATATGGATAAAATAATACGAAAAGACATACAAAAAGATATTAAAATCTAGGTGAAAATAGCGACGATCAACCCCCCAAACTTAAAGTATTGCTCATCTCCGAGCGACGAAAATGACAAACCAAGAGGAGAAATTTTCACCTAGAAAAAGACTTAAACCAACATAACCAATAACACATCGTTAGCAATAATACTACAAACTATGTTAAGTCATCCTACAACATTAAAATCATAACATGAAGAATTAACAAGTTCAATCAAAAGAAAATAAAGTGTAATATAGTCCCTTTTTAGTCCAAGTCTCACATAAGTTATCATTTTCACTCAACACTCTATGACGTAGGGTTAAGCAACACTCATCAACCGATTGGCTTGACTCGCTATAAGCTTGCTCGTGGACTATATTCACAAGCCTCCAAAATTTCAACTAATGATCAAAAAGGTCTTTCATTAAGGATGTAATGATAGACTCTTTGGTAGGGTAGGAAGTATATGGATAAGAGTGACTAATCATGCGTAAGTAATCGAAGAGATGGCCAATTTCCTCAACTTCTTCACTTTCTTTTCTTCCTTTCTTATATTTACAATCCCAAGCACTATTCATTAACTTTCCTTGGATTGAGCTTCTTTTGATGCATGCTTCCTTTCTTTGAATTTTGGTTACTTGAGCATTTAGATGTTGCTTTATTCTTTCTCTTGCTTTGATGTTGCATGTGCATTCTTGTTGTTGCTCTTTTCATCATTTTTCTTGCTTGTTTACCATGTCCTTTTTCTTTTGCTAATCAATCAATCCTTTCTAGCTATCATCTCCTCAATCACTCACACAAAAGGGTATATATAAGCTTGAGTGGGTAATTAAGGCTTGTAATGTGCTAAATTCATAAGAAATAGACTTATAGACTCAAAGTGGTTGATTAGGGATGATGTTCGAGGTAGGAAAATATATGGTAATAACTTCAAATAACAAGGATGACCTTAGATCATATCATTAATCTCTACTAATCGGGCTCGTTTCTATAGTTCTTGAGCAAGTTCTAACTTATCAAATACAACTGATTCACTCATGAAGAAATACCATGTATGCACGGTTGAGGCTCAAATGCTCACAAGCTTATGCTCGGACCTTAAGGACTTATTACACCACATTCATCTCAAAATTGAACAAGTTAAGTAAAACATGTCACAATTTGAAAGTGTAGAGATTCTTAATCATAATTTGTCATCACTTATCACAACAACATGTCTTTACTCACATTCAAAAATGACTCATGACATCCCAAAATAAACCACCAAACATCCCAAGACAAAAATAAAAATACACACAAAAAAAAACAAAGACTCAACAAACAAGACGCAACAAAAACACAAAGCAAGCAAAACCAAAAATCACCATCATTAACAATAAATCACACATTCTATATCATCCATGATCAAGTAAGCTCACAAACATCTCATCCTTGATTGAAAAGGAAATCCTACATTACGAAAGTAAACCTCCCACAAACATAACAAATGAAGTAGCATGCTAATCAAAACAAGCCAAGTCAAAATCAATTCATGTTAAGCAATTAAAAGTTATAAGGTGTAGAGTACTCCCTCAATAGACATTTGGTAGTGGAAAGCGTTAGCTCCGAGCTCCATTCATGTTTCCAATACCCTTCATTCATGCTAAAATACTCACAAAACACCATTAGCTCAACAACGTCATTAAAATTTGTGGATTATCATGCACTTCAACACAACCAATCATACCAAAATCCTACCCAAACTCATGAGAAAATTGACCAAATTTTACAAGAATCATAATTCAAGTGGTGAGTCACACCACACATTCTCTCCCCAAACTTAAATCGAAACAAGAGTTGAGAATTAAGTTTGCCAAAAAGTGGTGGGACGTACCCTTGTAGTTTCCATTAATAATCTTTTTGTAGAGAAGCATATGCATCCAAACGGATCAAGTTATCTCTACCACGCACTAGCCCCCCAAACTTAACTCGAGACAAGAGTCGAGAATTAAGTTTGCAACAAGTAGTGTGATATCCATACTCGAATCCATGAAGCACTTCTCTTTTCTTCAATGTGCATTTTTCTCCATGAGCACAATCCATCTACAAGCCAAAAATGCAAAACAACAACAAAATCACAATCTTTATTAAAAATACTAAATAAATCAATAAAGATAATGATGAGTTGTCTCCCATCTAGCGCTGAGTTTAACGTCTTCAAGTTAGACGGAATGCAAGATCATGGAACCAAAGAGTGATCCTTCATTTTTTCTTCCCTCATCTTCACTTTGAGAAATTGCTTGGCTCTTTTCTTTTCCATCAACATTATTTCTCCATTCTTGCTTATAATTATCAAATCATCCGGAAGAATTGTGGATGGAAATACTTCATCTCCATAAGGCCAATGAAATTCTCCCTAATCAACCTTTCATTCGATGTCCGAGTCCTCATTCCTATAAATATCAAGCAAAGACAAGATAAGATTAAAATCTTCAATATAATCATGGAAAAGAGAATTAGAAGATTTAAAAGAGTAAGAATTTTCAAATCTATGAAGATCCTCCAGAGGTATGATTGGAGGCTTGAGGTAAGAAGCATCCTTCTTTCTTGCATTGTTACATGAAAATGTAACACTCTTCGTATTTGAACTCAAGGAAAGTTCTCTTCTTTCCACATCAATATGAGTCTTTCCCGTGGCTAAGAATGGTCTTCCCAAGATCATAGGTGTTTGAGGATCAACTTCTATCTCCAAGAAAATAAAATCCACCGGAAAGGTCAACTTCTTCACTTCAACCACTACATCCTCCACCACCCCTAAGGGCTTAATAGTTTATCCATCCGCCACTTGAAGGCATGTAGTGGAAGGCTTGAGCTCTCCAATATTCAATTCTTCAAAGAGAGAATGAGGCATAACATTCACACTAGCTCCCAAGTCACATAATCCATTAACAACCTTCTTTCCTTCAACTTCACAAAGGATAACGAACTTTCCCGGATCACCAACTTTCATAGAAGGCTCCTCATGTAATGGTTCATTTTTTTCAACTAGTTTCTCTTTCTTTCTCTCCTCATATTTCTTCTTCAAAGTTTCAACAAACTTTTGAAATTCCTCCATCTTTTCTCTTTTAACAAATCTTTGAGGGTAAGGGATTGGATAAGGAGTAATTGAAATTCCCCAATAATCACGTTCATATTCTTCTTCTTTTTCATTTTTCTCCTTAGCCTTTTTCCACTTAGGTACGTGCTCTTCTTTCCATTTCTTCCTCTTTTCTTCTAACTCCATTTCTACTCTTTTTGCTTCTTCTTTTTCTTCATCCACCGTGCAATCCACAAACCCTTCTTCAACCAATCTATCCTCTTTCACCTTTATGCAAATGCAATGCTCTTTTGGATTTATTTCCGTGGTAGATGAAAATTTTCCTTGTTGGTGTTGGGATCCCACAGAAGAAGCAATTTGCCCCATTTGATAATAAAAAACTCTCATCCTATTGTCGGATTTTTTCTCATTTTCTTCCATTCTAGCCTCAATCTTAACATCTCTTTTTTCCATGTAAGCCCTTGTATCATTCATGAATGCTAGCAATGTCTCTTCCAATGATGATTTACCTTCTTCATTGGGCGGCTTAGCACTCGAATCGAATCCCGAAGGAAATGCCACGGCGGCTTGAGTATTAGAGTAGGAAAGATTATCATGTTTCTTTGGAGCTTGATAATTTCCTCCTAGAAAATTTCCTTGATTAGAAGAATAGTTACCTTGAAAATTTCCTTCATGTTGGAAATTTCCTTGGTAATTTCTCCTATCTAAATATGCAACATCTTCTATACTTTGCATCACATTACTCTCCTCATTCAAGTTAGCACTCGTACTTCCCCCTTGACTCACTCCTTGTGTGATCAAATTCAATTGCTTAGTTAAAGCATTAATGTTTTCATTAAATTCTTTCATGCCTTCACTTTTGAACACATTATTCTTAACACTTTCCACTTGAGCTACTTTTCCAAATGTATAACCTCTCATTACTCTCTCGGAAGGCCATTGATAAGTATTCATTACAATATCTTCAAAAATATCCATAGCTTTCATAGCATCCACTCCAAAGATAAACCCTCCGGATGAGGCATCTACATGCATCCGATGTTGTTCACTCAACTCTTGATAGAAGAAAGCCACTTGTTGATTCTCATGAAAATCATGTTGAGGATACTTTCGTAATATCTCTTTGTAGCGTTCCCATGCTTCATAGAAGCTCTCATTCGGAAGTTGCCTAAATTGAGTGATAAGGCTTTTCAATTGGAGAGTCTTCGAAGGAGGAAAGTACTTGTTTAGGAACATTTGCTCAAGATCTTCCCATGTATTACAACTTCCCAATGGAATTGTATTGTACCATGCTTTAGCCTTGTCTCTTAAAGAAAAAAGAGAACAACCTCATTCAAATAGCATCTTCAGACACTCCATTCATCTTGACGGTATTTGCAAACTCCAAAAAGAGGACCTCCCCCAAACTGATTTGCTTTGACCATGTTGATCAATCCGGTCTTAATCTCAAAATTGCTGGCTTGAACCGGAGGGACCATATTGTGCACGGCTCTCGGTTGGAACTAATCCCAAATTGCTCTAGGCCTTGGTCTCTCTTGAGGTATTTGCACATTTCCTTGCATAGATTGGTCAATGAACATATTAACCATCTCTTGGATATTTCTACGAATATGTGGTTGTGTCTCTTGTTGTTGGAGTATCCTTTGAGCTTCTTGATTGGCAAGCAAATGGATGTAATCTGGGTTTCGAGCAATAATGTTCCTAAACATCTCCGCTTGATCCACGTGCCCTCATTCTTGTACCCCCCGTTGATCTTGTAATGGTTCTTGGGGTGGGTTATGATTAGTATTTTCTCCACGTTGATTCTCTATATTTCTTTTTTAGTTTTTCGTCTCTCTCGTTTCCTTTGTCGTGCGGTCTTTTCTATCTCCAAATTCAAAGGAGCAATCGATTGATTTTCCTTTGATCTTGTGATCATAAAACACCTACAAAAATTCAAAGAGTGAGATCACAAACAAAAATAAAAAATAAAATAAAATAAAAAGTATCATTATCAAGAACAACTAAAACAACCCTAATACGTTAAACTCCCCTTTGGCAACGGCGCCAATTTCTTGTTTGAATATTTTTTTAATACTCACGAGTAAAAATACTCGATCGTTGTAAAAGTATATCCCAAGAAATAAAATTATCGAACCACAAAGGAGTTAGATTTGGATTAGTAAAATACGTGAGCTCATGTTTATGCCACTTTTGTAAGGATGATTGGGGGTTTGAGTATGATTATGAAATAAACAATTTAAGCAAGTTAACAAGAAAACAAAATAGCAAATAAGAGAAATGACAAATAAAGATAGCTAACAATAAACGAGAATAGGTGCTAAAGTTCAAGTATAGAAAAACATGGGATTAGAAACATCCAAACACACTCAATTTATATTATCATGCAAAAGTAATTCAACTCAATTGATGTAGATTAAGGTTGATCACAATTATATCCTAAGCTCCCTTTCGGATTACAAAGGTTGTTGATCCACTAAAGAGTCCCAAAAGCACTTAAGATCAAAGCCCAATATTAACTTCTTCCATCTAGGTACTAATTAACTCTCAATTCACCCTTAGAAGGTACTAATTACAATTAACTCTCCCTTTTTGTGTACTAAAGCTAACGAATGGATTGGTTCCCCTCATCAAGTTCAAATATCCTTTCGGTCAAACTCAAACTCGATGTCTATTCATGCAATTCTAATACTTAAGATGGTCGTTTCCGTCTCACTCCAAGCAATATAAACATGATCATTATAATAGCACTTAATTATCATAAATCATCCATCGATCAACAATCCATTAAACCAATAATCATTCATGAATAACAAACCATGCCATCACAACATCAAACAATTAAAACCCATGAATAAAAACCAACATCAATTTAAGTCAAAAACCAATTTAATCCATATAATAATAAAAACCTAATGTGCTCTTCAAGTCCCTAATCCCAATAGAGGGATTAGCCTAACATGATAATGGTAACAAAACACATGAATGATTCATTACATATACCCATAGTTTCAAATCCAAAAGAAATACAAGATGAATAAGTTCTTCCCTATAATTTCTTGAAGAGAATCTTCTAATCTTCTTGATCCCCACCTCTAGCTCTTGAATTCTTGAGGACTTTAACACCCAAATGGAAGGGATGAAGAATGGATGAAGATGATGGTGCAAAATAGAAGAAATGGTGTGTGATCTAGATGTAGAAGTGAAACCCTTGTGTGGAATATCCAATCTCTCTTCAAATGTTGAACTTGAAGCTATTTATACCCTCTCCAAGTTGGGCCACGAATTTAATATCAAATGGGCTTTTCACACACACTTAAATACATTAGCAGGTGAAAATCTGGATTTTTAGCCCAAAATCGAGTTGCTTGTAATATAACTCGAGCTAACATAGCTCGACTCATGTTGGCTACTCGTGCACTCGCCTGTTCAGTCGTGTTGCGAGGTTTTGAAACTGAAAATCCTTCGGAAGGTAGCTCGACTCGAGCTGGCAACTCGAGTTGCAGCTTGCAAGTCGAGTTGGTTCACTGTACAAATTTTGGTCACTGCCCTGCTCCTTACTCGACTCGAGTTGCAAGTCGAGTAGGATCTTGCAACTCGAGTAAGCTCTCTGGATGATTTCTGGACCCCAACTCGACTCGAGTTGGTAACTCGAGTTGGGTCTCTCAAGTCGTGTTGAGCTATAGGACGATTTTGGATATTTTTCAGACCCAACTCGAGTTGGCTTCAACTCGTGTTGGCAACTCGAGTTACACCTTGCAACTCGAGTTAGGTCCTGGCAGCTCGTTTCAGCTCCCGATTCCATTTTGCTCCTTTTTCACCTATTTTACATATGTTTAAGCTCATGCACACACATTTCCATGAAAACACATAACACAACCAAATAATACATAAAATACGGATAAAATAATACAAAAGACATACAAAAATATACTAAAATTTAGGTGAAAATAGCGACGATCAGTGTTATGTGGTTTTTTTCTATCTGTATCCTTCCCGTTTACATCCCTAGTGTTATGAACTATTTTATGAACAATGCGAATTATATTTAAATAAAAAAATAATAAAAATTTAAAAGAAAAAAGGACACACGGATTTAGATTCGTGCCCCTGTGCAATTTCAATGCCCCTTTACAATTTGAACCCCTAGCAATACATAAGTTTAAATAAAAAAAGAATGGGAGGGTTGTGTTCACATGGGACACGGAGTATCCCTCCGTGTCCCCAGGAACTCAGGAGCTTTTGCCTACGCAATACTCCCTCCATACCTTCGTTGGTAATTGTATTAGTAAGAACGTGAGTCTCAAATTTTAATTGTATTAGTGAGTGTGTGGGGTCTTATGTGTATAAAAAATTAAATTAAATTCTCTTGGTGGGACACCCAAAATGAATTAAAAAAAATCTTTGAAGGTGACAGAATGAGTTAAAAAATTACTCCTATTTAATTAATGAGTTTGGATATATTTGTCTCACGGAATGAGATTCGTTTCACGGTCTCTTACAAATATTTATCTATACTAGTATATAACCCGCGTGTTACGTGATCGTTGTCATTTTGTCTTATTATATACTCCCTCCGTCCCGAAATAAGATATATGCTTATTTTTTGCACGGCGATTAAGGGGTATAATATTTTAATGTGCAGTAAAGTGAGAGAAATAATATTAAAATATGTAGTGGATAATTGGATTAGTGTAGTGTGTGGGCCATGTGAATATAATAATATACATATTGTGTGGGTCACGTCAATCAAAAAAGAAAATTTATACTTTGTTTTGGAACGGACCAAAATGGAAAAATGTATACCTAGTTGTGGGACGGAGAGAGTATAATATATAGATATAGATTATTTATGTCGTTATTACGTAGATTTTTATTTGAATAATATTATTATCATTATTATTTCGTAACTCTCTCCTATTTGTAATTATTAATACAAAACACTCCCTCCGTCCGGTTCTAAGATATTTATTTACTTTTTGCACGTGGATTAAGGAGTATTATTATTATATGTAAAGTGAGTAATTATATTAGAGGGAAGTGGTGGACCATATTGTGCACTTTTTTACTAAATAGGGGAATTTGAAGTTGACGCAAAAAATAGTAAAATGAATATCTTAGAAGCGGACGGAGGGAGTATAATATACTAATACTCCCATCGTCCAATAGAAGTTGTGACATTCTCCTTTTTGGGTTGTCCATAAGAGTTGTTACATTCCTTTTAAAGCATATAGGACCCACACAAAAAATATTAGTAACATATTCACATTGGTCCACACACACTCCACACACACTACTAATACACATACCCACTAAACAGTAAATATTATTTATCTCACTTCACTTTATATTAAAATATTATACTCCTTAATCTACATGCCAAAAAAAATGTCACGACTTTAATGCGACGGAGGGAGTAATTTTTTTATAAAAATTTATTATGACAATTTAAATTTAAAATCTGATTGGATTATTATTAAACTTATTTTTTAGGGAAATGCTAAGGAATGCCCTAGATGACATGTGTTACATCTAATTTGCCCTATCAATTACATTACATCTATTTTACCCACTAAATAGGTGTAATGTCATGAATACCCTTTAAGGATTGTCTACCTGTTGGCGTTGGAAATGAAATGAGATATAAAAGTACGTGTCAGACTCTCTATATGTAACACTTCTTTCCTGACATATAAAAAATAAAATATTTACAAATATATTTTCCTTTTTTCCTTGATATAGCTGATAATAGTAAGCGCGGGCACATACTATTAATTAAAGAATACTAATTTGTTAATTGGAGATAATTTAAAATTTGAATTGATTAAATGGATATGCAAAACACCAACTTGTTAATCCGCGGACGTGAGATAATTAAAAAATTTTAATGGTTAGACATGAAAATTTGATTAACAAGAATATTTAAAAGAATGCATGGACATGAAAAAATAAATAAATCAATAAAATAAAATAATTGAATTGTTAAACATTCATATTTGATTAACAATAATATTTAAAATAATGCACGCGGACATGAAAAAAAAAAGGCAGACATGGATATTTTTAAGTGGACATGCATAATGGACAAGCGGACCAGGCAATATATAATAATTAATAATAATAAAGAGAATGTATGTCCGCTAATTAAATAATTATATATAAAAAAATCATGTCCGTTGAACAAATAATAGATAATTTGCATAATTATAAATATAACCTAACAAATAAATATAAATAATTATAATAATAATTATAATATCCCACAAATTACTTATGAATATCACACACTTTAATTAACATGCAATTATATATCAATTTACCAATAGTGAACAAGCAAAAGCAATTTGAAGATGAATTTATCAGCGGACACACTATTTAGAACATAAATTATCGGCGAACATGTAAAATTAAAACAATTTTATTGGTGGACATACATATTTAAAGACAATAAAAATAAATAATTATAATTATTGCATAATTACAAATACCAACATAACGTATAAATCATTTTAATAATAATATCCTAATTAATTAAGGATATCACATACCACGTATGTGTATCTTATTATTTTCTTTTAATTAACATGTAATTATATGCAATTTAAGGATCAATTATTTTCTTTTCTTTTAATTAACATGTAATTATATGCAATTTAAGGATCAATTTACCCGCGGACAAGCAATTAATGATCAATTTACCAACGGACAAGCAATTTAATGATCAATTTACCAACGGACATGCAATTACATATCAATTACATCATTGAACACACTATTTAAGATTTAAATCATCGACTAAAATAGATATTAATATTATTTTTATTATATTTATTAATATTTAGGATATTAGAATGAGGATATATTTATATTGTGCAAAAATTATTTATTTTACGTATATTTTATCTATTATTGATAGTTATCAAGATTAGGAGATCTCCTAATTTTAGGATTTTGTTTTATAGGTATGAGTTTTGAATAGTAAAATCTTTTCTGAGATAGTATTTTAAAATTATAATAATAAAGTAATTTTAATTGATAAAGAGATATATAATAAATAAGTCCGCTAATGTATTACCATTAATAAAATAGAATATAATATCTTAAGTAGTTAAGAATATCACTCACGATTAAAAAAATATAATATGCAAATTAGCTGATGTATTACCATTAATAAAAAAAATATAATATCTTAATTAATTAAGAATATACGAATTAAAAAATATAATATCCAAATTAGTTAAGGATACCAAACACGAACACATGTTAATATAATATATCCTACTTAGTTAAGAATTAATATATCCTGCTTAGTTAAGAATATCAAACACGAACACATATTTTCTTATTATTTTTCTGTAATTAAGATGCAATTATATACCATTTGAGCATCAATTTATAAGCGGAAAACCATTTAAGAATAAATTTAGCAGTGGACATAATTACGAGTCCAATTGTGGTGCAACGGATGTACCGATGCACTTGGACGATCTTAACCGTTAGATCAGTTTCAAATTTAATCCACACCATAAAATAAAATAATATAATATAATTTCTTTTATTAAAAAACTACCACTATCTACATTTTACCTATTAAAATGGGGTGCACCGGTGCACCATGTAATGATCCTATAATTACATAACAATTATTCAACGGACACGCAACAGACAAGCAAATTAAAAATGAATTTATGAGCAGACATGCAATTGCATATTAATTACATCAGCGCACACACAATTTAGGCTTAAATCATCGACGTATATCCTAATTAATTAAAGACATCACTTATGTGTCCGCCTAATTAATTAAAGATATCACATATTTAGGCTTAAATCATCTGCAGACATACTAATTAATTAAAGATATCACATATATGTCCACCTAATTAATTAAAGATATCACATATGTGAATTTTCAATTTTATCTTATCTTATTATTTTCTTTTAAATTACATTAATTTAAATATCAATTAATTATCACCGGCGGACACACAACGTGTAAGAATAAATTTACAGCGGATTACATTAATTTAAGTATCAATTAATTATCACCCGCGGACACACAACATTTAAGAATAAACTTACAGCGAACATGCAAATTCATATCAATTACATTATTGGACATGCTATTTAAGACTTAAATTATCAGCGGACATACAAATTAAAAAAAATTTATCAACGGACAAGATATTTAAGGCTTAATTTCATCGGATATACATATTTAAATCCAATATAAATAATTATAATTGTTGCATAATTCCAATATATATATAATTTATTATCCTAAAATTTCAAAATTAAAAAGAAAGACTATGTCAGGGTATTTGTCAAAAATATATTAGATGTCCGCTGAAAAAAATATTATTTAATTTATGGGTTCAACAAGGAGAAAAAATATTTATGTCCGCTGATATGTCCACGATAAATTTTAAAAACAAATCATTATGGGGGAACATTAATGAAGAATGAAACTTAATGTGAAAATAATTTTAAGTGAATGTAAAAATATAAAAAAAAAATTGTGGACGAACATACAATAATGAGTATGTAATGTGAATTTTTTTTTTTTTTTAATATAAAGCATGTCCGCCAATAATTTTTGGGTAATAATTCACATTGCATCTAAATTTGAATTCCAATATTACATCCAAACATGAGCAGACATGCACTCTTGAATTAAATACTTTATTTTTTCATGTGTATACTTAATTGTAACTAATAAATAGTCATATCCCAAATAAGTTAATCATTAAATTTCGTCTCCTATAATTTCATGGGTATATTTAATTGTGGCTAATAAATATACTTACCAATGGAATGGAATGGAATGTTTTTTGCTAAAAATATATACATGAAATTGGGACTTATTTGCATGTCTGCCAATAAGTTAATAATTAAAATTCGGGTCCGCCAAAAAAATTGATATTAATTTACATGTTCATTATAAATTCGTTTATGAATTTCTTGTTCACCTAACAAATTGATATTTAATTGTATGTCCACCATAAATAAAATTGAGTCCGCCTATTTAATTGCTCTAAAATTCTATGTCCACCAATAAATTCATCTATGAATTGCTTGTCCGCCCATGTCTAGACATGCACATATGAACCGGAACTGGTGGTTCAAACAGGGGAACCGCCGGTTTTAACCGGAACCGGAACCGTCGGTTTCGGAACCGGAATAAAAGAAATCGAAACCGGTAGAACACGGTTCGATTTCGATTCCAACAGCGCACGAACCGGAACCGCCAGTTCAAACTGCCGGTTTATCGGAACCGCCGGTTCAAACCGGCTGTTCATCTATTTTTTTATTATTTTTTGGCGCGGGAATTTTTTAATTTTGAAAATTCAAACGTGCGGCCGAGATCGTGTAACCGTTGAAGATCAACGGTTGAGATGGAGGACGGAACCGGCGGTTCCGCCCGGTTTTTTTTTTTTTTAATTCAAGGGTTGAGATTTTTTTTGTGTTTAAAATTTGAAATGGATGGATGAGATCACTTCCAATCCTCTATAAATACCCCCCAAGTGTGATCAATTTGGGCACACAACATTCACATTCAATCTACTACTAGTCTACTACTACACTCTCTTCTCTACACTACTTCTTCTTCTATTCCACATTTTTGATTGATTCTACATTTCTACTCAACTACTCAAGTTCTCAATCTCATCTCAACTTTCAAGTTTATTTTTTTAGTTCATATATATCAAACTAAAAAAAAAAGTTGTAGTCTTTTATTTCAATTCTCTTATTATCACTTTCATTTCTATTCTCTCATTATCATTTTCTATTCTTTCCCACACATATACTACTAATTAGTATACTTCTACTTCTAGTCTCTTAGTTTTAGTTCATAAATCTTATATATTCATCCTTTAGTTTTTTCAATCTAAAAAAAATGCCTAGAAGAGGTTCTTCTTCATTCGGTGCCTCACCTTCTTCTTCTAGAGGAAAATCCATACCCAACACCTTAAATTGTCCTCCACCACCTCCACGCCAACTTCCACCAACTCTAGAAGATATTGAACTTGAAAATATTCCTTCGGATGAAGAAATCTCCCCTCATTTGTTCAACTTGAATGTTAGGGAGATACTTGGAGATGATTTCCCCTCCGACGACGACAACAATAATATTCAAAGTCAATCACAATAAAGGGCGAGTGGAAGTCAACCAACCTCGGGTGGTACGGGTACCGGAGACGGAGCCGGAGGCTCTAGCGGAGGCGGAGGATCGACTCGAAGTTCTCCACAAGTGTTACGTTCCGATATATTTTCCATTCATTTCAAGAAGGAGAAGATTGAGAATTCGAATGAATTCAAAGTTATTTGCAACTATTGTGGCACGAAGTATAAATTCAAGCATGGCGGAGGATATGGAACGTTCATCAAGCACATCAACTCGAAGCATCCGGACAAGATTGCATCTCAACCGGTCAAACACAAATAGGACGAGGGTTCACGGGCTCTTCCGGAGGAGAAGGTTCATCGGCGTCGAGTAACACTATTTTTAAATTTGATGAATCTAATTATTTGAGATTATACCTTAAACTTATGTGCACCAAACATTTGCCATTTAACTTTGCCGATAATATTTTTTTTCAAGATTGGGTAATTCTCACTTTAAATCCTCAAGCCCCACCTTTGCATCGTAATAAATGTAAACTTGGTGTTGCTAAAGTTGTTAATTAAAACAAATTTTGCAACAATTACCTCATAAAGTGTCTATATGTTCGGATATTTGGAGCAATTTTTGGCAAAAAGCGGATTATATGGGTATTACTTGTCATTGGATTGATAGTTCATGGAATTTGCAAAAAAGATTAATTGCTTATAGATCATTTGATGTTCCTCATACCGCCGTTAATATTGCTCACAAAATTAGTACTATTTTGCAAGAATATGGTTTAGTTACAAAGATTTTTACAATCTCATTTGATAATGCTAGTGCTAATACGACTAGTTTAGAAAGTCTTATTGATATTTGCAAACCCTCAATTGGTGGTAGATTTTTTCATGTTAGATGTATTTGTCATATATTGAATTTATGTGTTCAAGATGGTATAAGTGCTTTGAAAACACACATTCAACCTATTAAAAGTGTTATATGGTATATAATGAGAAACTCTTCAGTTACTAAAAGGTGGAAAAGATATTGTCAATCTGTGAACATTCACCCAAAAAATTTCCTTGAGATGTTTCAACTCGTTGGAATTCGACGTATAAAATGTTGCATGCCTCTTTTGATTATAAAGATCATATTTGTGCTTTTTACTCACAAGATGCAGGTGGTCAAATCTTGTTTGCTAATTAATGGGACACATGTTATACTCTATGTGATGTTTTGCAAATTTTTAATGATGCTACGGAAGAACTATCCGGTGTTTATTATCCTACTTCAAATTTAGTTGTTGATAATTGTGTTAAAATTGCTATGGTTTTTAGTGCTAATGAAGCACACCCGTTGTTGTCAAATGCTATTCTTTCCATGAAATCTAAGTGGTTAAAATATTTTTTCAAATCCCGGACTTGTGTTTAGTTGTTAAATTATTGGATCCACGTATTAGAACAGATGGTTTAGAAGAATTGTTAACGCTTTACTATGATTCATTGTATGCTAATTGTGATTCTCCTACTAGACAACAAGCTCCTAATCCTAAAGATATAGTTGCAAGTACTTATAATCTACTAAAGGATCTTTTTAAGGAGTATAAAGAACAAAATGATACGAACGATGATCAATCTAGTGGTGATGATAGTAGTGATAGTGTTGATAATTCTAGGAAATATGATGTTCTTCAAAAATTTTATAGTTTTTATGATGCTAGATCTCAAAAACGTGCACGGGTTATATCTAATCATTTTCAAGAACTTGATTCTTATTTTACTAACACTTTTGAGTTTGAAACAAGCGGAACTAGTTTTGATATTTTGAAGTGGTGGTCAAGGAGAACAAAGTCATTCTCTATTTTATCATTGATTGTAAAAGAGCTTTTTGCATCTCCCGCCTCTACGGTTGCCGTCGAACAAGCATTTAGTCTTGGTAATCTCACTTTAGATCCGACACGATCCAATTTAAGTGTGACAAATTTACAAAATTTTTATTTGCTTGATGATTGGTCAAAGGCGGAAAGACGGATTCAAAATCAAAATGAAAAAGACCGATCGGATGATGAAATTACGGAGTATGGAAGCGAATTAGATTGGTAGAGTAAACAAAAAAGGTCATCACCATTCACCTCCACCGAGCCAAAGAGGTAAGTTAAGAGAACTACGTGGGTTTTGATTCCTTTCGAGGATACATAGGCAACTTAAATTTAAGTCGAACTTGAATTTTCAAGTTTAACCCTAAATTTAAGCTCAAGTCCTTCCCCCCCCCTCTATTATGTTGATATATTTTATCTTATAAAGTTTGTATTTTTTAAATTTTTGAAGTGTAACAATAGAGTAGTTGACATGGAAGTAAACTTGTAGTATTCTCTACACTTCTACATTTGTAAATTGTAATGGTTTAGACTTAATAATTAAATTTTTATGTGATCACATTAATTAATATTGTATGATTATTGTGAATTTAATATCAACTTTGAAATTTTTACTTGCATTATTGAATATTGCATAATGCATACATCAATATCATGTTTTTAATTTTAATGATATTATTATTATATTAATTCAAATTCAATATTTTAATTTTCAATTACACATGTTTCACTTATTTAATAAATAAATTACACATAATAACTGATAACACATGTATGATGTATAAATATAACAAAGAAACAAAAAAAACCGGAAAATCAGCAGTTCCAAACCGGAACCGGAACTGCCGGTTCACGAACAGTACTCCTTATTCCCCGATTCGGTTCCGGTTCTCCCTTCATTGGAACCGGAACCGGCGGTTCCGAACCGGGGTGCATGTCTACCCATGTCAATTCATATTTTAAAAAAAAACCCACGTCCGCACAAAAAAAATCCTTAAAATCACCGGCGGACATGCAATTAACGTAATATATATATAATTAAAGAACAATCCATGTCCGCCATGAAGTAAAAAATAAGAAAAATTATACAACAAACTTATGTCCGTCAATAAAGAAAATAAATAAATAACTTATACAACACATCACCCATATCTGTTCATAATTAATTAAAAAAAAAGTCATGTCCGCCCAAAAGAAATCTTTGAAATTAGCGGACATGCAATTAAAGTGAAAAAATAAAAACAAAATATGTGTCAGTAATAAGAAATAAAAGAAAAATCTTTGAGAGTGGGTCAAAGATTCTATACAGAAAAAGAGAAAATTAAGGAAAAATGATTTTTTTCTTAGTACAAGTACTAATATGTGTCATGGTATGTCACTTGACAAATTAGATATTTTTTAAATATTATGACAAATTTGATGTACCATATATAAAATAGTACATTTTGAGTGATGTTCCTATTTTTTAAATGATAAATAACTTTAGAATACAATATGACTATGATTTTTTTATTTAAAATCATATTATTGTTATTATTAAATTATAATAAATTAATTTGTATTTTTCTGTCTAATACATTAATAAGATTTAATTATAATTTAATTAAAATTGTTAATTTATAATAAATTATTTATTTATTTTTAAATATTTATTATATAGTGGAAATGGATATCTAATTAAAAATAATTAAAAGAGAAATAATTTGATATATTTTTTATTAATAATAAATACGTAACATCATAGTTATATAAGTTTGAATTTTCTTGATGAAAATTAAATTTATGAATAAGATAAATTTTGAAAAAAAATATATAATTAGTGGAGAGGAGAGAGATAAAGCATTCATCATATTATTTTTTGTCCTTACATGTGAGATGTGATATTTTCTCTCATTTTAACGTGTGAAACCGGCCATTCAAGTATCCATTCATTATTTAATCTAAGGGCATAAATTAAATATACTTTGATCTAATGGCCAAGAATGCTATTGGTCATCCCGTAAAATATTTGTATGCATTATTTAACTAATTTGCGATTGTTCTCAGAATTGAGGTCGGTCGTATTTATTTTCGAATTATTGTAAGTTTTGAGATTTTAAGTTGAAGATAAGCCTACTTTTGAATGTCATACGTACCACATATCCCTGATATAAAAAATTTAAAATATATAAGACTTTTTTAAAGTTTATTACAAAAAGGCAAGCTATTAATTAATCAATCTAAGATAGGTGGTGACATAATAAGCAACTCAATAATGATATATTTACGTTTTTTTATACTCTCTGTCCGATTTGAAAGTGTTCGTTTGTTTTTTGTATTTGGATTAAGGAGTATTATTATTATATGTAAAATGAGTAGTTGTATTAGAGGGGAGTGATGGGTCATATTATGTACTTTTTTACTAAATAGAGAATAAATATCTTTGAACAGGACGCCAAAAATAATAAAATTGATACATTAAAAGTGGACCGAGGGAATATTAAAAAACAAAAAGAAAATAAATGTCTATCCACATTAATGAATATCCGCCAGATTGTGTTAGGTATATATGGATTCACTTATTCTGTTTTGAATAAACCAAAGGTAAATATATTTTATTTTGACTTGATTGTTAAAAGGTGTCCTTATTTTTGGAGAAGACCTCTTCTGCTGGATCCATTCTTACGGCTAACTTCTTAGCTCATAAAATAGCTCATATACTTTGAATATACTTTCAATAACTTGTTATCTTGCTTCTTTGATTATGGCATCTCACCGCCTTTTTGGATTGTGTTGATAGATGATGGTTAATAAATAAAGGAGCGATCCTCTTGTGCCCTGGGGACACCGTGACCTTATGCAATTTAAACTCCTAGCAATATATAGGTTTAAATAGAATATGAAAGGGGAGGGTTGTGATCCTATGGGGGCACGATGTGTCCCCGGGCGGCTTGGATTCTCTGTGTCATTTGGTACATCATCTCCTGTACCACACCATTGGATGGACGACATGTAGGAGAGATAAACTATACCATAATCCTTAAACCCTAGGGGTAATGGTTAGATTTATTCTCCCCTCTTACGTGTCAACAGAAGATGATGCATGGAAATGGTGCAGAACATCTGATGTGGTCCCTCGGAGCGCAGAAGTTTTTCCCTAAATAAAACTTTTGTTGACTCTAAAAGAAAAATTTTAATTATCATTTATTTACTTATGTAGTGTAAGTATTTTTAAACTAATTTAATAAATATTTATCCCCCGTCTAAAAATGTAAGGTACTGCCCTCTATCCCACATAATTATGCCCGTTTGTATATGAAATTAAGAAATGTTTGTTGTATTATATATATATATATATATATATATATATATATATATATATATATATATATATATATATATACACGCGCGTGTTTGTGAATGAGTTATATATCTTGCGCGTGATGCAAGTTTATGTTGAAAAGAAAATTATATATTAACTTATAAACTAAAAAATAAAACATACATATATATGTTTGATTCATAAAAATTAACATATAGATTATGGGTTGATACCATGTGTTTGGGTTTACGCATGCACTCATATATGTATAAATTTTTATTTAATAGAATACATTTTTTCATAATATAATTGTATACTTTTTTTATATTAAGTTTTTTATTAAAAAAAATTAGAAATTTGTTAACCAAATATACACATTCATTTACGTATATATTTTTATTTATAAATGTATAAATATTTGAAAGTACGTGCACGAAATTATTTGACATAAATAAAACTTAAACATAGGGTGTTTTTCATTAGTTACACATGACATGACATTGTAAGTTTGTATAGTTTTCATTTTTCATTTTTTCATATGGCCTCTTCTTATCTTCTTTTTCTTTTTTTTTTTTAAAGAGTGAGAAGAATAAAAAGATCACATAATTACAACTAATATATAAACTCTATTATATTTTACAATTCTTACGATTATTAAGACTGGCATAATATTAACCAATAAAAACCGAACACTCAATTTAATTAAAATAGGCTAAATCAGACCTGGACAACAATCATTTAGATATACATAAATAGATATAGACATGATATATAGAACTTAACAATTTAATTCATAAGCTCATGAACAAGACACATTAATCCATTGATTTAAGATGATAATACGTACATATAGTGATCATTATTTTAGAGTAATATATCTTATTAATACCACATGAAAGCTATATATATATATATATATATATATATATATATATATATATATATATATATATATAGTTAAACATGCAATTGAAAACCAGTGACTCCAACATCTAGAACAAGCTCATTGTGTGGAGTTATAGTTGGGGTGATAGATCCAAGAATACCCTCAAGATGGCCAATATTATTTGATGATAAAGTAGGACATGTTGGGTCATTGAGTGGGAGTGGAACTTCGACCCTTTTGTAAGGAAGGGCCGTTATTATCTCAATGGAAATCACCCTATTAGGAAGAGTAAGATTAAACACAGTTCCACTGTCAACAGTGGCGGACGCAGAATTTCTGTCGAGAGGGCCCAAATATACCGTATTTCTGTCATGCCACGGTTCGCATTTATTGTTTTACAATTTTTAAGAAAAATTAATTTATTTATGTATTGAGAAAATTCGAACATTTCTGTCGAGGGGGGCCCAAATATACCGTATTTCTGTCATGCCACGGTTCACGTTTATTGTTTTACAATTTTTAAGAAAAATTAATTTATTTATGTATTGAGAAAAATCGAACACTGGACCAAATAATAACCAACCTGAGTACTTCACCACCGCGCTACATACGGACATAATTAATATATCTATATCTATACTACTAATTATAAAATTTTCAGGGGGCCCAGTGCCCCCTAGCACCCATGTACGTCCGCCACTGACTGTCAATAAGCTGGAACCTAGTGGTGTCTGAGGCTATCGTTCGCGGAACACCCAATGCATTGTGGATTTCAAGTTTACGACCGCACCGGAAACAGGCGAGCCGGGGCAATTTCCGGTAGGCGTGCAGCAAAGCTTCCCGATGTAACTCACTCGATGTTGGGTGCAATTGTAAGGAAACAACCTAGCTCTATTTATAATATGTTCTCGATCCAATTTTTCTTTAACAAAGTTTTTTTTTTTTTTCAAAGGTAGAATATTATATAAATATCTAGCTAGAAAGCAAGTTTCTACATTTAATTTAAGGGTGGTGGGTGTAATGGTTAGGGTATCTATAATCTTTTATTTTTTGTCAGTACCTAAAAAATTAAAATATATATATAGTTTTCTCAATTTAGGGTATAAAAATAGTTGGAATATTAATTTGTGGTTCGAAAAATTTTCTATTATCATATTATGAAAGACCCTAATTAAGATATAAAAATATATATAGATTTCAACTTGTATGGACCAAGATGCTCATTTTTTCATATTGTAGGTATTTATTAATTTTATATTTAATTGACTATTGAAGTACACCATATGAATATATACTCCCTCCCCGTCCGTAAAAAAAAAAAAAATTATACTCCTTCCATTCCATTTTAATATTTAAATATTTTAATTTGGATGTTCCATTTCAATTTTTACATTTCTCATTTTAGTAGATGGACCCACACAAATTAATTATTTCTCTTTTTTCATGGGTCCATACATCACACTAATACACCTACTCAATTTATATTAAAATATTATTTTTCTCATTTCACTACATATTAATATACTACATTTTTTAATTTTCGCACAAAAAGCAAACGTAAAATTTGAAAGTGTACGAAAGGAGTACTTTCTTTATAATAAAAGAGGCGTAACTATTTTGACGTGACTATTTTACAATGGGACAATGACTTCTTATCAAGCTACCCAGCGATTAGTATTTAAATATTTGTGTTTATTTCATCTTTTTAATTATTTTTATTCATAATTTTAAAACGTAATTTATCGTGTACAAAATTAAATGTTTCAACTCAACTGCACGGACTTCGATCCCATGCACTCTGATTCATCAGATATTACCTTTAAGTTATTATACTCCAACTCACATCATATTGCATCGGCAATTTACACATGAAATTTAAGAAAATTTACATCATAATTAATTTTATTAATTTTTGAACCTATCTTTAAGTAATAAATAAATTATAATAAAATATGATACTGTTAAGTGAGAGTGATATTTTTTTAATTATAATGAAAATTGAAGTAATAAGATTGATGTGATTTTTATTTTTATTTGGTGATGAAATTTATTGTGAGACAAATGAACATAAAAAAATGTAAAAAATTTGTGGGAAGAAAAAAATAAGACTCCTAAATTTTTTTTTTTTGGAAAAGATGAAGTGTATATATATAAAGTAGGATTGAGATTTTAGATAATGCTTACTTTCTGACCTTTTGTATCTTCTACATATTTGTATGTATTATTTAACTAATTTGTTATTATTCTAAAAATTGAAATCGCGGTCGTATTTATTTTCGAATTATTGTAAGTTTTGAGCCTTTAGATTGAGGATATGCCTACTTTTGAATATCATGCCTTATGATAAAGACTTGTTTGAGATTGTGTCAACTAAATCCTTACGTGATACGAATAAAAAGTGATAACATAAGTGATATTCAATCGATGAAAAATGATAATGGTCCAGTGAACTATTTCATGAATAATTCATAATATAACTAAAAAGTGATAACATTTTATAGTGAAAGTCATAATAATTTTATTATTTTTTATCCGTCTCATGTTATATAATGTAACACCATTAATTAAAATGATTTTTTTCTCATAACTATACAATTTCTTTCATCAATGTAAAGAATTTGCAACAAATTATAACATTTGACTTATAATAAAGTGACGTATAACTAAATCATGTAATATATTCTAATTAATTGAAAGAATCTTGACTTATATTTTTTTTAAATGTTACTTTATAATATAATACAATTGAAAACTATTCATTATTCCCTCTATCTCTCTAAAAAAATGTGCAACCATATAAGAGTAATTTTGTCATTTTGCTATATAAATGTGCAACCATATAGGAGCAATTTTGTCTCTTTACTGTATATTTATATAGTTGTTAGCATTTCATTTTTTTTATTGTAGTTAAGTACAATTATGATCAAAATATGTAAGTTTTAGTAATAAATCCTTAATTTTTACTGTTTATCTAAAATAAATATACATGAACAAAACGTTAGCGAAAAAAGACTTTGCTATACTATATTATACTTAATATATATATAATATAAATAAAATTAATTTATATATAATATTATTTTAAATATTTATAAATTTGTAATGAACTTATAAATTTTTTTATTTAATTTAATTAGTTTCAAATTATATATTCAACTAAAGAAAATAAATTTTATAATTCATACGTCATAATTGAATAATTAAGATATATGTAAATAAATTAATATTAATATACTAAATTTAAAAAATTAACAAATAGTTACGAACTCAATTTTAATGTTATTTGATATGAAATAATGATTTAACTTAAAGAACTTAAGCTTTCAATTAATTACATGAATTAGTTTTTCAACCTTTTATTCTCTCGAAAGTAAATCGATTCAAGAGTGTTTGAATCGTCGATCCTCTTTCACTTGAAGAATATTTGAATCAATACTTTAGAGGTAGATCTTAAAGAATATTTGAATCGATTCTTAAGATGTAATACTTGAATCGAATCGATTTTTTAACTCTTCAATAATCAATTCTTAAGATGTAAATTGATTCAAGAATACTTGAATTGATCCTCTTACTCTTGAAAAACAAATTTTTAAAATGTAAATATATTCAATAATACTTGAATCGATTATCTTTTTTTTGAAGAATCGATTCTTTATTGGTAAATCGATTCAAGAATACTTGAATCATTTCTCTTCCTCTTAAAGAATACTTACTTGAACCCGATTTTTTATAGGTAGATCGAATCTCTACTTGATTCGCTCTATCAAAATAAATTTTTATACTTTGTTTCCAAATCAATTCTCTAGAGAAAGTTGAAGAAAGCTCATATTAATATTCGAGAGTCGAATGTGTATTTAGAATGAATAACCAAAAAGTCTTATTTATAAGTGGTATGAGAGAGAATATTATATGTAATATTTTTTTCTTTTATATATATATATGATTTAATTTGATATTAATTAATTTATTATTGCATTAAAAAAATTTAATAATTAATTAGTGATACCCAAATAAATAAATAAAATGTTGAAAAAATTTAATTTTTATTAAAAATAAGAAATACATTATTTAAAAAAGAAAATATTAAATAAGGAAGCTAATTAAAAGTAAATAGCAAAAATATTAAAATCCAAAAAATTGAGAAAATTACACTCCATATAATAGGAGATGTTTATTTACAATAGTAATTTTAAAATAAAGGGGTTAATATCCACATCAATTTTATTAATGCACTAGTTTAGATATGATGATGGTATCCATGCCAATTTTGTTAATGTATGTATTATTTGGATGTGATTAAAATCAACATATTATAAATATAATATTAATAATTGTATATTTATTTTTAATTAATTTATTATTATAACAATCAAATAAATATATTTTTAATTAATATTTTATTCTTAATTTCTGTAAATATATTTTAATATATTATGTTCGATTTAAATTATATAAACAACTAAAAAATAAATTTTATAATTCATATGTTATAATTGAATAATTAAGATATATGTAAATAAATATAAATATTAATATACTAAAATTAAAAAATAACAAATATTTACAAACTCAATTTTTATGTTATTTGATATGAAATAATGATTTAACTTAAAGAACTTAAATTTTTGATTCTATACATGAATTAGTTTTTCAACCTCTTATTCTCTAGAGGTAAATCGAAATTGTTGATCCTCTTTCACTTGAAGAATACTTGAATCAATACTTTAAAGGTAGATCTTAAAAAAATACTTGAATCGATTTTTAAAATGCAATATTTAAATTGATTTTTTTCCTCTTGAAGAATTGATTCATAAGATTTGAATCGAAGAATTGATTCATAAGATGTAAATCGATTCAAGAGTAATTGAATCAATCCTCTTACTCTTGAAATTTAATTTTTTGATTTTCTTCCTCTTGAAGAATCGATTCTTAAGAAGTAAATCGATTCAAAAATATTTGAATCAGTTCTCTTCCTCTTGAAGAATACTTGAATCGATTTTTTAGAGGTAGATCAAATCTCTACTTGATTGCTCTATCGAAATAAATTTTTATACTTTCATAATGAATTATGGAGAATTGAATGTGTGTATTTATGAATAACCAAAAAGTCTTATTTATAGGTGGGGTGAGAGAATATATATGGAATATTCTTTTTTTCTTTATATATATGATTTAATTTGATATTAATTAATTTATTGTATTAAAAGATTTAGTTATTAATTAATGATATCCAAATAAATAAATAAAATATTAAAAATTTAATCATCATTAAAATAAGAAACACATTATTTAAAAAAAATTAAATAAGAAAGTTAATGAAAGGTAAATAAGGAAAGTATTAAAAAAGTATTAAAAATTTAAAAAATCGAGAAAATTACATATCACATTGGAGCGCTCTAGAGATGATACGTCAGCAAGAAAAGTTTTGATATAGTATACTATATATATATTTCGAGTTTATGATTGAACCATGTTCAATTATTATAAATTAAAAAGAGGATTATAAATTAAAGGGTTAATTGCAATAAAAATCACAAATTTTACTCATATTACAAATTAATCCTCACCTTTGAAAAATTGTAAATTAATTCCCATTTTTAAGTATTGTAGTAAAGCAACAAAGGCACCCAATTTTTATTAAAAAAAACCCTAATTTCTAATCACAAATTGGGTGTGTTTTGTAACAATACTTAAATGTGAGGTTAATTTACTATTTTTCAAAAGTAAAAATTAATTAGTAATAGGGTAATGTTCTCGATTTTTCTTACTAGTAACTCTAAATTAAATTATAGAGTTAAAAGAAGATATAAACAGAGATAAAATATCATATCACAAATATTACCACACGAACATCACATGATAAAATTATAATTATTTCATAAAAATTAATACTTCAACCTTAAAAAAAAACATTAATGCGTTGGATTCATAAAAGTTTACATATATTGAATAATAAAACTTAGAGATGTGAACCCCTTAATTTTTCACTAGTCCAACGTGACATTGTAAGTTAGCCCACCTCCTCCCCAATTGTATTTCATTGGGCACTTGTTATCTATATCAAGGAGTTTAAAAAAAAAAAAATTCGCATAGGTAAATTCTCTTATTTGTTTTAATTATTTTTTACAATTTTTAAGATTTTTTATTGGGGCGAGCCGACTATTCGCACCCAAAAAATTATTAAACGTACCCCAAAAATATTTAATAAGATATAAATACCCTTATATCTGTTAGGTTGAAACAACTGAACAGTCATCTATCTTATATATTTGGTTGCAACGACCGAATATAATAAAGAATTCATCTATCTTATATGTTCGGTTGCAAAAATGTCATACTTTGATGTCATAATTTTCCCATGTTTAAATGTCAATTAATCCTTAATGTTTGTTTTGATCAAGTTTTATATTTTGTAGGCATGAAAAGGATTTAATTTATGTGATGGGCTAATTGGACTACTTTTGGAAGATAATGAAGTGAAGTTACAAAAGGAGAAGCAGATTTTCCATAAGGCGTTGTCACCCCTTAGTTGCCTGCAAAAATCTAAAAATGATGAAAAGGATACAGTAGCTATTTTGTTGATAAGGCGTGGGCACGCCTAAGGACCTTAACGGGAACTATCAACTTAAGCGCCAAAATCTCAAGTCTCACATTCAAATCTCAATTCCTCCTATAACTTAAAAATCTTTTATCCCCTAAACTGATTTTAAATAGGGTGATGCTAAGTGTCCATAATATGGACATTCATATGCTATTGTAAATGTAAATTTACTAATCTATCATTTATTAAAAAAACTCTAAATGCTACTAATATAAATCCTAACCTTTAAAACTATAAATCCTAAATCATTATACCCTAAACCACATGATTAAATATCGCTTAAATGAATTGATACGTAGTTTTTATTAAATTCTGAATGTTCAGAATATGGATAGAAATCTTTACCGTTTTAAATATGTGTTTAGTTTAAATTATCTTAGCAGTTTTAGTTAGTTTTTAGGGAGTTATTGGAGATTAGATATATTAGGAGATAAAACTACCTAAATTGCCATCTTCATCATAATCTCTGGTTTTATTCAGCGTTGTAAGACTCCTATGGGAAATACTTTTCTGCTTTAAATTACGTTTTCTTTTGGATTGCTAAATCCTTTGTCTAGCCGGATAATTGGAGGTCTGGTTCAATATAATTATGTGAGATCTAACTAATCTTCATACTCTTTCACTTCATCATTTGTATAATCCCTGTGCTCGATTATATTGTTTGGCGGATTGATTAACTTGATCACTTATTCGATTCGTGAAAATGATATGTGCCAAATAGAACATTAAGTCCGTAATTGTTTAATTGATTCTAATATTTGTGGCAAGTAGTATTACATTTCCTATTTCTTTGATTGCCAGTTTCTTTTTTTCGTATGTTGTTAAATTGATAGTTTTAAACTCGAAAAGATAAAGAAAATTATTCGAGCCCCTTAACAATAATTAAAATATTTTTTTAGGTAAAAAAAACTAGTTTTTATTTTATTATCAGTTCTTATTCAATAATAACAAATACCCTACTTAGAAAAAGTCACTAACACGGATCTTTTTGTAGGAAAATCAACCCCATATTTGTGTTCCACATTATATTTATTATATATATATATATATATATATATATATATATATATATATATATATATATATTACCAAATTTCAGCAAATTTGCAACTTAAATTATTTGTAACCTAAAAGGCCAATATGAGTATATTTTTATCAATATCCTATTTTTCCAGTATAATTCAAAACAAACATAAGCTGAATAAAAAGGATGCATAAAAGGTGACAATAACTTATTAACCAAAGCTTCTTTTATAGTACAAAAGAGTACAACACAAATTAATCAATACATTGCCTTCTTATGTGTCTCACCTTAGAGGGTTCAACAGAGAACATCATGCTGGTATCACAACAATGGAGGTTTCATAATCTCTTCAAGCTTTTCTTTCTAGCATCCATCTTCTTTTTGTCCGCCGGAACTTTAGCCAGTCCGCACTTCAGCATTCCTGGAGCAGCTTTCGATCCGCTGACTCCTGTCTCGGCTGATGATGGCATGGCTGCTGGATTGTCTTGACCATTTTCGGTTTTTGGGGCCAATGGAGACGGTAATTGAGGTGCAGCGCCTGGTGTGCTGTTCTTTTGGTCGGCCAACTTTGCTGAGGTGTTTGTTTGGTCAACGTTTAGGGCGGTTGTGGACTCGGAAATCAATCCCGTCTTGAGCTTTGGTTTCGGTTTGAGGGCATGTATTCCAGTGAAAAGCCTGGTGATTTTAAGTTCCATCAAATTCAGAAAGAAGAAAGAAAAATGTACAACAAACCATTACATCAGATAACAAACTCTGGCTTCTAGGTATTGAAATGTACAAGCAACGCATGCATTAGAATTTCTATAGAAATGGATCTTCATGAATGAAAGGAAATGAGATAAAGTCGAACAGAGCTTGGTTCTCTGTCGTCTCTATTTCTACAGGTTGGTTCCGGTTTCATCTCATGGCCATCGACAATAAAAGCATAATAAACCAGATCAACCAGAAATTACTCAAGAAGTGATAGTCTTGGCTAACTTTTAGCATTTGGACACTTTCCCTAAATACAAATCTAAGTACAGGACCAAGATTAACATTCTCCAAAATGCATCTTACTCGTCATATGGACATTGACTTTATTTGGGTGTACAAGTGTCTGCCGGGGCAGACGTAGTATATTTATCTTGACAAATTTTTATCATGCATCTTGACTCAAAGTTTGGCATACATATATGATGTGCTCTTTCTTTTTTATTTGAGGGGGTGGGGGAGACAACCACTCATTTATAAGGTAATGTAGAAGTTAACATGGTGCCAATAGTGTAAGAAACATGCACAAGTTCAGTGCTGATTACTAGGCTCACCTTGCATGTTTGGCATACTCGTCGTAGTTTTCAAGCAGCATCTTACCAGCTTGCTCATTTAAAGCTGATTCTGGAAATGGTTCAATCAATAAACATCTGATCACCTATTTATTCATGAAAGTATAGATGAAGAGCATTAGCAAACAAGTTTATTAAATAGAGAGTAGAAAATTAGTCAATATCTAACATCGATGAGCATTATTACATTGATAGCATCAGGTTCAATGAATCAACCAAGGATAGAAAACTTACAATTAAAACATGACGTAGACCAAGGGTTGGATTCCAATCTTTCTTCAATGCATTAACGCATATCTCCCCGTTGGGTGCAATATTTGGATGAAAAATCTTGGTCAGAAAATAGCCTGACAGTAAGCCAATCAAAACCTAAAATTAGAATGGCCACATGCATTTTTCCAAATCACAGTTGAATTATCAAGGCCAAAGAAAAACTATATATCATCTTTTCATGTACAAAACTAACATATCAGACGCTAAACAGCTCACCATCTATCCAATTTTCTGGACTACAATCTAATGAAAGAGTAGCATGCAAATAAGAATTTTATGCACTTTATCATAGGCGTATATCAAGAAACAAGATAAATTCCCCAACTACAAATGGTACAAACCTGAAGCAGATACTCTTTTAAGAATTTACAGCACAGAAGTAGAAAGACAACTCTGCATGATTCTTCTTAATCATTCATATATTTGCCAAAATAAAAATAAAGCTGCAAACAGTTTAATACATTTGGAACTCATTCAATTAAATTGGCAACTACATAGTTTGAACTTTGAAGGATCACATACCTTTTGGAGGAGAATGCGGGAAGTCATGTGACAATATTAACTTCATGCGGAAAGAACCATTTTCATATGGCGTCCCAGCTGCAATGTCATACATGATCAATCACAAAGACAAGTTGTCAAGAAAGAATATGATTAAAGTTGGAATAGTACCTGGGCCTTCGATATCAGCAAATATAACAGAAAAATTATCATCATTCACACCAACTTTAATGCCTTCTGGGGGAGTTTCATCGAGATTCTTTAGCTCCCTGGCCAATTGTTTTATGACATTTGGAGGAAGATTCTCATTTGTTGCCTAATAACCAAATGAATAAACAAAGTAAGACCGCTGAAATTTTCCTTAACTCTCAGTTACAATAAACAAAATACTATTCACCCAATCAAAGTAGCAAACAGAGTAACACGAGAAGGTTGTCAAATGAGTAAGAGTAACATTACCATAGCAGGTTGAGCCACAGAAACTTCCTTAAATTCTCTTGCACAAATATAAGAAACCTCAGCAACTACTTTGGCAAACCAGTTACAATCTAGGATACTCAAGCACCAAGAGAATCCTGCATGAAAATAACAAAATTAGGACTTCATATCGCATGGAAACTAGAATTTATATTTGTTAATTGAAAATGAGATTATCAAAAAAAAAAAAATGCCATATAAATAAAGAGAAAATACTGTATACAACTTTTCAAAAGCCACCCTATGTTATTGAGCAGATATAAAAAAATTCTACGAGAATATAAAGCCACGTCAACTGTGAGCCAAACAAATCTAAGACTAGCACTACAAAAGAAAGCTGATTCTATTTAATACAGAAGAATTTCCAAAGAAATACATATTAAGTGGCAATCAAGTCCATAAAACAGGCGGAATAGAAACAAGTTTAACTATGGTTGCCATCCAAAATGCTTTGGCAGGGCACACCTCAGTACTAATATGACAAAATAAATTAAAATCACCTACATCTCGAGTCTCAATATTAGAGGGCATTTAAGCCCTTAAATCAAGAAGGGAAATCTTCAGGAAGGATAACATATTGAGGTAAATAACAAAATACTAGGGCAGTTGTCATAACTATTAGAATTTGAAATAAAAAGAGTGAATAAGTTACATCAAAATGACATGAAATCCATAATATGCAAACATTCAAACTGAAAAAGAAACTGGTAGCTTTCCATCCAGTTCAAAATCCAGAATGATATATTCAAACTGCAACATTAAACATCTGTAAAACAGACTGGACCTTGAATCAAGCTATTCATTGTGACTTGCACACAGGGGTAATTTAAACCCTATAATTCGAAACCAACTTCGCCCAATTACACACAAAGTGCATAAACTTAATCAAACGGCGAATCCTACAGATTCTACGATTGGCATAAAGAAAAACCTGGTCTTCAAGTAAAGATCGTACATAATTCACACATATTAACGTTTAAAGGAAGAAAAGAACTGTAAAAACAAGAATGTAAAAAGCTACATTTAAAGATCGGAATCATAGAAGGCAAAGAAAAAAACCCTAAAATCGAACCACTCAAGAAGCCACCCAAAATCCAGTCAATGACTCAATCGAGAAAATTCCGAAAATTAATATTCAAGAAAATCACATAACCCGGTTGAAATAAAGGAAAGCCCACTTAGAATGTTACCACAAGAAACGCGAATTTGCTCTGATAAAGAAATATTCAAGAACTTCAAACACTAAAACATGCAATAATTATAAGAATTATAAGGAAAAAGAAAATCCCAAGAAAAGTATACCTTCAAGCAAGAGAGAGGGAGAGAACAAACGGGCAAAAAAAATCTGAATGAAAACACGATTTAAGGAAGTGGGCGTTTTTCTTTGCTTTCGCTATCGTTGGTAGACAGATATATCAAGAGATTTGCATATGCCACAATAGGATTTCAGATAGCGATCTCTTCCTGTGTATATGATTGACGAATTGATTTTTAGCAAGCACTAGAGAGAGAGAGAGAGAGAGAGAAGGCGCATACAATACGTATAGATTTTATATATACGCGCCGATTAAGGGTATAATTTGGGATATTGATATTGACAATCCAAATTTTTCTATGTCCACTCTTAGAATTGTACCGTTACGAATACAGCCACTCTACAGCTGCAGCCTTTCAAATTTTGTATTAACAGTATTTTTCTTTTTTCTTTATTCAATTTTTCGAATTTTGAATAATTATATTTCTGTCTGTTAGAGTAAGTAGACAACATTAATTTCTTTCAAATTAATGTTGACAATAGGATCTTGATAAAAATATTCAACATATTACCTTTTATTTTAGGCAATCTTTCCATCTATGTGAATTGAGAGTGGGTAAACTAAATACTCTTTCACTCAGATAGTTACACCCTCATCTATATCTGTATGTAGATTAAAAAGTTCTAGTATTATTAGGAATAATGAATAATCAATAAAAAATAAATAGAGTTGTTGTGATTGATGAATAAAGTATAAAATATACTATATATATACTCTCTCTGTCCCAGATAATGAGGGCCGGAGACCTTATAGTTAACATAAGGTCTTAACATAAGGTCTCCAGCCCTCATTACAAAGGGAGTATATGATTTATTTAACTGTTAATGAGTGCAACTAAGCTTATGATGAAACGTGCAACTAAATTTTTTACTACTCAAAATGAAAATAACGTACTAATTATCAGAAACAGTGGAAGTATATAGATTGTAGGAAATATTTTAGAAAATTATTTCTTTTAGAGAGATGAAATCATGAACTATTCCCCTTATTCATCAATAAGGTAGATATTTGTTTATTTTTCGCATGTGAATTAAAAAGTATTATTATTTTATATAAAATTGATAGTTATATTAGTAATCTCCAATATATATGGTTTAATAAATTTGGGACTATGAATCATTCACATGTCTCTAACAATAATTGTAAGCTTTTCTAAAATTCATATCTAAACACTGGGCTCAGAATTTTGGGACAACAATAATAGTGATGAAATGATATACAGGTTTAGTATATCCACATATATATGATATAAAGTATAATGATTTAGACAATAATAAGTAGTGAGGAGCTGGAACTGACCACCAACGACAACAAATAACTAATGCAACGAATCAACATATAACTCACAATTGTCAATTGGTAAAAATGAAATTGGATTTGTCTGCCTCAAGTTACATCAAACCCACACAGAGTAATTGTTGGCCCGTTGGGCCTGTTGGCTCAAATGTTGGTCTCTATCTCAAAGTATTGAGCCAAATATGTTTGGCCCATAGCCTTACACGGTTACACCAACAACCCATTTAATCTACCAATTCGTGAGTCCCAACTGTGAGAGAGTGTGGGCGGGATTTTGAACTCTTTTGTGAGTTCAACGGGAATTTGAGCACCTCCCGAAGCCACCACCTCCGGCGATGTACCGGCGATGAAGACCGTCTGGACGACGAGGACGACCGCATCCACCCAACAGTAATAAGTAGAAAACAGAGTACTAGAAAGGGGATTACACGATGGGGACATTTTTGTCATTTTGAACATTTTTAAATATCTACATAAAAAGTAGACACAAGAAAAAAAATTTAAAAATATTTGTCCATTATAAAATTTGACCCTAATAGAAAAGTAAATTAAGTTACTGCCCCGACCTAACAGAATAGTGAAAAAATAGATTAGAATTATTGACTCTCTATTATCTTACTCTCTTCTCCTTTATCTCCTGTCTACATTTTATTTAGAAGTGATGTGTGACTGAAATCATTTTTGTTTAAAGATTTTTTTATCCTATTTTTAAGAAAATGTGTTAAAATACACTCACGATTGGAAATATTTATGACTCAATCATATTTATGAGTCGACTAAAACTTTTAAATTGAATTACAAATTGAGTCAATAATATTTTTTTTTTGAACATTTGATCATTGATCAAAAAAGAAAGAGAAAATTTAACCCTTTTATTCATTGGCAAGTGATCGTATAAAATACACGAAAGTAATGATTTTTTTTATTAAGTTAGATAGTAAAAATATTATACTCAATTTTTTTATGACGAACTATTATTCATCTTAAAATTAATACTATGTTTGCTGTAAGTTTTAAAAAACTAAATTATTATATAAAAGAGTACTAATTTGTCGAACTTTTATCTATTTCTACATTAGTAATTTATATGAAAAACTAGCTCTATTTATTTATCTATTAAGTTTATTTAATACTTCCTTCGTCTCGCTAAATTCTTCACTTTTTTTTATAATTTATAAAAGAAGAATGAAGGACTTAGCAATCATTCCCTCCGTCCCAACTTAAGAGTCTCATTTACTTTTGGGCATGTGAATTAAGGAGTATTATTATTTAATATATAGTGGGTAGTTGTATTAATGGGTGTGGAGCTCATGTTTTAATTGTATTAGTGGGTGTTGGTGGGTTTCATATGTCCAAAAAAGAAATGAGACTCTTTGTGTGGGACGATCAAAATAGTAAAATGTCCCTCCTAACCTGGGACGGTGGGAGTAGCACTTAGGGGGATTACAAAAGAGTAAAAAACTTAATGGAACGGGGAGAGAATATAAAATTATGAAATATACTTATAATTAGGATTTATGTCGTGCTATACAAATTTTCATATCATTGTCGAATTTCAGCATTTGAATTGCGACAAAAAAATTCTAGCTTAGAAAAGTCAAAATTAAAGTACTACCATAAAGATAGGGTTAATTAAAAAAAAAACCTCAACCTTTCATTTTATTGCAAATAAATCTCAACTTTTAAGAAATTGCAAAAAAAAACCTCAACCTTTAAGTTTCGTGCAAAACGCACTCAATGGGCAGGAGAGGGCTTCCCGACGCTGACGTGGCATTGATTTTTGCCACGTATCCTTTAAGTTTGTTGCAAAAAAAACTTCAATATTTACTTAAATAGCAATTTTATCCCAACCTTTGGAATTTTGACAAAAAAGTTCATCAAATTTTTATTTTTTATTTTAAATTGCACAAATTGTATTTTATATTTAAAATTTAAATTCTAAAAAATTATTAAATAAAAAATATATTTATTTTAGTTTTAAAATATTTTATGCATTATAATTTTATACAAAATAAATTATTTTAGATTATAAAAACTAAAATAAAATTATTTTTAAAATGAACCTTTTCTTACTAACTTTTCCACTATATTTTTAGATTATAAATTTATTAACAATTATTTTTATTTTTATTTTTTACGTTTTTTTTAAGTTTTTTTTATATTTTATTTCGTAAGAAAACTATAATAAATTATAAAAAATCATATTAAATTTATAATGCATAAAATATTTTAAAAACTGAAATAAATTTATTTTTTTAATAATTTTTTAGAATTTAAATTTTAAATATAAAATATAATTTGTGCAATTTAAAATAAAAAAAATCTGATGAACTTTTTTACCAAAATTCCAAAGGTTAAGATTAAATTTCAATTTAAGTAAATGTTGAGATTAAATTTCAATTTAAGTAAAGGTTGAGGTTTTTTTTGCAACAAACTTAAAGGTGACGTGACAAAGGCCAACGCCATGTCAGCGTTGGGCAGCCCTCTCCTGCCCGTTGGGTGCATTTTGCACGAAACTTAAAGATTGAGGTTTTTTTTGCAATTTCTTAAATGTTGAGATTTATTTGTAATAAAATGAAAGGTTGAGGTTTTTTTTGCCATTAATCCATAAAGATATTAAAGATATTAGACATCTGTTATAAGAGGAACACGTGAAATTGTTTTTATATTCTTTAAAATAATAATTTTTTTTTTTTTTAAAATATTGCTATCAGTTTTATTAATAATATTATTTCTTTTTTATTATTCATGCTACAAAATTTACATGAAATAATACACTATACATTATCACTTTTATTAATTTGACTATAATTTTTTATTAAAATACTTTTATCTTTTATTTATCTTACAAAATTTTATCACTTTTTATTAATTTGAATAGTATAATTTTTTATTAAAGGAGTATTATTTTTTATTTGTCTCACAAAAATTTTCTTGTGATACGATAGATAACCTATAATTATATATTCTCTTCGTCTCGCGTTAAAGTTTACGTTTTCTATTTTGATTTGTCCCACATTAAGGTTTACATTTGTTTTTTTAGATTGACTAGGGTACAACTAGGGGTACCAATTGAATTGGTGCCCCATTTATCCTCACTTTTCTTAATTAATTCATGTTCCTTCATTATTGTTGTTTTTTATTTTATTTTTTAATTTATTATATTTAAATGAATATTATACCCTAAACCCTAGGGATAAATTATACCCTAAATCATAAGGGTAAAACTACAATTATACCCTAAACTACATGAGTAAAATTACAATTATACCCTAAACCCTATGGATAAATTAATCTAAACCATAAGGGTGAAATTACACTTATACCCTAAACTCTAGGGATGGAATATACCCTAAATCATAAAAATTAAATTATAAATATATAGTATTCTAAAATTAAATTTAAAAAAAAGGAAAACAACAAAACAGTAAGAATGTGACGGACATGCACACACTTGATCGTGTGGAAGGCGGTCCCATGAATAAAAAAAAAATTACAACAGTTTCATTGCCTTGTTTTTTTTTTCAAATTTGACCCACACAAAATAATTATTTATTTTATATATGGGTCATAAAAAATACTAATACAACTACCCACTTCACATTAAATATTATTTCTCTCACCTCACTGTCCATTAAAATATTATATCTATTAATTTCCGTGAAAAAACAAACGTCAACGTCAATGTTAACGCGGGATATATATATATATATATATATATATATATATATATATATATATATATATATATATATATATATATATATATATATATAATATAGTTGTATTATAATGCCACTTAATATATTTGTAAGAAATCAATAATTAGATATAATTATGACAAACTAAATTATAAAATCTCATGTGTGGGCCCAACTAAAATTCGAAATAAGCAAGCTGTCGGTTGGGTTGTGACCGTTAACGCGTTTAGTTCACAATTAGCCGTTACCTCTGCAATTATTTTATTTTACACTAATTATTCTTTTTATTTTTAAAATTAACAACATTACAGTAATTTATAATGCTCTTCCGCCGTAATATTAATTTATTTGAGTATTCACTTATATATACCTTTATATTTTAATAGAGGGTGGTTTGAGAGAAGATGAAAAATTAATTTCATTTTTAGAATAGTATATTATGTTTGTGTTAATATGGATATAAATAGATAAAATTACTCCCTCCCTATATTACTAAGAAACTCACACCATGTTGTCAACTTGTTTGTAATTTGGGAGTATTCAATTTCCTCCTTATAAAAAAGATTGATATATTCTCATGAGATTGTAAGTTAGCTTTTTTGATAAAATCAGTACAATTAGTTAAGTCATGTAATCATCGTATAAATAAACTCATTAACAATATACCCTCAAAATTAATACGAAATATTTGTAGTATTTTTCAGATTTAATCAAGATTATACCCTCAAAATTAATCTAAACATTAAAGGTTAATATAAATTCTAACAATAAAATAAATACTAAATAAAAAATACAAAAATCCTAAATATAAGGTTCCATATTATGCAATAATTATTTGTTTGGTTTTGAAATATTCAACTGTTTAGATAAGACATATCCAAACTAACTAATTATTCCTCTTTACGAAATTTGTGCACTCCCACTTAGCTAGTGTTCGTTTTGACTATCATTTGCCAACAACTTTTTTATCAATCCCAAAAGTAGTTACAAGGCTAATTATTTTTTAATTGAAATAAAAGACATCCATTTTCCTTGATAATGATAATGATAATGATAGTTTTGTTTGGATAATATTTTAATATATTTTATTAAAAATTCAACGGACATATAAAATGAAAATATAAAATTACTTATAAAAAATGGAGAACTTTTCATTTTTATGGAGGGTAAACAATTTTTCTAAATTTGAAATTCATAAAAAAAAATTCATAGTTACACACTTATATTTAATGACAATTAAAGCATTGTTTGGCATTAGATTCCAATTTACATGATTTTCATATTTAATCATCTAGTTGGAAAGGACACTTGGAACCCCACATCCTAATTTTTTTTCTATTCAATGATTAGTGGATGAACAATGATTGGCTATCTGCTAATTAATTAAGGATTTATTCACAACCACAAATGTTTAGTTTAATAATATAACATTATTTACTCTTAACAAATCAATTAAAATATCAGTGGTGAATGTATCTTTTGGCACCTTTTGAAGTGATTAAAGGCCTTAATTGGATTGTGGTGCAAATATAAATATAGGTTGTGTTTAATTCCATTGTAAAATGTTGAGCCTTCTGTATTGGGCCTTAAAATCTTGAAGCCCAATCAAAGCAAAATTTGGGCTGTTCTGCATTAGTTGGTGGTATGGCCCAAAAGTAGCTAAAAAATTTTATTTATTTTTAGGGAAAATACATAGATTTAAAAATCCCCATAAAAAGCTGGAAATTTCAAAACACGAGTTAGTACCTTTTTATTAAAAGACTAGTAGGCAAGACACCTCACATGAGGTGATAACTCGGACTGATTTCAGATAGTTTTTGTAATGTAATAAATTATTATATGAATTTTATTTTTATATATATATATATATATATTTGTTATTTTAAATATCATTTTACATAGAAATAAGAGATAATTCAGAATCATATTTTAATTGGGATCTGTGTTATTGATAATATATGGATACATATAAAAAAATTAGAACATAAAACCAATTTTATGTGATACTATAGTTGGGTCTATTCTGAACCATATATTCATTCATAATTTTAAGAGGAAAAGGAAACTTAGGGCGTGGATGTTGCCTAGAGTACAAAAATAAAAAGTAAAATAATACACACGGTTGTAGCATATATCTAAATAAAAAAAATATATAATCAGCACTAATGTTGAATTAGCATAATCATGTAAGAAACACAATAAAAAAATTTGATTTAAGCAAAAGTGATTAGACCTTAATCATATTTTTTTTTGAACTCAGACTTTAATCATATTTAAACATAAAGAGTTTCAATCCTTATATATGATTAGAGATCGGAATTATGATCTGTAGTAGCACCAGTGGTGGACGCACACTGGAAATGGGGGGCACCGGGCTCCCTGAAGTTTTGTAAATATTTAGTATATATATAGTATTTATTATAAAATATTGAAGTGGTCAAGTGGTGGAGATCATCATCGAGTGTGTTCGAGGTCAAGAATTCAAATTTACTCCTTGCCTTCTTGTTTCCTGTTTTCAATTTATTAGTATTTATTTATTTTTTACATTTTCTTTCCTCTTTTATATCCAAAATAATTTAAATTATATTATATCATAATTATAATTAATTATTCCTATTTTTATATATAATTTTAATTCTTATTTTATTTTTTCTCTTTAGTAATTGATATTATATCTTTCTTTATATAAAAAAAATATGTACATTTTATTATTATAATAAGTAATATAGTAATAATTTACTATATACTATATGTATAACATAATTCTTTTATATTTTCTTCATTTTTTTGTTTTATAACATTATTTTCACTCTCTTAAAAGAAAAATTACGTCTTTATCCAATAATCTCAGAAAATTGTAATTTTAAAATTATCACTCACACCTAACACATAATATAATTTACATATTAAGATTATTTTTTAATGTAAGAATACCCTAAAAAAAATCAATAAAAATAATAAATAAAATAAAATCCCTAAAACACTATAAAACCCCAAAAATGAACTGTGTTGTGAGCCTAAAACACTATAAAATCGCAAAATGAACTATGTTGTGAGACGAATTAAGTATATTTCGGCCCCCTGAACATAAATCCTGCGTCCGCCACTGAGTAGCACCCAGTATTCTTTTGGTCCTAAACAGAAATCATGTGAGCATAACACAATATGGGAGCCAAAATCTCATTATGAAACAAAAAAATCCAAATAAGTTATAAGTAATATTGCAAAACGATCTTTGGATTAGCTGTAGCATTCACAGAAGACCATCAAAATCAAAAACAAGATGTATCAAAAATAAAAATAAAAAACAACCGTAAAAACCGTCAAATTTTGCACTTTGGTAGCTAAGTATTTTACCATAAAGGCCTCAAACTTACATGACTGTTTTAATGTTAGAAAATCTCATTTTTTATGAGCTTAAAATATGAAATATGAAGCTGCTTCTAACATTGCTTGAATGCATCTATTGTAAGCTACGGTATCAAGCTCATTTTCATGAATACTACAGCAAACGATTTCCTCCGCCTGAAAATATTTACCTACAAATAGTAGCAATAATTAAATGAGCAATATTTTTCATTGAGAAGTGTAATCATTCATTACCTAAAAAGTAATTTTTCATATCCTAAAAAATAATTTCAATAAAAGGGTGTACATACCCTGGCTACACATGAAACTAACTCATACTTCTACATAATATAGGGTGATTCTACATCAATTATATGAGACACTTTATTAATATTTTTTCACTGCATTAATCAAGGACAATATTAGGAGTTCCTACGCTTTACACTTGCATATGTAAAACATCAAGTAATATGAAACAAATATTTTTGGCTAAAACACCTGCTATTCTAATTTGGAGGGAGAATCACTTACTCTACAATTTGACAAACTACAAGCTATCTCTTACAAGTGCTCAATCTTTCTCCAGCCTTCCACCGTCAGGCCATGGCATAGAAGTATATTTTGTTTATATTCTTGACATCAAACTAAATTCAAAATAATCTAGTGCATCATATATAAGCCTCAAAACATTAACTTTATATCACCAAAACATACTTTTAGCAAAAAAATAAAATAATAATCAAAGCATGTCTTCTTCATCTTAGATGAAAAAATCATTATCTCACTAAATAGTGCACTGGAGATAATGGAAGTTTATTAAAAGATTACTTATGGAGGAGGAGATCTCTGCAGAGTAGATGTAAGTATAGTGTTTGAAGTGAACCCAAAGCTGTAAGAATACATATGTGAATATCTTAACACAAATTCCATGAGAACCTATGTAAAAGCTTCACACTTTGACACAATATGTTAAAGTTGATAGATCAGACAGATATCGTACTAAGTATATGAATAAACAGATGAATGTGATATGGAAAAAACATAGATTTAGGTCCCTGAATGATGGAAGAACCAGAAGAATAAAATTTCTGCAAAATAATAGCTCCAGAAGCTCTGAAGCTGGGTTAAGAAGCCATATTTTGAAGCCATCATTGTGAATTATTATTATTTTTTAATTTCTTTCTTCAGTGGAGAAGGAGACAATGGGAAACAAATTCACCTTTACAATTTCACAGGGTGAATGCTACAAGGTTAGTTGAATCGCAACCATTGAATTTCAAGAAACATTCTGAGCTTTTGTCTCTCAAGTTTAACATCACCTTGCTCATTATGAATCAGTTTATCCATGAGCGCAAAATTAAAATGAAGACTGAAGAGAAAGGAAAACTATACTGCCACTAACTATATGATATGTAATGTAAGAGAATAATCTAGAACTTCAGAGTTAGGAAAGCCCCATGAGCACAATCAACATATAAATAAAATGAATTCCAATTTGAACAATTTCAATTATAAGTGTTAGTTAATTTAACGGAACAACAAATTAACTTCCCTCTCAGTTATTTCATCGAATTCATTATCGCAATACCAATCCAAATATCCTCCAAATAAGGAATAAAGCGAATGTCCCCAATATTAATTAGCAAATATAAGTGCGCGAAGTGTGTGAAGGTATATAATTCACATTAACTTTCAAATAGAACTGTAAGGAGTTTGTAAAGGAATCATATTCACAGTAACTCATTCAAAGTGTAACAAATTGCAAAGTAAAACCAACACTCACCTTAAAGTCGAAGTCGAAAACACGCAGGGGAGGGCTTGCTGTGGAAACATGCCTCAGTGTTAGCTTTTCAGAGCTATCGCCCTAATAAAAAAATATTCTTGTGATAGGACCTGTCCCCGGTCAGAAATATAGTGAAATCACTTTCCTATTCTTTTGCCCGACCCCGCTACTAAGAAAGATGTTCACTTCTTAAAATATCCTATAACAATGACCTAAAATACAAAGTCGAAAACACTGTACGGAGAAGTGGTAGGCCGTACAAGAGAAATTGTATGATTCATGGCATAGAAATTTCTTACTAAAATATATGAAATCAAGAATTAATTAAGAGCATTCGATCTCCCTACTTTATTTAACATTTTCAAATTAGGGCACTGTTCATGCATTTGATTAATTAGGTAAGGCTCAACTAAACAAGGGATAAAAGAAGAGAAGTGGCCAAATTCGATACCTGAGGCCCGGTTAAAATGGATAGAAGACGGCGGAAGGAGAAGGCTGTCGAAGAAGCTGTGGAAGTGTGCTCTCTCACACTTTCATTACAGCGACAGTTCTACGAAATGGGTTGTTCTGCTCCGAACTTCGACCCTCAACGTCGACGGCACGTATTTATGGAAGTAACCAATCCAAATGGGTGTGGGCTGTACGCTTTAGGCCTCACTGTGAGATTCGAGGGTGGCAACGAGAAGTGGGTGTGGGTTGTGTGGCGTATCCATGGAAGTGAATGAAGGCGGAGAGGTATATGTATATGATTGGAAAGAGATGCAGAAACAGCAGGAAAACACAGACGGAAAATTATTACAATGACCACATGTCTTTGGGGCAATTTCTCATACACCTAGTGGGCGGAGTATCTAAGCAAAAAAGAGTGAAAATTTTATGAGAAAAAGAACGTTAGAAGAGAGAGATCATTGAGTCGATGGGAAGGAGCACACATACAATAGAATAACAAAACACATCCAATGTAAATCCTTCTGTAATTATTAATTTCGAGTTCAAGAAGCATGTAAAGGAATCAAATTAATTCACATTATCTTGAAAATAGAAGTAAGGCATCAAATCAACAATAACTCGCTCAAAGTGCAAGGAATTGCAAAGTAAAAACAACACTCACCTTAAAATCGGAGTCGAAAACACACGGGGGGGGGGGAGTGGTAGATGCAAGAGGAAAAAATATTATAGAGTATGAAGTAAAGTAAACGGTGATTCAATGAGAGGGGGAAACAAGCAGGCGCACTGTGACAAGTTGGCCTCGCCATGTGGCGCATCGAGTGAAAGAAAGGGGAGAGAGAGAGAGAGAGAGCCGTATAAACAAAAAAGAATAGATGCAAAAGACAGGTGGAAGTAAATAAATAAATGAGGGACGCGTGGCTGCTCGCAAGAGGAGGGATGTGGTGGGCAACCGATGACAACCGGGGCATTTTACCCGCTTTATATATAGGAAGATATGAGCTTTTTCTGTTTGGATTTTATACATATACCATTAATTGCATAAGAGTTATTTTTAAGAAATAACTAAAGCTGGAAAGAATTCATACATGCAACACCAATGGAAATAAATCATAGTACAAGTTTTTATATCAAGCAACATTGCATTGCGCATTCGTTCAAAGAAAAAAAAAATGTTCGAAAAATGTTATGAGCAGGAGAGTGAACACTAATCCGCATCCATTTCTTCAAGTGCAGCTTTCGCTGCTGACTTAGCTTCCTCTAAGAGGACATCAGGAACCTGGTGTACAAGACAAATAGTGTATATGGATCAATTTTGGGCACAATAAATCCTTTATCAAATACGAGCCAAACATGTCGAATCACTAGGTATATACACACTTGCAACTTAACTAAGTTTCCAAATCTGTCTCTCTTTCACGTATCCAACAGTGCTAAGAGGTTTCAACTTGATAGAACATTATGTATCTTATGCATCAGAAAGTATACCTTTTGATGCTGGCGGTTAGACTCGTCGCAGACCCAACTCATTTCCAATTCAAAGGCCTTGTCCTTTGCCTCATCATGTACCCCATAGATACTATTTGAAAAAAAGAGAATGCATCAGTTGATGAAACAACTGCTAGCACATAGAAAACACAGGACAATGGCGTAGGAGCAATTTCACATGGACAATCTTCAAAATGAAAAACACATTTCTAAATTTAAGAAATTTCATAGAAAAATGTACCCTGATAACGAAAGAGTGAAATCATCTACACTATAACTACATTTCAGATTAAAAATTCACAGTGGTCTCATGTATTTCATATCCAGAATAGAAACTAAATTGCTCTTTCTTTAAATAAAATAGTCAAGTTGATTGGTCATCAGTACCATCCAGAGTTACAGTTTAGGATCGACGAAGCATTTACATCCCAGCATGAAATATAATGATGCTTCTTAATAAGAAATCAAGCAACTGAAAGGAAAATTATAATAAATTTTAGTTTAATGACCATGGCAAACTCCAATTATGAGCTCACTAAGAAAAGGGATAGATGCCCAAACGACATAACATCATGACTCAAACCGTCAAACGACATGCAAATAATTCAAACAAATTTCACAAGATTGACATTGTTCATTCAAGGGAGCAACTCTGGCATAACACATGGTTTTAAACTTGTTTTGCACATAATTACCACTCTCTGTGTTAAGCAACACATAAAGTTGTAATTTCAATTCATACAACTAAGAACTCTACTCTCCACTCTCTACTAAAGAACTCTATTTCCAGGTCAGATACTAAGTTGAGGAGCAATAACATCACTATAAAGTGACTAATGATTAGGGGTAAAATAGTAAAGGAAACCAAACACTTACCTTGTAATTGTACAGCGAGTATTGAGCAACAATTATTCTACTAAAACAAGCATTCAAAAAGACGGAGCACTCTAAATTGAACGATTTGTGAAAAGCAGAAATCTTCCTACTTTATATCATTCTACGAAGATACTCGATTATATTCCAGAAAGTATTCATTAAAAAGATAGGTGGCTAACCCTAAATCAGAACACGAGGAGCTGACAAAGTTCTTAGTTTGAACATGGAGGAGGCATAACCCCCAAATAAATAACTGAGATGCAGGCAATTATATGTCTACAACACACTATTCATCAAAAATAAAGCTAAAGTCATAGTCTATTATCATGATTTTAAAGATAACAAAATAATAATAATAATAATAATAATAAAAACAAAAGAAATGGAAGGTTAATGATAGTCCACATAGATACATCTGTAGGCAGGCACTAATACACAGAGACAATGTGATATTCAACAAAATTAAGATCTAGTCTTATATTGGCATCATTCAGAAGATAAAACTCACATCTTAGCCACCTCAATAACTCCCTGCCGACAAGTCATTTCTGAAAGCTTTAACTTTTCAATCTCACTGTCAAAAACAAAATTTGGTTTCAGACACCTGCATCAATGGAAAATGCTGGCATAACAGCAAACATATTACTTACGTTTTAGCAGCCTGCCTGCCCTTCCCAATGGCAGCACCAAAGTATCTCTGTAGCAGTGAGTAACAAAAAATTGAAAGACAACTCAAACATACAGAAATGAAATAAAAATTAAAGAGTAGAAAAAGAAATGTTCAATGGACAATCAGAATTTGCAGCTTAAAAATTCAATATTATAGAAGTAAACATAGTTGTTAAAAGCGAGAAGCGCACCTAGGCGCACGGACCCCTAGGCGCGCCTGAGCTACATTTTGCCCAAAACTGAATTTACAATTATATACACAAATATATCCTACTTACAATCATATTACCCAACTAAACTAAAATAAAAGGCACATAACATCACATAATGATATATTATAACTCATAATAGCATTATAACACATAAAACATACACACAAATAAAGTTCAAGTAGGCGGCAGATGGTGGAGATGAAGGCAGCCCACCTTTTTGTCTTTGTTTTGAAAGTTCAAGTACTAAAACCCTAACCCTAATTCTCTATTTATATCATTTTATAAGTGGGCTGTCATTTTTTATCTTAAAAATGTGTAAACCCTTTAATAATTGAGTAGCAATTTCAAAAAACTTTAAAAAAAATAGAAAAAAGAAAAAAAGAGGATGTTGAAGAGGCGCGCCTAGGCGCACACCTTTGATACATGAGTCAGGAATAGCAAAAAATCAACAATCTAGGCGCAGACCCCTGAGCCTGAGCGCCTTGGACGCGCCTTTAACAACTATGGAAGTAAAGACTCCTTACAGCATTAAATTCTATAGCCCTTACTCAAAGAAAATACAAAAAACACTTACATATGAAATTCCAGATGGTTCAACCATGTATAATTGTGGCCCATCTCTATCATAACCTCCCAGTATCACACCACAACCGAAAGGCCTACAAGTTTGTTCAACTTAGGGTCATATGAAAATGCAAGGCAAAATATAAGCAAAAGATAAGAGTCAATAAAATGAAAATTAAGTTCTATAAAACCTGAGCCACCAATAGAGTGTGCACAAATGCACATAACTAGCTACACGCTGCGCAAGTTCTTTCACAGGAATTGGTTCACCATATACGCTGTAAACAGAAGATTGGAGAACATATGTAAACAAGTTCCAAATGCTTACTAACTCAGTAAAGCTTTAAGTAAAAATGCAAGGAGAATTTCATAAACTACAGAAGGAATAAACCTCTCATAATTAGTTGCTTCAGATTTTGCTCTTTTCACAATTTGACGGCCATCTGCAGCTAGCCCAGCAACAGCCTGCAAAGCGAGAACACAACAAATAAATGAATAATAATAGACTCATGGTTTGTCCTACCTCTTACCATTTGAAAGGAAAAGTAAATAAACATCAAAGGCCTAATCCAAATATATAAAACTGAAGAATAACCTCCAACGAGACTTTACTAGCAAATACTCTCAATAATCTTCAAGAATAAAGCTCTGACTAATCTAATTATTATTGATATAATGCCAGCAGTCAGAAGATAACTTTCTATTGCATAGAGCCAAGAGTTTCAAGACACAGAGAAGAGAAAAAAGGGATACCATTCCAGATTGGCGATGAACAGCGTGTATTCTTCTATTGGACCCAGGCAACATCATCTTCGAAGAAATCAGTTTCTCAACTCCCTACAGTAACACAATTTCTGTGATTAAAACCCTAGCAGAAAAAATCAGTGTTGAAAATTTGGGGGCGGGCGCGTACCATAACGACGCCGTCTTTGCATCGTATGGCAACGACAGTGCCGCTGTTATCGACGGCCTTGGCGGCGTATTCGATCTGGAAAACACGGCCATCCGGCGAGAATGTGGTCACCGATAGATCGTAGCCAGTGCCTATGCTACTCATTCTCCTCTCTCTCTCTAAAAGTTATGCCCTATTCGCTTCTGCAACTCTTCTGCTCTACGCTCTCACACACTTGCTCTCTGTTTCTGTTTCTATGTTGGCTTCTTATTTCATTCCCAGAGTTTTCTTTGTAACAAGACAGATTGAGGGGCAAACAAAGGTTGAACTCGAAGAGCTTTTTTCTTCTTCTTTTTTTTTTTTTTTTTTTTAAGTAATAATTATTATTATTATTTTATTTTTTTAGTGTAAGTGGCGTACTAATATGTTTGGATGAATATTGATAATTAGACTTAAAAAAATAATAATAATAATAAATAAAAGTGTATCCGGGTGCACACATATGTGTATGCCTTTTTATTCTATTTTGTATACATATTATTCTATTTTGTATACGTGTTTTGTAATAATTGTATACTTTTTTCACATTAAGTTTTCATTAAAAAAAATTAACATCCATATGTGTGTTTTTGTTTATATTTGTATATGGGTTCACCCTATCTTTAGGTACACCCGGGTGCACACTATAAATTGCCATAAATAAATAAATACACACTAATCCTAATATTATTGGCAAAGATTTATATGAGACCGTCTCACCTAAAGGCTTACGTGAGACCGTCAAAAAGTGATAATTTGTATACTGAAAAGTGATACTAAATTAATTTAAAAGTGATAATGTTATTTCATGAGCAATTTACACTATAAATTAAAAGTGATAACATTTTATAGAGAAAGTGATAACGTTTTTATAGCGAAAGTGATAACAATTTAAAAATGTGTAAAATGGTCTCGCGTCGGTCAGACGATCCCACGCAAAACCTACCCAATATATTTTCTCATTATGTAAACGGTTCCACATGAATATTTACTTTTATATTTTTTTAAAAAAATAATTGATTTTTTTTAATTTTTTCAAAAATAATTAATTTCCATTGGACGAATAAAAAGTTATAGCCATCACACAAGTATTTACTTTTTATATATGTATTTTTTTAGAAAATGCTGATTTTATTTTTTATTTTTTTTAAAAAAGGTTAATTTTCATTAGACGTGATAATCATTATAATGAGAAGTAATACTCATTGATGAAAAATAATAACAATGCTCTGAACTATTTCATAAGTATAACGTTAGAGTGATAACGTTAGAAAAGAAAAGTGACAAACGTTTTAATAAAAATTGATGATGATTAATTAAGAAAATGTGACAAAGTTTTAATAAAAATTGATGACTAATTAAGAAAATGTAAATTGATCTTACTATAAGACACTCTTACACCAGTCTAGCCCCTGAAAGTATATAAAAATTGGGAGAAAAATGTAATAATCACTCTCCAATCTATCTCAAACACAAAAAAGGCAAAATTGCATCACAGAAGTTAAGAGTAATCAGAAGCCAACTTCATTAACATGATCACAACACTAGACACTGTTAGCTTGAATAAGACCATCACTAATCTGTGTTGCAATGTCTTTAACGGCTCCGGGGCCATGCGGGATAAACACAGACGAGGATTTTGAAGATGCTCCGATTTCCTTCATCGTGTCGAAGTATTGAGTGACAAGAATCATGTCTAGGACATCCTTGGCTCCTGTCCCAGGCACATTTGTTGAGAAGGCAACCACGCTCTCTCTTAAGCCGTCAACAATGGCTTGTCTTTGACGAGCAATCCCGAGACCTGCTAGGTACTTAGATTCAGCTTCTCCCTCTGCTTGCTTGATTTGCAATATTTTTTCTGCTTCAGCTTTGTCAGTTGCTGCAACTCTTAGCCTAGCAGCTGTTAAGGTAATGACATATATATTGTCAAATAAATCGAACATGAATCATAAGGTTTAAATGAAAATTATGGAAAACTAACTTTATCATTCAGCCATGATATTTATTATAATTTTTTCGAATAAAGCAGACTGTTAGAAACTTACCAGAGTTTATCTCATTCATGGCTTTCTTGACAGCTGCATTTGGTTCAATGTCAACTCTGAGTGTCTGGACTATCTCAAAGCCATATCCTGTCATTGCCTGCAGAGGAACGACAATCACATAATTAAATTCGTGTAAAAAATTGGGTCTGCATCTGTCTTTGCCTCTCGACTGTGTTACCTTTTCAAGTTCATTCTCTACAGCTTTCGCAATGTCATTCTTCTGATCAAAGACGGAATCCAAATCCAGCCTCGGAACACTTGCCCTAATGACTTAACATTGAACCAGGATCAGATCAGTTAGTTTTATGTAACTGATAATCTATTATTAACCAATGTTCCTTGAAATTTGAAATCTTTGGTGCACATCAAATTATATACTAGCAAAGTTTTGAAAATTGCAACACGAATTCTACTTCACTTTAAAAAGAAAGATAATAGTTTAAACCAAGATAAGTTTTGAATTCTCATCCTTAATAGTTTAAGCAAGATAGAAGTTAGAACTAAACTTTTAGCCTCGAAGGAAAACCTGCAAGAGAATCTCTACTTCACTTTATTGGCAACTAATGCAAGCCATTTCCTTTCCTTATGATTAAAATAATAATATCAAATGATGCCAAAACAAAAAATTTCAATTTTTATGTAAAGAAAATGAGACATAATCAAGCAAAGAACATAAATTTGGGGCATACCATCAAAAACATATGCTTGGATTTGTGTTTTTGTGTTGGATAACTTATAGAAGGCATCGTACGCCTTTTCAGCTAAGGCTCGATATTGAATCGAAGCAACCACATTGACAAACACATTATCCTGAAATGAAACATCTCCAACACTTTATCAAAGCAAAGAATCGCTTGGTCTTTAAGTCTCACTTTATAAGAACAAACAGAGAAAAAATCAGATCAGAATTGAAATGATCAAACACCTTAGTTTTCGTTTCGCAACGAACATCAAGCTGTTGCACACGTAACGACAGCTGACCAGCCACCTGGTAACCTACACACCAAGGGACACAATGGCATCCAGGCTCAAGAACACCATCAAATTTGCCAAAACGTTCCTTCATAGCTACTTTCGACTGATCCACTTGAACACATCCAAAAATATTACCCATTTTTTCGACCAACGGCTGCAAATCAAAACTATGCATCATGATCAGCTCAACAGTGATGATAAAATATATCATCTCGGTGTAATAACCCCCTAATTTTCATCTACCAAACAGGACACACCATTTTCCATTATTAATTACTGAAATAAAAATAGATGAGTGGCTGTGATTGATGCGTAAACAAACCAACAAACAACAACCCCCCTTTTACCCATTAAACCAATCGAAACATGAACAATAAAAGAAATCCACAAAAATTTAAACAAAAGAACGACTAATTCAACAGAAATAACAGAGCATCGGCATAGAACACACAAGAAAACTTACAGTTGAATGAAAGCGAAGAATAGCAGCAAAAGAGATCGAAAAGTAAGTGAGTTTGTATTATGGCGGTTAGAATCTATAGATAGGAACGTTTATGGAGGATTTTAGAATGAGGGTTACCAATACCATGAAAGAAGATGATACGGTGTTCCAAGGTACAAGCGTGGTATTGCGTTTGGCAGAGCGATTTTTGATCTGCCATGATTTAGAGCAGTGTCCGTGGAGGGTTTATGTAACGTCTATCTTTTATTGTTTTCTTTAATCTTTTTACTAGTTGATTTAAACGACTTAATTATGCAACACGTATTCACGTATTATTAATAAAATTTAAGGTAACGTTTGTGATGGTTTTAATAAATCATTGCTTGTTTTAAGTTTTGATATTGTATAATGGGTAGGTTTTTTGTGAGACCGTCTTGTGTGAAATTATTTTCACTTTTTAATATAATTATCAATTTAGCTATAAATTATTATCACTTAAATGTTAGTATTACTTTTTATTTATACTATAAATTGTTCATAAAATAATATTATCACTTTTCATTAATTTATTATTAAAAGTTATTATTTTCTGGTCATCTCACGTAAGTTCTTATGTAAGGCAGTCTCACACGTCTTTGTCTTGTATAATTAAATTATATGTAAATCAAATATTTAAGGAGTGGATAGTAATATGTGTGATTGAGTATTAATTTAATTGAAAGAAGAAATTAGAAATGATGGAGAAAGAAAGAAAAAATATAATTGATGAGAGATAATTTACTTAAACGAGTGGGGATTTATAGAGTTTGTAAATACATGAAGGGGAAGTTTATGAAATTAAAAAACTAGCATGTATTCGGTTCAATGGTAGAATTAGGATTACATTTTAATAGTTTAATACAATGGAATGTTATTCTATAGTATAACAAACGTTTACCTTCTGTCTAAGAAATAATATTATTATAGTTAATAATTTTTTTCGAATGTAAAAACCACATGTATTCTAAAAAAGTTCTTTTAAAGAGTGAACTTTCTTGAAAAGATGCTTTACACTAGCACCTTTCTTACGAAATACTAGCAAAGGGATAAATATTGTAGCATTCGAACAGTTTTTCTCGACTCGTTTAACATTACTACCCTCCAACCTGAAATCCAAGATTTGGTCCCACTTTACACAACTCCCATTGCAAAGCACCCCATTTTTCCTCTGACCACTTCATTACACCCTAATAAACACAGCACCCCATTTTAATCCTGCTTATGATTGTTTGAATGGTTTTCACTTAACAGTGTTTAACACCACCATTGAATGCAAGGGGGATTGGATTTGTAAAATTAGGCAAACAATTGTGTGAATCTATGTGAAACCTAGTAGTTTATATTCTATTATATCCTTAAGAGTTTAGGGGTGCCTTAGGTGAGATACTTTCAACCTAAAGATGGGTATGTGATTGATTTTTTATGTTTGGTGTGAAATGGGTAATGGAATGGAAACCCAATTTTTTGGGAATCAACCATTCCACACAAATACGAGTGGTATGATTTCAATCCAAACTCCCTCAAACACATTTCATTTCCAAACCTATTCACACCATCCCATTGTACCAAACAACCCCTTAATGTTTATTCTTAAGATTTAAAACTCCCTTGTGAAGCCAATTAATGTTTATTCTTAAGATTTAAAACTCCCTCGTGAAGCCAAGAAATCAGGGAAGATGGTTGAACCTCCAATGGGGAAGAAGAGGGAGGGAGAAATTGCTTTCTAATGATTTGTAGGCTGTTCCTATTCAGGGGTTTGTGCTGTTAACTATACTCTTCTATCGAGATTCTTGAGATTTTCTCGTTTACTACTGATGATCGACTCGCATTATCTAGTAGAATTCTATTGTTTTGATCTCTGTAGTTTATAGAAACAGGTGGACGGTACAGCCATATGTTAATTATAACACCACGTGTATGGAAACACAAGAAAGTGGAAAGTGGAAACAATACATATGATCATCGAATATCAAAGACGACATTTCATCTCAAACCTCAACTGCAGTCATATCTACAGACTAAAATAATCACAGAAATCAGGACTTTAATAAGAAGTTTTAAGCCAATGTGCATCTCCGAAAGTCGACACTATCTAGTGGAAAATATAGAAGACGGAAACAGGAAAAGTAGAAAAAAACAATGTTCAATACAGAACATGATTATATCCAAAAGTTGCAGCTAAAAGTTATGAAAACATAGAACACGAATGTTAAGAGTTTGTAGAGGCAGTAACCCAATCCAGGATGTCCCGTACTACTTATTTCAATGATTTCAAACAAAAGAGCTCATGTTCAATTCAAGAGCCAAAATTATGTAAATTGCCCATTAACTAAATGCAAACTTTAGTAATCAAGATTGCACAATTACTCTTCAGATCTGACGACAGAGATTTCACCTTTCTCCAGTAAGTGATAGAATTCCCTAACTTTACGCTGCTCATTCCAGTGGTGCATCTTCCAGACACTGCCTGCAGCAATACCAAGTGTAATCCCAATAACAATCTCCTTAATCACACTGGGTCCCTTCAAAGTCGCATGAGCTATCCTAGGACCAGCCATTTAACTTCTACAAATGAGCCTACACTTTCCTGTAATTAGCACACTGTCGAATTCAGGAGACCAGTCACAACATATGACTAGAATGCAATTGCAAGTAAATAAGCACAGATGCTGAGTTTCTAATTCAATTCGACTTTCAAATAACATGGCCAAACAAAAAGCAACCTGATATTCATTTGCTTGAAGCGGAACCACAATCAGTGATCAAGTGTTTAACAAGTTCTATTCTGCGGGATTTAATCTGACATGCTAAGCAAAATAGGAAATTCTGATATGAAATAGTGATGCAATTATTCTTAAGATGTAAAAATTAACAAGTAAATCCTAAACCAGAAATAGTTTGCAATATTGTCAAATTAAACAGTGTGAATTCAACAATCAGACTCAAAAAGCCATCAAAATTTTAAATAAATCTGAAGAACTAAAATTATAAATTATGAAAAAATCACTTGTTATTATAAGTTTCTAGATTTTGAATGGACATGTTATAAGAACCGCTTGGTTCTGATACTGGAATAGGAATGATAAGGGGTACTATTGAGGAGGGTAATGATAATAAAAATGAAGTTGATATTTCATAAAGGCAGGATAGTTATTGAAACAACTTAATACCCCTTGCCAAACGGCAAGCAACCCCTAAATTAAAATTTTTAGTATAATATATAAGTAAATGAAAGCAGATGCAACAAAAAAACACTCATCAACTGATTTATGCTTTTTTGCTTAAAAATGATTTTTTTTTATTTTTAAAATTTTAGTTGTGAACTCAAGCACTCTCAAATCTACTTTTTTAAAGTAAATATAGCAGATAAGAACTTTTTTATGCAAAGGAAAACGTCTAACACACCCAAAATATCAGTTAACAGTGTATTCTGATAGTAGCAAGTAGCAACTTAACTCTAAAATTCTTAAACCATAAGTTTTCACAGAATTGTAAGAAAAAGCCCCACTTCTGTCAATCTCACAAATAGCAATGATGACGATAAAGAAAGTCCTCTAAAAGCAGCCTTGCTAAGGACCAGAAGGAATATGCCGAATTTCAGTTCAATATCAGCCATATGATGATGATAAAGGCAAAAATAACTTACCGCAAGGATGACCAACGATTTGAAAACCAAAATAAAAAAATTCAAGTACATGAAGATATATTCAAGTCCCTAACTCTGAATCAAAGCAACAGGTGTTTTTGCTCATAGTTTAGGTATTAAACCTTCAATGATATTAAATAACATTAAAGTTTAACTCTTTCATATGTCAAGGTATTCAATCTTTATTATCAGCATACTGTTTAATGAAGATCATCAAAACAATAGAATGCAAACGAAACATTTCCACACACTAGCAAAGATAACATCAAAAACTTGTGGGCACACTTAAAACTCATGATTATAGATCAATAAAATCATTAGATGCAAAATGCAAGGAAAGATGATTATCTCCAATTCACTTATATTCAGAGAATCAACAAGTAGAGCAGAAAGGATCTAGCACATAAAGGGCATAGAGAAACTTATAGAGAATATGCAAAAGGGGGTATTTTTAGATTAGATATAGGATAAAGTTTTTATATGTACATGAAAGTATAAAAAATGGCATGATGAATTTTACCCTAATCTGTAAAAACCATTTTCTGGTACTTAGCAAATACTCCATTTCGACACAGTGCACACCTCAGCTTTTGGCATTTGCTATTGTGCCTCAATATATATTTACCCACCAACATTTACCCCTAAAGAATCGAAAATACACAAATACACACACTCATGCCCAATTATTATCAATATTTTATAAAAATCGTAATATAGGAAACTACAACGTCAGCCTCAATCGAACAAATTGTTTCGCCGAAAATTGAAAAAATCTAAACTCATTTCAATGATAAAAATTCTAACAAATCAAAGTCCGGTATCATAATCCAAACACTTAAAGATATGGTTTAAATACGAACAATACAAATCTAAGATTAAACGGAACCTCGTACCACAAATTGGAAATCGATTCGAAATTCGCAACAGCTTTCGATCCGTCGAACCTGCACAGAATCGTGAGATGAGAAATTGTTACCCGGATTAACGAGCTGATCGATTTGTAGACAGAGAAGAAAGAGGAACGTACCCAAGAGAGAAGAGAGACTGCGCCAAGGGGAGAGAGATTTCGGTAATCCGATAGAATTGTCCAAATATATTTAAAGAAAAATGGAAGTTTTTATTTTTTATTAGTGGACGGTGTGATGTTTCACGAGCCTACGATACAAGTAATCATGACATTTTTTTTTATATACTTCATCCTCACATCTTAATATAGTATACTTTATATTTTCGTCGTCCACGCTTATATTTACCATTCAAAAAAATATTAATTGTTACTAGTATTCTCCTCATTTTTGGATAAATGTTAGTTATTATATAATTAGTAGTGTGCCTAGTAGCTAGTTGGGCTAGATCATTTAGTTACTTTATAATTTATTTATTATTTAAAAATAACAAAATATCACTAAAAAGTCAAATAAAATTAATCTAAAAATAACTTTTCTTAAACTACATATCTACAGTAATGATGAACATAACTATAGAGACGGAGGGAGTATAAACTTTTATCTATCTATGTTTGATTGAAAAAGTTTCTGAATGTTCCTATATGATTTGAGTGTATATTGGGTGCACCCGGTTGCAAGGGTGTACTCATATTTGTATGTCTTTTTATTCTAATTTGTATACATATTATTCTATTTTGTATACCTGTTTTGTAATAATTGTATACTTTTTCACATTAAGGTTTCATTTAAAAAACTAACATTCATGTGTGTATAACTTTTTATTGAATATTATATATAATTTTTCATTAAAAAAATTAACAATTAAATTGTATACATTTTTACTCTTAATTGTATATGTTTTTGTTTATATTTGTATATGCGTGCACCTTATCTTTAGATGCACCCGGGTGCACACTATAAATTGTCATATGATTTTTTTTCTTTTTCCTTTTTTTAATGATCTATATGATGTTAGACAAAGACTTATGTACAACCTCCAATTAATACAACATCCGGTACAACCTCATTCCTTCACTTTCAGTGTGTGTTTTTCTCTTTTTTTTTAAAGTGTTGCTATTACTGTTTTTATTTTATTTTATTTATTTATTTATTTTTAAGGATATAATTGTAATTTTACTCTTATGTTTTAGGGTATAATTTATTCAATAGGGTTTAAAGTTTACGGTATAATTGTAATTTTACCCTTATGGTTTAGGGTATAATTTATCCATATAGTTTAGGGTTTAGGGTATAATTATAATTTTACCCTTATAGTTTAGGGTATAATTTATCCCTAGGATTTATGGTATAATAATCATTTAAATAAAATAAATTTAAAAATAAAATAAAAAACAACATTAATGAAGTAGTAAGAATTAATTAAAATGAGTGGGGACCAAGGTACAACCGGTTGTACCATAGTCACTCTTATGATGTCTAATGTTTATTCTTATACCACTATCTACTACTCCCTTCATCCCACTCAAAAGATCTGTTTTTTTTTTTATTTTGAGTGTCTCACTCAAGGAGTCCCCTTTCATTTTAACACATACTACATATAAGACCCACACACACTCATTAATACAATTAAAATATTAGGCTCATACTCCCACTAATACAACTACCAACTACACATTAAATAATAATACTCCTTAATCCACATGCAAAAAGAAAAAAACTCTTCAAGCGTGATGGTGGGAGTATAGTACAGCATTAATCTCAGATATATAACTCTAATTAGTATCTCCATCATCTCATTTTTCATCTTCATATTTACTATACAAACATAAATTAAGAAAGTTATCATTTAGTTATTTTTAAGAAATTTGATATTTTTTATTAGTAAATAAATGATAAAATATATTAAAAAAACATAATTATTAAAAGCTCGTCTCGATCAAGGCTATGATTGTTGCGTCTCAATATTGTTTTTCAAGGCGCGACGTTCTAAGGCATGCCCTTTTTCCCATCAATAATTACGCCTCAGGTTAGCCTTGTGAATATACTTGTTTTATGTAGTTTATTAGGATCCGTTTACATTGTAGATTAACAGGGATTATACCCCCATTCAACCCTAGTTAAATTTTAGTATTTACTTTAAGGATTATAAAAAAAGATAACCTTCGGGATTTTTGAAGTCCGGTCTGAAATAAGGGTGACTATAGGCTAACTCAACCCTCCAAATCTCAAAGGATAATTGTCAACCCATGGTTTAACAAGTGAAATTATAATTTTGCCCTCTGCTACAAAACCCAAAAAAATCCAACGAATCAGCATTCCACTCCCATCTACCCCAAATTATCTTCTCAAATCGAATCTGCTTTGGAAGAGAGGAAAGTAGGGTTCTTCAGTTCGAGTTTCACCATTAGTGAAGGTATTTCTTTCTAATCCAATCCCTTCTTCTGGACTAAAATTTCACATATCTCGTATTTTTCAATTGCTTCTCATAAATTTCTTATACCCTAGATTGGTGTCGCCAGCTCTACTCTCTCCATCCCTTGATGCGTCGCAGCTACACATTTTAAGTTGATTTGTTGCTTATATCTTCCCTTCCTCAATTTCTTGTGTTTCCTTACTTGAAGTTCGTGGGTTAACGCAAGTTTGTATCTGTGTGACTGGAAACGTCGAAGCTGTAACGAGAATCAAAGAGGAAAACGATGAGCTTGAGCTGGAGGAGAAGGTGAAAGCGCGTGCGGGAAGGGAAGCAGCAGCTGCAGATGGGGATGGGAAGGAGCAGAGTTTAGTACTGTGCGGGTGTGGCGCAGGTTTATACGGTGGAGCAGTGATGAGGGCGTCCGACGAGCTTCTGGGGAAGGGCACCATGGGGACCACCTACAAAACAGTGCTGGACAGCCGCTTGATCGTAACGGGAAAGAGATTGGGGAGTATGAAGCAGGAGGTTTTCGAGAGGCACATGAATCAGTGGGTGGGTTGAGGCACCCTAATTTGGTGCAGTGCTTATCTTCAAGCCAAGGAACAGAGGCTCTTGACCTATGAATATCAGCTTAATGGCAGTCTCTTCTCTCTCATTCATGGTTAGTTCTACATCTATCAGCCTAATGGCAGTATGATCAAGTATTTGCTTGTAGATTGTGTGATTCAAATTTGTTTGTTTGATGTGTGATGCATAATCACTAGTGAGAAATTAGATTAAGCTTATAATTTAATTTAATTAATTAGTTTAAGGGATAGCTAGGGTGGATGAGATTAGATTAATTATGAATGCAGTATATTTTTGTACCTTCTAAAATATAGAGGATGGACCTTTGTAGCTTCTTTAAAGCTTTCTGCATGATTATTACTCAGAGGACCACCCTAAAATTTGCACTCGGATTGCATCAAGCAACTTGCACTCAATTGCATCGAGCAAATATGGTTTGCATTTTAACACCAGGGAGTGTGGAGGAGGATAGTTAAAAGTCTTTTTGGTGAAATTGAATTTGTAAGCATATTGGCTAACATATATTCTCAATATTGTTGCATCTGTATATATTCTTGTTTTGACGGAGAGTCTATCGTGGGTGCAAAATGTGTTGTTATTCTATCTAGTACTAGTATTAAGATTCTTGATTCTGCAAAATGTATGCTATGATGATATTCATTGTGTTACATCTCCACTTTGCTTTTTACAGCTAGCTTCTACCATGGTAAGCCGATGAAATTTCATAAAGGAAGCATCAAATTGGATATCTTTATTTCGAGATGAAACGAAAAGAATCTGAGCTTGCTGAGAGACGCCGGAGAGGTTTCCTAACAAAAGCTCAAACACAAGGAAAATATGGATGGCGATATCATCGTGTTATTGATATGTTCTAAAACACTTCTAAGGCTAAGGCTGGGAAGTTTTTTTTTTTTTTTTTGGTTCATGGGAGGTGTAATGTTCTTCAATGCAATACTCGAATGCATTTTTTAAGATGGAATTATCGAATAAATTTTGAAGCTATTTGAATGCATGTTTTGTGAAATGGGGGTAACATTCTATCTTTTAGCCACCCAACTTCTACTTAAAAAAATTATTACTCCTTCCATCACAAAAATATTTTTACATTTATCTTATGTTGGGATGTAAGAGTATAAGATTTAAATTTAAATAGTTGGCTATTTAAAAATGATAAAATAAGAATCAATTCACTAGTGTAAATGTTTTAAAAAAAATCTAGAGAACAAAACATATCATCCCAAAAGTATTCAAGTAAATATCAAATCATATGGATGGACTAAAGAACACAATGTACACAGTTTAGATATAAGATCAATAATTCCACATGATGTTTCTATCGTCCATTTCATCAATGTGAAATATAAAATTAGAACGCAACAGAAAATCAAGAATCTCAACTGTGGATTGTCACATTGAAATTGTCTCATTTAGATGACAAGTTTTTAATCCAAAGAAGATAAAGTTAAGGAGATAGGCAACAATACAGCTCAACTACTTTTCTTCTTTCTCTGTTCTTGGACCTGGAATGCAGCACATTTGTTCTTCCAGGAATGCACAACAATGGTGGTAGGAATTATAACCCACCACATGTTAGCGAAAACATAATACGTGTAATAATAGAATAGACTGGCCGCAAAGTCATCTTCATCCAAAAGAGCAGTAACAAAGTACACAGTTGTTGCATAGAGCTGTCCAAGAGAAATGGCTATTTGAAGTATGTAACTATACGACTTCTTCGTTGCTACTGCAGATGCCCAAAGAAACAAATGAATGAAAGCTCGATATTAAAAACTAGAGGAAAAATAGAGTTTTTTTTTTTTTACTACGCACACAACAAGGAGACAAGCTGGACCCTCTATAGTAGTTGTAATCTCTTCACCAAATTACTTATTGCGTTTAATAATTAATGAAACGAAAAACAAAAATGGAAGATATAGGTTTAATTTAACAGAAGTACTAGATGACCGACACTCTCCACAACACCCCTATTTGCACTCCAAAATACACGCACAGTTATGCTTATAGACAAGTGATTACAGCTTCAGGCCTATAAACAACGGCTAGTTGATAAGAAAGACAACCATATTATATAAATGAACTGCATACGTACAGTTTCAACAGAAACCTTCATGCGATGAACTAATCATCCTTGCAGGAACAGGAATAAAATTATAAGAATCATTTAAACATTGACATACCATCCCACACTATGACACAATTGCTCATTCAATCAAATTTTCTCCTCATGTTAATAATTTACGAAATAAAGCACCTCCCTAGTTTTTTGAGGTATTAAAACGTCCACAGATTTATCAAACAAACTTTTATACTAAAATAAAAAAGAGCAAAATCTTGCAATATTACATTATGTGAGCTTTATTGAACTTGAATGAATTTATCCAAAAACTTATTGCCATATGTATGCAATCCATTACAAAAAAAAAAAAAAGATGCATGGATGAACAAGGATGCGGCACCGACTGGAATAGCCACCTACTGTCATTAATCAGTTGCCAAAATGTAGCAGAGGCGTCGTAAAGTGGTGCCCCAATTGGCTTCACTACCCACTATCTACCTAATGCCGGAAAATTGCCAATTTGAACTGGCAGGAGTATGGAGTGCCATACTACACCACGGCTCGAATATTCCACAACATTATTCAATTGAAAAACCAAGATTATCTTACAAACTGAAAAACCCTAATGCCGAATTGATTCTAGTGAAATTCCAATCTTATCGTTCAAAATGAAAAATCCTAATGCGAATTGAAACGAGAGATGTAAGACATAGGAGAAAATGGACACAGAAGGATACCTGAAAGTACACTTTGGCCGGCAAATCGAACAACGTTAGATAAGGAGTAGTGTAGGAGAAGAGGAAAAGCACTTCATTACACCACTGGATCATCAATCTTCAGACGAAAATGGAGATCTAGTTCACGGTTGGGGTGCGATTCTGGCGACCTCACCGGCCTACTGATCGAACTCTTGAATCTGTTCAATCGGATTTTGTTCCCATTATCGACGACAACGATGACCAAGAGTGATTATGACCTCAAACATATATTTTTAATATTTTTACAAAAGGGTAATATAGTAAACTTGCTCAAAGTAAACCTTAAAAGTAAACACAACACTCCACATTAACCATTATGCTTAATCTTGACTCAACCCTCCCATAACCCTAACTAAAGGTTACAAAACCTTAACCTTTCCGGTAAACGCACCCTTATTTTTCATGGTTTAAACCAACAGTTTTATTTATTATAATAAAGTAACACTTTCAAAATGACTAGCAACTTCTCAAATTATATGGAGTACAAGTTATTCCCAAATTTTATAAAGGGGAATATGGGGTGTCGACGGTCTGGTCTGGGGCGGGTAGTACACTATCTGGATCCAACCCATTTGTAAGAAGTCCACCCGGGACCCGCACGGGTCCTATATTATATGGCTCGGACCCAGACCTGTATGGGGCGGGTCCGCCAAGCCCTGCTCCGTCTCTTTTTTTTTTAAATAAATGATCATCAACCTCATAAATTTGATTTAACATTTACTCACACAAAAAAATATTTACTCCATATATTTAAATAAATAAACTATAAGAATATTAAATATAATTATAATTTAATATAATTATATATATTAAATTATTAATTGTGTATATTATTTTATACCATTATTTCATATTTTATACATATATATAAATAATATTAACATAAAATATAATTATATGTATATAATATAAAATAATTTTTATTATATTATATGTGGGTCCGGGTCTAGTCTAATACCCGGATCGGCCCCGTAAATTTACGGGTTCAGGCCCGGCCGCCCCATTTCTCCTACGGGCCGTCCCAAAACGTGCGAGGCGAGACGGGTACCCACGGGTCGGGCCAAAATTGACATCCCTAATAGGGATTAAGTTATGGTTTAGAATAGGATTTCATTTCACCACCCAAGTCTCAAACTACATCAGCTGCTGCCACCAATCATCGTTCACGTCCGTATTGCTCGCTGACTACCGATCGTCCTCTTGGCAGCCACAACTTGACACATGTCTGTCGTTGTCGTCCTTCCATCGGCTACCACCCATAGAAAGTTTTCGCTATTACTATTTTGTGAATTGTGTTATTCTTTGAATGACTTATTTTATTTCAATTGAATTTTTATACGTGCACATTTAGTTTTAGTGTAATTGGCTTGATTCATGTGTTATACTCATATAAATGGTTATATTTTATTTTATTTTTTAAATTATGTTGTATATAGGTTATATATAATGTAGAATAAGTTACAATGCTATATTATACGTGTAAATTTGAGGCGCGCCTCATACGTGCATATTGCAGTTAAGGCATAGATATGCCTTAGTGTGCCTTGCGCCCTTAATAATTATGTAAAAAGGTGATGAAAATTAAAAGGTGATGAAAATTAAAATTGAAGTGTGTTAGAGATATATTAGTTATGTATTTTATTTTAAGTATGAAGCTTAAATTGAGACGAATTTAAACGGAAAGTGTGAAATTAAATTTGAAACAGAGGGAGTAATAAAAAATGTAGGGATCATGTGGAACTAATTCTACACAATAATTCTAGGGGCAAAGTATTAAATTTCGAGAGAGGATTTTAGAACTCCACAAAATTACTAAGAATTCTTCAATACGATGTCTATAGATTACTCGAGTCACACAATGTAATTGAAAGAAAATACTATGGATTATCAAAATGCAATGGGCAATCCATCGAAGTCCATTATTTTACCCACTTGAGGCTGAAAATGAATTATTATATTATGGCATGCACATTATTGCATAATTTTCACTGGAATGATGTCTATAGATTCACTTGGTGGAAGACATAGTAGATGTAGAATAGTAGAAATACTTCTAATCAGACAACCCAACAATTATAGCTTTTACAAGAATGGTCTATTTTGATAGAGAATTTAGCTAAATCAATGTTTGATGAGTGGAGAAGATCTAAAAATCATTGAATTTTGTATTCGAATTCTTGGAATCTACTTTTTCTTAATGTTATTTTAGATATAATGTAGGTTCAGGAAAAAAATATATTGTAAAGCCTAACTATTATTCTGAAATTTTATCAATACAACTTTTCCAAATTTATCAGATTTTAAGTGTGGAACTTTTTGAAAATATATAAAATATTTTAATAACAAATTACTACATCCTTTCTATTAATTACTTAACACTTTAATTTTAAGAGTAAGACTATGGTGCACCTGGTGCACCGGTGCACCTGCACGACCTCAACCATTTGATCAATCTTTAATATAATTTCTACCATTAATTAAATTAAAAAATAAAAATAAAAAACTACATGCTACTTCACCTTTTAGCCTATAAATCATAGGTCCACCGGTGCACCAAGTGCATCCCAGAATAACCCTAATTTTAGATATATTACTAACACTTATGTACATTATTTTTAAAATGGAATAGTGCATCTCAACGGTATTCACTTTTTACACATATTTTAATAACTTTATTCATATTTTTTTATTAAATTATTTAAAATACTCATTTTTTTAAACACATTTCAACAACATTAAACGTTTTTATATCTTTATACAAAAAAAACAACTTTTTTTAAATCTTCACGCACAATAATAAGTGCGTTAATTAACTGCTCGGAGGGTGGATAAAGTATGCCAAAATGAAAAATACATCAATATCATTGAGATGAAGCGGTCATATATACTACTCCCTCCGTTCCAAACTTGATGTCAGTGTTACTGTAGACACGAAATTTAAGAAAATTTGACTTTTTAGGGGTATTGTAGTATTTTTAGGTGATAAATAAATTATAAAGTATGTTATATGTGTTAGGTGGATGTTGTAAAATTGTAATTAAGATGAACTTTTATGGGTGGTGATTGATGTGATATTCCCTTTTTTGGAATAAGACAATTAGTTTGGGACGGATGAAAACGGAAAGTAAGACAACGAATTTAGGACGGAGTGAGTACTATTTTTTCTTCTTTCTTTTGGGCATGGCTGAGAAGGAAAATAAATAATAAATTTTATTTTGCAATAATATGTAACAATTTTTTTTAATTTTTTTATTATTATTTTTTCACTTTTACGCATTTGTAAATATAATAAAGGTCCAATCTTTCAGAAGCCATTATTATCTTGTATTAGGAAAGAGGATTAGCCCACATGGCTGAGAGTTAGATAATGGGCTTCTTTTATATCTCTCTACAATTTCTAAGAATAAGAACTAAGAAGCCCACCTCATGTATATTTTTGAAAAAAGATTATATCTGTGCCTTCAAAGATTGTTTAATAGAATTTTCGCTTTTATCATTTATTTAAGATTAACATATGATAATAAAAAATAAAAAAATACATCATATTCATCTAGATACACGTGTGCACGTGTGTGTCTACATTTATTTAAAATTTTATTAATTTTTTATATTCAAATTTTTATGAGTGAGGCTTGGGGGTGCTCGGGCACACGCTTTGACCTTTAGAATTTAGTATTATGTATAAAAGTACATTATTTTATTCTGATGGGTATACACTTTAATTAATAAGGGTACACTATTTTGTTCTAAAGGGTATACACTTTTCATTATATTTTTTATTTTTTTCAGAAAATAAAAGGTATACATCTTTATACTAAAGGATATACAATTTAACACAAAATTCTAAAGGCACACGGAGTGTGCTTCCGTGTGCCCGGGCGCACACAAGTTTTGTCTCGTAAAATAAAGGGTACACATATTTATACTAAATGGTATACAATTTAGCACAAAATTCTAAAGGCACACGGAATGTGCTCCCTTGTGTCCGGGCACACACAAGTTTTTGCCAATTTTATTAAAAAATTAAATGAAAATTCGCTAACAAATTATAGTATTATACTCCCTCCGTTCCAACCAAAGAGGGTCTTTTACTTTTTGCTCGTGGATTAAATAATATTATGTAATGTGTAGTGAGTAGTTGTATTAGTGGAGTATGGGCCCTATATTTTTTAATTATATGAGTGGATGTGTGTGTGTCTCATGTGTGTAAGAGAGAAAAAAGACTCTTTGGGTGAGACGCCAAAAAAAATCATCTTTGAATAAGACGGAGGGAGTATTTAAGGGATATTCTCTTGTGAGACGAGTATTTCTGAAACGGATTATGAGTCAACTCATTGTTAAAATATAGTTGTTATATGGATAAAATATGCTCATTAATACTTAAGTATGTTTGCACTTAAAAAACATATTTTAATGGCTAATTATATTTTGCATCCGGATGCACTCTAAGATAGGGTGCATACACGTTAAAATATATATATAAATATAAATAAAAACATGTACAATTATGAACAAAAATGTATACAATTTAATTGTTAGTTTTTTAATGAAAAGTTGAGTGTAAAAAATATACAATTATTAAAAAACATGTATACACTATTGAATAAAAAGTTATACATATATGGATGCTAGTTTTTTTAATGAAAAACTTAGTGTGAAAAAAGTATACAATTATTAAGAAATACATATAAAATAAAATAAATTATATACAAAATAAAATAAAAATCATACACATATGGATGCACCCTTACACCCGGGTGTACCTAATATCAACTATATTTTAATTCATTATTTATTGTACTTTAAAAAATTTATTTTTTAACATATTTTATCTATATAATAATTATTATATTTTAATAACGGGTGGACCACGTCTCACAAGATAATAGTTTTAAAACAAATTCTCTTGTTAGACGTTAGCTACGTAAGACGGTTTATGAAGCGTGTTAAAAGTATGTTGATTATTTAGATAAAATATGTTTAACGGTGGTTAAAGTATATTTTCTAAAGTATGCTGGATTATGCATTAAAGTATGATTTTTGGGTATTATAACATGATTTATTATTGACATACTTTAACTACAAATAAACATACTTTATCTATACAATAAACATATTTTAGCATTGGATCAACCTATCTCATACCCGTCTCACAAATAGTCTGTCTCATAAAAGAATGTACTCCCTCCATCCCAGGCTAAGAGGATCAAATACTTTTGTGCATGTAAATTAATGAATGTTATTGTTTAATAATGTGTAGTGAGTATGTGGAATTTGTGAAGTACTTTCTACCCTTCCACCTAATTAATCCATTAATTATAGTGGGGTATTTTTGTTTTTTGGAAATATAAAATATTGTTATGAATTGTTAGTGATTGAGCCCTCATATTCCTAAAATAGAAACGACCCCCTTTAAGTGAGACGACGAAAATAGTAAAATGGTCCGGCCCCTTAGCCTGGGACGGAGAGAGAGTATATAGTTTTGAACGTGGTACACTCATAAATTATGATAGAATTAAATAAATTAATCCCCTGATAATCATGCCAATATTAATATTTAATTAGTTTTAGTGTATAATGGACCATAATTTTTTTAAATTTAAATATTATTTGAATTTATAATTTTTTTAATTTACAATTTAGAATTAATTTTTAATTTACTTTAAAAAAATTAAAAGTAAAAATTAATATTAGATGAACACCATCCTTAATTATATCATAAAAATATACTTTGGTATTTTAATTTTTCAAATGCAGATCTTAATTAAATAAATTAATATATAATTTTTTCTTAAATATATAATTTTGATCAACTATGTGCATGTGTTCAAATTATTTGAAATTAAAATTATATCAATTAGTATTTTATAGCTAGTTAATGTTTATTTACTATTAATATAAATAAAATTTTATTACTCCAATATATAATAATAATAATATCCGTTCTTTATTTTCAATTTTTTTTAAAAAAAATTAGAGTATTACTATTTGAGTAATGTATTAATGAATTTGACAATACCCTATTGATATATAGATTGGCCAAAAAACTTTAGAAGAGAAAACACCCGAAAAAATAAATATTAAAAATATATGAAAATAAATAGCAATAAGATACTCCCGCTGTCATATTCTAATAATTATGTTTATTTTTTACGTGGATTAAGGAGTATAGTATTTTAATATATTTTTAAGAATATTTTAAAGTATAGTGAGAAATTGTAGGTGGTCCCATGAAAATATTTTTAATTATTTTTTGTGAGTCTCATATATCATAATAAGAAATATACGTAAAAAATGAGCTAAATTATACAGTACCCATCAGGCTTTAAGGGTGTTCTTTTCTATCTTAATTTTAAAAACAACTCTTTTTATGCCCGATTGACTAAAATAGTCTTTTACAAGAATGCGTATGTATATAAAAATTAAAAATTAGTGTATATATTTTTGTGTAGATACTAGATACACGAGTGATAAAAATTTCTTACACGAATGATCATTCGTGTATGAAAATTTCATATACGGATTTAATCCTCATACACGAATGATAAGTATAATATCCGTCTAAGAAAATTTCATACACGAATTATTGTTTATAACGTTCATGTATGAAAATTTATGAAAATTTCATACATGAATAAGTGTTTGTAGCATTCATGCATGAAATTTCATACACGAATTATTGTTTATAACGTTCATGTATGAAAATTTAATACACGGATGTAATCCTCATACACGGATGAGTAATTTACTCATCCGTATATGAAAATTTCATACATGAATAAGTGTTTATAACATTCATGTATGAAAATTTCAAACACGGATGAGTAAGCATAACATCCGTATATGAAATTTTATAGAGGAATGAGTGTTTATAATATTCGTGTATAAAAATTTCATATACGGATAAGTATAAAATTCGTGTATGAAATTTCATGCATGAATGAGTGTTATAACATTGGTGTTTGAAAATTCCACACACGGATGTAATCCTCATATGAGTAAGTGTAACATCCATGTATGAAAATTTTAACATGAATGAGTAATTATAACATCTATGTAAAAAATTTCATACACGAATGAGTATTTATAACATTCGTGTATGAAATTGTTATACACGGATGTAATCCTTTTACAGTAAGAATATTATACAAGCTTAATTCGTGTATAAGGTTATTTTTGTCATTTTGAACGTGCAAAGAGTTCCATCTATATATAGGACATAAAAAAGTTGACTTTTTTCTGATGGGTACTATCGTTAATTACCTAAAAATGTAATTATTAACATGTGATAGAGAGAGCATATGTAAACACTTTTATGAGAAAAATTATGTTGCTGCAACATGCGTTTTAGAAGAAAAAAAAAATTCCAAGTTTTGACAAGAATTATTTGTTGCCATTATTGTCAAGTATATGTAGTATAGTTTTAAGTCCAAACTAGATAGTTATTATTTTTTTCATTATTTTATTAATTAATCAATTGACTGTTACTAGCTCGATGATCATATAAGATATATCTTTTTCTTGTCAACTAACTTTTTTAACAAACATTATTAAGTAACAAATTTAGTTATCAAATATTGGCAAACTATTTTAATGCACAGGTTCAATCTCATATTTTTTTTTCATATAATTTTTTTCATTAATTATTATTAATAGTTAAAACTTGTGTGCTGGGGATATCATGCGCCCAAATACCCTTTAATATTAAAAGGTATATCCTTTAGTATAAGGACGTGTATTCTTTATTTTTTGAAAAAAAATTTAATTAAAATGTATACTTTAAAACAAATATTATATCCTTATTAATTAGAGTGTATATCCTTTAGAATAAAATATTGTACTCTTACATACTTTGTACAATAGGGGTCACAAAACACCAACTCATTATTAATTATTAATTTTAAGAAGGGAGAGTGACCCAAATACCCCATAAATAACCCAAAATCATTGCCAACCATCAATTAACTTGTAACATTCCTATCAAATTATCCATTTTTGGATCAAAATATTCCAAATCCTTCTTTTTTTATTATTTTATTATTTAGTGTCGGTAATGGTGTCAGATATCCGACATAGGATTCCAACGTCATACCGACATGATATTTCGACACTATTGTCATAATATCGGATGTCGATTTCAATATCGGATCCCCTACATAGCATTCCGACACAGGATCGATAACGATTTCGACATCCGATGCTACGACGATGATGTCGGTATATTGTGTTGGGACTTCAACACCATAACCAATACTGAACAATAAAAAAAGTGTGGGTCTTTTGGTAAAAAATGGACAATTACGTATAAATGTTATACAATTTAATTGATGGTTATCCATGACTTTTTATAATTCAAATTAATTACTTTTGACAATTGTCTCTTTTAAGAATATATATATCCTTTTATTTATTAAATCTTGTGGTTTATGATCAAAATTTTGTATTTATGGTTTAATATATATATTTAGGTCTAAAAGAATATAATTGTAATTTCATTCTTGTATTTAATAGTATATTTTATTTTCAAGATTTACTATTATATTAACTACACTTTTTATTCAGTACTGAGGACTCATTTTGCTGTTTTAAGCGTCTGCTAAAATGGTCTACATGCATCTTTAGTATAATTATGAGACTCAAACACCTCACTAATACAACTATATATTATATATTAAATAATAATACTCTTTAATATACATGAAAAAAACAAGATGGATGAAAAAAATAAATATTTTATAAAAATTTTAAAACGTCTCAAATGTGCCCAAATCAAAATTAGGCTAAAACTTGCGTGCCCCGGGACAAGGTGCCTCTAGATCTCATAATTTTTTAAAGTTATACCTATTAAATGATGTACCGTTTAGTCCAATAATTACTTTATTAAAGAGTTAAAAAAAATAGTACAACTGACAAGAACAAAATATGACATGAAGCCCATAAAGGCAAAAAACTTACAAACCTAGGCTAAGAAAATAAAGCTTGAAAGCTATTTAAATCTATAATAAGTGTGATTCATATCGTTTAAGAGGATGGTGTTCATTGCTGCTCCAGCCTCCGTTAACCGTTTAGTATAAGAATGTATACTCTTAATTTTTTATAATTTATTTTTAATTTTTTTAATCGAACATTTATACTTCATATTTTAGTATACCTTTTCAATAAGAAAATTATATCTTTATTAATTAAAATATATATCATTTAGAATAAAATATTACACCCTTATATACTTGGTGCACCGATTAATTATTGTAGACTTGATTATTGTAGACTTGATTACCTAATCAAATAAGCATATCTATTTTGCATGCACATTTTAAAATAAATTATATTTTCTTAATGATTTAATTATATAAAAGAGTAAAGAAAATCTCTCTTCTAAAATGAATCAATTCATTATTAAAATATATACTTAAAATATATTTATTGATAGTTAAAGTATATTTGTAATGAATTATACTATATTAAAATTATATTTTAATATATTATTCATTATATTCTAGAAAAATATATTTTAATTATCAATTAGCATAATTTAACTATATAATAATTATATTTTATGTATTACAAACCATCTTAGTTTTGTCCAAATTATTGTTATATGTATAAGAATTTAATAATTACTGTTAATTATGATCGAGAATTTTAATAAAAATAAAATTATTTATAAATACGAAGTGAGGAATAGTACAGTGAAATATGAATGCTTAACCCATGTTAAAATTTTATCATTTCAGTCTCCTCTTTAATTTTATAAATATTACAACAGCGATCAAACATAATAAAGGCAATTTATTATGTGCACCTAAAGATAGGGTGCACCCATATACAAATATAAATAAGAACATATACAATTAAGAGTAAAAATATATACAATTTAATTGTTAATTTTTTTAATAAAAAATTGTATATAATATTTAATAAAATGTTATATACATATGGATGTTAGTTTTTTTTAATGAAAACTTAATGTGAAAAAAGTATACAATTATTACAAAACACGTATACAAAATAGAATAATATGTATACAAAATAGAATAAAAAGACATATACCCGGGTGCATCCAATATACACTCATACATAAAACGGTTCTCAAATAGTATGATTTAAATAAATGAAGAGGAATTATCTGTGTAAATTTAATTTATTACTTTATTTAATTTAATACTCTAATAGAGTGTTTGATTCACTTTGAATTAATAATACTAATTAAACCTTACAATTTTTCTAAAAATTAGAGAGTTTATATACTAATTGGATTTATGAGGGATTAATTTTCATATATACCCATTAGTAAAAAGCAAGGGGTTCGGTGAAGTACAACATTGAGAGAAAGTGTGTTATAATATCTCATAAAACTAATATGAAATTAAGGGAATTTTAATACTCATCCATTATTTATCATATTTACAAGCTTTATTAATTCATTTATTAACTTTAGTGAACCACCCAAAAAATACCATACTCCCTCTATTCCATACTATCCTTCCCACACTTTCTTTATTCGTGTGTCCACACCACTCTACATACCTTAAAAAATGAAATATCACTTTATTTAATAATATTAAAATTTATTTTGATTTTAAATTTGCCACCCTTTCTTCACACGTTCCATTACTTTATATTCTTTCCGTCCCATTCGAAGAGAATATTTTTTCTATTTTTGGGCGTCTCACCCAAAGAGTCTTCTTTCTCTTTTTACAAACATGAGACTCACACATATCAACTAATACAATTAAAATATGAGTCCATACTCCCACTAATACTACACATTAAATAATACTACCTCCGTCCTAAAAAGAAGTTTACGGTAACTTTAGATACACAGTCCAAGAAAAAATTATTTTTTTACTTTACTTTTATGAATAGTTTGGTATTTTTAAGTAATAAATAAGTTATAAAGTAATTTATGTAAGTTGTAAAAGGGTAACAATTTTGAAAATAAAGGGTGCGTTAGGTTATTGATTTTGACAATGATTAGGGTGGGCAAGGGGCACCAACTTTGAAATTTACAACCTCATTCATTCACCTTCAGTCTGTATTTTGCTGTTTCATCTAATTTTTTTAAATTACGATTGTTTTTTTCTGTTTTTATTTAATTTAAGGGATATCATTGTAATTTTACTCTTGTGATTTAAGATATAATTTATCTCTAGGGTTTAGAGTAACATTGTAATTTTACCTTGTGATTTAGGATATAATTTATCCCTAAGGTTTAGGGTATAATTGTAATTTTACCCTTGTGGTTTAGGGTATAATTTATCCCTAAGGTTTAGAGTATAATAGTCATTTAAATATAATAAATTAAAAAAAATAACATTAATGAAGGAAAATGAATTAATTAAGAATGATGGGAATCACCTGGTTGTACACAACACAAGTAGAGCTGTTATATCGAACGAGCAGCTCGTCGGCTCGGCTCGACTCAACTCGATTCGTTTTCTATTCGAGCTCGAGTTCGAGCTCGTTCATATACTCGTTTAGTTAACGAGCCGAGCTCGACTCGTTAAGGCTCGAAAATAATAATTAATAATATTAATATTATTAATTATTATTATTATATAATTATAATAATATAAATATTTTATATATAATAAAAAATATATAATATATTAATTAATATTGGGCTGGACTCGACTCGACTCGGCTCGAAAATTCAATATTTTTACTTAACGAGCCGAGGTCGAGCTCGCTCGAGTATTTTTCGAGCCGAGCCGAGCTCGTATATAAGCCGTTATCATATCGAGCCGAGCTCGAGCTCGGCTCGATAAGTACTCGAGTCGAGCTCGAGTATGGGGTACTCGAGTTCGCTCGTCTGTTTTACACACAAGTTATACTCATTGATTTGTTTGCATTTCCTTATTTGGGAGTGTAAACTTATTTATGAGACAAATAAAAATAAAAATGTAAATTTATTTATGGGACGAGGGGGTAATACTCACTCTTAAATCCACTTGCAAAAAGTAAAAGACTTTCTTTGAGTGAGACGGAGTAAATATTTTTTTATTACATAAAAATACTATAATATCCTGTAAAATCAAAATTTTGATAAAAAATTACAACTTTTTAAAAATAGTGCGATAAAGTAAACAGGGAGAATGGGAAGAGGTGTTATTGAGCGGAAAGTGTAAGAAATCCTTCCTTCTTCTTTTCCATAATTCCATAAACCGCCATTTCTCTCTCTTCAACGTACACTTTTCCTTCTTCTTTTCCATAATTCCATAACCCGCCATTTCTCTCTCTTCAACGTACACTTCTCCTCAAATGCATCAAAGAACACTCAAAAATCGAGCATCATGAGCAAGCCAAAAAACAGAGAACACTCCCTGCAACAACTGCTAGAAAAGAATGTCAGGGCACATAAGAAGGGCGGTGCTACACAAAATTTTGAGGAACTAAAAACGAAAGTGTGTTGATCATAATTCATATTCAAGTATTAAATAATACTCCTTCCATCCCAATTTTATTTGCAATGATAAAGAACTAAGTAAATTTATTTTTTAATTAACTTTATTGATTTTTTTCAGAGGTAGTGTAGTCTTTTTAGTTCATAAATAAGAGAAAATAAAGTTTATAACATATTATGTGTATTAGGTGTGATTGATATTTTTTAAATTAAAATGTATTCCCTCCATCCCAAAATTGATTGCACTGTTACTGTAGATACAGAGTAAGAAATGTTGACTTTTTAGGGGTATTGTGGTATTTTTAGGTAATAAATAAATTATAAAGTATGTTATGTGTGTTAGGTGAGTGTGGTAAAATTGTAATTAAGATGAACTTTTAGGGGTGGGGATTGATATGATATTTCCTTTTTTGGAAGGTGCAATCTATTTTGGGACGGATATATATGGAAACTGTGCAATCAATTATGGAACGGATGGAGTATTTTAAAGTTATTGGATTGAGATGACATTCCTTTTTTTTTATGATGTAAATTACTTTGGGCTGAATTTTAAAGTATGAAGATAAAAGATTACAAAATATTGCAATATAAATGTATAACTTGCTACATAAAAGAATTTCGAGATATTATCGAACAATCTTCAATGTCTAAGAGATTAAGACTAAAAGATGGGTAGACGACACTCTAAAAAAAATTATATAGCATAAAGTAAAATTAGAAGCTATTTTTTTAATCACTATTAACTATTGTTTGCAAGAATAATTATTAATAGAAGGGTTAGGGGATAAAAATTATTATTAAAAAGAATAAATATTAATTATAATTTAAAATTATATATAAATATATATGGAACTTTTATCTGGTGAGGTGGGCTAAAGCCCCCAAGCTCTACATGGACACGCCCCTGATGCCACATGACAAGCAAACACCCACGCTGGAACCGCCTATTGATGATGAGATTGATGATTTGGATGAACTTGAAGACATCGATCGGGATCGGAAACAGGATCCAGAACTCAAATACCAGGGGTTTAGAAAATTTAAGAATTTAACAATCCATATATATTAAGGGGAACTATAATATTTATATCGTAAATACAGTTAATAATATGTACTCAATCATTGTTGTGAAAACTTAAGCAAAAACTTGATGAAGATCACTCAAGAACTTGCACTCACTCTATTGTTTGATCACTCACGTTTCACACACGAATCGATTAATGAATGAAGAATGAAATGAAAGAGATCAACACAAAGATGTATAGTGGTTCGGCATAAGCCTACATCCACTTCTTGAGAGAAGAATTCACTAAACGTTGATGAAGGTTACAAGACTACAAGCACACTAGAAAACCCTAATCTTAAGCTTGCTTCTTCTTCTAAATTGATGTGTGAAGAGATCGTGTGATGATGATGATTAGCTGACAGTTCTTCAGCTTATATATAGAAGTGTGTTTAGCATCTATGTACCTCTATCACCAATCAAACACATGCATACTGATCAGTTGTAACCAACTGATAAATCAGTTGTAACCAACTGATATTTCATCCTCAACTTATTGATGCTTCTTGCTGCGTCGTTTCCACTGATCATCTAGTTTCAAGACTTGATCTTATGGTCCTCAACCACTATCCTTCAATTACTTAATCAACCAATGATCAACCCCCATGTGGTACACTTCCAACTTCCACCAAATACACACATACATGCTTCCTGCAGTATGCATGCATCATTCCTTATGCATGGTGCATGGTCTATATCATCACAATTCTCCACCTTAGACCTTGCATCACCATGTGAGTTTCATCCTCTCCACCTTGCTGCTTTTGTAAGGAGCAGCAACCTTCACTTCTTTACTTAATTCAACTGAATCAAGTGCTTACACAACTCATACTTCTGAGCTGGTAAGGCTTTTGTGAACATGTCTGCAGGATTGTCATCTGTCTTGATCTTCTTGACACTCACTACCCCCTTGTCTATCATGTCCCTAATGAAATACAACCTCACATCAATATGCTTGGTCCTTTAATGGTATCCCTGATGCTTAGAGAGATGCAATGCACTTTGATTATCACAATGCACTTCAACTGATTTTTGTTCAACCCCAAACTCATTCAGCATACCTGTCAGCCATACTCCCTCTTTGATTGCTTCTGTCAGTGCAACAAATTCTGCCTCAGTAGTTGATAAGGCCACTATATGTTGATGAGTTGCTTTCCAACTTACTGCAGTTCCAAACAAATTGAACACATAACCAGTAAGAGACTTCCTTGTGTCAAGATTTGCTGCATAATCAGCATCAACATATCCAACTACTGCCTTATCCTATGTTGCCTTTTTCTGAAATTTCAAGCCTGTTGTGATGGTTCCTTTAACATACTTGAGAGCCCACTTCACTGAACTCCAATGCAGCAAACCTGGATTACTCATAAACCTGCTAATCATACTCATCACATAAGCTAAACCTGGCCTGCAACATACCATTGCATACATCAAACTGCCAACAGCACTAGCATAGGGAATGTTGCTCATTTCAACCTTCTCTTGATCTGTCTGAGGAGCTTGGAGTGATGACAAATTCACTCCTTGCTTTGCTGGTGTAGTTACAGTTTTGTTGAGATTCATATTGTATCTCTTTAACACCTTGTCTAAATAAGATTCTTGGAATAACTTCAACTCACCAACTGATTTATTTCTCTCAATCTGCATTCCAAGAATCATCTTTGCTTCCCCCTAGGTCCTTCATATCAAACTCCTGCTTAAGTATCTCCTTTACTTCATTAATATCAGCTTGACTCTTACAAGCTATAAGGATATCATCTACATACAAAAGTAAGTATGTATAACACCCTTCTTTGTACCTAACATAAACACAACTGTCATGTAGGCTCCTGCTGAAACCATTTGATGTAATGTAATCATCAAACTTCAAATACCACTGTCTTGGACTTTGTTTCAGACCATACAAAGATTTCAGTAGTAAACAAGCTTTGCTTTCAGCTCCTTCAACACTTACACCATCAGGAATTCTCATGTAGATATCCTCTTCAAGATTTCCATGCAAAAATGTTGTAGTGACATCCATCTGATGTAATTCAAGATCAAACTGAGTAACCAATGCCAGTAAGATTCTGATAGAACAGTGTTTGACAACTGGTGAGAATATCTCATTATAATCAACACCTTCTTTCTGTGAGAAACCTCTTGCTACAAGCCTTGCTTTGTACCTAACACCCCATTCCTTGCTTGTAACAGGCTTCTTCTTGTAGATCCATTTACAGCTTACTAACTTCTTGTTCTTTGGTCTGTCAACAATCTGCCAAATCTTATTCTTATGTAGTGATAGAAACTCTTCTTCCATAGCAACTATCCATTTGTTATTGTTATTTCCTGATATAGCTTCATCATATGTTCTTGGCTCATAACTCTCTATATCAGATGCAACATACAGTGCATATGATACTATATTAGCTTCCATGTATCTTACTGGAGTCTTAATCTGTCTCCTTAGTCTATCCCTTACAAGTTGATAAGAACTTAGATCATACCTTGAACTGGATGAACTAGGAGAACTAACTTGCTTAGTTTGATCAGCACTGTTGTCTTCTTGATTACACTGCTGAGTTTCCTTTCTTGCTTGCTCCACCTGAGGCTCATCATAGTCTGTAGTAATTGATACTACAGAATTTCTTTCAACCAGTGGCATCTTCCTTTCACTGAATGTGACATCTCTACTAACAATAAACTTGTTAGTTTCATAACACCACAATCTGTATCCTTTTACTTCTTTGGAGTATCCAACCATCACACATTTTACTGCTCTAGGTTCCAACTTATCTTACTTCACATGAGAGTAAGCCTGACATCCTATTACTCTTAGGTGAGTGTAACTAGGTGCCTTTCCAGACCACACTTCTTCAGGTGGTTTGAATTTCAAAGCTGCTGATGGACATATGTTGATCAGATAGGCTGCTGTAGTCACAAGTTCACCCCAAAACCCTTTGGTAAATCCTCCACTACTCAGCATGCATCTTACTCTTTCTAACAATGTCTGATTCATCCTTTCTGCAACACCATTTTGTTGTGGAGTTCCAGGTGTAGTCTTGTGCCTCTTAATTCCCTTTCCTCTGCAGAAAGTATTGAACTCTTCAGAAACAAACTCAAGCCCATTATCTGATCTTAAGCATTTCAGCTTCTTTCCTGTCTGATTCTCCACCTCAGCAAGCCATTCCTTAAATGCAGTGAATGCTTGATCCTTTGTTTTAAGGATCTTAACCCATAGCTTCCTAGAGTAGTCATCTATGAAAGATATAAAATATCTTCCACCTCCAATGGTTGGATTTCTTGATGGTCCCCATAGATCTGTATGAACATACTGAAGCTTCTCTGATGAAGTATGTTCACCTGAACCAAATTTCAACCTCTTTGCCTTGCTTAGAATACAATCTTCACATTGATCCATCTTACAGGTTGAACTTATGTCTAGTAGCTTCTGTCTTGCTAACTCTTGTAACCCTCTCTCACTTACATGAGCTAGTCTTCCATGCCACAACTGAACATCTTCTTGCTCTTGAGAAGTGTTTAACTGCCCAGAGACAACTGATCCTTCAAGGAAATAGAGATCAAAGCTCTTAACTCCTTTCATTACAACTGACTTATCCTTTGTAATAGTGAGCACATCTTTCTTGACATAATACTCACATCCCAAGGAGTCTAACATTCCCAATGATATCAGATTCCTTCTCAAACCTGGTACATACCTCACATTTGTGAGCAACTTAATGGATCCATCAAACATTCTGAATTTGACAGAACCAATACCCTCAATCTTGATGGCTTGATCATTACCTAACAAGACTGATCCCTCATGATATGATTTTAAATCAGTAAACCAATCCTTAACTGATGTCATATGAAAAGTACAACCTGAATCTAACACCCACTGATCTGACACTTGACCAGAAACAACAACCAAAGCTTCAATATAATCTTGATCCTTGTTACCTCTATTTTCAGTCACCTGATTGGCATGGATTCTTTGATTCCCTCCCTTTTCTGCAATCTTCCTGGCCACCATTGCTTTCCACTTATGACATTGCTTCTTGAAATGACCAGGCTTGTTGCAGTGGAAGCAGTTATTGTTTTTCTTCAACTGCTGATGTACTTTGATTTTCTTTTTCATATTTCTTCTTATCAGTAGCAAACTTATTGTCATTTTTGTTCCACTTATTTTGTTTGTTGGCAACAAGACCTTTTCCTGCAACTGCATTATCTGAAGTCTTGTGGAGCACCTTTGCTTTGATTGCTAGAATCACTTGCTCCAGAGATATTGATTCAACATTTTCATACAACAATGTATCTCTCAATTCTTCAAAAGACTTAGGAAGTGCTGACATCAAAATGACAGCCTTATCTTCACTTGATAGTGCTACATCTATATTCTCTAAGTCATCTATGATCTTATTGAAATCATCTAGTTGACTTAGAATGGACTTATCTTTTGATACCTTGAAGGAGTAGAGTTTCTGTTTGGTGTACAGCCGGTTTGCCAATGTCTTCACCATGTAAAGATCATCAAGCTTCTTCCACATATCCCTTGCAGATGCTTCTTTTGAAACTTCCCTCAAAGCTTTATCACCTAGGCACAGAATAATGGCTCTTCTTGCCTTTGATTGTTGATCTTGATCTGCAGCTAATGCACCAGCTGCATCCATAGCAGCTGCTTGATCTGGAAGTGGTTTGATTGCATCAGCAAGGCCTTGTTGAATCAGTACAGCCTTCATCTTCATCTTCCACAAACTGAAATCAGTTTTCTCTGTAAACTTCTCCACATCAAACTTGGTTGTAACCATGATTCTTCCCTTCTGATCTGATATTGTGGCATCTTCTTATCTTTCCCACAGACGGCGTCACTTGTTGTGAAAACTTAAGCAAAAACTTGATGAAGATCACTCAAGAACTTGCACTCACTCTATTGTTTGATCACTCACGTTTCACACACGAATCGATTAATGAATGAAGAATGAAATGAAAGAGATCAACACAAAGATGTATAGTGGTTCGGCATAAGCCTACATCCACTTCTTGAGAGAAGAATTCACTAAACGTTGATGAAGGTTACAAGACTACAAGCACACTAGAAAACCCTAATCTTAAGCTTGCTTCTTCTTCTAAATTGATGTGTGAAGAAATCGTGTGATGATGATGATTAGCTGACAGTTCTTCAGCTTATATATAGAAGTGTGTTTAGCATCTATGTACCTCTATCACCAATCAAACACATGCATACTGATCAGTTGTAATCAACTGATAAATCAGTTGTAACTAACTGATGAATCAGTTGTAACCAACTGATATTTCATCCTCAACTTATTGATGCTTCTTGCTGCTTCGTTTCCACTGATCATCTAGTTCCAAGACTTGATCTTATGGTCCTCAACCACTATCCTTCAATTACTTAATCAACCAATAATCAACCCCCATGTGGTACACTTCTAACTTCCACCAAATACACACATACATGCTTCCTGCAGTATGCATGCATCATTCCTTATGCATGGTGCATGGTCTATATCATCACAATCATATTTCATTTAACAAATGAGTAGTATATTATTTTTTACTTTTTAATAAATTAAAAATTATTCACAATATTTTATAAGAAAAACATTTATTTAACAAATCATCATTTAAATGTTGATATATACATATAAAAGCATTAAGATCAAAATAATAAGTGAAAATATCAAAATTGTAAAATATTTAATATTGAGAAATTTTGTGAAAAATAAACCATGATATTATAACATAATATTAACAATATTATATTTAACATGATTCATTTTTAATATATATTATATTAATAGGAGGGAACGCGATCGTATTATGAAAAGGAAAAAATAAACGGTAATGTCAAGAGGAGTAATGTCAAGGGTTGAGAGATGAATCAGGTCCTATTTTTTCTTTCTTTAAGAACTCAATTGATTTTGTTTGTGTGTTGTTTCCATGGAAGAGTATATTAGGTTTTGTACGATTTGTTGGAATACTTGTATGATGGAAACCGTCCCTATTAGGTTTTAAGAAGATTTGTTAGTTGTTGAGTTAGCTGAATATTAGGGCATTTAATCAATGATTATTTTGTTAAGAACTTATTTGATTTTGTTTGTGTTTTGTTTCCATGGAAGGGTATAATATTGAATTTTGGTGCCATTCTTTGGAATACTTGTATGAAACAGAGTATATTAGATTTTAAGAAGATTTGTTATTTGTTTTTTCTTTGAATATTCTGATTCCTGATTGAATTTAATTTATGTTATGTGTTAAGAGTTAGTTGAAAAGAAGGGGGAGAGGAAGGAGAGAAGAGGAAAAACGAAAGAAATAATTTCATTTTGGGAGGAGTGATTTCGTTTGATTGCCTTCTTTTACTTAGTTCAATCATTTTATGATGTTTTTGTCTTTCTCCTGTTTTGAATTGCTGATTATGATTGGAGGTTTAGCATGACCAAAAGCAAAGTTTATGATGGGAGGTTTAGCATGGCCAAAACTAAAGTATTTCATTTGTGGACATTGTTCAATTCTACCGTAATTTCTTTGACTCTTGTTTGTTGGAAATGACTGTTCTTAGTTTTCTTATTGATAGATTGCAGTTGATTTTGCTAATAGAAGCATTAGAATTGTATAATAGATTGAATCCTGTTGTTCATTTCTGTTTGTCTTGTTTTCTCATCATAAGGTGGGTAATTATTGAGCTTTAAGTATATTGATTCAAAAGTCTCAAGATTATTTGGATAATAAAATTAATAATATACAAAATAAATAAAATATTACAACAATAAAGATAAAGATGTTTAAGTATATTGAAGCCTCAAGATTATTTTGGACAATGAAATTAATAATATACAAAATAAATAAAATATTGATTCAAAAGCCTCAAGATTATTTTGGACAATGAAATTAATAATATACAAAATAAATAAAATAAATAAAGATAAAGATTGTGTAAATGATGTTATGTATTCACGTTAAAAACAAAACAAAAAATATTACAATAAAATAAAAAAAGAAATTTAAAAAGAAATTTACCTTTAAAAAATTATAAATAGATATATAAAAAGTCAATAAAACAAAAAATATATAAAATAAATAAAATATTGCAACAATATAGATAAAGATTGTCCAAATGATATTATAAATTCCCGTAAAAAAATAAAATTACAAAGATATATATATATATATATATATATATATATATATATATATATATATATATATATTATGGGAGGCTAAGAGAATGAACGGATGAGATAAAATAAAAAATAAAATAAATAAATGGAATGTTGTTAAAGATTAGTAATCATGAGATGTTACAATTAAATAATATAATATAATATAATATAATCAATTTGACAAATTCTTGCGTGAGACCTCCATTTAGATGAAACGGGTTTAAGACGGGTGCCCATGTGCAATTTAATCAATTTTCATTAATAAATTAATTTATCTAATTCCTTAAAATCGGCTTGATTAGTTTAGATATAGGAGAGAGAAAAGAGGCTTCCCAAATTCAATATATCCCTTCATCCATCGAGGAGACAGAAAAAGTCTTCCTAAATTCATTACATCCATCTATCTATGGAAGAACAGAGAGAATAATGCGTAGAGTCTTCCCAAATTCGTAACATCCCTTCATTGAAGATTGAACAAGAAACATAGAAATGGGAAGTCCACGTTGATGCTGGGTAGTCCAAACTCTGATTTTCAATCGGCGAATGGATCGTGGACGTTGATGTTTCGCTATTGGCCGTCGATATTTTTATGAATCCGATGAACAAACGTAGAACCTAGTTGGTCGTCCTCGTCCAATATTTCTCCAGCGAATCGTCTTCAATTTTGTTATAACATGAAAGCGAAATCCATGAATATTATATTACGAGGTCGATGAAAATGTCGTTGAAGGTGTGTTAATACTTTCATTCTTATAGTATGTTGGGAATTGGTGTAAGGTTGTTATTTGCTTGTTATTGTATGTGAAATGTCATTATATGAGTTGAATGGTGTAGTATGTTACGTAATATGTCATAGTTTGTTAGAGTGACATGAGTGTGATTTTACCATGTGAATGCTGTAATATGTTATTTTTGTGTTAAAGTGTGTTATTTTTTCGCTAGTATGTTAGAATTTATTAGACAGAAATGAATGTGATTTTACCATGTGAAATGCTATAGTATGTTATTTTTATGTTATAGTATGTCATTTCACATAAAAAAGGACATACTACGAGACATATGTAATACACTTTTATATTAAAAACATAATATAACATGAAAACGACGTACTATGAGATATATGAAATACACTTTTAGATAAGATATTACAACACAAACATAAAATATTATAACATGAGAATGGCGTACTACAACATCAATAAAATATTGTTCCCGGTAACATAACACGAAAGTTACACAATATAACGCGGATTTGACATACTATAAAAAAAACATAATATACTTTTAGCTGACATACTATATCACTTACATTGGATACAATAATACGGAAACAACATATTATAACAGCACCAAAATATTCTTCTAGGTAAGACACAATAACACAAAAATTACATACTATAACCCATCCACAGCATACTATAACACATGTAATATACACGAGCGTTGATGAGGATGGTTTATGATTTGCAATTGCAATTCATCGGAGTGAAAAAATGGACACACAAAAAAATTTAATGATTTGAATTCATCCCATAAATTTAGGAATTATTAAAATTAAATGAGCATTAATTATTCATCGGTAAATACTAATATGAACCAATTTTTAAGATACACCACATGAACCAAATCTAATTGACCTAACTTATTTAAATAAATATGACCCGATTTTAATTTGGATTTTCACTTTCTCTTTTTTCGTTGAAGTCTTTCTCTCTCTCCTTTCCATCAGGATTCTTCTTCGCTGAACTATTTCTCTTTCTCCTTTCCATTAGAATCCTTCTTCAATCTCTCTTCCTCATGCCTTTTTCAATCTTTTCTATGGCAATTCTCAGATTCCTTCTTCTTCAATTTTATGTCAATCTTGTATCTCTTTTCGAGATTTCATCTTCAATCCGACAACAGTATCTAAATCTTTTAAGATCTACATGGATCCGATGTTGATGGCGATGGATTTGATTCTCCAAAATATTTTGATACATTTATGATTGTGGGTGACGATCTGACATCGATCCAATTCTCCGATATCTTATAACGATGGTGGATCTAACTCTTCAAGATGCCGATGGTTGTCTCCGATGGCTATGTAGATCTATGCTCTTCTTCAGATATTTAGAGATCTTTTCACATAATTTACATTTTCTTTTGAAATATTCATCACGGCAGTTGAGGCTTTAAGTTAAAATGTCGATTGATTGAATAAATGTCCTATGAGAATCATGATGGGTGATTGATGAGAATAGAACTCTTAAATTTGATTATGCTTATGTACTGTGTATATTCTTGAATTTAGATATTGTGTATGTTTAGATTTGGTGTACTCTATATTTTAAATCACATAAATATATTATTTTTTATTCTTAAATGTATACACTTAATTTTATATGTAAAAACTACATTAAATCTTATTGATTTATAATATATATTTTCATATTAGTTGTAATTTAATAGTGTATGTGTTTTTTTCAATCAATGTATTATTTTTTTTAGAAAAAAAATCAAATATTATTTTTATCAATTTTTTCGTCAATATATTTATTAATTTTTGTTATACATGTTAGTATAAAATATTATATATTTTAATATAAAATATTATATATTTTAATATAAAATATAATACATTCATATTATATATATTAATTTTTAAGTGTAAACATTTTAATATGCAAGTGTCATTAACGTATAAAGAATACATTCATAGTATATATTAACTTACAATTAATATAAAGAATAAATTTATAAAAAAAATATACTCCCTCCATCCCACCGAAAGGTCACCATTTTACTATATTGAGCGTCTCATCCAAATGTCCATATTTTTCACTTTTAGTAAAAAAAAGTACCACATGTGGTCCACCACTCACTACTAATACAACTACCAACTACATATAAAATAATAATACTCATTAATCTACGCACAAAAAGTAACCGGTGACGTTTAGGCAGGACGGAGGGAGTATACATTAAGTAATTAAAACTTATACAATATAAGCTACTATTGTATTCCACATATCTCAATCCCAGGCTTGTTTCACCCAAATAGAAATCAGTTTGGGCAGTACTTCCTCCACCCAAAACAGCACTGCCCCAATAATATATTTGTGAATAAGTACACAGATTAATCATTAAACTAATACAATTATTTAAATAATAACATACATCAATTAACAATTACTAATACGATAGCCAAATTCTTATTACAGTCCACTTAATTCTGAATTAGTTCTCCAATTATCTTCTCCATCGCTATCAACTATGAATACTTCCTTCGATTCAATCCAAGCATTGACATATCAACCAGATAGGTACACACCGACGGCTAGCCCACTTTTAAATTCCACATATTGATCTTATCTTCAAATTACACGCATCAAAATTGATTATTTTTTCAATTGCGATTGTAGAATAGAAGTAGAAAACCTAAAATTGAAGTGAAGAAAGATTATTTTTTCTGCGGGACTGTTTTAAGAGTTGTGAGAGATGAACGGTGATAAGTTGTCGGTGCACCGATCCCCTCAAATTTCACTTTTTTGGTTTCCATTATAGATTCAAATAGAATATAAGTCTCCGCTGCTGATTCCTGAACCATCTCCGCTGCTACAGCCGACGATCGTCTTAAGTTTTCATTCCAATTTCACAGTGAAATTGGTACCATATCAATGACGATCCTCTGCTGTTACCGTTTCAGATTTTCCAAATTCAGAATTGAGCCTTCATGTTCTTCAAAATTTGCATTCTATGGGAGAGAGAATCGTGGGTGAGAGAATGAGAAATGTAGAGAGAGAATCACTTACGACAAGAGAATGAGAAATGGACAAAATGAGTTATTAGGTTTATTTTACATTATATACATGATCGTTTAAAATGAACTGACCCGAGATATGTTAATACTCTGGTGCACAGTAGAGCTACTCTTAGTCATTATACAATTCATAAATCAAACATTAATGATTAAAATTTAGGAATTAATTAGGATAGTGAGTTGACTAACCATAATAATAATATTTAATATAATATTAAATTATAGAAAGTGAGGTGAATTAAATCGTCTCAGAACCCGTCTCTCTAGAGGCCCATCTCACAGGAGACTAACTCAATTAATTTTTATTTTTAAAAAAATAAAAAAAAAAATAAACTACCTACTCTCCCCATTTTCAATCTTTGTTAAGTGCGCCAAACTACGTGTATCTAAAATTACCCAAAATTTTAATAAAGTGCAGTAGTAACTTTTCCTATAATGCTTTACAGGTGATATATGTTTAATGACAAAGCTTATCAGTAATCCTATTACATATCGAAAAACCATGTTTATGGAATCGGTTAGAGTCACTGATCAGCACTTGATTAGGGTTTGTTTTCGTACTAAATTTCGATTGAGAAATCTTGCACAACAACAGAAATTACTCGGAGAAACGAACAAACACCGAGAATTTGCTATATCGAAACATGGAAAAAACGAGGCGTGTAATTAGCCGTCTCAACAAATCGAGTTGGGTCATCGCCATTTGACTTCTTCGTCTTCTACGTACACACGCGCCTGAGTTTGTATTCGCAGCACCGACAATGGCGGCGCGGCGGCTGCTGCTACTTCTGTTGTCGGATTTCGCGATATCTTTCATGTGGGTATGGTCGAGAGTCCTCGTCAAGATTTTCGTGCACAGAAAATTGGGTTATGGTGCTCATCAATTCAATGGCGAAATCATTGGATGCGTTATCTACATTCTCAACATGTTCTTCTTCGGAATCATGGGAAAGCTAACCAAAGGCGGAGCGTACAATCCACTCGCGGTTTTGTCCCACGCCATTTCTGGAGATTTTTTTAATTTCCTCTTTGCTCTCGCCGCCAGAATCCCTACTCAGGTTCCCTCTTTCTGTTGCTTAAACTTTTGGGTCATTATTTTATTTATTTATCTGAATTAAATTGTAAAATGCTATCTCTTGTTTGTTAGATAAACGGATTATTTTAGTATCGAGGATTTTAACGGTCATAATTGCTTGAGATGCTGATAAATTATTGTTTGTGGAGCTTCTGAAAACTGAAGGGTACTCATTTGGCTTTGCTGGTTGAGTGATGAATGTTAGAGATGTTCTGTTTTTCTGTTCAATTTTGTGGTTTGCACATTTGTCTGTTGGAGTTAGATTTTCTTTTTTTGATTAAAACCAAAAGTTGGGATGATTGATAGTCGGGTCGGGTTGTTGTAGGTAGGGAACGACTGAACATAGACGTCGTCTCTACTTGAGCAAGTGGAATATAAATCCAAATAAGCAGGGTTGGTCACTAGGAAGGACTTCATTTACAACAAACTCTCGAGGTTGAGTTGATGTGTAATCAAACGTTTGTCCTTATTTATTTGATAAGATCAAGGTAGATATACCAAGTATTATCCCTAGTTTAGTTCAAAGTAGCATTTTTTCTTTTATTACAGTGGTAGATGTGTCTCTTAACCTGTTCAAGTTGATTTATATTCTTTTCTGGGGAGGAAGATTACTGTTTAGTATGAAGACTAAGGCAGTTTTGAAGTACTAGTAACGTCGCTCACCAACTCGCGGATATCAGTCAAATGAGATGTTTAGAATTAGATGTCTATTCTTGTTTGAAACTTTGCAAGGTTTCGACTTACCAACGCGATGCTAATAATCATCATCCTGTGCATTTTAGTCTAAATAAGGAATAATTAATTCACTTAAGCTTATTCTTCTCACAACTGCTATTTGTTTTGCTTCTTTTCTTAAGGTGGTTGGGTCAGTTTATGGTGTGAGGCTTATCCTCTTCGTCTTTCCTGGAATAGAATATGGTCCACCCTTGAACGTTGACGTAGCGAAGGGAGCATTAATGGAAGGCCTTCTGACATTTTCAATCGTGATAATCTCCCTTGGCCTGTCTAGAACGGTCACAGACAGTTTCTTCATGAGAACTTGGATTTCCAGTATCTCTAAGCTTTCTCTCCACATTCTTGGTTCAGATTTGACTGGAGGATACATGAATCCAGCCTCTGTAAGTATTTCTTTCGTCCCCACATTACGTGCTCCATAAACTGTATTTTCATGGAAGATACTCTCTTTTGCTTCTTAGGTGTTGGGTTGGACCTTTGCTCGTGGGGAAGGTAGCATCAAAGAGCATTTAATCGTTTACTGTCTTGCACCAGTTGAGGCAACATTGATTGCTGCCTGGATAATCGGAATTCTATACGGACCTAAGAAGTACAATGCGAGGATTCATGCTTCCTCACCTCTGAAGCCTATGAAATCACACTGAAATGACATTGATATGTTAGTTGTGTAATTTTAGGTTTAATTTTAGCGTACATTCAGCGTTGTAGTCTTTTCTGTTTCTTCCTCTCCATGTAAACAGGAAATTAAGGAATTCATTCTTAGAATCTGATCAGTTAAGCATTTTAAAACTGGCAAGTAAAAGATTCATACATAGTTTCCTCTGTTTTCTAATGATAATTTTTATACAATGATGAGCTTCATACACTACTCTACATGTTGGAATGAATTCCATAAAAATGGATCAGTAAATGTTAGGTTCGACTCTGCAAAGTCAACAGAACCAGATTCAATCGGTTTCATGAAATACGCTGCAAGTAACTCGGAAACCAGATCTTATAAATACGCAGCAACTCGAAATCCTCTTCAAGTTCTTCATGAATGGAACATCGTCGCTGTCCCCAATCGCAAGTATTTAGGTGTTAATCTCCACCATCCTGTCCAGCTTCCTCTTGAATTTTGGGTTCTCAACATCTAGCACAGCCGGTAAAATTCCTGCAGTCGTGCGATTCGTCTGCACCAAGAGAACTCTTAAGCTTTCATAACTCCAGATTGTGTAATGACATGCAAGGTTGCACAAATAAGTACTTGCTTCAATGATGACATGCATGTCGAATTCCTTGGTATTAAAGCCAAATGCATCCTTCATAGAAAGTTCTTTGGCAGTCGTTAAGGTACATTGTCACATAAACCTGCAAATTTTTTCCCTTCAAAAATCACCAAAGATGCAAGGAAAGTGCATAAAGAAACCTATGTTCAGGAACCTGTTAACAAGTTAAAAGAAACTTCGTTCAGCTACAGCACTCGTGACACGATGGGAAGAAAAACAAAGAAAATGCAAGTTACCCTGCTTCGTCCCTTGACATAAGTGAGAAGATCTCAGCAACCACAGGATTAGTTTTCTGCAAAAGCTTGATATCCATAACTTAATTAAGCAAAGCAAACCACTGATTAGGTCACTAATCTAGCCCAGAGTGAACCACCTGACCTTGATGATGATTATTACTCCACTATAATTGGCATTCAATTCAAAACTATCCTCAATTTCAACTACTTACTCTCACACTTTTTTCTTTGAGCTAACAATTTTTTGAAGATTGACTTGAATCTCAAGATAAAAAATACACAACTATCCATGTGAAGCTTACAGATCTTGTCTAAAACAAGCAAGTAATGATGCCAGATTTAATAGAGAAACATATTTTGCAGTTGGAATTTCTTTCATTAAGCATTTCTAGATAACTAAATCTAAATATTGTTGATAAATAAAAATAAAGCCCCATTTTAACCATATGGCATCATACCAACAAACAAATAAAAGCAAGTAAGATCAGGACCTTACTCAATCAAAACGTGTAGTATTTACTAAATAAACCCAATCAAGAATTCAAGCATGCATACATGTATACATACAGACGCATGTATGTATACCTTAAGCCTTCTTCCCAGTTCCTTGTAGAGAAGGAACCCAGAGAACTCATCTCTCCAAGAACTCCACGAGGATTTGCCTCAATGGCCCCTCAATCCTGTCAGCAGCTTACTTGAATTCCTTGTTCCTCACGAATTCGGTCTGATTAAAATCTGTTTTGAATTCATGCAACAACGCCTCGAACTCATCCATGTTCAAATTTTTGTTGGTTTCAGCTGCTCCATTTCATCAAAATCCATTTCCTTTGTTGGATTCTTATTCTTGGAAGCTGTTGATGGTGGGATGACATTTTGATGGTGAAGAATCTTTGTGGATGTGTTTTGATCTTCCATTTTTTGGATTGGTGCTGCTGAGTTTCATGATGGACTTTACTAGACCCATTTCTTCTGCAAAACACAGCAGAGGTTTAAGGGTTTTTGCTTGCTCAGTTGCTTGACAACATCCTTTGTTCGAGGAAGTCTCAAATGAGGAGTTCTATCATTGACCGACTCCATCGAAGGTGTGTTCATTTCATTCGTCACATCGCATTCAGGAGGGTTTATATTCCTAGGGATAATTCCAAGATCCCTAAAACCTGATCACTGCATGTTGTCCCATAGATATGCAGGGTAGATCAAACACATTAAATAAGTCCACCAATTAGTCTCGTATAAAAAAACATGATCAAATAAATTGGAGTTTGGCCCACAACTTTTTGCAAAATATATATGCTACTATGCTAGGATAGAGATATCAACTCAATTTATGAAAGAAAGATATCAACTCAATTTATAAAGAAAGAAAAGCTACAATCAAAACTAGCTCATAATCTTTCATCCAATCTTCAAACACTGTAAAAAAAATAATCAGAAAACAAAAATTCAACGAAAAGGGGCATACATTACTTCCTCTCCATACTTGATAATAAAGCCTCGGGGGTTTGGGTTTTTCCTAGTCCATATAGCTCAATGGAAAAAGGGAAAGAAACATAACAAAGAAAACCAGAAACCCAAATCCGATTTCCGTAGATTTCCAAAATCAAATACTCCTCCCTTTCCTCTAGGGTTCGAGTTTTTCTAGGTCCATGTGAGATGAAGACAGAAACAGAACAAACAAAACCCGAAACCCAATTCCAATTTCTGCTAATTTTCTGCTAATAACACATACGCGTTTCTTTTTTTTTAGCTAAATTAAGTGTGTATATATTTTATAACATCATTAACGAAAATTGTTTAAGAATAATATGCAGGCTTCATACCAGAAAATGAAGCACTGAAAAACATTGCATCAATTCTAAGGAATAGTGGATTAACAAGTATCTGCAATAAAATATTTCTTGTTGCTGCAGTGTTGTTGAACTAAAATGATATGCATGACTTAAAAGTGTCAAAAGATTACCTGGTACAGCATCTAAATTGTTATCCAGTGGAAGCAGCTGAAGATTCTTCCAACCCCTGCAATTCACTTAATTCAATCTCATTTTGTTCCCCATCAGCATCAAAATCACCAACATTTGGGACGTATCCTGAAAGTTCCATAATTTCAGTAAGTGTTTTTAGTAATGAATATATCTCCCTTTTCTGTGAATGTCTATTATCTTTGGCCATGAAAACGTGCACTTGGCTACTTATCTCGATCCAACTACAACCGGGCTGTTTGATAACACCGCGCTGTCTCATCAGCTTCCGGATTCTAGTTACATCTCTCCATCTCCCTAGCTCAGCATACATGTTTGATAGCAGAACGTAGGGGCCAGAATTTCCTGGATCAATCTGTAAGAGTTCTTCTGCTACTGAAGTCAATGTCGCGATGAACTTTACAAGAAGCAAGCAAAGACCCCCATACAACACTGTCAAGAGGTATTGGCATTGAAACTATCAAATTTTTCGCCTCAGTAAGCCGACCAGCTCGACCCAGTAAATCAACCATGCATGTATAGTGGTCTTTCTGAGGTTTTATACCATACTCTTTGCTCATTGCTTCAAAGTATTAACGTCCTTCCTCGACTAATCCTGCATGACTACAAGCACAAAGGACCCCAATCATACTCGCATGATCTGGTTTTCCTCCAGATTCTACCATTTCCGTAAATAACTGAAGAGCTTCGGTTCCTCGGCCATTTTGAGAAACCCTGCTATCATTGCATTAAATGAAACAACATCTCTTCCAATCATGTTCTTAAATACCCTAGTTCCATCTTCTACAGAGCCACACTTCATATACATGTCTACCAGAGAGTTACCAACGAAAACATCGGAATCTGGTCCATGCTGGAATTGGAGTCCATGCTTCAGAACATGGGTATGGGCTTGCCTGCCAATCCTCGAGTTGGCAAGATTTGCACAGGCATTAAGCAAGTTACAAAATGCATAATGAGTGGGCCACACAGATTCCCATTTTAAGAAAAGAAATAGTTCTAAAGCTTCTTCATTATCCCCATTCTGCGTGTATCCAGCAATGAGTGCATTCCAAGACAATATTCTTCTCCACCATCTTAGAAAACATAGCTCTTGCAGTTTCCACACTAGCGACTCTAGCATACCCACTTATCATAGACATCTCAGACACCACACATTTTATTGGCATCCCATCGAAAATCCACCTAGCTTTCTTTATCATTCTACACTTAGCATACATATCAACTAGTGCATTAGATATTACAAGATCATTCTTGTCAAATTTCACCACTCGGGCATGAATTGCCTGGCCTTCTTTGACGGCACACAAACTTGCACATGCACTAACAACACTAGCTAGGGTAATCTCATCGGGCTCAACAGCACATTCCATCATCTTAACCAAAACCTTAAGCGCTTTGTTTGCTGGTCCATTTTGTTCATACCAAGTAATCAAACTGTTCCAAGACACACTGTTACGCTCATTCATCCCATCAAAAGCCTTTTCAGCACAACCCACATCCCCACATTTTGCATACATATCAATATATGCAGATCCCATGTAAACATCCGATATGAACCTCGACTTAGCCAGTGAAGCATGAATCTGGGTACCCATTACCAAGTCTCTCACCCCAGGACAAGCACTAATAGCACTACCATAACTATACTCATTCAACATAAAATTTTCATAATGCATTTTCACTAAATACTCCAATGATATGTAAAAAAGCTCTAGCTGAGCAAAACCAGAGACTATTAAATTCCACGAGCACTGATCAGGTTCAGGCATTGAAATAAAAACCCGCTCAGCTTCATTAACACAACCAGATATCATCAATGCGCCAATAAATGAATTATAACTAAATACATTTCTTGTCGGCATTTTATCGAACGCTTTGCCAGCGTACTTAAAAAAACCCACATTTTCCGTACACATCAATGAGCCGGTTGTTAATAAACACATCATATATGAAGGGAGATTTGAAAATACAAGCATGGACCGCGCGCACGTCGGACTTCCGCTTGGACTTGGAGCTGCTCTCCAAGAGTTTTACGAAATGTGAAGATGAACACATGAGTGAGTGTTTACTGCCAAAGAGTATAAAATTTCTTGCCATTCTATTTGAGGAAGATTATTAACCGATACGATAATCTTTTTTTGCATTTGAAGCTCTATGTTTCGAAGGTGAGTGGAGAAGATAATTCAGACCAGAGGTTTTGATGCTGGAGGTACAACATATATGGTGATGTATCTCCAGTATCCAATCTTCCCAGCCAGATATGTTGCATAGAAAATGAACTTTGGCTTGAATAAAGTGTATTTTCTGGCCTTCATTAGGAATCCCAAATCCATAGCCAGATTAAAATCAGATAAACCTTTGTTCAGAAACCTGTTAACAAGCTCAAAGAAACTCCGTTCAGATACAGCATTCTTGACGCGTTGGGAGGAAAAACGAAGACAATGCAAGTTACCTTGCTTCGTCCCTTGACATATATGAGAAGATTTCAGCAACCACAGGATTAGTTTTCTGCAAAAGAAATCAATAGTAAGTTGATATCCATCACTTAATTAAGCAAAGCAAACCACTGATTAGGCCACTACTCTAGTCTAGTCTATCCCAGAGTGAAGCATTCCATCTTCAAAGAATATTAATTTGGCATTAATTTCGACACTCTATTACCCACCTGGATGATGATTATTACTATAATTTGGCATTAATTTCAACACTCTATTAATCCTCAATGTCAACTACTTACTCTCGCACTGTTTTCTTTGAGCTAACCAAGATTGACTTGAATCTCAAGATCAAAATATCATGACATCAAATACTCAACTATCCATTTGAAGCTTACAAAACTTGTCTAAAACAAGCAAGCAATAATGCCTGCCTTAAGAGAAAAACATAGTATATTGCAGTTGGAATTACTCACATTAAGCATTTCTGGACCATTAAATCTAAATATAAATAAATAAATAATCCATTTTAACACCATCAAAAAAAAAAGAAGCAAGATCAGGACTTTACTCAATCAAAATGTGTACTTTAATAAGAAATAAATAAAGCCAATCAAGAATTCAAGCATGCATACATATATATGTACCTTAAGCCTTCTTCCAAGCTCCTTGTAGAGAAGGAAACCAGAGAACTCAGCAGTGCAAGATCTCTCCACGAAGATTTGCCTCAATGTCCCCTCAATCTAGTAAGCAAATTCCTCGTTCCTCACGAAGTAGGTCTGATTGAAATCTTCCAGCAACAACGCCTCGAACTCATCCATGTTCCATTTCGTCGAAATCTGTGGTGTAGAATCTTGTAGTCAACATGGACTCCTTGATTTCCTTTGTTGGATTCTTCTTCTTGGAAAATGCTGATGGTGGATGACATTTTGATGGAGAAGAATCTTGCGGGTGAGTGTTTTGATCTTCCAGTTCTTGGAGTGGTGCTGCTGAATAGAGCCATTTCTGCTGCAAAACAACGCAGAGGTTTAAGGGTTTTTCCTTGATGATGAGGAGAGACAAGATAGGATTTAGGTATTAAATTAATTTATTTTGATCTTTAATAGGGTAGATTTAATTTTAGAATCAATTTGTAAGAATAAAGACTAATGTCTGTGAGAGAATATATTGTGATGTGACATATAAAGTTTATAAATCTGATTTTAACAAAAAAAAAAAAAAAATTCGAACAAAACTTAGATTAAAAAAGAGGAAAAACGTAGCCTTGAATGAAATGATTTGCTCTAATATCATCCAATGAAATCTGAGTTAAAATGGGTTATTGACACGTGGACTGTCCTGCTTGCTAGTTGCTACCTTATTTGCATTTCTGGTGTTAGAGGCCAGGTAATCCCTCACTCCCCCTCACTGGATTTTCGGTTCGATATTCATTAAAATTTACAAATTATTTATTAATAATTAATCAATCAAACATCATTATTAGTGAAGATCAAAATTGTGAATTTCTCCAGTAAACAACTCATTTATTAATTAATCAACTCACTTGAAAGTTGAAAGCCAGTAAACAAGGTGTTTCTTGAAAAGAATATGGAGTACATATTTATAGCATGTTTTCAAGAATAAATTCACAATTTCTCTCCACATTGGTGAAGATCAAAATAATACAATGGAAAAGGGGATGAATAGAAGCAACACAAAATCAAACACCAGATTATACATTCAATCACTGGATTTCTCCATCACTATGATCTCACTCTGCTAATCTCTTCTGCAACCTTAAACTCCACCAAATCTGTCTCAACAGCAGTATTTTGCTAACAGATTACTATCTGCATCCAAAATTGAATTACCAGAGGATAATTAGTATAATGCTTGTAATATGGAACAACCATGGCAAATCTTTCTTTATTGCAACAGAAATTAGAGTTATCATAAAGTATAAACGCATGAGGAATGCTACCTGCATCTTTCGTTCAAACTGATGGTTTTGAGTTCTCAGATAAGTTACTTGTAGACTCCTTGATGTCTTCTTCGAGAACAAAAATCTGATCAGAGTCGAGTCTTTCACTCCTTTCCTTGAGTTTTATATTATCGTCAATGTCATCATAGTTCAGGTTACGCAGAATATCAGGAAGCATAAGGCCATTGTTGTCAACAAAGTTGGCTCCCATTTCGATATCAATTTTTTCTTTTGAGCTAGTGATGCTTCCCATGAAATAGTGATTTGAAAGTTCCATATCCTTAACTTCTCCTTCCTCCACGATTGATCTGAAATCATGCTTTGAAGGTGGAATTCTAGAGAAGAATACTTCCTTAAAATTCTTGATCATCCCTTTGTTATATGGATTCTCCTTTTTATCATACCGATACCTGAAGTTCTCATATGTAGTCTGTACGCCGAATGACAATGCAATGCTATGAGTCATATGAATCAGCAATATATGTAGGCACATAACATACTATAGGTTAATGGATCTCTGAAGTCCAAAATAAAGAGAGATTATAACACTAAGCCACTTGACAATTTTGAAGATGAGAACCAGGATAGTTGATGATTCATTGATAGTTGAAATGATTCATTCATAAAGGCTTTCGAAGAAAAGATGGCAATTTACTGTAGAATAAAGTGAACTTGAAAGGACATTTTCATCGAAAGGTTGTAAACAACTACAACTCTCAGAACTCCAAAATGAGTTCAAATTCTACAGGTGATTCACTGGTACTAAGTGTAAAAGCTTATCACTTTGGCTTTGAATTTCACCCTAAATTATTAATAGTAGCATGTCATTCAAAATCTCTTAATGCAGAAGAATATGGAGAGACCAGTGTATGATTCTGTATATTAGCTAGAAAATGTCATAAATCAGTTTGAAAATCAATGAGACATGGTGGATGTTGACCCAAAACTCATGGATATATTGATAAAGATAACACAGAATTTGATGTAATATGTTACTTAGGGTGCATAACAGAATCACTTGCATAAAACAGAAAAATATTTATCAGCTGAATTCTTGACAGGAACAAATTAACCAAAGGATACTGATGGGGAAAGATTACCTGGTTCGTGCTAATTAAGTAGAAGTGGAAAATTGAGAGGCCGCCCACAAACCAAAAAGTAAAGAAGCAGTACACGATGAGAACATCAGACAAATAATCAGATGATAATCCTTTCAATACAGTCCCTTCCCGATGGATAACATTGTACCATGAGATGACGAAAATGTATGCACACAATAGGGTGGATGTTGATATGAACATGTAGAAGAACCTGTAATTACGCTGCAGATATTAGAAAATATGACCATGTCAGTTCTCAAGGTAAATAATGAAGCAACTCAACCATTGCATGAGAATGAAAAAGTCATTTTACTTGAGTAATGATTCAGATGTTCTTAAAAACAGAGAAAATAAGAGTTTCTTCGACTGTTTAGAATGACGAAGTTTAATTGTTCCTTTGCTACAAATACTGAGCAGAAACTTTCTTCCGCATTTAAGAAAATTGATAACAAATTTGGCCTTAAAAAATTAGGATGTAAACAATTATAATCATATTATTTTAGCTCTCTATATGGACTATTTGAGATATATGCCACAATGTTTCTCATTCATAAAGGTGAATAGAGTGATACATGACAACATGAAAGTAAAACTTTATAGAGGTGGTAATAGACGAACATATTTTTTTCAAAAATTTCTCATTACAATCAAGCCATGATGCAATCATTAATTAGCAATCAACATTAAGCATGTAATAATACTCACTATACCAATGCATTGACCAACCCATGGACAGTGATGATCAAATCTCTGAACACAGTTGTTGCAGATCGAGCAATGAGATGCACGAGGAGGGCGGTAGAGCAAACAAGTGTCGCAAAATTTCACCTTGACCGTGTGTCCATTCACAACAACATCCTTTGTTCGAGGAAGTCTCAAATGAGGAGTTCTACCATTGACCCACTCCATCGAAGGAGTGTCCATTTCATTTGTTTCGTCGCATTCAGGAGGATTTGTACTCCTAGGGACAATTCCAGGATCTCTACAAGATGTAAGTAAGAGAAAGATTATATCCTGTAAAAAAGACAAAAAGGCAAACATCAAGCACAGTCCATGTTATGTAAAGCTATATCAGAACATGAGGATGTTTTACTCACCAACATGGTTAACACCATAGCTACAACAAGTACGAGATACCATGGAACCACATTTTTACTACCCCTGTGCTCATGTTTAATGATAAACACAATCTTTAGACAAAATGCAATAGCTGGACCAGCAATTAGAAATGTGGACAAATACAAAGAAGCAACATCTGGGCCAAATATCAATCTCCCTCCTAAAAAGAATCTCTGCAACATTCAAAACAACAAGAAATAAACTTGATCACATCACATTGACATTGATGCAATTAAACACATTATTTAAGCCCACCAATTAGTCTCACATACAAAAACATGATCAAATCAAATTGGAGTTTGGCCCACAAGTTCTTGCCAAAAATTTATGCTAAGATAGAGATATCAACTCTTTATGAATTAAAAAAAAGCTACAAATCAAACTAGCTCATATTCTTTCATCCTATCATCAAACACTTCAAACAATCAATCAGAAAATCAATATACAACGAAAGGGGGCTTACATTACTTCCTCTCCAAACTTGATAAAGCCTCTGGGGTTTGGGTTTTTCCAAGTCCATATAGCTCAATGGAAAAAGGGAAAGAAACAGAACAAAGAAAACCCAAAACCCAAATCCCAAATCCAATTTCAAAAATCAAATACTCCTCTCGGATTCGGGTTTTTCTGGGTCCATGTGAGATGAAGACAGAAACAGAACAAACAAAACCCAGAACCCAATTCCAATTTCTGCTAATTTTCAATAACAAATAATCGTTTCTTTCCTCCACCGCTCTGTCAGCATCCCACCGCATCAAGAAAATCTCAATGGTCGAACCATTTCGCTGTTTCCGATTATACCATGCAAAACATGCATTCAGAGTTTTAATAGTGGGTTGAATATCATCAAGAATTGCGAGATGGGTTTTAGGTAGAGAGAGAAGTGGGGTGATCAAGAAACAGCTGACATTTCACCTTCCAAAGACGGATTTTCTTAAGAAGAATGTTTGTTCTCTCTTAAATCTACTCCCTTTTCTTGATTTTTCTTCTTTTTTTTTTCTCTTTTCTCAAAGTATTTTTAGCTAAGTAATCCACTTGTTTATCTCTTTAATTATAATTTTACTAATTTACCCTAAAGACTATTGAAAATTTGGAATATTGAAAATGATTAAATAACATTAAAAAAATTAATTATTTCAATAATTTGTGCTGTTGTTAGTCATTTTCTATTATAAAAAAAGATTAATTATTATTTTTAAATATTTTATTAAAATACTTTTCTTTCCAACATTATAGAGAAATGCAATCTATTGCTCATAAGGAATGAGCAATAAAGATTAGTTGCTGCCATTTATCGAACGTGCATGCACACCAGATTACAGCTCGCACCTATTTCTGGATTTTAATCTTTTAATATCTCTACATATTTGTTGGTTTATATCACTTTTTCAACTTTCAGATGATAGTATTATTTTTAAATTATTCGATGAGAAATGGAATAAAAAAAAAAAAAAAAAAACTTGACATCAAACAAGGTATGAAGATCCATAAATGCTGCAAAAATTTGGATCAATTAGGTGTGTCAGGTTGTATAAATCAAGTTTGTTAAACGACACCAAAAAAAGTTAAAATTAAAATTAAAAATATATTTTAAAAAAAAAAGCAAATAGAATAGATATTAGGGATTGAGTTAATCTCATGTATCGTTCAAATTAATAAAATATTCAACGTATTATATTCTTTTATAATATCTTTTATATTTTGGGTTGTGTATATAAATTTAGATCCATAAATGAGATCTTGCCAAGAAATTAGTATATGTTTTAGTTCTGTAAGTCTAATTTTGACCCAAATCATTTTAAAATTTTGAAATTAATATGGTAAATTTACTAATTAAACTGTTTGTCTAATGATTGATATAAAAGGTCAATCAATTTCAATAAATGTTTACTAGATTCACATGAGTAGTTCTAGCCTTTAGGTTAATACATTCAGACCCTAAATCGAAAAAATTACGTAAATCGAAAAAATTATGTAGTTCTATTTATTTTTCAATCTTTATTAGAGTGAGTTTCTTGTGCGCTTGGTCACACGGATTTAGATCTGTGTCCTTTTGCAATTTTCGTGCTCTTTTACAATTTAAACAACCTAGCAATATATAGGTTTAAATAAAATAGGTAGGGGAAGGGTTGTGTTCATATGGGAACAAAGACTGTGTCCCCGGGGGCGCAGGAGCTTTTGCCTCTTTATTACTGTTTCCGTCTCATCGAAATGTCACCATTTTACCATATTGGGTGTCTCATTCAAATGTCTCCATTTCCTACTTTTAGTAAAAATGTACCATATGTGGTCACTCACTACTAATATAACTACTTACTACACATGAAATAATAATACTCCTTAATCTACGCACAAAAAGCAACCGGTGACGTTTGGGCGGGACGGGGGAGTAATGAATTTACTCCAATTGACTTTTTAGCCTCTCAATCGAGTGACCCCATGATCTGTTAACGAGTTAATTGGAAAATTGTGCAAACCACATTAAGATCAATCGCCCTATCTTAGTGATTGGAAATTAGTGGACGATTGGAAATTAGTGGACGAGGTAATCTAGGATGTCTCTTAAGTGATAGAGAAGATTTATTGTTCGATTGTAATTTTGACAACTCAATTGAAACTCATTTTCACATTTCATTTACTACTTGAGTTTGAGGGAAAAAAATATAAATAAATTTAAATTTATGAATCTAGGTAATCAATCTATAAAGTAAAAATGGTATGGATCATAATTAAAATAAGAAAGAAAAAAAAATTCATTAAAGTACATTGTTCAGTTAACAATAGAAAACCCTAATTAGCAGTTGGGACGATGATATCAACATTATTGTCTAACTCGCCACAAATACCTTCTTTTTTTTTTTAAATAATTCTACCAATTTTCTTTTTTCTATTTCTTTTTTTAATCATTTTTTATCTCCTAGTTTATGGAGTATATAATTCAATTAGGTGACCTGTATAACATCTTCACTATACATTTAATACATATATGAATAAATTCATATACAATGCAAAATACTTAAGATTTGTTATGATACAAGATGAGTATAAAAGATGAAAATAACTCAAAAAAGATTGTATTCATTCAATAAATGTGCAAAAATTGGTACACTGCAAACCACAATATTCATCATTTCATAACACATCAATAATCCTTCTTGAGATTTTCCAACTTGTGACAAAAATTCAAAATTTAAAAATACTAATAAAACAGCATAAGGAAACAGCCAGGAAAAGAAGATGAAAACTCTAAAATATATACAATCTTTCAATGTTCTTCTTTGGCAAACCACTGAAGAGTAAGGCGAACCGTCGAGCTGCAGTCGAAAACACACGTTTAAACGAACGAGAATGGATGCAAGAACGGGCGAAAACAGACGAAGAATCATCAATGATGTTACCTTATAATGTCTGAAATCTTGCAGATGATGTTCTCTGTAAGGCATCATCATCAACAAGAGTGTTTTCAGGGGTAAATTTGTCATCTTGCTCAGCAGAGAAAAAGTATGGATCAAGATCAACTGATCCACCTTTATCCTTCTTCAAACTTTCTTCTATTCCACTGTAGTCCAAATTCTGTAGAAAAACAGGTGGTTTGCCAAGTTCTAAGTCCATCTTCGCATTCGACTTCATCATGTCTCCACAGTATCTCCGACTGAAGTCTACGATCGAGTCGCCTTCTTCCACCACCCATTCTCGGAAATTAACCAGAGAAGGTTCCAACTTGGACAAAAGTATCTCTTTAAGGTTGTTCATCATCCCCCGGTTATATGGATTCTCCTTCCTGTCATAACGATACCTGAAGTTCTCATACGTCGTCTGTTACAATGTTGCACCTCATATTAGGACATGGAAAGCTGCATTTGGTTTAGCTTCATAGTTAAAAGATGGCCTTACTTGGTTGGTGCTCATGAGATAGAAATGGAAGACGCTAAGGCCGCCTACGAACCATACTGAAATGAAGCAGTAAACGATGAGGGTAACCGATACAATGTCTTTCGACATGGCTCGCCCTATGGACCCCGGTTCTTTGATAAGGTTCAACAAAGAAAATGTGAAAACGTATATGCACAAGATTGTTGATGTCAACACAAACATGTAGAATGTCCTGTAGTTTCTCTGCACCAAATCAAATCAAGATAGTTTTTCAGACATTTTTGTCACTATTTTAAGCAAAGTATGTTCCATTTCTTGAATCATGGCATTATGTTGAGTGTTTCTTTTCATAGTTTTAGACATTTTATGACTATTTTAAGCAATCACAACAACTCAAAGCATGTTCATTAAACTTTTATTTCAAATATGAATAAGCATAAACTTTGGTCTAAATACTTACAACTCCAATGCACTGTCCCACCCATGGACAGTGGTGATCAAACCTCTGTACACAGTTGTTGCAGATGGAGCAATGAGACGCACGTGGGGGACGATACAGCAAACAAGTATCACAAAACTTCACGCGAACTGTGTGGCCGTTCACATACACATCCCTCGTTCTAGGCAACTTGAGAGAAGGAGTTGCACAGCTGGCCCAATCCAAGGATGCTATGGACTCAGTGCCATCTGCATCAGGCGCCCGAGTGTTCCTAGGAACGATGCCAGGATCACTCGCGGCTGTCATGAAGAGAAAAACCATATCCTGTACAATGCTCAACTTAGTACTAGAACATATTAAACATCATGATTTTCTTGCATTGTTTAACCTCAAATATTGCTACTCACCAGAAATGTGAGGGCAAGTCCAATCAAGAACACGACACGACCGTACCAGAAATCGACTTGTGGGATCCTCAAAAACATCTCGAGACAGAATGTTAGAGCAGGACCCCCTATCAAGAATGTGGATAAAAGGACTGATCCCCCATCAGGACCTAATACCAATCTCCCACCACACAAGAATTTCTGAAAACTTAAACAAACACATTTCATTTATATGTTCCATCAAATGATTATTACCAAAGTTCATGTCAAAGTTGAAACATACTCAATCCAATCATTAACAAAGTTCATATGAAACCACATATCAAACAAAAGTGAACCCCCAATTGCATTCAATATATTCTTGCAAAACTAAATTAAACAGAAACCCATCTTCAACAATGAACATTAAGAAGAAATAACAACAAGAGAGAGAGGAAATTACATTGCGACCCCTCCAAACTTTATAAAGCCTTTTCTTCAATCTGGGAGAATCAGAGCATTTGGGGGGTGGAGCAAAATCTTGATGTTTTGTCCCACCCATCCCAGATAATTGTTTTCCTCTTAGAATGTTTCTTCTCTGTTAGAAGCTATTTATCATGTGCAAAACAATGTTGTTCATCGATGGGTGGGAGATAATCAAGATTTTCTTGCAGTTTGAGGCATGGAGAGGAATTATTTTTTCTGTTTTTTTTTCTGTAATTTTATTTTTGCCTCAAGCCACCCTCTGGCCACTGCTGTCTCTCTCTACATCCTCCCGATTACAAATTTCCCCAATGATTTGGGTGTCATGCCGTATCTCTTTCTCTCTCTTCTCTTGCAAGCCTGTCTATTCTGGGAAGTTGCAACGGTTGGTTTTAGGATTTTCTATTTCGTACGGACTATTCCCGGGTAACGCGGGAATTTTGCACTCTGATGTGTTTATTATTTGAATTTTTTTTTTAAAATAATTTGAAAATTAAGGATGTCAACACTTATCCGTTGATCAATTAATTGAGTTAAATCATGACCCACCGTCCACTTGCACTGATTTTCATTTTAAGTCAATGGTAGGAACTCCAATTTCAAGTTAAAGTTTTACGCTTGGCATTAGGCGCATAAAAAATTCGAAATCAACGGTACCGGAATCGGCTAAAATAGAATCGAAATCAGATATATTCCGATTCGATTTCGATTCTTCATTTCGTGAAATCGGAACCGGCAGCTTTCCTTCTTTCTTTCTTTCTTTTTTTTAACATTTTAAATGCTTAAAAAAAATGGGAACCGAAACATTCATTCCTGGTTCGGTTCTGGTTTCACTGACGGTTCCAAACCAGGAAATAGAATGAACTAACCCACCATCAGCGTGCATGTCTATTTTGGATGAACTAACCCACCATCAGCGTGCATGTCTATTTTGGATGAACTAACCCACCATCTACGTACTAGCGGGAACTCTCATTTCAAGTTAGAGTTTTATGCTGTAGATTGAGTAACCCCACAATTATTGATTGTATGTGGATTTCGAGTTTGTAAGTGTTTCTTTTATATCTAATTCGATTAGATACGAACAAGTTATGTTTGAATTCGTTTCACTTTTTTCTCAACAAAGATTTAATATGAGCAAGTTTTGTTGGAAATCATTCAACTTTTTCTCAACAAACCACAAGAAGCATAGTGTGAATTTAACAAGATATAACACCAAACTACATGATAAAAATACAGCGATGTATGTCGTATTTACTATCCTATATAATTACACGAACACGGTTCCAAATTTTTGTAATTTTCGTGCTCTTTTGGTGCCTATGATAAATTCAAAAAATTTTGGCATCGGTTTCATGTCTAATATGAAATATAAAAACTAATATTAATACCATATTCCAGTTAACCTTAAACATCTTTCTAAGTTTCACTTTTAATAATGTTTTCTAATTGTAATAATAACGAGACACACTTTTTAAGAATTAGTAATTTGAATAAGAAGCAGATAAGCATCCATAAAGCAAATTCACATTAAAATAACATCTTAATTATAAATTTTCTCGATTTTCACATTAAATGGCTGATAAGCAGATAAGTTCATAACTTAATATGGGGTACGATTTTTCAGATCATCGATTCTCCCGATTCTAAGTTAGGAGTCGAACCAAACTGCAAACGGAAATTTACTATTTTTAAAAGAACATCTTAATTACAAATTTACTACTATAATCTAACATACATATCATACTTTATAATATATTACTATTACTTAAAATTACTACGATATCCTCCAAAAATTAATAAAATTTATAAAAAAATAAATTTTCTTGAATTCCATATTTATAGTAACAATGTAAGTATGTGTGGAATGGAGGGAGTAATACTTACTTATATTCAATGTTACAATATTTGGTATAAAAACGTTTATTCTTGATTTTATGAGGAATTTTTTTTAAAAATGAATTAAGAAATATTATTATTATATGTAAAGTGTGTAGTTATATTAGAGGGAAGTGATGGGCATATTGTGTACTTTTTTACTCCTTCCGTCCCGTTACAACGTACGCATTTGCTTTTTGCACGTAGATTAAGGGATATAATATTTTAATGTGTAGTGAAGTAAGTGAAATAATATTTTAATGTAAAGTGGGTAGGTATATTAGTATGACACGTAGGCTCATGGATAGAGAAGTAATTAATATGTGTAGGTTCTCTTTATCAAAAAGAGAAATACACACCTTGTATTTGACGAACCAAAATGAAAAAAAGTGTACGTTTCAATGGGACAGAGGGAGTGCTAAATAGGAAAAATGTATACCTTTGAAGCGGACGTCAAAAATAGTAAAATGTACTTCCTCCGTCCCAGGAAAGATTGCATCCCATTTCCTGGCACGGAGATTAATAAAGTGGTGACTTTTAGGGGTATTATGGTATTTTTTGATAATAAATAAATGATAAAGTATGTTAAGTGTGTTAGGTAGATGTAGTTTTTTTGTAAATAAAGTGTTTGGAGAAGGGTGATTGTGTTTGACTTTTTACTTTTTTAGGAATGTGCAAACTTTGTGGGACAACCCAAAATAAAAAGTGTGTCATTTTTCCTGAGACGGAAGGAGTATACTTTAGAAGCGGACGGATGGAGAATATAGTATAATTTTTTATATTTCAATCACCATTTTATTAAAAATAATAATATCTTTATTAATCAAATTGGATATCTTTTAAAATAAAATATTATATTCTTAAATAAAGATTCAAGATGCCTTAGAGACCAACTTTTATTCTTTACTATATTCTAACAAATTTTCACATTTTCTTGTTATTCTATCCCATTACACTTTTACGAGTATTAAAGTAGTAAAACTTTTAATAAAAATAACATTTCAATATATTTTATTTTAAAAATATCAATCTTATGTAAATCTAATAAATTAGTACTTTATAATTTATTCTCTCCATCTCACCGAAAGGTCACCATTTGTTTTCTTTGCTTAAATTAAGGAGTATTATTATTTTATGTGTAGTATGTAATTGTATTAATAGTGTGTGGTGAACTATATATGAGGCTCTTTTACTAACCGTGAAAAATAAGAACTTTGAATTGGACACTAATATAATATATTTGAATCTTTAGGACGGAGAGAATATTTTTTATTCAAAAAATCATCCCACTTTTCAAAAATCAATAAAATTATTAGAAAAGTTATTACATTCACATCATATTTCATGTGTCATTGTTCATTATCTCTCTTATATTAATAATGAGTTGATATCCTTGAATTTAGGTATATGGTGTTAATTTACCTACACTCAATTTATATTAATGTTATTTAAATATATATATTTAAGTTTTTTTTATGAATGTATTATTTTTTTAAATTAAAAAACTAATAGGATATTATTATAAAAATGTATAAATTTTTTTTATTAATATATATATTTTTATTAATAAATATATATTTTTTAAATAAGACAATGATTTTGAAATGCTATTTAACCCTGAAGGACGACGCTAGTTAAAGATTTTCTATTCTCGCCCTATACTCTATTATTTATTATTGGTGTTTATTTAATGATTTAATATGAATAGAACCTGATTCTTGTAGACATTTGTTTTTAGGATTAATTGAAAAAAAAAAACTCCACAAAATGAATAAGACAAAAACTTGTGTGCTTCCGGGCGGCACTCAGTGCGCCTTTAGAATTTTGTGTTAAATTGTATACACTTTAGTATAAAGATGTGTACCCTTTATTTTTTTAAGAAAAATAAAAAATATTAATGAAAAGTGTATACAGTTTAGAATAAAATTGACACGACCCACCTTACATAACTTTCAAATACTATTTTAAATAAACATCATCATTATAAAAACCTGCATATAAATTTTTTTTTCACATAATATGTTTATAACCAAAATCATCACACCAGTTCAACATGCGTAACTGGTTTCTGACACCACCTCAATCCAGACAAACTCGTGACAATACTTATTATATTACATAACAGAATATCAGCGGAAACAAAATAAACATACGGCCTAGCCCAACAGGTCGTCATCTATGTACATCCGCTCAAAACCCTGTAGGAGCTCCACAGCTTGCACAGTCACATCACAAACTCAATCATCATCATGCTCACCTACAATGCATAAACTAGTGAGACAAAAATCTAAGTAAGTAGAAATCATGCATGTTAGTGCATGAAAATGCATTTATTTCTCTATCGCCTACTTCCTAATCTTTCTAGTTAATCTCTTTTATTTTGAAAATTGTTCACGTTGCGGGATCCCCACGACACACTTATGATATGCACCTCAAATGAGCTCAATAGACACAATTAGTGTCGGATCGAGTCCGATCCCTGAATATAATACCGGGAATGATTTTTTCGAACCCTGGCAGAGTGTTGGGGACAATTTTTCCGAACCCCTTATAAAGTGTCAAGGACGATTTTTCCGAACCCTGACAGAGATGCATATATAGTGGTCGCACACACCATTAGTATCTTATTAATTTTGAGGAAAACATTTTTCATGTTTATGCATGGTATGCACCCAAAACAATTAAATGTGCATCACCAACCATTTACAATATCAATATCAACATTTAATCACAATAAAGCAAAAATTTAACTTCAATTTGAACAGATCCACTTTTGGAATAACAACTTCACCTCGGATCCCACATATCATTATAATCAATATCTTCTCAAGTCATACAAATATATTTTCAACAGTTTCCAATCACACAGATCTATATAGGACAATTATATTATTTCAAATCACATAGATCCACAACTTGTATCGCAAAATTATCACAAATAATTTACAAATAATAGTGTTGAATATGAACCCTACTTTCTCCAAATCACATAAATCAACAGCTTGTATAACAAATTAATCTCAAATAATTCATATCGTAATTAAACTAATTACAAATAATTCATAACATAATTATCACATATTAATCACAAATAATTCACAAACAACATGTTTATACATTGTAGTTGGACTTCTACTTACCTGGTATCCGACAGTAATATCAACCTCGTGAAGAACTGTAATTAATTCGCTCCAACACGCACGTTCCGGCGCGCTCCCTCTTTTCCCTTCTTCCTCTCTCTCTCCTCTCTCTCCCTCTTCCTTTCTTCCTCTCTTTCTCCTTTCCCTCTCTCTTTCTTCTTTTTTTTTCTTTCGCTCACAGTTTCTCTGAGATTGCTGATTACCTCTTGAGGGTCATATATGATGGTGGGTTGAAGTCGTCTTTGACTATCCCACCGCCACAACCTATTCTATTAATAGTAATTATTATTATTATTATTATACTTACTATTAATAATAAGTACTATATTATTATTATTATCCATTACGAATATACGTGCAATACTTAATAACTAATATATGATATATTTATAAATTAATACACATACATGTACATTTTTCTACCCACTATTATTCTTACGAGAACACGTGTGATACTTAATAATTAAGAAATAATATATTTATTCACATAAAATAATTTACTCATATATCCAAATTAATGCACGTAAATATTTATGTACACATATATTCACATATTATCACCATTTTATGGATGTCTCAATTAAAATGTAAAGATAAATAAAATGTAAAATCAATTGTCACATAATTACCATATTATTATCACATAATTGCCACATAATTATCACATAATTATAAAATGCACATAACACAAATTAAATTATATTGGCACATTAGTATTGAGAAGTTCGGGTATCACAAAAATGATATATCATTATTAATTAAAGTGTATATCCTTTAGAATAAAATAATGTATCTTTATCCATAATACTAAATTATAAAGACCACGCACGAAAGTGTCACTCAACGAATAATACGGAGAAGAGGAAACAAATTTAATAGTAATATACACATTTGATTATTGCACGTTTAAAAAATATACTATTATATTTGATACTTCCTCCAACAATTATTTTTATATATTTTGAGTGGTTTGTAACAAGAATTATATATCATCTTTTAATAAATGAAATTAACACAAAATAATTAATATATATTCATATTGTATGTATAATACATTAAAATCTCTCAATCCAATACCTATGCAGTACATATTAAGTGGTATTCGTTTTTCTAATGCTAGAATAAAACTTATACTACTACTCTTTTACCAACATTTAAAATGATAATAATGCATGGTTGAGAAAGTAATTACTCTTAGAATTTATTTATTATAATTTCCTTCTTCATAATCATCCGTCACAAACAATGATAATTTAATTACTTCATTTGAAGTGAACTACTATATACTCATTTTGTATCATGTATTTAAGTAATTAAACTTCCCTTTTTCATACATAAATACATGATATTGAAGGATTATTTATGACTAATTACACTTTGATTTTTAATGAATCTTTTTACGCTAATGGGTGAATTGTTGTAGTATATAAAAAAGACATTTTTATGACAATTAATTTTACTTTTACACGGATACTTTATTGTTTAGCTTTTGACTATGACTGTGACTACTCCATTGACAAAGGCAAGACCAAAAATCGAATTTGGGGAGATGCAGAAGATAAAGAATGTGAATTTTGTATACGGGAGTTGGAAACCCAAAGACACTTTTTTTTAATGCAGATTCACCAAGGCCATATGGAATACCCACTACAAAAAAACTGTCAAATTCCAAAAGAAAAATTCAAACGAAAAACAAATCCGTTGAAAATTTTAGAGTTTCAATGAATTTTCCAACAAAACTTTAAACCGTTGAAAAATTACAGCGAACATTCCCATGAAAATTTAAACCGTTGGAAATTTTCAATGCTAATTCCAATAGCCTGATAAACTATTAAAAATTTTCAACGAAAATTCCTATAAAACATAAAACTGTTGGAAAGTTTCAAAGAAAATTCTCATGTAAATTTAAGTAGTTGGAAAATTGCAATGCTAATTCCAATATCTTGATAAATCATTGGAAATTTTCAATAGAAATTCCAATTAAACTTAAGGAGTTGGAAAATTCCAATGCAAATTCCATCGAAAAAAGAGACTTTAATAAATTTAAATGTCAATTTATATCATAAATTATATATTAGTTAAGTTGATAAATTATAAGATGATATACTCAAGAGTTCAAATCTGAATAAATATATTTTTTTATTGTTGAAAAATTCCAACGGAGTTGGAAGATCAATGGATTTTAATCCAACAGTAATTCCTAAAGAAAATTCCGTTGGAAAAATGTTTGTGTCACTTTTTGATAAAAAAATTTCAGCAAAAAAATGTTGTTAGATTCACTGTTGGATTTTAGAAACCGTTGAAAATGTTGTTGGAAAAATGACATTCCAACGGCCACTTTTCCAACAAAAAAATTTGTTGGAATATGTGTTGGAATCATGAATTCTAATGGTATTTTTATATATTCCAACAATTTTTTACTGTTAGAATTCGGTAATTTTCTTGTAGTAGCTTCAAAATCCGTATAAGGTGGAACGTGAATCCCAGATCGGCTGCAGATGCATTTCGGAAGATCACTAGACACACGCAAAATAATAAGAAGGAAAAAAGACTGTTTATGATCACCTAATTGTCTTCGTCAACCAGATATGAATGGAGAAAAACAAGCAATTACATGGACAGGGATTGAGAAGCCACAATGAGATAATAGGAAACATTGAATACCTTATTGTTTATCTTTTCATGAACTATGAATCTAGTATTGGGTGACTTCACCCGGAAAGACTTAGAAGTTCTTTTACCTGTACTGCAATAATGTAAGTAGTTGTAACTGATGGTTCTGCAATATAATTTACCAATTTCAATAATATTACTTTTACATGAATATGAGGTAAATATTTGCCTCACATTTATTTATTTTCTAAATAAAATATTAATATTTGAAAATAAAATTACTTTAAGATAAACAGCATTAAAATTTATTTATTTATATAATATTATTATTTTCTTTTAAAATATTATTCTATATCTTTATAAATTCATTTATTTATTTAAAAGTATATACAAACTAACCTCATTAATTAAAGCATACTCCTATTTTGTACACCATCTCATACAACATGTGTGTTCTTTATACATTGAAATTCATAAATTAATTTTGCCTTTTAAATGAAAACGTGTGTCATTATTTTTTCTTTAAATAACATTTTCAACTAATTATAATAAAGAAAATATACCATCACTTATATAGGAATTGTGTAATTAATATCTTACAAATTAATGGTACTTTTATATATGGAAACCAAAGTTCGAGAGATCCATTAGTATACCATTAGTAATGATATATTTCTTTAATTACTTATATAGGAATTGTGTAAGATATTAATTACTTATATAGGAATTGTGTAAGATATTAATTATTTATATAGTATACTAATGATATATTATTACTAATGGTATTATTAGATATTAATTACTTATATTGGAATTGTGTAATTAATTATTATTATTATTATTATTATTATTATTATTAGATATATAAACTAATAATAATAATAATATATCACATATATTAGTTTATCATCTTTCAATGGGGTGTGCTCGTTGAATTTCAGTAAATACTGCCGTTTTATTATCTAACCTCTCTACTGATTTACTTAATCTCTACTAATCTACCCTATTTGAAATTATTTAGCTATTAGCCATCACTATATTTTTGTATTGCATAAAATATTCTAAAAATATTTCATTTTATATTAAAATTAAAATTGATATTTATATAATATTTTAATTTAATATTTTATATATTTTTAATTAAATTAATTTAGGATTTAAAAAAATACATGTAAAATAAAATTTTAACCAAATTAAAATAATAATAAAAATAAATAATTTTATCATTAATATAAATTTAAAACAATTAGATTTATATTAATTTTATAATATTTCAAAAAAATGGATAATTATATGGAGAAAAAAAGACAAAAAAGAAGATATGGTGTATATAGCACGAGATTAATTCTATGCTAGATGTGGCGCAGTACTGTACACCATTTCTGATTGGCGCGTCACCACTTCTGATTGGCGCGTTGTTATAAGCAATCTGTACATCACGTCTGACTGGGACGTTGTTTTAGCGATCAGGTGGAGAAAGAGTGTAAGAATAATTCTGCCTACAACCCACTTTTGATTGGCGCATTGTTTTAGTATTCTGCTTGAGAAGGAGCGTGAGATTAATTCTGCATTAGATGTGGCGTGCTCCAGTACAGTACACCACTTCTGATTGGCGCGTTGTACACCATTTTTTATTGGTGCATTGTTTTAGCGGTATGCTGGATTCTACCACTTCTGATTGGCGCCTTGTACATCATTTTTTATTGGCGCATTGTTTTAGCGGTATGTTGGATTCTACCACTTCTGATTGGCGTCTTGTACATCATTTTTTATTGGCGCATTGTTTTAGCGGTATGCTGATTCTCACGCATTGTTAGAGATGGCCTTATTTTAAAAATAAATAAATAAGTTAATTGCGTTCTTTTGTGGGAGTTGAGATGGCCTTAGTTTAAAAATAAATAAATAAGTTAATTGCGTTCTTTTGTGGGAGTTGTTATATTTCCTAGATTAAGTTGGCAGAAATACGGAATTCGAGATTCAGTTTATGTTTAATTATGGTCTATCAAATTTATTTTTGTGGAAAAATACTTTTCAAGAAAATGTTAGATTAAACAATTAGAATATGATATTTTCGATTTATACACCATGCGTCAAGTTTCTTGCCACATAAATATTAATTAAAAAAACATATATCTTTAATCATGCACAATTAATAAATAGCCAATAATATTGTTATTATGTTTAGCTAAATTCGCGTACACATATCAGGAAGACACTCCTTCAAACACAAGAAGCATAGTGTGAATTTAACGACATAACACGAAACTATATGATAAAAACACAACGATGATGGTTGTCGTATTTGCTATCCTATATAATTAAACGAACACGGCTCGAAATTTTCGTATTCTTTTGGTGTGGACATAAATTCAAATAACTTTGGCATCGATTTCATTTCTAACATCACCACTTCGTTGAAACCCCAATTTTTTTAAAAAAAAATGAAATACAAAACTAATATTAATACCATACTCCAGTTAACCTTAAAACATCTTTCTAAGTTTCACTATCAATAATGTTTTCTAATTGTAATAATAACGAGACACGCCGTTTAAGAATATATGGATTAGAGTAATTTGAATAAGCAGCAGATAAGCATCCATAAAGCAAATTCACATTAGGATTTCGGCTAGCAGTACACAATAAAACAGAAGTTAAGTTCATAACATAATATGGAGTTCGATTTTTCAGATCATCGATCCTCCAGATTATGAGTTAGGAGTCGAACCAAACTGCAAACGAAAACTCTGAGCCGTCCTCACCAAGTTTCAGGTCCAAAATACATAAATACAAACTACTACAGATTACATAAACTGATACTGTGCATATATGCACTACTGCTACATTCTCTGCATACCTGCAACTTCTACTGACAGCTCAAGGCAAACTCCTCCTCCCTACCATCGACTTCCACAAACTGATTCATGGAGAAATGCAATCGAGTAAGAATAGATCTTGCTAGCAAAAATCGACCAGTGAAATGTGAGAAACTTACCTGATATGCACAAAATGAACATAATCTACCTGCCGCTGAGATCTTACCTAAAGGAAATGGAAGCAGCATTTTGTTAAGAGTCCAGAGACGGATTCTTTAATAAAAGGGAGTTTTTAAGAGGGATATGCTGGCTACACTACAGTAGCATCGAACGAGGAGAATTACCAAGAATTTGCAAAAATAAAGCATTTGGATACAATGATCAGAAAATCTGTTTTTAATATGTTTTTTTTTAAAACAATGCATACAAAAGAAATAACAAAAAGAATGACCATAAAACAAATACCCGCTGATTTGTTAGATAATTCAGTAATAGTTTTTCTAGTTATGACCATAAACTCTCAACAAACACTAGAACGGGATGACAATTATACGGAAAGTCATGTACAGAATATACAGATATTAAAAGAAATTTATACAAGCTGCTGCAGAATTTCCAGCAAACATTGAAGAGCATTCAGTTTTTATTCGTGCGAAATTTAAATGAAACCCAAAATAAGACTAAACGAACAGTACGATAGTCAAAAATAACCTTTGACAGGTCATAACTATAGATTAGAAAATACAGATGCTTCAAGAAACACCTCTCCTTCAGGTATGGAAGAGGAAGCTGAATACAAGGACAGAACTGCAAACTCAGCTGAAGCTAGGTTTAGAGAAAATAATATCTTCAAATGATATCGAAGATAAATGTTTTTTGGAGAAGTGAAGTCATGCATTCCAACTATCAGGACACAAGCAAAGATGGAAACCGCGAGGAATCGAATGTAGCAGGAACAACTTTAAAATCATAAGCATCTTAAATGCAGAACAAAATGAAACTATGTTGGGCTGTAAACTAGGCAAAGTAAATGACTATAACTCATTCTCTACCATTATCTTGGATACGAGAAATGATATCTATGCAGAAGGTGATTTTTTTTTTTTTTTACGTGGAACTTTTAGCAGACTCATTCGACTATGCTCATTCTTGAAGTTATCAGCCAATCCATTCCCCTAGTTTTCAGGTTATATATTCCAAAAAAAAAAAAAAAAAAAACTGGAGTCTATAGAAATATGAACTTAAATATTCTTTGCAAATTATTGTTATCAATTATATAAGTAAAGTTTAAATGACTTTGAAAGTACATAACAGCCTTTAACTAATACTCTAAATGAAGTAGAAATATCTCCCATCATTAAAATTACAAATACCAAAGCAGTCCAAGGTCTATGTTTTCGTATTTGTATAAGAATTTCAGCACGTGCAAACAATTTAGAACACCTATGCAGCAATTAGAACATATTAATCGCTACAAAATTATCAAAAGGACTAACCTTTTTTCACAAGGATTTGGACACCACAAAATTTCATCCACTACCATGCTTTGAATCATCAATAGAAATACCCCCTGCACTTAGCTGATCCACACAAGCACTTTTTCTTCCATTTGCCGCCTCCTTTCTCAGGCGGAACAATACCATAATCATATGTTAGCTCTTGCATGGGAGGAATGTGTCTGATAGCAAAAAAGGCAATATGGAGATACGTTTCGTTGTTGCTTTCTCGTAGAACAGGCTGCCAGTGCACATTTGGCGAACAACTATGGTTCATGAAGCGACCGACATTTCCATTGTGTTTTGAATTTATATAAAGAGGGAAAGGGGCTTTCTGGACACCATTGGATGGGTTTATTGGATCATAGTGACGTGTAGCATCGAAGATATAATTATCATCGTTTTGGCTCCCAAAATCATCCGCAGTAAGTTCCTTGACAACATCCCCTGCATACTCACAGATAAAACCTCCAACACGAATTGGATCCCAAGACCTAAGTCCCCAACCTCTGTTCTTTGTCTTAAAAACTTCTAGATGGACCTTCACACCTGCTTGAGACATTCGATTCCGGCAGTTTGGAGGACATGCACATGTCGGTCCACATTCATGTACCACTGAAATGTTTGAAAGCAGTACTCCAATCGCCGAATAGGGAAGAAGTCCATTGTTTTTTTGATTGCAGGGGCAGTTGGCATCACCTGGTTGACATCCACCCAAGCAACGACAGCCCTGAGAGAGTTCAGATGAGGAGAAAGGTTTGGTGTATTTTAAAGTAGGAACATAAGTGAAATGAGCAGGTCCTTTTTCACCATCAACGTCATTCACCAGAGTCACTGGCTGAGTCTCTGCACCTGAAGTTAGATCAGGAAGGATAACACCTGGCTGAGAAGCAGTTCCATCCCTCCATTGCTGAATCGATTTCCACAATGAAAAGGCCTCAGGCTGTCCAGGTGACCTAACCAGCTTATACCTAAAAATAGTGCATCCCGACTTATTTTTTTCCGCCCAAGACTCCTGAATCTTGTACAAGCCATCATAAACATAGATCTTCCCAGTTGGATACTGCATATCCTTCAGGCCTCTTATGACCCTAATGTCATTGGCACGATGCAGACTCTTTTCAAGAGCTAGATTACCCCTTTCTAGCTTCTGATCAAACATTTTTCCATCTTTCCTTGCCACTCCACCCTGACCAGTGTAAATCAATACATCTGTCTCATCACCATCGTTATCATACCCTCCAGATGAAACTATGCTGATGGCCATAGGTTCCTCATCCGTTGAATTTTTCATGGTAAGATAATCAATACCAGCCATACTAGGAGTATGTACTCCCATAATACAAAGCTCCATTCTAAAGAAATAAATATCACCAACTTCAATCCCAGGTAGCTGTCCTATTTTCTTTGGATGATTTGCTCGGATTCCTTTATGCATCAAAAGAGCACCAGTTTTTAGATCTGGACGTCTAGAAACCGACAGATCATGTGCTTCTTCATGTTGGGTCATTTGCCGCCGAATCAAATTGAAGACCAAAAGTACGGTCGTGGCAATATCTTTTTCACTATTACAACTTTTGAAATCATCAAAGTTCTTAAGCTTAAATGATGTCAAGAAGCCATCAGCTAGACCGTCAACATCAAATTCACCAATTTCAGCTCTTCTTCTTGGCCCACCCCTACGCTTCCGAGAATTGCTGGCCGTATCTGCGTCAGTGTGGGTGCTAAACCCACTCCCATACTGATCACTTTGATTCTGCGAGTCATTATATTCATCATCCTCCGTAACTATAGGCCTAGTCCGTGGCCTGCCAAGCTTCTTACGCCGACCAGTGCTCCCATTCACTCTGGGTGTAGGGGTCCTAAATGAATTCAGGGGAACAGGAGCTGGTATACTGCTCTCGAACCCAAAATCATTCATAGGTTGCTGAGTGTCAGTAGCTAGAAACGGAAAAAATGGTTGGACTCCGGGTGGGAAGGGGCCAGAGGGTGGAACACAGTTAAAGGGCATTGCATTGGAAGACGAGTTCGGGAAAACCGGGGCAAGACATCTCAAAGGCCTCACATCCAACACCCTAGACCTATCTAATGATCCAGGGTGATCATTTGACTCAGAATTCAAACCTTGATCCATTAAACCCCCAACAGTACTACCGAATACAGGTCTCTTGATCAACTCAAAGTGACTCTAAACACACAGACAGATCTTCTAACAAAAACAACACAATGCTTCAACTATTCGCACCTAAAGCAAATTATTTCCAAAGCTATACACACAGCAGTCAACATGCAACCAAACGAAAACAACAGATTATTCACATCAATTTCTAGAAACAAACCGCAGATGCTTCCTGCAACATGCAGATAGTTATAATCAGATTAAAAGAAAAAATCAATCAGAAAAGGAAACTTTTTCTAAAATGAACAGTAGATCCCCAATTTACAGTTAAACCTTCATAAACCCCTTCAGAAAATGAGCCAAAAAATATAAAGTATAACAGAACAACACATGCAAGGCACCAAAGTTGAGCACAAAGTTGTGAAATTCAAGATAAAGATTACTTCTTTTTCCCCTTAAAACAAATGAGGTACCAAAATTTCAACAGAGCAGTAAAAATAAAAGCAGAGAGGGTAAAGTGAAAATGGTAAAACGAAACGCGTGCTGAAGAAAGAAGGCAACAATTTCAGACTTCCGTAGAGGTCTTGAAAGAGTGGGAAATTGAGAGCTTGAGAAAGAGAAAGAGATATCAAAAATGGCGAAAATACCTCCTAGGTAGTGTCGGGCCTCTGCGACTGCTTCTCTGTTTCCCTAGAGAGATGAATGCAAATCTTGTGAGGTGTTGGTGGAAATTAAGTACACCATTTTCTTGCATGCGAGTCCTCGTAAGTTTCGAATATTGCATCAATACCTCACCTTTTTGGGAAAATAAATATTCTTGCGCCTAAGCCTTGAGCAAATTAATTGAGGTCTATTTATTAGAATTTGACCCGACTTTCTTAATCAAATTTCACAATTTCCGTTTTAATGTGTGTCACATAAAATTGTATCATCCAAAAAATAAATATCACATCAATTTCTAATTTTAAAACATCTTACTTGCAAATTTATCATTTTATGCTTTCTATTTTCGTTTGTCACACGTTAAATTGCATCACCCAAAAAAAAATATTACATCAATTTCTAACCATAAAACATTTTAATTACAAATTTATCATTTCATTTTCATGCTTTCTGTCTGTCACACATTAAATTGCATCACCTAAAAAAATAAAATATCACATCAATTTCTAACTTTAAAACATCTTAATTACAAATTTACCATTAATTTAAACACTTAGTTATACATTAGGTATATTGACATGTGATTTCCATTTAATTTAAACTCTTAGAAATACATCAGGTACTCTTAGCAATACATTAGTTAGGTATATAGGATTAGAATGTGGACCACATGTTTAGAGTAAGAAAAGACCCGAATTCACATAATAAACTGTATAAACCGGATTTATAATAGTGTTTATGATTGAATGATTATTTATGACTAATTAAACATTGATTTTTAATGAATCTTTTTATGCTAATGGTTGAACTGATGTATAAAAAAGACATTTTTATGACAATTAATATTACTTTTACACGAACAGGAGGTAAATATTTGTCTCACATTTATTTATTTTCTAAATAAAATAATTAATATTTGAAAATAAAATTACTCTAAGATATACATTATACAGCATTAAAATTTATTTATTTATATAATATTATTATTTTCTTTTAAAATATTATTCTATATCATTATAAATTCATTTATTTAAAAGTATATACAAACTTCCCCTCATGATTAAAGCATACTCCTATTTTAATTTGCACACCATCTCAGACAAAACGTGTGTTCTTTATACATTGAAATGAAATTCATAAATTAATTTTGCTTTTTAAAATAACATGTGGGTCATTAATATTTCTTTAATAACATTTTCAATTAATTATTATAAAGAAAATACTCCATCACTTATGGGAAATTGTGCAATTAATATCTTACAAAATAATGGTACCTGAAGGTTTTATGGAAACCAAAGTTTGAGAGATCCATAACAGTTAGTTGTGGGATGTGATATATATTTTGAGTTTATTGATTTATTTATTTATTATTTATTATTATTAGCTAATAATAATAATAATAATAATAATAATATTATTATTATTATTAGTTTATCATCTTTTCATGGAGTGTGCTGATTTTTTTTTTAACAGATGGAGTGTGCTGGTTGAATTTCAGTAAATACGGCCGTTTTATTTTCTAATCTCTCTACTAATCTACTTTATCTCTACTAATTAATCTACTCTATTTGAAATTATTTAGCTATTAGCTAACAGTTTTGTACTATATTGTTCATACATAAAATATTCTAAAAATGTTTCATTTTATATTAAAATTAAAATTAATATTTGTATAATATTTTCTAAAAATGTTTCATTTTATATTAAAATTAAAATTAATATTTGTATAATATTTTTAATTTATATATTTTAATTAAATTAATTTAGGATTTAAAACAAATACATGTAAAATAAAATTTTAACCAGATTAAAATAATAATAAAAATAAATAATTTTATCATTAATATAATATTAAAATAATTAATTTTATATTAATTTTATAAAATTTCAAAGAGAATGGATAAGTATATGTAAAAAAAACAAATAGACAAAAAGAAGATAACGTGTATAGCGTGATATTTATTCAGATTAATTCTGCGGTAGATATGGCGCAGTACTGTACATCACTTGTGATTGGTGAGTTGTTTTAGCAATATGTACATCACTTTTGATTGGCGCATTGTTTTAGCAATCTGCTTGAAAAGAAGTGTGAGATTAATTATGCTTGTACACCACTTCTGATTGGTGAGTTGAAAATTAGAAGGGTGAGATTAATTATGCTTCTATACCACATTTGATTGGCGCGTTGTTTTAGCAATCTGTACACCACTTTTGATTGGAGCTTTGATTTAGCAAGCAACTTCTGATTGGAGCGTTGTTTTAGCAAGCAGTGTGAGATTAATTCTGCACGTACACTAGTTCTGATTGGCGCGTTGTTTCAGTAATCTGCTTAAGAGGGAGCGTGAGATTAATTCTGCACAAGATGTAACCCAGTACTGTACACCACTTGATTGGCGTGTTGTTTTAGCGATATGCTGGAGTGAGATTAATTTTGCGCTCGATGTAGTGTAGTACTGTACACCGTTTCTGATTGGCGCGTTTTAGCGATCTACTGATTCTCATATCATATATATTAATGATTTAACGCATTGTTGGAGATGACCATAATTTATAAATAAATAAATAAATTAGTTAATTGCGTTCTTTTGTGGGAGTTGTTATATTTCCTAGATTAAGCAGGCGGAACTGCGGAATTCGAGGTTCAGTTTATATTATTAAATTATTATGGTCTTTTCATATTTTTGCGACAAGTACTTCCCAAGAAAATGTTAGATTAAACAATTAGAAAATGATACTAGTACGAAACCCGCGTAATACGTGGATCATTAAAATATTATTTTTAAAACATATTAATGAAATTGAAAAATATTAAAAGTTATAAATTATATTAATAAAAGACAAAGACTTGCTTGAGACCGTCTCACATAAGGGTTTATGTGAAACGGCGAGAAAGTAATAACTTTTTATATAGGAAAGTGATAGAAAACTAATGAAACGTGATAATACTATTTCATGAACAGTTTATAGTATAAATAAAAAGTGATAACATTTTATAGCCAAAATGATAATGTTTTATAGCGAGAATGATAATTATTTTAAAAAGTGAAAAATGGTCGCATTTGAGACGGTCTCACGCAAGACCTAACATTAATAAAAATATTTAACTTTACAGGTAGAATAAGGATTATAATAAGGCAAAAATTTGTGTATCCCCGAAACATTCTCTGCACCCATATCTTTAATATAAATTTTTTTATTTATCTCATTTACATAAAAAGAAAATTAATAGTACTTTGTAATGGGAAAGATCAAAATGACAAAATGAATATTTAAAATAATAATGAATTATCTCATGCATTCGAATACACGCGTATACCCATCTATATTAATTTTATTCAATACTAATGTATATGTATTTCTTAATAAATGTATATACTTTTTTATATTCAGTAATTTATTAAAAAATTAAGTAAAAATCTGGAAAAAAAAATTATTAACAAACTTTATAAATTCTCTTATTCATTAATATATGCAATAGGATAGATCTTGCACATGAGATCATTTTAGACTTTTTATAATACTTATCACTTTCGTCATAAAATATTACTCCCTCCGTCTCAGGCTAAGAGGAACATAAGGTCTCTGACCCTCATTACCTGGGACGGAGGGAGTATTACTTTCCATATAAATTGTTATCAATGTCATTTATACCATAAATTGTTCATAAAATAGCACGATCATTGATTTAATATCATCTTTTATAGTACCCGCGGGTATTGCGGTATTATTCGTACTCGTTCCAAATCCTAATGTGATTTTCACAACTATCTGTATCCGTCTCAAACTCGTTTACAATTACCCATACTTGCCCATACGTGCCCTATTAAGATTTGGATAGAATGGGTACTTGAAATGCCCATTTCATTACCATCCCTAACTATTATCATTTAATAAATAAAATTAATAAATGTATATAATAATTATAAATTATTGTATAATTAAAATTAATTATTAAAAATAATAAAATAAATATAAAATAAATAATTAACAATAAAAAAATTATGAAAATGAATTAATATTAAAGTAAGATTTATTTTTCATGAAATTCCTCATTTAGAATTTATAATTAACTAAATTTATTATACTTAAAATTCTAAGGATAAATAGATTAAATATATTAAATAATTTATTTCTTTTTCTAAAAATATTTTATTTATTGATATATTTTATTAAAGAATATTTTACAATATAAAAATTGTTATTAAATTTAAGAATCTATTTCTCCAATCATATATTATTAGTAATATGAATGTCAAATTAAAGATCATGAAAAGACAATTAATTTTGATATAATTTTTATATAAATCCTATTTAAAAATAAAAAATTTAAAACACTTAAAGTTTTAGGAAAATTTTTAAATAAGATAAAGAAAAATGAAATATTTTGATTGGTTATTTAAAATAAAGTAACTATATTATCTTCCTTTCTAAGCAAGTTTATTATTAAAAAAAATTCAAAAATCTATAAAAATAAAACATCACCTAAATTGCTCACATGATGCCACATTGCTACATAATAAATACAAAATCCTCCTTTAGTATATAATATATTTTCGATTAAATCCGCCATGCGTCAAGTTTCTTGACAGCATATAAATATTAATTAAAAAAACATATATTTTAAACCATGCACAATTAATAAATAGCCAATGATATTGTTATTATGTTTAGCTAAATTCGCGTACACATAAGAAGAAGACACTCCTTCAAGAAAAAGAGAAAACGAATAATGCATGTCTATTTATGGATTGCTTGCCCCATTAAAGATAACAATGCTCTAACTTCACTTTAATAAGAGATATAGTAATTGGGATAAAGGTACATTTTAATTTATCACTTTTTCCCCACATTTTAATCAATTCCTTTTGTCATAAAATATTGCTTTACATAGTCTCATGATGATGACATCGAAAAAAGAAAAAAAAAAGAATAAAGATTTTAATGAAAAGAAAAAAGTAAAAATATTTAAACCTTAAAAAATGACTAAAACTTGCGTGGCTTCGGGACACCGTACCCCAAATTCCACATTTTTCGGAAGGTATATCCTATAGTATTAAATAATATACCCTTTAGTATAAAAATATGTACTCTTTATTTTCTTTTTAAAAAATAATTTTTTTAATCAAATATTTTTAATGTTTATTAAAACAAAATGTTGTACCCTTATACACCTTGTGCACCGAGACACAAAAGACCAACTTTTAAATTGTACTCTCCCGTCCCATAAAACCCTACATATTTTATTCATTTATTTGTCCAACAAAATTCTTCATTATACAAATAAGAAAACATCACTATATCCAATAATCTAAAAAGTTATTTTAATTTTAAAATTGTTATTCATTTTTTACACATATATCATTACTTCATATTTTTATATTACCTAAAAATATTACAATATCCTTTAAAATTAATAAGTTAATAAAAAAATAATTTTTCTTAAATAACGTGGAAGTGTAAACGTGGAGTGTTTTGTGTGATAAATAGTAATGGTGCAGAGAAAAATCATTAAAACAATATATGTGGTTATGGTTCAATTAGTCAATTGAATTATTTTCATTATGAATCTTACTTTATTGTAAGCCGATTATAATGGATATTACTTTTTCGTTATTATCATTATACAATTGTAAAATATATTACTCCAACAAGTGCACAAGTTTCAATTTTTTTTCCGCATGTATTAAGTTGTATTATTATTATTATTTTTGTGTATTAAATAGTTATAATAAAAGAGAGTGATATATGAACATGGCCTTTTATTAAAATAAAAAAAAATAATACAGGAATATTTGCACTGAGCAGGGGAAGCACAATACACTTAAATATAGATACACCTGAATTACCTAAATTGTTAGATTAAGTTGTTACTAATATTTACTGTTAGTATTATATATAGTAATAATATTAATTTAAAAAATAATACTCCCTTCATATGTTATCATATAAAATACTTTTTCTTTTGGGTTGTCTCACAAAAGTTTGTATATTTCTAAAAAAAAAAAGTGAAACACAATCACCATTTCACATTCACTTTATTTAGCCCTCTACCACTTGAGCTATGTCCTGGGGGCAATAAAGTAGTAGAGTAGGAAGACCTTCCAACTGAGCTTGATTGCTGCCCATTGCAAGCACAAGTTAAACAATGAGCATTCTCTATAAGTCACTTGAGACACATCCTGCGATTTACCTCCTCCACCAATCCCCAGGGCAGGGGCGGTGGGGGCCCTAATGGTGGGGTACACCATTTATTTAGTCAATGTGTCACATGTGAACACAAAAGTTTTAGTATTTAATACTAAAACTCTTGTGTTTACATGGGGAGTTTTAGTATGTCCCCATGTGAACATAACTCTTATGTTCATATGGGGACATGTGTCCCGAGAGCACAAGAGTCTCACTTCATCATCCTACCTACCTAAAACACCTAACATATTTTATCTTTTAGTATAATTTAAACGTTTTTAGTGAAATATATATTTACCAATTTCACTATTTTATCTTTTAGTATTTATTATCAAAAAATACCATAATACCTCTAAAAATTATTCCCTCCGTCCCAAACTCGTTGTCTTAGTTACTGTAGATACGGAGTTTAAGAAAAGTTATTTTTGACTAATTTTATTGACTTTTTAGGGGTATTGTGGTATTTTTAGGTAATAAATAAATTATAAAGTATGTTAGGTGTATTAGGTAGGAGTGATATTTTTTAAATTAAGATAAACGTTTGAGATTATTAGTTGATGTGAAGTTTCTTTTTTTAAAATAAGACAATTAATTTGGGACGGATAAAAATAGAAAGTAAGACAATCCATTTAGGATGGAGGGAATATTATTTTTCTTAATAACTGTGCCGGATGAAGGGTACAAATATAAATACGAGGAAGGGAGTAATAATAACCACCAGATACTCCACCCATCCTAAGTTTAAACTATGAATCTTATCTTATATCTAAAAAAAATTACATTTTTTATTTTAATCCGTTTAAAAAAGTGTTCGCCCTATCATAAAAATATCAAAAACAACAATATCACTCATACTAACACATGTAATATATTTATCATTTATTTTATAAAAAAAATGTAACAATTTTCTTAAATTACATGAAAAATAAGGTAAAAGCTTGTGAGTGAACACAAAACCATTCTCCTTAATTCTACTCTATAACTATAATGTATAGGATCCCCTAGAATCACCTTAAATTATGCTATAAGGAAACAAAACCTAGTATTCATCAATATACATGCACTTAATTAATCAAATGGTTTAACCAACTATTATTATATACTCTAAAATTCTAAATTTCCTTACAATAATTAAAATAAGAGTGCTGAATATTGATGAACTTTGGTGGGCTTTTGTGATTAACAACTTAAAATTCTCTTCTTTTTTTTTTTTGGGATTCATTCAACTGCTCAATTTTTTTCACTTAGACAGCAGTCTCCTTGTCAAAGTCCGCATATATATTCATTACAAATTAGTTTTCATTTTAATATAGCGTGATGAACTTAAAATATGACTCCTAAAAAATTTGAGGATAAACTTGGGGATATTAATGACACATTAATACAATTTTTTTTCAAATAATTTAAATAAACATCAATAAACTTGGTGCCTTTGTCAATAAAATATATTTGCATCTTAAAAGTATTCCCCGCATAAGATTTCACGTTTTTTTTTTATAAATTTGTATTACTTTTTTAAGCATGTAAATGATATTTTTTAAATATAGCATAAGGATATAGTACTATTTTTTTTTAACCCACAAATTTATGCCCACTTTATATTTTTTAGGCCAAATAATATGAGATCATAAAAGACTTCTATGACACAAAAAAATGTGTAAGGAGTATTTGAATTAATGATAAGTGATAGTGACATTGTTAATTATTTAATGAACGACTTGTATTATAAATAAAAGAAAAAAATAATTTATTGAAAAGTGATAATATATTTTAAAAAAATATAAGTATTCAAGAAAACGTAAAAATCGTAGATAGTCTCACATAAGTATTGTCAATTTTTATAATCTTTCTGTCCTAACTTTCACAATTTTTATTTTTATCCGTTAAAAAAAAGCTTGGTATAAAAGTCAAAACAACTAACTTACTCATACCCTTTATTTATAATAATATCACCTCTATCTAAATCATCCAACATAGTTATCATTATTTATCACCAAAATATTCCAAAAGTAATTACTTTCTTATTAACGAGTAAAAAGAAGTGTCAAAATTTTTTTTAAGAACGAAATGAATAGTATTTTACAAAGAAAATGTGAATAAATTCGAAGGATAAGAAAAAAAGAAGAAGTTATTTTTATTCATGTTAATCGTTACTATCCCTTAAAAATAAATTATTTTATGTCTATGCGTTTCATAAAGTGTATGATGGGAGACTTATTATATCTTCTATATCTAAAGCAAACGTTTAAAGTAATAATTATGTTAAAGACTTAAAAATCATTTACCCAAGTAACACAACACACATTCTAATTCCTAAATTCGGAAAATGATCATCTTATCTACACAATGAATGCAAATTACAGCATAAGTAAATTTTTATTTATTTATTTCTAACCAATAATTAGATAGTGTAATTATTATCAAAACTAAAAGGGATTTAATCATTAACACACAATTAACACTAACACAACCATTAAGTAATCCTCTTAAAAGAACTTTTTCAACATTATCCCCAATAATCCCACAAGATTTGCACGAAATCCCGAAAGCCTCTTTCTTTAAGCCAAAGATTGCTTCATTGGATATCATGTGGCTTCAAGCAATCAAAAGAGACACACAGTGAGTGTGTATTTTCACCAACAAATCACTGTCATTCAAGAACTGATTAATGATGATATGTTGATAAGAACAAGCGACTGAGCTCACTATATAACTACCCTTTCTCTCTCTCTCCTCTTATCTCATCATCACCCCTCCCTTCAACAAACAAAACTGGAAGGACCCTCTTCTCTCTCACACAGACACACACATAAAAGTCCAAAGCCTCCTTACCTGGTTGACCATTTTCAGGTTAATTATCAATACCCTTTGTGAGTAACAAAGTTCTTGATTTTACTAAGTTTCTTTTTTTTTTCCATGGTTGATTGTGTTTCCAGTTTTTGTCTGTCTGATTTATTTGATGAAATAAAAAATTCTGACAGAAGATTGATGTTTGGTTTCCAGTTTTAGTATGCAGTTAATTTTATTTCTGAATTGGGCAAAATAGATTTTACAGAAAGAGAGAATGAATGATATTGGCTTTACTATGTTATAGGCTTATAGCCTATGGGGTATAATGGGAAACATGATGAATAGAAAGTGCCCATTAATCGATACTAATCATATAGCTGGAAATGAGCAAAGTATTATCAAGTGACTTTAATGAGAATCATGATGTACTTGACCGGGGAATTGAGTTCCCTATTCCACAATTCGTGTTTTATTGGTGTTTCGTAACATAAAAATATATACTTTTAAAATGACACGCGGATATGATCCTTCTATTAGTCAGTATTTGGTTATTGATTTCCCTGCATTCAGCCTCATTATAGTAGATGGGACATTTTATTTAAGAAGAATTCTTGATTTTGTATTCTGGAAATGTTACCAGTCTTTAAATTCACAATTCCGTTTCAAGAATGTGAGCAGCAGATGTAAATTTATGTGATAAAATGGTGAAACACACTGGCTTCATTAAACTTTAATCTAGACATTTTTTGTGAATAACTTTGGAAGTTTGAAATTTTGGCTTTAACGAGGCTCCTCCGTCACTTGCCAATGGATTAAAACTTAGAATTGCATCAGAAAACAACAAACAAGGATATTTACAGGTTATAAATATTGTGGTCTGTTAAAGCATCTCCATTAGTAAAATATCTGTTGAACCTAATTGATTCAAGTTGTAAAATATATATTTTTTTTAAATTCATTCTTCTTTGTGTGTACTTTTTCTTCTGTTGGTTTGCTCTTCTTTTTCCTCTCCTGTTAACTGACTTGACCGAAGATAACTGAATTAGCATCTCATTTGCTTTATATTAGGCTATACTGACACTGGATCTATTAAGGAAGAAATGGATACAACTACTCTGTTGCAAAGGATTCTTTTTTGCTTTCTAGTTGTGCTAAGTGCACTCTACCAATCTTCTGCTGTTGGACTTGATGCAAACCAGACTGTTTCTCTTATTGTAAATGCCAATGAAGCATCCTCAAAAAAGATTCCAGAAACCTTGTTTGGCATATTTTTTGAGGTGAGATTATTTAGCAATCATGAAATTCTTTATTAACTTCACCAGAGTTATGTGTACATGTGATGAGCATAGAAACATTGTTCATTTCATTTTTTCTTATACACATAATTTTAGTGACAATCTTCTCTAACGGGCTCAAGCTTTTAGATTATGTGGCCATTTAACATCACGACGATTATATCTGCAGGAGATTAATCATGCTGGAGCTGGAGGATTATGGGCAGAGCTAGTCAGCAACAGAGGTCAGTTGGATATTTTTGGTCCTTTTTTATTTTTTATTTTTCCCAGAAAGGCCTGCAATTTTGGGATCTTCATCTTCCCTTATGAACTTTTGGATGCTTCAGAATATTAAAAAGAACTTTTAATTCTATTGGAGATAGTAAATGGAATCTAACTCGGTACAGAAATAATAACCATTTTTGTTGCACCCTCCAGGTTCAGGCGGCAGCCCAACAGGCTTGCTGTAGCTATTTGTATGACATACTATTTCTCTTGTAATTTCTTTCTTGATGAATTTCCCTTCAAGGTCCATTATAAAAGAATGTGTCAAAGTTTAGAGTTCACGATCTCTAAGTATGAATCTACCACTAGACAGGTTGCATTATTCCATATTTTCAGACTAATGTAATTAATTATAAACGTAGGTTTTGAAGCTGGGGGACCCAATGTACCTTCAAACATTGATCCTTGGTCTGTCATTGGGGACGATTCAACAGTAATTGTAGCAACAGAGCGAACATCATGCTTTGATCGAAACAAAATTGCATTACGAATGGAGGTGCTGTGCAACAAGGAAGGTCCTAATATTTGTCCAGCTGGAGGTGTTGGTGTTTACAATCCTGGCTTCTGGGGAATGGTAAATACTGTTGTATTTCACAATATTCTCTAACATATTTTGCCTCTTTAACAACATCATGCTTTAAACTATTGCTGATGTCGACTCTTGTTTGAGTTTATGAGACTGGTATTTTTTGTAGATAGACCTCTGTATTAGTTGATAACTGAAATTATTGATGCTTCATATGTCCTCGATCGGATCATTATTCTATGGTATTCTAGCCTTTTTGAAATATGTTTGGGCCTCTGAATGAATTTGAACTTAGCATTAGTTAATGAATGCTGCCAATTATTTGGCCATGAGTGCATTAAATATAATAATTTTACATATTTTGGGCTTATGAAGGAGATTGATATTAGTGATAATTTGCCACTGAACTCTTTATAAATATTATTGGTCATATAATGCTCAATTTTAGCTAAAATTGCCAAACTTTGCAGAACATTGAACAAGGAAAGACCTATAAGTTGGTTCTTTATGTTCGATCGTTAGAGCCAATTGATGTGTCTGTGTCATTGGTTGGGTCAAGCGGATCACAAATGCTAGCTGCCACTAACATTGTGTACGAATCAGCTACTCGTACTTTATGTAGCAATTATAGATCTATGTTTGTCGATTGATCTAAGTTTACTGAAATGTTATAAACTTGCGCATTCTTGCAGAACTTCAAATGCTTCAAACTGGACTAAGATGGAGGCTGTTTTGCAAGCTAAAGGAACAGATGCAAAAGCAAGGCTTCAACTGACAACGACCAAGAAAGGTGTCATATGGTTTGATCAAGTGTCGTTAATGCCCACAGACACATACAAGGTACACACGTAATATTAGATTTTGTTATCATTGCATCTCTTGTTGACAAGTTGACAACTACTTAATGAACTTATAAATGTAGAGATCTCAGGAGTTTTAATTGCTTTCATTAATTTTTCTTGTTGGTTGTCTAGAAAAAAAAAAAAAGAGACATGCTTAGGTCAAACGCAACGGAGAGAGATGATCCATATAGCGCCTTACACTCTAGAATAAAAGACTTCATCGGCTACCGATGACCTTACTTTTATACATTTCATTATAGTTGATTATTATTTCTTGACTCAGGGACATGGTTTCCGCAATGATCTTTTTGAGATGATAAAGAATTTGGAACCTGGATTTATAAGATTTCCAGGTATCTCTCAGTGAAATTCATTATGCGCCTTTATTATTTTCAAGATTTAGATGTTGGACAGCACATTTGATTCATATTTTTTATATCAAGCTCTGTATGTTCTTAACTGATCCAGTAAATATCATGGAAGTATTCTCACTAATGCCGAGTATAAGATAAAACACTATATTATCCCATTTAAGAAAGAAAAGTGACCAAGCATCTTCAATCAGAAAATGGAAACTAGCCTTATATACTCTTGAAAATTCAATTCTCCAATGAAAATCCTACGTAACTATATAATGTTGTCATTGTTTTTCGTAGCATCCTCATTGTAGATCTAACATGCTCCATGATTTCAGGTGGTTGTTTTGTTGAAGGTGAATGGTTAAGGAATGCTTTTCGGTGGAAGGAAACTATTGGCCCCTGGGAGGAGAGGCCGGGGCATTTTGGCGATGTTTGGCATTATTGGACTGATGATGGACTTGGTCATTTTGAGTTTCTCCAGGTTTATTTTTCTAGCATTTCTTGTATTCAAACATTAGTTCAATTATTAACTAGTAGTGTTTGTAGTATTCTGATTCACAGCTTAATGTCATGTTTGCACCTTTCATATTCGTTCTGCAGCTTGCGGAGGATTTGGGTGCATTGCCTATATGGGTGTTCAACAATGGTATTGTTTACATAACATAAATAGATTCCCATATTCTCTATAATTGCTACAAAAATTAACTCGATTTTCTCTTTTTCAAATGTCGTGATTTTCAGGAGTTAGCCACAATGACCAAGTTGATACTTCCGACGTCTTCCCTTTTATTCAAGTACTAATTTGAACTTTCTTGTCAGACAAATTTAAGATTATGCACATGTAACCATCTCTATATAAACTTGCGAAACTTGTTTGATTTGATTATGGATTTGGGAAATACATATCTTTATTCCTTGAATCTGATAACTTATTTACGTTTATTGTGTTAATTCCAAATCTTCTCATCTTTACTTTTTTGTATTTAATATTGCTCAAGTGCTATTAGGTGGCTGATTTTGAAGATTATAGTCTTGTTTTAGTGGACTACACAATTAATAGTTTTGCTTTACATACACTGCAGGAAATTCTGGATGGTCTCGAGTTTGCATTAGGTGATTCTCATTCGAAATGGGGTTCTGTTCGATCAGCAATGGGGCATCCAGAACCCTTCGATTTGAGATATGTTGCAGTGGGGAATGAGGACTGTGGAAAGAAAAATTACCTAGGTAACAATTTTTTTAAATAAACTAAATAAACCAGCTTACTAATATCTGAGATTGAAAATTGTAACTTGATGTTATTTTTTGATGATTCAGGAAACTACCTCAAGTTCCACTATGCTATAAGTAGAGCATATCCCAAAATCAAAATCATTTCAAATTGTGATGGTTCGTCCCGAGCATTGGACCATCCTGCAGATTATTATGATTATCATGTAAGAACTTTCTCCGACATGAACTCTTCCTTTGTGCCCGTCTTTCTTGATTTTATAACTCCCTACTGCTCTTTCTATGCTCGCAGATCTACAGTGACGCGAGTAATGTCTTCAAAACTGCTCAGAAGTTTTATAGTGTTCCACGAAATGGTCCAAAGGTTTGCTCTTGTCACTTAAAAAGATTATTTCTCCTCCTGTCCCAAGATAAGAGCTGTGTTTCTCCAAAGTAGACTCTTTATTTTTGGCCCGAATTCGATGGTGCAGGCTTTTGTGAGCGAATATGCTGTCACTGGAAATGATGCTGGCAAGGGAAGTCTTTTAGCTGCTGTTGCTGAAGCTGGTTTTCTTATTGGGCTTGAAAATAACTGGTACACCTTTCGTGTTCGATCCTTCTGTCCTTTTGCTTCATTGATAATGCTGACGAGACTTGTGTTTGCTCGTCTGGTACAGTGATGCGGTTGAAATGGCAAGTTACGCGCCTTTATTTGTGAATGTCAACGACAGGACGTACGTTTTCATTCTTTGTTCCTTTGTCTAATTAGACCCCCCACACACCCCACCCCACGCTATCCTAACGGAAGCCTTTCTCTGCTTTAGGTGGAATCCGGATGCAATTGTATTTGACTCTTCCCAAGCGTACGGAACTCCTAGTTACTGGATGCAACATTTCTTCAGAGAGTCGAATGGCGCCACTCTCCTTAACTCTTCGTTCCAATCGAATCCTTCGAATTCTCTTATAGCTTCTGCCATCACTTGGAAAGGTACAGATGGCCAGAAACATCTGACTATAAAGGTGAGTTGCATTCCTACACGAGTCTGAATATGATATCTCTTATATCACTTCGTTGGATGAGTGACACGTATTAGAAGAGACAAGGATTTAGATATTTTCTCCTTGCCACGTGTCAATCATCCAAGAGTCGGCATAACAGGCATTACAACAAAGTGTCACAGAACATCTTGGTTTTCGTTGTCATGGCGACTCACTCGAAACATGGATCTTCCAGGTGGTGAACTTCGGAAGCAGCAGTGCGAGTCTCCAGATTTCGATCACCGGCATGGAGATGAACTCGTTTAAATCGACCGGTTCGACCAAAACCGAGCTAACATCAGGCAATGTGATGGATGAGAACTCTTTCCAAGTGCCAAAGAAGGTTAGCAAGAGTGAGTGAGATTGGACGGCTGTGATGCGCCTAGATTATTGATCGTTATTCTTGAAACGCGCTTTTTGTTTGTCTGTTTGCAGGTGATTCCTGTAAAATCGGATTTGGGCAAAGTGCGAGAAGAAATGGAAATAACGCTTTCTCCACATTCTCTGACATCGTTTGATTTATTGATACAATCGAATACTATCAGGATAAAGGGATCTGATTCTATTCATAAATTTCCACACTAGTAACATCAAATCATCCTATCTGAATATTATTTATTTTTATGTTAATAAATTAAATTAGGAAAAATTAAATAGAAAACAATTGTCTTATGTTATTTCTAGCTCACTGTATTCTAAACATCCGATTTAGCATTTTGTTTAAGTTCAAAATGACTGGTGTTATATTTAGCGTCTCAAATGAAATTATTATTATTATTATTTAATTCGGGCTCAATATACTAGTAGTGTAATTTTAATTAGAATAGCACATATACTAGTAGTATGTTTATAAATAGTTAATACACAAGATTATATGATTAACTAATTTATTTATGCTCAACTAAAATTAAATTGATTTTTGTGGTCTTGGTCATTTTGAGTTGCACATATGGTAGCATGAATTATTAAAATTAAATTAAATTAGTGGATACATTGCCTAAAAAGACATGAGTGAGAAACACTTTTTATAAGAAAATCTATCATTTTTATCATGTTTAGTATTTCACGAATTATAAACAATGGTTACATGAAATGTACATAATCATTTTATTTATTTATTTATAATAAAATGTGATAATTGAGTGATGAAAAGCAATAATAATTCAAAAAAAAAACTATTTTATAAATAATTCATAATATAAATAAATAAGTGATAATATTTTAAATAAAAATTAATAACACCTTTAATAAAAATATTATAATTAGTTTTAAAAATAAAAGATAATCCCACCTTGAAACCGCGTAAAAATATGTATTACAGTATTAAACAAATGAACTTTTTAAATTTTATTTAGGAGCGTCTATTTAATCATGGAGTATTAAAACACTCAAGAACGTTACTTGAATTTTTATAATATGAGTAATTATTACCTTTCTTATATTATTCTTTAATTATATATATATATATATAGTTTTTTAATTATATACTTTTTATTAACTACTTAAATAATAATTTTTCAAACATAAATTGGTAATGAAAAGAATTAGAAGTTTTTTATACTCCCTCCGTCCCACGTATTTTTACACACTTTCCATTTTGGGGTGTCCCACGTATTTTTACCTATTCAATTTTTGGCAAAAATACATAATATTTTATTACCTACTTTTTACAATCCCAACAACTTTAATTATTTTTTTACATTTTAGTCATCATTCCCAATAACTTTATTCACTTTTCCTTTTTAAATTACTAATTTATTTTTACTTTCTCTTACATTATATATTAAAAAAATAAAACATCTTAATTTCCGTGCCCGTACAAACGGATAAAAATTCCCGGGACGAAGGGAGTATTAAAATTTAAAAGTGTCATAATTCAAATTTGATCAGTCACCACTAGCATATTATATCGCATACTATATTTATATCTCTTGATATTATTGAAAATTCTCTGTCGAATCCAAACATTCACATTATATTAATTTGAGTGTTCATTTTATTTATTTATTTATTTTAATGAAAGAGTTTTACATATAGCTTACTATTCATTATTAATACAATTAATAATTATCATACATAAAATAATAATATTTTTTAATCTACGTATTAAAAGTAAATTTTATTTTTTCGTGGGGACAGAGAGACTAATTAATAAGTATGTTTAGTCCACATGAATATTTATTGCATGTGTTAAAAGAAAAATATATTTAGGATATTACTCTAATAGTTTATTTAGGTATAAATAGGCCCATCCTAGAACTCTGTCTCAAAATATGGGCCTTAATTTGGGTCAAAGCCCTTTAATAATTTAGTACATAATCATTCAATAATTCGTCATAATCACATGTTTCATTTATTTGCTCCTGTTCTATGATTTATTTATGCACTTTCTTTTTTAGTCTCGTACTTTCCATTAAAAAAGAATATTAATTCGGAATTTCAAATGAGATTACTTGAATGAATTTACAATTTATGAGGGTGTGCATGAAGTGTATCGAGAATGGTTTAAAATATCAAAGTTTAATTTTTAGAATATGTATAATTATTCTACCGAAATAGTTAAATTTACAACTTTATTAAAAATATTACTTTTTTGTGTAGAAAATATCTGTCTCTTATATACTATAAACCCTTTATTTACAAAAGTTAAATTAAATGTTGGAATACATTCTATATTAATTTTTTTTTATGTTATAATAAAGTAATAAAAGAAATCACATTGTTCGAAAATAAATGATTTTTTAAAATAAAATTAATATTGCAACAATGATATAGAAAGATGTAAAAATAAATGAATAAATAGTCATATAAAATGTTAATAAAAAACTATATTATATCACCTAAATCGATGGAGTTGATATTATGGGACCATGGCCACAAAACTTATGTGGTTGTAACTTTACCACTTTAACCTTGTGAAAGCATATCTTCCCCCTTTTTCTTCCACTGTTTTTTTGTGGTAGAAAATTTTTGCTTTTTAACCAATTGTATTATCTTATTACATATTTAGTGAGATGTCTTTTCAAATGGGTAATAATGTAAAAACCCATAATTTAGTTACACCTCTATATCAACCATTTATGAATTGTCATTAAGATCATAACTAGGAAATCGGATTGAATTAATGCAAAGGATCCAAATTCAAGTATTTGAGGGATAAAATTTAATGAAGATCTCCTACAACATATTTCAATTTCAAATTCTATTCACATTAAATATTTATTCAATAAAGATCTTCAAATAGACCAAGAAAATGCCATTTCACTTACCCATTTTTTCCCCTCTTTTCATTTTCATTTCTCGTGTAGAAACTGAATTTGTACGAGGATTTAGGTTGTCTACTCATCTTTTAAGTCAAAAACAATTTGTATTGTATGAGTTATGACTATGATCCATGATACTGATACATGATTACCCATCCCCCAACCCCCCTAAAAAACCCCCACTCTGGCCCCCACCACCACCTACACACACCATTTCCTCCTCCCTTCCCAATAAGTTCCCCAAGCAGTGTTCCCCTTCTTCTAAGCTCAGGCCACCCCACCCACCCCCCACCTCTTTTCTGTCACTGAAACGATGAACCCAGAATACCCGTGGCCTTTGCTGGGTGGTGCTACCGACGTGGGGTCCAGCAGAAACTCCATGGCCAGCTCCATTTCGAGCCCTTTCACCCCACCACCACCACCATCACCACCACCCACCAACTCCGACCACCGCAGAATCTTGATTGACGCGGACCCAGAGAATTACGACGGCGACGGCGACGAGGAGGATGGTTCGTCGGGCCCACTCGCCGGAGAGTGTGGGTACTCGAGACCCTTTTTGTTTCTCGACATGATATGGAACCTGGCATTCGTGGTGGTCTCCTTCTTCGTGCTGCTCTGCACCATTACAGAGAGGCCTTCGACACCTTTAAGGTTATGGATTTGTGGCTACGCTTTGCAGTGCCTCCTGCATGTCGGATTCGTCTGGGATGAGTACCAACGCCGGCATCTTGACGATGATGGTGGTCTTGGTAATGGCGCTGGTGGTCCTGATTTCTACTGTCTGAGGGTTTTCTCTTTCTCTGCTCTCTGTCAATACAGGTGGTCTTCAATTTATTTATTTATTTATTCTGTGAATTTCTGCACTCTGTTTGAATTTCATTTTTTGCTTATTTATTGATGTTGCTCTTCATGTTAGATGACAGAAAAAGACAGTTTGAGAATTTTTTGGCAAGTATTGACTTGCTATGTTATTATGTTAATTATGTAGCCTTATCTTGGTTCTAATCTATTGTAGAGAAAAATAATGTAGAAACCTACATATATATATATATACTATAATATACATATCTTGATGATTGCCATTCATTTGTTTTGACTAGGTTTTTTTTTTGTGAATAAGATGTTCTTATTTGTTTACAGTTGAGTTTGAACTTGTCAAAGTATTCATTTTTTGGATATACAATTTGAAGTCTTGCAGTAATTAATGATGTTTTTTTCATCTATGCAAATTGTGTGAGTGTAGAAGTAGAATTTAGGGGCTTAAAGTTTTAGCAGCTGATTTCAATGACATTGGTTTATGACCCTAGAGTATCTATGGTGATCCTTTTGCATTTATTTGTTACAACTTGTAATGAGATCCAGTGAAACATGCCCTTACCGATGCGGATGTTGTTGGAAGTATCTGTCGAATTTTGAAATGCCGATAAATGGCTGGTGATGAATTAGAGATCCCACATAATACTGATAAGTTGGTGTCTGGTATTAGGCTTTTTTGTATTGGATTCTGCAAGAACTTGGTTGATAAATGGTAATTTCGTGAATGTTGCTCCTTTTGGACTGTCGACAGTTAATTCTTATGGTTTTTACTCTTGTTAGTTCGATGATGCAGTCATCAATAATGTAATATAGCTAAAAGCCAAGGATGCTACAATCAATGTATATCGTGTATATATATGCTTGAACCTAGTTCTTGTGTGCACGTGGCGTTAGTTTATTAGTTGATGTATACGAAGTTAAAATCAGCCTAAGAATGACCTACTTGGATTAATGATTCACTTCCCCACATGTTGATGGATTGGAAACTCATGCTTACCCAAGTTGTAATTCTCTTAAGATGTTTCTTTTATCATTTCAGCATCATCAAGAAGTTGGAGTCCCTTAATACGATTGTTTCATCCGTGTGGTGGGTTTTTGGATTTTATTGGATCGTAATGGGAGGCCAGAATCTTCTGCATAATTCTCCTCGTTTATACTGGTTCGCGCTATATTTTGTAGCCATCACATGCAAAGTGTTTTGAACGGATTTAGCTTGTTGTTTCTACACTAACTGGTATTCTCTAAACTGCAGGTTGTCGGTGGTATTTTTAGCCTTCGACGTGTTTTTTATGATTTTCTGCATTGCGATTGCGTGCATTATTTTCCTTTTGCTGTTCTGTTGTTTTCCAATCTTAGCTACAGTTGCCTACGCAATGACTATTGGAAATGGAGCCTCTGAAACTGATCTCCGATCTCTTCCCAAGTATCTATATCGCCAGCATAGTAGCATAGCGTCGTTCAAGAATGAAAAGAAACGAGACGTTAACTTAACACTGCCAAGCAATAATTTATCCATGGCGGAGCTTGTTCTCCAACCAGAGGATTCAGTGAGTATCTATTATCTATTAATGTTAACTTGCCATGTCTACGTTGGCGTTTAAAGAGTGTTCATTACTAAACGCGTGCAACATTTCATGTTGCTCTGATTGGTTAGACTTATTTACGATTATTTTGACGATGCAGGAATGCTGCATATGCCTCTACAAGTACGTAGACGGAGCAGAGCTGTGTACACTTCCATGCAATCACCATTTCCACCATAAATGCATCACTAAATGGCTTCGAATCAACGCAACCTGCCCTCTTTGCAAGTTCAACATTCTCAAAGTGGATACATTGGTCTGATCAGTTCCAACTAATACTTATCAAACTACTTTCACAAGAGAAACACATGCTTTTTTTTAATGTTCTTGCTAATCTCCTAGCTGATGTATAGCGAAAGAGGCGAACCAGGTGAAATTCTAGAAAAAGGGCTGTGTTCGCCTTTTCGTTTATTCGATGTAGCTTAAATGTGATTTACTGAGAGCCCTGTTTTAGCAATTAGTTATGATAGTGTAAACTAACTAGTACATTCAACCTTGGATCAGAAGTGGAGTGAATTATACTAATCTTGATGTCAGAAATTGATGAATCTGATCAAACTTCATTGAGTTATTGTTTATTAAACTGATGGACGCAAGTCCAGAGATTCCACCACCACCAGACAGGATTAAGTGCTCCATTATACAGGGTAATTGATTATATTAGTCAAATCCAGCATAAACACCTACCATTATGGTTTTTATGGCTAAATGGTACAAAATTTTCAAAAGATAATAACATAGAATCATGAATGGTATAATTGTACACGAATCTCAGAAGATGACAACAATATTTATGAAAGCAGTCTTACCTAAGTCTCCAATCTGCTGCTGTGATCTTTCGGAGCATAGCAGCGGACGAGGACACTTAGGGCAAGATCGTTCTTCCTCTTCAGCCTTCAAGACAGAATGGAGAGAAAAAAAAGTTCATTGCTGTATTGAATGTATGAAAAAGTATTGGCGAGGCAAGAAGTGTAATAGTGACTGATTCAACGCAAGATAATACAGTTAAGTCGCCTTCACATATAACAAAAAAATGAACTTGGTGAAATGCAATGGAATTACAGAGTAGAAACCTGCAATATTCTAGAGATGGTGACTAAACATTCTTGTTCTTTTTCAACTTTGAAGGTGGCCATCGTCCCTTCTTCCTCAAATGGCGCTTCCTCAAGAGCCTCTTTCTCCTTAGCCTGATCTTCTTCGCGAGTTTCATTCTTGCCTTCTGGTCAAGCTTCTCCTGAACCTTGGATTCCAACGGAAGGTTCTCAACAGATACACTTTTCTCCGAGTCATCTGAGGGAGGGGTAGCAGGCTCCGGAGAAGTGGAGTCTGTCCCATCAACATCAGAAGATGCCTTGACAATCAGCGCACGTCGACTAGTGAGAACAAATGGTGTTTGAACTCTGCCACCAATGTAGCATTTTGGATGCAAAGCAAGGGAATTGTTGCACAACCTGAAGCCTAAGAACCAAGTGGCAATTTGTAATAGATTCAGAAACTATTTACCACTCCATTAAAAGGGAATAGCATTGTAACAGTGATAACAATGAGAATCTTGATTTTGAATGCCAGACAGGCAATTCCCCACCTCACAACCCTAGATCCTGATCCCATGATAATTGGTAACTACTTAGGCACAGATGCAAGAATAACAAAACTTTGTTTTGGATATCATCTTACACATCAAAATATGTCAAATTTAACTATCAAATAATGCACACCTAAAATGCAGACCAGGTGTTTGTGGAAATACCTAAAAGACACCTACAAGTAAAGAGGCAACCAAGAAGATATACATTCTCAAAGAAGAACCTTAAAGACAAACTTATGAGCAAAGGGGCATCCCAGAAGATATAAACCCCCGCCAACCCACCCACAGAACACCCCCCACCTCAATCAATTTTTTCACCATCAACAGAGTTAACAAAGACAGTCCCAGAAATGTGAACAAACCAATTACAAGCTAAAAATCAGATGTGTTTTAACCAAATGCACTAAAAAATTGCAAAGAGAAAATCATATATACAGCTAACCAAAGGGCGTCTACAATCATACAGAATCAGACACCAAAAAAAAAAGAGAAAAAAAAGTAAGAACTCCGCAGGAAAATGTGTGGCATAACTAAATCTATTACTAAAGGATTTTGCAAAGGGATCATACTTACAAGGATTTGCAGGAATTCTGGAAGTGGAGGATGAAGTTAGAGAGAGAGATGAGAGAGGAGAAGAGAGGAGGAGAGCCATCGCTCCAGCGTTCTTCCAATGCATGGATAAGCCTTTTGTCGCTTAAAGGTGGATAGAGATTTTTTTTTTTATGGAATTTAGGTATTTAAGAAATATCGGAATTATACTTTTCCCCCTCCAACCTTTTGAAATTATCACTTCGGTCCTTCAATTTTAATTACTGATCAAAGTTGAAACATGTCAATACTTAATATTCTTCACTACTTACGTAAATATTAGTTGAACAAATTTAACACTTTTTTCAATTAGAAAAGCTGCTAAATAATTAAACTAATCTTAAACGAACAAAATGAGTCAAATTCAGCCCATAATTCGCCATAAAAGTTATTAAAAAAAATAAGTATCAAATAGGTTAATTTTTCGATTTAGATTAGACTTGAGAATTAGATTTAGAATTTTATATTCAAAATCATTTTCCGACGTATTCGTGAAATTCTTTATTTATATTTCTAGAAACATAATAAAAAAGAATTTAGGCCATACATCTTCAAATAGTTTCTCCTTCAATAGAATAAATTTAAGCTCAACTTAAATCAACAACAAATAGTCAAGAAATAAGTACTCCACAAAGAAGGGAGATGATGTTATTCCAGCAATATTCAATCCTAGTATCGAAGATTATGACACATTTATGTATGTATCATATATTATACATGGAACTTTCTCATTTACTTGATATTATATCATTAATATTATCCCTAATAATTTCTAGCCACTTAAAAAAATGTACATCACGTAGGCAAATCAATCCAAAACGGAGTCCCAGTAAGTAGCTGTATTAAGATACAAATAGGAACAATAAGATGCAAAGTAACAAGTAGCAATTGAGTCGCAAATAATACTATGTTCCCTTATAGCAAAAGATATATCATTCTAAGACAGAAAACATGCCCACAAATCAAACAAACATATGCAACTCAGGTCTAGAGAATATGTTGCTCTCCTCGTCTTCCAGTACAGGATACGCCGAAACGAGCGCATCCTGAGCTCCGATGTAGAGCGAATTGTAGATTTTCCAGTAAACTTCTCGAACCTTCCTCGCTGGATGGAACAGCCCCTGAAGACAGTAGTTCAGCACGACAGCCGCTCCCAACGCAACCCTCATCCCCTCGATAGCTTCCATAACCGCGTTGATCACGTGTGGTGATGTCTCGAATATGTTGGGCCACACGTAGTTCATTAGATGGATCAAAGCATCCTCGCACCCCAGACCTGCAACACCGAGAGCCATGTGCTTGACGGCTGAAGCTGCAGTTTGTCGATGAACCAAGTCGCGATCCATGAGCGCATCCTCGAGCAGTGGAGTCACTGCGTATATGTAGTCTTTTCCCATCTCACCGATGTATTCAAACAGGAAGGACAGAGACTTCAGAACACCGTTCTGGACGTTCAGCTCGGGGACCCGGTATTCATTCATCAGAGCAGGAAGAACAGTAAAAGGCGAGCATGTTTCAGCGACGATGGCAATGGCAACAGTTGTGCAGACACGGTTCTGGCGTTCTTGAACCTTGAGGTTGTTTAACAAGGTTGCAAGAACATCTTGTGGTCCAATCGCCTTGGCGATGTAACCAAATGTGTTCACCGTGGCTCTACGGATACCCTTCTTGTGTGCTTTGAGCATCTCCAGAAGCTCAAAGCAAATTCTCATCCATTCCCTAGCAGGAACATACTCTGGACCACGATCAGCAATCCTTCCCACAAGATCGATACAATTCTCTTGAACCTTCTCGTGACGATTTTTCAATATAGGAGTCAGTCGAGGAAGCAAATCCTTGATAGGTGGTGTCATCTTAGTCATACCAATAACATTGACAATAGCCTTGATCGCACCTAATATCGAACCCAGAACTTCCGGGTACTCCTCTCCCAAGTACTCGTACAACACGACACCAAGATGGCCCATCAGTTGCTCTTCTCCACACTGTTTCATGACCACAGCAATCCTAGATATAAGATCTGCTGCTTGTTGTCTCACTTTAGCACTCTTATTGTTGAGCCTCCACTTTATGGTACCACATATCTGGGGAAGATACGGCTTCACTCTCTGACCAAGGGAATTCACAACAGCACCAAACCCATTAAGCATAACATTGGCATCATCACTAGTCTGCTCCTGGAAAGCATAGAGAATTCCATCGATTAATAGCTCTTCCAAACGGGCATTGATATCGGACGCCCCCAGATTTGCCACCACTTTCTCAATTGTCTCCATAACCATCCTTCGGTAGGGTTCACTTTCATCTTTTAGGTCTTCAACAATCTTATTAACTATATCAGCTACACCAACTTTGTTAGCTATCTCCACTGTTGTCTCAACAAGCTGCTTGTAATTTCTCCTGTCTAAGGCCATTCTCCGGACCCAGAAATTACGGAAGAACTCGGGAAGAATATCATTTCTAATATAATCCGGCTCCACTCCTTCTGTACTCACACACTGCTTCACCACTTTCAGCACAATCTTCTTCATTTCTTCATCCGGCGACTGGAATTCACGGATCAGAATAACCATAACTTCTTTTGTATAATAGCTAGCATATATGGCATCCATGAGTGGAATAATAAACCCAATGGCCTTAAGGAAGGCTGCCAAGACTTTCCCACGGTGAGTTCTGATTCCCTTCCACAGAGGCTTCAAAACTGAGTCAAAGCTCTCGATACCATAGGGTGCTGCAGCTTCAGCAAGAGCAGCCAAAGATAAAGCAGTGATAGTTCTGACTTTCTGATTCTCATCATTAAGACCATGCTCAATAATTTCAACCAGGGACCTCAAGTGTGGAAGAACAGCACACCCAATTAGAATAGCTATCTGCTGCACAATCTTTATACCAGTGTGACGAGCTTGCCATGATTTCTTACTCTGACAGACAGCTTTTAAGAATGGCAATAATGCAGGGATTCCAAGGGCTGAGGCGACAACACTAAAAGCTCTTGCAGTTGTGTTCCGAACATACTCATCGATGTTATCAATATCCGGACGCATCGCCGCAATCATAGTGGCCAATCCAGCTGCCTTACTAAGATTCGAGATGATCTCTCTACCTTCTACACGAGCATAGTAATCCTCATCAATCAATAAAGGCTCAATAACCACCAAGATTTTGTGCACATATGGACGAACTAATTCGTCCAACTTGTAGAGCACCCTGTCAATTACTTTTACCAACAAGTGTCGCTCCTGGTCTTCCAGAGTGGGCTGCATTAGCAATGGCAGAATACGGTTAAACAAAGGCCCAGCACCAAATTCTCTTGCCTTATCTGTGAGCTGTCTCAAAGCAGTTTTCCTCTGTGGAGGAGTGCCATTCTTCACTTTAAGCAAGAGCTTCATGATCTTACGCTCTTTCTGTTCCTCTGGAGATAGCTCTTCTTCATTATCTTCATTTAGCAGGGACCCAAAGTATTGATAATCCTCAGGTTTCATAAATGGCAAACCTCCAGGCAACTCTTTAGGCACATCAAACTGCTGGCCACGATTTTCCTCAGGAATATTGTACAGAGGCGTCCCCATTGGAGTGGGCGTCGCAAGAAGTTTCCTGGCAGGAGTTCTGATAGGAACATAGGAAGCAGGGGGTTCCAAGATCTTATACCCTTCCTCAGGAAACATTGCGTCAAGCTCCTCATCAGTTAATGGCCTATTCCTTTCTTCAATATCCTTCTCCCACCTCAATAAATTGTACTGCTCAGGAGTCATTGCACTTCGCATAAGGGTATTTGGCGTGGGGGTAGCCATGTCAACCGCCCCAAAAGGGGTTACACCAGTGGTAGAAGCAGGGGTTGTGCCTGGTGTAGCACTACCCATAGATGCTGGAGTCTCATCCCACCTAGATCTCTGCCTTTTCGGAGTTGGAGTAGCCAACCCTCCCAGCTTAGGAGTAGCATCCCAAGCCATTCCTGCAGGAGTTGCTCCAGGAGTAACCCCTCCAGCTGGTGTTGCATCTGAATCATTTAGACGCCCAGGAGTTGGAGTCTCATCCCATCTATTTCTCCTTGATACTGAAGGTGTGGCATCCCCAATTCTACCAGGTGTCGGAGTTGCATCCCACCTCCCAATTCCAGGTGTTGAATCCGGCAAATCCCAGTCAGATCCTGCCTTAGCCTTCTTCCCACCAGCACCTTCATCCTGCGACATATCCCATCTATTCCTCTTTTTTGGTTTCTCCACGTCTTTCTCCTTCTCCTTCTCCTTCGCCGCCGCCTCCTCTTCTTTCTTCCTTTTTGCTATCTCCCTCTTCACCTCCTCTTCCTTACGTTTTAGAGCTTCTTCCCTCATCACATCAGCATATGTTCTCACCTCAGGCCCAGGGGTTTTGTCCAGGAACGGATCATTCCTCTCCGGAGATATAATCCTATTGAGCCTCCTCCTCCTATAATCATCTTCTCGGTCAATAATCTTGCTTGGCTGCTTAAATCCAGAAACCTCATCATCGTCGCCAGATCTCAAAGTTTCCTTAAAAAACTGTTTTGGAGCAGTAAATGATGCCATTTTCCGAGCAATCTCATTATCAGCTGCATCCAAGTGATCTTCATCCTCATTTACAGGTATAGATTGCTCATAGCCCTCAAACTTGTTTGCACTATAGAGATCAGTGTCAAATGTAAGAGAGTCTAGTGCAGCAAGGTCGTTCTCCATTTTTTGTCTATCCTCTTTGACCCTCTGAATCTCACTGTCTACATCCATCTTTAAAATACTATAGTTGTGTCCAAACTGATAACACACGAATCCCTAACCCTAAACTTCAAATCCTGCAGCAAATAACTAAATCAGCAATTAATTGAATATAAAAACACGAAAAGTTATATTAAAAATCACAAACCCTACCGCCCTCTCCAATTACAGAAAGAGGCTTTAATATACTTAAATTACACAACATAAAATAATAATGAACGAGAAAAGCTCATGCCCATAGATCATAAGCAAAACTAAGATTGTTCTACCACACAGGCGACGAACGGAATCAGCAACAACACCGAAGGATTAAATCAATAGAAGTAAAATTTCCCGAACATACAGCAAAGAATAATAAGAAAAAAAGTAAGAGAAATCGAGAAAACCAGGAATTGATGCAACGTAATAATCAACAAATCAGCATGATATACCTATGCATAACCTAGGGTTTATGAAATAGGATAATTAACTGACCTCGATTAGGGATTTTCCTCCGAAGTGTGAGTGCAAATTGTCGATAATATGTTGTTCGAGTTCGAGTTTCTTATATAATGTGTCCGTCAAAAATTTGGAGCCCTACACCGACTTAAATGAAGCAACCCGAATAACGAATATTGAGTTCGCTATTCCCACCCGAAAACCCGGCCCGATTGAAACCGTTACCATAAATAAATAAAATAAGGCCAAGTTTTACTGGGCTATTAATTGGGCCCAACATCTTACGAGTTGTCCAACTCCACAGATGTATTCAGTTCATTACTTAATATTGGGCCATCATTCTTGCAGCCCAACTACAAGTATAAACATCTATAAACGTCGTCTGAATAGTAGTTCTTAAAAAAAAAAATTAAAAAAAGAAAGTACGTTACTCAACAAATTAAAGAAGATTATAGTATAAATTTAGTCATAGTGTAAGAGATTGCGGTTTGGATGCCAAAAATAAAATTGTAGAAAAATGAAATTTCTGATTTGCATTTTTTTTACCCTCAAAATTTCTATGAAATGATTTACGCGCTTAAGTTATGAAAAAAAAAAAAATTAACTATCAAGCAAAATTCCTTCGATATTCTTAAAATTTAAACTATTAGTACGTAGGTTGACGTTATTAAATAAAATAAATCAATTCTTGACTTTTTTTTTAATGAGAAATTTACAAAAAGAATTATTGAAAATAAAAATTTTAATTAAAATCAGATTTTTTGCACAGTACCGATTTTCTCACAAAAGAAAAACAACAAAAGTCTTTCTTCAAAATAACACTAAAAATTCTACAATTTTATTATAATTATATTAATTAATCAAAGTCCATTAGAATAAAATCAATGATCAAATCCAAACTGACCAATAAAAATTAGGAACACATGAATTGGATTTGGTCCAACAAACTCACCCATAAAAAAATAAAAAAAAAGTTTAAATTGTTATTTCATTTATTAATATGTCTTTAACTTTAATCAATATCATCAAACTTCTTTCTTTTTTTTCTTTCATTCTTTCTTCTAAAGGGATAATTTGGTGGGGTGGTCAGGATGGTTAGATTAATTGAGAAAGAAGAAAGAAACTATGGGTCAATTACTCAAGAATCCACTTAAACTTGCTTCTTTAGACCAAGTCTTGTTAACCTTTTTAAGCTTTCATAGTTGGAGCAGTTGGATTCTCCACCACAAAAATATTCTTGAAATCAATTCACAATCACATTTTTGGGTATTTATATAGTTTTTCGTTATTTTTAATACACAATGTGTATTAAATGATGTCATTATTATTAATATAAATAATAAAAATATATACACCACCATCAAATAGTGGATTCCAACATATGTTTAAAGAAGCTCATCCAAATAAGTAATAAGAAAGGCAAACACTTGTTTGCGTAATTAATTATGTAAATTTTAGTGGTTGCTAAGGGTTTAATCAATCTAATAAATTTGACTGATTAAATACAGATTTTCCTGTTCTATGACCATTAAACTCTCGTAAATTTAGCATAAGCTAAACAAGTTGGCAAGGACTTGTGTAAGACTGTCTCACGTAAGAGTTTATGTGAGACGGCCAAAAAGTGAGAACTTTTATATAGAAAAGTGATAATAAATTAATGAAAAATGATAATTTTATTTCATGAACAATTTATAACATAAATAAAAGTGATAACATTTTATAAGAAAAATGATAATAATTTATAGCGAAAGTGATAATTATTTTAAAAAGTAAAAAATGGTCTTACATGAGATCGTGAGAGACCTACCCAAACAAGTTATAATTTATGGCATATATATATATATATATATATATATATATATAATATGTGGAGTAGGGTAATGGAATCGGTAAATTATTTAATATATAATTTCACGACTAACCATAAAGTACGTTGATACTTAAGGAAGGCCTAAAACCCACGAGAATAAAGCCCAATTAAGGCCCACTTTTTCCAAGTAGCAAACTTCAATTTTAGGGGGAAAAAATAAAAAAAATTACATAATTAAGAAATATAAACATTTAAATGTAGTAATAATTAAGAACATGGGATCATAAATGAACCTAAACGTCAACTAAAAATACAAAAATAAACTTTGAATGAAATGAAGCGACTTAATGACAAGATTCAACATTTGACTCATAAATGAGTATTGCAGCATACTAAGTCTAAATACTAGTAAATTAGTTATTAGTTAAATAAGTCTCCCTAGAAAATAAATATATCAAATATTTTATTTTAATCAACCACTAGATCCATATAAAACTTAAATTTCGAGTCTCAGTATCGAACAAGTTTATTTTATTTCAAATTTTTGTGTTAGTTATGCGTTCACTTTGGGTTAGTTATCATGTCTTGGATAAATAATTTAAAAGATAATTATTTGAAATGATCAAACTTGCAATCCTAGGTGAAATATTACTTTCTCCATTATGCTAGTTTGGATTCCTCCATTTTTCATACAAATTAATTTTAGTCAATTTATATATAACTAATACTAGTATGTTAAATGAAGAAACAGATTCCCCATATAGTCATATATAACTAAAAGATTAAATTATTTAATGGAATAGTTATCAATATATTATATATATATTAATCGATAGATGTTCCTAAGTCATATGGTAAGAGTTTATATCATGTCCGCTTGTACACACATATTTAACTTTATACGGTCGATTTTATAATTTTGCATTACAAACTATCAACGTTTTTATTAAAACTAAAGTTTAAATTCACAAACAAACGGATAAGTTTTAATTTACTAATAAAACTAAAGTTTAAATTCACTAACAAACGGATAAGTTTTAATTTACTAATAAATAGAATGTATTTGTTAATAAATGTATATCAACCCAACGTAGGTGAAGATAATATTTTGTCACACTGCAATATTTATGTTAGTGATTTATGAATTTTGAAAATTGGTGCCGCAATGTTAATTTTGTACTTTTTCTGTCCGCTTTATAAATACTCCATTCGTTCCCGTGATACGTATCATTTTATCATTTTGATCCGTTTCAATAAAAAATATTCATTTCTCTTTTTGGGTTGATGTGACACACATGGGCCCACAATCAACACTAATACAACTACCCACTACATATTAAAATATTATATCTCTCACCTCATTACACATTAAAATATTATACTCCTTAATCCACGTGCAAAAAACAAATGTATACCTTTCAAGAGGACGAAGGGAGTATCTATTTTGCTATTACTTTAAAGGTGTGCTCTAAAAATACTTATTTTCAATTTTTAGATAAATGAACTCAGCATACGAATAATACGATTATCCATTATATATTAAATAATGATATCACTTAATTCACAATTAAAAATGTTAGACTGGCTCGATTAAGTATTAAACAATTCCCCTTTCTATAAGCTTAAGTTTTAAGATGAGGTGATCATTTAACATGATATTAGAGTCTAGCCCTAGCAAAAGTCTAGGGTTCGAAATGTTAGAGTGATTTGATTATATATTAAACGACTCACCTTTTATATAAATTGACTCCCCCTACATATGTGAGGAGACGTGTTAGAATAATTTAATTAAGTGTTAAACGACTCATTTCTCAATGAATTTAAACTTTTATATGAGATGGTGATTTAATACAAAAAAATTAAGTGAAATCCTTTAGATAGGGAGTATATGGATGATTATATATACGCTTCTTTTTAATTATAAACTTAAAAAGTAATTATATTATAAAGTTTTACACGTATACATAAACTCTAAAGACGAAATGAAAGCATTTACTATTATTTTAGCGTATATAGCACCCATTGAAATTTCTTGAAGCATGTGTTATCAACTAATTTTAGTGGATTTGTATTAAAAACTTAGACATGCTACACGATATTTGGACAAAGTTTGTCTGAAAAATAAATAATTAATAATTAGAATAATGAGGTAATGGTTGATGAGCATGACGCCAGCGTAGCTTGATAGCTTCAGCCTACAAGTGAAGGTAAGATACAAAAGTAAAATAAAAATACTAAAATGATTCAAATGCGAAGACTTTGACAAAGTCAACCGCCACGTCAGTGCTTACAGGATCCCAACACCACAACTAACAACTTTTCTCTCCTCATCAACTCTCCTTTACGAGTATTAAATATTTATTCACTTTATTCTCTGCTTTTGTTTAAATAAAATTAATGTGTATATAAATAAATTATTAAACTTCTAGACCATTCATAGCTGGTTTATCAAGAATACACAAGTAATACACAAGAAAAGCACTTCAAATTGTTGATTAATCGTCAGAGATGACTTAGAACCAAATTCATTATCCAATGGATCTTTTCGTTCTAATACTCTATCCGGGAGTTATCAGCATTTATCAACTCTGTTCCTATCTAACAGAATGCACTACAAGAAAAAATATCTTTAACCACATATTTTTATGTCATTTTAACATCAGTGTGATAATAAGTATTGTATTGCTACATTATATTTTTAGGGGTGTTAATATGTGTTCTTTAAAGACACTTAATAAAATGGTGTGTTGATATTTATCCTATCACCACACTTCAAAATGAACATTTATCTATTGCTACACTTTTTTTACTACACAAAAAAAGTGTCCTTATATGTACTCTTCAGTATCACTTTTGCCACACTTTTTTAGCACATAAGAAAAAGTGTCCTTATAAGTACTATTTAGAGACACTTAAGAATACATGTGTAAATATATATTTTGTTAAAACACACAATGAAAGATCACAAATTATTAAAATTTTATTTTTTTTCGTTGTTAAAATATTAAAATAGAAACCATTCATTTTATTAAAAAAATTTTTTTAATTTTTTTATAATAAATAATTATTTTAACTAATTTAATGATTAAGAAAATAAAATTTATTTTATTTTAATAATAAAATCTTATACTATAAATTAATTATTTTTAGAATAATTAGTTATATATATTTTTATATAATTACTATTTTATCTTACAAAATTAAATATATACTATAATTCAATTAGTAATTTTAATTTTATTTTATTATACCTATTAAACTGATAATATAAAATTAATATTATAAAATTCAGTATAAAACTTAATTATGTATTCTATGTATATATATTATTTTTAATAAAAAATTATAAGTATTACTTATAGTTTAATGACTTTCTAATTTAAAATAAGGCTCTAATATGGGTGATACAGGATCGAGTCTAAGAGAAAACATTTTTGACTATTAGATCAAATGACAAAGACACTGTTAAGAAAAATATGGTTTTTCCCAGATGAAATGAAAATTCATTCCTTAGCCGGAAAGATATGTGGCTTTGAAAGAGGGATTCAGTGGAATAGAATTGGTTAGATGGATGATACGAATGGGAGAGAAGGAAATTATATCTTAAAAATAAATTTATAAACCCTAGGATTAACAATTTGATTTTATTTTTTAGGTGTACGTATATAAAAATGACACGCAGCATCTGTATGGGTAACGAAATGGGTAAACTTCAGGAAACTAAAATTTAATTCAAGAGAAATTCGATGAGACATAAATTTTCCTTTTCTTGTTATCGTTTAGAGCGGAGGGTGGTAAAGATGTGTAAAATTCCTTTTACTACAATCGAAACGAATGATAATATAAAAGAATAATTACAAGGTGCAAGATAATTTTTTTTTTATATTTATGAAATTTGCATTTTGTTTAAAATAATGATGATGAGAATCCACTTATTAAAATAAAATAAAATAAATAATCAATGTCATGATCAATAAACGAATCAAAATTAACAATCACATACTAAGTTTAAGTGAGAGGGGTTTGGTTTTGACTTTGAATTCTTATCAAGCATTAAATAGCATAAAGAAGATCATATGGCTTAGATTTTATGATGTAATGATCAAGAATAATCTTTCATATATTTCCAGCTAAATGATTAAATATCGAAATGTTGACTACAATCAGTATATTGGTGATGCAAATATACATCTTTTCTACTTTGATTAATCATTTCATATAAAGAATTCAGAATAATATAAAATTATTACATTTGTCCATGTAAATATACTAAAATTCATATTTAGTTCTTTAATTGTAATCTTCAATTTTAATCCTTCTTAATTCTGTTTTAATCCTTTAAGAAAGACTTAAATTGAAAATTGCAATAGTTAAAAGATTAGATGTAGATTTTGTGAGAATTTGATAAATTACTTAAAGGACTAAATGTGATAATTTAACCGGAAAAAATTATAGTTTCTCACATTATATTAAGACTCTCACAGTATCATAAAAGGGGTATTCAAAGATGTTATATTCCCTTCGATAATTTAAAATTTTAAAAAATATCAATGAGAAATTATTACATTAATATTTTTTTATATTTTAACCAATTATTTTACTTAAAAAACTAAAAAAAATTGTCTTTTTAATTAAAATTATTATAATAAGTAATTTAAATCAGTGTTGTTATAGCTGGACTAGAGAATATTGAACTAGTAAAGACAATGGTTTAAGATTCAACCGATGATTCAACAAAAAAAAATTGAATTTTGCATATTTTCGAATATATTCTATAGAATCACTATAGTTAACAAAATTATTTATAAAGTTAAAATTTCAATTTAAACAAAAATATGATAAAATAAAAATATACTACCTCCGGCCACTTACAAGGTATCTATTTCACTATTCCTGGCGTCCGCTTCAAATGTATCAATTTCCTCTATTTAGTAAAGAAAGTACACAATATGACCCACCACTTCTCTCTAATACAACTACCCACTTTACCTGTAATAATAATACTCCTTAATCCACGTGCAAAAAATAAATAAAAACCTTAGAATTATCCAAGTGCAAACAGCAAACGATTATCTTGTAAGTGGCCGGAGGGAGTATATAGGAGTAGTTCATAATTCATACTTCATGTATAGTTATTTGTAATATACATACATAATACTATAATTCATATTTTAATTTAACATTTAAATAATGTTCTTAAAAAAACATAAAAATGAAACATCATAATTTTTTTAAATACTCCTATATACAGAATCAGTTGGACCGGTTCAACCAGTTTTTTCAATCCAATTCAGTTCAATCCTAAAAATAATTTTTTGGGTGTTCTGAACCAGTTCCGGCTCCGATTTCCAATCGAACTGGCAAGTCTAATCCAATTTTAAAAACATTACTTTAAATATAATATCCTTGAACACCCTTTTTTATGATATTATAGAGTTTTAATATAATGTGAGAAATTATATTTATTTCGATCAAATTATAACATTTGATCCTTTAAGTATTTTGTAAAATTATCACAAAATCTACATTTGGTCATTTAACTATTACAATTTTTAATTTTAGTATTTTTTTGTCTAAAATTGGACAAAAAAGATTAAATTAAACTAAAAATGACTAAAATTAAAAATTGCAATAGTTAAAGAGCTAAATGTGGATTATAATATACTTACAGAACTAAATGTGATAATTTCTCAATTGGAACCCAGTTATCATGCACCCAGCTAGAGTTTAGATTTATTAATCAAAGATAATAATTTTTAAATGAGTTAGTCTCTTGTGTTTCCAGGTGCACAAAGTATTTAAGGGTATAATATTTTGTTCTAAAAGTATACACTTTCATTAATTTTTTTCTTCAAGAAATAAAAGGTACACGTCATTATGATAAAGGGTATATCATTTAATACTAAAGGGTATATATATGGGCGCACAATGCCTTCGAGGACACACAAGTTTTAGCCTTTTTTAAATTACGTAATCTCATTTATACGAATGCCAATATTTCATATTTAATTTCACATGTAATTTATGAGACACTCTCTTGTGAGACGATCGTGAAATCGGTCAATTCGATATATTATTCATAATGTATTACTCTCTCCGTCCGCCTCAAAGAGTTTTATTTATCCATTTTGGCGTCTGACCCTAAGGGTCTCATTTTATTTTTTACATACATGGGACTCACACGCACCCACTAATACAACTAAAAAATGGGCTCACACACCCACTAATACAATTACCCACTAAACATTAAATAATAATATTCCTTAATTTCACGTGTAAAAAGTAAATGGATCCATTTATGGTGGAGGGAGGGAGTAATATAATGTAATATATTAGGTTATTAACTTCATTATTCAAGTTAAAATTTAATTTATAGTTAGTATTTTTTATTTTGTTTTTTGACAGAATAATTTATAGTTAGCAACTAAAAAAGTTTGAAATTAATTTTTGAGACATTGAAAAATCTCTAATTTACCCTATTGAATTTATTTATTGTGTAATTATTGTGGTCGGTATTCTGCTTTTGACTCGGTATACCAGATTAATTCCCTTGGATCCCAAAGTGGCAGTATTTTAAGGCCCATTGATGTCAATTTTGACCTCGAACGAGATTGTACGCATAGCAAACAAAATACCATGCTTCTTTAATTTATCTACATCTAATATTTAATTTTATCCTTAAATTTTGGGTGTTAATTTGTAACATCATTTCACGAATTATTTTAGTATAATAAATAAGAAGTGATATTTTTGAATAAAGAGTAATATTTATAATTAATAAAAAATAATAATAATGCAGTGAGTTATTTCATGAACAATTGTAAATAAAAAGTAATACTCCCTCCGTCCCGATTAAAGTGCAACGTTTGACTGCATAAAACTCTCACAAAAGTTACAGTAAACGTTGCAATATAAGCGGGACTGAGGGAGTACTAAATATTTAAAAAAATATTTTTACAATGTCACATAATACAATTTGCATGTAAGTATTGCCCTAAAATATAAGTTTCCGCACTTCTTTTTTTAATTTTAAAAAGTGTACTTATTGCACAACACAAACTCTCCATAATCTCCCTTGGTACTAAACTAAATGTGAGTTTGAATAGTAAATATAGGATATCTTGTCATTTTAATGGATTTTTTGAATTTTTTAAATTAATTTCTGTATTTTATGTGATATTAATTAAGTAAATGGATTTAAAAGCTATTTTGATGTTATTACTTTTTATTTGTTACACAAATTATTTATACAATAATAAACTGGACAATTTTTTTTATTGATCATGTACCATTTTTTACACAAATTATTTATACAATAATAAACTGGACAATTTTTTTTATTGATCATGCAACATTTTTTATGAAATTATTAATATTACGTTTTATTTGTCATACGAAACTCATTTCGTGAATTGATCTAAAATCTTTTTTCCATCTATTATGAAAGTCGTGTTGATAAATTTTTAAAATTTATGTTTAGCAAGATTGTCTGCATTCTTTAAGAATGATTAATAGATGATTACTCCCTCCGTCATGTTCTTATGGTTACATTTGTTTTTTGCACGTGAATTAATGAATATAGTATTTTAATGTGTATTGAAGTGAGAGAAATAATATTTTAATGTAAAGCGGGTAGGTGTATTAGTGTGATGTGTGGACCTTGAAGAAAAAAATAATTAATTTGTGTGGGTCACATATGCTAAAAAGGAAAATGTAACTATTAGGATGAAACGCCCCAAAAGAAAATATATAACTATTAGAATGGGACGGATGAAGTACTAATCAATATTTACTCCCTCCGTCCCCTTGAAAGGTATCTATTTCACTATTCCTGACATCCGCTTCAAAAACATCAATTTCATCTATTTAATAAAGAAAATACACAATATGACCCACCACTTCCTTCTAATGCAATTACCCACCTTATCTATAATAATAATACTCCTTAATTTACGTGCAAAAAGCAAATAAAGACCTTAGAACCGTCCACGTGCAAATAGCAAACGAGTACCTTTCAAGAGGACGGAGGGAGTATATTTTTATATATCAATTTATTATATTAAAATAATAATTCAATTGCAGAAAGATTAAAATTCAATTATTTAATCATTCTTACTAGTCCATTTTTAAGTAATTAGCACTTTAACCCACTTTGGAGTTCTAATTATGTGCGCTCCAAAAGTATTTACACATTTTTCATAAAATATTTCACACATTTTTTAATTAAAAATGGTAAAAGATAGTACTCTCTCCGTCCAATAAGAGTTGACATACTTTTCTTTTTGGTTTGTCCCACTAAAGTTGACATATTTCCTTTTTAATACATGAGACCCACACAAAAATAATTAATTTATTCTCATGGAGCTCACATACCACCTCTAATACAACTACCTACTACACATTAAATATTATTTCTCTCACCTCACTTCATTTCACTTTACATTAAATTATTATACTCCTTAATCTCCATACCTAAAAAAATGTGCTAATTTCTCCGGGACAGAGGGAGTATATATATTATAATAATATCTTTTTATTCAAGTTCAAATATAATACTCGTTTTTTTCACACATCTTATTAACTTTACACGTTTTTTTCATTATATTAACAGAAATATTTATTTTCGTTCTTTTTACATAATGGATATCATCTCCATTAACTTGACTCAATTTCTTCTCACTATAGTAACAGTAATGTAACTTAATACAAAACAAATCTTAAACTCCGTATAAAAATACGTAAAATATTGATACATCCCGAATGAGGGAGTATCATTTTCATTAATGAAATTTAGGAGTAATGTATTGATAGCTGAACCAACGAATAGTCTAATACACACCTCATCAAAACTTTGGCATGGATTGTAAATTCAACTGTGGACTCCCACATATATAAGCAAACCTACATCATTCCTTTTAAAGAATAGTCAACACGGAATAGAAGCCGTCCGATTATATTCTCCGATATCCAACGGTGGATGTCAAAGTACACGTGTCGAAACAGCTGGAACTGCCATTTAATGCTGTAAAAAAGTAGATTAAAAGGAGAAATTAATTGCTTTAATTAACAAGTCCCTTAATAATTTTGAAATACTGTAGTCCCTCTCCGTTATAATTAATTTAATTTTAATTTAGAGATCAAATCAAATTACTCAAGTAGTTTACTAGAGCTAGCTCGATTTAAATAATAATAATAATAAATTGATAGCATAATGATCAATTCACCAAAACTTTGTTGTGATAAAAGTTATCTACAATATAAATAAGTAGATAAAATCAACCTATAATCATTAACTATTTTTCGGGATATTATTCATGCAATGTGCACATGTAATATTATTTTAACGTGTAACAATGTGCATTAGTTACATATATCAAAATTCCGCGCATCATTTTTATGATTAAAAATAAATAAATAGATTAATGGTAAATATAATCCATTATAAACCACTAAACTGAAATAACAATATTACGTATTCATATTATGTAAATTGATCAATTTAATTATAAATAAATTGATTTTATAACATTAAATCTAAAAAATGATTATATAAAATTTTAAAATTAAAATGTAATAAACCTTAAGAGCGTTTTTTTTTTTGTTAGTATACGAGTTTAGTAAAATTTGAAAATATATGTGAGAGATCTGAATTATGAACACAAAAATTCTCTTAAATTGCTTATTAATAAGTTTTATTTGATATTATAACTCATTTTCGCAAATTTATATTTCAATTGGTCCTTGTCTTCTACTAATATACTTAAAAAAAATCGCATGAATGCAATTAATATGTAATTTTTCTCTTAATTTTCTCAAACATCACAAACTAATATTAATTCAATATGAAACTAACAGACCTAAGTACTAAATACGGTATAAAACATAAAACTTTAACTTGTAAAATTAAAATAGTAAGTAATATTGAACCAACTGCACTTAATCAAATCAACCAATTCAAACAAGTTTTACGATAAAATTATTGCATATGATCATTTTTTCTCATAAAAGAAATATAAATATTATTAAATATACACACGAGATTACGTACCCATCAAATACAGTGTATAATAACAATCATGTAATTGGAACTATTTATTGAAAAAATTATTCATGCAATTTGCACATTTATTTAAGAAAGACACTATATTTGTTTTCTAATATGAGTAATTGTCATGAATGGTATAAGTGGACTATATATATCGGTGTTTTAATATTTAAAGCCTATGGTGTTGAATTTGTATCAAATGGTAGACATTAGACAATGGTGAATGATTTGGCATCTTGACAGTTAATTTGTACTTTGTACCTTAATACACAGACAACAATTCCTCTTTGTATTTTTATAATTAGTTATTTTACTGCAAATGTTGAAATTTAATTGGATTAAAATATATGGAAATTCTGGAGTTATATGGAGTAGTATTACAATTGAGTGAAACACGATGGTTGAACATATGTTTGAAAAGTATTTTCGCCAAATGAGTAATAAAATCAAAAGGAAGAAGAAAATTTTACAATTGATAACAAAAAAAAAAAACCACAAACAGATAAAAAAGTTGGCTTCGTTGGGGGGGGGGGGGGGGGCCCACCATATATAGGAAGAAAAAAAATAATACTCCATAAATTACAACCACGAGAGTACCACAAAATCATTAGTCCATGTTCTTATATAGTAATTAGGGGAATATAAATATTTTTTAATTAAAATTTGTAAAAAAAAATTATTATTCTTTCAGTCTTAGGTCAAAGTTCACCTCAATTTATTGTTTCACATTACTTAGAAGAAAAAAATTACTCCATTTTTAAAATAATTTTATTTATTTTTTTAAGGTAGTATAGTATTTTTGATAATATATAACCTCAAGTGGGATTAATGAAGAATGTAAAGTTAATAATCTCATAACAGAAAAAGGATGTTTATGAATGTGGTAAAATACAAGGTTGTTAAAGTGACATTATGAGAATTTGAGGGGCTTGAAAAATAAATTTAAAAAATAAGTCAAAGTCAACTTAGAAAAGGACAATACGTACGATCAAGTACAGCAACCCTTGTTTGACGGTGTTATCTTCAGCAACTTAGATCATGACTGCCCGCAGTCTAATATCTATACGACTTTGTGTATCTAAACACAAAATTTTCAATTGTTTCATTAAATAAAAATAAGCAATTTTTTTTTTAAATAAGAATTTTTTTTTTTTTTTATAAAATGAGTAGTTGTATTAATAATAGGGTTAATGGCATGAAAAAGACTGATTTTTTTGCCAATTTCAAATTAGTTCAAACTTTTAAATATTTATAAATAAGTACTTAATTTTTAATCCGTATTGCAAATTAAGCCATGGGCCGCAAGAGACTGCCCGACTGCTGACATGTCTCTTTTTCCATTAATAATAAAAATAAAACGTACATTTGTCATTTTAAAAATGAGTCAAAGCTTCCACCTGTCAATAATAATTTCCCCTAGTAATTTCACTACCCTGGTTCCATTAGACCACCATCTCCCCTACCCAATTTTATACCCATCGCCATTTTAATATATTTGGAAAAAATGGCTGATTTTATACTTTTTAAAAAAAAATTGTTTGTTTTTACTTTTTTTTTCTGGGAAATTAATACGTATATGAAAGGAAAAAAAATACAGATTTGAGATCTGAGTACTTAAATAGTTTAGGAATAATGATTTGGATTTGGATTTGGTAGTATTCGAAATCTTGAAAAGATGAAAGAAATTTTGCATTGAATAGAATATATATTTTGGATCTGATTCCTTGAGTTTTTTTGGGATGGCGATGGGGCTTTCCGACCGGTGGAGTTCGCGACTTCGGCGGCGATCGGCGCACAGTAGAGAATCTAGAAGTGGTGACGCCGGTCGCTGGTGGTGTGGCGGTCGACGGCTGATGGATCGGGTTGGGGCTCGCACAACAACGTTCACGAGGCATCGATGGTTGTTCGCGAACAGACGAACAATGACAGCGGCGTACGGCGTTGAACTACGATAGCAACAGCGGAAAAGATGAACAGAGAACCGAAGAAGATAACCGGAGAAAATGAACAAAATAAACTTTTAGTTTCTTTATTTATTTATTTAATTTTTTTTCAAGTCTGAAGTTACAAATAATTTAGCTAGATTTACTATAATATATATATATATATATATATATATATATATATAAATATATATAGTTTAACTCATTTTGAAATAATAACAACTGTTATTTCTTTGGACGCTTGATTAATTATTAAATTGACAATTGTACATTTTATTTTTATTATTTATGACAGGTGGAAATGAAAAAAGAGACATGTTAGCAGTCGGGTATGACTTATTTGTAAATATTCAAAAGTTTATACTAATTTCAAAAGGTCAGACCTTTACATGCATTTAACCCTTAATAATATGGGTAGAGTTATAGATGGATTTATTTAAAAAGAAAGTGAAATGAATACCTGTAGAGTAAATACTCGAAATGATAAAATAAATATCTTATAGAGTGAATATATAATATTCCTCCCGTCTCGCAACAAGAGTTATATTTTACTAATTAAGGCGTCCAGCTATAAGAGTTATATTACTTTTTTTAGTAAATGAGACCCACATAAATCAATCACTTTATTTTCATGGAGCCCACACACAATACTAATACAACTACCCATTTTACATTAAATTATTATATCTCTCAACACACACATTAAAATATTATATTTCTTAATCTCCGTGCAAACAATAAACGTAACTCTTTTTATGGGACGGAGGGAGTATCGTTTTACGATATTAGTTTCGTAAAAAGAGTAAAAAATTATGATATCCTTTTCGTAATGTAAAAATTATTTATACCTAACATGTATAACTTAATTTATCATTACTTTATTACTAAAAAGGAAATTAAAATTAAGATACCCTAAAAATTACTTTTTCACTCATGCCCAGCCAAATTAATTGTGAAAATTTTAAGAAAATGGAAAGAATAATACTTTTTTTATAATATAGTAATATTTAAACTATGGAAAGTGATAATAGTTCAATTAAATCATTTCATAAACACTTGTATGATAAATGAAAATATTAAACATTTTTCATGAGAAATGATAACTAATTAAAAAATAAACATCTCTTTTTTTTTCTATAAACTATTATTTAACCTTAATAAAAAAAATACACAACTTACAAAAGTATACTCCCTTTCTTTTTCTACACACTTGGAACCCACACATACTCATTAATATAATTAAAATAGGGGTCATACACCACTAATATAATTACTCACTACACGTTAAATATAATAATACTCCTTAATTAATCCACGTGAGTATATAATTTTATATCCGACTTGTAAGAAATGCTTTGTCCATAATTAATGATTCTGATGAAATGAAAAGATGCTGCAATCAAAATGTTAAGAAATCAAGTGGGTTAGCTCACTTGGTCACTAAGCTCCTTAATAAGGTAAGTGATCCGAATTTGATTCCATTTGAGAATGAATTTGGGAATTGAAAGTTATAAGAAGTTACGTGAATATAACTCATTGGATGGTTAGTCCGATCCCATGAAATTAGGTGGCATATCACAAAATTAGCTAGCCAAAATCATCAACAATGTTTTAAATTTACAAGGAATTGAATTTATTATGGGTAGATGTAACGTGAGACGTCTCATATGAGATCATTTGAGTATTTTTTAAAATAGTTATCACTTTTTTTTATAAAATAGTATCACTTTCACTATAAAATGTTATCACTTTGTTCATGAAATAATATTAGTACTTTAAATTATCAATGTTTATCCGTCTCACATAATTAAACTTGTAGATAGGAGGATCATTTAATATTTAATCAATTTTATCCGTCTCACATAATTAAGCTTGTAGATAGAAAAATTATTTAATATTTAATCAATACACTCTAACACACACCCTCACATGCAAATGGGGAATTTTGCCTAAAGGCATGCATGTGGAATTTTCTCGCTTGCAAATGGGGAATTTTAGGCTTTTTGCTTTAAGGGATGCATGTGGAATTTACTCGCGGTAAGGTTCGAACCCTGGACCGTCATTTGGTCATGACTGTGATACCATATTAAATGATCACTTCACCTAAATTCAAGTCTTGCACGTGGAATTTTCTCGCGGTAAGGTTCGAACCCTGGACTGGCCGCATGTGGAATTTACTTGCGGTAAGATTCGAACCCTGGACCGTCATTTGGTCATGACTGTGATACCATATTAAATGATCACTTCACCTAAATTCAAGTCTTGCACGTGGAACTTTCTCGCGGTAAGGTTCGAACCTTGGACTGGCCATAACTCTGATACCATATTAAATGACCACCTCATCTAAAAAGTCCTTATATGAAACGGTCTCAATCAAGTCTCTGCAATTTGTTATATTTACTTAATGTTTATTGTGTGAGATCGTATCATGTGAGACTATTTTACACCTGTTAAATTAATTATCATTTTTCATTATACAAATTATCATTTTTTATCTATCTCATATTTTTTTTTGATCGGACAAAGTTAGTTGGTTAAAGTCCTTATATGAAACGGTCTCACGCAAGTCTCTGCAATTTGTTATATCTACTTAATGTTTATTGTGTGAGATCGTATCGTGTGAGACTATTTTACACCTGTTAAATTAATTATCACTTTTCATTATACAAATTATCATTTTTTATCTATCTCACATTTTTTTTATCGGACAAAGTTAGTTGGTTAGTGGTTAAAAATTAGTACACTCATACTCCAAGATTATTCACCTAGTCTCTTTATAACTCCCAATTCTCCAATTTGTTCCCTAAGAAAATCGAACCCGAATCACTCACTTTAATAAGGAGCTCGATGGCCAAGTGGACTAACCCACTTAGTTTTTTATCCATCTCACATTACTTGAAACAATCTTACACAATTCTTAATTTACTTAATTTGTTAGGCAAAGAGTATTGAAATCAGAAAATATTAAATAGTGCCAATTACTGTATGCATACTCTATTATAATATCCATTAATCATGATATTATTGGATTTGTCGATTTAATTAAAAATTTAGATCAGACCCGGTAATTATGCGGATCTAATATATAGAATGATAAGTTTTTTAAAATATATTAATATACTCCCTCTGTCTCATCTATAAGTCATCATTCGCTTTTTACACATAAATATATTATATTATCATTTTATGTGTAGTGGGTAGTTGTATTAGTAATGATATATGAGTTTTATATAGGACCCTTTTACTAAAAGGAAAAAATGAGGACTTTTAAATGAGACTCCTAATATAGTAAAATTATGGGACATTTCGGTAGGATGGATGGAGTACTTTTTATTTTATTTGAAAAGTTCTTAAGTAGTATTTTATTAAAAAAATGTCAAAATCTTAATTTTAAAATAAAAAGTTTTAATTATGATAATGAACTTAAATGACTCTTTTCGCCCCAAGTTAATTTGCATTGTCATTGTATAAGAAAAGTTGTGATCAATTTTATTAATTTTTAGAGACTAATATAATCTTTTTAGTTGATAAGAAATTATAAAGTATATTATGTTTGTTTATAAGAATAATTAATTTGTAATTAAAATATACTTGTTAAGTTGACAATGAATGTAATGTTTTTTTTTTTGATAAAATTTAATGTGAAATGTATGCAAACGAAAAATGAAAAAAATGAGAAATTTAACATGGGATGAAAAAAATATACTCCAAAATATTTATATATGTCATAATTATTTCATGCTTATGTGAGCATAGTAAACAATGGAGAATCTTCTAAATATGTTGACTTGACCCTGGTATAGCTGCGTGATCACATGCAATTGCCGCTGAATTTGCTATATTAAATACACTCCACATCAATTTTTTATTTTATTTTAATATTCAATTATATTTTAATTTTAATTTGGTTGGTAAAGCTCTATCTAATTTAATTCACATACTATTAATTTTCTTGGATGCTGCATCGACCCATACGTACCTTCACTAGTTGATATATTAATGTCAAAAAAAAAAAAAAAAAAAAAAAAAAAAAAATATATATATATATATATATATATATAAATATATAAATCTCGAGACCCATCAACCAAAAGCTGTTACTTGCCTTGTGATTATATATTGATAATATTATTTAGTTTATGACAATGTATACTTTTGACTTAAAAAAGGTATTTAATCTATATCTTTCATTTGGGCGTGTTTTTTTTTTTATGTTATTATATATATATTTTTTAAAATGTTATTATATTTTATAGTTACAATTTAGAACATTTTATAAAGTTCCAAATAAGAGTTTGATATTAAACGAATAGAGAATTAATTAACATTAGACAAGAAAGAATAAGGCTAAAGACATATGTAAAATCATACTACTAATGATTTTCGTGAAATTAATAAGGAGTAATAATATTTTTTTAAAAAAATGATGCTTAAATGATGAAAAATAATCATGACTGTGATCTATATCACGATCAATGATTTATAATAAAAATAAAATGTGATAATTAATTACGAAATTGTAAATTAGTGTCATAGTCTCTTATACAAGTCTACCCCTCAAAATAAATAAATTAATTAATTAAACGATTAGATGGGTCAAAATTAAATTTAAAATACAATTAATTATTATTTTTTTCCGTAATGGGAATTATCTTTTGTTTTTCCGTAAATTTCAAAACAAGATCCACGTTTTAATCTAAATTTCTTAATTTGAAATTTAACTTTTAATAATTTGTGTTTTAATTTCTTTTTCAATTCAACTCACTTCAAATATAGCATATTATATATAATTATTAGAATTTAACTTAGTAACCCTCCCAAGAAGAAATAATTTATTATAGTCTATTTATCTCGTGTACAATACAATTTAATTGAGGAGACCTAGCTCCTAATGGTAAATAGAGAAGAAGGCTAACAAATCAAGAAAATTCCAAAGTTTGTGATTTAAATTTTAAATTAAAAATGAATTTCAAAATTGATTATTGATGAAAACTTCCATTTGATTCCTATATTATAAAATATCTAATCAAATTAACGTTCAAGCATAAAATTAATTTCAATTCTATTTCTACATCAGTTTATTCTAATAAAAATTAACAATAGATCAATAACAAAATTTATATTTTCCTTTTTTTTTCTAAACAAAATTCACACAAAAGAATGAAATCAATACCTCAATTCTATAATCTCAAAATACATTTTAATTTTAAAATTAACATCATCATGCAATACATACTCCGTATATTACATCTTAATTTAAAAATCATCGTCATCACCAAACACACATGCATACTGTATGCTTTAATTTATTACTATTTAAAATTATTATGGAGTATTATCACAAAAAATCAATAAAATTAATAAAAAATAATTATTTAAAATTTTGTATATTCAGTAATAGTGTAATTTAATTTGGAATAGAGAAAGTGAATTATATGAATTGTTCATATTATATTGGGAAAAATATCATTCATTATTTTTTGATTTGGTTCTTCTGACGTCTATGTATGTGATCAAGAAGGATTAATTTATATGTACTCAATTAGGAAATATAGAATCAAACCATACTCCATAATATAATAATAAAGAGAATAATAATATTCCTATCATATTGTGTAATAATAATAATAATTTATTATTATTATTATATTTTCATAGGATAAAATAATATTTGTCATGTCAAGGTGTCAAAAGAAGAGATGTCCCAATTCTTTTGTGTCTACAGCTGGCAGCAAAACTCAAATTAATTACGAGTTTAATTAAGTAAAAGACTATAATTAGTAAGTGATGGGCCACCAAACCTTGAAACAGTTTTAAACAACGGAATAAGCATATTCACTACATATTTCTAATTTTAGCATTTCTTAACATTATTAATCCAAATTATATTCTCTTTATATAAACATCGATCTGTTTACTAAAATATTAGCTCTTAATTTTCTACACGTAAATCGTTACTCCATAGAGTTTGCACTTACATTTATCGGGACATGTTATTATTATAATGAAAAAAGAATTTGTAAAAACCTCTTACATTAGGATATTTAATTATAAATGTTAAATATTTGTATATTTCTATTAGAAGATTATATATACTTGTAATTCCTTAAAAAAAATCCAATTAAAAACAATTAAAATTAAGATTTTGAAAATGGCGATTTCAGACTAGATTCATATCCTATTTATTTACAATTAAAATAATGAAATTTGAGGACGTACAAGAGGGAATCAAGGCGTAAAAAATAAAAAAAAGATATAAAATGATAATAAAATATTTAGAAGAGTTTGCTAAGTTACAATAATTCATTGAATAAGACTTGACTGGAGTCTAAGTAAACTAAGCCAAAAATCCTTTGTGATAAGGATGAGCAGTCCTTCTTCCAGATTCTATGTTATTTCTTTCACGACACCTCTAATTAATTTATACCAACTTTTTAAATAATGAAATACACCATACATGCCTACTCATAACCAATTAGTATTCTACTTTCTTAATACGTATATTTCTTTTAATGTTTATCTAACTACTAGATAAGTAGTATGTGGATCTTTGTCACAATGTTGCATGAAATTTAAATGATTCATTTATTGCCACCCACTTTTCATATACTCTATGTTACGAAAATTAAGAAATTTAATTTTTTAATATATTTCATAGTGATGTGGATAAATATGTAGATATTATTTATTTATATATTATAAGATTATTCTGTAGTGCACCGGGTACACTGGTGCACCTATAGTTAATAGGTAGTTTTGTAGGGTGTAGTTTACTTTTTATTTTTTAAATTCTTAATTATTATTTTTAATCTAAAGGTGGTTATAGGGTAGTTTTTTAATTTAATGATCTATATTAACTAGGTGCACCCGATGCACTCTAGTTTGACTCTATATTATAATGTGCCTTTATAGTATTACTATGTTGCCTTACAATGGGAGAATGTGAGTTAGTGAGATATGTCAAAAACTACTAATATAGAGAAGACTCTGATACACTAAGAAGGATTATTATTATTACAGTTTTATTCTAAGATAATCTTTTATTTATATTCTGACTTGAGCGTTGGAGGATTTACGCCGAAAATCCTTTTCGGCGTATTTTACAGGTTATCTTTGCAATGATACAAGAAGTCTTAAAGAACGACGGTGGGAAGGAGATTTCAGAATTTCATTTAATTTTGTATTCTCCTATTTTTTATATTATTATATTTATTTATTCATTAATTTGATATATCCTCATCACATAGTGAGAGAAAAAAAAATAATAATTTAAAGAGAAAAAGTAAATAAAATTATTTAAAATAATGAATAAAGTGTGAAATTATAAATAAAGTTGTTGAATGAATAATAAAATATAGAAGTAAGGAAAATTCGTATAGTTCCAACAAAATAAACTTATAACCTTGAACTGATAATTTAATAATCCATTTTGATTATCCTATTAATAATTATTACCAATCGATTTTCCCAACATTACCTAGCATGGTTTGCTTAGTGTCCCTATTAGTATGAAATAATAACTAAATACTCATAATCATGTTTTCTTTAATGTTACAAATATGTAGACCAATTTGGTGAGTACTAGGGTACCCGTTTATAACGAACAATACATGCACACAACTGCAACCATTTATGAACAAACTATACTCTTCATTAACCAATTATGGACCAGCAAATTCCAATATTGCCCTCTCTACTTTACGAATGCCCACAATTATGCCAATGAAGAATACTTATATCTGTTAATTAGTAATAAGGATTTGAGAAAATAAACCTAAAATAAAATATAATGAACCATTAATTAATACTTAGTATATTAATTTCACATCATTAATTACTGAAAATAGTTCATCATATAACGATGGAAAAAGAACATGTAAGAAGATTAAGAAAGCAGAGTTTCATCCTTACACGCAAAGATCTTCCCTACCCCCAACAGATATTAACAAAACTTCCCATTTTACCCCTCCCCGAGTTTTTTCTTTCTTTTTCCATGCTAATTGGAAACAAAACAAAGGGAAACTAAAATTACGCTTTTCTCCTTAACTACATCACTTTCCACGACTCCAGAGTCGGGAAGCTACAAAAACTGTCGAAGTCCAGCCCCGCCGCGCCGCTCGCCGTAAACACCGACGGCGTGTGCGGCTGCGCCACCAGAGACGGAACGGCGGAACCGTCGTTGAAGAAATTCGGCGCGTCGAGCGTCGGCAGGACGCTGCTCGGCTGAAGCCGGTGGATTGTCCTTTGAGGCTCCGGTTTCACCACCGTCGCCACCGGCAGATGCCCGTTCAAGCCGACGAACCTCACGCCGGTGACCTGCTGCACCATCTGCCGGAAATTGGCGGGATCCGCCGTGATAAACGTCGTGATCGCGCGCTTCGACGCTCGTGACTTCCGCTTCGCGACCCTGCCGGTCGGCGCGACGCTGCCGCGGCGCGGCTTCTGCGGTTGAGCTAATTCGTTCTCGGAGCCGCCGGATGGAGTCGGCGTCTGAAGCGGCGCCGGCTGCGCGAAGAGAGACTCGACCAATTCGGCGGAGTAAGCGTCGGCGTCGGAGGACGTCGCCGAGAACGACTTCTGCAGCGCCTTCGTTAGAGTGTCGTTTTCCTTGGTGAAGATGTCGGAAATCCAAGCATCGGCGGCGAATGTAGGGCGGAACATCCATGGCTGCTCCATCGTCATCAAATTTTCCGACGCCATTTATATCGCACAAATTCTCGCAATTCCTCTGTATAGAAATGAAATTGAATCCACAATTGAGGCAGAAATGGACTCTTATGCCATGAATGTAACTGTAGTTACAGTTTGAGTTAAGCTTGATGTTGAGAGAGAAGAAGGGGGGAGGTGGTGAGTAGAGAGGAGAGGATAGGGGGGAAGGGGTAATTAAATAGTGCGGTGATGTGAGGGAGTAAGCGCGTTGTTTGGGACACGCGGCAGACAGAGATGTACGGAGAGTAAACCATGGTTTAAGAGTGTGATTAGTTAATTAATTTTCGGAGGAGGGATATCTTGAGTGTATAAATCTGTGATTTGCACTTAATTAAGCAGCTAGTGTTTGCCGCTGTAATCGGCTTCTCTCTCTCTCTTACACGCCGCCGCCTTCACACCTTAGTTTTTTTACTTTTCCTCTTTTATTTTGGCTCCAAAATTCACCGTTACTGCCGTTTACAAAATCAATTCGTCTAGTTTGTTTTGAATTTAAATAATAAAAAAAAGGTGGATATATGATTAAATCTTTTTAATAAATTTAACAAATAATTTTATTTAATATTTGTTTTGAAATTTAAATAGGATATATATTTTAATTTTAAGAGTAGGAGTATATCATGGAATCGGTTTCGTGTGAATTTTACGAAATATCTCATCAATCACAGTAAAGATATAATAAGAAAAAGGAAGAAAAAAATAAGTTTCATACAGGGGCAATCTTAATTGAGACAAATTTACACTTTGTAGGTGGCATTTTTTATAAAAAAATATTACTATTATTATTTTTTACTTTTTATTTATATTATATAAATTGTTTATAAAGTAATTTATTATACCATTATTCTATTTCTTTAATTAATTATCACTTTTTTATTAAAAATATTACTACTTTTAACCAGACTCATAGAAATCCTTTCATCCAAACACATTTTTCTTCAACTGTTTACATGCAATAATTTGCCTTCGAATCTTGTATTTTTAGATTGGCTTAGAGTACCTGGTTACCAATATAAATTTGAATGTGTAAAATTAAAAGTGCATTTTTTCGGTATTATTCGAAATATTTTTCATTAAATTTATGATATAAATAATATACAATTTTTTTCAATTAAATAAAATAATTTTTAAAAAATATTTTCAATATTATCTATAAATTGAGTTACAAACTGTAAGATGTATCGATTTATCAAGTGTAAGTAAAACCAAAATATAGTAAAAACGAATTTATTATAAATATAAAACTAGCTAGAAATGGCAAATAATACAATAATTATTTTTTTTTAAAAAAATCAATCTCTCTAATTCACATTTAAAACTCTCTCCCTCTATCCCACTCATAAGTTATATCTTTACACTTTATTTATAAATTTAAAAAAAAATCTAAAAATACAAATAGACAAATATATTTATTCTATGAATTTTGTATCTATTTTCAATTTATTGCAAATGACATTATAGCAAGAAGTACTCCATCTAAATGAGATTGGACATATGTTCTACTCTTGTGAACATTGACTAAACAAAGACAACTTATGATAAGCTAAATCTCACATTGGTACTTATCAATTATGTGAAATCAAGATTATTGAAGAATGATCATTATTTTCTTTTTATAGTTGTATCATCTATTATTACATGAACTAATTTCAATCCAAATATGTTAATACTATATCAGGGGAAGAGGCAAAAGATCTTCATGTTCACTAGAAAGAGTAAGAAAGGGGTGATAATGGAATATTAATTAGAGTCTAATCCTACTGTGGACTGGTATGGGGCCCAATGGGGTAAGCCCATGTGGTGTCCCCCATTCGCTATTTATTTTAATCCGTCTAATTTCCGTGTGGGCCCTAAAGAATCTTTTTTTGAATTAATTCAATAATATTTTTAGCCGTGAGTTAAAATGCCATCGTACTTTTTTATCATCTTTAAATCACTTTTTTTGATCATCAAAACTAACCCATCCTTTTGATTCAAATTAAACTAAAAATACGTCATACTTTCACTTATTATTTTATTTAATAATTCTATTTTAATTTTACTTCAATTTAATTAACAAACTTTAATCCATATCTAAATTAACTAATTTTTATAGTTCACAATAATGTTAGTTTATGCTAGAATTTCCTAATGGATCTAAAAGCTATACATTCTTTTCCTTATAAAATTAGTCTTGGATTTGGATTTTTATTTATTAATAGATCTTATTTTTTCAAATTACGTTTTACATTTTTTTCTCCATATGAATCGATCCCAATATTACATATCCGCCAAAAATTTTATTTCACTAATCAAATTTACACTTGTCAACATATATAACACTAGATCTGTCTATGATCCATCTTCTAAAAATATTTTAAATTATTCCCTTCGCCTTAAAAAAAAACACATTTTCTCTTATTCCGGTTATTCCACACTAACCTTTATTACAGATAAAAAAACAAAAATTATTCCATAACTTCAAAATTTATTTTAAGTACAAATTTGTTATTTTTATCAAATGGAGTATAGTATAACTTTACGCTTTAATTATTATTTTAAAAAATTATAAACTAAAAAAATTCAACAAATTAAGTGAGAAGATCTAGTAATTAACGTGAAACACGAAGGATGTTTGGTTTGAGATTATGTGGGATTTGAAAATCATGAATAGTGTGTTCTATATTTTTTTGTTTTGAGTAGGGTATGTTTTAACTTTATGTCAAATCAATATATTAATTTATTTAAAAAGTTAAATGAAAGAAGAGAGATAAAGAGAGAAAATGTATTAATTAAAGAGAGAATATAATAGATATATATAAAAGAAATTTTTAAAATTTGAATATAAATTTTAAAAATCAAAACCTAAATTTAAAATACGAAAACGAATCTAACCTAATATCTGAATAGTTTTATACGGGATTAGAGCATTATTATTCAAGTGAATAGTGTTGCGAGATAATAAGCCAACGGGTGGCTTTCTAGAAGGAAAAGAAGGGTTAAATTAAATTTCAGAAATTCAAATGAAAAAGAGAGGTATCAATGACGTCAGCATGACAAGGAAATGACGTAATCGTGACATAATGGCGAAATTTGTGTTAAACAGATAGGATTGACCTGACAGTTTTTTATGCTTACACCGAAAGCTTGGTTTTTATTATTCCCAAAACACGGACAGACTTCTAGCCCAAGACTTCCCCAGCTCGGCTCGACTCCTTCACCTCGGCTCAGCCGATTATCTTTTCTTATTTTTATTTATTTGATTTAAAACACTTTCTTTGCACCGTTTTCACGGCGTTACGATTTCCGATCTTAAATTTTTTTGTGTTAAATTTTTTCTAATGAACTGTGTACTCAATGTTACTATTTATTTATATTTTTTAAGTGTCATTTCATTATTTATATCTTTTTATAGTTTGAAATCATCCAAAATAATTAATATATCTAAATGAAATTCATACAAGACACTAAAATAACTACTCCATCATATTACTCCATTTTTCAATTCACTTTGTATTGACATTGTGGCGGTCGTACACTAAGATGGAATAGACCCGCTAATCAAATATCCATATTCCAGGATCATACAGACCTATTACATGAAATATACCAAAACTAAAGTAAGCCACTCCAGAAAAAAGAAATCAAACGGAGGAACTAATGCCTTTTAATTTGGCGAACACTTCTTCCAAGTCGAGTTCTGCTCAGAAGTATTTTTATAAGATTGATAAAAAAATGATAAAGTAATATTTTAATCAGTGACAGAGGGAGCGAATACAAGAGGATACAGTTGTATCCCAAATACCCCCCAAAATTCTTCTAAAAAAATTTACCGTTTACGTGAAGTGAATAATAAAAAATACTTTAAATTTACTAATTATTTAAATAATTTAATCAGCCCCACCACCATGCCTCCTCGTCCAAATTCTATAGGGCAAAGGTCAGTCATACCCCTCAACTTATTTCAAGGGATCACATAAGCCCCTCATTAATTTTTTTATTCATTCAAATCCTTCTCCTATTATAATTGGATCAAAAAGGGCCCTCTCCTTTTATATAAAAAACATGATAGCACTGCTGTTAGAAAATAAGATAATATCTATTAAATCTCATTTCACTCATTTTATCTCCATCCAAATTCTATCTTGTTTATGTAAGAGCTGTCGTTGATGTGAATCTCTAAGCAAGTTCCTCTTCTTTTTAGAGACCTGCAAGCCTTAAGATTAACTACACTATCAGTCAAAGAAAAATCCAATGAAAATCTCATTGTTCTTGACCCAGTTGATCGCAAACCGACTACGATTTGTTTGTGAAGCTCTTCAGGAGGTGTACTGATTGGTGTGGTCTGAAATCTTGCGCATTTCTCCGGTCAAATTTCCAGCATCATGTCTATCTGTAAAACCAAGTTATGAGATATCAGTATGTGTGCTGAATGTGACGATTTGGAGCTTGCGCGCAACATGTTCGATGAAATGATTGAGATAAACATAATTTCTTATAGCATGTTGATCGATAGGTATTCGCAGATTCATTGACGTTGTTCATAGAATTGATGAGGTTACAATTCTCGGATGCTCTGAAGTCAACTGTTGGTATATGCAGAGTGATGCAGTGGGTAGCGGGATTCTTAGGACTTGTATTACTTGTGATTGTGAGAAGGTTAGTGTATTGGAAATGCTTATGAGAAAGATATGTTGGAAATGCTTTAATGGATTTGTATGATGTTCACAAGCATTAAACATTGAGGTCCATGACTTCTCCATTCGAAGGAAGACCTCCTCTGCATCCCTAATGATATGAAGCAGTTTGCTTGTACAATATTTAAAGCGAAATTCACTATTTTTTTTTATAAGATTGATATTTAAACCGTAAACCCAACGCCAAATGAATTAGAGGGAAATCTTGAGATTTGAGATGAGTGGAAAATGGAAGATAACAGCGTTATCTTAATTTCTAACAACAATGCCTTTTTGTTTCATATTTAGAAGGAGAGGGGGCCTATTTGACCAAATTCTAATAGGAGAAGGATTTGGATGAATAAAAAAATAAATGAGGGATTTATTTGATCCTCGGAATATTGCCTAATTCTATATTATCTCAATATCAAATAATAAATATTGTACATTGTACTTTCTGTCAAAAAAAAAGATTAAAATGGGAATAAATTTTTTATTATGAAGTAAAGCAACAGAACTTAACTTAGATAAAAATAGTTTCATTGATATTTATTTAGATTAAGGACGTGAAATGTTGTATCCGAATTCATTTATATTTTACTATATATATTGTAGTATAATTAAAATGGGTAGGTCTTGCGTGAGGCCGTCTCATATGAGACAATTTTTCACTTTTTAAAATAGTTATTACTTTCGATATAAAATGTTATTACTTTTTATTTATATTATAAATTGTTTATGAAAGTACATTTATCACTTTTCATTAATTTATTATCATTTTTCTTTATAAAAGTTATCACTTTCTGATCGTCTCACTTAAGGGCTTACGTGACACGGTCTCACACAAGTCTTTGTCAATTAAAAATATTCTGTATACGGTGGTTATTCATACTTTTTTTTTTAACTCTATATACCTAATTACTTAATTCACTCTCACTGAAATGTAATATATACACTCTCATACTTTTATAATAATACCTTTGAACCCTAATTCCTCTCACACATATATTTAAAATTATACATTAATTACTTAATACACCCACTAACCTATTCTTCACAACAACGCACCCACCTCAAATACCTCAACTCATTTGTTCTACTGCTAATTATAAGAGGAGGAAGGAATGAGAAAACAAAAAACATCACTTACAAAGACCACTGTAATGATCAATCACAACAATTAAACACTTTAATGACGGATGAAACTCCTAGTCGGAGGCTAACCAATGGCTAATCTCCCTATTTTTTACTTCGAAATTTTTAGGATTTTTTTTTTTAATTCTCCCATTTGAGTGATTTTAATTAGGTAGTGGTTTGTGAAATACATTTTAATTAGGTAGTAGTTTGTGATATATACACTTTTTAGTTTAGTGATAGGATGACTTGAGAGTGTACTTTTCGGTTAGAGTCGAGTTTTGGAATGGTAAATTGCTAAAATCGAGAAATCATATTCGATTCTGGTTGAGTGAAAATATAACCCATGTTCGATGGAAGTGAGCTAATAAAGTTATTAGGACTATTTTTTATTTTTTTAAATATATGGAGGAAGAGGATGGATGGATGGATGGATGATTGTATTTTGTGGAGTGACGTGTGTAATTAGGAGATTTAATTTAATGTGGGGGGTTTATTTATCATGTGATAAATAAATATAGTGGGTGATAGGTTTATGTATTTTTTAGTTATTGGAGTACTTTAAACTTTTGAATAGGGAATTATAACACCCACATAAATTAGTATAAACATTAATCCTAATTAGCAAAACATTATGAAAATAATGATTTTTTTTTTTAATATCAAATGAAAAGTGCTGCAACCACAACAGGTACCCCACAGTAATTAATAATAGTTTGATTTAAATAACTTTTTTCGTGTAACTCCAAAGTTAGCAGAAAACGCGTTTTCATCTTGTTTGTTGGTTTCTAATGAAATTTTGTCTTCTGTTGCTTGTCTGCTACTGAAAATTCATCCTTAAAAGTTATGAAAGCTTCACAATAAAATCTGTCAGTTATTTTTTTTTCTTTTCTTTTTTATTAAAGAAAATTACGTGCAGTAAATATTGACTCATAATAACAATTAATTAATCAAAGATGAATATATATTGCATTTTTAATAAACAAATTATGACCTAATTTTTCCAATCATCCATCTGGCCGTATTAATTACCAGAAAATTTGAAATGTATCCTGATATTTATCTCTTTAAATTAAATAAGCATATTTATTTATATAATTTAATGCACATAGGTGCATAGGGATGGCAATGGGGCGGACCAGGACGGGTACCTGTGTACCCAGGCCCGCCCCGTACACTGGTTAGCCGCCCCACCTTGCCCCGTGATCCGCCTCGAGTCAGAATATTAGTACCCAAACTTGCCCCTATGCGGGGCAGGTTCGCCCCGCCCTGTCCCATCTAAATAACTTCTGAACCCTCTTCTTTGCACAATACTGTCGATCAAAATGTTTCTCCTATTGACCAAAAACACCACGAATTCAATCAAGAACAGATCTATTTAAATTTTGATAATTGACACAACAAATGCACAAAATTTCTTCAAGTTCATAAAAAATTACCCAATTAGGTCAGCAATTCTTCATGTATTCTGCCCTATTTTTCTCGCATTCAACTGGGTAAAGAAGACCTACTGACTCAATTTCTGTGCTACTAACTCAATATCTATGCGTTGACGAGGGGCTGGTGGAACGTGAGGTACCAAGATGGTGGTTGAGATGGAGGTGCCGAGCAGTCGAGGTGAGTGAGATAATAAGATTTGAAAATGAGAGTGGGAGCGTCTAAGTGAGAGATGAACGGCTAGAGTTTAGGTTGAATGGGGAAAACTTAATTATTGAATGAAATGTAAATAATAAGAACTATATATATTTTTTGAATACATAAATAAATAATATAATTTAATATATTAAATTAGTACGGGGCAGGGCGGGGCGGGCCAACAACAACACCCATATTTGAACTGCCCCATGTACAGAACGGGGCAGTTCCGGCCCGTTCTTTGTGTGGGGCGGGTCTGGCCTGGCCCAACCGGGGCGGGGCGACTTCAGGTCGGGGCAAATTGTCATCCCTATAGGTGCACACTTAGAATGCATATAACATTAACTTTTTTATTTATTTTTATTTTTATTTTTAATTTCATACTACATCGAAACATATTGAATACGAAGTTTGAAATGAAGAAATTACTACAAGACATCATATTTGTTTTGATCACATTTGAAAGTGTAAAGTACCAATGAAGATCAATAGATGTAGATCGTAACTGACATGTTTCAATTTGTAGGTTAACCCTAAAATTTTCTACATTTCATCACTATTAAAAATTAAAAAAGATATTAACATAAGAAAAAAAAATTATTTATTTATCTTTGAATTGAGAATTGATAAGGGGTCATGCTTATTAAAGTCCTCATTCTTCCGTGAAGTATAAGTATTACACAATTATTAATGAATGTTCTATATATTTTAAATGGAGAAATAACTACTTTTAGGGGATTATTGATATAAATTCTACTGGCAATGAGAGCATTAATAGCTAATAAGTTTAATTGATAAATATATTATTGATGAGTGGAGGCTGTAGTTAATGAAAGTAAGAGAGTAATTACCTAATTAAAAATCATTTTATATTAACTAAAGCATTATCAATAATATATGAATACTTCTTAATTCTCATTAACCTTTCTAATACATCCAACCACAAAGCCTTTATATATACATTATCATTGGTGATATAAGCATTATAATAAAAATAATAATTATAATGAATAACTAATAAATTTATAATAATAACTGTATTATTATTTATACTTACTGGAAATTTTATAAATTTATGGTGTAGCTGTATAAAAAAAGTTGGATTTAAGTTTTCGATTAATACTCCTATCTCAAGTATTTTTGCATGCTTTATTTTTTTTCGTTCATATAATTACCATTTATGAACTTTTCTACAATTTGTAATACTATACAATATCAATATTTTTGCACATTAAATATCACCTGCTTTTTTTTACCTTTTAAATTAAAAATTAACAACTTTATTTCACATTGTCTTAATAAATTATTTAAAATATTTACTCATACTTTAACGTATATTATACACTTAATAATCATTAAATTAAATATCATGAAAGTAGGAATCGAAATGAGATAACAAAATTGGGACCAATTTGGAATCAAATAAATGAAATCTGATATGATGTGTTATCTAAATGTGTATGTGGAGCCATTGGATTGTCGGATCTCCATCATGTTACAATTAAATAAATTGGACATTAATTAATTGCAAACATTTCAGATTGGCATTTCCCTTGAATTTGCTACCTATAAAATGCCACGATATAAGTCTACATTAATTAGTTGAAATAGACCTTAGGCTACTAAAATGAAATTTCTATAGTCAACTCATGTCCTAATCCAACAAATTCTTGGTACATTATATATATATATATATATATATATATATATATATATATATATATATATATATATATATATATATATATATATATATATATATATATAAATTAATAAGAATATTATTATTTTATTAAAAGAATTAATTGAAATAATAAAAATATTAATGTTAAAGCAAGAAAATATTTTCAATTAAAAAAATCTACTGTTTTTTTACTATTGACGGAATATTACATTTAATTAATATAACAAGGGTATTATAACTTTATTAGGTTAGATTTGAGCGATCCAAACCTTACGACTAAGTATGTTTTCTTTAAATGTTATCCATATATATTTGAATACCTTTAATATAAAAAATTATTTTTGAATTTTTGAAAGAAAAATAAAACATTTCTTTTAGTTAAACTCTTACCCCGGACAAGAATACTTGCACAATTTCTTCTATTTTGATCAATCTTAAGAATACTTGCATACTCTAAAAATGAAAACAATTCACAATATCAATATTCTTACACTAGTACATTATTACAAAAATAACACATTCTTTTTACACACAATTTAATAAAAAATCAACTATATCATATATATTTTATTCTATTCAAATATCCAAAATACCTCTTCTCTTTTTTATATAATTATAACAAAAAGTTGTTTTTTTTTTTAAAAACTCCATACCACCAATTATTAACTCGAATAACTTACACTCGACTGTAAAATATATTAACTCGTATATGTATGCTTTTATATTTTTATTTTTTTATTTTATCATAAATGTTAATTGTTAGTATAGTTAGTATATTTTTATTTATCCTTTCTCCAAGCCAGCTCCTTATAACTTCCCAATGAAAATTGAAATCGGATCAGAATGTTGTGTGTACGCTTATTTTACTAGAAAATTAAAATCGTATTATTATGTGATAATAGGCGGAATGATTATGATATTATTAATAATTGAAGATAAGTATTTTTATATTATAATATAGGATTATAAATATCATAGTCACTACAAAAAAAGTATTTTTTAATAACTGAATTTAGCAACAGAATTTAATCCATTAGTAGTTATCAATGGATTAGCAACAAAAATGACATTTTTGTTTTAGCAACGGAATGTCAACAGATTTATTCTCTATTTTACCAACGGAATTCAATCTATTGATAATAACCAACGGATTAACAAGAGAATCATTATATAAATTACCAAAGGAATTATTAATAACAGATTACCAACAGAATTATTTACCAACGAAAATTGATTTTTCATTGCTAAAAAATTACCAACCACCACTTTAATAACGGGATATTCCGTGGTTAAAAAATAATTTTTTTTTTAATAAGTTATGTACATATATTGGATAAATTTTTTAACTATATAAATTCATCTATACTTTATGAATGATATAAGGAATTAACGGTTCATGTACTGCCACGTTAAAGAAGTAAAACAAAAATTGCCTTTTCAGTGTGAGCTAAATTAGCATCATATATATCTAAACATTTAATTTCATCTACAAATAAATACTTAAATAAATTAAAAAAAGAAAAAAAAAGAATCGGAAGATTGATGATTACTTATCAGTTATCAATTATCATTAAAAAATATTACACGGGATAATCATAAATTAAATTAAACGTGTACTGGATGCTTTTTTTTTTCCTTCACCATTTTCAGAAAATATATTTTATAATAAGACTATATATAAATTATAACACAATTAATTTCATATAAAATTTGTTTGAGGCCAATAAAACTCACTATTTAATTTGAAAATTTTATGGATCGAATTATTGTATGTGCGTGTAGGTGGTGTGAAAGCATAAGAGCCTTTAATTATTTTACTAGCTAGCAAGAAATGAAATGTTGGTGTTTCTTTCTTAGAAGTGTAATTCTCAAACATGCTGGATGCTACTCTGGAATATATCAAAATTTATTATTCTTAAAAGTATTGTACACAAATTAAAATAGTACTTCTTCTGTATTTTATTTATTTTCACTCTGTCCATGTTCCACAAAAAATTTCACTTTTTTAAAAAAATCTTAACAATTATTATCTCTCATACATTTTATTTATATAAAAACAATTAATATACTACTATCTTACATACATGTACACTTTACATATTTTATCATTTATTTATTTTTAATTTTTTAAATATCATAATATTTTTGAATTTAAACTTTTCTTCGTCTCATTGCCCAATCAAAAAATGAAAATAAATAAAATATGGAGGAAGTATTACTTTTTGTAATAAAAAAATAACCAACTGTTATATGGAAAGATAACACCCTAATTGTTTTAGGCAAAATTTTTTGTGAGACCGTTTCATGTAATGATTTATATGTGATGACTAGTTTTGTCTCCCGCGAATAATATGAGTTATATTATATGCGATGTCTTTCTTTTAAAAATATATTATTATATTTATTATTAAATGTGTATATATATATATATATATGTTTGTTTTTTTCGTCTTACTTTACTATTAAATGTATTTTTTACCTTCGTGTTAAAAAGATGAACATTCAATTAATATAAAAGGAAGAGATCATAGTAGAATATTTTCAATCCAAAACCTGCAAAATAAATAAACTATCAATTTGGAGCCCTAGTTATTTTTTCTATCAATTAAAGACTTTAAAATATATAAAACAATAAAAAAAAAGGGTAGTGATGTTCCATAATAGGAATTTTTTTATCATATTTATATAATAAATATTAAACTTATGATTAGTTGTAAATTTAATTAATAATTACGTATCTCTCTTTGTATCTTTTAATTATTTTTATGAAATAATTAAACCAAATCATTAAAATTAAAATTCAATTAATTTTTTTATTGAATAACTCAATCAAATCATTATTAGTTGTAAATTAATTCATAATCGAGCCTCACTCTTTTTTTTAATCTTTTACTTTTATTTTTTTAATTGAATAACCAAACTAAAACATTTAAATATAAAAATATATTAAAAATCATTATCATTAATTATTATTTTAAATATTATTTTAAAGTTATTAATTAAAGGGACCTAAATAAATATTAGTTAAAATATTAAATTACTTAATATAAAATATTAATTGCAAGATTAAAATTTTTAAATATATTTATAAAAATATTTTTATTAGAATTAAAATAATAATTTTTCATTAAAAAATACATAAATATTCTTATTAGATTAAATTAAATCATTATAAAAAATTAATTAAAATATAATATTAATTGCAAGATGATTATTAATGAGAGAGATTGAATAAAATAATATTTAAAATATTACATTACTTAAAATAAAATATTAATTTAATATACTCCCTTTTATAATTTTTATATGAAATTATTAAATTACCTAAAATTATAAACTTTTATAAGAAAATTACCTAAAATAATATTATTACATAATATTAATTTTATTAAGATTAAAATATTAGATCTTCATTAAATGAATTACTTAAAATAAAGTATTAACGATAGGATAACAAAATATTAATTATTTAAATTTAATAAACTTATTAAAATATAGTATGGTGGGAGAGCCACGTACACAATTTTTCTAAGAACGAACGTGGCGACGACACATACACAAATTTTTTCAAGGAGGAGCGTGGCGTTGCCAAATACTCAAATCCAAAATTTTATTTTTTGCAAGCACTTGCAAATTAATAGTATTAATGATAATAAGTGATAACTTTATAATGAAAAATTATAATTAATAAAATTTGATAATTATATTTCATGAATAATTTATAGCATAAATAAAAAAATAACATTTTATAGTAAAAGTGATAACATTTTATAGCGAAAATAATAACTAATTACGGAAGCTTAAAATCGTCTCATGGAGAAGCTCTCACATAATACTTGCTCATTGTTTTAATGTAATACATAATAAGTATAGGGTATGTCTTGCGTGAGATTGTCTCACGTGAGACCATTTTACATTTTTTAAAATAGTTATTACTTTCGCTATATAACATTATCACTTTTGTTATAAAATATTGACAAAAGTTCCTGCGCCCCCGGGGACACACCGTGCCCCATGGGAACACAACCATCCCCTCTATATTCTTTTTAAACCTATGTATTTCTAAGAATTTAAATTGTAAAGAGGCACGGAAATTACAAAGGGGCACGTTGTCTCCAGGGCACAAGAGTCTCACTCTAAAATGTTATCACCTTCATTTATTTTATAGTACTCATTAAATTACATTATTATTTTTCATTAATTTAGTATTACTATTCATTATAAAAGTTATCACTTTCTGACCGTCTAACGTACATACGAGTCTTTGCCATAAATATATATGCAATTTTATTTTTGCGAGTTGTGTGGTAATATTTTCGTCCTACTCTCTTATTAGTTCAATTTCTTTTACCCTATATAAAAATTGCAAGTAAATATAATTTTCAATTAAAATAAGTAGTATGATGTAATAAAAGAGTTTTGATAATGTGGATACTTATAACTTAAATTAATTTTGATGGAAACAAAAAATAATGTAATAAATTTTATTGAACGGCGAAAATTTAAAATTAATTCTGTAATTGCACGAGAGTCGCTAGTTGCCACAAGAAGCGTACATTAGCAAAAGAAGCGTGTTCAAGTCCTACTTTTTCCTCCTCAAAAGACGCAAAACGACATCGTCCTCGTCTATTTCAAGTACAGTGTCCACACGTGAGGCGCTTTTACTTTATCTAAGGGAGTAATCATAAGCCAATTAATAATTAAACTGAAATCTAATATTATTACCCATTGGTAGGCCCAATAATACATTTTTTAATATAAAAAATCGGTTTAATAATTAAAAAAATAAATTACAAGACACAAGTAATCAAATCAGGTCACAAATCGACTATTTAATACAGTAAAATAATAATCAAATCGGACAAGAATGACCAGTAAATCATAATGGAAGAAAAACAATTGAGTTACTGTTTTTTTCAAGAATTAAACTCGACCGATTAATTACAAGACTTTTTTTTAATTGTTTTTTTTCATTTAAATACTGTTTTTTTGGCATTTGATATTTGAATAGAATTAATAAATACAACACAATTTAAAAAAATCAATGCCTTTTTTTTTCCTAATGAAAAATCTAAAATAAACCTGATTAAAATACTGCATACTTTTTTCAAAATAAATGAATAAATAAATAACTACGTACTTTTTCATTTATTATTTAATAAAATAACTCATGGTTGCACGATTTATATGATTCGCACCTAATTAATCATGCAGACTTTCCCAATTGCTCTTTTTTTGTCACATACTATATAGTACTATATACTAATCACACAATTATATATATAGAATAATATGAAATTCAATGTTGAATTTATTATTATTAGATTTAATATAAGGCATTATTTGTATTAGATAGTCTTATGGAATTGATGAGAGATCGATAAAAATTTATAATATTTTAATAAATATACTGTTTAACGAAAAGTTATAGTCATAATACAACACAGTTAGGTGAGTTATTTCAGGAACAATTTAAAATTTAAATAAAAATTAATAACATGTTTAATGAAATGTGATAATTTTTTTAGTAAAAAGTGATAATAATTAATTAAAAAATTGATGTGATAATTTTTATAGTAAAAAAAATAATAATTAATTAAAAAATTGATCTTACGTAAGTGTTGCTCTCTACAGTAAATGTACTAGCTAGAACCTATTTATTTGTTTGAATTTTTTTGATCGAATTACTTTCAACTATACATGTCTTAAATGCGATTTCATAGAAAATACTCCTTCCATCCCCTAATAGGTATTCATTTACTTTATTCATATAAATTAAGAATTATTATATTTTATGTGTAGTGAATAGATTTAAAGTGATATTTTACCATTTTACCCTTTAACATTAGTTGTCCCCTAATTAAGATGTCAACTTTACTGTGACATCCAAAATCTACCAATAATTTGCAATTAAAAAATAAATAGAATAATAATAAATTCCCATCATTAACAAAAACAAAAAAAAAACAGTTCATACATAGAAGCACCATCCGAAAGTATAATTGAAATCACATTACTGTGACTACATTTCCCTCCATTACATTTTAACTAGTTCCCTCCATTACATGATTAATGAACATACAATAATTTACAAAAAGGGATGGGAGGGAAAATATCCACCTAATCCCAATTTCCCTCATAGTAAAAAATTTTACAATTTCCCTCCAAAATATAGTAATAAAAGCATTCACCACCTCATATTCACTGCACCACAAAAAAAAATTAACCATGGGAAAAAAAAACTTAACAAGTGATGAGCTAAACATCATTACTCAGTTCCTATTAGGGGGTTCATCAAATGGCAAGCCCATCCGTGGGAAAATCAACAAAGCAGCTGCCAAATTTGGAGTAATAAGGTAAGTGATTCGAAGAATATGGTCACGAGCAATGGACCAAATTTCAGCAGGTGCACCAGTCCATTTATGCAACATAAAAAAAATCATTCATCATAACAAAAGAAAGTCATTTGATTTAGAGAAGTTACAAAGCGTTGCATTGAGGAAAAGAAGAACATACAAGAGCATTGCAAAACAGATACAAGTAAGCAAAACAACAGTAGGAAGATGGGTAAAAGAAGGACGGATCAGACCTCATACAAATGCTATCAACCCAGCACTCACAGAAAAAATTAAAATAACCAGGTTAATGTTCAGCCTTTTAGCACTTGATGTCATTTCTGATCAGAATGTGATACGATTTAAGAGTATGTCAAATATTGTACACATTGATGAGAAGTGGTTTAATATCACAAAAACAAGTGAGAGATATTACTTGGGACCAGATGAAGAAGAACCATATAGATCATGCAAGAGTAAAAGGTTCATTGGTAAAGTGATGTTCTTATGTGTAGTGGCTAGACCATTATATGGTCCAAATGGAGAGTGTATATTTGATGGGAAAATAGGTCTTTTCCCATTTAGTGAATAGGTTCTAGATCAAAGGAATTCAAGAAACAGGCCAGCAGACACGGTGGTGACTAAACATTTGGATTCAGTCACAAAGGAAGTCTCCAAACATGTAATGATTACTCAGGTAATGTTTCATGCAATTTCAGCAAAAGTTCATGTGTGTGTAACTAACTCTAAGAGTACTTTTATCATTGAGTTAAACACTGAAATAAGTTTCCAAAATAAGATTTAATTGAATAAGTCTAATTGGTTACATTATTTCAGGTTATACCCGCTATAAAGGCTAAGTGGCCAGAAGGTTCAAGCAAGAACATACAAATTCAACAAGATAATGCACCACTTCACATTGATTATGATGATCCAGATTTCAGAGAAGTTGCAAGTTCAGATGGATTCAACATCCACATTACATTTCAACCACCACAAAGTTCAGATAATAATGTGAATGATTTAGGGTGGTTTAGGGCACTACAATCTATCCAGATTGAAGAGACATCTTACTCAGTGGATGATTTGTTAAAGGCTGTACACAAATCATTTGATGAAATGACACACACCACACTTAACTCGGTCTTTCTAAGCCTACAAGCATGCCATAGGGAAATAATGACTTGTTATGGATCAAATAACTACAAGACCCCTTATATAGGAAAGACAGCCTTGATGAGGGCAGGAAACCTTCCCACCAATTTAGAGGTTGATCTTGGATTGATCCAGTCATGCATAGATCATTTGATTGATGCAAATGAAGCAGCTGGACTTGAAGACCTCATAACATGTGTTGAGGGAATGATATAATGGTAAATGCTAAATCCTTTTATACATGCAGAATGACTACTTATTTTGCAGGTTTGATGCATTTTGGTTTAGTGCAGTTTGCAGCTTTTGGATGGAGGAATTTATATGCATAATAATGCTTTTGTGTTGAGGCTTAGACTTTAATAGTTGGTTTAGGTTTCAGCCTTTTTTTCTTTTGTAAAAAAACTTTTGTTTATTGCTAGAAAACAACTCTATGTATTGAGTTGTTTAAGCACTAAACAAACTACCCTCATGCAAACTCTATTAATAATATAATGTGATTACTCTTATTATAATATCATCATAGGGTGTATGTGACACATAAGTTAGAGTATTAATGGTGGGATAAAATTGCTATTCAATTTCTGAAAGGAAACAAAGATTTTACTAATAAATAGAATCAACATTGATTGCTACTAAATTTTTAAAAGAAAACAGAGATTTTATTAATATATAGAATCACATTAATTGCTACTCAATTTTTAAAAGGAAACAAAGATTTTATTAATATATAGAAACTATTACAGGGGATTTGAAATCTCATTAAAAAAAAGATAAAAAAAGTCTCTTGCTATATCCAACATTGATATTCACTTTAGATAATAGCATTAAACTAAAGCTAAAGGTTCTTTGCCATATTTGCTTCACTTTTAATGGTGTTTTGAATTCACTGAAACAATAATGCAAGAAAATAATAGAGGACTTATAACATTGATACCATATAACCTTCAAGAAAGTTTCTTACAAATTTTTATTAAGCCTCAAAACAATCAAATCCCTACATTTCAAGCCAACCACAATTGTGCACTCAAACAAGAAAGTAATAAAAGCCCATAAAGTTAATCAACAGCCACATTCTACCAACACTAATTCACATACAAATTCCAACAGCCACATAGCACAATGTAATGTATCACTCTCAGGATAATCTCATCATAGAGTGTGTGTGTGTGTCTCCTAAATGCATTAAGCGACGACATTACAAGCAAGAAGCAAGTAAGCCTCCAACCTCAATGCATGGTGACATAAATAAACAAATATGACTCTCAAGCACATAGAATCATCATTTCTGTTATCATACCCATTTCTCAACATAGCATATGCTATAATAATAGGTAAGATTTTGTACCTCACTGTATTCCGGTAGAGTTAGGGCATTTGGAAGCATAATTCGTAGAAATAGGATAACTATCTTGCGCCATATCTTAGCCTCTTTTTCGACCTCTGGTCTCAACATGCCTCTGGCCTTCGGCCTCACGATAGGAGACAAATAGTCATAGGTATCCTTATCGGAGTCAGCCACCACCATATCATCGTAGATCTGTGACTCCGAAACTAAAAATCCAGTAAGATTTGGACTATGGATCATCAAATCTGATGAATCGGCCACCACCATCATATCATTGTAGATCTGGACTCTTAATCTTTAGATCTGACGAACCAGCCACTTTACAAGCTTTTTTCTTCTGAGATGAAAGGGGTGGAGGAGAATCAGTTTTTTTCTTCCTAGATGAAGAGGGTGGAGGAGAATAAGAGATTGTCATCAACCATGGGTCGAGACTAGGTATATCCCAACACTCGGGGGTGGAAGTTAATTCCTCCACCGCCATATCCATGGAGTTTTTAGGCTCTAAGAGTGAGAGAAAGGATATGGGTTGATGTTTACCAGAGTGAGATTCAGAAGAATTCATTACAGATATGGAGCCCAGAAAGGTTTGAGTTCATAAGAGGGATAATAATTCAATGGGGGCAGATATTGTGATTTGTGCGATGGAATGATTTAGGGTTACAATGACGTAATGTTTAGTTAGGAGTAATTTGATGTAATTAATGTTATTAGGAGTTTTGATTTATGTTGATTTGTGTTTTTAAGATAATGTCAATCAAGTAATTTTGGAAAAAATTTGGGTTATTGTAATAGAGTGTGGGGCCACTACTTATCAAAAATAGAAACAAATACTTTGTAGTAGGACGGACCAAAATGGTAAAATGGATACGTATAAGAGGGACGGAGGGAGTACATATTTGAGCTCATTTGTAAAGTGAATATATATACATAAAATAAAATTTGTAATATTAAATTATCAAATTATTACTAGTTAACATATGATATATATATATATATATATATATACTAGTATGAATCCCGTGTATTACATGGGTTTTAAAGTTATAATTTAAAAAAATATAATTCAATAAATAAAATTTTAAAAAATAATATTTTATTAGACCCTAAAATAAATCAATTAAATCTAATACACCTCAAAATCAACCTAAAGTAAATAAATTTAATATTATGAAAATAAAAAAATATTAAGAAATTATTATAAGAAGAAAGAAGATAAATATCACCAATTATAACGAAACAATACATATATTAATAAAAATAAAAAAAAAAATTTAATATTTCTATTTATTAAAATATTATAACCAAATTCATATATGTACTATTAAATAACAGAAATAAAATAGTTAAATTAATAAATTTAAGAAATAAAATAGATAAATGTGTTAATAATAAAATAACGGAATTAACAGAATAAATAAATAAATGAATTTAAAAGTTAAAAAAAGATCATCAATAAATTAAAGAGAATTAAAATAAATAAACTAAGAGTCAATTATATTAATAAACCAATATAAGTTAAAAGAAATTTAAAATAAAATTATACCAAAATTTATCAAAATAAATTTGAAAAAAAATAAAGAAATTAAAAAGAAAAAATAATTAATCAAAAAAAAATTTAAGGGTCCATTACTTACGGATACAATTTATATGTATATATTACTAGCAGGTACATTATCCAATAATAAATACTATCCACTACAAATTGAACACATTAAATACACATTTTAACCCTATTATAACATTTAATGTATTCAAAAATTAAAATAGCATTAATCTCCATGAAACTAGGAAATTTGTTGGGAGTAGTTAATCCACTAAGATAATAAAATAATATTTTTGAAATAATTATCTTCCATGATTTATTCCCTTATTAAAAAATTAATCTAAAATCTCCATAAAAATCGGTAGAAGATTACACATCTTTTCAAAATCCTTAAAATTAGCGCAGATCAACTGAATATTACAAAACTTGTTGATAGTGGTATAAATATTATTAAAAATTTCTGAATACATTACAAAAAAATTCTGAATACGCTAATCTCATAAACATGTTTGCATCTATTTTGAATACATTATTGAAAATTACTGAATACATAGTGTTAATCTCATAAAGTTATTTGTTGGATAAGATAGGAATCTCACCCACAAAAATTAAAACCATAATGAAGCTATTTTTTGCATACCTATCACATTTATGAATACGTATCACAAATCATGAAAATACGAATATACGAAAAATATATAACAAATTAATTGAACCCGTATTGAACATCGAAATCGTCGATGAAAATTCCAGTAAATTGAACGCAACATATACGAAGAATTTTAAATTTTCAGAAATTGCATACGAAGAATTAAAAATCAAAATATATGAAGAATTAATTACAGAGCAATTGAACCCTAATTGAACTGTAAAATCGAAATTTAAACCCAGCAAAATAAATACGAGTCATTGAGTACGTAGAATCAAACATCCCAAATATTAAGAACGATAACTAATTGAATATGATTAATACAATTTAATCGAAAGACAACTTCGTAAAATGAAAGAATTGAATGAAGAACTAAATAAACCTTACATTGAACTCTAAAATTATCGTAGTTGAAAAATCCATCAAAATGCATACTAGACATTGAATACGCATAATTAACCATCACGAATTGAACACAAAAAATTTGCATACATTATCAAATAAATCTTAGTATTCAAAATTAACCTCCCATTTTGACTATTCGTAATAGTGTATTCAAATTCAGAATTGAGTTGGTAGTATTCAGGATTCAAAATTGAGTTATTTGTATTGAGGATTCAAACATGCTGAATATTCTGAATTTTAATTAGCCTCAAAGTCTTCATCTCCTCAGTCACTTGTGCTCTCTATATTATCTTGCTCAGCGCTCCGATTACTGCCATGAATCAAACTCTGACGGACCCGATTTGCCCGCCAATATGATGCAGTCACACGGCTGATGCTATTGCTCGTTTCCAACACTGGAGTCATTTTCTTCTTCTTTGCTTCGATCAAATATACCACTGCAAACGAACATGATTTGCGAGGATTGGGATTCTTTGTACAAAGTCGAGAGTGTGAATGAACGATGAAATACTCATTGCGAGAGATAAAATCTTAAAAGTGGTATGTCGATTCCAAGAAGAAAAAGCGAGAAGATGAATTTCTGTGGGGAGAGAGAATTTAGATGTGTGAAATATTTTAAATATGGAAGGAGAGAACTATAATGTAGTACATGATCTTATCGTTTTAAAGTAAATTTCTACCTATTTTATTTACCTATTTTATTTAATTAATGTATTCAAGGCAATTGAGACTTTTTATAAAATGATTTTGTAGTTGATAGTAATAAAATAGATTCTTTGTATCTACTAGTAATATAATAGTATATATTGTAATAGATAGTAATAAATTCAAATTAAATAAAAAAAAATTGAATACTAACTTGAAGAAAGGTTCAGTAGAATAATTTCTGTGCGTGTGCGAAATGAATGAATAAAAGCTTATTTACAAGTAAAAAGAAAATTAAATATATTTTGTGCTCTCGTGATTTTCACATCCATATTCAAATCTTTAAGATATATATTTAATATAAGGTTTCTTGTTGTAGTGTAAAAAGAGCGAAAAATATAATCAACTCAAAATAAAAAATGACCAAAAAAGTAATAATGGATATAAAGTAAAAATATTATAATATGATAATATGATCGGATTGATGTTGGAGGAATCCTTTAAGATCAAGAAAAGTATATAGTAGAAAACAAATATACTAAAAAGAAGTCACTCCACCTTACTTTGTTTTTCTTTTTCAACTTTTTGGAACATTCTTCGTAATTATTTATTTATGGTGATCGATTTTATTTTCATGTCCTTCCTTTTGAAACATAGGACTAAATTTTGGTTTTATGATGTTACCGTATGATCATCCGAGTGATAAATATATTTTTATTATTTTATTAACTTTTATAATTTAAATAATTGCGGTATAATTTTTATTTTTAATTAAATATATGTAATGTAAATCAGGTGGGCTATCCCACCTACTATTGGAGTCCTCACTTACCTGAGTGATCCAGATTCGATTCACATTGTGAACAAATTTGGAGGGAATATAAAGAGCCTTGGAAAAAGAGAAGTAAGGGTGCTTGTTGAATTAACAATTAATATATATATTACATTTCCTATTTATTTATTTTATTACATACTTCATTTCATACTCTAAAACTATTTAGATCCATGCCCCTTTATAATTTAAACTCCTTAGCAATACATAGGTTTAAATAGAATAGGGAGGGGAAGAGTCGTGTTCACATGGGGGCATGGACCGTGTCCCCGGGACCGCAGGAGCTTTTGCCATTAAAATTTCAATAAAAATAACCTCTTATATATACTAGCACACAACTTTATTTTTAAAAATATTATTATTCAAATCTAATATATATTATTTATTTTATCATAAATTTATTATCTAGAAAATTATATATCACTAGAAAAAAAAAGTGAATAAAGCTAATATATATAAATGGAAAATCTTATATCCTTGTTATAATATTAAATGTTAAATGCTTATTTGAATGAAGGGAATATATATTTTATGAGATAAAATTATAATCCACTAGTATGAAGTAAATAAATGGATTAAGGATTATCATTTTAGATGTGGAATTTATGTGAGACTCATTATATCAAATAAAAAATTTAAACAAATTTATAGGTATGTATGTAATATGCACGTATCGTCAGGATATTATATTTTACTTTATGATAAATCTTTTTTTTTATATATATATTTTTTAAATAAAGCATGCAAGTATGCTTTATTATGTCTGTGCAGAAGATTCTAATTCTTAAAGCAATTACTTTAGGGTTAGCTTTATTTTTTTCCTGATTAAAAAATTAATTAATTTGCCACTCATCAAAACAAGATGAAGGACAAATTTCTAATTTACTTCCAAAAAGTATTAAATTAAATAAATTAATGACGCCGATCGTGTCTCTGTCAGTATTTCTTTGTTGATTTCGTCAACATTTTTACTTTAATTATTAATTAGTTGTATACTTGAAAAAAAAAAAAGTGTGCAGTGTGTGTAACTTTTTTTCCTCAATTTATTTATATATGTATACATATTCATTTAGGAGACATTCAGTTGTACTTTTGATACTATCAAGCATGTCATATAATGGTTACATTTTTTAAAATACATTTTTTATTCATAATATAAAAAATTTTCATTCAAGAATTTATTATTATAAGTATTCTGGCGAAAAGCTTAAAATTTTGGAAAGGATAAAGTATAAACACATTTCTAAATAATAATTCTCTGCTAAATATGATTACTGGGCTAGGTTCACGGCCCAAACAATTAAGCCCAGTTATTTTTCTTGGGCTATTTATAGGAGACAAGAATAGTGCCCAAAGCTAGCCCATGACAAAGCCCAAATCTGCCTACCGTATCGCCGAATTCAGCTGAGCAATTCCAGTGAGTCCACCGGAATCTCCGACGGTCATTTCGGAATTCTCCTGATTGAAATCTCGATTTTCCTACCAATTCAGAGATGAGAGCAGCCATCAATCTTTTCCGGCTACGCTTAAGCAGCGTTCTATGGGGAAGCAATAGACTGTACTGCACGGATCAAAGCTCTAGAGTTAAAATTTTTGATCGGGACCTCAAGCGCAAACAAGTTCGTTGATACTTTACTCTTCGCTAGTTTTTTTTCTTCAAATTACGTGCTTGTTTGTAATTAATTGTACGTTGCCTTTTTCCTTAGCTGATTTCTGTTTTAAATGTTAATGTGGTTATTGCGTACAGCGTGATAGAGCTGCGTGGTTATTGCGTTCTGAGGATTCTCTGCTTGATGCTGTGGCTGAAAATATATTGGATCGATTGGAGGTGTGTTTTTTCCTTGGCTATTACTTCATCCGAAATGAAGTAGTATTTTAATCTTTAGCAAATAAAAGATGAGCAAAGTTTTTTTATTTTTTTATATTATGATAATGTTAAAGATATGAATCTTATTTTCTACAATTGATGCTGAAATTTTGAAGCGTTTGTTGTTGGTTTTTGCTGAGATGACCTATCTGCTGATAACCAATGCTGATTCGCTGAAGAACCTTTTTTGCACTGTAAAAATTACTTTGCTTTTCCTAAAACTTAATCGGGAAGAGGCTGGTTAATAGATATCAACTTGCACGCTAGTTTGCATTTTAATTTTCGACGAGCTCAAATGTTGCGTTTGAAGCTAATTGAATTTCACTTATTCAGAACAGTCTTGAAAGTGATCTAAAGCCTGGCCATAATGGATTATTTGATGAGTATTAAACTAGTTTGAGATTATTTTCTTTTACTTGGCCCGTGCGTTGCATCTCTCTTCCTCTGCAATGGCAATCAAACATCCACTTACTTTAATCAGTCTCAGTCTAGTTGTGCTCAGAGGCATGCACTAATATTGTGTAGCTGTGCAAACTCGTTTATGAACATTATGTGCATGGAAGTAGCTACATGCAAATATTGTTCATGATTTGACTGATTTGGCAACAGATTTTATATAAGTGGTTCATGGAATTGAGCGAATGTAGTATTCTAAGATGCTCTGACTGAGTTAATTATATGTGGTGAAGGCTATGGTTATGGGCATGCCTTGCAAAGCTCCTTATCAGCTGTCCTCTTTATCCTTTATAGGATTGTAAAAAGACTTTTCCTACAGCATTATGTATGGGGGGTTCATTGGAAGCAATCAGACGTCTAGTGCAAGGACGTGGTAAGAGTTTAAAGTTGTCAGTTTTGTTCAGTCTGTTAACTATCAGTATTATTTAGTTTATAAGTTGTGTTTCTAAAAATACATTTAAGCGATATTTAGCTTAATTTTTGGTCTGTGGTTGTTTCTTTTCATTTTGCTGATGTTTAGCTCTGTCTGGTATGATCTGAGTTATTACGGGTAGCCTAGGATTGTGAGTGTCTGTGTATTCGTTTATGAAGCTATATGCATGAATTTTAGTCCTCTTAATTTATTATGAAAGATAAAGAGGATCTGTTATATAATAACAGAGTATTATGGAATCTAGTGATAAGACATATAAGTATTATGCAGGACTTTTCAGGCATGCAGGTTCACTTTCGTTTGTGTCTCTCTCTCATAGTATTTTAAAAAGGGAAGGATCCTATTTTGACACTTGTGACATTACAATAATCAGTTTTGCATTTCTGCCCTTTCAGGTGGCATTGAAAAACTTATAATGATGGACACATCATTTGACATGGTGAAATTATGCAAGCAGGCTGAACAAAACTCGCCAAGCAAAAATGTTGAAACATCCTTCATTGTTGCTGACGAAGAATTTTTGCCCATGAAGGAAAAGTATGCATAATATGCTTAGCATTCCTCATCTTGTAGCTCTTAGTACCTTGTGTGCATTAATGCTTTTAAAGACTTTAAAGAGAGCATGACTATTTATAAATGATTGTTTTGCTTGTGCAGCTCTCTTGATCTGATTATTAGTAGCCTGGGACTTCACTGGACAAATGATCTTCCTGGAGCTATGATACAGGTTTTTACTTATTCAGGCAACAATTTGATCAAATTCTGTTGATTTTTTTTTTTACAACTTATTTATCTTCCAGATTATAAATTTTCATGAAGATTAATATTGCATCCAGTTATTTGACATCATTTTCTGTTCTGCTTGTTGCAGAGTAGATTGGCTCTCAAGCCAGATGGCCTATTTTTGGCAGCAATTTGTGGTGGAGAAACTTTAAGGTTGCAACTTCAAGTTCTTATGTAGGCTGTTGGAATTATTTGCATTTTGTTAAAAGGTTTACTAATTTTCTTTTCAGAGAGCTGAGAATAGCTTGCACTATAGCGCAAATGGAACGTGAGGGTGGCATCAGTCCTCGATTGTCGCCCTTGGCACAGGTCTGTTTTACTCAATTAATGTTCTTCTTAGATTGTTTCTTCCAGATTATTCAAAATTTTTGACTCCCTGATGATCCCGACAATTGGGTCAGGTATTTAGAAACAAATTGTGAATTAAAGTAGAAGATAAAAGAAAAAAAGAGGGAAAAAACCCCCTCTGTTATATTTTATGCTTATTTTTTCTTAGTCTAGATAGTTGAAAAAAATATTTCAAATAAAGTTTGACCCTCACTCCAACATAGTAACGAGTGGAATAGGCATTGATTGCTGCAACCATTAGCAACTGGAAGGGGATACAATAATTCCTTTAGATAATGTTTTGTTGTGCATTGTAATTGAAGCACTACCTTTAAGTACCTGTTTATCATCAGTTACTGGCTATACAGTGGGTAAGTTCTGCTATGCTCAGATTTCGTAATCTATCAACTAAAATGCAAGCTCTTTCACTTTTAAACAAACAGTGGGTTTGATAATACTCACAGCACTATGATGTTTATGAGGAGAATGCTATATGTTATGATGTTTATCTAAAAGTTGATGACGATGAAGCGATTGTCATTGTAATCAGTGTGGGTTATAAGATTTTGGTTTCTGTATCTGTTAGCTAAAACTCTTGATTGAAACAGAATACTCGGATCAGTTGAAATAAGAAACTTCTTTGTTAAGTAACGTTATCTTTTTATAATGCCAACCTGTGAATCTAAAAAGTCATGTTGTAACTGATTACTATAAATTTGGCTTATGTAGTACAGTAATGCGTGTTGTTTTTTATTTCTCAAAATAATCCTCCATCTTTGCATTTTATGGTTAAGAGAAGACCACTCTTAATGTGATCTTATAGGTCCGTGACGCAGGAAATCTTTTAACAAGGGCAGGCTTCGCCCTTCCTGGAGTTGATGTCGATGAATATACTGTGAGATATAACAGCGGTATGTGGTATGCATTTTTGGTTTATGTTGGCAAATAAATTTTTTTTTCTAAGTACTATGATTACACCATGTCATGCAAGAGATCTAGTACCATGAAGCTTACTCATTATAACATGGAAACCAATCTGATTGGAAAATGTTTAAGTAATGTTGCATAGTTTATTTTCGGGAAAAATATAATGGCATTATATATCCCTTCCTTTAAGGTAGCTCTGGAGTTGATAGAACATCTTCGTACTATGGGTGAGACTAATGCTCTGACCCAAACAACCAAGGTAAAGACGTATCTGTAAGAAGATTTATTCTGCATTTTGGTCCTCTTCTTTTTGCCTTTTAGATGAAAAGACGTTCAGTTCAGATTTCTTATGTACCATCTTCCTCTTTCTAATATTCCATCCAAAAATGAACCAGAGTCTAACAAGGGATACCGCACTGGCCACAGCAGCTATTTATGAATCGATGTTTGCTGCGGAAGATGGCACCATCCCAGCAACGTTCCAGGTGATTTTTTTTCTTTATAATATCACATTTCCTATAACAATTCTTCAGAATTGTAATTCATACATATGAATATATGCTATTGGAACCATTTCTATGAAATATTTAATTACACCATGTTACTTCACCACTTCCATATGAACCCTTTGTGTGGTTATTACTTGCCAGTTATGTATCTTTTTTAGAACTTGCATCAATTTTACCTACAGACACTTGCTCAGATCACAGAATTTCTCAGAAATGAAGACTAGGTGTAATTAGGTTGAGGCTTACCCTAGGAGTGTTGAACTTGCAGCTGCAGCACCGATTTTTAACTAATCTGAGTTTTTTTCAAAACCTTTTCATCCTTCATGTCCTTGAATTAATAAGGCTTGATTTTCTTATTTTTGCTTTATCTTGTTCACTTTCTTTCCCTTCCCCTTCCTATCATTTATAGAATTCAATACTTTATTTTGGGAGAGAATTACAGAAATTACATTTTTACCAAAAAATCTTGTTGGGTTAGATATAACAAATAACCCCTTGAAGTAACATAATATTGACCCCCTTCTTTTCAAATACAAGAATCAATGTTTCAATAGTTGGTGCATAAATCAATAATATAAATATAGAAACACATCATTTAATTAAAGTATGTTTAATTCACACACTTTCTTGTCTTTTTTAATAGATCAAATCTCAAAGGAAAGCTTCTGTAAAATCCTTTCTTTACACATGCACTGATTATAAAAGGGAAATCTATGTTCCAGAGGTCATATTAATGCGCGAGTGTCGACTTTAAATGATGCGATACTGTGTCATTTGGAACTATGGCATGATATAGAAATAACGATTGGCCAACCTGACTTTCCTCCAATGTTTGTAAGCTCAAGACATTGATGTTATCCTCCTCGCCCTCGTATTAACTTCACAGACTTGATTGCGCTACTTGTTTTTCAGGTAATATTTATGACTGGATGGAAGGAGCACTCGTCCCAGCAACGAGCCAAGGCGAGAGGGTCTGCTACGCTATCATTCAGTGATATCCAGAAGCAGTTCGGCGGAGATACTTAATGTCAGTTTTTGCTGTCTACTCTCCACTGGCAAGTATACAAACTCAATGTCTAACCATTGGGTGTGGGAATGGACCAGATTGAGTTAAGCTTAACATAGAAAAAGGTGATACAGTTTATAATCTTTGGGCCAAGATTAGATGTTATTTATGAAAAATGATTTATGAGCAAAAATATGTGTCTTTTTAGCAAACGAGTTGTGTTGATAGTTATTTAATATTCTTTGTTATTTTGTTTATCTCAAATATTAAAAAAATAATTACGTTAACGATATCTAACCAACCATGCATATAACACCTCAATTTGTATATTCTGGGCATTGTAAGTTTTCATGTCTTCGTTCATTATTATTTTTCTGCATGATAATTTTTTTTCCTTTCATAACTGAATACATTATTTTTATGTTTGAAAGATTATTACTCTTTCGAAAAAATGGCAGCACTATTGTCACTCGAAACGTTATTAAATACACCTGGAATTCTAATAATTATCAAGTAAAAATACATTTTTAATCCAAAATCTCAAACTTATTACCTCATATACTGAATTATTGTGGACGCACAACAATACTCACCTAATTTACTAACAACACTAAACACGGCAAACACACCATAAATGTATATGGTGATTTGGTTGTTCTATAATTTTGGATACAAAATGAAAGGTGTGATGATTGGAAACTAGAAAATCGTGTATTTTAATTTATGATTTTGTGAGGGGAAATATTGAGTCGGACATTAACGCATGAGTGTAAATTTTCATTGTTCTTCTAAAGGGCAAATTCTTTTTATTATTATTTTATTAATCTCTCTCTAGCCATCTCTTCTCTTCCTCTCTTCATTTCTCTCTATTCTCTGCGTTCTATTCTCTTCCTCTCTTCATTTCTCTCTATTCTCTACGTATATTTATTTATTTTGGTGATGATATGTGTTTGTGGTGTTTAGTGCGGGATGGATGTAAAGTAAGTTGAGTGAATAGTGTTGGGTGTTCTCAATAATTTAGAATATATTCCATAAATTTGAATTTCACATAATAATTTTTAAAACTTCAAGTGACTTTAGTAATGTTTTGGATGATTTTAATACAATCCTCAAAATTTTACATTTGAATTTTTAAAAAACATGATTCTGGTATTTTAAAAAGTGGAGTAATATTTTTCAATAATGAGTATGTTAAAATTTTAAAATATTATCATGAATATCAATATTATTATAAAAATAATATAAAATAAAATAAAAACTAACAAAGGATTAATGAAATATAAATTAAAAATATATAAATAAAATAAAATATAAATAAATATAAATATAGCATTGCAACCTTCAAAAAAATTATGTCAGTTCTTCAAAGATAACAAAAAAAAAAAGCATTTGTTCTTCAAAGATAACAAAAAAAAAACATTTGTTGGAGTCGGTTTGGGAAGGAGTGTGATGTGCTGATCTGTTACGAACCGCACCTTGAGACTGCCGGATTGAACCAACAAATTGAGATCAAGTGCTGCATGCAACTTTAAATTCTTTTGTTCGCATATTCTCGTGTTTTATTTTGATTTTGAATGGGGTAGTGCTATATGATTTTCTTGCTATGCTGTGTTGTTAATTCCCTGAAACTTCTGCAATGGAAAAATGTAAATATCATATATATATATATATATATATATTCATAAGTGTTGTTAATTCCCTGAAACTTCTGCAATGGGAAAATATAAATTTCATATGTTTGTTTTTTTTTTTTCATACATAGTTTTCAAGTAACAGGGTAAATAAACTTTTTTTCCCATAAATTTAGCAATTTTTTAAATTAGTTCATGTATTTTGGAGTTTTTTAAATTGATTAATTAACTTATCAAACTGTAATGTCACGTGACACTGTTGATGTGACGAGAAAAATAAATTTTTTAGTCTTTTAAATTTGTCGATTTTTGAAATTAGTTCAAACTCAAAACTTTTTAAAATTTTGCAATTGCTCCATTAACTTTCAAATTTAAAAAAATTAATCAATTTATATAAAAAAAATGGGTCGTGATATTTTTTTCCTCATTTTATAAATTTTACTACAATCAGCTTAACTTGTATAAAGTCATTTGGGTTCTTTTCACTGATTTCTTTTTTCTCAAGAAACTTCCGTCATATTTTATAATTGTATACACCTTGTCCAAGAGATTTATAACTTGTATAGTCATTTGGATTCTTTTCACTGATTTCTTTTTTCTCAAGAAACTTCCGTCATATTTTATAATTGTATACACCTTGACATCCGTCCAAGAGATTTATAAGCGAGCATCACTTTCATAATAATTTAATATGAACTTAACTTAAGATTCATATTTTATAATTGTATACACCTTGACATCCGTCCAAGAGATTTATAAGCGAGCATCACTTTCATAATAATTTAATATGAACTTAACTTAAGATTATGGTGGATCAGTTGGGATTTTAAGCTTTAAAATGTTTCCCTTCAAAACAATGTTTCACGGAATTTTGCTTTCTATCAAAATTTTTATTATGTATTTATTTTTATCATAAAATTATTATGGGGACGACTGTTTACATCTCTGAGAATACTAAACACACCCCAAAAAATATTAAATCAAAATAATTTTAAATGATATGACCAATATACTCTTGAATTACCAATTACACATCTGTACAAACAAAGGGTTTCAAACAAAAAAAAAAAGAAAAGAAATGGCTTCGCCAATGGACATGAAAACCATGAAACCAATATAAGTTCCATGGTTGACAAAAGCAGCTTCCGTCCAATGGCAGTTGAGTATGAACGGAATCAAGCCACCGATTACTCTGTTCAGGTTGACGATACTCCAAAAGAGGGAAATGTTTGCCCCTTTCTGTCGTGGGTGGGTGGGTAGGATGTCACGATGGCACCCTGCGACGCCTAAAGGAGATCGGCGCCAACGCCGAGGAAGGCGCCGGCCACGTTGGCGAAGAACTAGTGGTGGTAGTGGTTGTAGTAGAGGGCGGTGATGGCGTCGATCTGGCCGCCGCCGCCCATGCCGGAAAATGCATTGAACAATCCAGGGCAGTAGAAGCAGACCAATCCTATTAGGACAAATTGTTTCAGAAAACAGAGGGTTTGATTGGATTTTCAGGCCATTCCTTGTTGGATTCTTGATCTCCCATTGGAAAGATATATTAATTTGAAAAGAAATTAGTGAGAATTTGGAGTGAGAATTAGTGTGAATTGGGAAGGTAATTTAAGGGAGGAATATAAGACAAGAACTGCAATGTAACAACTAATCGAATGGAGAAAGAGAGTGCAGGAGAGTTTCAACGGAGAGAAGAAAGAGAGAGGGTAAGCTTTTTGATGGGGTGCATTATTTTTGTCATATTAATTAAAATTATTTAATCTTAAATTTTTTTTGGGTATAATTAGCAATTTTTGCCCCAATTATTATATATTATTGAAATTATAACAGGAAAAAAATATCACGTAGACTAATGATTAAATCAATTAGAGCATCTACATTTATTCTAAAATTTTGATTTTAAACTAAAAAACATCTTACCTAGTGAATTGTTAATTAAATAATCGGTTTAAATTGATGTATGAATGTAGAAGGCATTTGAGTTTTATTGGAAGATCACAAAAGTAAAATGAAGAGGAGAGAGAGTTTAAACAGTGAGACGGATGTGGATGCTTTTATTCTGAGATGTAAAAGTGAGTTGATATTAACCAATCATAACCCATCATTTGCTATGATAGAGTTCGTTAGGTTGGTAAGTTAGGACATTTGCCGAGCACATTATTTGAGAGGCGGACATTAGATAGATTTTGGTTAAGGTATAACAAGTTGCTAAAGTGTCAAAACTATTTTGATATGAATTTTTTTAATATGAAACTAAAATAAAATTTAAAGAATATGTTATTAAAATAGACAATGCATTGGATTTATAAAAATGTTATCTTTTTATTTATTTATTTATTTATAATGTTTGGTTTTTGGTAGGTCGAATTGTACTATACAGATTATTATATTTGAGTCAAATAATACGAGTAATTTTTAAAACAGATCATTTGACGGATGAGCTATTCATATGAAAGGATCATGATGGAGTACTTTTTAAGTTGTGTGGGTTTTTCTTTGTATCGTATAGGCTTATTTTGACACAACATCTACACTCACTTATTGTTTTGTTGAATTTAAAAGCCTTTTACCAGCGAATAAATTGCTCAGGTTGAAAAACGCGATTTTCTCGACTGCTTAGCTCTGGCGAAATTTGCTCTGATTAAGACGCGATTCCCGGCGAATATTTGATCAGACTGAAGATGTGATTCACTCAATTCCGTCGCTCAACCGATTCCCTCATATCTAATCTCTCCGTCGATCTCTCATTTTCTAATTGGTTTGTCCCGTCTCTTTTTCTCTATCATCGTTCTCTGGTTTTTTTACGAGGATTTGGGAAAATTTTATTGAATAAATTGTTTTTTCATTAATATGAATGCTCGTTCTTGTGTTTCATTGTTATCAGAGTGTTTAGGAGGGGATTTGAATTAATGCGTTCTTGTGTTTCAGATTGTGTGTTTAGGAGGGGATTTGAAACACCTATTTGAATTTTTGTCCATTAAATCTAAATTGAAGTCGAGATTCCCTATTCTTATTTGGGCGGATCCGCTCTCGCTCTCTGTTAAGATTTTTGGGTTAGTTACATGCATGTATGCTGAGCCTCAGAGCCTGAGATTTTGATATTTGATTTTCTAGACACCTATCCCTTATGCAAGACTATCTTCACGTACACCTATCCCTTATCCAAGATCTCCACGTTGTTTTGGTACTTTTTCAGGTCCTGATGAAGGAAAATCTAGCATTGATATTGTTCAGGGATGACGGGACTGTGTGCATATGTGTTAGTTTCATCACCAGCATTGGTTGGTAAGAGGTTCAGTAGTCTCTTGATGTTACTATTTACAATTATACCAATTATGTTAATTCTAGTTAACTTGAAGCTGTAGTCTTTAGCCATATGCACCTGATTCTTATGTTGTTTTTAATAGTTTCTGTGAAGTCGCACTACTTATTTAGTGATCCTTTTGCGAGTATATATATATATATATATATATATATATATAGGATTTTGATAAGTCGAGGGTGAAAGGTGTTGTTGCGAAACTAATTAATTAAAGTTAAGGATAGCTCTGCAATGGTTCCACAAGTAACTATTTCTTCTGTAGCACCAAGGCTCTGTATCTTTTCTCTCCCAACCCTAACTGTCTCTTGCACAGCTTGTTGAGGACTTTTTTTTGTATTGTACGATGTTGATTTTACTTTTCTACATTTAGTGCTTGTTTGGCTTAATTTGTCTCTTTGTTTCCTTTCAGACATGACTAAAATCTTGGAATTGGATGCATCAAATCATTAGGAGGTCTATCATTCGTTTAAAGCCAGATGAAAAGCGTGAAAAGGTGAAGGAAGAGATGAGTGGTAAGCTCAATTTTTAATCCGCTAGTCTGCTGTACCACCAGTCCTTTTGCTCTTCAGTGTGGCTTTTGACTCTAATAACTGTGGTTTATTAACATCTAACCTTGTCCACTCTTGTACTGTTTGATCTCTCTGGTAAATTGAGTTTGGAGTGCAACGCTTTTCACAAGTCTAAAATGTAGCTTGTTACACACTGGGAGCACCTGACTTAGTAGATACAGATTACTTAGTCATTTTATTTATTATTGTCTTCCAGTTTTAGATTAAAGGCATGTAAGTGAAGGTTTATTTATAAACAAACAGTTTCAGTTTTTTTTTTGTTTTTTTTGGTTAATATTGGTAAAGCTTTGTGTGGCAAAATCATCTATGCGCATTCACTCTCTTCGATTGAGCTTTATTGTGTATTGAATGTCCATAATTGTAAGATCATGCATTATTGATTATTCTGCTTGAAATATGACCCAAGATTTTCTATTGAGTTCATTGCCATTCTGGTCAATTTTTTACTAATAAATCAAAGATTGAAACTGAGAGATTCATTTTGTGAGTGGTATACTGAAAGATCCAAACATAGGATCCATTACTTTTCTAAAGGTATATATCATTTATGTTCAACTGCAATTTCTATGTGCATGAGTTTTGAAGAAATCATAAAAAAGTTCAATTCTATAAAATAAAACAACTATTTATGGAGGCCATCTAGAATCTAGTTAATATTTTTCATTCATTAGTGCTGTTCTAGCATCTCTCATCTGAAGCACAGTTAATTGCATTAGCATTTTGATGTTAGGCTGTTAGTTGTATGAAATCTCAGTCTTTCTCGGTTGCTCCCGACATAATCTTCGTGTATGAGTTTTCTTCCTCTGCTTTTCTACCCTATTGCTAATTACATATATTAACTGATGTTTGCTTCACGATGTAGGCATTATGTGTCCTCCATCCCACATTCGGATTAAGATCTGTTATATTCGCAATGCAACTATTCGTAGACAAAGTGGTATGCGTGATTTTACATATTTTACATACTCTGTAAATCATTGTCTCATTCTTATTTTTTAATTTATAGCTTTGTTCCATGGGGTTTGCTAATGGTGGAAAAACATTCTTTCTATGGGAAGGATTCATGATGCTGTGCATATCGTTCATATTGGAACTTGAAGTGGCATATTTCATGAATCTCGATGCGCTAAGACAACTTTAGAACAGATCGTCGCGGTGTAGTTTTTTAACTTCGGAATGGAGGATATTCAGATGACATGACACTTGCAGCTATTGCTGGTAATGTTATATATTAGTCCATCTTATTTCAATATACCCCCTTACATTACCTAAGATGTTCCATCTTTATGTCTTTACATAAATTCCTAAGGTCGCTTGTACATAGTGGCTTGATTTTTTTTTTTTTTTGATAGGCAAAATTAATAGTAATTTTATTAATAATAATAGGTAAGAGAGCTACCCAAAATTACAAGATGAAAGTAAAGCAAATAACACCCCATGAAAAGCACCTCATTAGTATATTAGTGGGATAGTCATACATTTAGAGAATGTTTGGTTATTACGAGGATTAATTTCTAACACTGGGGGAAAAAATAAAAATAAAAAGCTATACTTAGTTCTTTTATATGATGTAGATCATATTAGCTTATCTTTCTGTACAGGGGTAGTACATGGTTAATATCTCTTTCCTTGGCTACAGTTTTGTTTTGTTTTTCTTTCCTTTTTTAAATCTCATAAATTAATGAGACACATTTGTGTACTTCTGTTCTGCTTCACAGAATCACAGTTAATTTAGAAAGTTAAAAGATCGCTCAAGATCATGTCTAAGGAAAAGTTAGTGGAGAAAAAGACATAATATTGTGAAAATCTTCAATGTAAAGTTAATGGACAGCATTTGAATTGATATATTATGAGTTATTTAATAAATATTTTTATCATATTTATTTAAAATAATAGCATAATTTTTATTAAAATATTCATATAAACACTAAAAAAAAAACAAATATATATAAAATAAATCAGTATTAAATTAGTACGGATTACCATGTATTGATAAATAAGTTTATGATGGATACAAATATGTAATGAGTACTAAAATACGGATTCAAATAGTGAATATTTAATCAAATATGGATACCCATCTATCCCTAATTATGTTCAGTAAATAAAACTAAATATAATTCCAAAAGAACAAAATTGGAAATAGTATTAAACAGCAAAAATTTTTAGCTTAAATAATGTGGATGACGGCATCTTGTGAAGACCTAAGATATGAAAGCACATTTTCAACGATCTTATCAAACTTGCTTCTATCTTCATTTTGAATAATTAGTGCTTCCTGAAAAAAAAGATATGCTTCCTGAAAAAAAAAAAAAAAATTAGTTAATTAATTATATAATATAATCAAAACATTAAGTAAACATATAAACACTTACCTCAAGAAACCGAGAATCGTGAGTGTACAATGTCTCTAGGTTGGGAGAAGATCGAAGCAGCTTTATAATGCCAAAAATGATAAAATCTGTGTAACTTAAAACACCTTATGGCCAAGCTTTGTCGCTGCCTCCCATGATACGAACTAAGACAAAATATCTACATGTTAATGATGCTTTTCTTTGACATTTTAGAATAACAATAGAGAAGAAATTCAAGAGTACATTCAAAATTAAATATGATTGCTTCTAAATCAAGAAGCATGAATACATACCTCAAGGAAACTACTTCCCAGCTGAAGCTCTGGAATATGCATGGTTGCTTCTAATACTGTACGTGCATTCATCATCCTACTCAAGCAACAGGAAGTATCCCGATCATCTTACGATGTGTGACGTGTTGCTCAACCGCCACTCTTTCCTTATGGGACACACTCCCATATGCAGAACCTGTAAATATGGTACTGAGATTTCCAGATTATCATCAAACGTCCATATCGAAAGCTCTCCAAGTCCAACACTTGGAGAGTTCAAACACCAACAACTATTTATTTCCCAGGACACCCCGATAATATATTTTCAACCAAATACTCACTCCCTTGTTGGTATGCTTTCCGAATGAAGATTCAATTCTATTTTCCAAAGTATTAATCTAGTCAAAGATTTCCATTGGATTCTCCCTTGTGGAGCAACCCTCACATCCTGCAACGCCAACTCTCTCAATGAGGAGTTGGAATACGCAATCCGCGGTAACATGTACATATCCTCCTCATAATCATCATTGGATAATAGCAAAACCAGTTTCCTGACCTTGCATTTTAAAGCAGATTCAACCCAAGAATCAACGTCGGGAACTCGGGTCTGATCGTATCGAAAACAAACACTAAACTCCTCCAAGAATGTTTCGCCACGGTTACTTAAGAGTGGTGTGAACAAAATTGACGAACAGTGTAATTTTGTCTTTATTGCTGCTTCACACTACTTCTATTCCCATTACTTGAATTTGAATCTGAAACTGAATATTCACCCATGAAAGATAGGATGTTCACACGTAAGCAATCTGGCAACGCACTCAATAGATCCATCTCACCTCTTTCGCCATCCATTATGATTTATAAACGGTAAGTTGAAACCTACCATTCAAAATCAAAATCAATTTATTTACAACTCATAACAACAACAATAGTCCCATCAAATTAATGGGTTAGAATCCTCTATTATTACTTAAACATGGAAATAATTTAGGCATTGATCATGTGATAAGTATTTAATGCTTGGAATATGAAACACAATTGTAAAATAAAATAGGTCAAACGGAGAGAAAGAGCCGATTACGTATCAGATTGAATCAAAATTGGCCATATCTAGACAAGGCACAACAAACTAGAGTATTAAATTTTTTAAAAAATCACCTGCGTTAAACAATTTCTTCTTGGAAAATCTACTATTTATGATTAATGGATTAACCAAAAAATCTACTATTTATGATTTGAGGTCGACTCTTTTTATAGATACAATAGCCCTATATTTATATATATTTTTATGGGATTTCTATTTATTAAGTTAATTAAAGTCTCGCACCCGTATCCTAATAAAGTTAGAAAATCAATCAAGATAGTAAGAAAATCATATATATATATACATAGGACACGATAATTACGTTAACTTACGTTAACTATGCAGTCAATTAAAATTGTATTTTAATATTATTTAAAAGAAATATTATCAAAGGAGGAGTTGATCGATCCGGATGTATCATGATATTATATAAAAGAAATATTTTTTTCTCAAGTAAGAATATATTTTTATTGTTAAGATGTACTCCCTCCGTCCCCTTGTTTACTTTTTGCACGTTAATTAAGGAGTATAAATAATTTAATGTATTTTGAGGTGAGAGAAATAATATTTTAAAGTGTAATGTGTAGTTGTATTAGTGCTGGGTGTGGGGGTCATGTGTGGTCACATTAATCTAAAAAAGGAAATGAATATTTTGTAATGAGACGGACCAAAATGACAAAATTGATACGTATCAAGGGGATGAAGAGAGTATATCTGTAAATTTATTACTCCTCCCTTAATAACTACACTTTCTATTTTGCCCCTTCCAAGAAATACTTGCACACACTAAAAATTAAAACAATATACAATATCAATCAATAACTTTACAATACTATAATATAACAAAAATGTCACATTCATTTTATATACATTCTAGTCAAAGTCAATATATCATACACTTTATTCTATTAAATTACCTAAAATATCAATTCTCTTTTGTACATCATTATAACAGAAAATTAATTTTCTTAAACTCCGTGACACCAAATACAAGTACATGTAGTATTACTGGGACGAAGGGAGTAATATTTTTTTTAAAAAAATTAGTAGAACTTTTATTAAATTTATTTAATATTCAATATTATACTCCCTCCGTCTGCCCGAAAGGTGGACATTTTGTCATTTTGAGCGTCAGCACCAAAGGTACATGAGACCCACACACATCACTAATACAATAAATTTATGGGACTCATACACCCCACTAATACAACTATCAACTACACATTAAATAATAATACTCCTTAATCCACGTGCAAAAAGCAAATGTCCACCTTTGAAGCGGACGGATGGAGTATTCCCTCTCTCAGCTTATAGAAGTAATATTATTTTAAAAAAATTAGTAGGACTTTTATTAAATTTATTTAATATTCAATAAATTATATTACTCCCTCTGTCAGCTTATAAGAGTATATTTTTTCTATTTTGGCCGTACGTTCAAAAAGTTTTTTTTTGTACACATGGAATTCGCATATACCCACTAATACAGTTTTAAATATAGGCACTCACACTCCATTAATACAAATACTCACTACATATTAAATAATAATATTCATTAATCCACATAAAAAATGTCATCTGGAGGTAGTATTATAGTAATTTTTAAATATTAAAATATGAAGTAAATAGACATCCACATAAGACCGTTATAATTATCAAGCTAGAAACATTAAAGTATTTTAAAAATTTGTAAAGAAACTAATTATTTTAAAATGAATATCATGAAGCATGCATATGGTACACGACCAATTTACTTATGGCCTATGACCAATGCACGTGGTATACTAATACGATCAATTCCTCATTTACTTATAGTCCGTGTTACAAAAAAGTGCACATTTTGTGAAGTAAACCAATTGTAAAGTAATACTCATAAACATTTAATAAAAAAAGTAAACGTAAAGAAATATGTAAATAAAATCAGTCAACCTCTATTGGTTTAATTTTGTAACATGATTTTTCAAGATTTGTAAAAATTTTGGTTCATCGTTGTACAGTAAACACATTAATTATTGGGTCAATCTTTTTTCACTGTGTCATGCAAACTTATAAAATCAAACTAAGGATATACCTTAAGGATACAATCAAACGAGACATGAACCAAACTAGACATGCACTCAAGCATATACCTAAGGATACAATCCAAGAAACAGGTTGTATTTGGATTGATTGGTTTGAAATTTGTCGTAGCAAATCCATTGGAGTTGCTACTGTTGAGGGTGATTTTTCAAAATCCACTGTTTTTATTTTTAGCAAATTGTTTCGAGTTTTGGAAAATTCGAAATTCTTGATGGATGCATCCAAAAGGACAAAATTTTGTAGAACAAAACGCAGCAGCGTCTCACCATATTTTTGTCTTGAGAAATAGCAACACATCTCATAGAGGCCAAACCACACAGTCATAGGGATTGCAGGACAATTGCACTAAATTTTAACCTATGTTAAAGAACATGTTCTTTGTTTAGTCCAACCTATGTTGATGTCATGTCCTTATAATAAACTCCACAAATTGAAAAATACTAAGACTAAGAAAAATATAAATATTAAATAATAGAAATCACAATTCAATCAACTCCTTCAAAGCCATGTAATGCCAAATTACTACCGAATTTCAAACAAGAAAATGCAGATAAGTCTACCTTATAACTCAATGCATGTTTTCTTCACCTGAAAAATAACTCATCTCCATCTCAAACTCTCTCTTCGACCACTCGTGAAACGAAGAACAATGTCAAGAAACTACGACAGGGTGCTCATAGTCCAGGATGCTTCGAAGGAGCCGTGTATTGTTTCAGTGAGTGATGTTGTGAGAGGTTTGAGGCTGAGAAGTGGCGATAGAATAGAGCTTCTCGGAATCATCCAAGCTTTTACAGAACACAAAAGATCATTGCTTTCTGCTAAGAGATGTGGACCATTGCCTGGTAAGATATCCTTTTCAACCCTGTTTGGGAAGAGATCGTCTCACACCAAGCTGCATTCGAGTGCTACGATTAACAAGCACAAGGAAAACATCGAAGAACAGGTTCAGACGATGCTCAAGAGATACTCAAATTGTGCAGAGTATAAAGACATGCTCAAAGTTGCTGCTTCATTACAGGTGAAGTGAGGGAACTAAAAGAATCATGCCATGCATATAGTTTTAATTAGTACTTTAAATTATTAATTAAATTCAAATTTTAAACATGCTTAGGTTGAATTTGAGATAGTAGTGGAAGCAGGTTTACTGAAAGAGGTTGCTGTTGAGTATGCAAAGAGATTCCAAGCTACACACGTAATTCTACACAGGTACTTGTAAATTTTGATGCAATAGAAATATCTGTGGTATACATAATCTATAACCACTTTTATTTTAACTTGGTTGTCCTAAAATGGCAATGGCAGAAAACTAGGAAAAGAATACAAGTACTTTTGCCAGAATCTTAACTGTGAAATCTCTAGGATGAAATCTGACAACAGCATTACTATCATAAGAGTACATCTGGTGGAGATAGATAGCACAGAGGAGGAGGCTATCCCAAACCTGGAAACTAGTAAGTTTGGAAATTATTATTCGTTTCTACGAGTAGGCTGAAAACTAACGAGGCGAAGCTTTGTCTCGTTGGAGTTGCAGGGGAACTCAGGAGAAGCATATACTACACATGTTCATTCTGCTCGAACACAAGGCCTAAGACTGGACTAAAGAAGAAGTTCACTTATGCTGAACTGCAAATCGCCACAAATGGATTCAGCAAACAAAATCTAATGACCGACCATGGCAAAAGGATTTACCTCGGATTTTTGAGTGATCAGAGACAAATTTTGATCAAGGAGATCCCTTCAGTCCCAGTCAGAGAGGAGGATTATCAGAGGAGGGTTCAAACTCTTGAGGGTATTCGGCATGAAAATGTGGCATTGCTCATAGGATCATGTTCAGAAGGACAACTTAAGTTTCTTGTTTACGAATATGTTTGTAATGGTTCTCTGAACTCACATCTATCAAGTAAGCCCACTTCCCCTTCAGAGACATCTATCAAAAAATTGTTACAGCTACACATGATTTCTCTAGATTCTCCTACATAACATGTTTTTATGCAGACAAAGATAGAGAACTGACATGGGAGAGACGAATAGGAATTGTTTACGGTGCAGCTAAAGGGTTAGAACATTTACATGAAGAAGGAATTTTTGGTAGCATTAGGCCAAACAACATCCTTATAACTCATGATTATCATCCCTTGGTAAGACCATTTCTCATTAATGAAAATCATCATCAATAATATTAAAGACAATACATATCTCTTATGTGCTATCTACCACAATCAATGGAAAAGCTTTCGTACTATGGGACCATGAATCAATACGAGGCCTTAGAACAGTCCGACAAGAAGTCAGCTATAAAGACATTTGAACACTTGGCACCAGAATATCAAGAAACAGGGAGAGATTTAAGCAAAGCAGATGTATACTCTTTTGGAGTTGTGCTTCTAGAACTGATCACTGGTAGAAAAAGTACAGAAGATACGAATGGGCAAAGCTTCTTAAGATGGGTAATTCTGATATTAAAATATTCTTCATTCTTATTAATTTGTATCTTCTGATTCCTATATGAACATGACTAACATATATATACTCGCAGGCAAGACCACTTCTAAATCAAACAAAGTACACCGAGTTGATAGATCCGGATGTACCAAATAGTGTTGATGTTTACCAGTTACTGTGGTTGGTCCGAATTGCACATAAATGCCTTATCTGGGATCCTAAAAAGAGATACTCAATGAAAAAGGTAATAGTTAAAAATGATAAGGGTATAGGTATATGGAAAAAAATTTAATACAGAAAAAATGTTAACTCTTTCTTGGATGCAGGTAGTGACAGCTTTGTCGGGCATGATTAACCGTTGTGGTGTTGAAGATTTTTCTCCTAATGAATTTGATTTGTGAGGCATGATTGAAGGAAAAAAAAAAACCTCAGAAATTTTCATTAGGACATTTTGAATTCAAGGCAGTTGTGATCATGAAACATTATTCTTGTATCTGTCATGAATACTGTATGTAATGTAAATGTAGTAAAGATTTTTGTGAAACTAAGAACATGGTATGATGAATGAGAAGCTCAATGTAGCTAGTTTGATAATGTCAGTATAGATACATTAACCATCTAACATATCTCAAGTCTTCCAGGTTAAAGTTGAAAACTGAGTTATGACAGGATAGATCTCTCATCGTAAAAAATCATGTAAAAGATCCTATTTATTTTTGTAAATTGTTGTTTCTTCTCAAAAAGACAAATAATTTAGGATTATTACACTTTATGCGGAAAGTCTGCTGTGAAGTGCTCTGAGTTAGTCACAGGAAAACCCTTTACTCTTTCGAACTTCTAACTCTATAAACTTAACTTGTCCTGCTTATTGGCCCGTCCACTCTTTGGATGTGTAAAGTTCCAACAATGAAGAGCCGGCATAAAAAAAGACACTCATCTATAGCCCATCTTTCCACCAATTGTAGTCCAAGTGACGATTACAATTTGCAATTTGAACCATTGGAAGATTAAGAGAATTTTAGTGATCTGATTAAATATGAAATGATACTCCTCCCTACAAGCTTAAGCTTTTAGATGAGGTGTCATTTGACATGACATCAAAGTCATGGCCAAATGAAGGTTTAACAGAGAAGAATAACAGACAGTTATTTTGTCCAGTTATTATTCAAATAAGATATGAAAGAAAATTAATATTGTGGGATCCAATTCAACACTCCTTGGGTAAGCCTTGAACTAATTACACCTAGTCTCAGTATAAGCGTGTGTGGAACTGATGCAAGTTGAAAAAAAGATACATAAGTTATAACCACACAGAGTTCATGTAGAAGTTAAATGAATTAACAGTTCTACACAATGTCTACAAGAAATGTGATGTACAGCAAAAAATCACCTGGAATGTTGTTGGGATGATGCCATTTCTGTAGCAAACATCAACTTGTAAATAGTTGCTGTAGGTAGCCAGTGCAGTATCACTTTTAGACTCTGATTCATTTTTGGATGAAATATTAGAAAGAGATAAACATAAAAGAAGAAAACCAACAAAATGCAAAAGATTTTTTTTTGACGAATATGTACGTACTTTGACCGTATGTATCAGACTATCAGAGCATATTTTAACACACAGCTAAGATGTTCCATTTGATGATTGTACTAGATCTTCTTTTATAACTTCAAAAGAGAGAAATATTAAAATTTCCTCATGTCCTCATCGATTTCCATATTGTCAATCTCTATCCTTGGAACTGACCTAATCTTGTACCAATCTGCACCTTCCTCTACTCTGCATCTATCTTTAATAATATCACAATCTGTAATTATCAACGATTGTAGGGAGAGAGGTAAACCATCATCCGGCAAGCAGCGGATTTTCGGACATCGATTCAAATTCAAACAACGTAATAAACTGGTGTTCAAAAGAGAAGGTAAATTTGTCAGCATTGGACAATCATCTATTCTAAGAGTATCAAGTCGAGGGAAGCGACGACTTCCAGAGGAAAATTGCAACGAGAACAAATTTGGAATGTCTTGTATTGTTAGAAATTCCAACGACGGAAATCCACATAACTCTTGGTCAACATGATGCCAGTCGGACATGCCTTCAATGGCAAGAGATTTCAGATGTTGAAGCTTCCCGAGAGGAGCAAGAATATGGTAGTGTGTACACCCTATTAAAGAAATGCTCGTAAGCTTGCACAGTTGACTACTGAACCAACCCGGCAACAAGAAACCTCCATAATTTGTCATGACAAACTCCTTAAGATTCTCATGGGGACGAAGACCAGCAAGAATGGCTCCGTCATTGACTCTACTTCCAGAGGCATCCCACTCTAGTTCGAGCTTATCAAGGAATGGCTTTGTGTGCAACTGGGCTTCCTCAGCATCATTCACACTGCGGACATTTTCAAGATTCTTAATGCAAATGCATCCTCTCAAGCATTTCATGTTCTTTAGCTCCCCAACACCATATCCTTCATTTTTCCCAACTATAAATGCAGGGAGAGACTGAAGATTGACCAACTTTCCAAATTCAGCTGGCATGCGGGTAAGCTGCTTTATATCCATATGAAGATGCCTCAAGCTAACCATGTTCTTCATACAACTTGGCAATTCAAGAAGTTGAAAACATTGCTCAAGCTTTAATGTTTGCAAACCAAAGAGATTGGCAAGTGTCTCGGGCAGGTTTATAAATCCATTCTCCGAGAGATTGAGAAAACGAAGATGTTTCAAGTGGTCAATCGTGTCAGGTAGTTCAAGAAGGCCAGTACGACTCAAATCCAACACTCTCAAGAGCTTCAACTTCAAAAATAAATCACATGACACGTATTCTGCCAGCTACTCTAAATGCCCTCAAGTTTTCATACCGACTGCACCCTGTTAGAAGCATCGGTTGCACACTCATGCAATGCAAAGTAAGATAACGAGTATTTTTTAAGAGTGTGCATTGATTTGGTTGGTTACTTTCCAAACACAAACACGATTGCAGAGAGAAGAGTTGAGCCATGCTGTGAATAAGATCATGCATCTTATAAATGTCTCGACCATGATTATTAACACCAGAACGTTGAAAGAAGGACCTCCAAAGTAAATTCTTGAAGTAATTGACTCCAACATCTTCCACCCTCATTTTTCCAGTAGAATGGACAAATCCTTCTGCCATCCACAAAAGAACCAACTCATTCATATCGAAGTCATAATTCTTGGGAAACATAGAACAGTAAGTAAAACATTTTTTCAACTGAGCTGGCAAATGATGGTAGCTTAGGCTCAAAGCTGGGAAAACATCATTTTTTTCAAGTGGTAAGTCCCATATCTCACTTTCTAAAACAGAGGTCCACTCTGCTGGATACTCCTTGAAATGCAGCATGCTTCCAAGACTCTTTGCTGCTAAAGGCAATCCATTGCATTTCACTGCTATCCTCCGCCCGATTTCTTCTAATTGCACATCTAAAGTCCTATTTGAACTTGCTCTTTGTTTCATTATTTCCCAACAGTTCTCATCACTTAAGCATTCAAGATTAATAAACGGAACTGTACCAACAATGTGCGACACCATCATGCTCCGAGTGGTCAGTATGATCTTGCTCCCGCTAGCCCCAAATCTTAAGGGTGCCGACAATACATTCCAATCCATATATCCCTCACTCCAATAATCATCCAGCACGAGCAAAAACTTCTTCCCAGCTATCAGATCACGGAGTTTGACCTGAACCGCATCAAGTTCAGACAACTTGCATCTTCTCCCTAATTCTGACTCTATAATTGATTTCGTGATGCCAATAGTGTCAAAATTTGTGGATACAGAAGCCCACATTTTCATATCAAATTTGCCCACTATACTTTCGTGATTATAAACGAGTTGAGCAAGAGTTGTCTTACCAACTCCACCCATGCCAACAACAGGAACAACAGAAACGTTGGTTTCATTACCACCCCCACCCAACAACACACCAATCAAATAATCTATTTCTTGGTCACGCCCAATCACAGACCCCTCACCCACCATTGAACTTCTAGCAAAAGAATAGCTACTACAAGACTTCACACAACCTAATTTTGTTAGCTCAGCCACATAAACTGCATCCATTTCCTTCACAAGATCCTCTAATTCCTTCCTAATCCGACTTATTTCACGAGGAACCGTAAATTGAAAAGACGAAAAGATCATATCCCTAACCTGCTGTTCTCCGCCAGAGAGATTGGCCCTGTGTTTCAACAGATCCAGCGAAACGGAATCGAGCAAATCATCAGCAGCATAAGAGAGCGCTTCCACATCTTCCAACCACATATTCCAAGCCTTATTGAATCCATTTTGTTCGATATGGTCCACCATGGTTCGGATTCTTTCCAGGCTTCTTTGCAGCTTCCTCACTTCTTCATCCACACCCAAAATTAGGCTGGCTTCCTGCACTGTAAAAGTTGCAAGGCGGTCGATTATGACTTGCAGTGGAGCTGATATCGCTCCTGCTTGAAGAATGGAATCCATGATTCAGATTTCTGATGCAATGTGAGAGCTGTGATTGTGGTAGATCACTTACAACTCACAGCAAAGTCCAGTGTGAAGAGAGTCAACTGTGATGGTAGGTGATAGGTGTAAACAAGGAAGGTAGTCTTCGCCCAATGGCTCTTTCCCACGGCTTTTCTCTTTCACTCGGAAATTCACAATCAAAACATGTTCCTTCTCCTCTAATAAGGCTGTTGGAATAATATTTTTTTACTAATGAATTTAGCATAAAAACAGAGTAAAAGTTTTAATTTTGTTTTTCTTACTCAACTTTAAAAATTATATTAAAAAAATTAATTACCCAATTAAATGTACAATCCATAAAAATACAACACCTATCATTTTCATTTTGACAAAGTCAATTGTGTTTTCACGAGAGATGAGTTGATCAATTATTAAAATATCATTATTGTATATTTATTATTAGATATAAGATGTTATAATATGATTCATTATAAACACATTTTAACTATAATTTAATATATGTACTTTACTTATATAATAAACAAATTTTAATAATAAATCTACTTGTCTCACAATCCATCTCATATTTACTCGTCTCACAAGAGAGTAACTTGTGCTCTAAACAAAGTGTCGGGGGCTGTCCTCTAAAAATGGGATATTACCGCGAGAGAGTGTTATTCTACTAAACTAAATAGACTTTGAGACAATTGCTAAAACTCTCCAAAATCAATACACAAAAATCAATGTCATTCATCAAATAAATTAGATACTCCCTCCATCTCATCCTTATAGTTATGTTTCATTTGTAAATTACAAAAAAAAACGTAACTATAAAGATGAGACGGAGAGAGTAGTTCCACACCCAATTGACCATTTTTGGACGAAAATACCCTCATTCTATCGGAATACTATGTCGAGATTTCGACATCGATTCTGACATCATTGGATGTCGGATCCAGTGTCGGAACTCCGACATAGCATACCAACAGGGTGGGGGAATTTCATCGGATGTCAGATTCGGAGTCGGAACCCCGACATAGTATTCCGACTTGATGAGGTATTTTGATCCAAAAATAAATAAATGGATATAAATATTACTCCCTCCGTCCCATTGAAAGGTGGACGTTTGCTTTTTGCACGTAGATTAAGGGATATAATAATATTTTAATATGTATTGAAGTGAGAGAAATGATATTTTAATATAAGGTGAGTATGTGTATTAGTGTGATGAGTGGACCAAAAGAGAAAGAAATAATTAATTTATGTGAGTTTTTTTTACTAAAAAGGAAAAATGCACACTTTGTAGAGGACGGACAAAATGAAAAAAACGCATACATCTAAGTGAAACGAAGGGAGTATAAATTATATTACATGACTGACAATGATTTTCGATAAAAAAAAAGGTTATTTGAGCTATTCTCCCGTAAAGTTTCAAAATTTTAAGTACTCCCCCAATACGGGGTAAGATATGGGGAATATTTTGGCATTTTGACATCCACATTAAAATATATACTACATTTTTTTAAACTCATGAGACTCATCTATATTAATTACTCTCTCCGTCCCGACGTAAGAGGGTCAATTGTTTTTTTCATGTAGATTAAGGAGTATTATTATTTAATGTGTTGTGGGTAGTTGTATTAATGAGAGTGTGAGTCCCATATTTTAATTGTATTAGAGGAGGTGTGTGGGTCCCATGTGAGTAAAAAAGGAAAGGGAACTCTCTGGGTGAACGACCAAAATAGAAAAAGGTCATCTTAGCCTGGGATGAAGGGAGTATATAATTACTACTCCCCGTCCTACACTTATATTCACACTTTTCATTTCCGTCCGTCGCACACTTATGTTCACCTCTCAAAAAAGGAAACTTTACATTAATCAACAACCTTAAAAATTATCTTAATTTTAAAAATATCAACTCACTTAACACACGTAACATACTTTATAATTTATTTATTACCTAAAAATACTACAATACCCCTTAAAAGTCAATAAAATTGATCAAAAAGTAACTTTTTTTAAACTCCGTATCTACCATGCCGATAACATAAATCCAGAGGGAGTATATGATACCCAAATACTCCCCTTACAGTCGAGGAGGGAGTATTTTTTGAAATATTTAAACATATTGATAACGTATATGACAGCATTGTGATTGTGGAACGGCGTCGTTCATGTAGAAGCAGAACCGAGTTGACTTCAAGGCTGACGTATCATCTTTGAGTTAGTTTTCCCCGATCACCCCAGTTGTTCAATTTCCCTCGCACAGTTATTTGACTCACCCGAGGTACGATTTCTACAATATTTGGATCGTTAATGCATCGTTCAACTGAATCTCTCCTTAATTGTCTTTCTACACTTGGATTTTAGTTCTTCCTCTTAATTTTAATAAAGATTAGGTCAGTATTACTAATGCTCAAAGATCATTCATTCTAATCTTGTATTCATCTATTAATCTTTGGGTGTTTTGCTCTTATTGTTGTTTTCTTTTAAATTTGGTGCACAATTCATGTGTAGCATTCGAAAATATAGAAGTAGTGGTTTTTTTAGGGCATTGAGCGGAATATTAGGCAATGAAATCAAAATTTCCGTGTTCATGATGTTAGTGAAGACCATGAAATCTCATAAATCTCTACACCTTTGTGACAGTTGAATGATGGAAAGCGAGCGTTGTCTATACGAATCATTAGTAAATGAGATCACCAAAGGGATGGAGCAAGTAAAACAGCTGAGAGCATCCTCTTCTGGAAACCAAGAATCAATGTTAGAGAGAATGTTGGCATCTCATGAAGAGGCTCTTTCAATTCTTAATGGGAGTGCTTCAGAAGAACATTGTGAGTCAGTTGTGTCGTCAGCTCCGGATGCTTCAGCTTCTACGAGGATGGATGCTCAATCCGAAGAAGTATCGAGTAGCGATAAAAGGAAAAGGTGGTCAATAATTGTTATGTAGTTTGGTCTTAGATGATTGATTCTTCAACAAATCAGATGTTCCTTCTAAGTTTTGCTTGATTGGGTTTGTAGGAAGCTATTCTCCAGGATCACTTTACAGGTATCTACTGTTACTCTGTCTGAATCAGATGGATATTCTTGGAGGAAGTATGGCCAGAAAGATGTACTGGGCGCCAAATATCCAAGGTAATAATACACAATCCTACGTCAAACTCTTGTTGGTGATAAGGTTGAGTGTCATGAAATGTTTGACTGATTGTCAGTGGATGCGCCTAGACTTCTCCAATTTCTTCAGAGTCTGATATTAGATATTGTGCGAATGCAGAAGCTACTTCAGATGTGCACACCGTCATACCTGGGGTTGTTCGGCCACAAAACAAGTGCAGAGGTCAGATGATGATCCAAGTATGTTTTCCGTCACATACAGGGGGAAGCACACATGCTCAGAGCCTGTTGCTCCACAACATGCGGCACCAGTTTCCAGGACAAACACAGATGGAAGCAACTCCAAGATAGAGCCAGTAGCGCTACAAGATGTGACACCAGTGTCCGGAACAACCTTAGATGAAGCAACTCCAAGATAGAGAGCCTGTAGCTCTACAACATTTAGCAACGGGGTAACATCAGTCATTTGTTTATTATTTCCTTCTCCTAGAATACAGCATCTTCCAAAAACCATTCTTGAAATTACAAATACCCATCGAGGTTTGCATTTATTTGACAAGATATCCAAAGTAGAAAGGTATTTTAGGTACAACAATGAAACAAATAGCAAAGTCAAGGGTGATTTGTATAGCTCCCCCATCCTCATGTGTGTGGGCTTGGTCTTGGTTCATTTTCATTGAGTGATTGTTCCTAAGTTGGCTGGCAATCTCACCTCAATGATTAATCTTTTGATACTGTTGCAGTCATTAGTCAAGAAATGTGTGGATGAAGTCTTGAGGATGTCGAACTCGGTCTTCTTAAGATGGTTCATTTTGGAATTCATGGTCGGGAGAATGCTGCTCGCTAGTCCTTACTACTGTTCGAGCGCCAAAGATCCTGGATGAGTTTTGAGCAACATATTGTAACCTGAATTACAAGAATGCTGTTGAGACTTGTGCTATGTATAGTAGATTTTACCTATGTTTAGATATTACAAGTGAGGATCACCTTTTCTTTTTGTGGTGGGAGTGTTGAGCCTTTAATGGCTTCATGCTTCGTAGTTTGATTTACACACTGAACTTCTGAATCAGATGCTATATACGTATTCTATGACATTCTTTCGAGAATTTAAGTGGTAAGAGTATGTCTGAACTTTACTTATGTTTCCACATCATTGCTATTGTGCTACTCCTTAAAAGATCATATCAACATTTCCCTGGTTAATTAATTTTTTATGGGAAATCTACGTTTTGGTTCTTTACAGATTTTTCAAAAAATTAAATTGAACCGAATTAATCAAACAGAGTTTGCAGAAATGGAAAGGGATAACTTAAAGAAATTATGAGATCTGAGTATCAAGTATGGAGAGAGATGGTTCAAACAAATGAAATCATGAATAAGTACTCAAGACTGCAAATAATTACTACCCCCTCCGTCCCCGATGTATTTCACGTATTTGTGTGCACGGAGTTTAACAAAATTTTATTTTTTTAAGTATAAAGCAAGAAAGAGAAAAAATATTTTAGTTAATTTAATGAAAAAAGTGTGTAAAATTATTTGAACGTGTGAAAAAGTGAGTATTTTGTTGAGATATGTGTAAAAAGTAGGTATTATTATAGTGTATTCATTACCATTTTTAGTAAAAGTGAAGTGTGAAATACGTTGAGGGACGGATGTAAAAGGAAAGTGTGAAATACTTTGGGGACGGAGGGAGTAAACAACTTTTTCCATGCAGAAACTTGAGCTACAGCCTACACAATCCTTATAACGAAACTAAAGCTTTTACACACTATGTGCATACATATCTTGTAATCTACAAATCTTAATCTATGGAAATTTTTTTAAAATTAATCCATATGTTCTTTACATGAGCAATCTTAAACCAATCTAATCCCCCATCCTTTAGGCACCTCTCGTTTATTTTAGGGCAGCCTGTAATGAAGAGGTATTCAAGCGAACCAGGCAATATCCCATCCGGTAAAGAAACGAGCTGCGAGCAGTGAGTTATCACTAGATTTTGGAGAGAGCAGATATGCGAAAAAGATGGAAGAACACAGAGTTTAGGGCAAAATCTTATGGAGACATCAGAAAGGCATGGGAAGTCACCATCTTCATTTCCTGTCCAATCCTCAAGGTTGTCCATGTTTTCAAGAGTCAATTTCTCAAGCTTGGGAAATGCATGAAATCCTTGAGTCCTGCATTGTAGGGTATTAATGTTCCTCACACTTTTCATACCAACAATATGAAGCTTCTTGAGAGAAGGAAGTACTCCAATAGAAGGTAGGATGTCGCAATTTATGCACCCGTATAGAGTTATGCTGGCAAGATCAGTGAAGGATGGATCGCTTATCCAACTCGGAAGTTTTGAACCTTTTTAAAATGTAATTTGCAACTCCTTGAGCAGAAAATGTGGTTGAAGCATTCTAAGATTTCTGACGCATCCTGAGAACCCTCATTTCCATGATCGCACCATCTCAACTCGAGCTTATCAATGTGTTTTTTATTGCCTAGTGATGCTTCCTTTGCTTCCTCTGCACTACAGACATTCTCAAGCATGGATATACAAAATGACCCTGTAATTTCGTTCATATTTTTCAACTCCCTAATGCCACATCTATCATTCTTACCCACAAGGAAAGCCTGTAAGGTTTGAAGTTTTGTTAAATTCCCCATCCCTTTAGGCATAGACTTTAATCTGCCATCAATTTGCAGATCCAGATGACGAAGGTTAATTAGACTCCCCAATCCTCTTGGTAAAGCCAGAAGCCCAATGCAGCCTCTAAGTATTAATGTTTGCAGAAAATATAGGCGATCCACGGATTCGGGTAACCTCTTGATGGGAGTCTCAGATATGTCAAGGTAACGCAGTGATTTCAATGATCCAACGGAGCCTGGTAATTCTGATACATGGGTGCAACTTAAATCTAATGTTCTCAAGAGTGTCAAGCCCAAAAAGATGTCATTGGGTAATTGCTTGATCAAAGCACCATAATCCTCCCGCAGTACAAGTGTACGCAGTTGTTTGAAAATTTTAAGTGCGTCACGTAATGTTTGATCAAGCGTCTTACACTGCCATGTCAAGTGTAAGACTCTACCAGGGATCTCAGTATAATTCCCACTGTCAATTCGTGCATAGTTTTCTTGATTAAGAAATCCAGTAAAATATGTAGATTTGTTGACTTTGTATTTCATCCGGCAGTAAAGAGTATCAAACTTTGAAGGCATGATCACTTTCTTCTCAACCAATGCATCAAAATATGAGCTAGCAACATCCTCCATTCTTTTTGGCACTTCTGATTCAATGCAATCTTCAGCTATCCACATCTGTACCAATTTACCCTTCTCGAATTCACCATCTGGAAGAAACAGAGTGCAATGTTCAATGCATCTTTCCAGACCTCTCTTGGATTGCTATCCACATCCTGGTAATATTCGTTACCCTCGTCCTTGGCAAAAGTTTTAATTTTTTTCTTTCTAGGACTACATTGTTCTTCTCCTTCACAAGGACCTGAATCACTAATCCATTCCTCACGTGCAAACATGGTGGACACCTCAGATGAAGCAGCACCAGCAGAAGAGGGAGAACAACCTCGGCTAAAAATTTCCTCTGCCAATTAGCAGGCATTGCAATTAATTGAAGACATAGAAACAGACTAAACCACATTGAACTTTTGTAAATATATAAAAGGATAAATTTTCTTGCTAACAGTTTGGTCCTCACATTAGAACTCTGTGTTGAATGGTTTAAGAATCCTAAGGATTATAGAGCTTCAGGTAACATGGATGTAATGTAGGCTAGTATAATATTTTCAGTATGGTCTTAGTTAATCGAATATTCCGTTTAATTCAAGTGGCTTAATTGCTCTATTTCTGAATAACTCCATCTGAACAATTGACTATATGAAATCACAGAGAAAGAAGGTAAAATTATTCAGAATTGATGGCTATACCACTAGAAGCTTAGAAATTTATCACACAATCGAAGCAATCTAGAGATTATAATTGATATATTAGGAGCACACCAGATCTCAGGGTGTTAAACCTGGTGTAACTCATCCAAAGGTATAGCATGAAAAACGAATATAAAACATAACATCCCAGGGAGATGGTAACTTTTCCTTCAATAGAATGGTGGGTAAATCTTCGAAAAACGGATGGCCAATTAGTAGATCCTGTTGATACAGTATCAATTAGAGAGAGCAGAGGAAAAAGAACATAATATTTTGATGCATAGAAATAGAAAAGAAGATAATATGATGGAAAATAAGAGAGAGAACTGGAAAATATGTTTCTGCTTTGATAAAATTCATACTATAAAAGGATTAATACCATAATTAACATCCTAAGAAATAGGAGGAAATCCCATTAACAAACTCCATAATTTAAAATGTATCATGGGATTCAAAGAAATGTGTCACCTGGGCTGTCCATCTCTTCATTCCATCCATACAACACAATACAAAACTCAGCAATTCTTTGGTTGGTTTCACCAATGCTCCCTTATCTTGAGCTTCTGAATCAAATTGAACACCCTTGAAACCCCAATTCAAACCCTTGGACAACTTCATGATGCACAAACCCACACACCAAATATCCCACGAAAACCCATCGTGAATACCTCCAATAATCGCCTTAGTCTTGGATAAACCTTTCCCAGAATACAAAGCCTTGACTTGCTCCATATGATTCACGAAAATGTTCGACGGATTCACATCTCCATGCCAAATTTGAGCTTGATGGAGGCATCTCAACCCCGACAGAACTTGATGCCCCAAATTAGCGAGATCGAATTCACTCGTGATGTTGATTCCGACTCCGGAGAGAGATCCACGCTCCATGGGCTCGAATAGAAGATAGATCCTGTCGCCCACGTAGAACACCTCGTAGCATTTCATCAAATTTGGGTGATTCAATGTCTTCAGAATTTCAACCTCGTGGCTGATTTCTTCGCGCTCGATGGAATCATAGGGACCGTTGAATTCCTTCAGGAGGTAGGTTTCGCCGGTCAGCCGATCGACGACTTTGTAGACCTCTTTACTGATAATGGATTTTATTTCCAAACGTGAGAAATTTACCAATCTATTGGCTCCAGTTGCTTGGATTACGCCAATTATATTTAATAAATTCAAAAATCCACTGCCTTTCGATCGCGGTACTGGCTTTCTTCCAACATTTCTAATGTAAGTTTCCATCGCTGAACAGGCAGAGAGATGGAGATAAGCTTCAATTGGATTTTGAATGATGAATTGAAGATGTAAATGAAGTTCGACAAAATTCAAACCTTATTTCATCGTAACACACACCTTCAAGTTTTGCTCGAATAATCGTTATTTAATTCTCACAAGTTGGTAAAATCTCTATAGCCGAAAAAAACGCTCCCCTTCTCTCTAGACTCTCTCTCTCTAAAGTTCAAATCTGTTTTCCCCCCTCTCCACCCCTCTCCTTCCCTTCCCTCTGCCACGGCATCTTCATGTGACGGAGCATGGAAGCGATCAGCCTCATCTTCTCCCCTAGTTTAGATCTTGGCTCGTTTTATTCTCATCCGTATGAGATTTTTTTTCCTGCACGGTCGGAGAAGGGCGACAGAGGTCTGGGCAGATTTGTGGTGAAGGAAGAGTTGGCGTTGGATGCGGAGTGGAGAGAGGATTGCTTTCTTTGGCTGATTTTTTTTAATTTTTTAGATCCATTTTCTATGTTCTGTGTTTGTTTAGTTCTCTGTTCTTTTTCTTATTGCTTGTTCAATAGTTTGCATTTGTTTCTCATGATATTTCTCTTTCTTTTGCTCGACTGTTTGAGTTTGCCTTTTTATTTGTCTCCTTTATGGAGTGTGTCCTCTTTGTGAGGTGTTAAAATTTCTTTCATGAAGTTGTAATCCCCCTTGTGGAGGAATTGATCTTTCGGTTGATTACCGAAGAGTCCGACGTAACCTGTTGGGCTAGTTTATAAATGAATCATATCGTTTCATAAAAAAAATTCTCACAAGTTGATAAATAATCTACTGCAAAAAAAAAAAAAAACAGTTATCTTATCACAACTAATTTAAAAAATAAAATAAAATTGGGGCTAGATGCTAAGTTAGTAAATAGTCTACTGTAAAAAAAAAAAAAAAAAAACTCAACATCACAACTAATTAAAAAAATAAAATAAAATTGGGGCTAAATAGATGCTAGGGCAAAATAATACTGTAGGTTTAATATTAAGAAATATGAGTGGATCAAAATTATAATGGCCAAAATAGTAATAAATAAACATGATAATGTAGCTAGATAGAACACTTCTAAATCATGAAGTAACATCCTTATAACTCATGATTATCATCCCTTGGTAAGACCATTTCTCATTAATGAAAAACATCATCAATAATATTAAAGACAATACATGTCTCTTATGTGCTATCTACCACAATCAATGGAAAAGCTTTCATATTATGGGACCATGAACCAATATGAGGCCTTAGAACAGTCCGACAAAGAAGTCAGCTATAAAGACATTTGAACACTTGGCACCAGAATATCAAGAAACAGGGAGAGATTTAAGCAAAGCAGATGTATACTCTTTTGGGGTTGTACTTCTAGAACTGATTACAGGCAGAAAGAGTACAGAAGATACGAATGGGCAAAGCTTCTTAAGATGGGTAATTCTGATATTAAAAAATGCTCCATTCTTACTAATTTGTATTTTCTGATTCCTATATGAACATGACTAACATATATATACTCGCAGGCAAGACCACTTCTAAATCAAACAAAGTACACCGAGTTGATCAATCAGGATGTACCAGATAGTGTAGATGTTTACCAGTTACTGTGGTTGGTCCGAATTGCACATAAATGCCTCATCTGGGATCCTAAAAAGAGATACTCAATGAAAAAGGTAAGAGTTAAAAATGCTAAGGGCACAGCCACATGGAAAAAAAAAAATTAATAAGAAAAAAATATTAACTCTTTCTTGGATGCAGGTAGTGACAGCTTTGTCAGGCATGATTAATCGTTGCTGTGTTAAAGATTTTTCTCCTACTGAATTGATTTGTGAGGCATGATTGAAGGAAAAAAAAGACCTCAGAATTTTTCATTAGGACATTTTGAAATCAAGGCAGCTGTACTACTGACTGTGATCATGAGAACATGCTATGATGAATGAGAAGCGCAATGTAGCTAGTTTGATAATGTCAGTATAGATACATTAACCATCTAACATATCTCAAGTCTTCCAGGTTAAAGTTGAAAACTGAGTTATGGCAGGTTAAAAGATCCTATTTATTTTTGTAAATTATTGTTTCTTTTCAAAAAGACAAATAATTTAGGATTATTACACTTTATGCGAAAAGTCTGCTATGAAGTGCTCTGAGTTAGTCACAGGAAAACCCTTAGAACTTCTAACTCTACAAACTTAACTTGTCTGGCTTGCTTATTGGCCCGGCCACTCTTTGGGTGTAAAGTTTGAACAAAGAAGAGTCGGGTCGATGGCATAAAAAAGACACTTATCTATAGCCCATCTTTCCACCAATTGTAGTCCAAGTGACGACGATTACAATTTACAATTTGACTGGAAACACTCCACCATTAGAAAACAAAGAGATTGTTAGAGTGATCTGATTAAATATCAAACAAAACTCCTCCTTATAAGCTTAAGCTTTTAGATGAGGTGTCATTTAACATGATATCAAAGTCATGGCCAAATGAAGGTTTAACAGAGAAGAACAACAGACAGTTATTTATTAATCAAATAAGATATGAAGAAGATTAATATTGTGGGATCCAATTCAACACTCCTTGAGCCTTGAACTATTTACACCTAGTCTTCAGAATAAGCAAGTGTGTGTGGGTAAAACTGATGCAAGTTGAAGAAAGGATACATAACTGGCAAGTTATAACCACACAAAGAGTTCATATAGAAGTTTTGAAGTAACATGGTGCAATTAAATAATTCATAGAAATATTTCCAATGTGATATACCATATGAATTAACAGTCTACACAATGACTACAAGAAATGTGATGTACATAAAAAATAAAAAAATCACCTGGAATGTAGCTGGGATGATGCCATCTTCTGCAGCAAACATCAACACGTAAATAGTTGCTGCAGGTAGCTAGAGCAGTATCACTTTTTTAGACTCTGATTCATTTTTGGATGAAATGTTAGAAAAGCAAGAACATAAAAGAAAAGAACCACCAAAATGCAAAAGATTTTTTTTTTTTTTTACAAATATGTACCTACCTTGACCGTTTGTATCAGACTATCAGAGCATTATTTTTAAACATAGTGCAAAGATGTTCCATTTGAAGAGAGGGTTATATCATTGTACTAGATCTCTTTTCATAACTTCAAAAGAGAACTCATACTTCTCCTATATTTCTAATCTATCTATTAGTACTTTTAATACTTTTGAAAACTTCAAATATTATGTAATTCTTATTATGCTTTTGCCAGGAGTAATTCTTATTATGTGCTCCCTCCATTCCCCAAAGTATTTCATACTTTTTTTCATCCGTCCCTCAATGTATTTCACACTTTACTTTTACTAAATTCGGTAAAAATACATTACAATAATACACACTTCTTACACACATCCCAATATAATACTTACTTTTTCACATCTCCCAACAACTTTACAAACCTTTTTCATAATTTTACACACTTTTTTTTATTAAATCAACTAAAATATATATTTACTTTCTTACTTTATACATAAAAATAAAAAATTTTCTTAAACTCCGCGCACACAATAGGTGAAATACTTATTGGGACGGAGGGAGTATTCGTTATATTATATATATATATATATATATATATACTATTGCAGAAACTTTTCTTGTTGACGTGTTGTCTCTAGAGCGCTCTAATATGACGTGCAATTTTCTCAATTTTTTTAATATTAAATACTTTTTTTAATATTTTCCTTATTTACTTTTAATTAACTTCCTTATTTAATATTTTCTTTTTTAAATAATGTGTTTCTTATTTTTAATAATGATTAAATTTTTAATATTTTATTTATTTATTTAAATATCATTAATTAATTACTAAATCTTTTAATACAATAAATTAATTAATATAAATTAAATCATATATATAAAAGAAAAAAATGAATATTCCATATAATATTCTCTCTCACTCACATATAAATAAGACCTTTTGATTATTAATTCTATATATATATATATATATATATATATATATATATATATATATATATATTTCCTTATTTACTTTTAATTAACTTCCTTATTTAATATTTCTTTTAAAATAATTTGTTTTTTATTTTAATAATGAATCTCAATTAGGTAATATATTTTAAAAAAAAATTATAGAAATTAAGACAAAAATATTTATTTAATTGTCTTATTTACTTTCAATTAACTTCTTTATTTAGTATTTCTTTTTAAAATAATATGTTTCTTATTTTTAATAATGAATCTCAATTAGGTAATAAATTTTAAAAAATTATAGAAATTAAGAAAAAAATATTGATTAAAAATATTTATTTAATTGTTTATATATGTGGTAACAAATAAAAAAATGTATATAATTAGAAAAAAATTTAATTAAAAACATATATATTAATTAAAAATATTATTTTTTTTATATGTTGTCATGCTTCATCAATGACGACCTACGCACGGTGGCACCTCAATTGTATTAATTAAAAATATTACTCCTTCCGTCCGCTAGACAGGTCCACATTTTGCCATTTTGGGCGTCCGCATCAAAAGTCTACATTTCTTTTTTTAAACACATGAGACTCACACACATCACTAATACAATAAATATATGGGACCTATACACCCCACTAATACAACTACCAACTACACATTAAACAATAAAAAAAAAATACAAGTCAATATTATTTCAAAAAATTAGAATATATGTACATATAACTATACACATGATTTAATTATATGTCACATTATTAAAAGTTATGAGTAAAAGTTATACTTTTATGTAAATTCTTTATATTGATGAAAGTAGTTGTCTAGCTTAAAAAAAAACTTCCTAATTAATATTGAGTTGTTATATGTCACATATTATTTAATTATAAAATATAAAAATAAGTAACAATTAAATGATCCCACGTAGTACGCGTGTTTTATACTAGTATATATATATATATATATATATATATATATATATATATATATATATATATATATATATATATATATTAATTATTAGTTAATATTTAGTATTAATTAACCTTTAATTTTATATTACATACATTTAAAATATATTATAATTTAATTGTATAAATAAAATTATTCAATCTATCCTATAATAATAAATAGGGTAGGTTTTGCGTGAGACCGTCTCACGTGTGACCATTTTTCACTTTTTAAAATAGTTATCACTTTCGCTATAAATTGTTATCACTTTCGCTATAAATTGTTATCACTTTCGTTATAAAATGTTATAAAATGTTATCACTTTTTATTTATACTATAAATTGTTCATGAAAGAGGATTATCACTTTTCATTAATTTATTATCACTTTCCTTTATAAAAGTTATCACTTTCTGGCAGTCTCACGTAAGCCCTTAGGTGAAACGGTCTCACACAAGTCTTTGCCTAATAAATAAGTATTACACTTTAATTTCATGCAAAACTGAAAGTCTTATGTTAATCTTTTATAATGAATATATACATATTAATAAATTTCAGAGTTGTCACGCTTAGTTTTATAATACATACTCTCTCCGTCTCACCCAAATAATATCATTTTACTATATTGGGCGTCTCATCCAAATTGCACTATTTTCCTCTTTTAGTAAAAAGGTTCAATGGCCCACCACTACCTATCACATCTCTCTAACATACCTACCCACTTTACATAAAATAATAATACTCTTTAATCTACGTGCAAAAAATAAATGCTTCTCTTTGCCCGGAACAGAGGGAATATAATACTTTATGTTTTTTTATTAATATGTGTAGATAATCGTTGAACCCTTAAATTGTTAGTTTAAATAAGTAGTTTGCACTTAATCTTTTTTGTTAATCATTAAAAAAGAATAATACTATTTTAATTTGTAGCTAAAGTATTTTTTTTTAAGTATAATGAATAATTAATCAAAGTATGTTATTAAAGTGTTATAATATGATTTAGTACAAACATACTTTAACTATCAATAATCATACTTTACCTATATAACTACTAGTATACTTTAACAATTGATCCACTTGCCTTAAAATTCGTCTCTCATATACATATCTCACAAGAGCTACATTATATTATATATTCATTCACAATAGTTATATTGAATATTTTAAAATAAAAAAAAGAGAAAATTACACGTCATATTAGTGGGGGTAGGGATGACAACGGGTAGGGTACCCGTTTATTTTGAGGTACCCGTATCTGTATCCGATTAAAAATCAACTACCCGTATCCTTATCTGTTCCGTTTAAAAAATTTATTATGGTACCCGTACTCGTCCCATAATCGTTTATTAATACCTGCGGGTACCCATACCCGTTTAATATTTATTTATTAATATATATTTATATATTTTTATTGTTTAAATAAATATAATAATAAAAATTACGTTATTATTAAGGGTAGGTCTTGGGTGAGACCGTCTCACGGATCTCCTTATGTGAGACGGGTCATCCATTAATCCAAATAAATATATTTTATATTAAATTAAAAAACAAATAAAAGAAAGGAAGGACCTTGTTTGTTTAATTAAATAAGCTTTTTAATGTTAAACTTTGGCGACCGCGGCTCGGCGGAATTCACGTCTGGGAGGTAGGAACTACACAATTCCATTAAAGATAAAGAATTGACAATATTCCATCTTAATTTTTTTTTTCAGTTTTAATAAAAAATATTATTATTATTATTTTTATTAATTATTCATTACATGATTCAACGATTTTGTTATCACTTTATTTTAATTAGATCACATTTCATTTATTAAATAAAAAATACTATCAAATTATCTTAGAAAAAGTTGAAATTTTTATTTATGTGTAAAAATAATATGTTGATTCGTACGTAGACCGATAAAATAGTTGCATTATTACAAGTCAACTGAATAGTTACACCTTTTTTTCTTTTCTTTTTTTTTTCTAATGAAGTTTCATTTATTCATCGTCATTAATTATATATTTTATTCTTAAGCTTAAATTTATGTTCTTTTTTAGTTTTGGATTTTATTCCTAAGAGGCTAAGATCTCTTCTTCTTCTTTTTTTTTTTCTTATTTGATTTTGGTTTTTGAAACTAATAATTGGGTTTAAAAATCATTTTTATATACACTCGCAACTTTTATTATTGTCAATTCACCCACCTTTTATAAATTTTCTTCAAACAAACATAATTTCAATTCACCGTTTAACGTTTTCAAACTCACTTAAACCTCAAAAAAACACATTTAATTATGAGAGTAAGAAATGGGGATCCGTAATGATGAACCATGGTATCCGACCCGACCCGACCCAAAGAAGGGATTGCCACGCCTAAACAAAAGTGCCAGATAAAAGACAGTAGACTCTTATTACTCCAGTTTTCAATTATATAAAAACAATAGTCATGTGTGTGCAATTATTATCATTACACTAAACAAAAGCACTGCCGTTCTATTCTATGCTATTTGCTATGTTTAACACTAACTCTCACACACTTTTGCAGTTTTCTCTAAGATACCAATCTCCAATCTCAACATTACCTTTATTTATATATATACATACATACTTATATATGTATAGACTTACATTATATAGCTATATCTTACTTTTTGCATATAATGCAATGTTATCGGCTTCATATGTATAAACTCCATCTGGGTCTCTTTGTTCTTGTCGTTTTATCCTCTGGATCGAAGGTATGAAGCTTATCTCTTTTCTCCCCCCTTTTGTTTGTGTGTTTCTTGATCTTTTCCATTGCATTTCTGAAATTTAATGTTCTTTTTGGGAATGCATCCTGTTTGATTTGTAGTTCTAGGCTGTTCAGATGGTGTTGGAGATGTTAATTTTTTTTTTTAATTCTTTTCCAATTTAGTTTTTCATATGGAGTTCATTGGAGTAGTGATGAAATGTGATCTCTTTTCTTGTACACATTTGAGGAAAAATCAAGATTGTCTACTATTAATCTTGCTTATGTTCAATTTCTTTTCAATTCTGGTTGTTGCTGTGTTTTGGGGGTGGATTTGTTGTAATTGGCTTCTACATTTGGTAGTAATGATTCCTTTTGAGGATTAATGAAACCAGAATATGTTGTAATTAGCTAGAAACCAACTTCTTTCAAGTCCTTCAAACATGTAGTTTTGGGTGTCTTGGGGTTGGGCGGGGAAGGGGGTTGTGGAGAATCCTAAATCAGACAATGGCAGGATGATGGGATTTTTGTTAATGAGTGGATAAATTATTTAGATTGAAGACTTGGTCAATCTATGAACTAAGTTATCAGATTTTGTTTGGATTAACTCTTGGAAACTTTATATATTGCTCTTTTAGCAGATGGCCTTTTGTTGTGAAAAATTATAGTTATCTAGCTAGTGAAGATCTTTGAAGAGAACATTGCAATTTGGATGTGAGCTGAGTAGAAGGTAGAGAGATCAAAGATGACCACAAATGGAAGCACACATTGGTGTTATAGTTGTCAAGAGCCCGTGTCTCTTCGGGGCGAAAATCTGGTGTGTTCGAACTGCGAAAGAGGATTCATTCAAGAACTCGACGATTCAATTAGAACAAGTACTGAGGAACTCAACCAACGGCCCCGTTTCATGGAAGCCATTTCGAATTTTCTCAGGCAACACAGGGTTGTTAGGACCAACACATCAGATTCATGGAATTCATTTCTGGTTTTTAATGGAGATATGCCTGTGAGGATGCCTGGTGAAGGGGGCATCTTGGAGTACTTCAATGAAACTCTTGGATTTAGACGAGAGAACGGGGGCGACTACTTTGTGGGACCGGGAGTCGAAGAGTTCTTTGAACATGTAGTTGATAATGACCAACGTGTGCCTCCCCCTGCTTCAAGGTCCTCGATTGATGCCTTGCCAACGATCAAGATTTCAAAGAAGCATATCCGTGCTGATTCAACTTGTGCTGTTTGTAAAGAAGAGTTCGAGTTGGGTTCTCAAGTGAGGAAGCTTCCCTGCAAGCATTTATATCACTCCGACTGCATCATTCCATGGCTAGAGCAACGTAGCTCGTGCCCAGTTTGTCGTCAGGAGCTAAGCAATCAGAATTTACGAGGCCAAAATAGGAGCAGAAGCTGGAACAGGAGGTGGGTTAGTGGAGAGGAAACAAGTGAGAGTCGAGGAAGGCGGAGGCGATGGTCTCTCCCGTGGTCTTTTCGTTCTTCTCGTTCCAATTCAAACCGTAATGAAACAGTTGAATCGAGCTCAGTTCCTTACCATGAAGATAACCAGCATGGGGATTACTCCTACTGGCCATTTGAGTATTAGCTTTCAAAACATTTCTGTGATGTTTGGAAATTCTTTGTGGTCCTAATATTCATACTCTATGTGAAAAAATAAAGATTGTTTTGCCAGAAATAAAGTTTTTGTTCATTTTTATTATGGTTTGTACTGGTTCAAAATCTTCATCAAATATCAAACCAGTTTGTGCTTTGCATTAATACTATTGGTTTTTGAGATTACCATCTCTCTCTCTCTATATTTAGATTCATCTATGGTGTTCATAAACTGATCATCTTTTCTTGTTATATTCCAAGATATCAAACAATTGCCAATGAGGTGAGTAGGGAAACAATCAATATTCTACAATAATCAAATAAACAAGTGAAAGAAAAAGTCATTCTAAATGTGAGAATTCAATGATGGTTGCTGGTTAGGTAGGAGCCTCTAACTGCTCTGCAGCTTGAATCTGCAATTGTGAGCTCCATCCTACCTTCACCAATGACAACATACATATTTGAATATTTTTTGCTTCGACAAGACTAACAGGCATCAACTAATTGTAATATCATGGTCAAAGCAGATTGTAACAACTTGGTGTTGGTATGAACTGAAATGGCAAGGAAACCCATATTTTCAGCCTTGTTTACAGTACCTTTACCATCTTCATCTGAAAGATGAAACTATGACAATTTTGACAAGTAAATCTCCATCAAATCAGACTATACCAAAAGGGCTCTGGATGTTTTGTGTAACATCGCCTCCGTAATATAAGTAACACATAGGAGAGATGAATGAATCTATGTCGTAGATATAAGTGTCACTCATCCAACAAGCTACTAGAAAGGAGAAGCTCAAGAACTTAGTGGTTTATTTCACTTCAAGCACACCTGAAAATTGCAATATCAACCTAACTTAAGTTTCCAAACTGAGGTATATCTAATGCATTTAAATTCACCATATTTTGTATTTTGTAAAAGGTGATCCGTAATTTTCACAATTTTTAGAAGTTGTATATGAATAAGATTTGAAACAAAAACTTGAATATACATTATACTGAAATTACACCGCCAACGTATGTACTAAATGTTAATACTAAGGAAGTTTACCTATTAATTACATTTTGTTTTTCCAAAGGGACCCTATGAAATAGGGTCTTGAAGGAGTATGAATTACAATATGGCTTGAAACTAATAAGATGATGAGCAATACAAAATTGAGTACTTCTCGAATTAAGTAGACTCCTTCCTTTCAGATATCCTCCTCCTTTTTTTTTCGTATGATATTTTTGCACAACTTAAAATAATTCACAATATTAAAAGTGAATTCTTAAATCAATGACTTCTTAAGTACATATACCTACATGCAGTTCGAAATTATCCAAAATGAGGAGAGTATAATTAATTAGAATTACTTGAATAATTATTAATGTTGTATGTTTAATATAGATGGAGAACTCACTTCCACTTTAGCAAAGATATGCTATTATTTTTTTAAGATCACAACTATTTCATAGTCTTTACCATTAGTCAGCTTCTCTGAGGTTTTACTGTTTACACTAAATTCTTAGAAGAAATCATTCATTAATTCAGCAATTTTTCCACAAATTTTAAATCAATGACATTATCCTAACATACATCAAAGATAGCTTCAAATCAGTTTACATTTTGGGAGTGATTCTTGTGTCACGCCCTAGGGTTATAAATTTAGATTAAGGTATGTTTACAACATAGAGTTAATAAATTTTTAGTAAAATACTTTTTTTAATTATTTAATTTAATTTAATGCTAGATTATAATAGTAAGAAGTAATATTGGACTCCACATTTTGATTTCATGTCGTAAAAAGTAATATTTTGGAAGTTACAAAATCAACAAATTTTTAAATTAAAATAAATAAGACACTTGACTGGCTAAAAACATCGACGCCAGCGTTGCATTACTTTGAACTTCATTTAAATAAATAAACACACCTTTTTTTACGGTAAAATAAAAAGGCATCGATAACATTAATAATAAAGGATTTATCCATATCCCATAACAAAGTAACAAAAAGAAAGGTGAGCTAGATAATAATAATGAGGGTATGGAAAAGATCTGATTTTAGATAACAAAAGAGAAGCTCAGCTATTATGATCACCAACCACCTCCACCACCATCATCATTCTTTTTGGCACTACCCCACCCTCCATCTGTACCAGAACCACCAGCATCTCCCCAGCTACTCCATCCGCCGCCACCACCGTCGCTAGCACCACCACCAGGGAAAGCTTCCCTACCTGGTGAATTCTGAACTTTAGCCCCAGGAAAGCTCCCATATCCTCCTCCACTGTCATTATCCCTAGAGCTCCACCTTTGTGAACCGCGATCTGAGTCTTCCCTGTTCCCGTTCCGGCCACCACCACCATAACCACGATCCGAGTCCTGCCTATCACCCTGACCACGTCCACGTCCACGTCCACGTCCACTGCCCCTGCCACGACCACCCTCACCATTTCTGTAGTCACCTCCACCTGTAAGGAAAAACAATTCAGACAAATATATTTGACAACATTACAGACTATCTTGTAAGTGAGAAATGCAACTTGACTGAACAGAGTCGTTTTAATCTTACCACCTCTGGAACCAGAACCCCTGTCTCTGTCTGATGATTGACCACCTTTCCAGCCACCACCTTCGTTGGATGAACCACCCCACCCTCCGCCAAACCCAGATGAGCCCCCAGTTGCAGGACTCCTCATTGGTACCATTGCAGCAACTGATCGTAATGAGGGTGCAGAATCATAAGGATCATCAACATGTCTCTGAAAATAAGCAACAAGACGATCTATATCCTCAAACATCCGTTTCCTAAACTTGAATCCCTTTGGATAGAGACCTATGTACTCATGATGTGGATTAGAACTACGAATGTAAGTCAGGATAAAGGTGCCTGGATGCTCATGAGATATTCCGAAGCAATATACAATTCTCAAAGGATTCTCAGCTTTCTCAATTCTGAGAAGCTCATCAATTTCTGCTTTATTACCCCTCCTAAACTTGCGGTAATTCAACATCAACTTCAGATGAGCCACCAGCGGATCCACATAACGATCCATTACCTGAACAAAGAACATGAATAATCAGATACTGGTGCTAGTGTGCAAAAAAAAAATTTCCAATCGAGCATTAACAATGCATGTCTGAAATCTCTGATAAGTTACCTCATCAAGATCTTCAAATGTATCCTCCCCAATTTTCAGTGTTTTACCTATTCTGAGCAAGCTTGTGATATCCTTGTGTTCCTTTCCACCTTCAACTATGTCCTTGTGAGCATACACCCCATCATAGACTTTCAACGTCAGAGTCAAAAATGAAGGTCCACGAGAGCTAGGCCGAACAACACTTTCACCAGGATCCTTGTCGGAAAGAAACTGATAACATAGAAGTAAATCATTTGAGGTTCAAATTATAGGTCTTTTTAGGGGCCAAGTTCATGTATTTGTGCTGATGCACCTTATGATAATGTTTCAAACTTTAATTAAACAAGAATGAGAGGCAATGCAGAGGCCTTGTATATAACCATAGAAACGTAATATTAGCATAACATCATAATATGGGTCAAACGCCATCAGAGTTTATAAATTGCATGACACGTCTAAAAAATATCATTCATAAGTGTCACATAAAAATTTTATGGAGATCATCATGCAATAATGAACCATGGCAAAGGAACCCAATATACCTTCATTCAGAACAAATGGAAATAATGAGGACACACTAGTGAACCACAGTACAATGCAGTAAAAGATTAAAACACACCTCTATTGCACCATCAGCCGTTATATTTTGGAAGCGAGGGTGAACAATCATCCTTGGCTTGAAATGCTTCTTTGCAAGCTCCTTCTCCTTGCGAGCTTTTTCCTGAGCTGTTTGTAAAGTGTTGCGCTCTTCATGATAGAAAGGATCCATTTGTCTGTGATTCTGAAATCGATTACTCCTCAAATCACTCTCTCTACAAGTTAAAGCCACCTGATAGCGATTCTTCTGAATGGATTTGATTCTGCAAGTCAATATTTCACCTTCACGTAGCCTATCAGTTAATTCATTGATGTCCCTCCCATCATCCGCAAAATCTTCCTTAGTGACCATGCCAGTCAACCCAGATTCAAGGACACAAATCGCTCTCTGGGCCTGCACCTTGCGAACTGTTGCTTGAACAATTCTTCCTTCAGAAAGTGCTTCTTCAGTCTCCCCAGAGATCATGTAAAACTCTTCGTCTTGACTTGGTTCTACAAATGGTCTTCGCCAATCCTGAAAGCCTTCTATCAACTCTAATCGTATGTCATTTAGGGTCTCTTTCTTGTTCAGGCGGTTTTTCTGCTCAGCATACTCGTGAACATCTACGGCCCTCAGTAGATGAGGCTTATCCCTTACATGTTCAATAGCATTTTCCAAGACCTCATCATCATCATTTGCATCTTCATTGACATCCTCTCGGTAAATATCCTTGGCTAGATCTTGTGCAAGGCTGTATGATTCCGGATGTATTCTTGTATCATCTAACAGATCCATAAATTGATTAATAGTAGAAGTGACTCCACTACGTCTCACTCGCAGGAATCCAACAGCATTAATAAAAACTTTTTTATGAAGACCATGGGATGTCAGTAGGTCTTTCCTGGTGAAAATGGCACCTGCTCTTACAAGGGACTTCTGAAGCGACACAGCTTTTCTAGGTCCAAGTCCAGACACAAATTGTAGGGGAGCAAACAACCATTCGTGACTAGCAGCTAGATTAATATCAAGACCCACTTGATTCGTTACATCCACCATAACTTGTTCAACCATTCCATACTTCTCATCAGGAGTAAGAAAGTTCTCTAGAGGATTGAGCTTCCAAGACAATATCTCCTTTCCAGGTCCACACAAGGTGGCAACCATAGCCAAAGGATTCTGAAGATACCGTCCAAGAGCCACAGCACGTCTAATTATACCTAAATAAAGAAGAAAACAGAGGCAAGTCCAATCATGTTGCCAAAAAGTGTCTAATAAGCTGCACGGAAGCAGCAAATAACAAGATAAGGTGTCAAACTGAAAGCTAAGAGAACAAATTTAGAATGTATTGAACTCTGGACTTACCCTCGTGCGGTGGAAGCTGATCAACTGATATGCGGGAATTTTCATACAAATGTGGAAGAGATTCATCACCATAGACAACATTCAGATTATCCATCTCATGACCAACATCCCTAGGATTATCTTCCACCATCTTGAAAATGATCTGATTATAAAAGGTGTAACAAATTAAAATTGGCTCAAAATCAAATTCATGTATTTAGAAACATGAAAACAGAATATATTTCAAGAACATCATCCATTGAAAATGAAAAGGTAAATATAGTGTCAACTGCAAATACCTCGTAAATATCCTCCTTCAACCGTGTGCAAGACAGATTAGCTGCTCCCAGAACAACAACATGTGGTTGATGGTCCATCATAAATTTTTGAACTCTCTGCTGATCATTTTTTTTACGTTGCTGTTCATTAACACTTAGACCACGTAGATTCAGAGAACCAGCATGTAATACATCAGAAACTTCTCCAGATGAATTCAGCATAACAAAAGTAGTAGGAGGCTTTCCAGGGCCCCAACAGCAAGCCATAACCCTGGGTGCAGTTTCATCATCAGAACTGAGATCATTCTCTTTCCGCTGATAAGGTGAAACAGATACTTTATCCCACATATGCCTTCCATATTCTGAGAGTAGCCACGTCTTTGCTCTACTGGTCAACAATGATCTTGCTTCCTTTTCCATAGAAGGAAGAAGATTATTGTAAAATGCTTCATGGAGAATCAGTTTCCTCTGCTCGTTCCATGATTGCGCAGATTTACTTACTCCATCACTCAGATAATAATCATTTGAGTCACTTATCAACTTTTCAAGGACTACTTCAGGCAGCTTGATGGTAACTTGCAAGAGCTTTTCCTCTTCAGCTTTCTGAATTAGAAGCCATTGAGCATCCTCAAATCTATTTAAAGGTTTGTCCCTCAACCACTTCACACCAGCAAACTGATGAAAAGAATCAATAGCTGTGTTTCCATCGAGCGTAGGATTCGTGGACACTACGGCATTGTCCATAAAGATACTGCGCACATGTTTCCGAACTCCTGGTTCACAGCTAATCTCAATAGCCGCCTGAATTTTATCGTGAAATTTTAGCCATTACAATACAAAACAGTATTAAAGTTAATAAAATAGAGATTACTCTTGACATATGACTTCAACATACCATGAGCCTAGCACCTTTCAACACAGCTTGAGGTGTCTCGAACATCCTGCATGTGAAGTTAGATGCCATTTCCTCAGGTGTTTCCCTCGCATCTTCCAATTCATCCATTCTCTGCAATGAACAAAGCCCACTGAAAAGAAAAACTTCATGGAAAGTCAATCAGAAATCAGATACCTACCATTTTCTCCAAAGAAATCTGCAAACCAAATTGTTCGGAGCTATATCCAAATTTACTGGAAACCAACCATAGTCCAGCTTTACTGCAAATGCTATATTGTGATTTTCTACTTGGCCTTTTGTATTTCCCTCCATCTACGACAACTTCGCCTGGGGGGAAGTGTAAATTAAATTTTAAGTCTACATCATCAACTTCTCTTTCTGAATCAGCTTCTTTAAGTGACTTGGTAATTGATTCAAAAAGCTGTTGATTTAAAATAAGGCGTGTTTCATCATCTATTCTACGATTCTCTTCTTTGAACCGCTTTGTGTAATAATCCTGAAGAGCACTCTTTCTTTTCTGAAGAAGAAGCCATTTCTGATCCAAATCCTGAATTGTCCAAAGCACCTGCAGCAAGACAATCCATCAATATCTGACTTAAGACCATTCATTATCCCTCCACCCTAAGGTTGAACATACAAATTAAAGGCAAAGATTTTCTATCCTAAACAGTTATAGCCAAAAAGGAGATTCTAGATGGTACCATGGGGCAGAACTTTCTCACAAGCCAAATATTTTTCTCGCAAAATCTAACAAGTCAATATTTTGCAAAATAACTACACAAAGAATGAGAAAATATCTATTTGACAAAAATATTACCCACCATCAGGAGGCATTAAACCAAAGATTGGAGCAATGTAAAATAACAGTGATTAAATTAAATTAGAAATCAAAAAGCTATCCAATACCTAATACTCACCTTGTTCCACTTCAGTTTAGGTTTATGGTTAGGATCATTTTCAATGTCAGGTTCAGATTCATTTGGGTCCTTTAATAGGCTCAAAATCTCCTCTTTCCGGTACATAGCAATGAATGGAACCTAAAATGTACAAAACAGTTCTGTAAACAAATAAGATATAAACCCATCACAGAAAGAAATGCCTAGTTTGCGAGAATGGCACATACATCTAACTTCTGCACATGCATTAACTCTAGAAATCTGGCTATATGGCGCTTCAGCTCGTCATCCACTTCTTCCGTTGCCACACTACTCTTTTGGAATAAAGGTGAAATACCAGTGACAAGCTGATTGTATATCCATTCAGTCTCCAATTTGATGCTAATCTCGTCTGTCGGAGGAGAGCCAGTACTTTCCTCAGATATCTACAAGAAAATATACAAGTTTAGTACATAATTTAAATCCAAGCAAGTTGCTAAATATGCTATAAGATGCTCAGTGGACCTGCATTCTTTCAGGAACATCAATTTCTCGCACTTTGTCATCCTTTCCCGTCATATACTTCTCAGAAATTACACTTGGATCAAACTGATCTTCCAGGCTCATATCACCAACTTCAGCATTCTTGTTAATCACTTCCATTTTGCGATACATCAGGAGCTCATCAACATCACCAAAAATCTCGTGTGCTTCCTGGAGTGCCGATGAAGAAATTCCAGGCCGCTGCCTGCTCTTCTTTGGTTTCTTCTTCCTGTTCACAGATATGCCAATACATATTACAGTTTAAATATAAAATCCAAAGCCACATATTGGATATAAGGGTTACAGATATACTTTACTGGAGCTCCATTCTCATCAACTAAGTCTTCATCAACAATAAAATCAGCCATCTCATCCTCCTCACCAATGTCTGCATCCTCTTCTTCTTCCACCTGCTCATCCTCTTCAGCAATATCCTCAAGTGGTTGCCCTAGATTAATTGAGGAAAATCCCATGTGATTAACATGAATAAAGTTAATCCAAATGCTTGTGGAGAACATAATGGAAAAATTACCATCATCATCACCAAACAAGCTCCGCTTGAGTTTTTCCTCAGCTGTACCTTTCCCACTTCCATCAACTTCCTCTTCGTCCGAAAGCCCGGAAGGCTCTGCTTCTGAATCTCTTCGAGCCTTTTTCAGTCGCTTAAACTTCTTACTTCCCTATAATTTAAACATAGGGCACTCATGATACCGCTATTCAACAAACCAAAGCTTATTTGCTAAAAAAGGAGAGCATAAACACTGAAAAACAAAGAGAAACTTACGGGCTTTGGACGAGGAACAGAGATGTTGCTTTCCTGGAGGAGTTCATAATCATCTTCATCAAGCACATAGTCTTCCCTAATATTTGATAAATCAAATGAGAAAAATATTAGTCTTTCAAAGGTATATAACATGAATTCTGACTGAAAAGAAAATAAAATTAAAAAACACAAGTATAAACCTTTTCTTTCTTTTTTTCTTCTTCTGTCTCTCATCGTCACTGTCAACTCGGTCTTCTTCTTCCTCTTCCTCTTCATCCTCAACATCATCAACTATAAATCCATCTTTCTCATATTCATCTTGTCCTTCATCTACTCAAAAAATATAGAAATTACCATTAATTGCCAATAACTCATGAATAAATTAATTGAAAAGAAGGTTCAATGATGCTTTAACAGGATTTCAATCACACAAGATTACTGTACACTCAAAATAAACCTCTCAGACTAACCACACTAATACGGCAATAAACAGATCTTAACAATCAATACTGGATTTAAAAATTAAAAAAAATTAAAAAAAAAAACTAAAAGGCCACCCAAAATGTACTTGATTCTAATCTGCAAAATGATACAGCTAATTGGACCGGTAAACTTCAGAATTTATATTCTTTGGGAAAAAAAGAGAGAGAGAATAAGCAATACTTTCTGAAGAAATTCAAGGTAAACAAAAAGCGAGGAGTACCTTTAAAGCACATAAGAATTGCAAAATTTTGAAATCCAGGGGATAAAGTGAAGAACATTTTAATTGTAAATATTTCAGGAAGATACTTAAAAAAAAAAGGGAAAAAAAATGATCCTACCATCTTCCTCATCATCTTCGTCTTCATCACGATCACCAGCTTGGTGTCCATAGAGCTCCTCGTCCCTCTCGTCGTCTTCAACTCCAATTTCATCTGTGGAAGAACAATTGCCACAAAAAGATCAAATATTAAGTAGTATGGGTGACTTTTAAGTGTCCCCAAAATTGAACGACAACCCTGATGAAGATTATACCTTCGTCATCCGAAATCACAGTTTTGCCAGCCATTTGGATGAAATCGCAAACGTAACTTCAAGAATAACGCGAAACCCTAGGATCCTAATAATACACACAAAAAATGCCTGCTTAAGAGAAAATGAGGTGGGGAACCCTAGCCTGAAAAAACCCTCCAACTTTCACTCCCCAATACTCATAATAACAAGAAATATCAAGAACATGTGCGTTACCCACACGCAAAAACACGGTCACGCACGAAGTGCGTGTACATACACACGCATACGTGGGTCTCTTCAAGAAAAAAAATACGCGAAAGCAAAAGTTAATCATTGAGATTATTAGCACAAATCCATAAAATACTAACCAAGCACACACAAAAAACAAAATGCAATTGAATAAACACTAAGGAATCACACAGTGGAACCGTGTACGCACAACAGCATGAATTAACAAATCTGGGATTCACCTTAAAATTGGGCAATGTTGTTCCTAGAATATCACCGCGAAATCAACACACCCACTTAGATATGACGCCGCAAAACATCAAAACCTAGAGCTGACGCTATCTTCCTTGCGCAACGATGATCCCCAATTTTCAGATGATAGGGTTTATGAAGAGGGGAAAGTATTTTTCTGCAATTTCTGAAAAGGGTTTGATCGCAAATGGTCGTTTAAGAATATGTTTCTCGGTATATGTGTGTGAGAGCGAGTGAGAGGGCTACGACTAATTTGTTTAAATTTGTCGATTATATCCGCTAATGATCATTTAACTCATCTATTTTTGCATTATTATTATTACTGTTTTAAATTTTAATAAATATTTTAAATTTTAAATGAATATTTATATTTAACCTACAAAAAATAGAAACAAATTTAGAAAAATTATTGATAACGAATTCAGACATGGGCCGGCCCAAATGAAACTTGGAACCCAAAAAAATGTTCCAACGTAAAAAGCCCAACTGTATGTTGGCTCAATTGTTTAATTAATGGATTTTTTTCTACGGATTTTTTTATATCAACTCATGTCTATTGAACTCTCCTTGTCCTTGATTTTATTACATATACAGGTTTTTACCTATTAAAAAAAAAGTGTTCCATCAATATTTTTCAATGAGAAAAGTATGTTTCATTCGTGTTAGACTTGTTCACGTAAATAAATGAGTAAATACTATTTCGCATTTTAGTATAAGTACGCAATTTCTTTCATCTAATATTAAGATTTTCGCATTATTCTTTAAAATTTTAATAATAATATTTTTAAGGGTTAATTGAAAGGAAAAAAAAACCCTATTTTAAATTTTAAATCAACAGTATTTACATAAAGAGGGACAGATCTATCAATTAGTGATAAAGAACTCAGATTGGGCCCACCCACTTGAAAATAAGAAACTAAAAATTGTTCAAAAGGAAAGTCCAAGTATATTGTAGCCCAAACGAGTCATCACCCACTTTTTTTTTTTTTTCAAGTAACTTATTTTTTGTGCATTTTTATATCAACTCTTTATATATTGTCCTCTCCTTGTTTATTAGATTTAATTTTTTTAATAATAATTTTTTTAAAAAAAAAGAGTGCTTGATAAATTTTTATTTGAAAAATAGAAGTATTAGAAATTTAGAACCCTATTATGATGCTGTATAACTCCAAAAAATACTAGCACTACATTTTAGAATTCAGATCAAATTTTAAAAAGGGTATTTGATTTGAGTTTAAAATGCACACATATACATAAATATCTCCTATTTTGTCTTAATTTAGCTAAAGGGTCACTAGGATGGTTGGAATTTTGGATATTTGAATAAACCAACTATGCATCCTTAAATTTATGTATTAGTATCCTCATCATAAAAATATATATGATTGAGATGGAGTTTACACCGTGAACTCGATTTATATTAATGTTTATGTAAATTTATTTATTTATTACCTCTAATTTAAAATAATACTAATATTAATAACTTTTCTTTATTGTTATTTTTTCTATTAAAATGATATAAATAATTAATTAAATATTAGAAATTTTCAATGCTACATTTAGTTTCACATAGCGACACTTGTAATCAGTTGCGTCATTAAGATTGAATTTGGATCACGGCGGTGCGACCCACTCACCAGTAATTAACCCATTGAATGAACCCGTGAACAGATTCCTTATTGGGCTTCAATATCTTTTCTATTTCTATACGTACACATTTAGAAAAATAAAATAAAGATATACATTTTTTTAACGGTGTTTATGTGAGATATTAAGATGATTTGTGAGATATATTAAAGTATTATTATATATACTATAAAATATATGTTTATTTTGAGCTAAAATATGGAGTATATTTTTACACTATAATGAATAATTATTAAAATATGATTTTAAGATGTTATAATATTTCCTCCGTCCGCTTCTAAGGTGTGCATTTTACTATTTTTTGCCTGGTTCAAAAGTATTCATAAAAGTACACAATATGCCCACAACTTCCCTCTAATACAACTATCCACCTTACATATAATAATAATAATAATTTTTAATCCACGTGCAAAATGCAAACGAACACTTTAGAACCGGACGGAAGGAGTATAATTTACTTATATGATAAATAACAATGCATCGATTCATTTCATATAACCTTCCCACAAGATATGCCAAATAAAATGATGAGGTTTTATTTTCACATGAGGTATACATTGTCTACATGGGAGGGTCATTGGTAACCATGTTTAGCTAAGAATCATCCTAAAATAGTAATTGTATTTGTATTGAACCAAATGCATAGTAACTATATTCAAATTAAATAAACAATCAATAAATAAAATAATATTTTTATTTAGTTCCACGCATGGGTTAATCATATACTCTTTAATGCAGTTATTAATTTTTAAGTTACGTTATTTAATAATTAAAAATAAAATTTTGGTAATTAACCTATCTTTCCAGTCTTATTTATGGAGTATATTAAAAAACTCCTAACTAAATAAAAATAGAGTGATGCTTGCGTGCGTCCGGATGCAAACCATATGCTTTTAAAATTTAGTATTATAGATAAGGGTACATTATTTTGTTCTAAAGGGTATACACTTTAATTAATAAGGGTACACCATTTTGTTCTAAAGTGTATACATTTTTCATTAATATTTTTTATTGTTCTTCAGAAAATAAATAGTACACATCTTTATACTAAAGGATATACAATTTAACACAAAATTGTAAAATCGCACGAAGTGTGCTCCGCGCGCAGGTGCACACAAGTTTTTGCCATAAAAATAAAGGGAAGAATATATAGCAGTAAGATGCTTCATAGTCTATATGCCGTTTTGTTATAGAATAATGATCAGAATATTCCAAACAATTAAGAAATGCCAGTTGGGTTTTATTTGTGTGTACCCGCGTGCGTATGAAGCCAGCGGTGTGGTGAAGCTTAAATTGCAAACTTTAGATTACAATATTATTTGGGAGATGTGATAATGTATGGATCATTGTGTATTCATCGATTTATTTAATTTTGATTGGATTGATTCAATTATTTTAAGGTGATATGATAATAATGTAATAAATGATAAATAAATAATTACTAAAGTAAAAGAGTGATATGACATTTTTTACACATTCAACATAATCAATTTAATTTTAATTGGATTAACAATAAATTCCAATAAAGTTAGTAATAAAGTTTAAAGATAAAAAATAGATCTTTTATAACAAGATGAAAATATTAATATTTATTTATTTAACTCTCCAGTTTTCAAGTGCAAAATGTATAAAATCTATTTTTATTTAAATAAATAAACTCATTTCTCATTGCATGAGTTGTAATCGAAAACTTATTTACAAATCAAAATTGTAAAGAGTAAATTGTCGCAATCGATCTAAAATTATTTTAAATTTTCTTCTTTATTATTATTTTATGATTTGATTTTTCTATAGTTATGTACTCCATAATATTGGATTGCCCATTTCACCTATAATTCAGTTAGCTAGCATTGCATTTTCCATCAGCAAAGAAAGAACTCTAGGTTGGTTGAGCGTCCCCTTCTAATTTATAGGATAAATGAATAAAAATTTAATAGTTTAAAATAACCCTCTTTATTTCACCAATAATTAATAATTTTGCATCGTTTTGCACGACATGCCTATCTTTAAAAAAAAAAAAAATTGTTAATTTATTACTTAAATGGTGAAGCTTGCTACATGAGAATTGCAAACATTATATCATAGTAATCAAGAATGATATAAGACAAAGTGGTTGAAATACTTTATGTTGCATTCAAATTCAAGGACTATTGAGCTAAGAATTAGGTTTGAATTTATTTATTTTATTTTAAGTAAATGGATTTAAAAAAAGGATTTGATACACTGATTTATTTAAACTTTCATTATAAATTATTAAATCCAAATGCAACTTTTAATTAGAGAATATTAAGAAAGAGTTAATTTAAAATAATATTATTGAGCCAAAATATATTGTGTACCCGGGTGTACATATGATAATTCGTCCATTCACATTTAATTCACATAAAATTATATTAATAAGTACATGTACATTAATGAATTGAGTTAGTCTCTTATAAATCGAGTTTACATAAGCCCTTGTAAACAATGTGGACCTCTTAATTTAAACATCCTAGTAATACATATGGTATATAGGATTGGAAGGGGAACCACATGGTTTACACACGTGTTTATGTAATAAATTAAAATTTATATAATATATTAGTTATTTATTATTATTATTATTATATTAGTTTTTAATAAAAAAATTAATGGTACAATTAAATATAAAAATAATAATATATTTATTATAAAATAATAATATATATTATATTATAAAAAAATCTCATTCAAGTAGGGTGAACGGAATTTAAATCCGCACACCAAGTCGAAAGAATATCAATCTTTTTTTTTTATTATTGAACTCATCATTTGAAATACACCTTATGCAACTCAATGAGCTAAATAATACTATTAAATTTCATTATTATCTTCTTCAATTCACTTAGAGATATTTAAAAAAAATGAAAACTTACATAACATTATATTATATATGTCCCACATCATTAAATTCACTTAGTTGTTTAATAATTTTTTATAAAGGTGCATTTTTTTCTCTTTTATTTAGAAAAATGAAATGGTAAAAAAAAATTATTTGAAGAATATATGAGAAAGCAATGAGCTAACAACCCTTCTCCATAACACTAAACTTAGAGAGAAAAAAAATCCCCAATTCATCACATGATTTTAAGAACTAGAAAGATATGAATCACCTAATTATATTTATAATTATTATATGTAGAAAATAAAAGTGCATGAAGAAAGACAATTGACATATGATATAGCTTTCCTTTCACCATTTATAGTGTTACTTTGATTTGTTAAAATGTATACAAAATATTAAAAAAAAAAAGAAAAAAAAAACAGCATCTCCAAAAAATTAATATAGAACTATCCCTCATACATTTAGGTATGTATTATTGTTTCTCTTTTCTACTAGAGTACATAAATGATTCTGCTATTGGATTTTACCTATATTTTGGTAGTTAATCTTGTGTTCTTGAAAATGCAACATTAAGCACCATATTTGGACACACAGTATCAACTAATTCAATTGCTGATTTGATCATAACTGCACTTCTTTTTTTTCAACTTATAATCAAATAATTGAAATTAACTTTTTAAGTGATTACAAGAAAACAAAATCCAAAGTGAAATCATGATCACTTTATCCTTTATATTAAGTAATGCTTCTTTTATTTTGTTTTAATAACATTGAAAAGGACAAATCAAAGTCCAAAACTCATCTCTATATTTAAGAGAAGACAATCACTCGCAGATTTACCAAATAAAGAAGTGTGGATATTCTGCATTTCGATCATTAGATAGTTTTGCTTGAATATGTTTTTTTTTTAAGAAAAAAGAAAAAAATTAATTAGTATTTAAATGTACAAAAAAGAAAAAAATTAATTAGTATTTAAATGTACAGCTATTATTTAAAAATATACTAAAGTTTTGATTAGTTCCTCTCATACTCAAATACTTTTATACACAATCTGCACATGATTTAATTTCCTCACTTCATTGTCACAAGTATAAAATACTCCTATGGCAAAAGTAAAGGTATGTGCGAGATTGTTTTATTGAATGATTTTCGTAATATGATTAAAAAATAATAATATTTTAATAAAAAATGATATTCAATTGATAAAAGAATCGAAACTTATTATTATTATTATTTGTTTTCAATTTTATTTCATTTCAATTTTATTGTATTTAATCTTGACTGCTCATTTAGCACTTTTAATCTATTTATGCTAATAATAAAATTTTTATATTTAAATTTGGTAATTTGAGAGGTATGTTTTGCTCTATTGGACTAATTGTCAATTAATATATTCTCTCCCTCCTCCGGCAGGAGTTTTTTTTTTACATGTATATTAAGGTGTATTACTTCCTCCATTCCACGGAAAGATTAGCATTTTACTATATTGGACATCCTATTTATAGGAGTATTACTCTTTCTATTCCATGGAAAAAATTGCATTTTACTATATTGGACGTCCTATTTATAAGTCTCAATTTTTCACTTTTAATAAAAGAGTCCAACATATGGCCACCATTCATTACTAATAATACTTCATAATTCACATACAAAAAGTAGATGAAGATATTTCTTCGGAACAAGGGAGTATTATTTAATGTGTAGTGAATAGTTATATTAGTTAGTAGTTGACCCATATTTTAATTTTACATTAATAAGTGTGTGTGAGTCTCATGTATATATATATATAGAGGGAAATGAATTTTTTTAGGTGGACATCCAAAATGAACTCCCCAAACTAAGGGAGTGCTATTTTCAATCAATATTCATTTTAATATAATTTAATTTGCATTACATTAATATTTTGACAATTTTCCTTATTGATATACAACAAATCTATTTAAAGGGAGTATTTAATTTTATAGTTCAAATATTTAATTGAATTTAATTAAATATTGATACTCTCTTAATTTAAATGATCAATTTTTTTATTTAATTTTTTCCTTACTTAATTTTAATTATTTTTACGCTAAAATACAATCTCTGATCAAATATAAGTACACTTTTTTAATTGTTAACCTTCATACATGAATATTAATAAATGAGTTTATGATGCATTGTAATGATTTTTTTAAAAAAAAAAAGATATATATCATACAAAAGATTATATAGCGGTACGTTTGATCAAGGCGATGTTTGTTTTGAGTTTAAGTATAAACAAAAAATGTAGGTTTAGAATTATGTAAATTTTGCAAATCTAACAGATAATATTATTTTATTTTGATTTTGGGATTTAATATGAGATTTTAATTTTGTGTTAAACTAATGAGTAAAAGCGAGAGTAATGTGTGTTAAAGAGAATAAGATATAATGTGTGTAAGTAATAGATGAGATTGATGTAATATGGTTTTATTAAACCTCAACATAAATGAATTATATAATCCTATAGGCACTGAAAAGTTGAACACAAACATTAGGATGATTGTTTTTTAATAAATTGAGCTTTTTTTTTTATCAATAAATATTGGTATAATTAATAATTTGTTTATCAAATATTCATATTTTTTCATTTCTCCGAAGCTTCTTATAACTCTCCTCTAATTCATTTAAAAGGGAATCAAATCGGATCACTCATTTCAAAAAAGAGTTCAATGGCTAGGTGTATTAGATTTTGTGAGTTGAGTTTGAAAATCTTAATTTTAAAAATAAAATGAACAGTGATAATATATGTTTATTTTGAATTTTTAAATAGAATAAAGTGAGTTTTGATGTTTAGGCGCAAAATGAGAAGATTTATTATTGTTATAAAGATAAATAAATAGGGTCTGTATTTTTATGAAATTTAATTTATCAAAATTCGAACCAAAACCTGATGAGATTTTCAAAACTTAAAATCTTGATTTGAAAACTAAAAATAGCTTTAGATTGAGGAAGGATGAGATAAAAGATTCAGTAAAAGGTGAATGGAGAATAAGTAATTGAAATAATTTAATTAAATGAAAGGATTATCCACAAAGTAAACTCAGTAAAAACAAGAAACTAGCGATACTTGTCGTGTTTCATAGCTTGGAAAAATACAGTTGATCTACTGAAATTACTCCACGATCTTCAATCTACTAAAATCGAACCCTAATAAACAAGTAATTTATTTTCTCCACTCACCCAAAATTCCCCTTCTCCACTTTTTCTACAGCGAGAGTACAAGAAAAGGAAGGGAAAAAGGAAGGTAGCTACGGACTCTCTTTCACCGAACAACACCTGTAATGGAGGATATCAGAGAAACCCTCGACGAAGAAATCCCACATTGCTGAGATTACTGCAATGGGAAAGGCGGAGGATGAGCAGTCTTTACCAAGTACGACTCTTGATGCTCAGGGTACAAGCCCCACTGCAGGCGACAGTAATGGGTGCTGTTTGAGTTGCAGTAGGGTTCGAGGACTGATTTCTTTCAGATGTGTGTTTGTTTTGTTGCTTGGTGTTGCGGTGTTTTTGTCGGCGATTTTTTGGATGCCATTTTTTCACTCTGGAGATCGTAAAGATCTGGATCTGGACTATGGAGGTTAATGGCTTTTTCTTTATTATTGTTTCTTCGTATTTGATTTTTGCTCCATTTGTTTTTGGTTTCTGGGGTAGGGGATTTTTTTTTCACATTTTTCTGGGCATGCAGATCTGTATGTTGGGTTAGTGATGAATTGGCCGAATTTGTGCATTTTGATTGTTTAATTGTTGGTTGAATTCTTGTATTTCTGTGTTTAGATTGTGCAATGAGTTGAATTGTTCTTCTTATGATCTGTAAATTTGTGCTGGCCTATGAAAGCTAATTTCCTGAAATTCCTAATCAGGGTTCTTTGTCTTTGGACTGTAATCTTGGCTGTTAATTGATAATTGACATTGTAATTATTTTGTTCCCACGCTCTTTGTTATTAGGCAGTTCACGTTTTTGTTGATTTTTGTTTCCTGATAATTGGTAAATCGTAATATATATTCCCAACATTCATAATTCATCCTGACATCAAATTTCACCTCCAGAATGGTAGAATCACAAATATTTCTGTTCAAACTACTTCTACATATCTTTCACTTGTGTTATTGCAAGATGGGTATGAGTATATTGATATGGCTTATCTCTTGAGGGTTAAGTTTCCAAGTTGCGTGGTTAGTTTCATTAGTTTAGTTGCTTTGGTTAAGCCGACAAATGAAAATTTGCCTTTCTCGCTCTTTGATGGTATATAATACTGAATAGATACTGCAACCTTTTACAAGTACTAATATGAAATAACAAAACCAGTTTCGCACTTTGTTGCAAGATGGTCTGAAAATCACGGCTATGCTACCAATATAAAGCCAAGTCATAGAATGTGAAGTAGATTTCCTTTTACTCAGAAATTGACAGTGTTTCTCAGAATGAGAGCTTCTAATTGCTTTCTTGGAAAGTTTTATGTCTGATTAAAAGTTTGATTAATTCCCACCAGGTCATGATATAGTGGCGAGTTTTGTGCTGAGAAAACCAGCTGCTTTTCTTGAAGACCACATCTTGGAACTTGAGGGTGAAATTTTTGATGAGATGAGCAACTCAGCCTACTCTTCCATTAAAGTACTCCAATCAGCCCTCGCCTATTTTATAAAAACTTTATTGCTGTTCTTCTTTTCTCTCATGGATGTAAAGCTGATTGACATATCCTTGCTCAGCATGCTTGTCAAAATCCTATTACAAACACAATATTTGAAATACTCTGTTCAACATAGAGCATCTTACAGTATATGAAACTTATTAACTCTGCATTGGCACTATTTCAAGTCTAAAACTATTAACTTGATAAACTTGGGGTCGAGGATATGTAACGTTTTATTAATTAGTCAGGTGCACTTCAACAGGTCATGCTATAAATTTACCTTTCCTATTTTTTTTTTTTGTTTGGGTAATGCGAGTATTCTTATCTTCTTTTCTTAAACTTGGTTTTTCTTTCTGTGACAGGTAGAAGTAATTTCTTTGGAACCATCTACTGTACCAAATAAAACAAAAGTTGTTTTTGCTGCTGATTCAGACCTGACCACCCGAAGTTTAATCAAAGATTCTATTGTGTTCCTAATCATACGCCGATCATTTCTTAATTCGACCACATTTGGGGATTCATCCTCCTTCGAGGTGCTTAAATTTAGAGGAGGGATTACTGTTACTCCTGATCAACAGAAGGCGTTTCTTATGCAAAGTGGTCAGATTCGTTTCAACTTCACCCTCAACTTCTCCATCGATCAATTACTGACAAATTTCAAAGAACTTAGGAGCCAACTGAAATTAGGCTTACATTTGGCTCCGTTTGAGGTTTGATGTGTTCTTTTTCTTTTCTTTGTTTGAGCAGTATGTGATCTTTTTAATTTAAATCTAAACTTCATCTAATGCCTCTGAATTCCATATGCCTCGTCTCGTTTATCATAAATTAGATACTATTTTTTATTTTTTTGCAGCTAATAATCTTCTCTTGTTTATTCTGAAATGCAGAATTTGTATATAAGGCTGACCAATTTAAAGGGTTCCACAGTGGCTCCACTGACAATAGTTGATTCTCAAGTTCTCTTGGCAGTGGGTATTGATCCTTCAAAAAGGTTAAAGCAGTTGGCTCAAACTATAACGGGTTCTCACTCAAAGAATCTTGGCCTGAATAATACTGTATTTGGACGGGTTAAGCAAGTTCAACTTTCATCTCTGTTACAACACTCCCTTGGTGGTGATGGAAGTCCATCACCATCACCTTCTCCATCTCCTCAGCCACAATCCCACTTTCATCACCACCACCATCGCCACCACTATCATCATATTGCTAGTCCTCCTACTATTTCGCCTTCACCATCATCGCAAAGGTTGGGACCAACAACGGGGAGAGGATCACATACATCCATACCAGTTCCTGCTCCAGCACCAGCAAGGAATAAATTGGCCCCACCTCCAGCTTGTCATTTGGGTCGTGGTAATGGGTTTCCCTGGAAGCACAATAAGCATTCTCCTCTGGCTCCTTCTCCGTCACCAGGCTATGCACCAAATGCTGCTCCATCACAGTCTACACATAGAGAATCTCCACCTCCAAAACAGACTCCATCACCTGCAGCAAGTCCACCTAATGTGGCTCATGCTCATGGTCACCCCCCGGCGAAGAGTGAAATTCATGCAAGGCCGCCAGATGTAATGCCAATTGTTTCACCTTTTCCATCTCCATGTAAGTATTTTGTTCTCAAGTTTGGAGTATGATTTTGTTTTCTGATAGATACAATGACCAGAGTGTTGGCAGCTAAATGTGAACCTACAAATTTGAGGGTAGTTGAAATGATAGTAATGAGATGAACACGTGGACACGCTGATTAGATAGAATCATAGTATTGAATAATGACCAGTGTTGGCAACTAAATTTGAACCTACAAAATTTGAGGGTAGTTGAAATGATAATGTTGAGATGAACTTGTGAACATACTGATTAGATAGAATCATAGGGTTAGCCCCGGTGGACGAAAAAAATTAGAGAGAAGGCTGTTTTAACATTTAGATGCTTGAGGACAGAATGCCTGATAGGGCTTGGACAGGGAGCAAGTGCGACATGAACTTAGTTTGTTGTTGCTTAGCAAAATATTCTTCAACTATTATTTGATTGATTGATCTGTTTGGCAGCTTCAGCAGGTACCACCTCCTCCTATTTATGGGCTTTGCCATTCGTCATACTGGCCGCATTGCTTCGTTAGCTGCAGAAAATGAGAGCGCATCAGTGCTGACGGGGAGGGATATACTACCCTCCGTTGCATAAAAAACCTTCTGCAAAAGAATTTTGCTGGTGTGAGCGACGCCAAAAGGGCGGCTCACAGTTGAGTGCATATAAGTTTTGTGCCTGTAAATATTCGATTAAAAGTTTCGGTGGCGAATGCGTCAAGGTCAAAGTCACAGAGGTGACGGGCTGCGATGATGTGCGACGCTACTGAGTTGTTGTATGATATCACTTCTACATAAATTTGAGGAGGGAGAAATCAACAAATGTAAAAAAAACGTTACCATTTTGTTTCCTCTAAATCCTTTACCATCCCTGATTCTTCCCTGTGCATGGTGGTAATTATAATTGTGTAGATAACAAAATTGGAATTAATGATCACATGAATTCATGCAAGAATTTCGAGAACAAAACTAAGGCGATGTTACTTTTCGGTTTTCCAAACCAACGCTCAAATTTTAAAAACTACAGTCATGGATAAAATTGACATCTATAATTTACAAATTTGACTCGCTCTGAGGTCATGGATAAAATTAACAAATAATAATATGGGGTAGCATTTCTAATTGGTAAATTCTCTCATGCATTTGGGTGCATTTATTCAATGTGTTAGGAAATTTTCTATTTGTTATTTTTAATGAAAACTGAAAATGAAAAAGATACTTTTATTAAGAAAGATATGCAATAAAAGTTAATATATATGGACCTATGGTGCATGCATAAAGGATATCAACTACTACATATTGCTAGAAATTAATTAAATTAAATTTCACTTCGCACCAACTCTCTCGCAGAATATATTATAGTTACTATTATATGGAGTATGAATTTAAGGGTTATTATTTGGTGCACAGGAGCTAAGATAAAATAGAGGGGTAATTGGTAGTTATTAATTTATTTTTAATTATTTCATTTTATTAAGTGGTGATGATTAAATAGAAAATTTATTTAATTATTGAGATTATTCAGGTGTACCATTGACACAGTTGCACTGTAGTTAGAATCTGAATTTAATGCAATTATATAGACACTTGAAACATGGAATGATATGCTTAGTTTTCAATAGCCAATGGTAAAGTTTGAAGTCATACTAGGGTGCACCTGTTGTACCGGCGCACTTAGTTAATAAGAATCATTGGATCAAAAATTAGATTAACCACCATCTTTGATTAAATATAAAAATAAAAATAAGGAATATATAAAACTATCTCTAAAAAACTATCTTAAAAATTATAGACGCATCGATATACCCGATGCACTACAGAAAAATCCTAAAGTTTGTAAACGATATAGATCATTTAATGTTTCGTTTGTTGTAAGTTTAAATTTATTCCTAAAACAATCCTTCGAGACTGTTGTGAATTAGAGTATATCATTTCGAACTAAACAAAATTTAATCCAAACTAAAATAATTACCTAAAAACTTTTATGACATGGTTTCATAATAGCTTCTATTACATAAATTTCATAATAATTACGTTAATATATGAAAATGCATGCCATAAAATAAGAGAGAGGAAACTGTGGAGCTGAAACATCGGAGACAACACTCGCGTTTGACCAGTTTTTTCTGAAAGAAAAAATGTTGGATTAATATATAAAGAAAATAATGAACCGATTAGCATTTGAAATCGATAAAAAAATAAAAAAAATTGTATTTCCGTTAGGAACTCATTTTTTTCGGTGACGGAATTCTTCGCTCTCGCGCTCTACCGTTGCCGTTTCGTCACCCTGAATGCCTCACCAGTGTTCAGGGTACGCCTTAATCCCTTCTCCATTGTTATTAGTTTTTAATTCTGTCGATTTTTTGTTTTTTTATTGAAGAAATTCGCGTGGTGATGCGTTTTTGTGGATTTTATTTGAGATTTTGTTCTAATGGTGAATATTCGTGGCTACGTAGGATGTAATGGCGAATAGATCGAATTTCCGATGTTGTGATCTTATTAATTACCTGTTTAGGTTTTGAGTTTTTGTTTTGAATCGCGAAGGAGTTGTTTGATGAACGCCTGTTTCTGTGGTTTTGCATTATTTAGGTTAGATTTGTGATGATATTTATCCATTATTGAGTTATCTGCAAAATTCATCTGGTATTTAATGCATTTATTCTGTCACATAAGAAATTGACGATGATGGGATGCTTAAAACATTGTATTAGGTAATCAAATGATAATTTATGATCTGTTGTTTTCAATTTCACGAAAAGATATGACTGGTGTTCATATTTCCCCCGTTTTCTGTTCCATTTGTGCAGTCTAGTTGGTGATTTTTGAGCAGAGAAGCGAGGGAGGGTCTAATAGAAGGTATATCGAAAACAATTATGCAACGAAAACATTCGTTTTACCTTCTTACGCTATGACTATGAATTGTGGCTGTCTGATTATGGGATCGATTTTAGTACATGAGAATGGTGCTTGATATGCTGTTTGATTGATCTTTTGTAGGTGTACGGAGATTAGCACCATGGTTCTAGTTGTTGATCTTTGCAACTCTTTTTATTCGAATTTCAAGTAAGATTCGTATTTCCACAGCATGTTATGCTATTGTTGCTTGATGTTCATTGCAGAAATGATCCAATTACAATGATATCTTAGAGCATGTTTTTTTTCTTACATTGTTGTTATGTTGTTGCAGAAATGTGATGTCTAATCTCCCAGGGCAGACTATTGCTAAAGAGATCTCTTGAGAAGCAGTCCGTAGCATGTATTATTACAGCGATTTTCTCCTGCACAAGTCTCTTCAAGATGGCTGTAGCCGTTGATCACGGTCATGGATTTAAGCCATTTATGCGACCCCCAAGATGCAAACGCCAGTCCTTCACTCAGCTTGATTTCAAAATGCTCGACTTCACTCCATCCAACCTCGAACATGCCTTTGAGTTCTCTAACATCCACAAGAGCTTCTCTACTCCTTGCTTATCTAATTCTTCCTCGGAGAAAGATGATCGTGATACCAAGTCAAGTATTGAAATCCTTATTGGCCATTCTGCGCCCAGAGTACGCGCCCTGGTTGTTGAAGTTGCCATAGCTATGGCCTCTGGTGTTAGCCCTGAGCCAGCGTCCAGTGGGCTCGGTGGGGCCTACTTTCTACGCGCTCAGAGCGGCGACGTTATAGCCGTTGCTAAGCCTATAGACGAGGAGCCTCTAGCTTTCAACAATCCTAAAGGCTTAGCTGGGCGCATGTTAGGCCAACCCGGCATGAAATGCTCTATCAGGATCGGTGAAACTGGCATGCGTGAGTCGGCTGCTTATATCCTCGACCACGGTGGTTTTGCAGGTGTCCCTCCGACAGCACTGGTCAGATTTTCACATGTCAAGTTCAATTGCAATCCGGGATCAGACCCAACCACTGTCTACAAGATTGCATCCCTTCAACGATACGTGACTCACGACACCGATGCTGGAGACTTGGGCCCTTCGAGCTTCTCAGTCACTTCTGTACACCATATCGGTATCCTAGACATTCGACTGATGAATCTCGACAGGCATGCTGGTAATATTCTTGTGAGGCATGGACCAGATAACTATGCTGGGGGAACAGCTGAGCTAGTGCCCATTGATCACGGGTTTTGCTTACCCGAATCGCTTGATGACCCGTATTTCGAATGGCTGCACTGGCCACAGGCTTCTATACCGTTTTCAGAGACTGAAGTCGATTACATATCCTCACTCGATCCTTTCGAAGATGCCCAACTGCTAAGAACAGAGGTTCCATCCATTGGAGAGTCTTCCATTCGGGTTCTTGTGCTCTGCACAATCTTTCTAAAGCAAGCAACAGCTTATGGCTTATGTCTTGCTGATATAGGAGAAATGATGACTAGAGAATTCCATGGAGGGGATGAAAACTGGAGTACTTTAGAAAAACTCTGCATGAATGCTAAGGCTAGACTGAAGAAAGGACCGACGAGCAATGATACCGACAACAACAATCCTCGTATAGATGAAGCCGATGAAGTTTTCCAATTCGACGAGGATGATCAGAACGAAGAGTCAGAGACTTCTGAAAACAACAACGACGACAACAACAGCTCCCCAACTACAGAAGGTAAGCCATCTAAGATTCCAAGATTTACGTCTTCGACTGCATTAGATGATATCCCACCAGCATTGCCTATCGAACACTATCTGAACAACGATCATGCCCTCAACACATTCTTGGACAACTGCATCAACATCGAAGATCACGGGGACGATAATCCAAAGGGTAGTAGCTTGATGAGGAGTGTGAGTTACTCTGTTCAGAATGTAAATAACGAGTGTCAGTTCATCTGTTTGGGGGAAATGGAGGGCGATGATTGGCTGCTGTTCTTGGAGAGTTTGCAGAAGCTTTTGCCACAGGCTTTCGAGGAGAGAAAATCCATGGGATTGTCGAAGCAAAGGTTGGGATCCTCCTGTGAGTTTTGAACAATGCTGGTCATGCTCGACTGACCAACACTTGTTTAACTGTCTGAAAAAACGACTTATACACGTAACTAACGAAACGAGGATGTAGATACGATGTTAGTGTGGGAAGGAAAAGAGATTGGCAAGGCGCCATCCTTTCCCTTTGTGGCCATGTAGATGATATTTTCCTTCTTTTTTTCTCTTCTTTTCCTTCATTTTCTGCATTTCCTACTATCTGCTCCTTTTAACGACTTTACTATTTTATCGCACCAAACTGTATAGTACTGTACTGTAGAACTTAATAGATGTTGCCCTTCCTCAAGTGGAGCATTCTAAGCAGATATTATTGTATGTCATCTCTGCAAAGGATCTGTATATTTCACTTTGAATTTATTCCGTCTTCTTCCTCCATTGTTTGATTAATGTTTTGGGTGAATTTTGTTTTATAAGAGTGTGAAAGTTACTGTATCTATCTATCAATATACATCTATCCATCAAACTTAAAATTCTATTTTATCCTTAAATTTTTTTTCATCTGACCTTTCATTATTAGAGAAAATATATCTCCACCGTCGATTTACGTGGTTCAATCTTTTAGCATTTCTTTAAAAAACTCTTTTAAAATAAATTTAAGGACTCGTTAGCAATTCTAATAAATTTAGAAACAAAACTCATCTCCAAAACCCTAATTTTTAACTCATTCCAAGGTTCAAATCTCAACTGCTACTCATTTATTAAAAAATTCTACATGTAAGGTTTCGCTAATTAGTAGGAATAATTTATAATTGTTAAGGTTCGAACCTCACCGCAGCTAATTTATTAAAATTCATTACAAGTAAAATTAATATTTACAAACACGTTTGTGAGCCATGAACGAGCTCTATTCACGAGCTTTCGAATCAAATACCTTTAGACTTGAACTTCACGAGCTTTAGAGTCACATACATTTAGATTTGAATTTAGTTTGATAGACTACTTAATTTTGTTTTGACTCGTCAAGATTATAGAACGAGCTCGATTGATTATTGAATTGAGACTCAGATAATTTATGAACAATCTGGTTCACTACATACGCTCATGTAAGCTCGCAATAAACTTAATTTTGTGATAGTATTTTGAAATTCTAGATTATTTGCGAAACAGAAAGTTATAGATTAGTGAATGTGTTTGTGAAATTAGAATTATCTAAAAATGTGGATATAATACAACTAATATCAGGGATAAGGGATACAGTATTTTAGAATCCTCTAGAACATATATTTATGTACAATGTTTTAGAAAATGTGTGATAACTTCTTTAATGGTGTAGTATCGAAGAAGATATGGAGGAGCTATTCTTTGGGTTGAGGAGTTCGCCCCTACATCGGAAATTAGGAATAGGATAAAGGATATATGTTGCCAATTAAATTTTATTATCTAATAAATATAAATATAAAGAAAAATATATTAAATATTGATCAAATATTTATATATTAAGTAATTTAAATAAATTAATTTGTAAAATAAATGAATAAATAATTAATAATTAATATAATTATTTGAGCATCAATTCAAGTTAAATGTGCTCAATTCAAGTAAAATGGGCTCAATCCAAGTCAAGTGGGTCTGACTTGAGTCAACAAGACCAACAAATCAAATCCAGCAAGTCTAATTAAATTAAATACGCCCAAGTCAAATCTTATAGGCCTAATTAAATTAAATAGACTTGTATCCAGTCTAACAGACTTAATTAAAGGGGAAAAGTCCAACATATCTATTGAAGGAGAAAATATCTCTCAAGTGACTATTTCCTCCACTTATAAATAAGGGTCTTCAGTCTTTATTCCAGATATCTTGAAAATCCTAAAAACCTAGAGAGCTCTGAAGAAACTTAGAATCTCTACAAAGATCAAGTTATTCTTCGAAGATCAACCTAGAAACGACATTTAATCTGAGATCAAGGTGTGAAGGCATTCAATTTGAGATCAAGGTGCGGAGCCCCTCAGATTCAACGTTCTTCAAGTCAAGTTCATCCATCAATATTCGGGAAGTCAACGATGTTCTACCAAATTGAACGGCGTTCTTTGCGATAAATCGTCAAGTCAACGTTTGATCCAAACACAGGCTCGATGCCTTTGGATAAACGTTTTAAAGCTTTAAGTCAGCCCCGAGCTTGGACAAGCTTCCTCCGAAGATCTGGCTCCGAAAGTTGATAGAAGTCAAAAGTCAACTCAAGAAAGAAATCAGGGGATAGATAGAGATTCTTCACTCAATTCTTAAGTTCAATCCATCTTGAATTATCTTTGTAATTTCTTTTTTTATTTTTTATTTAATAAATACAAAATTTTGTTGTTACAAATATGATATAATTACCTTTGTTTAAATTGTTTATAAAAAGAATAAGAATGTACTCCAATATTTTTGTTGCAAGTGTTATAAGGGTATTTATATAATTACATTTTTTTTTTAACATTTAAGTTATTTGGGAACCAACTAAAGTACTAATATTTTATACAAAACTAGGTAGTCTCAGAGATCTTATTAAGGTGAGTGATATAAGTTCGATTTCCTTTGAGAACGATGTTCAGCACAAAAATTCGCGCTTGTCATATGTCGTTTCCATATAATTATTGCATTATTTTAGTATTATTTGTGGAGTTTATTACTTACTTTCATACTTTCTATGATTCCACAAATATTGGTAAGATTTTGCAGATTTTACACCTATTTTGAAATAAAATTAATGAAATTTGGAAAGGAAGAAGGATGGGAAGAAGTTCATGCTGTATGTGTGATTGATTACTGAAATTGCGATGGTTTATTGACGTGGGAGTTGTATGGTGAGAACCAAAATCAAGCAACTATGTGGGGCCATGTTAATCCACGTCATTACTGGATTTTTTTAGATGCCCAACTCTTGAATAAATTAATGGGCCCACTAGTCTTGTTGAGCAAAGTCATTATGCACGTGTTAAATTGAAGAAGAGAAGATTAACCATGCAGAAGCCCATTAGCCCACACGCTTATTTGTTCAGGGCCGAGGAGAACCGAGATCATCCACACACGACAGAACATGCCGTGAGATCACCTCTACCACACGCTACTTCCATCCTACATCTCATCAAGACGGAAAGAGAAGACATCAAGGGTTTTTCTTCTTTCTTTAAATTTCCTATTTTTTATTTACAGACTCATGGGTAAGAACACATGAGCTAGTTTCCTCTTGATAGTTTTAGGGTTTAAAAGTTTGAGATTTTAGACATTGTGATGATAATTTTGCAAAATATTTATTCCTTATTAAAGTGGATGATCAGGTCACGCAAGTAATCGAGTGAAATTAGGGTGCATCCTTAATTTTGAGTGAAATTAGGGTGCATTTGGTATAGGCGCATTAATTATTAAATTAAAAAATTACTTATAATTATTTTAAATTAAATAACAACCTAAATTCAACTTTTTTATTCTCTCAAATTCAACTTCACATTTTTTTATTACAAAAATAGTATTCTTTTAAAATATTTTAATTTTAAATTTGTCATTTTTTTTAACATACATAACATACTTTATTATTTATTTATTACTCAAAAATATCATACTACCAAAAAAATAGATCAAAAATTAACTTTTCTTAAAATCTTGTAATGAATTTGGGACGGAGGGAGTAACTAAAAATTTAAAAAATAAAAATAATTATACCTAAAAAAACTACCTTATTAACTCTAGGTGAACCAAACTTGTGTGTGTTGTGGACTCCACATACCCAAATCTCACATTTTTTTTAATACAACTCCTACTAATACAACTACTCACTACATATTAAATAATAATATTATTTAATTTGCATGTAAAAAGAAAAAGCTAACCTTTGGGTGGGATGAAGAGAGTATATGTTGTGCACTTCGATAAAGATGAACTCATTAATTTAAGGCAAATTATACTGTGCATCTGGGTGCACCCTAAGATAGGGCGCACCCACTTTAAAAAACGTATACAAATATAAACAAAAACATATACAATTATGAACAAAAATGTATACAATTTAATGTTAGTTTTTTTAATGAAAAGTTGAGTGTGAAAAATATATACCATTATTAAAAAACATGTATACACTATTGAATAAAAAGTTATACACATATGGATGCTAATTTTTTTAATAAAAAATTTAGCGTGAAAAAAGTATATAATTATTAAGAAACACGCATATAAAATAGAATAACTAGTATATAAAATAGAATAAAAAGTTATACACATATGAGTGCACCTTTGCACCCGGGTGCACCTAATATCAACCCTTAATTTAATGAGATAGAAGAGATGATAGAGAATAAAAACTGTGAAAAAAAAAATACTCCCTCCCGCCAATGCAAATGTCCACTTTACCATTTTGGGCGTCTAATTCAAAGGTTTCCATATTCCCTTTTTAGCAAAAAAGTATATCATTGGTTATCACTTCCCTCTAATACAACTATCTATTACATATATAATAATAATACTCCTTAATCTACGCGTAAAAAGCAAACGATTACCTTTGCATTGGCCGGAGTGAATATATTAATGAATGAAAAATAATATATTGTTGATGGGTTGGTGATTTATCCATTTTGTAAATATATTTGGAGGAATTTTATTTTATTTATTTATTTATTTAATATAGGATTTGATTTTATAAGTCTAAATCTGTATTATAGATAAAAACAAATATTCCCTAAAAGAGTTAATCTGGTCTGGAACCGATTCATCGAGCACCCAATTTGAAAAATTACTTATTTAGAGTTGAATTATAACTATTCTAAATAAAAAAAATATTATTCTCTCCTCCCATTTTAATATTCACACATATTTACAATTCGTTTAATTTCAATCTTTAAATTTACTTTTTTTAATAGATGAAATTCACACAAAATAACACTAATACAACTATTCATTTTACATTAAATATTCCTCCGTCCCTCCTTCTGCAAGGGACACATTTTATCATTTTCCTCCATCTTACTACAAATAATGCAATGTCTCTTTTTGGTAAATGAGACCAACACAAAACAATTAATATATCTTTATAGGACTCACCTACAATATTAATACAATATCTACCTTATATTAAAATATTATATCTCTCTTCTTCTCTACATATTAAGTTATTATATTTTTTAATGTATATGCAAAAAGCAAATACACCATTTTAGAGGTATGGGTGAAAATACACTACACATTAAAATAATATATTCTTTAATTCTTAATTTCTTAAAAAAGAAAAAAATGAAAACTGTATATCTTTTAGTATAAAAACGTGTATCATCTATTTTTTGAAAAAAATAAAAAATATTAATGAAAAGTGCATATTATTTATAACAAAATATTGTACATTTATTAATTAATATGTATACTCTTTAGAATAAGTATCATTATACACTCTGTACACCTGAGACACAAGAGACCAACTCTTTATTTTTTAAGAAAAAATATTAATGAAAAGTGTATATCCTTTATAACAAAATATTGTACCCTTATTAATTAATATGCTACAAAATATTGTACTCTTATTAATTAATATGCTAGAACAAAATGTTGTACCATTATACACTTTGTACACCTGGGACAAAAGAGACCAACTCTTTTTAAATTTGCGGTAAATTCACAAGTTGTCTTTAAATTAAGTAGGATTATTAAAATATTATTATTATATACTCTTAACGTTCCATTGCAACGTTATATATATATATATATATATATATATATATATATATATATATATATATATATATATATATATATATATATATATATATATATATACTCCCTCAGTCCCATTTCAAATGATACACTTTTTATTTTGGGTTGTCCTACAAAAGTTTGCACATTCCTAAAAAAACAAAAAGTCAAATACAATTACCCTTCCACATACATTTTATTTACAAAGAAACCATATTTACGTAACACACCTAACCTACTTTATCATTTATTTATCACCAAAAAATATCATAATATCCCTAAAAGTTATTTATTTTTCTTAATTTTCGTGCCGGGAGAGGCACACAAACTTTTGTGGGACGGAGAGAGTATATTTTAACATAAATAAATACTATAATATTTTATTGCGTAATGAATTGATAAATATAATATTTAAATGTATAGTGAATAGTTCTATATACATTCCATACAAAAATAAATTAATTTGTGTGGGTTTAATGGATTAAAAAAAAATCTCACTTTATATTAAAATAAATTAATATGACAGGAGGCGGATGTATGTGAGGGTAGCACTGCACTTTAAAGCCCAATCCAAAAAAAATTTAACCCTGCCCAAAAAAAATTTTTAATAAATATTTCATCTTGAATAGAATATATCTAAGCTCAATTAATTTAATACAATATATCCAAGCTAAATTAATATAAAAATTAATTTTTGACCCAACCCATCCATCATTCATTTGAAATAATTAACTCAAACCTTTTAAGGCTTTTACAAGAGTCTGCTGTATATGCTATTTTATTTTTCTTAAAAAAACATAGCCCACCACATGATTAGATTTAATTATGGATTGACCGTCTGACAACTTCATCTCACATATACACCCTCTCACAAAAGATTTTACTCTTCTATTCCAATAAATTTTTAATTTTTTTCTCTCTTATCCTATTACATTTTACACCTTTCAAAAATGGTATTGTTTCAAAACAAATAACATATGACCTCATTATATTTAAAAAAAAAATGTCACTCTCACTTAAAACAAATAATTTATTTATTATTAAAAATACAACTTCACCTTCGAAAGTCAATAAAAATAATAAAAAAAAATCAAATTTCCTTAAACTCTATTTACAATAAAGATTAAGAAGCTTCCACTGCGGAAGGAGTTTTATTTTATAAAATAAAGTGCTAATTATTGTACAATCTTAATATACCTGATGAATGAAAACGTCATATATATATATATATATATATATATATATATATATATATATATATATATATATATATATATATATATTGTTAGTGAATTTTTGTTATTTTCTTTTTTTAATAAAAATTTATAAAAATGTTACACAATTATTAAGAAAAATACATAATCTATATATATTAATATACATATGGATGCACACTTGCACTCTATTTTTTAAGATAAAGTCTCTTGGTGGTTATGTGAAATTGAGTTAAAATATAATTATTATATAGATAAATTACGTTTATTAATAGTTTAAATATGATTTTCTAAAATATCATGAAATTCTTGATCCAACAGCTTTGAATGATTGTTAAATCCAGTAAAATATGATTTCTTGATCCAACAGCTTTGAATGATACTTTCTGTACAACCTATTTACAATATTGCAGCTCTCAATTTTTTTGCTTTTTATTATTTTCTTATTTGGCATATTTTTAATATTTTTTTTTTGAATTTTATATTGGATTACAGAAAAACATGATTAATTAATGATCTGCCTTTTATTATTTTTCTCTCAGTTTAGAAGAACTAATTTGATTTTCTTATTTTCTTTGTGAAATTATTTTAATTTAGAGTTGATATATGATCTCCCTTTTATTATTATTATCTCAGTTTAGAAGAACTAATTTGATTTTCTTATTTTCTTTATGAAATTATTTTAATTTAGAGTTGATATGCGGTGCACTCGGGTGAGTGAAAGAGTACATCTATATGTATATAACTTTTTATTCTATATTGTATATATATTTCTTAATAATTTTATATTTTTTGAGGTATACATTTTTAATAATTGTATATTTTTTACACTCAATTTTTCATTAAAAAACCTAACAAAAAAATTAACTAACAAAATGTATACATTTTTACTCATAATTATATATATTTTTATTCATAATTATATACGTTTCTAAAAGTAGGAGCACCGTATCTTGGTGCACTTGCACATTAGTATTAGCCTTTACTTTATATCAATTTACTTTTCTTTATTCGTTCATCTATTTGCTTCTCTTCTTTTTACATGTATTATATTGAAATTTTTAGAATTTTAATTTAAATTTACTTTTCGTTATTCGTTCATCAATTTGCTTCTCTCTTCTTTTTACATGTTTTATGGAGTATTGAAATTTTCAGAATTTTAATTCAAGTCGCAAAAGTAGGGATGTCAATTTGACTCTTTGAGTCGGGTTACTCGACGGGTATCCGTACAGCGGGTATAGAAAAATCGGGTAACGGGTCGGGTAGTACCCGAACCTGAAGGAAAACTATACGGGTAAGGATAGGGTACGGGTTCCCTCATATTTACCCATACCCGACCCGAAAAATTACCCGAATATATATATATATATTTAATAATAGTATTATATATTTAATTAAATGTCTAAATCTAATATTTCTTTTAGTATAATAATATTGTTGATGAAAAATTTATGATGTATTTAATATTTATTTATTATAATATGTTTAATATTTTTAATTAAAATTTATATTCTTATTCTGATATAAATATAAATAATTTTTAAGAATTATAATAAATCTTGTTCTATGTTATAATATTATATGTTATTTATAATTATTTTTTTAATATTTTAACAAAAAAAATGATATTTGAATTGAGATATCTTGGTGGCGAAAAGGAGATGCAAGACTTTGAAGTTTTCATACTTAAACCAAGAACTTGGAAGCAATTGTTGGAATATGATGTTTGCTTTATGATTTTATTTGATTAATTAACTATGAATTTATGATGTTTTCTTGTTAAGAGACGTTATTGTTGTTGACTTTGTTTTCAAATTTACATATTTTATTTTAGATTATTCATTTATGTATTATAATTATTTTTTGTTGGATTATAGTTTAAAAAATGGGTTGTATCGGGTCGGGTATGGTCGGGTGGATTCAGGTATCCGCGGATTATCCACAAAATCTACTTAGATTGCGGGTATCCGTTTACCCGTGGATTACTCGTATACCCAATGGTTATACCCGTAGCTCTATTTTAGAGTAAAAGAGTAGGGTATGGGTAGGGAGGGTAGGGTATAGGGTAGTATGTGGATTTGCCATACCCGTACCATACCCTACCCATTGCCATCCCTACGCAAAAGGTTACCGCTACTTTGAAAATTAAAATATGAGTACGAACAGTGCCGATCCTGATATTTTCGAGACTCGGAGTGAACAAAAATAATAGGCCTTGCTTTCCATATATTTATTAACTAAAAAATTTTCATTATTTTCTTCGTTAACACTTTTTTTCTTCCATAAAAAGCCAAAAATTTATTTTTAGCAAGACATTTTATTATAGCAATTATTTTCAAAAGAAATTGTCTTTAATGTAATTTTTCTTTGAAAATTTGTTCTTGTAAATCTTTATTTATGGTTCTTTTAATCTAATTTGTAAATCAATAAAACCATTCATATTAATGATATGTTACATAGTATTTTTATGCATGTTAAGTCTTTCACTAAAATGTTCTAATCATTATATCCTTTATTTGCTAAAGCATTATATCTTAGGAATCTTCCAAATTCTTTGAAAATTTTTATCTAATGATCAACTTTGTGATAAATGTTATGATCCTTTTTTTTTTCCTTTCTCACAATTATCTAAATATACGGTCCCTTTTCAAGTCCAATAGATTGACGGACGAAATTTTATGAAAACTCTAATGACCTAATATAAAATATGTATTTTATTAAAATATAATTTTATCAAGCATTATATACTCCCTCCATCCCAAGCTAAAAGGTTCATTTTTCCATTTTGGTCGTTCCACCCAAAGAGTCCCCTTTCCTTTTTTATACACATGGGACCCACACACCTCCTCTAATACAATTAAAATATGAAACACACACTCTACTAATATAACTACACACTACACATTAAATAATAATATTTCTTAATTTACATTAAAAAAAACAAATGTCCTAATACGCCGGGATGGAGGGAGTATATATATATATATTTTTTTTGGGCCCTATATTTTTGGGACAGGGCGGTCGCCCTACACGCCCTTCCTCAGAGCCACCTCTGAGTACGAATTTTAAATGTAAAATTTAATTACTAAAATTAAAATTTAACACAAAATCGGAATTAATACTAGCATTACTTAAAAATAAATAAATTAGATCATACCAAAAATTCCTCCACATTTCCAAGTTCCCAACCCATTGAATCATACCGTATCTAATCGTTTGCTTTTACTCTCGGTAAATGATTGAATGTAAAGACGATTGATTTGGGATCAGAGATATCGAGATAACCGTATTCATTCAGAAGTGTGGCAATCTCAAATGACAGAAAAGCATCGATGCAAGCATATTTCACCTGCTCCGGCGTAAGAAAGAAGCTATCCCACTCACTCAACGTCACCGCCTTCGGCATCTCCACCTCTCTCCCCAACACAACACTCGCCAGAGTTTTCAATCCCGCACTCTTCAATTCGTACCTAACACACGCATTCGCTGACACGTTTCTCAGATCCACGGCGAGCGCGTAGCCTCCGATCCCGTAGTCACTCTGCAATTTGTTCAGATCGTAGTTTACATTCACGCCAACGAAAACGTGGTTTTGATAGATGAGGCAGTGTCCGCCGACGCAAAGCTGGAGTACGACGAGCCGATTTTGTTCGCCTCCGGCAGTGAAATTAGGGCGTCACTAGGCATCTAGGCCGACGATGAGGCGGCCGGCATTTTGGTGGCAGGAATCAGTGACTTCGGAAATCCAATCGTCGACGGTATCGGCGCTGCGGGTAACGGTGGTGAAAATTGAGCAGTCGTTGAAGAAGAAAACGGTGTAATTCGTTGTTTCAAGCTCCTCCAACGGAGTGCTGTTGTGCTTTATAATTCTGATCACCATTATTGATGAACTCCTAAGGAAATTATTCTGTTTTCGAGGGTAAATATATGACAGAGATATCTATAATACTGTGGAGTAAGGAGAATATTTATATTTATAATAAGTAAAAATATCACGATAAATCCTGATTTGATATTTGATGCACGATTAATTTTGAATAAATTATAACAAATTTTTAAAAGGCTTATTTTATTAGTATATCCCCTTTTATTAAATACATATCTAATTATTAAATTAAAATATTTTTTTAAAAATATTTAAATTACTCTTAATAATTTATTAATAATCCGCTAGTAGAAAGATTTATGTTTACTTTTTAATGTGTATTGAGGCGAGAGAAATAACATTTTAAAGTATAGTGGATAGTTGTATTAACGAAGTGTTGTGGGTCCCAGAGAGATATTTAAATATTTTTTGTGGGTCTCATTTACCCTAAAAAAAAATATAAACATTTCAATGGGACGCCCAAAATAAAAATACGTAAACGTTTTCATGGGAGGGATGGAGTACATATTCTGTAATACATACGTCCGCTTTAAATGGTTTACTTTGCTTTTTACACGTGAGTTAAAGAGTATTATTATTATTTAATATGTAGTAGATAGTTGTATTCGTGAGTATGTAAACTACATACTCCCTCCGTCCCTAGGTAAGAGTTTCATTTTACCATTTTGGTTGTCTCACCGAAAGGATCCCATTTCCTTTTTTGGACACATGAGACCCACCAACACCCACTAATACAATTAAAACACGAGGTTCACACACCCACTAATACAACTACCCACTACACATTAAATAATAATACTCCTCAATTCACGTGCCCAAAAGCAAATGAGACTCTTATCAAGGGTCATAGGGAGTATTTTAATTAGTATATTAGTGAGTGTGTAGGGATCCATCTATGTAAAAACGGAAATAGGAATTTTGGAGCATAAACCCAAAATGAATAAAAATATATTCTTAAAAGTGAACAGGAGAGTATATTTTAGGCTAATCTTAAATATACATTCATTTAATATGCACTTATTGTTATATATTAAAATATAGGGAGTAGTATATTTTAAAATTTTTAAATTTCCATTAATAAATTGAATACACAGCTTGTAAAGATAAAATTATACTGTTGTACATGCATTATACCACCGTGAATTGAATTCTTTATTACACAGTTCGTGTTTTAATGGGTTACATACTATAAAAACAATATACCTACAGACATCTATTAAACCCATTAAAATGGGTGATTCCGTGTCTACGCATCGTGACTCATTTAACATAAATTCTTAATTACTTTAACAAAACACTGCAAATGTAATTTGGATCCACATTTCTTTTGACCCCATTTCTTGAACATCATTGCATTCTTGGGTCCAAAACCCTTATCATTTTCGTAATTAAACTAATGCAACTTCGCAATAATATGTATATTTTGTATGTTTTCTTTAATTATTTAAAAATAATTAAGCAACATTCAGTAATTGTTTACTTTTCGATCTCCAGCATGATTTTTTAGCAGTTTGTTAGAAGTGTGCTCTCGGAAGTTGGTGCAACTACTAGTATTATAAAATTTTCTTTTAAAGAATTGTCACATAAATGAAAAGAAAAAAAGAAAAAAAAAGAAAGAAAGAAAAAAAGCTAAACATATAAACCCTTATAATAATAATAATAAAAAGAAAACTCCTGTAGATAAATGTTAATGAATAAGAACATTTTAATTTCAAGTTTGATTAATGATCACGCCGCGAACCAAACTTGTAGTAGTATATTATACGGGGAGATTGATGAGCTAAGAAAAATAATATTTTGTTAATAAAAATAAAATTAGAAAATAAATAAAAATTATTCCCTACTTACCATTTCAATGTTTACGTTTGTTTTTTGCACGTTGATTAAAGAGTATGATATTTTAATAGATAGTGGGACAGATGGAGTATATCACCATGATCCTCACATCCAATACTAATACACTTACCCACTTTACATTAAATATTATATATTTCCACCCACTAGCTATTAAAATTCTATACTCCTTAATCAACGTACAAAAAGAAAACGTAAACATTGAAACTTAAATATTATATATTTCCACCCACTAGCTATTAAAATTCTATACTCCTTAATCAACGTACAAAAAGAAAACGTAAACATTGAAACGAAGAGAATATAAGGTAGCATACATTTCCATATTTCACTATGGACTTAGTTACTAATGTTGTTAAAAGGTTAGTTGATAATAAGGAAAAAAAATTAAATTACCTGTAATATCGAAGTCCGTGCGTCCAAATATTATCCCAAATATGAGAAGTTAATTGAAAGTTGAAAGTAACACTCTTTAGTATAGAAGTTAATGCTCTTGATTCTAATAAAATAAATAACAATTAAAATATATAAAAACACATAATTAAGATCATTCCACGATATTTTCTAAGATAAGAAATAATAAATATTTTAATAAGAAAATAATTCTTTGATTAATAAAAAGTGATAGTAGTTAATGTATAGTGTATACCCCTCCGTCCTACCTACGTTTATTTTTGCATGTAGACGAATAGTGATGTGAGAGAAATAATATTTAATGTGAAATGTGTAGTTATATTAGTGTTGTGTGTGTCTTACATGGAATATTTAATTATTTTGTGTGAACTTAATTTGAAAAAAAAAACGTAAACCTTAGTATAGGAATAAAAATTAATATATATTTTTTTAATGAAAGTTGATAATATATTTCAATAAATGAAATATTTATCTAAAAAAACAAAAAACGTTCTCACAAGTGTTTTCTTAAAATGAAATAACATTTAACATCTTGCATATTGAATATATGTACACAAGTAACCAACTCTTAATTTTATAAGGCAATTTCTTGTATGTGACTACACGTTAACATACATTCGTATATATAATTTTATTTTTTTTCTTGAGGTTTTGATTATCAAATTGTTCAAAGTATGCTTTTTACTTGTGTATAGTTTATAATATATAGTCTTTTGTGTAACTAATACTTTAATGTAGTTCATAGCATATTATTTTCTTTAAGATTTATTGCACTACTTCTTTTAAAATTTAATTATCAATTTGAATGTACAAGAGAATTACCCATTTTATTAAATATTACTCGGCATTTAAACATAATTAGAGAGTACATACATGTAGGGGTGGGGAAACACGACATATCGAAAATTCCGATACCGTATCGAAATTTTCGGTATGTTATTTTGCATACCGATGTCGATATCGATATTTTGGTATACCGAAATTTCGGTAAACAAAAATGTATACCTTTGCCAAATCGAAATAAATACCGTGCCGATTTTTTTGATAGATACCGATAATACCGTAATACCGAAAATTTATTACAAGTCAGAAAGTTCAATATACCGAGTCTACCAAAAACATAAACCAGAAAATCCACCTTTTTTTTTTTCAAATTATATCATTGATACAACTCTTATACATTTAAAAGTTAAAAGGAAATCAAAAACAATATACATACTTATACTACAAGTAATATGTTACGTCCAGAAAACAATTGGAAAAAATATTCAAAATAATTTTTTCAAGTTTTAAGATCTACTAATTCAGATCAGCAACAGAAATCCATCAATACATGATTCTTATGAACTTTAAACTAAATAACACTCCAATTAAAGCCCAAAATTTAAAACAAATTTACATACTTGCCGGCGGCACGCCGCCGTCGCTGCGGATGCTACGGCTACCGTCGCTGCTTCCACTAATCCCTCTCCACACTGCCGCCGCCGCCTCCCTTCTCCGTCTCAGGCTTCGGCGGAACTTTCCCACTGGAAATACTCCCAAAAGTTCTTCTTTTTCTTCGATTTCAACGAAAATGGAAACACCATCTTCAAAAACAACTCTCGATTCTCGTCATACTCCTCTCGTTTTTCTGCGACGCCGCCGCCCTACTCTGCAGATTCAGGCTGTTCGACGACGGCGTTTAGGTGGATTCGATGATTCAATCCTGTGCTCCATCAGATCTTTCATCGCCGTGATTTGCGAATGACCTAAATCGATAATATGGGTTGGAATGGACTGTGAGGAAATCACGATCTAACTCGGTAATATGGGCTGAAATTGAGTATTTGAAGGGTTGGAATGTTGATAATGTTAATGAGCTAGGCCTGGTAAAAATTTTGGGCTTAATAATTATATTGGCAAAGACAAATTGGGAGTCCATAAATACAAACCCAAAATAAAAATAAAATAATAAAAATAATATATAACTTTTTTGGTATACCGATATACCGAAATTTTAACTCGATATATATCGATACCGAATTGATTTTTTCGGTACGGCGATTATATCGTACCGAAAATTTCGATATACCTAAATTTCGGTATTTTTCGATATTTTTTGTTTCGACAAGCTCGGCATACCGAGTTTTCAATTTTTTTTCCCACCCCTACATACATGATACAAAGGTGGAATTATTTGTTAAATTTAATTTAATTTAATATTATTTAATTAAAGAAACCCGAGCGGGAAAATTAGAAAGCACGCGCTATAAATGCACTCGACATTCTTTTCGTCCTTCTACTCTCCATTGAACCGCCTTTTCTCTCTCTTCAACGAACTCTCCCCACAACTGCCACCGGAAAAACCAGAGAATGACGAGCGCACCATTGCAGGCCAGTATCAGCCCTCACGGCTTGAACGACACTACCGACATGGAGGATTTCTACAACGTGTTAATCGACGACAAACATATCGTCACCACCGTCACCAAGGTCGCGGATTCCGTCGATCAGTGGATCGACGAGGTGGAGTCCGACCACGCCGAAGATCGCCACAGCCTGATCATTGGCTTCGATATCGAGCTCGCTCCTGCCGTCGCCGGCGCCGCCGCAAGACCACCGGTTGCTACAATCCAGCTGTGCGCCCACCGCCAATGCCTAATCTACCAGCTCTTCAACCTTACGCAACATCCACGCGATTTAGATCGATTCCTCACATATCAGAACCACTCGTTGGCCGGCGTCGAAATAGAGTCGAAAATGGAGCGATTGCAGAACAATTTCGGATTAGGAGTGGAGGCGCGGTGCTTTGATTTGCGTGAACTCGCGGCGGAGAATTATAACCGGCCGGCGCTGAGGACAGCCGATCTGAGCTGATTGTCAGATTTCTGTTCGGGGAAGTTCATTGTGTCGCCGGCTGTTGGCGATTGGAATGTGGAAAACCTTTCGGAAAATCAGGTGCTGAGTGCGACCATCAACACTTTCGTCTCATATTTGCTTGGATCCGTACTCGTATTTCCGATGGGCAGGATAAGGTGATTCAATATTAAATGATCTTTTGATCTTCTGTTTTACTTTACAGTTTCGTATTTTTGTTCTTTTTTTTCTGACATTGATCAATACGTTGATTTGTTGATATACGTTGAATCACGAATTCTTTTGTATTCTTTTGAATGATGATGATATACAGAATATAGGAGTGGGATTTTATACGAATTGTTGGTTTTTTTTTTTCCCTTGAATCTTTAGTTACTTGAATGAGTTAATGTCCATTATTTAGGAGTTTAATAAATACATGCATGAATGAATGAATTAGAAAAATATGAGTAGTATTTTCTTGAATGAATTAGAAAAATATGAGTAGTATTTTTAATAAATACATGCATGAATGAATGAATTAGAAAATTTTTCTTGAAAATATTTGAATCTAAAAAACATTTTAATTATCCAATATAGGATATTTTTTAAAAATAATTTATAGTCTCACGTCTTCGTCTTGTACTAAACTTTCTTTTTTCCTCCATCTTATTCATACAAATTAAAAGTTACGAGATATCACTCAATTTCACCGGCAAAACTCCCTTTCTTCTTAAGTGTTTCTATTCATTATAGATTTTTTTTTTAATTACTCCATCACAAAAAAAAAAACCCTTTATATTTTCTATATATTTTTCAGTATTCTTCAGTACACCCCCTCGCAACCAAAAAATAAAAATAAAAAATTCATTACCTTAAAAGTTATTAAAATTTAAAATTTTTTTACTCTCAGCTAACACGTATCATTATTTTTTTTTACTTACTATACATTATACTTCTTAGTTGGTCAAAATAATTTCTTTCATAAACAATGTTGAAACACTAAACTGGAAGTGGAATGAAGGGAGTTTATTTATTGAAATGTTGTATACTAAAAATAGTAAATAAATCCTTCGAACAGTTGGTACAATTGAGGAAAGGAGGTAGATGGAGCGATTTAGATATAGATGATGTTAGATGATGAAATATACCCCTACCAACGCTTACGTTTGTTTTTTTTTTTTTTTTCATATTGATTAAAAAATATAGTATTTTAATGAGTGAGTAGATGTATTAGTATTTAATATAGAATCTATGGTGATATTAATTATTTTATGTTGATCTCACATATTAAAAAAAAGTAAAAATTAAAATGAGATGTCTAAATTAAAAATATGTAAAAATTTAAATGAGATAAGAGAGTATATGGTATTAAGATTGTAACTTCAAATACGGTTTAATAAATTTTAAAATTATCACATTCTTTTAACATATAAGGATTCTTACGTCTTTCATTTGTTTTCACATTTTTCTATGCTTCCCTAATTCACATTCACACAACATATAAAAAAAAGAGTTTTATTAATTCGAGATCAAAATTATGGGTAAATTATCAATAAGCGGCCTGAATTATTTTTTTTTAACAAATTAAAAAACTTTATAATATTATAATTTAATTTTAAAATTATCATCTCCACCCTACAAACATAATATACTTTACAATTATTAGACAAATTATCATCTCCATTTGATTTAAAAAAATTAATACTCCATAAAGACAAATTTTATGTGCACCGAGTATTCGAACATCTACATTTAGAAATTATACACTAATAAAAGTTTATATATTTTGTTACCAATTTTTTTTGTTAATTTATTAATACAAAATTAAATATAAATAAAATTATAAATTTATTTTAAAATATAAATATTTAAAAAAATAAATAAATTATCAAATAAAATTAATATATTTGAGTTATACAGTGAATAGGATTTCAATTCATTTGAAAAAGATTAAAGATAAAGAAAATCCAATGTTAATGAACCCGCCTGGCGAAGTAAGTATATATGTTGTTAGCAAAATAAAATCCCCAATTTCTTGGTCAAATATTTATCCAACAGCTAATGCGAAAATACATTACCAATTTTTAATTTTTGAAATCAAAATACTTTACCAAATTTAGAAAAACCCTATCATCTCGATTTTATTGTTGAAAATGCCCAAAATATAATGATCTGTAAATTTATTCCAAATTCGAAACTACACCACGCGCAGAAACAATCTTCCCCCTTTCTATCACTAAACTTCGCCGGAATTCCAGAGGTCTCATCCTCTCGGCGATGGAGAACGGTATCGTAACTCACAACGCTCCAGGGTCGCCGATTAGCACCTACGACGTTTTCATTTTCGGCAAAGCCATCTTTACCACCGTCACAAAGTCCCACCACATCTTCGATATGTGGATCGACGAAGTTTCGAAGCCTGAAGACGGCCGCCAGCTGCTCGTCGGAATCGATGTCAAACTGGCTGACCGCCGATTTGAGAACTGGAGACTCCCTAGGGGAACTATCCAGCTCGCCGTAGCTCGCCAATGCCTAATTTACCATATCTTCTTCCCTACGACACTGCCGAGAAGCCTTGAGCGGTTCCTATTGGATAGGAAAAACAATAGATTCGTCGGATTCGGCGCGAAACCGAAGCTAGATGTGATACTCAGCGGCGGCGCGCCGTATGTTGATTTAGGTATACTGGCGGCGGAGCGGTACGGCCGGCCGGAGCTGAATGCGTTGAGCGCGTTGGCGATGACGGTGTTGGGGAAGGCGGTGGAGAAACCGCCGGTGGTGTATGATTTGCATCATCCATTGCTGCTTGATAGGCACGTGCAGTGCGCGTGCGTCGATGCTTACGTGTCGTGGGAATTGGGAAGTATCCTTTGCCGACCTTGAATGGTGACAGATGGGGGATTTTAATTTTGTTTTTATTATTTTCATTTCGTTTTTAATTGCTTTTATTTTTTTCTCTTTTATTTAAGAATTCTATTTTTCAAAAGAATTCAAGCTATTTTCCCAAAGAATTCTACCTTGAATGATGATGAAGATTAACGTTCTTCAAATTGCTATGTTTCTTTAAGGATTTATGAATTTTGAATTTGAAATTAATTAGGGATTATTATAATTAATTAATGTCTACGTAATGCCTTATATGTAATATTATCCGTAATTATATTGTTTTTTTAAGTGAATCAAATAATATAGTGAAATGATCCTCGAGCTGGATGCATTGAATTTTGTAAATGAAAATTAATATAAAAATATACTTTGAATATCAATATTTTTCGTTTGCCTCGATTAGTAATTTTGCACTACTGTTAAATAAATCTAACTGATTAATAGATTAAGGGAATGCACGGTAAAATAATAATTGAGGAAGGTGATGAGGATGAGATATTGATTCATGCAGATGCTAAGAGTTATTGAAAATATAAAATTCTCAATCAATATTTTATTGATTCTATAATGATTCTGGTTCCAACAATTAGTCATATTAAACTTCATTATTATCTAAAAAAATAAACTAACACATCAATTCTCAATCAAGATTGAAAGTATATTTTAATCATAAATTTATCTCTCCCACTATATATATATATATATATATATATATATATATATATATATATATATATATATATATATATATATATATATATATAATTTTATAATTTATTTATAATTTTTTTAAAAATTATATAATCCTAAAAAAAACATTTTTTTAATTTTTTTTTTGTATTTATGTAAACAAATATAATTATTACTTCCTTCGTCGCGGGAACGATTACTCCCTTTTGCTTGGAAATTAAGAAATATAGTACTCCATATTATTGTGTAATAAGATGTGAAATACTTGATCTAAATAATTATTATATAAATTTCATTTAATTGTCACCCCACTAATCTTAACTTTACACATCATCTACTATTAAAATCTCTTTATTTAATTAAATTTTAAATAATAATTTTATTATATAATAATTGGCAAATTCACATTCAATGATATGAATAGAATAGTATAGATTAAAAGAAATTTAGGAAATTGACCAAACAATAAAGGGAGAGATCAAATCCATCTCACTACAATATATTTTTCATGGATATTAAAATATTTTAATATGTAGTGATATATGAGATATAATATTATATTTTTCCGTCTCAAAAATATTTGCACACTTTTTATTTTGACACATTTTAAAAATACGTGTACACCCATATCAGCAACCTTACATACAATATTAAAAAATGTTAAATCTTTTATATTCAAAATTTAGTCGAAGTTAACTATATAATACACTTTATTCAATTTAATTACTCAAAATACTCATTCTCTTTCTTACATCATTGCTATAAAAAGTTACTTTTCATAAATTATGTACCATCAAATACATGCATTTATTTTTTTTGGATGGAGTGAGTAATGTTACTTTTCATAAATTATGTACCATCAAATACATGCATTTATTTTTTTTTGGATGGAATGAGTAATGCTTAGTTGGTAATTGTAATCATATTGTGTATAGACTAATAAAGATATGAATTATTTTATGTGGATCTCATTTACAATAAAATAAAATATAAATTTTACAATGAAACGCCCCAAAATTAAAAATGCATAAACAAAGTAGTACTATATTATCATATTTTATTAAAAATGTTCACAATTTTTATTAATATTTCGAACATTTTTCATGAAATAATTTATTAGACCATTATCATTTTTTAATTAATACGAGTATCATCTTTTACTAAAATATTATCACTCCCAGTAAATTCTTTCGGTGTGAAGCCTCTCAAAAGTACTATTGGGCTATTTATAGGTGGAGTACTTTTTAGGGCAAACACTTATGCCCTAATTTATCAAAATTATAATTTGAAAGACTTGTGTACAACTTTCAATTTGTACAATCTCCGGTACAACCTCCTTCCTTCACATTCAGTATGTGTTTTCCTCTTTTTTTTAATTGTTGTTGTACGTTACTATTTTTTTTAATTTTAGGGATATAATTGTAATTTTACCCTTGTGGTTTAGAGTATAATTATCCCTAGGGTTTAGGGTTTAGGGTATAATTGTAATTTACCCTTGTGGTTTAGGGTATAACTATCCCATAGGGTTTAGGATATAATTGCAATTTTACTCTTGTGGTTTAGGGTATAATTATCCCCTAGGGTTTAAGGTTTTGGGTATAATTGTAATTTTACCTTTGTGGTTTAGCGTATAATTATCCTCTAGGATTTAGGGTATAATAGTAATTTAAATAAAATAGATTTAAAAATAAAATAAAAAACAACATTAATTAAGGAACAAAAATTAACAAAAGGGGTAGGGACCAAGGTTGTACCAATTCAATTGGTACAACTGGTTTCACCCTAATCCCTCTCATTATAATCTATCGAAATTACAATTCAGTGCAAATGGATTTAAAAAAAAAAAAGAAAACTTTTGAATTAAAAAAAATGTACTTCTCAAAATATAATATATTCCATTTTTTATATTCTTAGTGATAATTAGTAATATTTTCATTTAAAAGAATAATACTTTATTTTTAAAATAATAATTTATATATATAAAATAATAATAACCCTCATTTTTCATATATTATGACCCATCACTCACTGTTAATACATCTACTCACTACATATAAAATAATATTCTTATATTTCTTAATTTACATAAAAAAAGACGAAAGGAGTATATATTAATAACTTCAATTTCAACTATGGCGAGATTTAGAACGCCCAGTATGAAAAAAATTAAAAATGATTTATTTATTAAAATAAAATAATACTACATTTGATGGAGTACTAATTGGCAAACTCTTTAGTAAACTATTCGTGTCATTTGGTAAAATTATATATATATATATATATAATATATATATATATATATATATATATATATATATATATATATATATATATATATATATATATTCGTTCCACTCTATTAGTTCTATTCGGTTCAATTTTCTTTTGGCTGTTTCATTTACGGTAACCAAGCTTCTTTTATTTGGTCAATTCTTAAACTATTCGCCCTAATTTTTTTCTATTTGTTTCATTTTTTTATCAGACCTATTTAATTTTTTTTTCTAATACAATGAAGCATTGATTTTTCTATTTGATCTACTTTTATGTGAATTAGTTCCATTTTTCTTTTTTCTTTTTTTAACAGAAAAATGATTTTTATTAAAATTTTAAAATGGGTATAAAAAAAAAACCGCAATATTACATTACACTTTAATATCCTTGATACATTTTGTATGAAAATTTTCTTTTTCTAATATAATCAAATTTCTATTCACTTATTTTCATTTATTTATAAAAAAAATCATGATTTTTTTATAGAGTAAAATTTTAAAAAGAATAATTACTAATAGATATACACTTGTACCCCATAATTAATGTGAGATATATTAATTAAAAAAATTTATTCTTACATCCAAAATATTAAAGTAAAATACAAAATATTTAACCTTAATTCATTATAATCACATACACTTTTAAACATAAATCCTAAATCCTTCACCCACCCACTGCCACCGCCGGACCACCGCCGCCCCCTGCCTCCGTCGGAGCTATGCCGCTGTACATAACTTTTATTGCACACACCTTTTTTACTGCACATAACTTTTGTTGCACATAAACTTTTATGTTGCACACAAATATTTATGTGCACCACGTTGTAAGGATAATATTGAAATATCACTCTATATTTATTTAGTTAGTAATAATATTTTTGTATATTTGTATCTCATAGTAATAAAGTAGTTTGAATGTACATAGTAGTAACTATTCCTTTGTAAATTAAATTATAACACATGAAAAAACATATTTATTATATGGAGTAATTAATTATCATATTATTATATTAAAATAATTTCAGTTGAATAATATAATTCATTAATTTAAAAAAAAATTAGTAGTTATATATATTATTAATTATTTAATTTCAAGTTAATAATATATATTTTTAATTACTCATAATTTTAATTATTTAATAAGTGTCCAAAAATAATTTATTTAATTTAAATAAAAGTTATGGGTAATATGACATTTGTTTGGTTAATTATATTGTGCACCTGGGTGCACCCTAAGATAGGGTATACCCACTTAAAAAACGTATACAAATATAAACAAAAATATATATAATTATGAACAAAACTGTATACAATTTAATTGTTAGTTTTTTTAACGAAAAATTGAGTGTAAAAAGATATACAATTATTAAAAAATATGTATACACTATTGAATAAAAAATTATACACATATGGATGCTATTTTTTTAATGAAAAATTTAGTGTGAAAAAAGTATATAATTATTAAAAAATACGTATCCAAAATAAAATAACATGTATACAAAATAAAATAAAAAAATTTATATATATGGATGCACCCTTCCACCCGGTAAACCTAATATCAACTCTATTTATTTATATAAGGTGTGTAGTTTTGACTATTTTTGTTTCTAAAGAGTATTTATTTTAGTACGTAAGAGTAATTAAAAAAAAATGAAATCACTAGATGGGGAGACGGTGGAGGAAAGAAAGAAAATTGAGTTTTTTAATTAAGAAGTAGTAATATGATTTTTTAAGAGTCACCTACTAAGGGGTACTCAAAAAAATGTATAATTGTTTTAAACTACATGACTCAAAGCACTATTACTCCTAACTACACAATTATGATTGTAATATCATAAATACCACTATATGTTTGCACAAATTGATTTTGCACAATTTGGTTCTGCACAATTGTTTTGCACAATTTTATTTTTGCACATTTTAAATTCCGGCAGCAGGCGACGGCGGTCAGTGGCGGTCAACGCACGGTCAACGTCGGTCCGACCGGTAGTCAACGCCGGTCAACTGCCGATCAACGGTCGGCCAACACTGGCCAACGGCGGTCCGGCCGCCGATCAATGGCTGGTCAACGCCGGTGGGTGAGTGAGTGGTGGGGTTGTTGGTTTAAAAGTGTATGGAGTATAAGATTATATTTATTATTTTACTTTAATATTTTGTATGTGAGAGTAATTATTTAAATTCCATGTATTTAAAAATAATTTAGGTTAAAAATGTATTTCTATTAGTGATTTTCCCATTTTTTAATAGGTTATATTTAATAAATTATGAATTATGCATATATTTTTATTTTAATGAGTACCGCTTCCTAAAAAATATTAACACATTAATATTATTAACAACTCATCAAATCGGAAAAACACATTAATATTATCAAGAACTCATCCAATCGGATAATAATGGGTTGCAATATTTTGTAGGTGTCTCGCGTGTGTTCAAATATCTTTAGTTTAAGGATGTGTATTTTTTATTTAAAAAAAATAAAATAAAAGTGTATAACTTTTAAAATAAAATGTTAAATTATTAATTAATTAAAGTGTATATCCTTTAACACAAAATATTGTACCAGATCCAATTTTCGTTGATATGTACTTTTTGCGTAGATTCTTTTATGAACTAAGAGAACATTATCCGTATAATTGGTATGTACAATTTTTTGCATTATTTTTTCATGAATATTAAAAGAGCATTTTTACAAGCAAAACGTCTTTGTAGGAGTTATTACAGTTTCTTCACTGCAAATTTTCCTAATCGAATCGTTTTTATATAAATTTTTTAATTATAAATTGAAAAGATAATTACTTTTAAAAAATAATAGAAATGAACTCACAATCAAATACTAAAAATAAGAATTAAAATTACTCAAAGTAAAGTAAAATTGAATTTTAAGAATAAATATAGAATATAGAGTAAATAATTAGAGTAAAGTCGAATATGGAGGATAATGTTTTATGGATTAAGAAATACTCACACGTACTAAACATCTCATTTTACAATATTGATTGTTTCATTAATCCTAATAAAAATTATTACTATTCAGTACAAAATATACAGTAATATTACTAGTAAATACAAATTATATATTTTATTATTATTATATACAAAATATATTATAAAAAGTCTTAACTACCCTTTTATATATTAACTAAAAGATAGAATAGTGAGAAATACACGTTTCTATACTCAATTTATTTCTTACGTTTCAATTCTCTCTCCATGGTTTTCACATCTTACGTTTCAATTCTCTCTCCATGGTTTTCACATTCAGTTTCAATTCTCTCTCCACATTGAACACAATGCGAATATAGGAAATCATCGTCAAAGGAGTGAAAGTGAAACATAATCATTGAAGAACAACTCCTTATGCAGAAGATCAAAGAGGTTTATCAGAAAATTAAGAATTTACCACCATCACGAGGCAAGAAATATGGCGACACGTGTTACGACATCAACATTCATAACTAAGTTCCTCCATTACTGATTTTGAGGGAGAAACGTGGGGCGAAAATATTTCTGAATACCAAGTTAGGGATAAATTATTTCTGAATACCGATTCCAATTACTTTTTGAATACCGATTTTGAATAAATCTCTCTCCAAATTCTGAATACTTCGTAGAATATTGAATTTTTTTTATGAATACCAATTTTGAGAGAAAAATTAGTGGAATGATATGATTTAGCAAACATAAGAAAAAATATTTATGAATATCGATTCTTAATATTTCGTGAATAAAGATTCTAAATAATTCTTGAATATTGATTCTGCATACTTCATGAATACTATCTCTCTAATAATATGATGATTTTAAATATGTGTCGTATGGCCATAGATTTAGAAAATTAATTGGGAGGATATTTAGGAGTAAATAATAGAATGTTGTTTCTAATATTAAAATAATAATATATTTTATCTTTTAAATTATAATTGAATACAATCAAATTAAGGATAGGAAGGACATTTCTCTAATTGATAATGTATTAATTAGTAATATTTTTAGGATAATGTATCTATCAGTAATAATATAGTATAAAATGTACTTAGTAGTAATGGACCCAAAGTAAGCCCCCAGGACATTGGTCAAGTGGTAGAGGGAAGGGTGGAAAGGCCTTCCAACTGAGCTTGGTTGCTGCAGGGTGGGGGTTCGAATCCTACCTTTGGCATGAATTTGGGCCCTTGCAAGCACAAGTTTAATAGTTCGAATCATGCCTTTGGCATGGATTTGGCCCCTTGCAAGCACAAGTTTAACAGTGAGCCCTCTCTATAAGCCACTTGAGGCACATCCTGCGATTTACCTTCTCCACCAATCCCCAGGACAGGGGCGGTGGGGCCTCTAATGGTGGGGTACACCAGTAATGGACCCAAAGTAATATTGATTGTCTCATTAAAAGTTTTAATAGGAAGGTCTCACATATGACCCACCACTATCATTAATATAACTATTTATTATACATAAAAGAGTTGATATTATGTGAATCCGGATGCAGGGTGTACCCATATGTATATAACTATTTATTCTATTATATATATATGTTATTCTATTTTGTATACATGTTTCTTAATAATTGTATACTTTTTTCACATTAAATTTTTCATTAAAAAAACTAGCATCCATATGTGTATAACCTTTTATTCAATAGATAGATATTTTTTAATAATTGTATTTTTTTACTCAATTTTTCATTAAAAAACTAGCAATTAAATTGTATACATTTTTGTTGATAATTGTATATGTTTTTTTATATTTGTATACTTTTTTTAAAGTGAGTGCATCCTATCTTGGAGTGCACCTAAGTGCACAGTATAATTAGCCTACATAAAATAATAACACTCCTTAAATAATTTACGTAATTAATACAACTATTCATAATATATAAAATAATAATACTTTTTAATTCACGTGAAAAATAAATTAGGATTTATACTTTCACGAAAGTGTAAAATAGATATTGAAACGTTTAAATGCACATAAATAGATATTGAAACCTTTAAATGCACATAAATTATGTACATATTCTTTCACACTTTCTTTAATCGATTATATCCCACAAAACTCTTTACATATTAATAAAAAACTTATCTAAAAATCTCAAAAATGATTTTAATATTAATTTACCACTCATTTATCACACATACATCACTTTATACTTTTTATTACCTAAAAATAATACAATACCCTCTAAAGTTATAGTTCGAATCTCGTGTAACATTTTAGTATTATTGCAAATCGTTGGATAATTAACAAGTAACATATAATATAATCCATACTCTATAAAAAAATATCAAATCTTAGGGAAAAAAAGTTGAGATTTTCCTTCCCCATTAAATGTGTAACAAAAATGCAACACCAAAATGTAACAAGTCTATATTACACATAAAGATTAATTTTTTTTCAAAATAACCTGTAATAAAAAACGTGAAATATTTTTTAAAAGTATCAGTTTAAAATTCGAGTTTGACATCAATTAACTATATGTTTCACATGAATCTATAAGTTTCAATAAAAATCATACTTATAATTATGGAGTATTTCAGTATAATTAATGTATATGGGGTTCAACAACATGGAGAAAATGGATGATGGAGTGTATCTCGACAGCTTCAGCTTCGATAATAGTTAATGGCAGTCAAATTGAAGAAATTAAACTAGAGCGTGGTCTTAGACAAGGAGATCCATTGTCGCCTTTCTTGTTTTTATTGGCTGCTGAAGGCTTAGATAACTTAGTCAAGAAAGCTGTGAAAAAAGGGTGGATTGAAGGTGCTACAGTTGGAAAAGATAAGATTGTGGTCTCCCACTTACAATATGCAGATGACACGGTGTTCATATGCTCAGGTAAGTCTGAAAATCTCAGAATTATTAAATACATTTTGAGGAATTTTGAAATGGCTTCAGGCTTACAAGTCAATTTTAATAAAAGTTGTCTATTGGGGATTAATGTTGGTTTGGAATTGATGGAGGAAATGACACATTACTTGGGGTGTGAAATTGGACAGCAACCTATGCATTATTTGGGTCTCAATGTGGGAATAAATCACTGGAAGAGTTCATATTGGTTGAAACTGGTGGAATGAGTTAGGAGATGGCTTGAGAAGTGGAATAACAAACACATCTCTTTTGGTGGGCGAATTACATTGATTTAGTCTGTTCTTTCATCTATTCCTATCTTTTATTTTTCCTTTTATCATATACCAAAGAAAGTGATCAAAGAACTTATTTATATCCAAAGAAACTTCCTTTGGGGGGTTGTGAGGGGAGAGACAAAATTTGCTGAGTTAGCTGGGAAACAATATGCAAAGATAGGAAATATGGGGGGCTAGGAATTCATGACTTGGGGCGGTTTAACGAATCACTTATTTGCAAATGGATATGGAGGTTTGTTAATGAACCTCATCGGTTATGGGCTCGATTTATTCACTCTAGATATGATGGTTTAGACTCGATAGCTAGGATTAGTATAAGTAGAGAGGAGGCTAGAAGTAGGGGGTTGGTAACACCAAATCATTTTCGGGATGGTGGAGAGATATTTATAATATATTTAGGGAGGAGGGGGGAAGTAACGATATTAATAGGATTGTGGGCAATGGAAAAATTACATTTTTTTGGAAAGATATTTGGCTTTGGGATACTGCATTTAGCGTGAGATTTCATAGGCTATATAGTCTAAGTTTGCAAAGAGAGGCGAGAGTTGGTGAGGTGGGCTTCTGGGATTATACAGGGTGGCAATGGGATCTTAAGTGGAGAAGAGAACTAATGATACGAGAATCTAGTTATGCTAACGAACTTCTTGATTGTCTTAGCAGGGTTGTGATCAAACCTGATGTTGAAGATACATGGTGGTGGAAACATTCCTCGAATGGCCTATTTACAACAAAGAGTGCATATTTGAAGAATGAAAAGAGGCAGGGGGTTGATACCAAAATGGAGATTACAAATTTATTAACAGGTTATGTAATTGTTTTGCTCCAAGAAGATTTCAAGCTATCATTTGGAAGCTGCTACATGAGAGATTACCAACTAAAGACAAACTTAATTGGAGTGGAATAATTTCAGACCCTGAACATATGCGTTGCTCGTGAGGTTGCATGGAATATGAAAGTGTATCTCATCTATTTTTCACTTGTGACGTAGCTTGGAAGATTTGACATCAAATTTACACTTGGTTAGGTGTGAATATGGTACTTTATGAGCATCCCATCATTAATTTCCTCCAACATGGTGAAAATTTGGATTGCAAGAAAGGAATTCTCATAGCCTCAACAATATGGATAGCGGTGACTTGGACAATGCGGAGTCATAGGAATAATTTGATCTTCAGTGGACACCCATTGAATTTAAAGAAGATTGTCTACGAGGCTAAAGAAAGATCTTGGTCATGGCTCTCATCTAAGTTACTGGAGTTTCGTAATGTTAATATTTTGGAGTGGTTAAAATGCCCACGGAATTGCTGTGTATGTTAAAATAGTATGGTTGTGGTGTATATTGGGTTGTAAAGGATGAAACATTCCTTTTGCTTATGTTACACATTTTCATAATTTAATACTCCCTCCGTCCCATAAAGAAGTTCACAGTTATTGTAGATACGAAGTTTAAAAAAAAGTTGCTTTTTGGGGGTAGTTTGATATTTTTAGGTAATAAATAAATTATAAAGTAAGTTTTGTAAGTTGTAAAGGGGTGACAATTTTGAAATTAAAGTGTATTGTGTGGTTATTGATTTGTGTGTATTTCCTTATTTGGGAGTGTGAACTTGTTTATGGGACGAACAAAAATAGAAAGTGTGAATTTATTTATGAGAAGAAGGGAGTAAACTTTTGTTTGATAAAAAAAAAAAAATGTATACAGTGTATAGCTGTAGCATACTCCATGTAAACCCTACTTATAGACAGAGAATAGAGCGTGGATTATTGGGATTCGGAGCCCACGCGCCAAACTCATTAAATATCCCTCCCTATGCATTTTCGTCATTCAGAAACCGCTTTCCATCTCTAACTAACTCCTGCGGCAGTAGCAGAAGAAACCTTCACCAGCTCACCAATGGCTTCCAGTTCCAACATAGTAGCGCATGAATTTCACCCGGGATCGCAGTTGATGGCTTCCAACATCGTAGCGCATGAAATTCACGCGGGATCGCAGATGAAGACCTACGACGTCACCTTCGCAGACAAAACCGTCTTCACCACCGTCACAAACTCCGGCGACGTCGTCTAGATGTGGATCAACGACGTTATCCAGTCTTACTCTGAAGAAAACACTAAGCTCCTCGTCGGCGTCGACATCAAACCGGCGGATCTACTTGCCAATGGCACAATCCAGCTCTGCATCCAACGGCGACGTCGCCTCCAGTGCCTGATTTACCATATCATCGCTCCGACGCCAATCTCGATCTGCCTGAAGCTGTTCCTCAAAGGTTTCGACAACGAATTAGACCGTATCAAAAACGAATTCGTCGGTATCGGCGTAGGATCAAAGCTGGAAAAAATTCTGGAAAAGTTTCCCGTCGGCGGTCCGCCGCCGTACGTTGATTTGGCTGATCTGGCGGAGGAGAAGTATGAGCGGCCGCAACTGAAAAAAGCAGAGCATAGCGAGTTGGCGAGTCATGCGTTGGGCGTAATGGTTGAGAAGCCAGAGATTTACAATTGGAATGTGATTGAGCTCTCCGACGGCCATGTCCAACGTGCGTGTGTTGATGCTTTCACTTGTTTGGAGGTTGGACGCTTCCTGACCTGGTCCCGACCCTGACTGACAGGTATTTCCGATCCTCTGTTTTCATGTCTCTTGGTTTTTCCATGGTGGATAGTACTGCATGCATGATGTGTCTTGAACCAATTAACTGTCGTTTGAGTTTTCTAGTTTACTATCGTATGGTTGTTTTACTATTTTAGAAGAACTTCTTATCAGATGATGGATGGGTATTATACAGATCTTATTTCGATTTTTGATTCTGCTATATTTGAATTCATCACTTGCTTGCTATCATATGGTTGTTTTACTGTTTTAAAAGAACTTCTTATAAGATGATGGATGGGTATTATGCAGATCTTATTTTGATTTTGAAATTTCTTTCTGCCATATCTGAATTCTGATGGACTGATCATCACTTGCTTGCTAGTTTACGAATTACGATCATATGGTAGTTTTAGAAGAAATTCTTATAAGATGATGGATGGCTATTATACAGAATTTTATTTTGATTTTTGAATTTCTTTGCGATATATTTGAATTCTGATGGATTCATCACTTGCTTGCTAGCTAGTTGCTGGTTTGTGTTTTTCAAATCTCAAGTACTAAATTATCAACCATTTATTTATTTAAATTTTACCAGTACGTTTTTAGGGAGATGAATGCAAAATTAGGAGTTATTCATTTAATTTTTAATTTAATAATAAGAAAAATGATAGAAATGTTTTCAAGATATTTTATTAGACGCCAAGAAGTACTGGATATGAACTACGAAAATTTGATCGAGAAGCAATTTGATTGCTTCTCCATATAATTATCGATAATTATGATATATACTACAAAACAATGGTTAATATTATTATAAAAAAAATAGTGGTATAAAAAATTTTCATTAAAATAAAAATAAAAATAAAATATATATGTGTGAGATAGTCTCAGAGTTCATTCGATAAAACATATAACAATGAAAAACTATTTTATCCTAAGACCGTCTTACAAAGTTTAGAAACTACACTAAACGATTTTATTCTTATAAGATGATGGATAGCTATTATACAGATCTTATTCTGATTTTTGAATTTTTTTTCTGCTATATTTGAATTCTGATGGATTCATCACTAGCTTGCTAGTTTCTAGTGCATGTTTTTCAAATATTTTTATCAATCATTTATTTATTTAAATTTCACCATGCATTTTTAGGGAGTTGACTGCAACTGCAAAAATCCTCGAATTAGGATTTTAATTTTTAATTCAAGAACATATTCATAGGGAAAAAAGTAGAAATGTTTATGTTTGATCAAGAAGCAACTTGACCGCTTCTTCATTTAGTAATATCTTTGAGAAAGAAGACGTTTAACATGCCAAAAAAATATAAATGTTAAAATTTTAAAACTAAAATCTAATTAGAAAAATTACTATTAAAATTGGAACTCAGGCTCTTCTCAATAAACACAAAAATTATACGAGCTCAGAGGAGAAATAAACTTACAATTAAGGGTATGACTCTTAGTTGAAATGCTATAATATGTGACTAATTAGCATGCGCGGGTGCACAAATTAAGGGGTCATTCTCCAGCTGCAGTGTATAAGTCTGCCTTTTTTTATGCAAACGTATTCAACTGAAACAAAATCGATAAGAATATACACTTCCGTTTTAAGGGCGTTTTCACATACACTATTCCACCTTATTTAAATAAAAAAATTAACACTCCTTCGTCCCACCAACCGAAAGGTCTCAAATTACTATATTGGAATTTGGGCTTCTCATTCAAAGATTCTCATTTTCCACTTTTAGTAAAAAGATCCCAAATATGACCCACCACTCACTACTAATACAATTACCAACTACACATACAATAATAACACTCCTTAATCTACTCACAAAAAACAAATGGTCACCTTTCGATGAGATGGAGGGAGTATGCATTATAATTAACCACCTTTATTGGTTTTTTAGACAATTTAATTTCTTAATTAATAAATAGAACTAAAAAATTATTTTGAGGTTATTGAGTGGGAGGTGTTATTATTTTTATGTGAATGGTTTAGTGGGACAAATAAATTAAAAAAAGTTACGAAAATTATTCGAAAAGAAGAAAGTAATTTTAAGATTTTTAATTTAAAAATCATTTAGTATTTAAAACGTGTTAAAATGTTAAAAAAAAAAGGAGTAACACATAAAATAAATATTATGAAGTAATTCCAATAGAGAGACATACTACAAGATAAAATTTATCGTATTGGGGGCCCCAATTACATCACATGTTCTAAAACAAGTTTTTTTTTTCATTTATTTAAAATACTCTAACCTAAAAGTAGTGATTAAATTCTTGGCTTGGTGTCAACAAAGAGAATGAGTGTTTTTTCAAGTATACTCTTTAATTTGTAACGATTGCGTATAGCTGTTAAATATGATCAGTTTTAGCTTACATTTTTTGTTCAATAAATAAAATTACTATGAATAATAAAAAGTTGCAAATGAGGAGTGTAACAACAAATTTTGTATTTATAATAAAATAAATATAAAAATTAGGTAGAAAAATAATTTCAGATGGATTTAATATGAAGAAGATGTAAGCGAGTTACAATCTCAATCAATCATTTGATTCTTCTCTCAATCAATGTAAGCGAGTGTATGCTGACTATGTTGACAACGCGTGTTGACTTGACTTGTGTGTTGAGTCGGATCTTCAAACGAAGCTTGTCCGAGCTCGAGTATGTAGTCTTGAACGTTGATCCGGAGGCGTTTGACCTTTGTTCGGATTGAACGTTGACTGGAGAGCTTTCCACAAAGAACGCTTGATTTGGGGGGACTTGGAGCCTTGATCCCGGATTGGTGGTAGTTCTTGGTTTGAAGCTTGTTTGAAGATGCTTTGAAGATCTTGAGTTTGAAACTTGACTTGCAATTTGAAGATGCTTTGAAGATCTTGAGCTTGAAGCTTTGAAGACTTGAAGATTTCTTGAAGATCCTCGCTTGAAGCTTTGAAGGTCCTCGGTTGAAGCTTTGAAGACTTGATGCTTTGAAGGTCCTCGCTTGAAGGTCTTGAGCTTGCTCTTTCCTTGAAGCTTGAAGATTTGAAGATCCTAGAGTGTTCTTCACTTGAAGGTCTTGAGCTTGTTCTTTCCTTGAAGCTTGGAGAGTTGAAGATCGCTTGAAGGTCTTGAGCTTGTTCTTTCCTTGGAGCTTGAAGATTCGAAGACTTGAAGGCGTGTTCTTCTCTTGAAGCTTTGAAGGCTTGAAAATCGCTTGAAGACTTGAAGATCCTCGAACGTTCTTCTCTTGGAGCTTCGAAGACTTGAAGATCGCTTGAAGTTCTTCGTTCGTTCTTCGCTTGAAGCTTCGAAGACTTGAAGATTTGAGGGAGCGCTGCTCGTGTTCTGGATCACTTCAAGAGCGTCTCGTCTTCGGCTGCTCGAACGTGTCTGTCTCTGTTAAATGAATGGTGGAGACTCCTTTTTATATGTGAGAAAGGAGGGCCAGACTATTTGGGCTTCACTTAACTTAACGGGCTTGGACCTCAACTTGCTTGGACCATAATCGGGCCTATTTGACTTGGGTCTAATTTAATTTATCTGGGCTTATTTGACTTGGGTCAAACTTCATTTTAATTTAAGTCCCTTTAATTTATTGGGCTAAAACTAATTATCAATTATTTATTTAATTTATTTTAAGAATTAATTTATTTAAATTCCAAAATAAATTAATATTTAATCAATAAAATCCACGTGTCGTCATTTGATTGGACCGTAAATTTTAATTGCTTACATGGAGTATATACAAAAATGGATAAAAATTTCATTATTTTTGATACAAGCAAAAGTTGGAAACAGTACTATGAAAACTAATAAAATGGATAGCTAACTCAGTAATATGATCCCGTCAAAAAAAAAAAAAAAAAACTCAGTAATATGATATGTGCATGTGGTATCGACTTCTAGTTTAAAATATACTCCCTCCTTTCTGAACAAAGGATTATTTTTACTTTTTATACGTGAATTAAGAAGTATTATTATTTAATGTGTAGTTGATAGTTATATTAGTGGGAGTGTAGATCTCATAATTTAATTGTATTAGTGAGTATGTGTGTGGGTTCATATGTGTAAAAAAGAAAAGATGACTTTTTGGGTGAAACGTTCAAAATAGCAAAAAGAGAATCTTTAGATGGGACAAAAAGAGTAAATCTTTTAATATTTTTTAACTTAGAAAAATTACAAACGGATTATTCCATTTTCATATTTTATCTCTTATTCTATTAATTTGATTCTTATCATGCGTTATAATTAATGTTCAAAATTTACTACATGCCCCAAAGGGTTTAATAATTATTTATAGAATATAATTTTTTATATTGTAAAATACCAAATTAATGTGGAATAGGGAATTCAATCCGCAAAAATTAGTCCCAAAAATATTTACATTCATTTTTGTCCAAACGAATCTTATTACTAATTATAGAATTAATTAATATTTCCTCCATCTCGCGTTAAAATTTACTTTTTTTATTTTGATTTGTCTCTAATTGTTTACATCTTTTTTTTAAAGTTTGGCTCACATAAAATAATTAATTATTCTATATCCACATATAATATTAATATAACTACCCACCTCACATTAAATATAATTTCTTCCACTTCATATACATTACAATATTATACTTCCTCCGACCCGTTTCAAACTTTACGTTTGCTTTTTGCATATAAATTAAGGAATATAGTATTTTAATGTGTAGTGAGGTGAGAGAAATAATATTTTAATGTAAAGTTGGTAGGTGTATTAGTGTGATGTGTTGACCCATAAAGAGAGAAATAATTGATTTTTTTGTGGTTTCGTTACTAAAAAGGAAAATATAAAAATTGAAATGAGACCCCAAATAAAAAAAACTCCCTCCGTCCCAGGTTAAGAGGATCATTTTTCCATTTTGATCATCCCACCCAAAGAGTCCCCTTTCCTTTTTTACACATATGAGACCCACACACCCCCTCTAATACAATTAAATGTTGGGACCCACACTCCTACTAATACAATTACCCACAACACATTAAATAATAATAGTCCTTAATCTACGTGCCATAAATCAAATGGCCCTCTTAAGGAGGGACAGATGGAGTATGTAAAGATTAAAATGGATAAATGAAGTATTTCTCAATTTACATAGAAAAACTAAAGTGCCAATAGGCAAATATACCCAACTCTCCATATACAAATATCATTACCAACAACTCAAAAAACTTCTTTCTTTTTTAACCAAAATCTACCAAAAATGATCATTATACCCCTCCCCCAAAATTAAAAAAATTTCTAAGTAAACCCACTCACCCACACACCCATTGTAGCCGGCAACCACCGTCGCCTGTCACCATCTGTGTGGGTGATCCACACCGTGACCCAAACTATGACCCACAGTCTCCGTCGGCCGCCGCTACCGGTGTGGGTGACCCACGCTGTGATCCAACTTGAGTGGGTGAATGTAGGAGAAGGGTAATAGTGTCATAAAATGTTCAAATGTATAGAAATGATAACAAATATATTGAAGTGTTGATAAAGATTTTATATATTAAATTTAATGTATTATTTCAAGTATAAACGTTTACACGGGATAGAGGGGTATGCTAACACATGGAGTACTGTAGACACACAACAGAATATTGGGATTTGGAGTCCACGCGCCTATCACATTAAATATCCCCACTACCCATTTTAGTCATTTAGAAACAGCCCTCCATTACTCTAACCAACTCCTGCGGCAGTAGCAGAAGAAAGTAGCGTATGCAGTTGTTCCGGAGAGAAGACCTACGACGTCGTCTAAGTCTTCGGAGACAAAAACCGTCTTCACCACAGTCACAATGTCCGACAACGTCGTCTATAACTGGATCCGCGACGCACTCCATTATTACCATGTAGAAAACACTAAGCTCCTCGTCGGCCTCGACATCAAACAGGTGGATCTATGATACGATCAAATATTTCAGAATATTTGAATTTATTTATATATGATCTTTTACTTATTTTATTTATTCATATTTCCATATTTATAATTAGAGGTGCTTTAAATATGTGATTAGAGATATATTTTTAGGATATTGAAATTAAAATATTCTGTATCTCTCTTTTCTTATCACCGCTCTCTTTCCTATTCTCTCTCCTTTCCCTCTCCCTCTCGATACTTCTCTCGTTGCCCCCTCTTTCTTACTCTTCTTCTCGCTATATCTCCCTTCCTCTTTCAATCTTATTCTTTGTTCTAGTTACGGAGTTTGCGTTCACTCGAAGATTGCTTTTCGATACACTACAAATTTAGGGTATATCATTGGTGCTCTCGTTGAGAGATCTCAACATGGATGATCAATCGGAAAAGCAACCTTGGAAAATTGCCTTTCAACAACTGTAAGAGCAATTTGACAAATAGACCCTCGTTCAGCACCAGTCACAACAACAATTGATTAGCATAATGGAAGAAATCAAGTCTACCTTTCGAACTCTGCAAAATAAACCTACTAACCAAGCTCATCACATATGCTAGATCCGGCCTACAACACACAATTGCATCTGCCAAGAGAGCTAGCATATGGTATCTTGTACATCTTTGCATTCTCCTCATCTGTTTGAGGTCCTTGCTGTAAGGATAGGCTCAATCCCTGCTTCACTGGTACAGTAACTGACTTACAAAGATCCATGTTATACCTCTTAAGAACTTTGATCAAATATAACTCCTGATATAAGATAAAAAATTCCAGTTGATCTGTTCATGCTGATCTGCATGCCAAGTATAACATTAGCTTCTCCAAGATCCTTCATCTCAAACTCTTTTCTCAGAGTTTCTTTTACTGCAGATATACCAGCTATACTTTTGCAAGCAATCAAAATGTCATCTACATATAGTAACAAGTATATGTAGCTCCCTTCTTCACATCTTATGTACACACAGCTGTCATATAAGCTTCTTGTGAAACCATGTGATGTGATATACTCATCAAACCTTAAGTACCACTGCCTAGGACTTTGCTTCAACCCATACAGTGACTTGATTAACTTGCAAGCTTTATCTTCTGCATTTTCAACATTTACTCCCTCAGGTACCTTCATGTAAATGTCCTCATCCAAGTTTCCATGTAAGAATGCAGTAGTTACATCCATTTGATGTAACTCAAGATTAAACTGATTCACAATGGCCAGCAATAATCTGATAGAGCAATGCTTCACCACAGGAGAGAAAATCTCATATAATCTACTCACTCCTTTTGAGAGAAACCCCTTGCCACTAACCTTGCTTTGTATCTGATCTCTCATTTTTACTAGTCACTGCTTTTTTCTTATATATCCATTTGCAATCAACAAACTTCTGATTATCAGGCTTATCTACAACTATCCAAGTCTTATTCTTTTGTAAAGACAGAAGCTCTTCTTCAATTGCACCTAACCATTTATCACCCTCCTTGCCTGATATTGCTTCTGAGTATGTTCTTGGCTCATATACTTCAACATCAGATACAACATATAGAGCATATGACACAATATCAGCCTTAATGTATCTAGCAGGTGCCCTGATTTGTCTCCTCAATCTATCTCTGTCCAGCTGATAGCTATTCAGAGTATTTCTGGTATCAACATCAGCTGGCTCTACTTCTTCTCTTGCTATTTCTACCTCTTGTTCATTTGCATCAGCCTGATCACCTTCTTATTGCTGCACTTCCTTCTTCTTAAACTCTACCTCAAGCTCAAATTTATCTGGAGTAATGGATGTTCTAGTAGTCCTTTCAACTAGTGGCATTTTTCCTTCATTGAAAGTGACATCCCTACTAACAAAAAACTTGTTAGTCTCATAGCATCACAACTTATATCCCTTCACTTTTTGTGGATAACCTACAAGTACACACTTGATAGCTCTTGGATCAAGTTTGTCTTGTTTCTGATGTGCATAAACTTGACAACCAATTACTCTCAGATAACTGTAATTTGGAGCCTTTCCAGACCAAACTTCTTCTCGTGACTTGAACTTAAGAGCTGCAGACGAATATAAATTGATTAGGTAAGCTGCTGTTGTCACTAACTCACCCCAGAATCTCTTTGAAAAACCTCCATTGCTCATCGATGCAAATAATTATAGTATAGATTAATTAGAATTGATATGATTTAATTTTGATTTGTTTCATTTAATTTTAGAATAATTAGTATTAATGTTTTGATTTATTTCTTTTATATAAGTTTATCATTAATGTAATAGATTTTGTTATCACCTATAAATAGGTGATCTTATTATTGTATCAGGGGAGTTGAGTTTGATTAATGAAAAGTTTGGGTTAATCCCTTATCGTGTTTTATTTGTATTCTTCCGGTATTCCTCTTGAATCAACGGACTAATACTTTTAATTGTGTTTTCGTCTACTCCTACGGTATTCTTGTGAGAATCAACGTTTGGGTAGACATTTATCTCGCTATTCCAGTATTCTTTGTAGAATCAATGGATTAGTGTATTTGTTTATCGTTCTTTCGTATCTTCCACTGCATCAGTTGGTGATGGAGATGAAGCTGCCATTCAGTATCTAGAGAAGATCGATCCAGTTACTCTTCGAGTTTAATTATTTATCGTTTTATTTTATCTTGGACCCAAATGTGTTGGGCTTTTATGTTGGCCCTTTTATCTTGTCTTGCTAGTATTTAAACCTTACGCTATTTGATTATTACGCTTGGATGATTTTTGAGATTAAATCTTTAGGGTTTTATTCCCTTCTTCCTATAATCTTCTTTATGCTATACGCTTCCCTGCATCATTTGGTATCAGAATATATATAGTATCAAGAGGAGGAGAATGATGTAGATAATTATAGTATAGATTAATTAGAATTGATATGATTTAATTTTGATTTGTTTCATTTAATTTTAGAATAATTAGTAATAATGTTATGATTTATTTTCTTTTATTTATATTTGTCATTAATATGTTAGATCCTATAAATAAGTGATATTGTAATAGTTTAAGGAGGGTTGAATTAATTAATGAAAATGAGAGTTGTCCCATAACTTCTTTTACGGTATTCTTATGAATCAACGTATTTGAGAAGTCTATCTTCTGGTATTTTTTAAGAATCAACAGATTATAGAGTTGTTCTTCGTATCATTATTTTTAATACGCTCTCGCTGCATCCATGCATCTTACTCTCTCAAAAAGAGTTTGATTCATTCTTTCAGCCACACCATTTTGTTGTGGAGTACCAGGCACAGTCTTATGCCTTTTGATCCCCTTCTCCTTGTAGTAGTTATTAAACTGTTCTGACACAAACTCAAGGCCATTATCTATTCTCAAGCACTTAAGTTTGCTTCATGTCTGATTTTCAACTTCTGTAAGCCATACCTTAAAAGCTGAAAATGCCTCATCCTTAGATTTCAAGATTCTTACCCATACTTTTCTTGAAAAATCATCAATGAAAGATATAAAGTATCTTCCACCTCCCATAGTTGTGCTTCTTGATGGCCCTCAAAGATCAGAGTGTATGCACTCTAGTCTTTCCTTAGTGCTATGTTCTGCAGCACCAAACCTTAATCTCTTAGACTTGCCATGAATGCAATCTTCACACTGCTGCAACTTGCAAGTTGAATTTATTTCTAATAGTTTCTGTTTTGCTAACTCTTGTAACTCCCTTACACTTATATGAGCAAGTCTGACATGCCATACTTGAACACTATCTTGATCTTGAGTAGCATTTCTTTGTCCAGAACCAGAGAGCCTTCAAGGAAATAAAGGTCATGTTTCTTAATTCCCTTCATCACCACTGAACTGCCTTTCATGACAGTAAGTATACCACATTCTGACTGAAACTTGTACCCTCGAGAATCCATCATACCTAGAGATATGAGATTCCTCCTTAAATTTGGTATATATCTAACCCTTGTCAGAAGCCTGATTGCTCCATCAAACACTTCAACTTGATATAACCAATCCCTTCAATCTTGCAGGCTTGATTATTGCCCAACAAGACTGATCCTTCATGATATGGCCTCAATTCAGTGAACCAATCCTTTATGGATGTCATGTGAAATGTACATCCGGAGTCCATCACCCATTGACCTGAAACAGAACTAGAACAGATAGACAAGGCTTCAATAAAATCAGAATCAGAATTACTTTGGTTTTGTATCACCTGATTTGCATGAGGTTTCTGATTCCCTCCCCTTTTAGCTATCTGTTTTGCCACTATTGCCTTCCACTTGCGACATTGCTTCTTGTAATGACCTGGTTTGTTACAATGAAAGCAATTATTCCTATCATCATCATCTGATGTACTCTGATCCTTCTGCTCTTGTTTTTTCTTATTTGCACCTTCTTTCTTGTTATTTTTATTCCACTGGTTTTGTTTCTTGATCATCAAACCTTCACCAGCAATCTGAGCATCAAAATTCTTCTGAAGTTCCTTTGACTTTAACGCCATCTGCACTTGATCTAATGTGATTGAATCCTTGTTGCTATACATCAAGGTATCCTTGAAATTCTCCAAAGACTTAGGAAGAGCAGAAAGTAATATCAAGGCCTTGTCTTCATCTTCAAGAACAACATCTATGTTCTCAAGATCTCCAATAATTTTGTTGAAATCATCAAATTGTACAAGTAATGGCTTGTCTTCTGTCATCTTAAACGAGTACAGCTTCTGCTTTACATATAGTCTGTTTGCTAGGCTCTTCACCATGTAAAGATCCTCAAGTTTCTTCCAAACCCCCCTTGCAGTGGCTTCCTTTGAAACTTCTCTTAGAGCTTTATCTCCAAAACATAGTATAATCGCACTACGAGCCTTCAGTGGTGATTCTTGATCTGCAGGGTTTGCAACCGCATCAACTGCAGTAGCCTGGTTTGTTGGCAACGGCTTCAAAGCATCAGCCAACCCTTGTTGAATAAGGATTGCCTCCATCTTCATCCTCCATAGACTAAAGTCTGGTTTCTCCGAAATCTTCTCAATATCAAACTTTGTCGTAACCTTGGTGATCACCTTCTTCAAACAGTCGTTTGTGGCTTACTTTCCCACAGACGACGCCAATTGTTATGAATTGTGTGCAAGTATTCAAATTCAACAAGAACTTACTGTATGAAAACACACGCACACACACACTTATGCTGATTATTTGAAGAATAAAAGAAAACTTAGAACACCAAGAACTATAGTGGTTCGGCAATTGCCTACGTCCACTCTTAAGGGAGAAGAAATCTTATTGATTAGGGATACAACGATGAAGAATGAATACAACTTACATATATCTCAACTTATGATATATATGGTAATATATGATATAATCTGCAGAATTTAGCATATCATATATATGATCACAATCTTGCTTGCAAAGCAAGTTGTCCACCAATACCCTGGCCTACTATCACCGCAGCCCATGGCCCATTCTTGCATCAAAACTTACGTGTGCATTGCTGACCTTACACGCATGAACCATGCATCGAGCATAGCCATGCAAGAGTCTACTTCTCTCAACAAGTTTTAACCTTTATTACCTAGAACTATAAAAAAAATATTTACCCCATGGAGTGACAGACAACTCTCATGGGTGTAAGAAAGATCTTACCATAATTCATATTTATCAAAAAGAAATTGAGTTCAAAGATAAAACCCTGGATTGAAGAATTGTTGATGATCTTCTCTCCGTCTCCTCCAATTGTATGATCTCCCCTCTTTGAATGACACACACCGGAATGATGGAGTGAATGGATGAAATTTTTAGTGTGTGATTGTGGATGAAGTGGTGCGATGGATGATAGCTGGAACAGGGGATATGCGTGTTCTGCTCCCTCATGTCTCTTCTGTCGCGAGGCTGCCTCCTCTTTTTTTCTTCATCACGCCCAAAATTGCGTGTGTATTATGGGCCTTCCGCCACCAACAAGGCAAATGGGCGTGCACGTGTGTTGGGCTAATAGAAAGTGGTAATGGATTTTGCTTGGCAATTTATCCGCAATCCATCTAGCTGTTGGGCCCACTAACACGTTCATGAGCAACTTGGCCTCCATCACAATGATCCAATACTTTGCATTCATGGGCCCACTTGCCAATTAAAAATTAATCCATAAGAGTGTTACACCTCTCTCTCTTTTTAAATAGTATGATCAACTGCTTTTCTTCGTGCCAAAATCCTTGCTTCTCAAATTTCATTAATTCCACACCAAAATAACCTTAAAATCTGCAAAATCTCAACGAAGTCATAGAAAATATGAAAATAAGTAATAAACTTCACAAACAATGCTAAAATTATGCAATAATCATATGAAAACGACCTATTGAAAAACACGAATTTTTGTGCTAAATAGGGTGGGAGATATGCCCATTCCAACAAATAAGGGAATACACATTCCTTTGAAATTGTGATTCATATTACTAAAAACATACCAATCGCAGGAATGAAAATAGAATTAGGAATGACGATTTCATTCTCACCTCATTCCACTATGCCAATCATGTCCTAAAGCGCGAAACATTGCTAAGGGCATCCAAATTCTAAAATAAATTATAATAAAATTCCTATTATACTCAACTATTAAATTTATACCCACAATAACTTATACTAACTTATTTTACTAAGTACACCCAAGACCATTAATATGCTCACCCAAAATTATTACTCCACACTATATTAAACATTCAATACTTAGAACACACCTGGAGAAAATTAAAACGAAAATGAAGAACAAGAACAATATAAAAACTAAGAAAAAATTAGAGGGTCGACAGAGAGATGATTGTAATTAAACATAAAAGTTTGAAATAAGAGTGTGACGTGCACTATTGATGGATGTATAATTTTATTTATAAGAAAAACATGAGATAGTTAGGATTGCCGTCAAAATATTTATAACTTATAATGATTATGGTCGTATGTGCTTTTGAGTTTCTCAAAGCCATGAGTTTTAGTTTGTATTTTGATGTCTTCGATGTAGGAAATAAATCCATAAGACCTTAACCCTATTATGATTAACGAGATTTAAACTGTAAAGCGGAAGCGTACCTGATCCGATGAGTCTCTAGGCGGAACACGAACTCAGGATCAATGGTTATATGGTCTTCCTCAACTAAGCCTCCTTATTCCTTATGGGGACCGTAGTAATCCCTCCCGATGGAGAGAAGGGAAGACAATGTGCGGCTTAGTATATTGGGGACCATAACCTGAGTAACCTTTATATACTACTTGACTAGACCACCCATAATTACCTAATCATGTAGTATTGGGTATCTACTCAATAAGCCCATATCATTTATTATTATAGCCCATGGACCTTTAACCTTAATTGGATCACTTAATTAAGTCCATAATATAATTGAATAGCTAATATAATTGCATAATAATATATTGCCCACAATTAGATTATAATGGAAATTAATAATTTCCAACAATCTCCCACTTGGGCTATATATATTTTCCGTTAGCAATTATATCAAGAGTCCTTAGTTGCGCAACTTTATGCTATTCCTCTTTAGGCTATACTTAACAATCTGGTCCATCTCATATACTAATATGGAACTACCGCGGCATTCACCACATTATAAATCGTGATTAAACCCCGACAATCACCATATCAATATACTCAATGACATAGATCAAATATGGTGAGTAGCATGGAAATTACATGTCAAATGTGATCAACATCATGTCTATTTCCAACTGGTCCAACTTTAAACTTTAGTGAGACCAATCCATAATATAAAATATTACAAAATGAAAAATTAACTTTAGTAAATTCACAATGAATTCAAAACCATCAACTTAATTCTGCAGAAAACTGAATTATCCAAATCAAAGTGTTTTGAAAACTTTAAAGAACAATAAATATAGACTCCCACTGAACTAATGTATTCTAAAACCATATAACACCCACATGATTAGCTAGCTCATAAAATTGCAGGGCGTTGAATACATAATTGGTGGATCCATATTTAGAGTCTATCATAATATGCTCTTCTAAAATTTTATCTACACAAAACACTTTCTTTAACAACCAAGAATTCTATGTCAATTTGTTTGACTTATAAGTATTCTTGTCATAAATACTTTACTGCGAACTAACTGTCACAATGAACTTTATGTGACAAATCTTCGCAACCTTTATTTCATGTTTGAATGCCCTTAGTGTGCTACTAATTCTGTTGTCATGGTTAATGAGCTAAAGTGTTTGCTTAATACTTTTACTTGTATAGCTCTCCGACCAACAGAAAATATAGCCTGAAGTGGATCTTATACTGTATTGACATCCAACAAACTCAGAATCAGAATTCCTCATGATCTCTAACAAATCTGATCTCTGATGTACAAGCATATTATTCTTAGTTCTCTATGCATACTTTATAAAGATCCATACTAGAGTTACTTAAATGTCTACTTAATATACCAACAACATAAGCCAAATTAGGTCTTGTAGAGACCTCATCATACAACAACTTCCAACAACCAATGAATATGGAATGTTTCTACATTTCTTAAATCTTTAGTTTAACTTTAGGGCACCTGATTGAGACTGCACTTGTCTCCCTTAGTTTAACTTAAACATTCTCCCACTGAATCACGTAATCATCTACATTTGTCTCAAAACCAAATGAAACACTTACTTCATGATGATACTTGTGATTCCTTTACGAAAAAAAAATTTACTTGAATGCATAGATGGATTTCCTATTAGTTCTTAAACCATTTAGATCGTATCATCAGTGTTGCGGTCAAAGAACTTTATCTTTAAATCCATCTAATATGATTCAAGATCAAAATGTGCTACTAATGTCACAATTATCTTATAATAATGTCTTCCTTCCCTTTTGAGTATAATCCTATATCAAGATGCAAACCTAATCATCTTGTATTGATTTATACTCATAACTTATAGCATTAACACACTTTGGAGTAATTGGACCTTTCATGGTTTGATGAACATTGTTTGAATGTTCTACCATTAATTCTATAATGTCCTCATTATTCAGGAGAAAACTACATAATCTTCTGAATTATCTTCCTCCCAACTCTAGTGGTTTCCTTAGTGACATTAATTCTTGAGGTTGTTGAATTTGTTATTCCTTAAATATTATTGACATTGTCATATCGTTATTCTGAATTTGCACCAATTCTTTAAAGCATAAGTGGGGATCGAATCGACTCCTCCTTAAGGACAATGTCTCTAATATTATTCTTCCCCCAAAATCAACATCCTCACATAATACCGTATTACCCGTCTCAAATATGATCCGATCAATTGGATCATAAACTTATTATCTTTATTTAATACCAATAAAGTAGCTTGTATCTATTTGAATCCAATTTTCTTTAGTAGATCCCAATGATTTAGCCTTAGTTGGATATCACCATATGTGAAACTCAAAGAGTTCTCACAACTACTTTGGTTGGAACTTTATTGAGACCATAAGCTGCAATCTTTAGTATTTCTCCAATTAGTAACCATATATTGTGGAGTACTATTTTTTGTCTTTTAACTACACCACAACACCATTCATACTAAGTAATCTTAATGTGGTGTATTATAAAACAATTCCACAACCCTTTAGGAGAAAACGAAAGGTTATACTTTGACAGCTTTCCAAACGGGTTTTTCTTTGTTGCCCTTATACTTTATTGAGAAAGAGTTTGTTAGAAACTTATTAGTTCATTCTTATTGTTGAAGTTCTCATCATGTAAAATTTTGTTGTTGGCATAGGCTAAACTTAATTAACAGACTTCTTAATTGTATAGAGAATTAATCCAAAATGATTATTATGCTTGCACTAAACTTTATAATCTTTCAAATTTTAAATAGTGTAGAATCATCTCAAGGAATCAAGCACAACATTAGTATCAAGTCCAATGACAACAATACTAACTTGTAAGTGGCACCTCTTTGTAGTAGTCAAATACTGACAATAAAACTGTCAAGCAATAACCTTCCTGTGGGCCGACTTATTACTCACATGTTAAACAAATAATCGTCATATATTTACCACCACAGGTGCTTGTGTATTTCTGCCAAATATTAATCTACCTGTGGGCCGATCAATACCCGCATGAAGATACACTTGCACAACATTATTAATTAGGGATCCATCACAAGACACCTTGTGCAACATTAACCTCATCTGTGGACAAAAATTAACTGCAGGGGTAATCTTGGTGTAACAATCAAGTATTGACAATAAGTTCTGTCAAACAAGAGTCTATCTGTGGACCGACTCATGTTCACATGAATAATCCAAATAATTATCACATACTTATTATCACATGTGTGTTATTATTCTGTCAAACTGTGCCTACCTGTGGGCCGAACACAGAACACATAAATAATACCACACCCATCTATGTAATTTCAATAAAGCTTTTCTCCACACACGATATTGCTGTGGCAACATGGTGATTCGATTGACTAGATTGAAGGTTTACTAGACTAATTAAATAAATATTAAAATATTTAATTTAATTAAACGACATTTAACTGTCTCCCCAATTTAATTTAATTAATTAAATTCTCCAAATCAAATGGGAATATAATGATTCACACCAATTTAAAAATAATGAAAGATTTCTTTAACTTAATTAATATACTATCATATGCATATTCAAATTACCATAATGGCTGCCAAATTAATTAATTAATTAATTAGAATATGCATCACATTTAGAGTAAACCAAATTAGGCAGATATCTTAATCCAAATTGCCAAACATACAATTCCATCTAAATTAATCCAAAATTAATCAAATTTGTCACATGGATTACACGCATATAAGATGTAATTATATTTATAAATGATTTATTAATTCAAATGAATAAAGGATTCACTTAATGTATAAATGGCAACAATGATATTCACAATCTGTCAACATGATGTCCAACCAATACTGGATGACAAATTAAAGATATTAACGGAATCGAATCCGAGCCTAATTCTTACAACAGATTATGCATTATAAGAAAGGATTATTATTAAAATTAATAAGATTAATAACAATTCCACTAAACTGCTAAGCATATCCAGATACCTAATACCTAATAGCCAAATGCGAAATTGGATTTTATCAATTATAATCCATTGAATCCACAACCAAACACGATTAATCAAAATTAATATGATCAATCGCCCTTTAAATCTTTAGTATCAGTCTCAAATATGCTACTTAATGCCTATCCAAATTAAATATTTGAATCTTAAATCATTCTTACAAATCTCAGAGAATCATTAATAGGGTGGCTCTGATACCACTTGTAGGAAATAAATCCATAAGACCTTAACCCTATTATGATTAACGAGATTTAAACTGTAAAGCGGAAGCGTACCTGATCCGATGAGTCTCTAGGCGGAACACGAACTCAGGATCAATGGTTATATGGTCTTCCTCAACTAAGCCTCCTTATTCCTTATGGGGACCGTAGTAATCCCTCCCGATGGGGAGAAGGGAAGACAATGTGCGGCTTAGTATATTGGGGATCATAACCTGGGTAACCTTTATATACTACTTGACTAGACCACCCATAATCACCTAATCATGTAGTATTGAGTATCTACTCAATAAGCCCATATCATTTATTATTATAGCCCATGGACCTTTAACCTTAATTGGATCACTTAATTAAGTCCATAATATAATTGAATAGCTAATATAATTGCATAATAATATATTGCCCACAATTAGATTATAATGGAAATTAATAATTTCCAACATTCGATACTCGTATGATTCACTCAATTTTGTTCGAAGTGGAAAACGATGGGAATAATTATTTACATCAATTAATTGTTTTGGATTTTTTTTTCTTTAATTCTTTTTCTAAATTTTCTTTTTGTGTGTAATTTTATGGGTTTAATGTTTGGTATATGAAATAATAATTTTGGATGTGCTAAGTAAAATAGATTTATTAGAGTTAGTGTGTAAATTTAAAAGTGGGAAAAATTACACTATCGTTATTTTATTTCTTTTTTAATTTAGGTGCCCTTAGATTGTCGCCCAAAAAAAATAATAATGAAATGTCTATCGTATCTCATTCTTAAATTTACATCCAAATTAATTACAATAAATCTACCCAACAATATTACTAAATACACCCAAAATAATTTCTTCATATATCAAATCTTGAACCTTAAAAAATGTACATTAGAAAATTAGGAGGAGAAAAAGAAGAAGAATTACTTTTTTTTTTTTTTATCAAAAACAAATCTGCAGGCTGGCCATCACAGAATTCGGAAATTAATTCCTTGCTTCATGATTCTTCAAATTCGTGACAGTAGAATAAATTTGAGTAACAAATGAATTTTATGTCAATTTTTCGATCTATTTCTCCTATCATATTCATGTAATAGAACTCGTATGCTAAAGCTTAAACCAAATCAATTACATATGGATAAACAATACTTGGAAAATGGAAATTGGAGATGTTCAAATTCACAAATGAAACAAAATAACATTCATTTAATCATTTTCTTCCTGTACGTTCTTTAGTTCTTTTCTTTGAATTGTTATGATTGGGTTGGTTTAGTAATATGCTTGGGTGTGATAAGCAAAAATGAATTGGATGAATTAAATAATAATATTAGGTATAAATTTAAGGATGGGAAGTTATAGATATTTCAATTTTTTTTTAAGATTCAAGTGCTCAAAGTAAAATTTTGAATGGCAACAACGTCTCTATAAAATTAATTAATAATAAAAATGATAATTTTATTCAAAAACCAATATTTGTGGACCAACTAGAAACAACTAAAAGCAAAATTAAGCTTGCTGCTTTCCTCTTTAAAATCCTCACCTCGCATGATTCATAAAATTAGATGCCTCATCTTCCTATCCTCTCCCAAAAATAATATTACGTTTATTGTTTTTAAAGATATTAAGGAATATTGTATTTTAATTTATAGTGCGTTGAGAAGTAATTTACTCCCTTCCTCACTGTGAATTGCGAACAATATATTATTATAAAGGGAGTAATAAAAAATGATAACTTTTCGGATTTAATGAAATAATTTATTAATTATTTTATTTGGTTCTCGTTAAAAAATAAAAAATGTAACAATATTTAATGAACTTCGTATTTAGTAAAATTGTAACAATATTCGTGGTGGGAGTGTATTATATAAGTATGACAAATTAATGTATAAGAGTTGCAGACTATATTTGTTGATAAAATTTATGATATTACTATTACAAAATAATAATAGAACATTAACATATACAATTAAATAATAAATATAGAGATTCGTATAACTAAGGAGTACATTACTAAATGTAGTTTATACTTTATACTAAAACTTTTAAGTGAGATGATCGGCTTAAAGTTTTAAATAAAATGGTAAAATCATATGAGATAAGTATATCAACGGTATAACAATGGAGTACACATTATTTATGAGGATAAATTTTGGGTAAAATCGTCTTGAGATAGACTATTCATAAATAAAAAGATTTATATTATAAATTTAATAAAAAATTAAAATAAAATAAGGGCTCTATTTAATTTGATTAATTAATTATAATTAACACTAAAATCACAAAGGATAGATTTTGTTTGTCATCATCTCACAATCCTCTTATATGAAATGAATCCCCACTAACCCAAATTTATTAAAAATTATTATGACTTTTTATAATTGGTAGGTATTGCATGAGACCGTCTCACGTGAAACTATTTTTCACTTTTAAAAATAATTATCACTTTTGCTATAAAATGTTATCACTTTCTGTTATCACTTTCATTATAAAACGTTATCACTTTTTATTTATACTAAAAATTGTTCATAAAATAACATTATCACTTTTTATTAATTTATTTTCACTTTCTTGTATAAAAGTTATCAAATTCTGACCATTTCACGTAAGCCCTTATGTGAGACGGTATCACACAAGTCTTTACCTTTTATAATTATATACTCACTTTTTGTTAAAATTTATAATATTTTTATTCGCTATACAAATTATTCATACAATAATTTAATTGGACCATTATCACTTTTAATTGATCAAATATTACTTTTTATTAAAAATATTATCATCTTTTTTTATTAATCTTATTAATTGATTATGAAATAGTTTAACTGAATGATTAAGTATCATTTTTTTATTACAAATGTTATCATCTTTTATTCGTTATAGCAATTGTTTATAAAATAATTCAATTGAACGGTTATCACTTTTTTCTTTATTGGGTATCACTTTTATTTAAAAAATTATCACTTTTTATGCTTTTTATAAATTATTCATGAAATATTTCAATTGAACATATAATTTTTCTTAATCATGCATCACTTTATATTAAAAATGTATTACTATTAATTCAATCTACGAAATGGTTCATTTCATAGTTTAATTAGAAATATCACATTTTCTTTATAAGGTATCACTTTCTATAAAGGAGTTAATCACTTTATATTCTTTCATATAAAATTTTTTATAAAATAATTACTAATTCAGATGGAAAGATATTACTTTTTTATAATTGGATATCACATTTTATATAAATTAAAATTGAGAATTAAGAATTGCAAATAAAAAAGTGGATTAATTTAAAATTAAGAATTACAAATAAAAAAGTGGATTAATTTATAATAGATACTTGTGTTTCTCCAGTTCTAGATTATGTTTTTTTATGGATATAATTTAATTCAGAGAATAATGTTTTATGGGATTAATTAAACACTGCTTCGAAACCCATTATTTGCTCGTTATCATTTGAAGGGATTAATTAAACCGGGAGGTAGTATATAACTTTTTGAAAAGATTAGCTGTAGAAACCTATTTAATCTTTAGTAGGAATATTACTTTTCTTATTCTGACAAAATATTAATGGTAAAAACTCTTGTGCTCCGGGGACACGGAAAGATACTTCGTGTCTCATGTCAACATAATTCTTTATTTCTATATTCTATTTAAATTTATGTATTTTTAGAGTTTAAATTTAAAAAAGACACGAATCCGTGCGCCCCGTAGCCTCACTCAATATTAATTTACTCCTACATTATACTTCCACGCATAATTTTTAAGACAAAAAGAGTTTTGTTAAAATTAATTAAAAATAAAAATCATAATTTTATGCAAAATCCGGAGTATTTGTGGACCACATCAAATCTCCCAATTTCAGGCCCAAAGTATCAGACCTAAATCAACACAAGATGACGTTTCACTTCTTCCACCAGCTCCAGCTGTGGCCATCCAACGACTACAACATTGTCTTCTTCGACGACGTCGTCTACACCACCGTCACCCACGATCCTACCGTCGTCTCTCGGTGGATAAACGACGTCAATTCCCTCTACGGCCACCGCCTAATCGTCGGCCTCGACATCGAGTGGCGCCCAAACCACAGCCGCCGCCTCCAGAATCCAGCGGCGACTCTCCAGCTCTGCGTCGGCCGATGCTGCCTCATCTACCAATTGATCCACACCCCGTATTTCCCCATCCAGCTCATCCAATTCCTCTCGCACTCCGACCACAATTTTGTCGGAGTTGAGGTGAAATCCGATTTGAAGAAACTGCAGAGGGACCACGGAATTGGGTATAATGCGAAAACGGTGGATTTGAGGAGATTGGCGGTGGATGTGCGTGAAATGGCGGGTCTGAAGCATGCTGGATTGAAGACGATGGCGCGGATTGTGCTCGGAAAGGAGATGGAAAAGCCGAAGAGGGTGACGAGGAGCCGTTGGGATGATCGGCGATTGACGGCCGATCAAGTGCAGTATGCTTGTATTGATGCTTACGTCAGCTTTGAGATTGCTAGGGTTTTGAATGCTTCTGCTTTCACTTTTAGATGAAAATTCTGGATTTGTATACAAAGATATTTCATCCAGATTTCATAGCTAATGATCAAGTTAATTTCAATGGTTCTGCATTTGTTTAATTTTTATTTTTTTAATTATGTGCCTAAGGAAAATTGTAAATTTGATCTGTAACTAATGGTTATTCTCAATATTATAATATAATGAAATTTTATAAATTCTAACCATATGATTAATTAATTTAAACGAAATAAAACTTTTTTTTTTTTTTAAGAATATAGATATTTCCCGCCCGTTCCAGTGGCAGTTATAATTTGGCAGGTTTTATTCCCACAATGAACTTTATTTATTTATATAATAAAAATAACGTTTTCAAAGAAAGATCTTATTGTGACCATATTCATTTCAAAAATGAACTAATTATATTTTCTTTATAATTTATTCTCCGAAAACGATCCATTGAAACCCAATCGACGAGCAAATATCCAGTGGCGGCGTGCTTCTGCGAATTAGGTGTTCATCGGAACGGATTTTTCCATCTGGTAAGGGTTTATCTAGCACTCTTACAAATACGTACAATCAAACCTGTAACTATATGTAAAAATCTACTGTAAATCTTCTGTATATGAAGTTTTTGCAAGGAAGATTGTCTGAGTTGTTAACATTTACCTAGTTGAGAGCGGTTTTCTACAAGGGGAAACGCAATGGTTTTGGGGGATTTCATGAGAAAGTAGTATAATGCGTGTTTTGCAGTCGATTGACTTGTTTTTCTGCCCTAATTCGTTGAAATTACGTTAATTTTTTGTTGATTGTTGGGAGGATCTATCGTTTAAATGTTTCCACTTCTTCAATCTCTTTCTACTTTTTTTCTTTTTGGAACGATTTGCAGTTGTATAGTTGAATACATTAGTTTTTCGACTTAAAGTTTTCAAAAATTCTTTAGATTGGGGACTGATATCTTCCCCCATATAATTATCCCTGTTTTTGCACACAACTTTTTCCTTTGTTAGAGATTTCTGCGCGGACACAACAGATACAGTTGACGTTACATTTCCACGCCGCCGGACCGGTACTTTGTGCTGCAGCTGATGATGGGTCCTCACTGAAATCGCTGTAGGTGCGGTTTGTACGCCAGGTGGAGATCCATAGTTGTAGAGCCCTGGGAATCGAGCAGCTTGAGGAATCAGGTAGTCTCCAACACAGCAACTGTCCTCCCACACTCTTGACTTCAATGATGGGCTCCGCACTCCAGCTCTCCAAAAGGTGTTGAGGTGTTTGAAAGCTTACCTACGATCCAGCATTTCAACATGGATTCTATTGTTCCTCATAGTAGGAGATGTTTAGCTTGGAACTCAAGCTACGAAGTCAATCGTAAGAGGGAATGAGATGTGCTCGGTAGAGGATGCTCGTAAGAGGAAAGAGTTCTACTGCGTACAAGTCAGAGATCGTAACACAGTATATAAGACTCGTGATTCAGGCAATCCAATCTGACTTGTGTAGGGCCCGCTTTTCGGTTCTCCACATTGGGGCTATGGGAATCGAACCCAATTTGTCCACGACCCATTTCTGTCTCGCCCAGTCGTCTATCGCGAATTAGCCTTTCATTAGACAACAAAGAAAGGTCGACCCTTCTTTACATTACCGCCCTTTTAGTTTAGCTTTCAATATCCCACTCCTCTTCCTATTGATCAAAAGCATCCAGCAACACATCGAAGATGAAGATCTCACTTCATTAGTCCTCTTTTTGCATACTTAATAAGAGTCAACTGTTTTTCTGTGCTAGAAATTCCCCCATTTTACATTACAATGAAGTTGAAGATCAGAGACTACGAACTGCCTTTTGGTTCCCATAAGCTTTATGATGTGATTGTGGACGAAGATGAAATAGAGACCCTAGTGACCCATGATCCAGCTCAAGTCATTTCTTGGATCCAAAATACAGAGCAATCCAATGCCTGCAGGCTTAAACGCCTAATCGTGGGCCTTGGTATTGAATGGTGTCCGGAGTTTATGAAAGACTGTGATCACTCGGTGGCCACCCTTCAACTGTGTGTTGGAAAATCATGCCTCATCTTTCAGATCCTTCGGGCCCCAAACATCCCTAGGCGTTTGAGGGGGTTTCTTGAAGACACTGATTATACATTTGTGGGAGTTGGGATCAATAATGATGTTAGAAAGCTTAGTGAGGATTATGGTTTGGAGGTAGGGAAGACGAGGGACCTTCGTTCATGGGCAGCAAATGAGTTGGGGAAGAAGGAGCTGCGTGGGGCTGGATTGATAGGTTTAGTGAAACAGGTTCTTGGCAAGGACATGGATAAACCAAAGAATGTGACGTTGAGCAGGTGGGACGATCGCGTGCTTAGCAATGCTCAGGTTATGTATGCTTGTGTTGATGCGTATGTGTCGTTTGAAATTGGAAGGAGGTTGAATAGTTGGTATTAGATCATAGTACCAAATTGTTGAAACATGTGAATTTCAGGGGTGGTGTGTGTTTCTCTGCATTGTGCAGAAACAAATTTGTTTTCTCGATTGATCATTCTACATTTGACATTTTGCAGTATTTCATAGATTTAATAAATACTATAATTCAGCATATATATATGATCTTGGTTTTTGGATTGAGATGAGATTCACTGCTTTAGCTAATTTGAGGAATGGCCCATAAGGTCTAAGAGAACAGAGAATTTTAATAATCAGGTTTTCTTTGGAAAAAAATGAAGATAAATAATTAAATCATTAGCATAAATCACAATCATTTTAACATCATATATGATGTTTCAATTATAGAAGAAAATATTACCATACATTTATATAAAGGTAGATTTCATTTGTTCAAAGTTCAAACCTTCAGTTAGATGCAATTTTAGTTTAGTAATCATAGTATGAACACGATTTTATATAATTTTTTTTAATATCTCTAAAAAATAAAAATAAAAATTGTATGATCCAATAATTATTAATTTTAGAGAATCTACTTTATACAATTTCAAGAATCAATTGGTGCTAATACAATGGTTTTCATCCTTCTCCATTTGGCTATATAATAAGGATAAACATTCATAAACAGAATCTGCTTGTACGAATGACATCCTCTGCTGAAAACGTCTCGAATTTCTTATTAACTTCAATCCAACTACGTCCTGGATTCCTTTTCAACCCCAGTTCTTTCATTTTGGATCTAATCATGCGTGCTTCGTCCCATTTCTTCTCCGCCGAATACATTTTTTCAAGAGCAATGTACGTCGATTGATCATATGGATCCTTCTCGATTAGAAGATCCGCCACTCTCTCCCCTAACTCGAGTTCTCCATGCAAGCTGCATGCAGCAAATAGTGTGCTTAACAAGTCAGCATCCTCTTTAATGTAAGGGTTCTTTTGGAGAATTTTGTAAGCTTCGTTTAGCTTCCCAGCGCGACCCAAAAGATCAATCAAACATGAGTACTCTGCAGTTGTGGGTCGGATTCCATACTCGTTCACCATCATGTCAAAGAACTTACGTCCCTCGTTTATTAATCCTGCGTGGCTGCAAGCTGAAATTACTGCAAGGAAGGTAACCCTGTCCGGTTGAATATGACACTGCAGCATTTCATCAAACAGCTTCAAAGCTTCAAATGCTTTGCCATGTGAACCAAAGGCTACGATCATTGATGTCCATGATACTAAATCTCTTTTTGGCAGCTGATCAAACACAGTTAGAGCTTCAGCTATTGCACCACATTTGGCATACATATCGAGAAGGGCTCCCATTACTATTTCGTTGGAGTATAACCTACTCTGTTTTATGTAATTGTGTAGCTCTTTGCCCCTTTCTAGGGCAGCCAACTGTGAACAAGCCGACAAGGCACTGGTGAGGGTGATCGCACCAGGTCTCGTACCAGCTACCCTCATTTTATCATATATTTCGAGTGCTTCAAAGTTGTAACCTGCAGATACATAGCCAGAGATCATAACATTCCAAGAAACTATATCTGACTTCGGCATTGATTTAAAGACCTTTTCTGCTACTGCAACATTTCCACATTTGAAGTAGAAATCGATTAGTGAGCATTCGACAAATATATCACTGCAAACATGGTTTCTTAGGATGTAACCATGAATGAATCTTCCATGTTTCGATTGAGCTGATTTGGCGCAAGCTACTAACAAGCTGCTTATGGTTGTAGAACTAGGTGTCACTTTTTCGACATTCATCCTCGTAAAGAGATCAATGCAGGACTTACTGTCCCCAATTTGACAGTAACCTCCAATCATTGCATTCCAAGAAACCAAGCTCTTGTTCTTAATTTCATCGAACACCTCTTTCGCCTTCTGTAAGCAGCCACACTTTCCATACATGTCCACAAGAGCAGCACTGATATATGCATCTATAAAGATCATGCTACTCAACATTTCTTCATGAATTCTTGCCCCTCTTTCCAAATCCAACAGCCTTGCACATGAAGAAATCGCAGTCGTAAACGAAACAGAGTTGGGTTTCAATCCAGCGGTTCTCATCCTCTCGAAATACTCCAACGCCTTTTCCCACTGCCCACTTTGATAGTAACAAGAAATAACATTGTTCCAACATGCTAAATCTCTTTCAGGCATTTCATCAAACACCTTCACAACAGACCCAAAAACACCACTCTTCGCATATACACCCATCAAAGAACTCGCAATTACAATGTCGGATACAAAACCCGTTTTTATCAAATGGGTATGCATCTTTACACCATAATCTAATCTCCTTAATCCAGCACAAGCCTTCAACAAACTCGGATACGAGTAACTATCAGGTTTCAAATTAGGAAACTGCACCAAAGTATCAAAGATTGATAAAGTCTCACTATACATGAATTTCTTAGCATACGCTGACATTAATCCGTTCCACAATGTGATGTCTGATGTGTTTTCCATACTCCGAAAAACCAAATTCGCATATTGATATACGTCGCCCGACATATATAGATTGATGATGATCTTACATAAATCCATATTGTTTTGTAGGCCAAAGACGATCGCTTTCTGATGAAGAAGCTTAACTTGTTTTGAAGATTTTGTATTTCGTAAGGAATTTGAGAGAGAGATTAATCTTGCTGGGATGCTTTCCATTCAGATACTTTGATGGAGGGAAGTTGGAAGCTAAAAGTTTAAAAAAGGTTAAAGAAAAAAAAATTAAAAAAAATGGGGCTTGATACACGACTCATGATGATTGGGTTTAGAATTCCTAGGCCCATTTAAATAATTGGGCCTCTAAATATTTTATTTCTAGCACACTTTTGTTTTTCTCTTTTTTTTTTTTTTGGAAAAGAATTTGTTCTTAGCTAAATACGACTATTACTGTTACAAGCATATTGAATATTAAGGACGAAATTTCCTATAAATATAATGAAAACTATATGAATTATCATGTATCATAGGGAAATTCTAACTCATAGGAGTATAAAACTTCTATATAGTTCTTACATATTTTTACAAATGTAAAAAAGAAAAGAATATTTATATATAAGTTCATACTAATTATTTAATAAAATATCAAAATTGATTATAATTTTGAAGAAAAATGATTTGTGTTTATTTTGACTTGATATATATGTGAGATGCTTTGCAAGACTCAATCTATTATTAAAATATACTTATTTATAAGTAAAATATGTTTATTAATAATTAAATTATATTTATAATTAAGAGTATTTTATAACATATTCCCTTAATCAATCCGATTCAAAAGGGGTAATTAAAGTATATTTATAATTAATTATTTTATAATTAAGAAATATTAATATTTAATGTGTAATGTGTAGTTATAGTAATAAAAATGTGAGATCCATATTTTAATTGTATTAATGATATACATAGATCTCATATATTTAAAAAAAAAGAACAGCGTGCCAAAATAGAAAAATATAATTATTATATTTTACTTATATAACCATCACAATAATAATCATACTTTTATAATTTTATTGTGTATCATAGACACCGTGAAAAACTTTGTCAACTTATAAAACAAAATTACTTTTTAACTCTTCACACATGGAATACATGCGTCATTTATTTCATCTCATATCTTCATTATATTAATCGCCCTTTAAATTATTCCTTCCAACAGACCAATCAGCCTCTAGAGAAATTTCAAGTATAAATACTTGACAATCCTGTTTTTGTTTGCTTTAGAATCAAACGTTGTAAACAAAGGAAAAGATGTACCATAATAATCAGAGAATTTCATAGTTTTCATCAAGCTTCTGGGCTTCCTGCTTCTGTTTTACGCCCCCATCTATAGATACACTATTATATATGCATATACTGTGTAAATGAACACTGGTTTCTTCTTGTAAGAAAGAAGGGTTCCTTGCATACCAATTCATGCCCTTTATCTGTTTGTTTATTTGTCTATCTAGTTTTGCATTGGATAACTTTAGGTTGATGATTTTGTTTTATGGTGTGTGAATTTTTCTGAAATTAGTCTCTTAGTTCTTGATCTAATTTGTTTATGACATCTTTTTATTTTTGTAATAAGTTTGATTGTATCACCTTGTATCTTTGATTATGATCTGGTATGGTTTGGGAACATTATATGATAGCTCTGAACTTGCTTCCTTTTCATTTTTCTTTTTTTTTTTTATGGTTATATTTGAAGGAAATTTCATGACTACATGATAGTGGATATTCCTTTTAAGTCTAGTTGTAATTTGCAATTATAAAAAAAAAAGGAAGATTGTCTATTTTTGGTGGTGATGATTACATTTATTTTTGCTATTAATAGTGATCAAATTTTGGAGTTGTTCTATTAGAGCACGTTGCTAAACCTACCGTTTTATCATAATTTTTGTCTGCAATTGAAAGTTCATTGACATGTAGTATGGCTTACGAAATCCATCTTTATTTCAACATATACATCCTATCTGAATTCTTACAGTGACATATGCTAGAATTTCTTTCTCTGCGTTGAGTTATTATAATCTGTTTCTTTTAATAAAGAGTTTGTCTTAACTTCATATAATGTTGCTGCTAGTTCTAAGATGGACGAAGATGCCCATAGAGGAAGCACTTCGCGTCACAGGGTTTTATCAAATTACAAAATTGAAAAGATACTTGGCATCGGGTCATTTGCTAAGGTGAAATTAGCTGTTCATAAGCTCACTGGGATTCAAGTTGCAATTAAGATATTCGATCTCCATTCAATCAATAATTTTGAAGCAGAAAAAGGTACAAAAGCTTTTCTTTAATCTATTGATCTTCCCTAAAATTTTATATTTCAGGCTGATGGAAAGAGATAAGTAGTTAACTATTACTGGTTGTCTAGTTGACCCTTATAGTCATTGAGTTTTTACTGTTGTCCTTATACATCTTGTTACAGAGTAATGCTATTTGATACTCTTTATATCCTTAACTGCAATATCTTACACATCTTTTACATTGAAATTCAGTAAGAAGAGAAATCAACATAATGAGGAAACTTGATCATCCTCACATAGTTCGCCTGTTTGAGGTCATCAATACCCCATCAAAATTATACATAGTGATGGAGTATGTGAGTTCGGGTGAAATGTATTATTACCTAATAAAAAATGATAAACTACACGAGGATGAGGCTCGTCGTCTTTTTCAACAGGTATAATCAACATATAATATCTACCCTAAGTTTATTTGGTGACATGCCTCATCCGATGTTGTTCAATTAACTATTATGGAAATAGGTAGTTTCAGGTGTTGAATACTGTCATCAAAAATTGGTGGTGCATCGTGATCTCAAGCCCGAGAATCTACTCTTAGACTCCCAATATAATGTCAAGATTGTCGATTTTGGTTTAGGCAATGTAATGCGCGATGGGCATTTTCTTAAAACGTGTTGTGGAAGTCCAAACTATGCTGCTCCAGAGGTTTGTAGCTCGCATAATTATATCTAAATGATCATATCCTGATCTGATCCGACTTTTCTTTATAATTGTATCTCAAGCTTTTATGTGGACAACTGTATGCTGGTCCTGAAGTAGATGTGTGGAGTTGTGGGGTTATCTTATATACTCTTCTTTGTGCAAGGCTTCCTTTTGATGATGATAATATCCCAGCCCTATATGCCAAAATAAAGGTTAATGCTATTAACCTTTAATGTTTATTTTTTCCAGCTGAACTTCATCTCTTCCTTAGTTACTTCAAGTGATTTTTTGTCCAGTAGAGTAGTATATACCACTTACCAAATCATCTATCTGTTGGGGCTCGAGAACTGATTTCAAGAATGCTCGTTGTTGATCCCATGAAACGTATAACAATACGAGAAATTCGTATCCACCCATGGTTTCAGAAGCATCTTCCACTGTACATTGCTAATCCATCACCTGGTGCTTTCTATAGGCAAGAAAAGGCAAGTAAAATCTATTAGGATGTTTTTAGATTGATAGATATGAAATCTATGCGACCAAATCCTGAAATTATCGTGTAAATTTGAACAGGTTAATATTGATGTACTGAAAGATATGGTTCTAATGGGCGTTGATGTACGTGGAATCATTGGATCTCATCAGAATCATCAGCAAAATGAGGTGATGAAGAATCCTTGTAGTTTGATTCACTTTTATTCTGGTATCATTGTGTTTGTATTCAATATTGGTTCGTATTATAGGCTTCTGTTACGTATGCTTTGTTGCTGCATAGTCGCTCTCCAGGTTATATCATTCCGGATGATCAGAATTTGGAGACCAAAGTGAGCTTACTTCTCTCACGAAACGAGCTCGTATAATTAGTCTCTATCTTCTGGTTGGTTCTCTTTAGATAAGTCCTTTTCAATGATCTTTAACCCTCAGATTCATCTGGTGTTAAATATAGGAAAACATATATCTTGTTCAGACATACATACAACCAGTTTCTGATCCTAGCCCAAACAATTGGACACTTGGCTTCAAGGTAATCTTAGTCACTAAACTGAATAAGTATTGCTTCATATATTTTTTTCTAATTTTTTTTTAACTCTATTTATTCTGTAACCAGTCTCAAGCATCTCCACACGAAACGATGCTGGAAGTCCTAAATGTTTTTCTTAGTTTGAATGTGAGGTGGAAGAGAATAGGGCACTATAACATGAAATGCTTGTGGTCACCTCCACTATCAGGTTATTTAGCATCTACAGCAGCAATTCTCAACAGAGCAGCAGATGCCATCAAATTTGAAATTCAGGTAAATTATGATAATCACAGGCTATGACTTTATTAACTGACAAGGAATCTCACCCTGTTTTTATGGATCCCTATAATGGATCCCTAATAACAACAAAAGATTTTTCACGTGGTATATGTTGAGAAAATGTAATAATGTGATATTCTTGGATCATTTCCCAGCTATATAAAGCAAGTGGAGAGTTTTATGTTCTTGACTTACAACAGCTAAGTGGACCTCCTTTTCTCTTCCTCGAGATCTGTGCTGCGTTTCGGGCTCTGGTTGTATAATCTTCTGAATCTCTGTGAAAATTATAGTGTGATACAACTTTACAGGGTTTTCAATAGCAAGTTGTATTGAATCTATACCCTCTTATATTTACTGTGGTAACTTTTATGAGTACTATTATCTGTACATTTGATCAGCAAAATCTGCAGAGTGTAAAAAAGAGCATTATTATCCTTCACCATAGGCACCTCCTAACCAGCAACTGCACAGTTTTCCCACTTGCCGTAGGTTGAACTGAAGTTGAGTTCTCCGAATTGTTCTGCATACTCGTGAAATACTTCACGAGCGCAAACATCCCAGGTTTCAGCCATTTGTCCGACTGATATGGGCTGAGAAAGCTTTCTTAGGGACAAAGTAAAGCGCGACATAGCCTTCGTCCACAGAGATTTTCCTTCTTCACCACATCTGCAAACCAGACCATACATGTATCAGGTAAAACGTTGTAAGGGAAATACCCTGCTTTTCTGTTTTTAGTCTCTCACCTTAAACCAGAAGGCATTTTCTCCTGTACAGTAGGAGAAGAATTGGGATAATTAGCAGACACAGTCAAATCCAGAAGCAGGTTAGGAAACTGTAAAAAGGAAAAAGAGTAAATCAGACTTCCAGCTTGATGAACTCTATTGCACTGGGAGTTGACAGATTATTAGGTACCTTACCATAAGTTTCGTAATATTTCGTGTGTTTGTATTCCTCGAGGTTCCAATGGGAATATAGGAGCACCTGACGAGTGTATCTCCGAATCCTTCTATGGAAACATCTTCTGGAGTAATCGCATCCACCATCACTTCAATCAGCCTCTTGTTGATCTCTCTGATCTCATCCAACAGCAGTTCTTTTTTCTGTGTAGTAATCATCAGCAACGTATGTGGATGAGACAGAGAAGTAACAAAACAGATCAAGATATGATCTACCGAATGAGCATGACATGATAGGTGTTTTAAAGGCACCTCTTCTTTCTGTCTCTTGATCCTTCCACCCGCATCAGATTTCGTTTCAGTTATCAAGTCGTTCAAAACAACAGCATCCAGCTTACGCTTCATCCCCGACAGCGAGCTATGTTCCAGGCAGCCGTTAATCTCATCAGCTAAGTCATCGATATTGATCTTTGTTGGATCACCATCGAGAGGGTGTTGGTGTACCCTGTCAATTAAACAAGTGACAGCATACATATCCTTTACTGCAGCATTCAACGCCCCAGATGACATGGATTTAACCTTCAATGTAAAGCAATAGATAGGTTAGAAAACACATGCAAGCAATTCAATACAATTCTGACATGTGTTGAGAGAAACTTTCATGTTAATAGAGGCGTAACTTACCACGTTAACCAGACGCTCCACAGCGCCTCCTTTACCATCCGATGACTGCTTATCACCCGAACAAGTATATTCTCTATTCAAGCAAGACTTGGTTAATCTTTGTGTATCAGTGGAGATATGGCCTTGGTTCTTGTCTTGCAATGGGAGCTGCAGCGGTGAAGCACACGTCTTGACTGATTTGATAATCTCTTCATTCAGTGGACTCCTTACTGAATCTGCTGGATTAGAAGATGGAGTCAGGGGAGAAGGAAGAGCAGAAGGAGAGGCTGACAACGAGGGCGTTGTGGATTTGGTAAACATCGATGATAAATCCTTTACGTCTAGCTGGGAGGAAGAGTGCTGTGAATTTTGAGGGGAAATAGCATAAGGGGAAGAGCTTGGTGGTGGCAGCACAGGGCTCCACCGTTGGTTTTGTCCCATAAGACGTCTCATAATTGAATCGTCGTTCCATTTTTGTTGCTGCTTGTTTTTCTCAGTCATCATCTGTTGCACAGGTTGCTTCATTTTCTGCCTCTTCATTGCTTGATCCTGTTGGTTATTTTGCAGAGGCATCGAGACCGGTGGCTGACTCATGGAGTGATCCAATGAGTTAAAGATGTTCCTAGGCGAGGCAACCGATTGCTGTGAAGTACACAAACTGTTGTTCTGAGAGACTCCACTGGGGTGAAGGAGCATCAGTCGAAGGGCTCTTTGGTCGAAGACTGGCTGAGACGCTTTATGAGGCATCTGAGGTGATGCCACCATGCCTCCCTGTGGAGGCCACTGCTGTGTGGATCTCATGGGGTTATACAGAGAGGCGTTGTTCACCATCAATGAGCCATCGACCTTATGTACTCCAACTGATGAGCCAACCTTGAATGAATTAAATGAGGTCTGAGGCATGGCTAAGGCCCCTCCTTGCCTAAAACTCGGGTATTGCAGAGTCTGAGGAGGTTGATGATTCTGATGTTGCGATGATAAGTGGTTGAAAGACGCCTCGACTGGTTGAGCCTGCCTCGCCTGAAATGAGCTGTTCGTGCTTCTAAACTGTTGTTGAAGCTGCTTCACCACATACTCCAGATTTTGGAATACTTTTTCTTTTCCCATATGTAAAAGATCTGCTCTGGTCATGTTTAGAAAACGGACAACCTTTTCAGCGAAAATTCTGGCCTTTTCGGCTTTGGTCGCTTCCTCAACACTAGGTGCCTGAATGAGAATCCAAAATCAGTACAATATTGTTTGAAAAGAAGAAAATAAGAGAGGCATGTATTATGCATATAATAATACTAGTATGAACATTAGAAGCAAGGAGTACCCGGCGCTTCACTTCTTGTACCCTGTTGCGGTACATTATAATATCAGTTTGATGTTTCTCCCTGATGGAAATAATCTGTGGGAAAATTCAAAGCTGGTTCTCAGACACACACAGAGCAATTATCAAAGAGACAATGCTGACATTTAGGCTCTATTTACTGTTGGAAGAAAACATTTTCAAAATGATGCCCCCATTAATCATTTAAATCAAGGTTACCTTATTGTGTGCTTCAGTAATCCAATCAATGGAATTCGTTAAATCGACTTGAGAAGTAGAGTCTGATGATCCTTCAAAGAAATCAACAAGGTTCATTTCAGCAACTCAAACAACCTAGTATATGCAATCCACATAAATGTGGGCTAAGTTACCTTGAATATGCCTGTACAGCATTGGTTGTGTCATCTGCAGATTTCGCTGATCTAGCAACATATGATGCGGAGAGTGGTGAAAAGTAGGCATCTGCATTCTTGGATTGGCATGTTCAGGATTAACAATACCACATTGTGGTTCCAACATGTTCGTTTGCCCTCTGTGTTGAAGAACATTGAATGGATCCTGCTGGTTTACCGGCATAGAGCCAGAAGATGCCTTTCGAAGTTTGCAAAAGAAACGTTGTTTTAAACATATACACATATGTGTGCACGCGTAACGTTACTGTATTGTAGAACACAAGAAATACCTGCTGATGTTGGCTCAGATTACGAAGATACAATTTGGAATCCATTGGCAACTGATAAGTATTCGGTCTCCCACCTGAATTATGAATCAGATTTTGCATAAACATGAATACAGATTAAAATAATGGAAGTCTCAAGTTTGGTGTACTAATTAAGTGTTACCTGAATTGTGGACTGATGGCTGCCATATTCTGAGAAAGAGAAAACACAGTTGCATGTTATGAAGCAACGACATTAAAACAAGATACCCTAAATCTCAAACCAAAGGAGGGTTATAAATCAAGCACAATTATATATCATAAAATATGTCCATCATTTTATGAAAACCATTCCATTTAATTTCAAGAATTATGAAACATGTTTCAAATCATCAACCTGATATTCTTTACATCCTACATAAAGTCTATTGGTCTATTTCATACCCCTAAATTCAAGACCCAAATGACCATACAATAAATATACACACCATATGATCATACATGCAAAAACGAACTATCTTTGTTTTTCTTAACATTTCAATAGAGAGAGAAACAATACGTATGCGTTTTTATACATACATATACAAATGAGAACTCAAAAAAGGGGGAACAAAACCCTAATTCCACAATATATATTTCTGCAGAAATCATGATCGATTCATAAACAGATGTATAAATATATATATACACACACGTTTGTATATATACGCATTGGAAATACAATCCATAGCTGCGGGTTTCCCAATCACTAAAGCACAACTGACAGAATTCAACTATAGGATCATAATTATTATGCACTAAAATCATGATCAATCAATTAATTAATTAATTCTTTAAAAAAAATCAAGAAATTTAACAGGTTTTTATGAAATCACTACCCATCGCCGCCATCGGGCAACAATTCTTTCATCCACTTATCAATCTCTGCTGATTTCCCTTTTCCATCATCCATCGTATCGATGATCATTTCCGATTAGAAGAACTCATCAAGATTCTATTATTCTTTCCATTGGGTTTTGTAATCCATTTCAAAATTAGAAAGAAAAGAGAGTGGAGAAAAGAAATCAGGAGAATGAATGAAAACCCTAGAAAGGAAATTAAGTGAGAAGAGAGATTTAAGTAGGTTACGTTACGTAAATAAGAAACAAAACTGCCCAATGTTAAGACTTAATTTGATGCTTTAACTATGATTAAACTTAAGATCATTTTTTTATTCCATATATCCAAATAATCGTTATTTAAATGTTTATGGCAATTTATGACATATTTCATACACTGTCTTTTGGAGTTTTTGTTAAATAATAAAAATAATAATAATAATACTCCCTACATTCCACATTTATCTTTACATTTTTATTTTTAGTTATCCCATATATATTTGCACCACCCAAAAAAAGAGTGAGGCTTGCGCCCGGGCGCACGGGAACACATTTCGTGCGCCTTTAAAAATTTAGTATTATGGGTAAGGGTATATTGCTTTGATTTAAAGGGTATACACTTTAATTAATAAAAGGTACATCATTTTGTTCTAAAGGGTATACACTTTTCATTAATATATTTTTTCTTTAAAAAATAAAGGGTACACATTTTTATACTAAAGGGTATACAATTGAACACAAAATTCTAAAGGCGCACGGAATGTGGTCCGTGCGCCCGGGTGCACAGGAGTTTTTGCCAAAAAAAACACATTAACCAAAAATCTCAAAATCAATTTAATTAAAAAAAATCACTTTCACCTAATACAAATAACATACTTATTATATAAAAATACCATAATATCCTTATAAAAAGCTTGTAAAAAAATAATTTTTCTTAAATTACATATCTACATTGTCGGTAAACATAAGTGTGGGACAGAGGAAGTTTATAGATAAATAAATGGGATTTGATAATCAAATAAATAAATAAATAATAATCACATATTAAAAAAATTACAAATTAATGCTAAATTTTCATAAATCAAATTAGGACTAAATCTAATTTTATGAATTGGTTTGTTGTGTATTCGTGTGCATAAGTTGTTTAAGATTATAATATTTTATTTTAAAGAATACAATTTAATTTATAATGGTAGCATAATTTTTTTATTGAAAGATTGGTTATTAAAATATAAAAATTATAAATATTTGAATAAAAATATTAATTATCTTCCATAAAAATTAAGTGTATAAATTCTTATATAATACTATTCATTATATTCATTTAGAGCATCGCATGAAATTAGAACCCCTATGATGATGATATGTCTTTCAAAACAAGCAGCTTTAGTCAATGAAGCTGTATTTCAATTAGAACCCTAATTAGGAGTGTAATTTGCGGATCTTGTAATCTTCTATTTTACAAAATTAAACAATGAGATTTTATTTACATTACATGTGAAAATATGAAAATTAACCGGACGAGGGAGTATATTAAAATTTTTGAGTCCAACTGCTGTCCTGACTATCTTAATCGTTAGATTATACTTTAATTCGATTTCTACCATTAAATAAAATAAAATAATTAATTTATTTTTTAAAAAAACTACCCATTACTCCCCCTATTTTAAATCCACTAACTACAGGTGCACCGGTGCACCGAGTGCACTGCAGAATGACCCAAAATGTTGAATAGCATAAGAGTGTATATTGGGTGCACCCGGGTGCACCCATATGTGTATGTCTTTTTATTCTATTTTGTATACATATTATTTTATTTTGTATACGTGTTTTGTAATAATTGTATACTTTTTTCACATTAAGTTTTCATTAAAAAAAACTAACATCCATATATGTATAACTTTTTATTGAATATTATATACAATTTTTCATTAAAAAAATTAACAATTAAATTGTATACATTTTTTCTCTTAATTGTATATGTTTTTGTTTATATTTGTATATGGGTGCACCCTATCTTTAGGTGCACCCGGGTGCACACTATAAATTGTCATAGCATAATTTTATTTTTAAAATAAATTAATAATATTTTTATATATAACATGCAACGCGCGGGTGTAACATGTGAAAATATGAGATTAGTTATATAGACAGTTTTTGTCTAAGTGAAACCCACTTTTCTTTCTTTTTCTTTTTCTTTATTTTTTAAATTGAATTAAAAAAATATAACTAAATTCACACGCGCAATTATACTTGTAATTCTTATTTATCTTTAATTTAAAGAGAATATTTTTACTAAAAAAATTTATTATATTGATATAAAACAAAATTTCTTGTGATACGGTAATTATGTGAGACGGGTAATGAGATGGGTCAATTCGTTGTTAACGTATGTTCGTTATATATAAAGTATGTTATTCGTACGTAGTTAAAGTATGTTTTTAAAAGTATGATGAATAATTAATTGAAGTATGTTTTTAAAGTATTATAGTATGATTAACTACAAATACTATATTTAAGCACCAATAAGAATACTTTATCTATAAAACAACTATACTTTAACAATTGGTCGACTCGTCTCACAATCTGTCTCACAAATACCCATCTTATAAGAGAGTATCCCTTACTCCTGTAAGTCTCACAAAAGACATTCTCCTAAGGAACAGAATTTTGTGAGACGGATCAACCCATTACTAAAGTATGCTTATTATATGAATGTGTAGTATTTGGTTAATATATGAAAATTGAGGAATGATGTTATTTTTGAAGGAATTAAATGTGATATTATGAAAATTGTTGGTGATATGATGTGTAGAGTATGGAATTGGTTTAGAAGAAGTAAAAATACTTCATCTATCAACATTAATAATTTTCGATTTTGGTAAAAAGGAAGACAGAGATGTTGCTGACTTAAGAACCTATATTAAGATGTGTTTTAGCTAGGGATGTGCACGGATATTGGATTTAACCGAAATTGTACCGAAACCGCACCGAATTAATCTCAAACCGAAAAAAATCGTTGACTTTTTTCGAACCGAACCGAACCGAACCGGATTTCGTTTGGTATGGATTTGGATATTTCTCATTTTCCCGTACCGAATATTGGATTTAACCGATCCGAACCGAACCGTACCGTACCGAAAAACGAATTTAAATTATGCATTAAATTTATATGTAATATATTTATCTTATTATTTATAGTTTACAATTTATATGTCGTGAATTAATTAATTTTACTCTACTAATTACTATACTGTAATCATAATTAATAAATTAAAATTAGTTATAATATAATTACAAATAATAATTTAAAATATATCTAATGGTCTAAATATTTATTTAGTATTGTATATTAGAAAATATATATTTCATAAAGTAACATAAATTTCTAAAAAAATAGGAAATAAATTAAATAATATGTTCAAACCTCAAATTTAAAGTTTTATTTCGGAAAACATAATGTATAAAGTAAATGGTATCTCTAAAATGTAAACTTTGTCAACAAACCTCTATGATCACGATTTACGAATCATCAATATTGCACTTTTATGATTATGTTAAAACTCCGAATTTGTTTGATGAATATTTTGGTTGTCTATTTATTCTTATTTGGATTTGGAAATTTTAGTTTTTTTTGCTTAATTAATATTTTTCTAAGTATTTATGTGTGCAAAAATCCATTTATCATGAGAAATTCGATCCGATTCTCTCCAATTCATCCAAATTCATTTTCCCGGAAATCCGTTCTGAACCAAACCGAAGTTTGTTATGGATTCAATATTGGATTTTTTCTTTATGGATTCAATATTGATTTTTTAGAAAAAATCCGTACCGAAAATTTGGAATGAATTTTTAAAAAATCGGTACCGAGTCCCGATCCACACACCCCTAATTTTAGCATGTGGATGCTACGATGTGTTTTAGCATGTGGATGCTACTGTATATTAAAGAAATTACAGATAAAAAGTAGGAGAGTTTGATAATTTCTCATTTCATATCATCCAAACTATTGTAGTTGGGGTATATTCTCATTACCCGTTTTTTTTATAAATAATATACTTATTTTGTTGTTAAAAAGAAAAAAAATATATTATAACACTTTAAAATTATAAATTATACCATTATAAATTATATTTTAAAAATTTATACTTTAACAACCATTAAATATACTTTATTTATATAATACGCATACTTTAACACATCCTCCCACATAAAACTTTGTCTATTATCGATTTATTCTATATATTTTGATTTGCCTTAATTCAGTAGTAAGACCAAATAATAATAATAATAATAATAATAATAATAATAATAATAATAATAATAATAATAATAATCTGCGTCTCAAAACAAAAATGAATATTTTCCCAAGATTGCAGTTATATGCAAGAAACGTTATTAGATCGTGAACCAGTTAATTAGACTTAAACATTAATCACTTTCTTATACTATTACTTACTTGGATGATAATTACATTTATGCAAATTACACAAATATACATGAGATGTAATAAAAACATCGTACTAGTTTATGCTAATTTATTGAGCAAATATGCATGATTATTATGAGTAACACCCCTGTCAAGACTAATTAACTAACCACGGTACTGAATTCTTTTTAAATACTTCTTATTACCAAATTTACTGAAATTTCACAACTAGATTGAAGTGATTCTGAAGTGATTCTACTTTCCAAGTCAACATTTTGAAAATATGAAATATTAATTCTCACTTCTTCCGTAATCGCTTCACAAATTTTATTTTCATCATCTTATATTAGTTCATACAAAATATATTTTTAAAAAATAAAAAATAACTTACCCGAGCAATTTCATAACTCTATAATACCCTATATAATTTAAAAATGTATATATAATTTAAAAAATGTCGTTATCACCTGACATATATAACAAACATTTGTATAAGATTGTTTTACAAATTAAAATGAAGAATTAGTTTATGAATAATTTATAATTTAAACAGAAGATGATAATATGATTTTTAATTAAAAGTAATACTCCTCTGTAACAACAAATTTTGTATTTATAATAAAATAAAAACAAACTGAGTACAAAGATAATTTTAAATGGATTTAATTTGAAGAATATGTAAGCGGGTTACAATTTCAATCAATCCTCTGATTCTTCTCTCGAACCAATTTAGCTTGACTTGACTTGACTTTGACTTTGACTTTAACTTGGCTTGTGTGTGTTGACTTTGACTTTGTTGACTGGAGTGTATACTGACTGTGTTAACAGCGTATGTGTTGAGTTAGATCTTCAAACGAAGCTTGTCCGAGCTCGAGTGTGTAGTCTTGAACGTTGATCCGGAGGCGTTGAACCTTTGTTCGGATTGAAGGTCTTGAGCTTGTTCTTTCCTTGAAGCTTGAAGATTTGAAGATCGCTTGAAGATCCTCGCTCGTTCTTCGATTGGAGCTTGAAGATCTCGATCACTTGAAGGCGTGTTTTTCTCTTGAAGCTTTGAAGGCTTGAAGACTTGAAGATCCTTGAGTATTCTTCGCTTGAAGCTTTGAAGATTTGAGGGAGCGCTACTCTTGTTCTCGTTCTCTTCAGGAGCGTCTCGTCTTCGGTTGTTTGAATGTGTCTGTGTGTCCGTGTCTCCATCCGTCTGTGTCTCAACGAATGGTGGAGCCCCTTTTTATAGGTGAGAAGGGAGGTCCAGGCTATTTGGGCCTCACTTAATGAGCTTGAGCCTCCAACTTGCTGGACCATAATCGAACCTATTTGACTTAGGCCTGATTTAATTTATTAGGGCTTATTTGACTTGGGTCAGACCTCACTTAACTTGGGCTTAATTGATTTGGATCAGACCTCACTTAATTCAAGTCCATTTAATTTGTTGGGCTCAAATTATTTATTAATTTACATTTATGTAAATTTCAAAATAAATTAATATTTAATCAATAAAATCCACGTGTCGCTATTTAATTGGACCGTAAATTTTAATTGCTTACACCCTCCGTCCGCCTCTAAAGAGCCAATTTTACTATTTTTAGTGTTCGGTTCAAATGTATTCGTTTTCTCTATTTAGTAAAAAAGTACACAATATGGTCATCACTTCCCTCTAATACAACTACTTACTTTACATATAATAATAAAATAATCCTTAATCCACATGTAAAAAACAAACGAACACCTTAAAATCGGACGGAGGAAGTAAGATATTTGATAAAAATTGAAAACTCTTTTAAAGAAAATAAGAAGGTCTCACGTGTTGTCAAAATATTATAGCCTCCCTCATTTCACATCTACTATCGATCGAGCTCTATATTAATAATTAATCCGCATCGGATATTTATTTTCGTACATTAATTAACTAAAAGACACCATGGATATACTCATAAGACAACCGAAATTCAAGAGTTGATTTTTTGAAAGGAAAAATAAAAAATAGAAAAAATCGATTTGGGCATGATATTTGTTTCCTTAGCATTTCTTTTTACTTTCAGTCAATTATTATCACCAATTAATTGTTGACCATACTCATATATGTTCTCTAACCTCATTTTCCATCAATAAATTTTTTGCTTTAAAATAAATAAATAAATACAAATTAATTAACACAAGTTTTTGTGATAAATATATATAGATTAATAAATGGAGAATCACATAATGAGAAAACAAATCGGGTGTGAGATAGTCTTACAAAATAATTTCCAAGAAACGAATAAAAATAATAATCTTTATAATAAAAAATAATATTCAATTGAGAAATTATTACATTACCATAAACTATATTACAACTAATTACAAAATGTAAAATGGTATTACGCGTCTATGAAATGGAAGGTGAGTAGGAGAGACTAGTTACATTGCACATTGACAACTTATTTTACATCAAGATTTAATTTTTCTTTATGGAAAATTAAAATAAAATATAATTATGGATATTTGCAGTTAGTTACTTTGATAAGTTTGCAATAATTAAGTACAGTTGTTTCGTCTACATTTTGGTGCCCAGATTCATCAACAAAATATTTGTCGAAAAACGATTAATTAAACCTTAATTACAATTAATTATCACACGCAAATACCAAATTCAACATGTAGTTTATTTCATTCATCAGAAGGGAAGTAATGATTCCAATTGTCAGTAACCCATCAAGAATTCAATTAAACAACTAATTAACTAAAAAAATAAATAAAAAATTATGAACATCTACAACTAAAGATATCGATTACAACTTGAGGGTTAAATCCAGGCCCGATTCATCAACTTGTTCGTTTCCAGGCCCGCTCCCTTCGAGCGGGTTTATCCGACCCGGCCCGATTCTTGACGGTCCAGCAGAACCCGGCGGCGCCTGAAACTCATAACCGGGCCTGAGATTCGAGCCCGAACCCGGCCGAAACTCGGGATTAAAATTCTGGTGCCCAAGAAAATGAGATATTCTTGGCACCTGCTGAGACCACCCGGGGTACACACCATTGAACACGGGCCGAGGCCCGTAATGAGGGCTCGGGATGGGAATCCCGGGCCGCCCGCCGTAGCCGACTTGATGGTGCTGTGTAGGGTACGGCCAGGCGATGTAAGTTCTGTTCATGAACTGATCGTGTGATCTGTGATACGAACTGAGGAATTGAGGGTTGGATGAGAATCCAAGAGAGTTTTCTTGCAGATGATCTCGAGCGTTTTTCTCCAGGGCCCGTTCGACTTTGTGGGCATTTTGATGGCCACCAAGAGCCTGTTTATTACTGAACTTCTTGTCACAGTATCTGCAACCGTACTCCCGATCTTGATCATGATCCAACGGCTGTGGTGCCTCCTCATTAGGGACGTTGTTTTCTTGATGATCAGAGGGGCTTCTCATTTCTTGAATGTCCATGAGAGAGAGAGAGAGAGAGAGAGAGTGTTTGTGACAAGGGTTTTTAGAGAGAGAGGGATGAGTGAGAGAGATGGTTTGGAGGGTGTGAATTTATACAGGGAGAAATGTAATAGTGGTGTTATTTGATGTATGAGTGGAAATCAGATTGCATTTAGCCAAGAAGGGAAAAAAAATAAAGGCATAGTAAGCCTTAGTTTGGAGTAGAAAACTGAAAGCAAATATTGTTCAAGATTATGCCTAAAAAAGTTAGTTTACAACTATGCTTATTCATACCTCTTATCCCTTCTTCAATTTTAATTTAAGGGGGTATTTGACTCTCATCAATGGATGAGAATTAAGGGTATTTGCACATCAGATTTTAATAGATTCTTCATTCAAATTTACTACTCATATCTCCTTACTTTTTTTCATCAAAGTCATGATGTAATTAATGATATGATTCTATTATTATTTCTCAAATTTTGTAATTATAAAAAATATCTTTGAATCATTAGCAATATATGGCGTAATTAATTGAATAGGATGATTAATATTTGTTTGTATAATGAAGTAATAACAATATTGGGATATATACAGATTTTTGTTTGTACTTATAGCATTCAATTTGGATTAAGTAACACGAGAATATACACATTCACGTACGTTAGTTTGCTACTCGTTGGGTAGGGATGTTAAATTAGCTACTAAAATGTAAATCTAATCATAACCCTAACCCTAACAGGTGAGTTAATCGGGCAGTTTTGTGGGCTGTACAAAAAAATATATTAAAAAAAATAAAATTTTAAATTTGTATTAAATAATACAACAAATCCAAAATCAACCCATACATTATTTAGTATTGGAGATAATTAAAATTATTACATGCAAAATATTGTTAAAATATAGTATTTAATAGAATTTGTGATAATTAATTTTAATATATTTACTTAAATATTATTTTTTTATTAGAGAAAATAGTAAATTAGAATGAGATAAAAAATGAGAAAATAAAAAAATGAAAAAAAAATAAAAAATAAAGATTGAGGAGAGTTTGTCCAACGATGGCGGGGCTGAGGGTAGGATGGAGGTGGATGCATGGTTGATGGGTAAGTTATGAGTTTTAAGGATAATATTAATAATTATTAACCCTACGAATTGACCTAGTTGGCCCAAGGGGCTACTCAGTTCAGGCAAAAAGGCTCGGTTTTTAATGGGCTGCAAAATTGAAACTCTAATTCTGTATTTTTTAGGATTAATCGGGTCGGGCTTATGGGATTTTTAATAACTCTACACGCTAGTTCTATAAAAATTTGTTAATCTTCAATTCAATTATCTTTCATAATATTCTCTCTACTCAATTAAAAAAAAATTATTTCCTCTTTCATATATTCTCTCACATTAATTAATAATCTCCCTCACATATTATCGCACACTTCTTATACAATGATTTAACATAAAATCAAAAACTATCATATTTAATTCAAAACAAACATAAATTATCATTTTTCATTAATCAACACATAAACCTCAAATAAACTTACCTTAGACTTTCCCATTTTTCTTTTCTTTGTTTTTAGGGATACATAGCATGCGTTGTTGTGTAAACTACTTCGTACCATTATATCTAAATTCTTATTGTGTTTTAGTAATAGTCCGTTCTATGTATTTAACGTTTCACGATAATAAGCTAGCATTGTATGGATAACCTATCATGCTTGGCATGAGATCACTTATTCCAACATTGTATTTTATCTCATTTTACACTTGCTAAGTCATGAATGAAATATAACATTATTATTGCTTAGATAACATATTGAGATAGATGGGTTATAATTTTAAAATACATGTGTGAGTTTATTGATACATGATTTATTCTCACGTACATTTGGATGTACCTATGAGTTAACCTATTTAATTTAAATGAATTAACAATAAAATCCATATTATTACATACTTTAAGAATAAATATATAATATAATCGAAATAAGAGTAAAATAATAATTATACTAGATTAATCATAAACTAAATCTCTTAAAAAATAAATATAATAAATATATAACTAAATCTCTTAAAAAAAACAAATATAATAAACTTTAAGAGTGAGTAATATATATACACTTAACTACAAAGAGGTAAAATAATAATAGAACTATGTTTGAATGAATAGCACACAAGTATTTCTTTCCGTACATATGCTTCTTCCAAATTTATTTTGTCATTTTAAGCTTTTGCTTCTAAGACATTTACTTAAAAAAAAAAACTCTTATTGTACATTAAATAATACTCCATGTTCAAAAAATAAACGATACTCTTTGAGTTGGAGAAATAATTAAAGCCTTGTCTTTTGAAATCAAGTTACTTTGCAATATGATTATATATTAATGGTATTGGGTGCACTCCGGTGCAAGGATGCACCCACATGTGTATAATTTTTTATTCTATTTTATATATATATTATTTTATTTTGTATACGTGTTTCGTAATAATTGTATATTTTTTTCACATTAAGTTTTTCATTAAAAAAACTAGCATCATATGTGTATAACTTTTATTCAATAGTGTATACATGTTTTTTAATAATTGTATATTTTTTACACTCAATTTTTCATTAAAAAATCTAACAATTAAATTGTATACATTTTTGCTCTTAATTGTATATGTTTATCTTTATATTTGTATATGGGTGCACCCGGGTGCAGGTGCACACTATAATTAGCCTTAATGTTTATAGACATTATTTATGGAAACATGACCTTTATTTTATTTTTATTTTATTTTATTGACGGAATATTTTGTGTTCTTTTATTTTTTATAGTTATATTATTGTTTTAGAGATAAATCTTATTCGTGTAATCTGAAACATTTTTGAAATCATAGCACACGGTAATTTAATCTCGTGTTCAATGAATAAGATATTTACAAATTATATTCAGTCTGATTTCCATAATTTTATCTTCTGGATTCTTAAAAAAAAAAAAAAGGATATTTCAATTTCATTGAATTTAAATTCATTTTAGTTTCCCAATGTTAACATTTGCTCTAAACACAATTTATTTTATTTTTTGTTATAAAATAATTAAATAATCACAAGACTTGGTGCCAGGCCTAGCAGGCATGCAGATATACGTCTTTAATAAATTATACTCAAGAAACAATTTTTATTTATTTATCAAAGGACTACAAAAAATGAATTTTTATAGGTTCCATATTATTACAAGGTACAGTTGGTGAGATCTGTCACGTAAAACTATTTTACAAATTTTTATTAATTATTTATCACCTTTTATTCATATATAATAATTCATTATATCATTAACACTTTTCACTAATTAATAATCACTTTTTCATTAAAATATATATCACTCCTTTCTGTGTCTCAGAAGCCACAACAATCTCACGCTGAGTCTATCTTCTCACAAGTCACAATTCCAAGATCAGTTCCATTTTTCTCCATGAGTTTTTCTTCATCCAGTATACATTTAAAATCTTGTTCTTTCAATAAAATTAATCAATCCTGTATCAAAGTTTTCGAAGCTAGTAAATCCTCTCAGCTGTAGAAACAGGACGCAAGAACACAACAATAACTGTAATGTTGTCTTTGCTGCCTCGTTCCGCAGCTTCAGTGGCAAGCCTCTTCGAGCACATACCGGGCTCTTTCACCGTGTCTTTGATAATGCTTACGACGTCTGCATTGCTCACTACATCCCACAATCCGTCACTTGCCATTACCTGAAAACATAGATTATACAAGCAACTGTTAGATTGCACGGTTCTTTTCACGTGAGTTCGTTTCTGTTGCAGAGTGCCCAGAAGTGAAAACTGAATCAGGAAGATTCGCTCGTTTATGGCATCCGAACAAATAATCTAATAAAGGTGGAATAGCACAATCTACAACATCTATTTATAGCCGTTATAACCGGGGAATTCTGTCATTTCAAATGCATTGATGGGGACTTACTATGTATTCATCTTCAGAAGACAGTTGAGTTTCAGTTATCTCGGGTTCAGCAGTCACAAAAGACTTTAGATCATCATCGCCAATGGACCGCGTAACCTATGGATGAAAAACATAGATCAAATTGCATATAATGATTAAGATCATACGCATTTCAAGTTTAATTGCACGTGTTTGGCTAGATCGTGCTCATCCTCGCTATTACATGCAGCAATAAATTTTGATGACGAACATATTAAGCGTCCGACAGAAAGGTGCAACGGATAGCATGAACACGCAAGTGAATTTTACATTGATATTTTTCACATTTAATAGATTCGGAGCAGCCATATAAAGTCTGGATCATTTTTCAGAATGCAACTGATTTCAATCTGGTTGAATACTGCTGATTAATCATTTTTCGTATATTGGAAAAACAGTGATACTGGTCTTAAGAACAAGTGGAAGTTGACAAGATAACCTGGAGAGCAGCAGGACCAATCCGCCACGTGTCAACTTGCCATTTGACTAGGCCTCCTGCGGCTACGACACGGTCTCTCTCCTCAAGACAACTCGCCACGTGATCCTACTATATTAAGGTCATTCTGTTGGTAAAACATACAAAGACAGATGACCCACGCAACATAGGAATCATGAGGAAATAAATTAAAAGATGATAAGAGTTAAAAGAAAGCTTCTTCTATGATATTTAATACGTGAAGTACTCAATTATCTCATTCAAAAAGGTCATAGCTAAATGCCTTTCCATACCTAAACAATCAAAACCCACTTTATAACAGTAAATTAGTATGTTGCAGCATTACAGAAATGCGTTTTCAATGATTATGTTGTGGCAAGCAAAAAAACAAAGTGTGAAACTTCAATCTCACCCTGCTTAAAGCATAAGGAGTTCCTCTTCGACATATAATCGTTCTGCAATCGCCAGCATTAGCAATGAATAGCTTGTTTTTTATTATTAGAGCAGCAATGGCTGTACAGCCAGGGTGCCAGTCCTTCTTAACAAGGCCCTTGGATTTCCTAAGAGTATCTAGTTCACTCCTAAAGGCAATATCGGTTTTTACAAATGCTTCTGCTAGAGCTTGAGATGGACTGCATACAGCCAAAAAAATATATTAAGTGATTTATTAGTATTCAAATATTCAGTCATTCTTTAATGTTAAACTTGACACGATGATTTATGTGATTTCACCTGCTCATGGAAACCAAGGTTTGCAAATATCCAGGCAGAGCCCCAGCTGAAAATTCAGCAGCTGCAGCACCTGCACCGTAATATTGAAGTTTATACATTTAACATCTCAATTAATTCCGTAATAGCATATCATGGTCACAAATATATTATCCTAGCATGCAATATGAATGCACAACTAATATATTCCAGTAAACAAGATTTTGTTTTCCTCCCCTAGTCCCCTTCATTATTTCAACCCTATAAATGGAAGAAACATAACTTCTCTTTTGAAGAGCAATTTTTTATACCATCAATTCGATGCCTCATCCTCATTCCTAAAAATCGAAAGAATATAAAGAGCATTTTCCTATCCTCGGCACTCATTCCTAAATCTAAGGAAACAATTTGTGGTGGGTGCAAAATCCCCAAGTGTACAACTACAAAATACACTGTATGACTGTAAGCAGATAGATCTCCACATACCTCGATGACCATCTAGGATTCCGAATAAATGGATATCATTTTCATTGCAGAAATGGGGTAACATAAAGTGTGTGTCCTCCATGGATTCCCTTCTCCCACAAGTTGAGAAGGAACCCCAAGAAAGCACAGGATGATATTCTGTAACCTCATTCGAAGAAAGCCAGGTGGACAAAACATTCTCAGAGGAAAGACAGTTGCTCTTTTGAACATCTTTACCATGACTAAACCAATTTACAGGCTCTTGATAACTTGGAACATTAGTTGCATCCATGTGGTCACATGATGTAACAGAGTCAACGTAGGTATCTTCCTTTGCATCTGCTCCTTCTCCACACTCTGATATAAGATCGAGTTCCAAAACTATATCACTGAAAGTGGGTCTATTTTGTGGATCTTCATCCCAACATCTCGTTATTAGAGAGAGCAACCCGGTTGATGCACCAGACTCTGGACCAGCAAGAACAGGTCGTAATCCTTCAGATGCCACAGCTGCTGTAAGTTGCTGTTCAGTGTAGTTCATTTCCAAGACTGTATGGGCCTACCACCATTATTTGTCAAGAAAACAGTCGATGCATTTGAAATAAACTAGTATAACAATTGCTTCAGAATCAGATAAATATTTTTTTAAGCTGAATTTTTTTTATTAATTAGCCTAACAAAGAAACCAAAATTAGCAGGGCCCTGCCGAAAATCTTTGACACAACCACACCACAATATTAAGGTAAGCATGCATCAACTAGTTGACAAAAGGTTCTCTTGTGAAATTTATGAAACATAACACAGAAAAACTGGTAGTTCTATTTTATCCCTGTTCCTCCTTCCCTCATAAAAAATCCACAATTTCATGAAGCTTTAGAGGATAGTACACAAAAAATGAAGGGAAAAGAAACCTGTGCCTCTGCTCGAAGATCAGTATATGGAACTATGCCAGTAAGAAGCTCACTGCAAAGGGCACAATTTCAAACCTACAGTCAGTAAGTCACTATGGACTTAACTACACCTTTATTAACAGAAAAACTAAAGGGTATCAATTGAAGTTCCATATAACTTTGAAAGGAATGAAATTGATTACGCCAATAAAAAAAATTCAAAGATGGAGTTATTCCATAACTTATTTAAATGATCAGCATGTACCTCAAACGCTAAAAGAGAAAAGACTAAAGCAGAAATCATGTCTTTAGATATTCATTCCAATTATAAGTTCAAAAAAATATACATATATGTCTGTAGAATGGTTTTACAACATCTCATGCATATAGAAAATATGAACCAGCCATAGATAGTCCTTACTTAACAGTCACTCCAAAACTGTAGACGTCTGATTTTTCAGTATGAATCTCTTTCCTCAGTACTTCAGGTGCCATGTAAATTAGCGTGCCAACCATATTTTTCTTATGAAAACCACCAGTTGGCTTGCCTGAGGATTTCCAGTTCCTGACAGAAACTTGTTTAAGATCTTTCTTATATTCTGCCAAACCAAAATCTGCTAGATGTGGTTGAAGATTTTCATCAAGCTGCATCAATTTGATGACTTAAATCAGTCAAGAAAGAAGGCTTTGAGCACAACTCAAAGAAGAAATAAGAGACTTCAAGGGAACTTGAATGCACGTGTACATCATAACTAAGAATTTATTGAAGACATTACAAGAATATTTGCTGGTTTCACATCCCTATGTACAATCCCAAGGTTATGCAGATATAGCAGAGCTTTTGCTGCAAATAAAAAGCATGACAAATGTAAATATGACAACTCATTCTAACTCATCATACATATCATACAATAAGATAAAAAGATTAAACTGAAAGTACCACAAATTATAGTTGTAGCAACTAATCAAAAGAATTAAGGTAATTTTTTAGTGGCATAGATATTGAAAACTAGAACAGAATTAAGCACACAAGGAATAATTAAAGATCCAAATTATTAGAAAACACTATACATACCTAATTGAGCAGTGATTTGCATCACTTGACCAATGCTCAGACTGTATTCTTCAACATGAAGCTTCTGCGCTAGAGTCCCGGCCTCATAGAGTTCAAAGAAAAACACGTAATTTGGCGGTCTGGCATGTGCCGCCAACAGCTTTGATATCCCCGGGTGATCCAACTTGCTTTAGCAACCACATACCAAACAGGGAGGAGCAAATATTCTCAAATGATGCTCCAAAAGAAAGAATAATATACACAAACTAATAACACTCGATTGGTAAACACAACTTATCAAACAGAATTCAACAATAAAGAGGTTGTGAATCATACCCACCCACCCAACAATATTTTCAAACCACAATTCACTACCAAATAAAAGGGAATACCAAGAGATCAAACAGCAAAAATCACAAAACGAGCAAAATTCGATAACAATCAACTTTAAACATGCTCACTCCAATCATTACAACATCTCCTGAGAAAAAAACCAAAATTGACCTGAGTAACTGCAACTCTCTGTGGAACTTATCGAGGTGATCCGAAGTAGATAAATGCGGCTTCTTAGCTGCCACTCTTTTGCCATCAAGAACGGCTTCGTACACCACGCTCTCTGCACCTGCATTGTTCAAATTCAGTAAAATGAAAACATAGGTCTTTAGAAACATGAATTTCAGCGAAATTATGATTGAGGATGGATGTACCTCTGGCGATTGGGTTAGAAACGGAATAAGTGGAAGGATGGAGATGGAGAGGGATTGTTTGGCTATGGCAACAACCCCTGATACAAGTATTCGGTTCCATGATTTCCAAACCCATTTTCTAATGGGTCGGTTGATCAATCACACTCCCCCTTTCAGATTTGCTGTTAAGAGGATGAAGATGGAATAACTGAAACTTGGAGAGGGCAGCGCCTTTCGTTTCTTTGGTTCGAATATGTTTTCTTCATAAAAAAGTATTATCGACTAACTACGGACGGTTTCACAGTGCAACCTAAATAATGATGGCGTAACGAGTAGACGAGACAAATGAAGAGTTGTTTAAGATTATTACTTGAAATATTATTAAACTTTAAAATATAATGCTTGAGCTTATTTGAGTCGAACTCAAATGAACTTTTATTGAGTTAAACAAGGACAAGTTCAAATTACTCTGCTCATGTTTGGTTCGATAAGTTTGCATTTACTTTTTTTATTTTTATTAATCGAGCTCGAGCAGAGTTTTAATTTTATGGGATATAAAAGTTCGTTCAAATTTGTTTAATATCTTTATCAAACTGAGTTGAATCGATCTTTTATAGAATAATCTTAATTCAAGTAATGAGTAATTTGATTTCTTTTTCAGTCTAATCTAATACACTATTGTCTATTAATTTTTTTTTCCTTAAAATAAATATGTGAATAATAAATCCAGTCTACAAAATGTGATCTGTTTATTATTTTTACTGCAAATTAAAAAGAAACTTTGAAAAGTAGAAAGATCAATTCGAATTGGATTCGTTTGATATATTAGATGAGAGTAAAAGCATGGATAGATTATTAAAATTAAATTCTAATAGCCCAGAAAAAAGGCTCAATCTGAAATTAATGGGCCATTTATCAACCCAATAACAACAGCCCATTTCGGGAAAATCTTTAAAGTTACGAACTATCAACAAACAGCTGATGGGGAAGAATCCTCCCAAGTCCAATTGATTCTTAAAATAAAATTTTCTTAGCCCACTAAAAAAAACCACAATCTAGCCTAATACGAAATTATTGGGCCTTTTATCAACCCTAAAAAACGAGCCATTTCAGGAAAATCTCAAAAAGTTACGGAACTTCAAGTCCAATAGATTCTTAAAATAATTTTTCTCCGTAAAAGGCCAAATCCAGCCCAATTAAAAATTATTGGGCCTATTATCAACCCAATAAAAAAACCCATTTCGTGAATAAAGTTGCGTAACTCTCAACCGACGACCTATTGGAGAAGGAACCCCCCCAAGTTCAGTAGATTCTTAAAAAGAAAAATTGTCAGCCCAGTAAAAAGACCCAAAATCAGCCCAAAAGGAAATTATTGGGTCTTTTATCAACCCAAAAGAAACGACCAATTATCGAAACATCTCGAATAGATTCTTAAAAGTTAGAAATTTTTTAGTCCTATGTTGGAAATATCTCCAAGAGATTCTTAAAAAGTACTACCTCCGACCCATTAGGTATGCGCTTCCATTGTAATTTACAAAGGAATTACATATCTTTTAATGGGACGGAGGGAGTAGAAATTTCTTAGACCACTAATAAGGCCCAATTTATCCCAATAGAGAATCATTAGGCCTTTTCTCACCCAATAGTCCAGTAATAAGGCACAATTCAACCCAATAGAGAATTATTAGGCCTTTTATCACCCAATGAAAACGATATGTTCCGAGAAAATCTCCAAAATTTACGAAACTCCCTTTACTCCTATATCTTAATAACATGGAATTTTAGATTAAAATAATTTGATATATTTTAATAACACCAATTAAATAACCGACTACGCGAGAGATTTTTATTTAATAAAAACTTCGTATGCGCTCATAATACGATAATTATTCCGAAAACTGCTTCACTGTTTAAAACACCAATATAATCTATGCGCACAATACTTGCATATGTTCAAATTTTATAAAATGTTAAAAGTATTTATGTTCAAATTTTATAAAATGTTAAAAGTTCAGAGAACGCTTCACCCTTAAAACATCAATATAATCATCGTGCGCAATACAATACAATACCATACATGCATCCACACGCGCCAATACTCGCAATACAATACATACATGCACAATACTTGCATATTTATGTTCAAATTTTTTATAAAATGTTAAAAGTTTATTCACCAACATCAATATAATCCATCGATACATGCGCAATAGACTTTCATGACTCATGAGTATTCTTCATACTTGCATATCTATGTTTAAATTTTATAAAAAAAAATGGAGTTTACATAGAAATTTCAAATGTCAAATGCAGACAAGAGAAGTTACAATCGGTCGTGTGCTTATATAGTTGAAGAACCCAGTTTTAAAATCTTAGCGTTCATTGAGAATATAATATGTTGGTGTAATAACAAATTTTGTATTTATAATAAAATAAATACAAGAGAATTACAATAATAATCCAGATGAATTGAACTTGATAATTTAAGAAACAATCTCTATCGATCCTCTGATTCTTCTCTCGAACCAATTTGGACTTTGACTTTGACTTGACTTGTGTACGCGCTGACATTGTTGACCACGCTGACAGTGTGTGTTGAGTCGGACCTTCAGTTGAAGCTTGTTCGAACTCGAGTTAGGGGCTTTGTAACATTAACCCAGAGGTGTCGAGCATTTGTTCGGATTAAACGTGTTTGCTGTGAAAAACACTCGATCTGGTGAGCTTAACACCTTAATCCCGGGTCGTATGCCGTTCTAGACTCGAAGAACACTAAAGAACTCAACGTGCTTGCTATGAGAAACACTCGATCTGGGGGGCTTAGCACATTAATCCCGGATCGTATATCGTTCTTTGCCTTGAAGATCTTGAGGAGCATTGCTCGTGTTTCAATCTCTTCATAATGTTGTCATCTTCGGGTGCTCCATTGTGTGTTCGTCAAATGAAGGGAGGAGACCCCTTTATATAGGTGAGAGGTGAAGACTCCCTCATAAATGTCTTGCATTCTGATTGGTCCACTCTATTTGGGCCATATTCTGCGGGCTTGGGTCTTCACTTGTTTGGGCTGTAATCAGACTTATTTTACTTGGGGCCTGATTTAATTTGAATGGGCTTGTTTTACTTAAGTCAGACCTCATTTAATTTAAGTCCATTTAATTTGTTGGGCTCAAATTAATTATCAATTATTTATTAATCTATTTTAGGAATTAATTTATTTAAATTTCAGAATAAATTAATAATTGGTATTTAATCCAGAAAATTCACGTGTCGCCATCTAATTAGACCTTAAATTTTAATTGCTTACAGTTGGGTTTAAGGAACCTAGAAGAAGTACAATAGAAAGAAGTGATGAGTTTGATAGCATGGATGCAAGAAACCTCTTCACCCCTTCTTCAAGGGGAGAGCTAAAAAGAGCTGTGATGTGTAATGAAATAACGTTCTTTAATCCATTTGGGTTCATTCCAAGGGTAATAATAATCCATTTTATACCATATATATTGCATTGGACTGATGTGGGGCTTATTATTAACTTGGAGCCCTCCAATTTGGGTGATCCTACCTTGATACAGGCTGATACCCTAGAGATACAAAAACTAGTAGCAAAGGGTATCACTAAACTACAAATGGTCACTCCGTGACATGGGTGTTCTATGTGATACAAGTTCAAAAGCTCATTGGATATGATAGAGTGATGGTGTATAAGTTTCATAAATCTAATCATGGTGATGTTGTGGCTTCCACGCTGACTCCTTCCACATGTTCTTTGACCGCTGGATCATCAACCTGAATCGTCTCCTCCACGAGCTCATGGCCACCTCCAGAAACGACCCCTGCTGCAGCACTACGAGAACTACTATCGGGTCAAGTCCAGGTGGGTCAAGAATGACATCATATTCATGTTCGACCCGTCCTCCATGTTCAACCCATCCTGAAGGATGGCATCCTCTGGGTCGGGGGTGGCGCCCCCTCCATGGCCTTCCACCTGCTCCACTCCAAGTCCGGGCTTAGTTTGATGCCCAGCTCGAGGAGCTGCTGCAGGGTATCCACACCAGGGACCTGGACAGAGGCTGGAACAGCTGTAGAGGGAGATCATCGTGGAGGAGAGTGAGGTGTCGGAAAAGCTGGCCAAGAAGCAGGAGTCGATGGCGGACACACCCATGGTGCAGCTGGGGCGGTTACCAGAAGCCTAACAGAAATTATACAGTTTAATATAGTTAACAGATATCTTCAACATAAATGATGTTTACACAACAGCAAAATAAAATATACTAACTATATCTGATATCTTGGAGACAAGTGAGACTTGCTTCACATGCATGGTATCTCGAAAATATGTAGAATCAGTTGACGTGCATATATCTCCAACTAAAGCCCCATCATCATCATAGAAATGTATATATCTCCAATGAGATATATGTTGTATTTTCTCTAGTTTCCTCAAACCCAACATATCAAAAATATTCTCACCCAAAGTTAAAATTTTAAAAGTGGGTTCTTCAACTATAAGTACACGACCAATTAGTTGATTTAGCCCACCTCTTTGCATTTTTTTCTAAATAAGCACTAATATCAGCTCCACCGGCTAGACCAGAAATAACTTGATATTGAGCAATTAAAAAACACACACCTTCCCACCATCAAGCATCTGCTTATATTGAGCAAGATTGTTTTCTTTGGATTTGTTGGTGCTGCAGATGAAGACAGGATTGTGTTCTTTGTATATATTCTTGTAACTTCTTGGATTTGAGATTTGAAATGAATTTGAGATTTGAAATTTTTGAATAAACGGATCTGAGATGGAAACCTCACACTTAATGTCTGATCAACATTAGTAGGAGTAAAATCTGTAGTTTAGTTGTGTGTGATCATGCTAAAACCAGAAACGGATGCATAATCATACTTAGTGAACTGAAAATCAATGCATGTGATGAGTGGTGACTGGTGCAGGTTGCGGCGGTTGTACAGAAGTTGTGGTAGTTCGTTGGAAGCGGTTTTATGCATGGATCGAAAGCTCATAATGCTAGCTATGAGCTGGAAGTAGTTGCAACAGAAATTGATTCCATTTAACCACCCATATGACAGCTGGAAGATGCTGCACTCGATTGGTCCCATAAGTTTGTTATCACATGTGATGTGTATATATAGCTGTAATCTTAGCGTGTATACTCTCTGTAACCTTCATAAACCCTCTGAAAGCAATAAGAAACGATCATCATCATCAAAGTGGATGTAGGCTTGGTTAATAAGCCGAACCACTATACATCTTGATCTTCAAAAGTTCTTCAATCACACACTCACACACACTTGAGTTTTTGTTTCTAGTTTGAGAGCTTGAATCAATCTTTGATTCATAATCTGAGGTTTAACAAAGTAACTGATTGATTAATCTGTTTATTCTGCATTCAATACTGAGAATTGGCGCCGTCTGTGGGAAACATCATAGACAAGCAGATCAAAGAAGCAGTTACTTGAAGAAGAAAGAAGGATTCAACATGGTTACCAAATTTGATATTGAACGGTTTACTGAGAAGTCAGATTATGGGCTGTGGAAGATAAAGATGAGATCCATCTTGGTACAGCAAGGCCTCGGAGGAGCAATCAAAGAAGCTCCAGTCAATGAAGCAGCAGCAGTGGATGTGCAAGCTGCAGCAGCTGAAGCAGATCTTCAAGAAAGAGCTCTAAGTGCCATCTTCTTGTGTCTTGGTGATAAGGCACTCAGAGAAGTTCAGAGGGAAACGACTGCAAGAGCAGTATGGAAGAAACTTGATGATCTCTATATGGTAAAAACTCTTGCTAATCGATTATATCTGAAACAGAAATTATACTCATTCAAAATGACAGAAGAAAAATCAGTTTTAGTTCATCTTGATGAGTTTAATAAGGTACTTGATGATCTGGAAAATGTTGAGGTTAAATTAGAGAATGAAGATAAGGCTCTGATCTTGTTATCTGCACTTCCAAAATCGTTTGAAAATTTTAAAGACACATTGCTGTTTGGTAGCAAAGAATCAATAAGTCTTGATGAGGTTGAATTAGCTTTGAAAACTAAGGAGTTACAAAAGTGTAGTGAGGAACAAGGAGCATCAGGTGAAGGATTGATGATCAGGAAGGAAAATCAGAATAAGAAACATAACAAGAAGGTTAGTTCTGATAGTAAGAAACAAGATATCAAAGGTGATCAGTCTACTAATGACAAGGAAGGAAGAAAGTGTTTCCACTGTCATGAACCAGGTCACTTTAAGAAGAATTGTTACAAGTGGAAAGCAGCCAAAAGAAAGAAGGCAGAGGCTGGAAAGGATGGACAACAAAGGGTGCAAGAAAATCAGGTGGCAATTAATCAAAACCAGGTGGAGATTGATTATCCTGAAGCACTATTAATCTGTTCATCAAAAGGATCCATGGATTGGATCCTTGATTCAGGATGTTCATTTCATATGTCTCCAATAAAGCATTGGTTTACTGATCTTAAGTATCAAAATGATGGATCAGTATTATTAGGAAATGATCATACATGTCAGATAAAGGGAATAGGCTCTATCAAGTTAAGAATGCATGATGGAGTGATTAGAACCTTGACAGGTGTGAGGTACATTCCAGAACTCAAGAGAAATCTAATTTCATTAGGTATATTAGATGCTTCATGATATGAATTTAGAACAAAAGGTGGAGTACTCATTGTTGAAAAGGATGAGTATGAAGTAATGAAAAGAATCAGAAAAAGAGAGCTGTACATTCTTGATGGTCATACTGTCACTGGACAGAATAATGCTACAATTGGAAGTGATAATATACACTTATGGCATGGGAGGTTAGCTCATATAAGTGAGAAAGGGCTACAAGAACTATCAAGGCAGAAAGCTATCTGCATCACTCCATCAGAGCAGTTGAAACAATGTGAATATTGCATTTTTGGAAAGGCTAAGAGACTTAAGTTTGGAACTGGTGATCACACAAGTACATCCAGGCTGGATTATATTCATTCAGACCTATGGGGACCTGCAAGAACTCAAACCAAAGGTGGTGGCAGGTACTTCATGTCTTTCATTGATGATTACAGTAGGAAAGTATGGATATATATTCTTAAAACTAAGGATGCAGCCTTTAACACTTTCAAGAATTGGCTAGTTGAGGTGGAGAACATCTGTAATGCTAAGATCAAAGTGTTAAGAACTGATAATGGTCTTGAATATTGTTCTGAAGAGTTCAACAAGTTCTGTAGAGATAAAGGTATCATAAGACACAAGACTGTTCCAGGCACACCACAACAAAATGGTGTTGCTGAAAGATTAAATCAAACCTTACTAGAGAGAGTAAGGTGTATATTGAGTAATTCTGGTTTAACAAAGGACTTTTGGGGTGAGCTGGTCACTACAGTGGCATTCCTCATAAATAGAAGTCCATCAGCAGCTCTGAAGTTTAAAACACCTCAAGAGGTATGGTCAGGAAAATTAGCAGATTACTCAATACTTAGAGTCATTGGTTGTTTAGCTTATGCTCATGTTAAGCAAGATAAGTTAACACCAAGAGCAGTGAAGTGTGTTATGATAGGATATCCTAAGGGTGTGAAAGCTTACAAACTATGGAGTATTGAAAGCAAGAAGTTCTTAGTAAGCAGGGATGTCACATTTAATGAGGCTGTAATGCCACTATATCCACAACAAGTTCAGACTACTCAAGGAAGTAATAAAACTGAGCTTGAGGTGGAGCATGCCAAGAGAATTGTACATGACCAGAGGACATGTGATGAAGAAATATTACAAGATGATACTGCTGAAATCACTGATAATGATCAAGGAAGGTCAGAAACTGATGAACTGTTAAATAGCTATCAGTTAGCTAGGGACAGACAGAGAAGGTCTATTAAACCACCAACTAGATATGCAAATGCTGACATAGTATCCTATGCACTATATATAGCAGAGGAGATTGATTCATATGAACCAAAGAATTATCTAGAGGCTATGAATTGCAAAGAAAGTGACAGGTGGAGTGTTGCTATGCAAGAAGAGTTGATGTCTTTGGAAAAGAATCAAACATGGAAGATAGTTCAGAAGCCAAAGGATCAGAGATTGGTTAGTTGTAAGTGGATCTACAAGAAGAAGGTATCTCCAGAAAGTGCAGGTGGAATAAGGTACAAGGCTAGATTAGTTGCAAGAGGTTTTTCACAAAAAGAGGGGATTGATTACACTGAAATTTTCTCTCCAGTGGTCAAACATTGTTCAATTAGAGTAATGCTAGCTCTAGTTGCTCAGTTTGATCTTGAGTTGCATCAAATGGATGTAACAACAGCCTTTCTTCATGGAAATTTGGAAGAAAAAATATATATGAGCATTCCAGAAGGTGTAGCAGTTCAAGATACTACCAATAAGGCTTGTTTACTTCTGAAATCCTTATATGGATTGAAGCAAAGCCCAAGGAGATGGTACTTGAGGTTTGATGAATATATTGTCAGCTGTGGTTTCAAAAGAAGTCTGCATGACAGTTGTGTGTATATTAGAAGTGATGTTGATTGGCAGGTATTCTTGCTATTGTATGTTGATGACATACTGATAGCTTGCAAATCTATGGATGGGATTCTAGCTGTCAAAGAGATGCTGAAATCAGAGTTTAGCATGAAAGACTTAGGGGAAACTACTGTAATTCTAGGGATGCAGATTGAGAGGGATAGATCAACTGGATCAGTTGTGCTTCATCAGAGTATTTACTTGGAAAAAGTACTAAAAAGATATAATATGGATATGTGTAAATCAGTTTCCACACCAGTTAAACAAGGAATAAGTTTATCAAGTCAACAATCAGCAAGTACAGAAGCAGAAATTTCAGAAATGGATAGAATTCCATATGCTAATGCTGTAGGAAGTCTTATGTATGCAATGGTGTGTTGTAGACCAGACTTAGCTCATGCAATGAGCTTAGTGAGCAGGTTCATGGGAAATCCAGGAAGGGAGCATTGGGAAGCTGTCAAATGGATTCAAAGATATCTGAAAGGAAGCTTAACAACAGGTTTGCATTTCAATAAGATTTCATCTAACATTGATTTTCTTGCAGGTTATGTAGATGCTGACTATGCTGCAAATTTGGACACAAGGAAGTCACTATCAGGCTATGTATTCAGTTTATTTGGGACAGCCATCAGTTGGAGGTCAACACATCAATCAGTGGTGGCACTATCTACAACAGAGGCTGAGTTCATTTCACTTACAGAAGGAATTAAGGAAGGTCTGTGGCTGAAGGGAATTCTGTCTGAATTTGGTATTGTGCAAGAGTCTGTGGTGCTGTATTGTGATAATTCTAGTGCCATACATCTCTCAAGACACCAAGGATATCATGAGAGAACAAAGCATATTGATATCAGACTATACTTCATTAGAGATTTGATAGATGATGGAAGGGTGATTGTGAAGAAGATTGAAACAGAAAGGAATCCATCAGATTTTCTTACAAAGGCTTTGCCTACTTCGAAGTTCGAATTGTGCAAAAGCCTTATCAGTATGTGTTAAGTATAAGAGTGAAGAGTTCTGCTACTCTCTCAAAGTAGTGAAGTGAGTTTTGCTGCTCTCCAACAAGGCAGTGGAAGTAAAGTTTGCTGACTTAAAAACAGTGTGATGAAGGTGAAGTAATTAATGCTTAAGTATGAGGTTTAGGTGGAGATTTGAGATGGAAACCTCACACTTAATGTCTGATCAACATTAGTAGGAGTAAAATCTGTAGTTTAGTTGTGTGTGATCATGCTAAAACCAGAAACGGATGCATAATCATACTTAGTGAACTGAAAATCAATGCATGTGATGAGTGGTGACTGGTGCAGGTTGCGGAGGTTGTACAGAAGTTGTGGTAGTTCGTTGGAAGCGGTTTTATGCATGGATCGAAAGCTCATAATGCTAGCTATGAGCTGGAAGCAGTTGCAACAGAAATTGATTCCATTTAACCACCCATATGACAGCTGGAAGATGCTGCACTCGATTGGTCCCATAAGTTTGTTATCACATGTGATGTGTATATATAGCTGTAATCTTAGCGTGTATACTCTCTGTAACCTTCATAAACCCTCTGAAAGCAATAAGAAACGATCATCATCATCAAAGTGGATGTAGGCTTGGTTAATAAGCCGAACCACTATACATCTTGATCTTCAAAAGTTCTTCAATCACACACTCACACACACTTGAGTTTTTGTTTCTAGTTTGAGAGCTTGAATCAATCTTTGATTCATAATCTGAGGTTTAACAAAGTAACTGATTGATTAATCTGTTTATTCTGCATTCAATACTGAGAGGATCTTTTTATAACATTTGAATATAGATATGCAAGTATGAAGAAGAGTCTATTGCGTGGTTTCATGTATCCATGACGCGTGTCTATTACGTGGAACAATGCATGTAGTCTATTGTGTGGTTGTATGTATCCATGACACGTGTCTATTTCGTGAAACGATGCATGTAGTCTATTGCATGTATCTATGACGCGTCTTTGCATGTATCTTTGACGCTGTCGATGCATGTATCTCTTACGTATATTTTAGAGGGTGGAGCAATTTTCAAAACTCGAAATTGTTGTCATATTATTAAATCACCAATAATTTACCCTATCCTCATCTTTTTTGAATGTACAATTCTGTGTTAATTAAGATATATTAAAGATATCAAATTTTATATAATAGTTAAGAATTTCATTGGTTATTTAATCTGATAATTCACCCACCTTTCTCAATCTACAATCTTCAATGTTATTAATTAAAATATAAATTTATCAACAAAAAATCCATCCAAGCACAAAGAAGAAGAGTAATGATATATAATGCGTAGAACAAAATATTTTTATTATTTGAATCTTCAACGTTATTAATTAAAATATAAATTTATCAAAAAAAATCCTCTGCAGGAATGTGTTCTTAGTATATATTCTTGTAACTTCTTGGATTTGAGATATGAAATGAATTTGAGATTTGAAATTTTGAATAAACGGTTCTTTTTATAACATTTGAATATAGATATGCAAGTATGAAGAAGAGTCTGCTTGCATATGAAGGAGAGTCTATTGCGTGGTTTTATGTATCCATGACGCGCGTCTATTATTGCGTGGTTTCATGTATCCATGACACGTGTCTATTACGTGAAACGATGCATGTAGTCTATTGCGTGGTTGCATGTATTTATGACGTGTCTCTTGCATGTATCTTTGACGCTGTAGATGCATGTATCTCTGACTTGTGTATGAATTATATTGATATTTTAGAGGGTGGAGCAATTTTCAAAACTCGATTGTTGTCATATTATTAAATCACCAATAATTTACCCTATCCTCATCTTTTTTTTAATGTACAATTCTGTGTTAGTTAAGATATATTAAAGATATCAAATTTTATATAATTGAGTTAGAATTTCTTTGGTTATTTAATCTGATAATTCACCTACCTTTCTCGATCTACAATCTTCAATGTTATTAATTAAAATATAAATTTATAAAAAAAAATCCATCCAAGCGCAAAGAAGAAGAGTAATGATATATAATGCATAAAATAAAATATTTTTATTATTTGAATCTTCAACGTTATTAATTAAAATATAAATTTATCAAAAAAAAAATCCTCTGCAGGATTGTGTTCTTAGTATATATTCTTGTAACTTCTTTGATTTGAGATTTGAAATGAATTTGAGATTTGAAATTTTCGAATAAACGGTTCTTTTTATAACATTTGAATATAGATATGCAAGTATGAAGAAGAGTCTATTGCGTGATTTCATGTATCCATGACGCGTGTCTATTATGTGGAATGATGCATGTAATCTATTGCGTGGTTACATGTATCCATGACACGTGCGTGGAACGATGCATGTAGTCTATTGCGTGGTTGTATGTATCTATGACGCGTCTCTTACATGTATCTTTGACGCTGTGGATGCATGTATTTGTGACATGTGTATAAATTATATTGATATTTTAGAGGGTGGAGCAATTTTCAAAATTCGAAATTGTTGTCATATTATTAAATCACCAATAATTTACCCTATCCTCATCTTTTTTTTAATGTACAATTCTGTGTTAATTGAGATATATTAAAGATATCAAATTTTATATAATAGAGTTAAGAATTTCTTTGGTTATTTAATCTGATAATTCACCCACCTTTCTCGATCTATAATCTTCAATGTTATTAATTAAAATATAAATTTATCAAAAAAAATCCGTCCAAGCGCGAAGAAGAGTAATGATATACAATGCGTAAAACAAAACATTTTTATTATTTGAAGCAAGAAGAGTCATAATATCCAGTGAGTTGATTAATTGTATTGGTGCGTTGGAACAATGTAACAATTTTTTTATTATCCTGAACTCTTAGAATTATTGAATTATAAATATACTTTCGTCCAATTATATACGTATATATATACTAAAATACGCGCTTAATACGTGGTATAAAAATATTAAAAATATATATATTTTTATTAAATAATAAAAATGAAGAACAATTTATTTTATTAAATGCCATGGTTATGAAATATATATAATTTTTAGAGATAATTGTTAAATGAATACATTAACAATGGCCGGGGGAGTATAAATTACTTTTTTATGTTAATTTGTTATATATTATTCTATTTAATTAACATTTTTAGGCTACTTTTTACTATTAATTGAGTTACTTTTTACAATAATTTGAGTTATTCTTTAATTTGAAACTTTGATTTTTTTAATAAACAAGTTTTTGGAGTACTTTTATGTTAATTTATTTATATATTGTTCTATTTACTCAATATTTTTAGGTTATTCTTTACTATTAATTGGATTACTCTTTATAATAATTTTGGTTACTCTTTAATTTGAAACTTTGATTTTTTTAATAGACAACTTTTTGGATTACTTTTTTATGTAAATTTATTTATATATTGTTCTATTTAATCAACATTTTTAGATTACTCTTTACTATTAATTGGGTTATTCTTTATAATGATTTGAGTTACTATTTAACTTGAAAATTTGATTTTTTATTGAACAAGTTTTTGGATTACTTTTTTATGTTAATTTGTTTATATATTGTTCTATTTAATCAACATTTTTAAGTTACTCTTTAATTTGAAACTTTAATTTTTAAGAAAATTAAGGTTACTTTGTTATATTAATTAGGTTACTCATTATAATGAATTGGGTTACTCTTTATAATAAATTAGGTTAATTCATGATTTGAGATTTTAATTTTTTTTAAAAATTAAATAGCACAGTAATAAGAGAAAAAAATTCATTTATATAATGTCAATTTGTATTCTACACAATGAAAAAATTCAAGAGTATAATAGGTGATGTTTTGCAAGTCTATGGCTAGCTAGAGCATCAGCCTCACTGTGGTAACCAACAAACTGCAGCTGCACCAACCTTATGTCACATAATTGTGTTGATCATGCTTTCTCGATTGAAAGATTAAATATTACAACTTCTAAATCAATATTTAGGCTGCCAAAAAAGAACAATCATAAACATAAGCTACTGCTTTCAATGATAGAAGTATAAAATTTCTGGAAGAGTTTTCACATACGGATAAAACATCACATCTACATGCATAAACATCTATGTTGATGATTCACAAAGGACACGGAAATATTAATAAGCATTTAAAGGATCATACATATTAATATACGTCAATTAAAGATAATAAATTCATATACTGTATACGTATGCACACAAAGAAGAACGACTACAAAAACAAAATCACTTGAACACTGCAGGGCAAAAAATTATCAAACATTGCTGAGAAGAAATTCAAATTTTACTAATAATATCACATGTCAATTAGTAATTTCATCACATAAAAAATGCAAGCCAACAGCTTCAAATAACTCCACATATGAACGACACCCTCCATGTGAGAGGGTCATGATTGACCCGTGGTTAGCCAAGAATTGCCCTAAAATATTACAACAATATAGATTAAAATATATATATATATATATATATATATATATATATATATATATATATATATATATATATATATATATATATATATATATATATATATATATATATATATATATATACTACTTCCGGTCCGGTACTAATTTTTAAATTCCTAAAAATTTTGGGATACTCATATTCATATCTGTTTAAATATTAATTACCCGTATTTGTACCCGTCTCATTTTAAAATAATATTTTATTAAAAATTAGTATACTTTTATTAATTAAATATGAGGTACCTGTATTGGACAATGAAATTAATAATATACAAAAATAAATAAAATATTACAACAATAAAGATAAAAATTGTGTAAATGATGTTATGTATTTACGTTAAAAATAACACAAAAAATATTAAAATAAAATAAAAAATAATAAAAAAAGAAATTTACATTAAAAAAATAATTTAGATATATAAAATGATAATAAAATAAAAAATATATAAAATAAATAAAATATTACAACAATATAGATAAAGATAGTCCAAATGATATTATGAATTCATGTAAAAAAAATTATTTAGATATATAAATAATTAATTGACGTATATATATTATGGGAGGCTAAGAAAATGAATGGATGAGTTAAAATAAAAAAACAAAATAAATGGATGAAATGTTGTTAAAGGTTAGTAATCACAGTTAAGGGATGAAATGTTATAATAATTAATGATGGGCTAAGATTTAATATTACCAAGGTAAATTAGGTAGGTTTAAATAGTAGGAAAAAATTTGGTCTAATTTTTACTTTTAAAGTGTGTTTTATTATATATATATATATATATATATATATATATATATATATATATATATATATATATATATAATATAATATAATATATTATAATATAATATAATATAATACTTCCTCCGTCCCAAACTGGATGTATGCGTTACTGTAGACACGGAGTTTAAGAAAAGTTGACTTTTTAGGGGTATTGTGGTATTTTTAGGTAATAAATAAATTATAAAGTATGTTATGTGTGTTAGGTGGATGTGGTAAGTTGTAATTAAGATGAACTTTTAGGGGTGAGGATTGATGTGATATTTCCTTTTTTGGAATAAGACAATTAGTTTGGGACGGATGAAAATGGAAAGTAAAACAACGAGTTTGGGATGGAGACGAATATGGATGGAGGGGGTATTATTTTTACCGCAAAATTTAAAAAGAAACTTTGTTAGGAGGAAATATCAATTTGAATTGGATTCGTTTGATATATTAGATGAGAGCATGAGCATGGATAGATTATTATAATTCAATTCTAATAGCCCAGTAAAAAGCTCAATCAGAAATTAATGGGTCATTTATCAACCCAATAACAAGTTAACAACAACCCATTTCGGGAACATCTTTAAAGTTACGAACTCTCAACAAACAGATGATGGGGAGAATCCTCCCAAGTACAATTGATTCTTAAAATAAAATTTTCTTAGCCCACTAAAAAAAACAATCTAGCCCTTACGAAATTATTGGGCCTTTTATCAACCCTATAAAAACGAGCCATCTCGGAAATTCTCACAAAAGTTACGGAACTCTCAAGTCCAATGGATTCTTAAAACAATTTTTTAGCTCGCCCAATCCAGCCCAATTACAAATTATTGGGCCTATTATCAACCCAATAAGAACCCATTTCGTGAAAAAAGTTGCGAATCTCAAAACCGACTATCTATTGGAGAAGGAACCCTCCCAAGTTCAATAGATTCTTAAAAAGAAAAATTGTTAGCCCATTAAAAAGGCCCAAAACCAGCCCAAAAGGAAATTATTGGGTCTTTTATCAACCCAAAAGAAATGACCCATGTTCGAAATATCTCCAATAGATTCTTAAAAATTAGAAATTTCTTAGTCCCATTTTGGAAATATCTCCAATAGATTCTTAAAAATTAGAAATTTATTAGTCCAGTAAATAGGCCCAATTTAGCCCAATAGAGAATTATTGGGCCTTTTATCACCCAACAAAAACGATACGTTCCGAGAAAATCTCCAAAGTTTACGAAACTCCCACCAAATAGCTATTGGGAAGGAAACCTTCATGACTAAGTATAAGCAGAGTATCACGAAAGCCAGAAAATCCAATAAATAAAGCAGCGAGAATTTTAGAATAATTGAAAAAAAGCTATACAGAGAGATGAACATCACAACCGCCATGAAAACTAAGAGCAAGAATAATGTTGCCCTTTACACAATTTTGCTTTTCGCATTGCTTTGCGAGATTGGATTCTGCTCTGAAACTCCAGCGATGAAGTTTGGCGGATCACGCAAATTGGCGCAAAACAATCCTGAAGTTGAGGGTATTGGTCGATTTGCTGTGCAACAGTTTAACAGAAATTCGGTTTGTTCTCTTTTTCTCCTTCAATTTTATTTATTTCGCGTCTGTTTTAATTTCTGTTGGAAGATTAGGCGTTTTTCCTTGAGATTATGTTATATGATTGAGAGCGAATCCCTAGTTTCTGTTTTGAATATATACGATTTAAGAAGCAGTTATTGATTTAAATGCGAAGGGAATGTGTATTTGCTGGAAGCGTTTTACAATCGATCATTAGCATGTTCTGTGATTTAGATCCTTTTTTCCTTTTTCTGTTCGTAACGAGTTGATTAAGATCATGGCTTGAAGGAATAAGGATTGATATCCGACAATTAATAACTCAATTTGTTGTTAAAATTACAAATTTCATTGTTTAGGAGTATTGAAATTTGTAACTGTTCATTGAATAAACCTGGAAATAGGAATCTTCAAGAATGTAAATGATGAATTTGAGCCCGATTTTATCAAGCTCTTATAGTTACAGGAATTTGAATCTGCACTGATGTATCTTGCAGAACTCCTTGCTTGAGTTTTCAAAGGTATTGGCCGTCAAAGAACAGGTGGTAGCTGGTAAAATTTACGATCTCACACTGGAGGTATCTGAAAAGGGTCAGAAAAGTATATATGAAGCTAAAGTCTGGGTGAAGCCCTGGTTGAACTCTAAGCAGCTCGAAAAATTTACGCTGATTCGTGGTAAATTTTCGTCTGCAACTCCAAACCTTGCTGTTATCAGAGGTAGGAGACTATAAACTTTGAACACTATATTCCTTGTGATAATAATCTGTGAAACATGTTTTGCATTGACAGTGGAGCTTAATCTAAAGCCATTTAGTTGAACATGTTGATATGCTTTGAGATTAAATAAATTAGCATTTGTTTGACTCTTTTAGCAGCATTTTCTTGAGATTATGAGCTTTTCTACATGCATGAAAGGATAAACTTGGGCTATTTGCATACTTACTCTGAAAACTTACCATATGTTGTCTTGTTCTTAAGGTTTTTTATGACAGTTATTTGTAAATCATGTTCATTTAGCATATTCGAATTGTGGCTGCATATTAATTTGATTATACATGTTAATATGGAAATATAAGTGGAAATCGTGTCGTTTATTGACTAAGCCACCTCTTTGATGCAGCTTAAGGACATTGTTGAGGTCCAGTTGCTTCAGAAGTAATTGGAAGAGATCATCCAAAGCTAGTGATGAAGTAAAGTGTATCTTTAGAACACGCTATATATATATATAGCAATGTTGAAACCATAAAACTTAAAAGAGTATATAATCTAGGAATCTATGTTATGTTATTCATGTGGAGGGATGTATGAGTTGTGTGACCCTGGTTTCATAGTGTGGTCACCTGCTCACTTTGATATACATCCATTTAGATATATGTATATTTATATGTATATGATTTGTGTGTATAGTTTGATGTAAATGATTGCATATTTGAAACATTGGTATTCTCATGGAGTATAATTTAGAAGTTTTTATTAGTACGGAAGTAACGAGTAAAAGTGGTGACGTTTTCCAAATGTATCTTCCATTGTATTTTTCAATAAACAATATAGACAGAATTCGTTGTGATTGTTTTTTCGAGGGGTTCAGTCTGTTCAAATGCACCTTTTTGTGATAGGCCCAATAAAGACGGTCAAATCAAGCTTGTAAGGCCCATAGAATTTTTTTTATCATTTAAAAAAAAAGTAGAAGAACTTAATATCATTTTTAGATTGTGGTTCCAATTTTAATTCTTTTATGCATTTTAATCTTTATCTATTTATTTTATAAAATTGCTCCTTTAAATTAAATTTATATTTGGAATTTGTTTTAGAAAATAAAAGTATTTTAAATATATAGAAAATGCTAGATTATTATTTGCTATTCTAAGAAACTATCTTTAGAAAAATAGTATTATTTTAAAATTATTCATAGTTAATTAAGAATATGAAATACACTAAGGCAGAATTTAATATTTTTTAATTTTCTATAATATATATTAGATAAAAATATCTAGAATTTTTTTTTTTTTAAAACTTGAAATATTTTTTTCTTTTAATACATTTCTCCATCTTTATCTCTAATTTTAATGTTTTATTATAAATATTAAAAACTATAAGATTTCATGTATTGATCTCATCGCATTACTATTCTACATGTGATCTTTATTTTCTAAAATATTTTCATGTTTTCAAAATACATTATCTTTTTAGTTTTTTTCCTCAAAATTATTTTCATTTTCATTTACATTAGCAATTTTTTCTTTAATATTCTAGATATCTTTTTTTTTTTAATTCTTATTTAAGTCATTTTGATCCTCTAACTCTCACCTCGTAATTTATCATTTTCAATTCTTCTGGCTCATTTCATTGGCTACATATTCATTTAATCTTTTCATTATTCATCAGAAAATTTCACTTTAATAAATTTATAAGAAAACTACTATTTTTATAATTAACTTATATTTTAAATACTTTTCTTTTATTTATTAATTTTCTTTTCTATGCAGATTCTTTTCATCAAAAACCAACCTATTTAAATAACAAAAATTAATAAAAAGAATTAAAAAGTAGATGGATAAATAACAAAATTCAGTATAAAAAATAATAAAATAAAATAAAAAGACAAAGATCAAAATAGTAAATTAAAAATAAATGAGAATTTTATTATCTATATATAGTATATTATAAAAGATTTAGGCTTCTTTCAAATGTGGCCCAAATTCATCCTTCTCTCTAGTCTAAACCTTATTTTATTACCAATTCCCCTCCCAAATCAAAAGTGTATGTATATCTTTGATCTTCTTACTTGGATCAATAAACAATTCTAAACACTGCAATACTGATAATCAGTGCATTTGCTATCCACTCGTCGACGCCCAACAGACATTGTGTATGTCGTTAAAATGTGCTGCTATCTATCGTTGATTAATAGTTAGTAGAGAGTATAGAAAAGTTTAAAGAGTACTAAAGATCTAAATTTGAAATTTTTAGAGCTTCTCTTTATATAAAAAGAGAAAGGTTAACGGATGTATAATCTAAAAACATAGAAAGCGATTGGTTAACGAATCTACACTTATTTTCATACTTTTCATTTTCATCACGGATCTATGCTTATTTTCACATTTTTCATTTTCGTTTTCCCATACTTATCTTTACCCTAAAAAAAACCTCAAATCAATCAACAATTTCAAAAATGATCTTAATTTCAAAAATATTACTCTCGTCTAACGGATATATTATTTAAAACACGTATAAGGTGATTGGTTAAGGGATCTATTATTGAAAGAAAAGATGAGTTAAAAGAATCATTTATTATTCTTTTTCTTTTTTTAAAAAAAAGTTATTTAATTGTGTTTATAAAATTTTAATTTAAATTAGTTTCGGGTAATTTATTATTAATATTTTTTTATTTACGTATTGTTCAAGTGGATAGATTAAAAAATTAATTAAATTATAAATTCATCACACTATTATATTTTTTTAATCTATTTTAAATTTAATTATAACATTAAATTCATTACAACATAATTAGTGCAGTTATTTGAGCCGAGCAAGTACAAGCATTGCGTACTCAAATTTGGCTCGATAAGAAAACGAGATTAAGAACATGTCCGAGCTCGTTCGAGTCATTTTCAAATTGAGTCGAGCTTAAATTCACTCGTTAAGCAAAAGCGAGTTGAGTTTATCGAGTTTGATCGAGCAGATTTTTAATTAACAAATTTGATATTTAATTTAATTAATTAATTATTATATTATTATATAAAATTATAATTGAATAATATTTATTATTATTGTTAATTATAATTATTATTAAAATAATAAAGTATTATCAAGTCGAACACAGATCGACTCGTTAACAAAAACGAGTGTAAGGTAAACTCAAACTCAAATAATCAAGAATTGAGGCGAGCTCTGAGCTCACTTATTTTAAGGGCTCTAACCATAGTTGCCACAATCATCATATTGAGCTGTGACAAAAATAGACTTTTTTTTTTATTTACAATAAAACTGAATAAAGCCCAACTCGCTTATATAATCGGATTCGATAATTGGACAATAAAACTGAATAAAGCCCAACTTGCTTATATAATCGGATTCGATAATGGGTCAAATAAGTGGTTTCTGTACCATTACGAGTATTTTGGCCAATTGAGTACTAATCTTTTCTAAAGGGCATTTCTGCATTACTTAGGCCATTAGGCCATGATTTGGACACTTAGGTTACGTGGTGATTTAGGTTTAATAGTCCAGATCCAGCAAATTTAAATTTGATAAATTTGCCTTAAATTTTTAATATAAATACCTACAAATTTAATTAAGCTTTGATATATTCCTATGATGCATTATCTTACTCAATTAATATTCATATTTTCTCTCAATTTCTCTATTGCTTTCTCATATCTTCTTTCATCTCAATTAATAGTTCGGAATAAAATTCAAATTTAACTAATCAAAACTCAAAACAAACATAAAATAATATTATTCACTCATTTATTTAAGTAACTTAAACTCAAATCAAACTAACACCTCACAATTACTACAACAGTAAACTTATACGTTGATTATTAGTGATTTTTTAAAAGAAGACCAATTATTGGCTGAACCGTTTAATGGAATGAAACCAGATTCCCTTCCTAATTGGGAAGTTGTTATTGTTTTTCTTTTTCTTTTTTTCTTGTTTTTCCAATTAATTATTATTAATTTTAAGGCTTTATTAGTGAGGGATACACGATTTATACGTTAATTACATCAGGATACAATGAGAAATGGAGATACACAAATTCACATTAAACTCCCAAGAATAGTCTTGCCCTAATATACTTCCTGAAATCGCTAAATTACACCTCAACGTCCACCATTCTCTTCTACCGAAGCTCCGCCACTTTACCCCATCATCGGAATCGTTCAACGCAGGTGTTATCTCGTGGAAGAAGCGTTCCGGCAGCAATTTTCGTTTCGCTTGATTTCACTCTGTCAAGATGCATTCGGAATTTCTCCTCATCGTGCTCGAAGAACAACTTCATGTATAGTTTCATGGCGACGGAAGCTACCACGTTGAACGGAATGGAACCTAATCATTGGCTTCGATATAGCGCTGCCTAGGGCTCCCGACGGTGTCCTGTTGTCGGCTGAGCCGGTTTCCTATCTGCCACGCCGATTTCTTCCATTGGCGGCCACTCTCGATTCACAGGCTGCGCCAACCATCTTCAATCAACGTTGTACCCCTTTTGATTTGGGGATCGCACAGCCTTTCACCGTCGGTTGCTGTTTAGGGCAGCGTGTCCTGGCGCGGCAGAATCCGGCAGCCTCGTCTTCTGATTCCGATGCCTGCCATGTTCCTATAAAATTTGTACTGCCGTATGGCAGTTGGTTTATTTTTACTATTCCCCCTAAATGCTAGTGCTAGAAAATATATATCTCAAGTTTGGTTGTGATCTTATTGTGTAATTAGGTGAATTTTCTATGATTGGTGATTATTTTTTTCATTTCTTCCTTAGTTTCATGCTTGCTTGATTTTTTTATATTATTATAGTCATTATTTTTAATTCTGAGTTTGTTAGTCTGGTGATCTTCAGCTCGGCTTGACTCAATTACATCTCTATCTTTGAGAGCAACTGAGAAGGATGACCAGTGTACTTCCTTTGTGTACGACGCCTACTCCTTCCGCCATCTCTTTGGTATGTAGTTCTTTTTTCCTGCTTCGATTACGAAGAGTTGCTGTTCTATTCCTTAGAAGTTATACATGCTCAAGTTCTAAAGTGGTACTTGATTGAGCTTCCAATTCAATCAGTTCAATCTGTTGAATTCTTATTAATTGGTTTCATTTATGTATGTTGATTACTAGCATAAATATTTTTAAATTCCAATGTTGAGCGGTTCTGTTTTTCATATAATGACTATATGTGTGCTTATTTGAATTTTGACATATCTTTCAGGTATATAAGCTAATTGCTCAATTACTTTGTTTACTGAACATCACTTAATTGTCTTATGCTTTTCAGTTAATTGAGGACAGTTTATATATGTTGAATTTCTTTGCTGAATTTTACTCATTAGACATAATTACTGTTAGAATATTGATACCTGGAAACACAGTTTTGTGCTTTTGAAAAATTTCCTAGGTCATTGCCATTGAAATATTCTTAGTTCCTTTCTTTGTTGTTATGTGTTGCTAAAGATTATGGTTAATTTGGCTGATTCGATCTGCTTCTTTCCAGGCATACATTCCAAAAAAATTAGAGGAAGTGTTGGATGATGAGGGGTGTGGATCTTACAAGTAGGGGGAGGACATTGGAGATATGTTGATTGACAGGAAATTAAGAAAGGGTTGCTTTTGGCTCAAAAAACTACTGATCAAAGTGAATGCAACTTTTTGTTGCTATTCAACCTATTGATATTTAATGGCACGAATCCTTTGCTTCTAAACTAGCTACTGCTTTATCTCTTGCTATTTGGATTCAGAGTTAACAAAGAATCTAACTAAACAAATATCTTATTTAATTTAATTCGACTGATGCTATATGTTGGAGCTGGTATATGAACTACTGTTTGTAGCATAGTTGGTTGTCAATTATGTATAGAGAAGATTAAGTTAATTAGGTTTGATGTTAATTAAAGTTAATTCTCTCTGTTAGGAATGTGATTGTCTTATGTTGTTGGTAGTGATTTGGTGAATTTTTTACAGCAAACTTTGCCCATTTCATGAAAAATTAGTGATGCTTGTCTTATCATCAATGCTTTTATTTCACTGTCCTAACAACTTTCTTAGTTTCCTTGTGTTCACATCTCCGTTGCTCTTTAACGGGTGTTGAATGAGTGAATTTTTATTCCAGTTAAATCTTTATAGTTGTTTAAATATATATGTATTCTTTTGCAGGTATGTTTATAGAATACAATTGAGATAAAGGCCCATTTTATATTTAATCAACGATTAAATATAAAAAAAATATGAAAAAAAAATGTAAAAAAAAAATGCGAAAAAAAAATTGCAAAGCAAAATGTGCAAAAATAAAATAATCAAAAAAAATTGTGCAAAAAAATATGCAAACGAAATTGTGCAAAACAAAATGTGAAAAATAAAATTGTGCAAAACCCACATCTTATAATCTCATACACTTTAAACCACAAACCCTACCCCTCACTCACCCACCCACTGCCGGACCACCGCCGGACCGTCGCCGAAACTTAAAATGTGCAAACAAATTGTGCAAAACAATTGTGCAAAAGCCGCCGGCCGGCCGCCGGACCTCCGCCGGACCGCTGTCGGTCCATCGCCCGGAACTTAAAATGTGTAAACAAATTGTGCAAAACCAATTTGTGCAAACATATAGGGGTATTTACGGTATCACAGTCATAACTATGTAGTTATGAGTAATAGTGTTTTGAGTCATGTAGTTTATAGCAATTATGCATTATTTTGTGCACCCCTTAGTAGGTGACCCTAATTTTAATTTTAATAATATATGTGCTATTTTATCAAAATAATTTATAATTTATTTTACCCCTATATTTAATATTTATTTTTTGCGTTTAGTTTTAATTCTAAAAAATAATTGTAATTTCACTTGAAGTGATTTTTGAAATGAAGAGAACCCTCTTTTTTTTAACCTCCTCTACTAAATCAATCTAGAAATTATTCATCAAGATGCCTTCTAAGCTTCCATTCCTGATACTTTCAATTCTCTATTGATCAACCTTTGATAGAAACGTAAGTTTTCATTTCTAAGTTGGGAAGAGAAGCAATTGTTTTTCGAGGTCGGATCACTTTGATTTAAGTTATTTTTTCTCTCTCAATCTATTGCCTATTATTTTATTATTATTATTATTATATATATATATATATATATATATATATATATATATATAATTAAGGAAATTTCTTCCCAAATATTTAACTAAAAGACTTCTTTCATTAAATTCTCATTCCACGAAAAAGTTATATTTTTCTATTGAAATTAGTACTTAAAATAAAATATTACACCCTTAAAAAAAATTAATAAAATTGGTGAAAAATATAAAATTTCTTAAACTATGTCAAATAAGTGTGATATGGAAGGAGCATTATTATTTTAAAATACTCAAAGATAATTAAAAGTGTGAAATTATGAGTCAAACTGCGATAATTAAATTTATGATATATAGATATATATTTCATAATCAATTAAAGGACTTAAATTTATGATATATACATATATATTTCATAATCAATTAAAGGATTTGGATGTCCTGTTACATTTGATATTACATCTCCGATTATCGCGTTAGATGAGTGACATGTGTACGAGAAAAAAATCACAACCATTACCTCCGAAGTTTAAATTTTCCTTCTAAGATATATGGTTTAAATTTTCCTTCTAAGATATATGTTTTATTATATCATACGTGTCAATCATCAAATGATGCGCAACATAAATGTAACAACAAAATGCAAAGTAAAATAAAGGGCCTAACTATGATGCACTAGTGCATCCTTAAAACTTAAGCCTTTAGATTTTAAGTAAAATAAATCACAACCTTCAATTTAAATTTTTAAAAATTAAATATAAAATATATAATTACAACTACACCTCAAAATTTACTCTATAGCCTATAAATGCACGGACACACTGGATGCACTTATTATACACTCATAATTACTAAAATTATTGATTATATTTAATTGGATCCGATGAGGGGATGGTTTTTGTGCCATTATGAGTATTAATTGAAGCCCAACCCGATTATAATTAATCCGGTATTGTTATTGTATCCTTATGAGTATATTGGGGCCATTAGAAAATAGGGAGGCGACATTTTTGTGCTCGGCTATCAACACACATCTTTTATCGAGAAAATATCAATTTTGGTCTTGTATATTTTTCAAAATCCAATTTTAGTTTTGTAACTTTTGGAATTTTTTTAATTTTAGTCCTTTTAGTTTCAATTTTGGTCCTGTAACTTTTAAATTTTCAATTTTAGTCCTATAAGTTTCAAATTTAGTCTTGTATCTTTTTAAATTATTAAAATTAGTCATGTATCTTTTAAAATATGATATAATTTATGATATGACTAATTTTGAAAATTTAAAAAGATACATGACTAAATTTGAAATTTAAATGACTAAAATTGAAATTTTAAAAGTTACAGGACCAAAATTGAAACTAAAATGACTAAAATTGAAAATACCAAAAGTTACAGGACTAAAATTGAATTTCGTAAAAGATACAGGACCAAAATTGATATTTTCTCTCATTTTACCACATACCATTATTACTCAATACACCTATTCAAATTATATATACACCTCCCTCACTTTTACCATTATACCCTTTTAAATCTAAACTTACCCATTCACTTGTTTAAAACTTTGCAAAGGAATATTACTCTATACACTCATCTACATTCACCCATCTCTACCGGAAGAAGGAACAGAAAGAAGAATGAACAAGGGAGGAAAGAACAGAAAGAATAAGGAGCGAAGATTTTATATAATTAAGCCACTACACAAAATCACTTGAATGGCGGATCAAAATCCTCATAGTTCCATTCCAACCTATCAATTTTTATTAGCGAATTAGATCCAACACACATGACGGGAACCAATTGAAATCTAAAAAATTTCTGATGGGGGTAGGGTTCTTAGGGTAAGAAGTAGTGGTTAGTACCTACCGAACAGCAACTGATCGGAGCAGCGATTAGTACCCGCCCCTATTAATTTCGTTGATAGATATTTTTTGGAATCTTCATTTCACGAATCAAGGGTTAAAATCGACCCTGGTCTGCCGATAATTCTTACAGTGTTCGACCACTAGTGGTCGACATCTTCTGGCACCGTTCGATCGGTGGTTAACGAAACTAGAAATTTTCGACGGATGATGGTCGAAAACTCCCAAAAAAATCGACGGTCGCTGGTCGGCACTCTCTAAAGCATGTCGACCATGGATGGGTGAACGGCGACTGTATGGATGGTTGAACCGTGAACGGCAGCTGTTGCTTTTAGTGCTATATGTCGAAAGCTATATCAGGAAAAAAATGGCTATATCCTTATATTATAATGATTTTAGTCGCAAATAATACATTGAGTTTTAAATGGGCTCTCATATTATTTTAGTCATTGAGGGTATTTTTGACTTTTCCTTTTAGAAACTAATACTGATGGGCGTATGCGAGGGTCCACATTTTTTTAAAGGCCCATTTAGTTTTAAACTGTTGGATCTCTCTTATTATTTTTATTATTATTATTATTTATTTATTTATTATCAGTAAAGGAGAATATTATTAGGAAAATGAAGTACAAGGTACTTCAAAGTTCAAACATTACATTATTATTATTATTATTTTATTATTATTATTATTATTATCATCATCGAAAATTTTAATTTATACTCTCATATGCAGATGAGTATTTTTCCAGGCACAATAATTTCATTAAATTATCACAAAGTAAATAAACCTTCAATTAATGAATAAATTTTTTATTTTGTATTCAAACAATCGAGTATTTATTACATGAACGTGTATTATTTTTTTAACTACAATTCAATTAAATAATTTGTCAGAAAGACAAGCCCTATAAATAATTTATCAAAAAATTATCCAAAATGAAAAAAATTAATTAATTAAGAACATAATAAACGACATTACGTAATGGAATTGAGTAAAAAAAATTATTTAGTTCATCAATAATGTTGATGATTAATTTTTAATCTTAACTTTAACTTTCGTGACAATCGAGACGGTTAAACACCATAGATTTTTGAAATGGTTAAGGATTTGTTGATCAATTGGGGGTAACGTAGCTAATGATAAGTAAATCAAGTTAAGAATCAACGTAATGTCCTCTATATTGCTATTTTTCCCATGAATTCTCATGTGTACAATATTGGGCTATTTATTGGCAAGTAGGCCCATATAGTGAAATCATTAATCTTATACTTCCTTCGTCTCAATTTCAACTTCACACTTTCCGTTTTGGTCCATTCTAAATTCAAATTCACACTTCCATAAAAGGAAAAAACAACTAACTAATATAATTCTAACATACTTTAATTTCAAATTTGTCATTACCTTTTTAACATACATAACATACATTATCATTTATTTATTACTCAAAAATATCATACTACCCCCAAGAGTAAGTCAAAAAGTGATTTTTTTTAAACTTCGTATCTACAGTAAACGTGAAGATGAATTTGAGACGGAGGGAGTAGTTACACTTATAGCTTCTACAAGTCAGCACCCTCAGAAGTTGTCAGTTGTCATACCAGTAAGCTGCTACGTATATCTTAACACGTGGCGCAACAATATTCAATACTCCCTCCGTCCCAAAACAATTGACACATTTTTTGGGCACGGAAATTAAAGAGTATAATAATTTAATGTAAAGTGAAGTGAGAGAAATAATATTTAATGTGTAGTAGGTAGTTGTATTAGTGGTGAGTGTGATATGTGTGTGGGTTCATGTAAATAAATAAATTATTTTTGTGTGGGGTCTATGTCCTTTAAAAGGAAATATGTCAATTTATGTGGGACAACCCAAAAAGGAAAGTGTGTCAATATCTTTGGGACGGAGGGAGTATAACATATATGATTCAACGGAGCTAATTCAAGTCATTCAGGTTATTGCATTAACTATAGCATGTAGGATGTTGCAGAAGGACAAGGATAACTATTGATTTGAAATAGCTGAGCAAAACCACCTAGACAGAACCACACAAATTTAGGTCGATTGAGTTGAATTTGTAGAGCTGAATCAACCGAGTTGAACCAACAAAGATGAGCCACCTAAACTATGTTGATTGAGTTGAACTAAATGATTTGAACCAAAAGAGCTAGTGAACTTTATGAGAAGGTTTACTAAACTAATTAACCAACTAGCTACCTGAAGTTGCATTATATTTTCATCTAACCTTTGATCAATCCAAGTAATTGTGTAATTAAAAACATTCGAATCCACAAATATATTATCCAAAATTAGGAAATTTAACTAACTAAGAATATAATAACCGACATGACGTAATGGAATTGAATTAAAATTTGAATTGGGGTGAGTGTGCCAAATAGAACTATTAATGTTGAAGAACAGGAGCAAGTGTTTGTAACTGTTGACGTGACGACATGTGCAAATGCTGTCTTTTTCTACATTACATCATCTCTCTTTATTAACGCGGATATAATAATCCATAATTTCTAAAATCTTTCGGTATATCATTGTTTTTAAGCGTACATAACAAATTTTACATTTTAATAATTTTTAAAGAAATAAAATGTACCAAAAAAGAAAAAAATAAATTAACTAAATAATAATTTTATCTAAAAAAATATATAACAGAAAAATGAATGATGTTATGGAACAAAAAGAGTATTATTATAAACTACTATCTAAATTAATACTCCCCTCATCTTAAGCTGTTCGAATCTCCTGTTACATTTTGGTGTTACATCTTCTGTTACAAATCATTGGATGATTGACATGTAGAATAAACTATTTTATACCCTAACAATCAACCCTAAGGGGAAAGATTGGGATTTTTCTCTCCGCATACGTGTCACCCATATAACAAGTATAACAGGAGATGTAACACCAAAATGTAACAGGATATCTAAGATCCATCTTAAGAATCATCCCTTTCCTGTAAATATAAAATTTAAGAAATGTTGCTTACTTCATCCCATTAGATGATTAGAATCTTCACTTTTGTGGTAGACATAGAGTTTAAGAAATATGTATTTTTAATTAATTTTATTGATTTTTTAGTTTAACTTAACATTTTAATTAATAAATAAGTGATAAAGTAATTATGTATATTAAACAATGGTGGTATTTTTTAAAATAATATATAAAGAGGTAATTTATTTTGAAATTTTTATTGTTTTGATGGGAAAAATAATGTAAGATGAAAGAAATTGTTATAGAGCATAATCAAAACTATAGTAATTTATCATAATTATTATATTTAATTGGTAATCTTTTACAATTAATGCTTTAATGGAAGTACCTTTTGGTATTAATCCTTTTCCACTAGCTTTCTCAAATGGTGTACCCCATCATTAGGGGCCCCCACCGCCCCTGCCCTGGGAATTGGTGGAGGAGGTAAATCGCAGGATGTGCCTCAAGTGGCTTATAGAGATGACTCACTGTTAAACTTGTACTTGCAAGGGGCCAAATCCATGCCAAAGGCAGGATTCGAACCCCCACCCTACAGCAACCAAGCTCAGCTAGAAGGTCTTTCCACCCTCCCCTCTACCTTTTGGTATTAATCCTTTTCCACTAGCTTTCTCCTTAATGCCCAAGATTGTTCTATTAATGGGACAAAAAGATATCGTATCTTCTATCAAGTACCAACTTGAATCCCTGTTACATTTTTCATGTTTTATTGGTATTCCATAAAGTAATAAAACTATACCCTACAATTAACCATTAAACTCTTGGGGCAGATATTGAATTTTGGTCATTGATTGTGACACGTGTCAATATTTTAATATAAAACTCGTTTAAATATGTCAATTTGCTTTTTCATACTTAGGGTTAGTTAGATTCATTTTAACTTTAAAAAAAAAAATTATAATGGATATATCTAATTATGAATTGCATACATGGGTTGAAATGCGTAAAGACAAACTTCGTACAACACTGCAGCATATGATCAGACACATTTGTCAAATTGAGGGAAAATATATATATATATATATATTAATGAAGATATTAATGTTGAAATTAGTTAATGATTATGCGTAAATTAGCATCCACAAGAAATGCTAAAATTCGAGGGAGGCAATCATTTGTACGTTTATTCATAAGATAGTGGGAGAAGATATTCATGTTGATTTTTGTGTGCGATAGATTAATGTCCCCCAAGCAAAAAAACAAAGTTAATTTCTTAATTATGTTACTTTTTTATTATTTAATTTAATATATAATAACAAAGATATGTGGAGAATCGATGATGCATAATTAATGGTGAGCCAGTGACTTCCATGCAAGATTATTATTTTTAAATAATTGTGCTCTACTCATTATCCACTCTTTGCATTCAATTTGATCTTCTCAAAATTATATGTATTGATTTTTAACTTTTAAATTGTTCGACTCATCACATTAACAAAATCAAAATAATTCATTTGAGGAAATATGGTAAGTATGATAAACTTCAATTTTAATATTTTTTTATTTATAATTTTCAATTTTAGTCATTTTTTTAATTTTAATTTTTTTAATTCAAATTTAATTATTTTCTCAAATTTAATCCCTTTTTTCTTCAAAATTTAATCCTTTATATTTAAAAATATTTAAAATTAGTTCAAAAATATATAAATTAAATCTATATACGTATAAAAGCAGAAAAATCTGCCATAAATAGAAAGTAGGTGTTTTCCCGCAAAAAAATATTTCTAAATATGGAAATGTGCATTGAACATCTAACAGATTGAAGCAAGTAAACATGAACGATGCCTATTATTGGGGAGTGTAGCACACGCACATACTAAAGCATTAAATATCAGTTCTGCCCTTTTAATACCTGTCAAGAAATATTTTACTAAAATTTAAAATTATTATTTATACGCATGCAGTTTGTACATGGAAATATGTGACCTGCTGTCCTCCCCTACCCGCCGCCCGTATTAAATTTAGTTATTAATGGTTCCTGAGAAATGCAAATAATTACAATAATTTGAATTTCAAAATTTTTTTGGGCGAAACGTTTCACTGTACAGAGGCGTGAGGACAGGATTTCTAATGAAAAAAAAAAAGGAAAAAAGAACGTGAATGGGCGGCTTTCACAGGCCCCGAAGAGAGAGAATTTATGGGGAGGACGGCGGCGGCGAAGAGCATGCAATGACCGGCGAAGGATATGGTGGTGGTGCTATCCAGACTTATGCTGGTGGAGTTTTTTAGAGAACCACGCAAGGGTAATGGAGAGAAAGAGTGTTTGGAAGGGAGATGGAGAATAACTCAAGCATCAGCCCGTCTTGAAGCGGAGGACGGTACGCTCTCATTATCTTCAAATTGAAGACCGTATTAAAGGTATCTACATTTTTCCTTAGATCTTTCCACTTTTCTTCAAGTTTAAACTCTTTTTTTTTCTTTTCTAACTTGCTATTTGTTTTTGATTTAGTTGCAGTGGAGAAGTTTAGTTTGCAGAGGTCTATAGACATTATTAACGAAGTGAATAGCATCCATCAACATGGTATTATTGCTTTCACTGTGTGTAAATTTGTGAAGAATTTCCTTTTAATTTTTCTATTTTATTTATTGTAAATCTGGTGAAATATTTGACCCCATTATTATTTCTACTTATTATATTATTTTATGTGAACGTTTTATTTCTCCGTAATACACGTAATATCAGCATTTTCAGAAGCTGAGACATGTTTACGATTGTTTCATATTGTGGTGAACAAAATTGAGAAATCCATGGGCTTACCTCCACGACTTTAAGAGCATTTGCTTGCAATGTTAGCACATGATTTAGAGTAGATCTCTTTGACATTGCATTGCTGTTTCAGTTTGATAAGACCTCTGCTTTAGATTTCTTTATTGTTTTGTCTTGATATAAGTTCGTCTTTGGATTACTGTTCCATTTCTATTGTATTAGTTTTTTCTCTGAACTTTGTGTCAAATGAAGGTGCTTCTTGCTAATGAACTTTGTGAATTAGTATATCTGAAGTGGGTGCAACTCACGGGTTGAATATGTGGAGTTGCATTCAGCATGTGTTTGAAAATACCAGGGGATGTAGTGAGAGCCAAAGCTGCTCTGTGTTACTTACATTAGTTTAATTGTATAAAATGCTCTGTTTCTTCATCTTTTAGTCACTATGGCCGTTAACATTCTCCATTGTCATCACTGGATATTATCTATAGTTTGAGTAGTTATTAAATCAAAATGGGTCCCACGGGCTTTATAATTCGTTTGTTTTTCTTCTTTTGATCATGGATGTTCCTGTCCAATAGGGAAAGTTAATGAGCTGCGGAGGTGGTGTAGCTGTGGAACAACATTATTATGGAGATCAATAAGGATGGAATTGTTCTAGGTGGTATCTTCCACAGAGCTGTTCAGGTTTATTTTTTCTGCATTTGGTTTCAATTTTCAGTTTCCGTATTCCTTTAAGTTGGTGTGTAGTAGATCTAGGGTTTTACTATGTGTAAATGCAAGTGTTTTATTGGGTGTATTTTTTATTGTTTGCCTATTCAATTTTTCCCTCATGAAATTCGGGTCAATCAGGGATTCTCCTCTTTGTGATAGTGGTGATGTGAAGTAACTTATTAGGGTGAAGATTATGTTTGGGGATTCTTCCAATTTTGTGTCGACTGCTCAACAATGCGTATTCAACATAAACATTGGGCTTTGACATGATGTATATGACAGAAAATTTTATGCATCCTACTTTACTCCAATTACCATATGTTCTTTATAACGTGACTTCATTTTCCAAGAAATGAAGGATTTCATTTAAGACACTGTTCCAGGTATTAAGACCTGTATTTCTCTGTTAGTCCGCCTTCATTTTTTGAGCGCTATAAATTTTGTAGTATCTATTTTACCTTTTTTTTTTAACTAACGTACTCTCCTTTCACTCTGTAGTGCTTACCCTTCTTTTCTTTGCTGAGAAGATTTGATAACTAGCCTTGAAAATGAGGTTTCTGCAATTTTGTTGTGCTGGAGAACTGAGCCCTATCCACCAATGATACAGTAACTTAATGTCTTTGTGCATGTTTTGTAGATGTAAGATAAGGAGCTTCGTGTCTACTCTCTTTAGAAAATATCACGTCTATAAGTACTGGAATATTATTATTTTGGTTTTTGTATTTCTTCTGAAGGTTTTGGTAATGTGCTTTATTTTATGTTGATGTGTGGATAGTGGTCGCCATTTAGTTTCTCAATGCGGTTGCAACACCGAAGAAGGATGTTGACGAGCAAAATGAAGCCAAGTCTGCAATTTTGGGGTACAAAAATGTCAGTCCTCAAACACTTAAGCTTGCACTATGTCTGATTTTCAACTTCTGTAAGCCATATCTTGAATGCTGTCAATGCTTCATCTTTTGTTTTTAAGATCCTTACCCACAATTTTCTTGAGTAATCATCAATGAAGGAAATGAAATATCTTCCACCTCCCATAGTTGTAACCTTAGATGGCCCTCATAAATCTAAGTGAATATACTGCAACCTTGACTTAGTGTTGTGCTCTGCAGAACCAAACTTACTCCTTTTTAATTTGCCAAGTATGCAATCCTCACACTGATTCAAAACAACAGATGAGCTAAGTTTCAATAAACCATGTCTAGCCAATTCTTGTAACCCCCTTTCACTTACATGAGCAAGTCTCCCATGCCATAGGAATGCTTCATCCTTTTCTTGTGATGCATTGATCTGTCCAGTAATGACAGATCCCTCAAGGAAATACAAATCATTTTTCTTGATTCCTCTTATTACTACTGAACTTCCTTTCAAGACAGTGAGAATTTCATTCTTAAGCCTACTTTCATATCCTAATGTATCCAACATACCAAGAGAGATCAAATTTCTTCTTAAGCTAGACACATATCTCACTTTATTCAGCAGTTTCACAGAACCATCAAACATTTTCAACTTAATGGAACCTATACCTATAATATTGCATGCTTGATCTTTTCCTAAAAGAACTGACACCTCATTACATTCAGTCAACTCACTGAACCATTCTTTAATGGATGTCACGTGGAAAGTACATCCAGAATCTAACACCCATTCTTCTGAAATAGAATCAGATACCACAGACAATGCCTCAATAACATCATTCTTAGGTTGAATGTCAGTTACCTGATTTGCATGGTTCTTCTGATTACCAGCCTTTTCTGCAATTTTCTTGGCCACCATTGCCTTCCATTTAAAGCACTATTTCTTGTAGTGTCCAGGTTTATTGCAATGGAAGCAATTGTTGTTATCTTCATCTGTTGGAGCATTTTGAGTCTTATCAGACTTTTTCTTGTCAGAACTTATCTTCTTATTGTTATTGCTCCAATTTCCCTGCTTCTTGGCAACCAATACTTCACTACTAATCTGAACATCTGGATTCTTGTGTAGTACTTTTGCTCTCAAGCCAAGTTGTACTTGATCCAGAGTAATTGTCCCATTATTACCAAACAGCAATGTATCCCTTAATCTTTCAAATGATGGAGGAAGAGCTGAAAGTAGAATAACAGTCTTATCTTCTGTATGCAGAGCCACATCTATGTTCTCTAGATCATCAATTATCCTATTAAACTCATCTAACTGCCCAAGAATTGATTTCTCTTCTGTAATCTTGAATGAATACAACTTCTGTTTCTTATACAATCTATTTGCAAGAGTTTTAACCATGTAAAGTTCTTCTAACCTTTGTCAAATTCCTCTGGCTGTGGTCTCTTTTGCAACCTCCCTTAGGGCCTTATCTCCCAAGCACAGAATGATGGCACTTCGAGCTTTTGATTGCTGATCTTATTCTGCCGCTTGTGCTACTGCATCAACCGCCACTGCTTGATTATCAGGTAGTGGTTTGATAACATCTGACAGACCTTGTTGAATGAGGATAGCCTCCATCTTCATTCGCCAGAGGCTGAAGTCTGATTTCTCTGTAACTTCTCCACGTTGGACTTTGTTGTAACCATGGTGATCTTCTTCTTCAATCGGATGGCAGTAGCTTCCTTCCCACAGACGGCGCCACTTCTTATGAATGTAAACAATTAATCCTCACTTATACACTCTCGTTTACTCTCTATTGATTGACTCTTATGATCACACACACACACATGAATGAATTGAAGAACAACAAAGAAAGTATAGTGGTTCGGCTTCAAAAGCCTACGTCCACTCTCAAAGGATTTGAATCTTATTGATGAATGTATACAAATAAAGGAGATGATCTTCACTCTTATGAAACCCTAATCTACTTCATCACGTTTTATATGCACAGGAGATGAACTGCCTTGCAAGTGTGATCATGCATGCTCTTGGTTGTTGGATGGAATCTGATAACCACCTAACAAACTAACAGCTGCCCTTCCTTTCTTTTAAACTGATCACCATCTCACCTTCCATGCAAAAAACGATCAATGGCTCACACTCATGCCAACAAATTAATCTTCACTTATGATCTTGTGTTGGCTCAACCAATTATCTATCTCCACGTTTTGAAGCTTAGGCTTAAATGAGACGGTAAAATTACTTAAAAAATAAAGTAAAAATATGGAACTAATACAGAGGTATTTCTAGAAGAGATAGGTTAACACATATCCATCTATTATCCAACCGAATATAAAACCTATAACATCTATTATCAGCCCACCGATCATAAAAGAGAGATTAGTTAAGAACCGACTATGTTGATTTTTTTTTTCTTTTTTTCAAAGTTTTTAAAATATCTTTATACAATTTTAATTAATTAATTTAAATTTTAATTAATTTCTGGTGATTTATTATTAATATTTTTTAATTACGTATTGTTTGAGTGGATGGATTGAAAAATTAATTATTTAAATTGAAAATTCATCACTATATATAATTTTTAATTAATCTATTTTCAATTTAATTATAACACTAAATTCATTACACCATAAAACTAGGATTGTTATTCGAGCCGAGGCAGCTCGATTAGTACTTACTCGAATTCGACTCGAGTAGTTGTCGAGTTGAACTCGAGTTCGCTCGAGTAATTTTCGAATCAAGTCGAATTCGATTTAGCTCATTAAGCAAACCAGTCGAGTTTATCGAACTTATCAAGCTTTACTTAGTCGATTCTTAATTAATTTATTTTATATTTAATTTAATTAATTATTAGATAAAATTATAATTAAATAATATTTTACATTATTAAGAATTTTATCAATCCAATATCTGAAAAATGGGTAAACTATCGATTTGAAGCTTGAATTATTTTTTCTATCAATCTGGGGCATGTAATATGTAAAACTATCAATTCAAGGTCCGAATTTATTAAATATTAGTATCTCCTATTTTATCAATTTAGGACCTAAATTCAGGCCCCAAGTTGATAATTATACATATTTCAGACCCCAAACTGATAAAAAAAATAATTCAGGCCCCGAATTAATAGTTTACCTATTTTCCAGGCCTTTGATTGATAACTAATATTAAAATAATTGAGTCTTATCGAGTCAAGCTCGGCGCGTTAACAAAATAAGTATAAAGTCAGCTCGAACTCGAACTCGAATAATCATAACCGAGCCGAGCTCTTGAATAACTCGTTTATTTTAACAAAACAGCCCTCTTTTTTTGCACAACAAAACTGAGTAAAGCCCAACCCGCTTATAAAATCGGATTCGATAATGGGTCAAATAAGTAGTTTTTGTACCATTATGAGTATTTTGGGCCATAGAGTACTAATATTTTCTAAAGGCCAATTTATTCATAACACAGGCCATGATTTGGATAGTTTATGTATGATTTAAGTTTAATAGTCCAGCACATTTAAATTTGAAAAAAATTTCTTAAAATTTTAATACATACACTTACAATTTCTATTGATCTTTACTTTACTCCTAACATAAATTATTTTACTCCATTAATATTTTTATTATTTAAATATTAAAATCTAAAATTTTATAAAAAAATTTTTTTGGGTATATATAAGTATATATTTTTTTAATTAATTTATTAATTTTATATACTATTTTTATAAATTAATATTAATTATCAACAACGGAAGGATTTCAAATGACACGGTTTGATGAAGGATTTGAAAATCCATAAAAAACAACTAAAAAAAATTCAAAATCAAATTCATAGTTTGAAATCCATTTATTTAAAATCTTGAATTTAAATCCGTTGATGTCAAGTTGCACCCAAACATGAGATGAGATTTATAAATCCCTTCTCAAATCCTTCCTTCCAAACATACCCTTATAATCTAGTGGCTAAAGCTTCCTTCCACGCGTCCGCATGTACGAGTTCGAATCTTATCCATGCTGAATCAGCCGAGCTGAACAAGCCAAAATGGACCACCTGAGCTAATGTCTATTGAACTAACTAATCTGTATGAGCCGAACTCAACCACTTGAACCGAACCAGTCGAGCTAGTGAACTGCATGGGAGATCTACCAAATTAATTAAGCTAGCTTAAACTTCATTCTATTTTCATCTAACCTTTGATCAACCCAGATAATTGTGTAATATTACAAACATTGTATCCACGAAATAAATTATCCAAAATTAGGAAATTAACTAAGAACATAATATAACCGACATGACCTAATGGAATAGAATCAAATTGTGAATTGGGGTGAGTGGCAAATAGAATAATTGGCAATTATAATAAGGTTGAAGAACAGAAGCAAGTGTTTGCAGCTGTTAACGTGACGACTCCAAAATCATGTGCAAATGTTGTCTTTTTCAACATTACATCATCTAGCTCGCTTTATTAACGCCATAAATAATTAATTAATAATAATCCATCATTTCTAAAATCTTTTGGTGTGTCTTCTATGCAAAACTTCAAAACCATATTTTAATTTAAAAGATAGCATTTTTTTAGCTTACATAACAAACATTATATTTTAATTGTTTTTTAAAAATATTGAATAATACTAAAAATCTACAAAATTAATTAAAAAGTAATTTTATACTGGGTCTCTCAATGGCCAGGTGGTTGCTTGATCTATACAATAAAATCTTCACTTTTGCCGTAAATATGTAATTTAAGAGTTATGATGTGTTTTTTTTAAAAATCAATTTATTAACTTTCGAGGGCGATTTGGTATTTTAATTATAAATAAGTGATAAATAAGTAAGGTATATTTGGTAATTGGGGAATTTTTGAAAATATAATATATATATAATAAAGAGGTAATTTGTTTTGAAATTTTTAAAACTTTTGAAAAAAAAAATGATGTAATAAGATAAGATAAATAAAAGAGGAAACGGTAGAGAGTATAATCAACCATTTGAATTATCATAATAATTATATTTAATTGGTAATCTTCTTTAATTAATGCTTTAATTGAAGTCCCTTTAGGTATTAATCCTTTTCCACTAGCTGTTCTCCTTAATGCCCAAGATTGCTCTATTATTGGGAGAAAAAGATATCGTATCTTCTATTAATTCTCCATATTTTAATGCAAATATAGAGCCACGTTAACTTTTTTTCATGGATTAGGTTTGTAAAATTGGAACAAAAGTAACTTGGTATTTTCATACTGTCAACTAACATGAAACTCGTTTAAATATGTCAATTTGCATTTTCACAATTAGGGTTAATTAGATTCATTTAAACTTTTTTTTAAAAAAAATATTATAACGTATGTATCTAATTATGGATCGCATACATAAATGCTTGAAGACAAACTTTGTACAACACTGCAGCGTAAGAGACACATTTGTCAAATTGGGGAAATATATATGTATCCCATCATTAGGGCCCCCACCGCCCCTTCCTTGGGAATTAATGGAGGAGGTAAATCGCAGGATGAGGCGAACCCCGACCCTGCAGCAACCAAGCTCAGTTGGAAAGTCTTTCCACCATCCTCTCTACCATTTGAGCTATGTTCTGGGGGCAATTGAGAAATATATATATATATATATATATATATATATATATATATATATATATATATATATATATATATATATATATATATATATATATATATAAAAGGTGATAGTGGCAAAATTATTGTAAAATTACATAGATTCATACCGTAATCTTTTTTTATTTTTATTATCACTTTTAAATTTTTGATAACAGACCAAATTATTGTTATACTATAAGTTTTATTCTACGGTATAAAAGGGCAAGGCTTGTGCCCCGTATTAAAATATGATTCCTTTTTTAAAAAAAATAACAGACGAAATTATGAATAAAATTCTTGTAGTTACGTAATTTAAACATTAAACATCCGACTACGAAATAAAACACCGTTTATTTTCACATCTAATAATCCTGTAAATTTTTATTTCTAATTATCAGTTAATTTGAACATTGGTCATGTGAAATGATATCAATGGAGTAATATATATATATATATATATATATATATATATATATATATATATATATATATAAATTAATGGAGATATTAATGTTGAAATTAGTTAATGATTCTGCGTAAATTAGCATCCACAAGAAATGCTAATTAAAAATCAAGGGAGGCAATTATTTGTACCAAAAATGATTTATTCATAAGATAGTGGGGGAAGATATTCATGTGTTCGATATATTAATGTCCCCCAAGCAAGAAAACAAAGTTAATTTCTTAATTATGTTACTTTTTTATTATTTAATTTAATATAATATATAACAAAGATATGTGGAGAATCGATGATGCGTAATTAATGGTGGGCCAGTGACTTCCATGCAAGATTATTATTTTTAAACAATTGTGCTCTACCCATTATCCACTCTTTGCATTCAATTTGATCTTCTCAAAATTATATGCATTGATTTTTCACTTTTAAATTGTTCGACTCATCACAATAAAAAAATCAAAATAATTAATTTGAGAAAATACTTACCACTTCAACTTTAATATTTTTTCATTTTCAATTTTCAATTTCAGTCATTTTTTTAATTTTATTTTATTTTTTCAAATTTAGTCTTTTTTTTTTCAAAATTTAGTCCTTTATATTAAAAAATATCTAAAATTTTGAATCAAAAGTGGACAAACCAAAACTAGAAAAAAAATAAATAAATAAAAATCAAATCGGTTATACTTGTGTACAAGAATAATTATAATATTTTCACTAATTAATTTATGGACATTTGAAGTATTGATCAAGTTGATGGAAGGGTTTATATGAGTTTTCTTGAGATATACTATATGCCTAAATTTATTTGCTTATATTTTTATTTTTTTTTAAACTATGTATAAGAATCGAGAATACACATTGAATAAATTTCAATTTAAATTGTTCTAAAATAATTCGCAAGTGCATAGTAGAAATAAATTGTGTGATATTGGGGTCACTTTACACATATAGGAAATGAATTCCATGCACCATTTAAATTCTTGCACTCACATAATTAACAACTTATAAATTAATAAATAAAATATACACTATACACTTACAAATTAAAATTTATACGCTTTATTAGTGAACTTTTTACGATTTTGCTGTTATTATTTAAATAAAAAAATTATATATATAAATAATAATATATTTATTAAGAAATAGATATACATTATTAAAAAAATTAATATAAATATACATTTAAGAATATACATTTAGGTTCGTCGAAGACTCGAAGTCACTTATCTACTCCAACTATTCAAAATATTTTCATAGTATTTATATATTTCATGATTAATTAAGAAAATATAAGTGGTAAAATATAAATTGTTGTAGCAAAGTGTAGTTAAAAGTTGTGTAAATTTTGGTAATGTGATGATCGGTATGTGCAAGTTGGCTGATCAAGATTTGCATTAAACCATATATAGGGTGTTTCCCACTTACACCAAGAGGGTCATTTTTTTATTATTTTAATTATTATTTTTCTATTTTGTTTGTATTATGATATTACCTTTTTAGATGCAAAAAAAGATGAGGGCTATTAGAAAGTCACAATCATTATATGTATCCATATGATGAAGATTCGTGGATTTGATCAATTCCTCACGCATACTATTATTATTAGTATTATAAAAATCATTTTATTTAACCCTTAATTTCTTTCTAGTATTTTAATACTATATTAGATAAATTTTATGCTAATAATTTAACTAGAAATATTAAATATGAACAAATTATATTGTGTCAGGTATACACTTTTCTATTTTAAATAAAGTACTATACATTTATTTTTTTTAAATGAAATCCACATAAAATAATTATTGCATCTATATGAGCCCACATATTATATTAATACAACTACCTATTACATATTAAAATATTATCTTTTAATTCACTACACATTAAAAGATTATATCACTTAATCTACGTGTAAAAGTAAATGTATGCATTGTTCAGGGACGGAGGGAGTACTTAATTAATGCTATATTAAAATTAAGAAAAAAATCGAAGCTATATACTCCTTTCGTTCCAAGTTAAGTTTCACATTTTTCGTTTCTTCTGTCCCACATTAAATTAACTTCACCACCCATTAAAAAAAATTACATCAATCTTCAACCATGTTCGTGTCCGAGTTTAAAACTCAGGTTTTAGTTTTCAAAATCCATACCCAAGTTTTAAAATTCACCCCTATATATACATATATATCTCTCTGTTCAATTAATACACTTTCTCTCTTTATCTCTTCTCTCTCATCTATTTTTTCTTACATAAATTAATATATTTTTACTCGTTGATATGACAATAAGTACCCCACCATAACTCAAAATAAACATACAATTATCACTGTTCATGGTACGTTTTCAAACTCCACAAAACTCCAAAACAAATATCATCTTAATATATTTTAACTATAAATTTATCACTCACATCTATAACACATAATATATTTTATAATTTATTTATTAATTAAAAATACTATATTATCCTAATTTTTACATTAATGGAGCATAATAAGTGAACTTTTTTTTAAACAAATTAAACTTATTTTGCATATCCATTACTATAAAATTAGTAAAAAAAAATTATTTTAATAGCAACATAACTCTTCGCTCATAAGAATTGCAGCTACACATGCAATTTCTTTTGAATTCTTCAAACTAGTTATTAAGTATTGACTATAACTCTTAACTCTTATTGTTCATATTTCTTATATGTAAATCGGGTTTATTTCTTTTGAATTCTTCAAACTAGTTATTAACTATTGACGATAACTCTAACTCTTATTGTTTATATTTCTTCTATGTAAATTGAGTTTATAAGAGTGTTTGTATAATTTATATATGTAAAAAAATAATGAATAAGAAAAGATACTCCTACATATGAGAGGGTTAAGATTTGGATCAACCCATAATTTATAATTCCTAAAATTATTGGTCTTGGTCTTTAACTTGATGAAAACTTGTTCGATTCTATTAATTTTGATTTATTTTATTTAAATAAACAATATTAAAGAATAATTTTATAAGTTAAAAGTGTGATGTGTTACTTCTGATGTATTGGAACATTTGTAACAAACAATCTGACCTCACAGAAGGAATCTGAATCAGAAGTGAGCAATTTATGTTAAAAAAATCGACAGACAGCTTATTAAATACTCGAAGTGGATATATATTAAAATAATAATACAATATTAATAAACTATTGCCAAATATCCAATTAAAAGACATCTTTCATCAAATTCTCTTCATAAGTTACACGAAAAAGTTACATTTTTCTAATTTACTGATCACGGTCAGAAAAAGAAAATTAAAATTAAAAAAAAAAACAAAAACAAAAACAAAAAAGGGAAAATTATGAAGCTGCAAATGACCAAAAAAGTCAAGCTTCTTCAACCTTCATCAGATACACCTCCCCCCTCTCTTTTATTTCCATCCCTTCTCAATTCTTGAAGATTTTCTTTTTTTCTGAAAACTTTTTTGTTAAAATACATATATATGATCTTGCTATGCTACATGATGTATCATGCAACACATAATAATGTGTTTCAACGGATGTAGCATCTGTCGTTTACACCCTGGGGGCCTGGAGGGCTATCATAGGAGGATGAGTCATTGGAGAAGCTGTAATAGCTAGTGCTGGCACACTAGACATTCTATTTTCTTTTTGAAGTTGAAAAGTATTAGCTTCAATATCTTCAACCACATGATGACCTATAATATTATTATTATTATTATTCTGATTGCAATCTTTAACTGGTTCAAGAATTAATTCCTCTGCTTCTTTCTCCTTGTATTCTTTGTATTTGCCCCACAAAACTGAGTAAAGTCCCATCACTATCAAAACTGCTCCAAGAACCCTGAAAATATAACACAAGAGTACTTCTAAATTAATCAATATTCTTGATTTGATTTATGATAAATATTTAATTAAGGTTATATATTGGAAAATTAATTACCCTCCAACATATATTTTTTCAGCCAAGATGAAAGACCCCATAATTGCCACAATGATCATCATCAGTGGACTGAAAGCTGTGACAAAAACAGGCCCTCTTTTCTGCATAACCAAACCTTGTACATAGTATGCTATGCTTGATGAAACAATACCCTGCATCATTAAAAAAATGTTATAAATGCGTACTCCAATATTTGTTTGAATTTTTATTTTTAAAGAGTGAATGAATTACTTACAGCATAGGCAGCAGCTAACAAGTTCATGTCAAATCCAATGGCCCAAGCATGTGGTCTATGTTCCATTACAAAAGTGACAGCAATAGATTGCAGTGTCCCCAAGAAACACACAATTGCTGTGAGTGACAGCTGAGCTGTGTATTTCCTTAGTGTGATTGCCTGATGAATCACAAATCCAAGATAAATGTCATTTTTCCCCCTTTTTTTTTAATTAAAAAAAAAAAATATGAAGGATTGCATAACAGACCTGGAGGATGAAGAAAGAAGCCCAAGCAAAGGTAGCAATGATGAGGAGAATGGAGCCCATCACCCAATTCTTGTCGGAATCTTGAGTAGTTTGATCAGGACCGTCGGCTACGTTGGGATGAACGAAACTCGACCACACGAAATTTACGACATGGCCCTTGTACAAGGTCATTAGCATGGCTCCCCCCACTGTTACTATTGTTCCCACCACCTTTGCCTGGCATCTAAGCTTCCTCATGTCCAGCTTCTCCATTCTGCATACATATATACACACAAAGTTGAGTTAGTTAACCCCACTTCGGGCTTTCCAAGCCCGATCATATAATTGTGTGTGAAAATATTTACCTGCAGATGACAGCCATAACAAAGGTCATTGCAGGGAGCATGTTGCTCATGGCGCATGAGAATGTCGGCGATGTAAATTTGAGCCCGGCATAGTAGAAGTTCTGATCAATTACGGGCCTGAAATATTGTTCCAAATATAAACATGATTAGTTATCATTGATAGCTAGCTAGCAATTATGTCTTGATTGCATGAAATGTATGTTTACATACCCAAGAAGTCCCAACACAAATAGCTGCATGAAAATGGTGAATGTGATCTTTGGCCTCACTTTTCTGAAATTAAAAGCAAATGAGTATAGAATTAGAGATATATTGAGCTACCAATATTCATTCATTACATGAGTAATGAATGAATAATGTGGAATATTAAACAAGGGCAAATTGTCCACCTTTCAAGAACTAGAGCAAAGGGAGCAATGACAGCGGTGGCAAAGGCGTGTCGATAGACGACTAACACATGATGACTCATGCCTCTATTAAGAGAGACTTTTGTAATAATATTCATGCCAGCATAGCCAAATTGCAGACATATCATGGCTATATAGGGTTTAGCCTTCTCAAAGAAATTACCAAGGCACCCTTTTCCTTCCATCTTTTCTTATTATTTGATTGAATTAACAAGAAGTTGTGGAGGATGAGAGAGAGAGAGAAGTGTAGTACTTCTGTTAGAGAGGAAAACACTTGTGTTTGTCCTAAGGAGTGAGGCCTTGTCACTGGCTATTTATAGCAGCATGGGTGGGACTGAGGGTAGAATCGGAATTTCACTGCTCGCAAACATGAAACACTGCATGCTTCAAACTTATTCCGATCTGCTGTGTTAATCCATAAACAAGCGGGTGCTGTGATTACACGTGGCGCAAATCTGGGATGACGGAGTGTGTGGGCCCCTTCTTTCTTTTCGCATCGTAGTGGCCATGGTGATTATCTCAGTGCTAACTGATGCATTAGTGGGACCTATCCAGGGTTGGGTGGGTAGGGTGGGGTGTAGGACCCACATATCGTCATCCCCGACAAGGCACTCCGGCATCTTGCTACACCCTGCACCACGGCCGTGGTGCAGGCACCGGTGGACCGTGTAGGGAGGTTTAGCTAATTAAGGCGTAACCTATTGCAAAAGCTTGTTTTTTTCAGCCACTTATGACTAAAATTCACGTTTTTATAATTCTAATATCTAAATATCATAATAGTGAGAATTTATTTCTTTAATGAAACTACTGTGTATTCATGTTAACGTGTTTAATTTGATAAATTAGGTGTGTGAGACTGACTTTTACGAAAAGAATTTCCTGGAAAACAGAAACAACAAACTGTATGCATGATTAATTATCTAAGCAGATTTAAATTTTACAATTAAATCAAGAAATTAGATCATGGCGTACACGTCCAAGATCCTTTTGGATTAATATTTTGAGCAATTGCATGTCAAATGATCAGTTGTGACATGATAAATTTAAATTAAATATATTTTCATTAAATCGATATGATTTTTTTTATTCAATTGATGTTTATTTTATGAATGAGGTATGTATCCTTGAAAGTTGATATCGCCTGATAAAAAAATTCTAAAGAGTAAGTCTAAAACACAAGGATTAAACATTATAGGTAAATTATTTTGCGGTATCGTCCACCTACTGAACTTTTTTGTATTTTTTTCATTTATTGATTTATGACTTATTTTGTACTTAAAGTTTAATATTTATAAGTTTAGTATAAGGAATTTTATTAGTGGTGCCATGCAATTCATGTTAAGGGGTCATGTTTGGTATCGACAGGATTCGTTAAAAGGTAAATCTAAATCCAACATGATAAGAATTCGTGAATTCGTTCTGATGTGTCACGAACATGAAAAAGTCATGTTGACACAACACAACACGATAACAACATGATAAGAAAAAGAAATATTAGTTAAAAGTTATAATTTTTTAGGAAATATATTTTAATATTCTTAATGAGTATTTTTATAAGGAAATTAGTATCATATTGAATTGTTAACATATTACCGAGTTATTAACATATTAATAAGTCATCGGTTAAGTATATCGTGTTTAATGAATTAACATGAATATGATAAAACCAAACATTAATTTCCGAAATTATCTCAAAAATTACTTTAATTTCAAATCTGTCACTTCTACATTAATACACATAACATTACTTTATATTTTATTTATTATTTAAAAATATTAAATTACCCAAAGTTAACAAAAAATTAAAGTGTATTTTTTATAAACTACGAACAGTGAGCTATTTTATTGGAAGAGAATAGTAATATTTTGTATGAAAAAAAAATGGTAGGCAAGGTATCAATAAGAAGAGAAGATGAAAAAGATTGTATACGCAAATGTAATGGAAGATGATTATGCAACATATACATATAATATATACACACTTTAATTTGGTTGCTTATTGTTGATCATTCGGTTTAGTTTCTGAGATTCCATCTTTAGGTACCACTTTGCATCAAGAGTATTCGTTAACTTTAATGTTAGTTTATGGTACACTGTCCACTTACATCATATATTATTACTATATATTTCTGAATAAATAATATATCGAATTTTCTTATTTGGAGAATTCTAGTGCTTGTACTGTGTGTTATTTATACAGTACCCTTGATGCTATTTACATATATAAAAGGCATTTATTCTTGAGTTGTGCTGAAAGATAAGTAGCACCATAATTTGTACAACATGTAATCAGAATCTCCACCTCCTCCTAAAATTATTATATTAGTAATATTCTTTTTTTTTAATAAAAAAAGAGCTGGATTTTATTCAAATCTGAAACGTCAATATGAATATATTCTTGCAAGAATTAGCAGAAGAATATTATTCACGAAGTCTTTTTTTATATTACATCATCTGATCCGTATTTTGCTGGCCTTATCCTGTTTATAAGTTCTCCCTATTTTTTTTATTTTATTTTATCTGAAATGTTATTATAAGATATATATATAGATAGATGCCTGATTCCTTGTCACACCCAGGTGATGGGAGCTGATTGATTACATAAATTTGACTCGTATTTATATAGATCATGCATGTTTATACATATATAAAACATTTATTTTTCTTTTTTTTTTAATACTATATATGTGTGTAGGTCTTTATACAAGTTGAGATGATGTTGATGGAAACGAATTTCTACCTGTATTAATTGTAGATATTCCATGAATTAAATTCCCCAGTGTCAATGTCTTTTATACATGCATGGCCTAATCAAGTTTTCGCAACTAGAATATTGAAATATTTAAGTTCATATATATATATATATATATATATATATATATATATATATATATATATATATATATATATATATATATATATATATATATAATTTCAAAAAAGTATACATATATACTTTAAGCTATGATTAACTTTTTTTTTTCATCATGTACCGTTTCATGTGTTATTAATATGTGATTGAGAATTCTGTATATGATTGATAAGTTTGGATATTTTGTGACATTTTGATTTACATCTTATGTCGTTGAATGACTAGTGATTTTAAAGAGTATAGATAGAAGTGAATATATGTTTGTAAGGGGGAAATATCAATTTTAGTCCTCTAGGATAGATCAAATCCATTTTCAGTCCTCAAGTTTGGTAATTTCTCAAAAGTGGTCCTCCGATGTTCGAATTTAATCCTTTTGGTCTACTTTTGATCCTTTTTTCCGGCAATTTTAAGAATCAAAAGTTGACAAAAATGACCAAAAGTGGACGAAAATGACTAAATTCGGACATTAGAGGACCACTTTTAAGAAATTACCAAACTTGAGGACTGAAAATGAATTTGGCTTATCCTAGAGTACCAAAATTGATATTTTCCCTTTGTAAGTCAACGCATAAATTCACTAGTTTACATTTCTCATTTTGCCATAGGTAATTCATCCAATAATTGATATAAAAAGATGTCACACAAGATAGTATTAACAAAATATCCCATATTATGATTGATACATTATTATAAGAAGAAAATCTATTTACGAGGCCAAGGGATAAAATTTGCCTGCCTCCAATGCACCTTGCGCCGATAATTTTAATAAGTTGTATTTTTTTAATATAAAAATTTATACCCTTTAATTTTTTAGAAAAAAAAATTATTTTTTTATTCAAATATTAATACTATTTATATTTATGTAGACTTTTTATTAAAAAAATAATAAATTAAAATATATATTTTTTAGAATAAAATAATGTACTCTTAAACTACTTGTGTACGAGTGTATCCAAATACACAAGAAAACAAATCTAGAGTGAGATGATCATATACCAAAAAAATCCAGATCATAAATTGATTCATAGAAAGGAATCCTTGGAAAAGACTACAGAGACAAAGGTCGTAAAGACATGGCAGCATCTGCATGCCTCAGTGGTGGCAAACTTATCGTGTATGCTAAACTATGTTGTCTTTCATGAAACCAATATAATTTTTCAATATACAATTTCATTTGCTTAATAACTTCTCTTACATAGATTTATGATTTTTTATTTTTTATTTTTAAATACTAGATGATCAGAATTAGTATGATTTTTCTAATTAATTAGATTATTCTAAAAATGATAAATTATTGCTATTTTAATAAGAGTTTAAAATCTTATCATGTTGTGAATTTTAATGATCAGTAATAATTTATAATCGAGTAATATACTATAGTTTATGATTAGATCGTGGAGTGTATAATTATACTGTATTATCCCTCAATATAATCATTTGCCTAAATAATTAAATCATACGTATGTACATTTCATTGAAAATTTTAAGGAAAAAAAATCATTTGCTCACACGATCATTCACCTAATGTTCCATTATTACATAAACGTACATGACATTTGCATATTATAAAAAAAAAACCAAAATAGTATTAATAATTGAGTAAGTTTGTCCAATACCCTCTCACGGTAAGGACGTTGGTATAAAGTTTCAGATCTCCTATTATATTTTAGTGTTAAATTTTCTATTATGAAACTATTTAATGATTGACACGTACATATGATATGATAAAATTTATACCCTAAAAAAAATATCAACCCTAAGAGTAAGAGTTGATTTTCCTCCCGCATACGTTTACTAATTAAACATAACACCAAAATATCAGCCCCTCAAATGTATATGCATGACATAAATATATTTCCACTACATTTGGAGGTGATATCTCCCTAATCCTGGCTAGAAGTGACTTCATTCGTCACCATTATTTCCCAATAATTCCAAGATTCAATAATATGAGTCATCATAAGGGGAAGAGAAAATAAAGGTGATGAACAAGAAGAGGAAGTGGAACAAGTTGTTTGTTTGGTTATCCATGTAGGACTGACTATAGGGGTGATTAATTAGCTTAGCAAAGTGGAAGTACCACCTCCAAATGGGCATCTATTCACCCTCAATCATCTCGACATTCTGTTTTGTCAAACCACGTAACATCGACTATTGCTTTTCCAACCATTCTTCAACCTTGGGCCTCCATCTTATGGGCTGGACGCTATACGCATATGGGCCTCTTTTTAACATGGTGGGCCCATTCATGTTGAGGTAAATATATCCCTCACCAGGTGTAAATATAAAAATTAATCATGTAAGTATGATAAATTTTAATTTTAGTCTTTTTTCTGTAATTCTCAATTTTAGTTATTTTTAGTTATTTTGATTCAGTTTTAGTCATTTTTTCAAAATTTGGTCTTTTTTTGTCCACTTTTGGTTCAAAATTTATACACTTTCGGATTAATTTTGAACATTTTTTAACATAAAGGACTAAATTTGAAAAAAAAATAACTAAATTTTAGAAAATGACTAAAATATATAAAACTCAATTTTCTGCCATATATAGTATGAAAATAGGAGTGAGTTCTCAATCAACTCACTTAAAGTATATCAAAATATATTGTACTATTTACCTCCACCCACTAATTTTCAGGACACTAGCAATAATTTCAATCAGTCAAATAGTAAATCATTGAAGCCATTAAAAATGTATCATGCAATTTATCTCATCCATCAATATTTTAGGTTACGAAAAGTGGAATCTCCTATAATAATTAAATATGTACAACATGTGACGACCATCGTAGTACAAGTTTAATTTATTAAATGTTCTTGTCTATCCTATTTTTGTTAGAAAACGAGGGATGAAATGGTAAAAAAAGAAAGATGATCAATTATGGAGGAGGCAAGACGAGTTAGGGTGCAGGGTGATGGGGTGGGGTAGCACACAGTGGAACACGTATGCATTACCCTGTCTTCCATTCTTGGATCTTTTTTTCCAATACAATTGGGAGGGGAGAAACTACTTTTTCACTTTGTGGCTATCTATCAATCTTTTGTTGCCAACATGTGGCAGTCGGGCCAATTATTTACTTACTTTATTTTTAACATATTTGCATTGCAATCAAAATAATGGTTACGTATGGTTGGAAAATTTTGGTTATTGGTTGCACTAATTAACCTTCTAATACATCTAAAATAATATCAAGTAATTATAAATAGGCATGGACTAAATGCACACCCTTTTTTATTGAATACACATCATATTATTACATTATTAATATATTTTATATTTAAAAAATTTATATTACCCTTAAGATCATCAAATACACACCCTTATACATTTTAAATTAAATTATATTTTATCAGCATCTTATCTTGTAAAATCCTTTGATTATCCTTAAATCCATGTTTTTCGCTTCTATTCCTTTTTTTCTGTTTAATTCTTCTTCATCATGCCTTTTAATTTGAAATCATAAATTGAATATATTTCAAACTAGAGATTTGTGCAAATAAAGTTTAATTAGACATTCGAATCTTTTACAGAACATTTTTTTCCCCAAAATCTATGTTTTGTCAAATTAAAGAAGCATAATTATTTATGAAATTCTCTATTTGATTGGGTATCCATGAACACACTGACACTGCCAACCAACTTTACCCTTATATGAACACGTGTCTGCCATTGTTTCTCAAGAAATCTATAGTTTGAGAGAGAAAGTTAGGTATTAATGGTGAAAAAGTTAATACTGAATCTATCCATTAATACATGAACGTCTATTATATTTAAGTGATGAACAAAATAATTGAATTCAACTATGAAAAACAAATTGAACTCGTAGCATCTATAATAAGAATGAATTGGCGTTTGTTAGTGGGTGTGTATATTTTATTTTTAAAAAGGGTAATTTTGAATTTTTAGGGGTATGTATACAATAAAATTAAGAAATAAAAAAAATTAAAAGGGGTGTGTATTCAATAAAATGTGTGTATTTAATAAAGAGGGGTGTGTATTTAAAATTAGATACTTTTGCAGACCACAAATTAACAAGTTGAATTCCCTATTACATTTTCGGTGTTTCACAATATAAAAAAACTATACCCTACAAATGACCATTAAACCCTTGGGGCAAGTATTGAATTTTGGGTATTGATTATGACACGTGACAATCATTAGTGTACCTCCCATTGTGGAACAGGTGATCTCATCTGACAAATTAATAGATACTAATATACACCATTTGAGAATACTTTAGTCAAAATTAATAATTTTTCAAAAGCGATTATAATTTATAAATCATAAATACAAGTGTTTACCCGACTACATGAAAAGAAAAGAAAAAAAATGCTAAGAGGATTTATTCTTTCTCTTCTACTTGAAAAGAATAAACCTACAAAGTATTTTAAGCAATTAATCGATAACCTGTGAAGATTTTTTTGGTTTTTTTATTATTTTTCACTCGGCTCAAATATAATACTCTGTCGTTTAAAATAATTATCCTTTAACACAAAAATTCACGTCTTTAATTTTTAATATTAATTCTTAAAATATATATATATATTTTAATCCTAGTTATCAATTATAATTAATTATTGCATCCACTCTAATATCTTTTTTTTTAACAGGTGCATGCTACTCTAGTTAGTTCTTTACAAGAAGGCCCCAGTTTTCTTACATAAACAAATTTTCTCGTTCGTTCTTTACAATGATTCTTGAAAAGAAAAAAAAAACCATTTTCATATATGAAATACCAACACAATAAAGAAATATTAATTAATTTATAATGTCATTAATAATACTATCACCTATCACAATATGTTTGTTGATACATATACTACCAAAATCTTAAAGGTCGTTCTTTTGCTTTTTTCATCTTTAATTTATGACAAAAAATTTTATTTCTTTTTTAGATCACCCACATAATGCACTGTCCTTTGACCAACTCTTTGTCCTAATTTTAAGAACAACTCAATTACTTTACTTAATTTTAAAGTTTAGATCATGTCCATTGTAATTGTGATCAAATAAGATGTTTAATCGTACTACTTTTTTTTTAAATCACGAGTGCGAATTTAATACAATTTTTTTTCAAATAAAAAGTTATGAATTATTAAGGTTTAGTGAAATAATTGGAGGTAGCTAGTTCCATAAAGTTGTGGTCAAAGATTCATTCATTTGATGCTGATTAATAGTGATGAAGTGATGATATTTAATTTAAATTAACATTGTTCAAATCGTGCATGCTTTCAAAATAAAGCCCTGGTTTTAGAGCTTTAATTAATTTGATTTTATTGTAATTTTCCACTAAGATCTTTTGCTAAAGTGAGAAATCTTGGTTATATTTTGCACTTAGTAATGATGAATAGTAAAATAATATGCAGCTTGTTTAAAAAAAAGCACAATTTTGTGTGACCGTTTAAGACCATTAATAGTTATGATAAAATTTTTAATAGAAAATGATAATTAATTAATTAATAAGAATAAAATGGGCTTCAAGATAAGACGATTACACAAGATAATTTATCCTTTTAAATTTTGTAAAACGTGATTTTACTGAAATTTTTTATAAATCTTAAATAGGGATAGATTAATATATATAGTATTGGTATTTTGAAAAGTTATTTGATTGATCAGCAAATATAGCTTGACAATCACAAGTAATAAAATTTGACGAAAATAGTATTTATTATATACTCCATAATGTAAGAAACATTCACAAGTTCGGACATGGAGATTCTGTACCAAACATGAGCGCATAAACCATACAATCTCTATAAGGGGCTACTTTTGAAAGCTTAATATATATTTAATTGCATTAAAATATATTATTAGCTATAAAGACATTTCGAATGAGACAAAATTAAATTTTTTTAAACCCCAATTCATTATAAAATTAAAAAATCTTTCAAGCTCTTTATTGATATTTCATACTGTTAATATTCCGACTGAAAAAACTCTGGAGGAGGACTTGTGATTGAAAATTTTAAACAAAATTATACTTTTGAATAAACATGTTTTTTGTTCAAGTAATCAGATTCATTTCAAATGGCCCAAAAAGTAAAATTCGTGAATCTGAGCAACATTGGGCTTCCCAGTTGTTTCCAGGCCCAATACTGAGAACCGAAACAGATGGGCCTGTTAAATTTATGTGGCACGCTTGTGATTTAATTGGGAGCAAAATTAAGTACAAAAGAAGAGGAAGAAAAAACTATAGTGCTAAAAATGAAAACAATAATTATACTCGTGTCCTAAATTATGGTCTAATATACTTTTATCATTAGTTATTACTTCCTCCTATCTACTTCACATTTTGTTACCACTACTTAATTCATGCTCCATAACTTATTTTATATTTTATTTAGTATTTAAAAATATATTTTATTTATTACCTAAATATTTTTAGATACATAAAAGTAATTCAATAAAACAGTTTTTTTAAAAATAACACTATGTCTATAATAGCTGTAAAAGCATAATTGGAATAGAAAGAGTATATTTTTATGAATGCAATATTTAATGCTTAAATCTCTTTTTACTGGAATTTTAAAATAAAAAATATTAATATTCTTAAGAAATATATTAAATCCAATAAATTTTTAATACAAATCTATTAAATGTAAATCAAACATAGGTTGAGTATTGTTGTTTCCCTGTTAGGTGAGTTTCATAGAAATGGTTTAGTCCCATTCTTGAAGAACAAGTCATATCGATTAAAGGAATAATAAAAAAGACACTTTGTTATTTTTAAACAAATCATATTACATTGATTTTTAGAAGTTATGAAGTGGTATGTGAACCAACTTTTTTATGAAAATAGTTCATAAGCATAAGAATTAATCGAGACAAAATGTTTGCTATTTCTTTACACGTTTGTCCATAAAATAACCCACCTTTTATAATAAAAAATATCATTTTAATTTAAAATTTTATAAGTATATATTAATTTAAAAATGTTATATTTTCTCTCCACATACTAACATTATTTTATACCAGTCACCATAACTATTTTAAATAACGTACAACGTTAAAGAAGATTCATCTTGAAAAATGAAGGGAGTGTTAAATATAAAATTAAAATTATATTTATTATTTTAAATTATCATTAAATTCTAAAAATTAAAATTTCAGATAAAATAGAAGAGTTTTCGTATCTTAATATTGAAATTATTGAATAATTATTAGATAATTAATCTATGGTAAAGATTACGTGAAATGGGATAATTTGCAGTTGATCATAGACTGATTTTTTCTATCCTACAAAGTAGCCAACTCTCCCTCTCTCTCACTCCTCATCTCCCACTCAACAAGTTTCATCAATGGAGGCCATCCATTACCTCATCATCACACTCATCTCCATCGTTTCTCTCTCCTTCTACTTCTCTTTCATCCGCTCTAAACCCACCACCCATGGCTTCCCCACCTACCCTCTCCTCGGCTCCCTCCCTGATTTCATCCTCAACCGCCACCGTTTCCTCGACTGGACCACCGGAATCCTCTCCCGCTGCCCTAGCAACACCACCGTCTTCCACCGCCCCGGAAAAGTCCACGGCGTCATCACGGCCAACCCACAAATCGTCGAACACATGCTTAAATCCCACTTCGAGAATTTCCCCAAAGGCACCCGATTCAGGGCCCTCCTCCAAGATTTCCTCGGCACCGGAATCTTCAACACCGACGGTGAGGGGTGGCGGATTCAGCGGAAGACTGCGAGTTATGAGTTTAATACGAAATCCCTTCGGAATTTCGTGATGGAGAATGTTAGAACTGAGTCGCAGACTCGTCTGATTCCGATTCTTGAAAATGCTGCGAAACAGAGTAGGGTTTTGGATGTGCAGGACATTCTTGAAAGATTTGCTTTTGATAATGTCTGTAAAGTTTCTTTCAATGTTGATCCGTCTTGTTTGGGTGGGGATGGAACTGTGGGTGGTGAATTCATGCAGGCATTTGAGGATGCTGCCAATCTTAGTTCGGGTAGATTCATGTATGCCGTTCCAGGTTTTTATCTTGTCAAGAAGTTTCTCAATCTGGGGTCTGAGAAGAAATTGCAGGACTCCATTGCTATTGTTCATCAGTTTGCAGATAAGATCATTAGAACAAGAATGGAGGAAAGAACTGAGAAAAAAGATGAGGATTTGCTGTCAAGATTCATAGGAAACAGTGAGAATTCACCTGAGTTTCTCAGAGACATTATCATTAGTTTCATATTAGCTGGTCGAGATACTACATCCTCTGCTCTTTCATGGTTCTTCTGGCTGTTGTCTGGAAAACCAGAGGTGGAGAAGAGAATTCTGCACGAATTGGAGAGTACTCGAACTCAAAACGGTAGATCAATAGGTGAAGTTTATAGCTTCAACGAGCTGCGTGAAATGCACTATCTTCACGCAGCTATATCAGAGGCAATGAGGCTGTATCCACCAGTGCCAGTGGATACTAAGTGTTGTAATGAAGATGATGTATTGCCTGATGGCACTTTGATTGGGAAGGATTGGTTTATTTCTTACCACACATATGCAATGGGAAGAATGGAAAGCATTTGGGGTAAAGATTGTTGTGAGTATAGACCAGAAAGGTGGATTGAAAACGGGGTTTGTAGACTAGAGAGTCCATTCAAGTACCCCGTTTTTCACGCGGGGCCGAGGATGTGCCTTGGCAAGGATATGGCTTATATTCAGATGAAATCCATAGCTGCTTCTGTTCTTGAAAGGTTTGCACTGGAAGTGCAGCTGGAGAAGGGTAAGATCCCTGATCATGTATTATCTTTGACATTAAGGATAAAGGGTGGTCTTCCAGTGAGAGTAAAGGAGAGAATTATGTGAACATTATCAGCTATTACATAGTTAGTAATGTAAATGCTATAAGGTGTAGTATTTTTTATTTCTACTCTATGTATGACTACCATATTTGAAAATCTTGTGAATTGATATTAGCTGTTGTCTTGATGGCTTTTAGTTACTGCATATGTAAGTTTGTGATGAATGATGATGTCATTTAATACAAGTGACTTGTATTATATGCCATGAAATGCAAGAATACAAGATGAAACTCATGCCTTAAAAACATATAAATGAGCATAAATTGTAAAAAAAATCAATGTGTGGTAAAAATTTGCTCCTATATTCAAGTCCACTTATAGAGGCAAGCTTTTCAACTTCATATTAAGACAAAGGAGGAAAATAAGTCATGTATTCACACTAATGATGTGCTGACAGATTAGGAAACTGCAAATTGCCATGATACTCACAGTTGGTTTCCCATAAGAAACCAAGTTACAGTATTTCCATGCACATTTTGTGTTCATTGCTAATGTAATCTGATCATGAAGTTCATGACACAATTTACTCTTGATCATCAATAAACTATGTCTAGTTTCTTACTGGTTCAACTTGTTTATCTCCTTTAGCATCAGTTGACGACTGTTTTGTATCATCAGCAGACTCAACACCTTCGTCAGTAACCTCGTCTATCGATTTATATTTATAAAACCATGCACATGTTACAAAGTATATCAAGTTTATGACTTGTATCACTGTTGCAAGCCAATAGTAGTTCTCCAATCTTCCACGGTTTAGATTCCGATCGGGCAACCAGTTCCTTTTCTGACCAGTGTGTTCATGTACTAAAGTTACCATGATTGTGCTCACATAGTTACCAATTGCTATTGCTATCCAGTACAGTGAAGCAGCTGTGCTTCTCATGCTTTCGGGGGACTGATCATAGAGAAACTCCATGTGTCCGACGGCCATGAAAATTTCAGATAATCCGTGAAGACAGTACTGAGGAAGCAACCAGAAGACACTGATAGGTATGATTGCTTTTGGTGTATCAAGGAGGTTATGTTCTGCAGCTACTGATTTCCTCTTGATTTCTACTAATGCTGATGCAATGGTGGCGAATATGTTGATCCCGAAGCCCACTCCCATTCTTTGTAGACTTGTTAGTCCCTTGGGATTGCCTGTAAATCTTCGAGCAAAGGGAATGAAGAGGCGTTCGTATAAAGGGATGCCGAGCAGGACAGTGAGAGTGCTGAATATGGACATGCTGGCTGGTGGGATCTGAAAAGATGGCGATAGATGTCGGTTCATGCTTCGAGCTTGTTGGATGGTGAAAATTGTGAGATGGGAATGAGATGCCATGTGCAGTATAGCTGCAGCCCAAATTGGAATCAATCTGATGATGGTTTTCACCTCTTCCACTCTGTGAACTGTGGCTAGTCTCCATAGATTTGGCTTGTCTGGTTGCTTCATGTCTGAACCGGTCACCACTGCTGCTCAGTCGAACCACCTTCATGAAACGAAAACACGCATTAGCATCTGTGTTTTTAGGATATATATGATCAACTTGAAGCCTTACTTGAGTTGTTTCGAATGGAGAAGCCTCCCATTAGTAGAAATGCCAGCATCTAGCTGCCTGTTTTTGTAGAGTGCACCAGGATCACTCGGTGAAACGATCCTCTTTTCTTCGCGGCTGCAACGACTACTTGCACTACTCTGACATATGGACTCCCTTCAGGCTTCATCTTTTTGTACATTCTAGAACCTAAGATGAAGGCCACCAAAGCTAATCCCATTGCAATGGTTGGAATTCCAAGACCCCAAGCCCAACTAACGTTGTCTTGGATGTAAACGACGACGGTTAGAGCGAGCAATGAGGCCATCCCCATGAAAAAGTAATACCAGTTGAAGAAGTTCCAACTTCTGGACTCTGTTTTCTTCTTGCTCATATCGAACTGATCAGCAGCAAACGTGACGACGCAGGGTCTCAGTCCACCCGTTCCCAGTGATGTCAAGAAAAGAGCAATGTAGAGAACCCATAGCTGCTGTCTTGAGGCTTCCTTGCAGTTCTCATCTGTCGGACATGGTGGCGGACGGAGCTGAGGCAGGGTTGCTGATATAATTATAGTAACCATCCCCTGTGACAAAAGTACAAATCTACTTACATTTTGTGCCAAATTTTGTAATGATTTGTGTGTCATGTAGTATTAGTATATGTTCTTATGTGTTTGTTTTATACCAGCAAGTACACGATGGATCCAAGGATGATAGTCCAAAACCGGCCAGCGAAGGAGTCGGCGATGAAAGCACCAACAAGGGGTGTGAAGTTGGATGTTCCACCAAAAATGGAGATGGTGTTTGATGCCTTGACTAAGGGCAAGTTCAGCACTTAAGGTATGAGATCATGTTGGCATGAAAACCGGAACTCGCGAACCGGTCGCATATGTCGTTTGCTTTACATGTTCAACATAAACTAGTCAGTAAGTTCAATCTCTGGATGGTTGTGTTTAGTTTATTATTACAGCAGATGTTCTTCACATTTGATAATGATGTTGGTTTGTTTTGCATATCATGTGATCACATTACTTAGTAATGTGTGAAGTTATTGGTACTAAATACAACATATTATGTATGATATTAATATATGGTTAATCCAAGAACATCCCTACTGATCATATGATTTCAAGTTATTGGTTGATGCAAAACTTGCTCATTTCATCCGTATGATTTCAAGTAGTTTTTCATGAAACGAAAGGCGTGACATCTTCTGCTACATCTACCAGATAAACGACACAACACGAGCAAATTCATCCTAGAAAACACACACTCACACGCACACAACGGCACCTAAGTGCAGGTGAGTTGAGAGCAATGTTAGCAGATGATCTTACCAAGAATGAATGGCATTGTTCTAACACCTCCAAGCTGCTTCTTTCTTCTCTTAACTTCATCTTCTTTATTACCACAATCCCTCTTCTCTACCTCAAACTTCTCCATCTTCATCAGTGGGTTTTAATCTGCTGTGGCATCAGTATTTACAGTGTTTGGATATAGTAAATTAGTGATTAATTTTATTGCCTCCTTTTGCTGTTTTATGGAAGAATAGAGTGTGAATATAATAGAGCAGTGGGTGATCGGTGGGGACCGACAATTTGACAACATTGGCATGCATGTGATAAGGCTTTCTGTAATATAATATGTGACATTTTTTTGGTGGGAAATTGACAAATAAATTCTGTAATTTGCAGAATTTAATCAACAAGTTGAAATGTTTATTATATGTGTGCATAAATATGGCACATAAAAAGTACTTGGTACATTATCATTCAAACAAAATCTAGTGCAAGTTACATCCATATCCACTACACTTTATTGCTTTCTCAAGAATATTATTGCCATTTTCTTATATTGCAAACATGAACAGTAGGAAATGAGAGTGTTAATGTTATGAACAAATTTATTTTCTGAAACTGGATTAGGAAATAGGCTTTTTTTTTCTTCTAAAAACTATTCGTCCCATAAAAGTTGACACACTTTCTTTTTTGGTTTGTCTCACTAAAGTTGACACATTTCCTTTTTAATATACGGACACACACAAAAATAATTAATCTATTCTCATGAGTCTCACATATCACCTCTAATACAACTACTCACTACACATTAAATATTATTTCTCTCACTTCACTTTACATTAAATTATTATACTCTTTAATCTTCGTGCCCAAAAAAAATTATACCAACTTCTCTGGGACGATGAAGTAATATGGAATCTGATTACTCTTTAGTATAATGAAAGGTTCTTTTTATAATAATGAAATTCACAATTTAGCAAAGAGTAATATAATTATTTTTAATGAAATCTTTTAATTAGATTAATTTTATGTATTTTAGATAATAACTTTCCATATTTTTTATGATAATAAAATGCAGGAATTATAACCATTCCTTATCCAATTTCAAATGGAATATGGAACCGATCAAACTTGAGCTTTACATAATATGATAAGGATGATATATTTTTATATTTATTTATTAATAAATAGTAATATGGAATGAAAGAGGGTTTCATTTTGATATTGGGAATCTTGAACAGCATTGTTTCCATAAATAATTTATCCAGAAAGGTCTCATTCTGCGTGAAAAGCGTGTTTCCTCCATTGAGTAGATCGTGTTATATCCTCTTATTTAAACAATAAAATCGAAATTAAGATAAGTTTATTAGAAAATAAAATAAAATAAAAGACGTTTTTTTCTTATGCATTGCAACTTATTTGAATCGAGTTCACATCCATCCTAATTTAAGGAGTATTATTTTTTATATTAAAAAGAGTTAGATTTGTGTGAGACCATCACACAGTGAGATCATTTTACATTTTCGTAATTAATCATCATTTTTCATTTATACTATAAATTATTCATGAAATAATTCACAATACTGTTATCAATTTTTATCATTCAATTATCATTTTTCATTATAAAGGTTATCACTTCTCATTCGTCTCACGAAAGTCATTCTGTAAGATGCTCTCACACAAATTTTTACCCATAAAAAATTACTTTTAAGTTTTCATAGAGATGAACTACTATTACTTTTCTAAATAAAAAATAATACTCCCTCCATCCCACCAAAAAGTTCCTTTTCCATTTTGGGCGTCTCACCCAAAGAGTCTCATTTCCTTTTTTACATATTAAATAATAATACTTTTTAATTTACATATAAAAACAACCCTTTGCATGAGATAGATGAAGTACTTATATTAAATTCTTATGCTCAAATGTAATCTACTCTTCAATATATTAAAATTACCTCTAGGTAAATAAACTATACTCTTTGAAGGAGAAAAAAAAATTATAATACTCTTTAAATTTAAATTCTAATATGTTTGTGATTTTCTATATTTTTATTGAGCATAATTTGATGAGCGTTATTTCTTAATTTAAAAAAGTAATAATTCATCTTCAAATATTAGTTATTTTTTAAAACAGTGTATATGACGGAATTCACTTCATACATCTTAATATATTAACTCCCTCTCCGTGCCGAACTTATCTGTATCGGTATTGTAGATAAATAGTTCAAGAAAAATTGCTTTCTGACAAATTTTATTGACTTTTTAAGGGTATTATGGCATTTTTAAGTAATAAATAAATTATGAAGTATGTTATGTGTGTTAGGCGAGATAATATTTTTTAATTTAAAATAATTTTTGAAATTGTTGGTTGATGTGAAGTTTTCGTTTTTTAGATGGTAAAAGATACTGACAACAAAATCGAAAAATGTGGAGGTGTGAGTGGAATTATATTTTATATGCATGCAGAAAGAAAAGAAAACCAATTAATTTTGTTAAATGATTGATAAATAAATCACGATTTCAGTTCTATAAATGAAGTAGTATGTCATAAAGTATTGATGCAATATCAGTACAAAATTTTGTTCAAATAATAAGTGAAAAGCTTCACATGATCACATTATGATAATATAATTATAACATGGTTACACAATTCAATGGAGTAAAATTATAGATTTTAGAATTTATTTAATTATTTAATTTTTTTTTACCTAACATGAGTATATATAAAGATTTAAAAATCAAAAGCGCAATCATTTATTTGTCGTGATTATTAAGATGTGCAATGCAGATGATAAAAGAAGTGGGATCGTTCATCCTTTAATAGCCATGCAAAGCCAAAACACAGGTGTAATAATCTGTTCCTCACTTTCTACGTAAGCAAACACGTCACCTAAATTATCACTTCTTTATTAAATTACTACTATACCCCTGCTACCATCTCCCACAATTTCTTATAAACTTTCAGTACTAGTAGTTATTTTCTAGATGGTTGTTTTGGGTTTAAATTGATTTATTAAATTAGTGAATAGTATTATTTTATATTTGCTATGTTTATTTTGAGTTTAAGTAGGGTATATTTAAATTTTATATCAAATCAAGTATTAATTGAGGTGAGAGAAAGAAAGAAAAAGTATTAATTGAAGGGAGAGAATGTATGGTAAGAGAGTGAATAAGTGTTAATAGGGTGTATAGGTATAAGGGATATTTAAAGAGATTTATTAAATCTAAACCTGGAAGATTAAACCCGAAACAAACATGGTGAATTAGCAATTTATTATTACTCGTTGAATTCTGTTTAAATTATCATGGAAATTTAATTATTTGAATAATCATAATTACTTTTACAAGATTTGCTTAAATTTATTAAAACGGACCAGATAAATTATTTAGTCTTTGAACGCATTTCATTAAATAATTATAACACAAAGTTATAATGTTAATTGACAAATTGAATCTAATTTACTTAGTTTGATGAATTATAGTAGTTGATGTCATGTATTATTTTTAAATTTAATTTTTATTTAAAAATATAATTATTTTTATAATTTTTAGATATAGTGTTTTCACTTAAATATGTTATTTTTAGATATAGTATTTTTTTAAATATACATTTCCGTTTTCGTCCGTCACACACTTAACTTCACCAAAAAAAAAAAATTCACATTAACCAACAACCTCAAAAGGTATCATAATTTCAAAATATCACTTCCACCTAACACACATAACATACTTTATAATTTATTTATTATCTAAAAATACCACAGTACCCCCTAAAAAGTCAATAAATTTGGTCAAAAAATAATTTTTCTTAAACTCTGTATCTACAGTACCGATGCAGATAAGTATGGGACGGAGGGAGTATAATTTTTAGTAATAAATAAAAAATAAAGTTATACAATTTTTAGTATTAAATAAAAAATAAAGTGAGGATAAAGTAAGTTATGTATTAATGTAGACAAGGGTACGCCATTTTTTAAATTAAAAGTGTATTAAGAAGTTATTTATGTTGATTTTTTTTAGAGGTTAAAAGTATAATAAGATATAAGGAAAAAAGAAAATGTAACATTTCTTTTGTTCCAAAGTAATAGTGTAGTGAATAATTTTGTGAATAATTTGTAATATAATTAAAAAGTGACAATATATTTAATAAGAAATGTTTAAAAATAATAATGATAAAGAATATCTCATATGAGACCATTTCAATGTTATGCAATATGTTTGAGCTTAATTTATAGATAAACAAACGCGTGCCTAATTATTTTTGTGTTATGTCAAAAAAAAAATTGAAAACAGTAAATTTCATTCATTAATACACCGATTGATTGGTGACAACATCATTCACAATAGATGAAGGAAGTGATGAACCAAAGTAAGAGGAGCTAATGGAAAAGGCATACGAAGCAAGATTATGTGTCACTGAGTTGAATTGTCGACCCACCCAATAAAAGGAAATATGCTCGAAATTGGAGCCAGGAAATATGATTTCTTCAACAATAGCACCAAAGTACGCCAAGTCTGGGCTTGGCTTTGTAAGGGCTAGAAATAAGACTTTGGAGTCCACTTCAAGGATGACATTCTTCATTCCCTGTTCATAGGCTATCTCTAACCCCTTCTGAGCAGCAAGGGCTTCACCAACGTCCGCCGTGTAGCAAGCATTTCTCATCTCAGCAAAACTCCAAATAATTCTACCACCACGATCTCTAGCAACTCCACCTAAGCCAGTACCCAAACTTCCCACGATAGAAGCATCAGTTTTGATTTTGATGGAATCACCTAGAGGGGGTTGCCAACCATGTTGCACACTGGGCGAAGACTTTCTTAGAGGCATTTTAGAATTTCGGTATTCCTGCAAATGGATTATAGCGAAAGAATAACAATGCACTGGATCTAAAATTTTCATTTGGAAGTATAGTTGATTCCTGGCGTACCATACACTCCAAAGAAGAGTGAAAAAAGTGCATTGGAATATAGAAGACTCACCATTTGCTACTGCTTTGATCCATTCTGATAACGTTAGAAGAGCCTTTTCATCATCAAAGACCATCTTTAAAGGAGATTGGGCCCAAAAAGATCGACTCCAATAACAATCTCTCAATGCATGCTCCTCTATCTCAATGTCAACACCACACCTAGTACATATGGGATCAACGTCAACACATCTGCTCACAAGGTTTATGCTCACAGGAAGAATTCCTTTGAGACATCGCCAGATGAAAATTCTTATTTTAGGAGTAATGTCAAGTGACCAGACCCAATTCCATATCTTATTATCTAAGTTTTGGATTGGGTTTGTCATTGGCTGTTCCAAATCCAACGCTGAGAAGTAGCCACTTTTAACTGAGTAGATTCCATCTTTTGCGAATTTCCACCTAAGAAAATCAGGTTTAAATCCCCTCCTAATAGGAATGGAAAGAATTCTCTCCACAACACTAGGAGAAAAAGCCACTTTAAGCAAATCCACATTCCATCCTTCATTGTTAGGAAGCAAGAATTCTTTGACCCTTGAGTTTTCAGAGAAAGCACCTATCGGCTCACACAAAGTAGTGGGATGATCATTTTCTATCCATGGATCTTTCCACACTCTGATCGTTTCACCATTGCCAACTGACCATATGAGCCCCTTATGTAGAATGTCTCTCCCAGCTATCAAACTACGCCAAATGTAGCTGGGATTGTATCCAATTTTTGCTGAGCAGAAGTCCTCTCTAGGAAAATATCTTGCCTTGAGAGATCTAGCCAAAAGTGTCTCCTGATTCTGGATAAGGCGTCATCCTTGTTTAGCCAGCATAGCTTTGTTGAAAGATGAGAAATTGCGAAAATCGAGCCCTCCTTCCTTTTGGGTCTGCATAATTTGGCCAAAGAGATCCAGTGCACTCTCCGTTCACTTCCTTTCTACCCCCACCAAAATCGAGCAATGGCTGAGTCGATTTTAGCAATGATGCTTTGAGGTAAGAGGAAACAACTAATTGTGTAAACTGGTATTGATTGAGCCACTGATTGTATCAACACTGTCTTGCCTGCTTGTGAAAGGGTCCTGCTCTTCCAATCTTTCAATTTCTTCTCAACTCGATTGACAATAGCCCTGAATATTGCTCCTTTTGAGCGACCAACATGTTGGGTGCGGAAGCTAGATAGGCTAGAATATTTTGTAGAGGCTGGAATTTTGGGTTGAGTAGCTACTGCTCACTCAATATTTGTATTACTTATATTAGAATAGAGATTACAATGTGACCACTATTTATAGTGATCAATTGATGAATCTAGAATAAGAGAATACAAGAGATCATTCAACAATAATTAATAACTTGGCACTTCCAAGATTTTGACTCCATGAATCCAACCGTCTGATGCATGCAGATTACAAATTACTACTTTTAACACTCCTCCTTAATTTGTAATCTTTACTTGCTTCTTGAATTTCTCAAACTTCTCCAACGTAACAGTTTTCGTAAGTATGTCAGCAGGTTGATCATTGGTGTTTATAAACTCCAAGCAAACTTCTCCTTGATTAACCAACTCTCTGATGAAATGATGACGAAGCTCAATGTGTTTCGATCTTGCATGAAAAACAGGATTCTTTGTCAAGGCAATTGCAGACATGTTGTCGCAATGAATCATAGTTCTTCCACCTTGCTTGAAATTCAACTCTTCAAGAATTCTCCTTAGCCAAACTGCCTCACAAGCTGCATCAGTTGCTGCAATATATTCAGCTTCGGCAGATGATAAAGCAACTGATTTTTGCTTTCTTGAACTCCATGAGATCACATTTGTTCCAAGGCAAAAGAGATAGCCAGACGTGCTCTTTCGATCGTCGACCGATCCAGCCCAATCACTATCGGTGTATCCAACAAGCTTTGAATTATCCTCCTTCTTGAACTCTATGCCTTGATTCTTTGTACCCTTCAAGTACCTCAGAATTCGTTTTGCTGCTGCAAAATGGATTTTACTTGGTTCATTCATGAATCTGGAGAGAAGACTCACAGAATGAGCAATATCCGGACGTGTGTTGAGATAGAGCAATGAGCCTATCAACTTTCTGTAAAGAGTCTCATCTGCCTTTTCGGAATCGTCATGAACTTGGAATTTTTCATTTAACGCCATAGGAGTAGAGAGTGGCTTGCACTGGCTCATGTTGAATTTCTTTAGAAGATCGTCAATATACTTTTCTTGATATAGGAAAATTCTTCCCGGGCTTTGCTTGACTTGAATTCCCAAAAAATATCGCATGAGGCCTAAGTCCGTCATCTCGAACCTCTCTATCATCTTCTTTTTGAAATCAGCCACCATACTTGGATTTGTCCCGAAGTAGATAAGATCATCTACATAAAGACATACCACAATAAAATCATCATTAATATTTTTCACATATAAAGATGATTCACTTGAGCTGCGTTTGAAGCCATTTTCAAGGAAATAGTTGTTGATCTTGCTATTCCAAGCTCGAGGAGCTTGCTTCAAACCGTACAATGTTTTCTTCAAGCGACAAACTTTCTCTTCCTTTCCCTTAAATTTGAAACCTTCAGGTTGCTGGACATAAACTTCGTCTTCAATTTCTCCATTGAGAAAAGCTGATTTTACATCAAGTTGAAAGACATGCAACTCCAAGTGAGCTGCCAAGGCAAGAACAGTTCGAATTGTTTCGATTCTAGCAACTGGAGCATAAGTTTCAGTGAAGTCGATTCCAAGTTGCTGAGAATACCCTTTTGCCACGAGTCTAGCTTTGTATTTTTGAATTTTTCCATCTTCATCAAACTTTATTTTGAAAATCCACTTCACTCCAATGGTTTTCTTTCCCGTTGGCAAATCAACGAGCTCCCAAGTTTTGTTCTTCTCAATGGTGAACATTTCTTCATTCATGACTTTTCTCCAATGCTCATCTTTTGACGCCTCCTCAAAGGACTGGGGTTCAGCGGAGAACAATCCGAACTCACAAGATTCATATATGTCACTTAGAAGACGAGTCCTTCTTGGAGGGCTTTCATCACTCACTTCTTCTTCCACTGTACTTCTTTGAATTTCATCATTTTGCATTTGGGAAGGACCACTTTGAGTTGCTACAGGATCATCGAAACTCATGGATTCCACAACCTGCTTTTGTTTCCAATCCCATGCTGCACCTTCATCAAAAATCACATCACGTGAAACAATTATTTTATTGGAAGAAGGATCAAGTAAGCGATACCCTTTAGATTCTTCACTATAGCCAATAAAGAGTAGTTTTTGCCCTTTTTCATCAAACTTTCCACGACCTTGAGATGGAATGAGAGCATATGCAATGCTGCCAAATATTTTCAAATGATTCACAACAGGTTTCCTTTTATACCAAGCTTCGAAATGAGTTTTGTTTCGAACCGCCTTCGTAGGTGAGCGAATTAAAATGTAAATCACTGTATGTACAGCCTCTGCCCAATACAAGTTTGGAACTCCTTTCCCTTTCAACATGCTCCTTGCCATCTCAACAATAGTGCGATTTTTCCTTTCGGCGATACCGTTTTGCTGCGGTGTTCTACTCACCGTAAGATGCCTTTTAATTCCATTATTCTTGCAATATTCCATGAATGGATTGTAGAGAAATTCACCTCCACGATCTGTTCTCAAGGTTTTAATAAGAAAACCACTTTCTTTTTCTACAAGAGATTTGAATTGCAAGAAGATGGAAAATGCTTCTGACTTTTGATTAAGGAAGTAAATCCACATCATCCTTGTATAGTCATCAACAAACAGAATAAAATACCTCTTGTTTCCAGGTGTTGGAGTTTGCATTGGCCCACAAATATCAGAATGGATGAGCTCCAATGGTTATTTTGCTCTCCATGATGTCTTTGGGAATGAAAGCTTATGCATTTTCCCAAATATGCAGCCTTCACACACATCAGTTGATCTTTGAATAGAGGGAAGTCCACTCACCATGTTTTTCTCTTTGAGCAAGAGAAGGCCTTTGTAGTTAAGATGACCATACCGTAGATGCCAAGTATAAGACAAATCCACATCATCAACTCTAAGAGCGTGGTTATCTTTAAGAGGCATATGGAGAGGGAACATTTTGTTGTTCATCTCAATAGTTGCAATGACAACATTCCTCTTTTTGTCAAGAATTTTACACTTCCCATCATAAAAATGTACAGAGAAATCTTTTTGGATAAGCTGACCAACACTAAGTAAATTGTGAGAAAGATTCGAAACATAAAGAACATCAGTGATAAGTTTTCGGCTACCTTCTTTTGTGTGGACAACAATAGTTCCTCTTCCCTTTGCACTTCTTTGCGAGCCATCTCCAAGAATGATTTGAGAAGTTACGTTCGGATCAAGATCAACAAAGAAATCTCGATTACCCGTCATGTGATTGCTGCATCCACTATCCAAATACCACACATTATTTTGCTCACGATTATTACTAGTATAGAACAAAGTTTCATCTTTAGTGGAGTTCAAAAACTTTGCATCTTCTTTTTCTTCATTTTTCTCCTTATTAAACCAGCAATCCCGTTGAGAATGGTTAGGGATTTTGCATCTTTTGCATTTGAAGAAACAATCTTTAGACTCATGATTAGATTTCTTGCAAATAAAACAACCAGAATTGTTACCAGAACTTTGCTGCTGTTTCCCTTTCCAATTGTTCTTCTTTTCACTTTGCCTCCATTTGTTGGACTGATTCTGAGATTTATTGGCATCCCCTCTATTGCTGAAATTCGGCTTCGATGCTTGTCTTGACTGAAAAACTTGCTCACTTGATGTATTTGCTGATCGGTTGATCCTTTGCTCATGAGCAAGAAGCGATCCCGTCAACTCAAACATCGTCATCTTTGACAAATCTTTTGACTCTTCAATTGCAGCAGCGGCATGATCGAATTTTGGAGGAAGGCAACGTAGAACCTTTTCGACAATTCGTTTATTAGTGATCGTATCTCCATAGCTTTTGATTTGATTGACGATCTCCGAGACTCGGGAGGAAAAATCTCGAACTGATTCTCAATCTTCCATTTTGAGATTATCAAAATCTCTCCATAAGGATTGCAGCTTCAGTGATATAGTCTTCTCTGTTCCTTGGAATTCCTGCTTCAAAATTTTCCAAGCATCTTTGGCTGATTGAACACCAAAGATTCGAGGAAAAATGGATTTTCCAACTCCTTGTTGAATATATTGTAGCGCCATTGCATCCTTTTTTATGAACTCCTTATCATCCTTCTTAGAATTTACTTGTGAAGTTTCTACTTTGTCATTTTCCGCTGTCTCTTCTTTCTCATCAATCACATCCCAAAGATCCAAAGAGATGAAAAACGTTTGCATTTGGCTGCTCCAATAACCATAGTGCTCTCCTTCAAATATGGGCACTTGACTTGGTGAATACGTGAATAATGTAGAGGCCATGAGGTTGAATGGGTTGTGGTGTGAATTTAGGGTGGCTCTGATACCAAATTTGTTGGGTGCGGAAGCTAGATAGGCTAGAATATTTTGTAGAGGCTGGAATTTTGGGTTGAGTAGCTACTGCTCACTCAATATTTGTATTACTTAGATTAGAATAGAGATTACAATGTGACCACTATTTATAGTGATCAATGGATGAATCTTGAATAAGAGAATACAAGAGATCATTCAACAATAATTAATAACTTGGCACTTCCAAGATTTTGACTCCATGAATCCAAACGTCTGATGCATGCAGATTACAAATTACTACTTTTAACACAACATTGGTAGGAATGCCAAGATAAACTCCATGTTGTAAAACTCTTCTGACCCCAAGTTGATTTGCAAGAGTATCAGCAACATGATCAGTCACACCACTGCTAAACATGATATCAGATTTAGTCAGATTGATGATTTGGCCTGAGGCATTCTCACACACTTTTAATATGCGCTTTACAACTCCAATCTCGGTATTATTTGCTCTTCCAAAAATTATACTGTCATCTGCAAAAAAACAAATGAGAAACAAGGGGTGCCCGTCGACAAATTCGGACTCCATGTAGTGTTCCTTCCTCGACATTCCTTCGAATGAGCGTCGACAAGGCCTCTGCACATAGGAGAAATAAATAAGGAGGTAAAGGATCTCCTTGTCGGAAACCCCTAAAAGGGTGAAACACAGTAGAAGGCACTCCATTAATCATCACAGAAAAGAAGACAGAGGTAACACATCTCATAATAGTAGCAACAAGTGAAGCATTGAAGCCAAGCTTCAGAAGGATTTTTTCTAAGAACACCCATTCTACTCTATCATAAGCCTTGCTCATATCAAGCTTGAAAGCAAACAGACCCTTGTGTACGGCCTTGTTATGTTTCATGAAATGGAAGATTTCATAAGCAAGTAATGCATTGTCTGTAATGAGTCTACCAGGAACAAAAGCAGATTGATTTTTAAGTCTGTTTGCTATAGTTTTGGTAGCAATCTTAAGAAGAACATTGCAGAGGCTGATAGGACGGAAGTCGGCAGGCGTGGAAGAATTTTTCTTTTTTGGGATGAGGACAATATGAGTGTGATTGAGGACAGATGGAGAAAACCCATTATTGAGTATATTAAGTACAGTAGAAACAATGTTATCACCAATAATATCCCAAAATTTTTAAAAAAAGATGGCTGGCATACCGTCCGGTCCCGGTGCTTTTGTAGGTTGCATTTCTTGCTTGTAACTCTGCTCTCCACAGCCCCAACAGCTTCGACCATGTCCAGATCATCCTTAGCCGAAAATAGTGATGTGAAATAGTCCTGGAAAACCTTAGCAATATCCTTCTCCTCCTCCCATCGAACTCCATTGCTATCAATGATAAAATCAATTATGTTCCGCGATCTCCGCCCACTAGCCACTTTATGAAAGAAACTTATGTTTTTATCCCCATCTCTCATCCAGCTGATCCGAGATCTTTGAAAGCAAAATGCTTCATCTGCCAATTTATTTTCCAGAATTGGATATTCTCCTGACTAGTTGGAAGTGCATGGATTCTACTGAGTGCAATTTTTCCTCTTTCGATTTCTCTATGTAGCTCACCAAAATGTGCATTATCCCATTGTGATAGAGCAATCCCACATCTGCGGATTTTTTCAGCTGTGTCATCTTCCAATCCATTAACTCCCACACCCCATGCTTCTTTTATTATGTCAGAACATGTTGTCTCTCGCAGCCACATGCTTTCAAAACGAAATAACTCGATACGTCTCTTTCTTCCTCGTAAGCGGCTTTGCTTTCTCCAGTTGATTGCAATTGAGCAATGGTCTGATAGCATTCTAGTAAGATGAGTAACTTTATAATCAGGGAACCTGCTGATCCATTCTGCATTTGTGGCACTTGGATGTTCTTATCCCCTGCTTGCCCGTTCGTCCACGTAAAGTTTATGCCTTCAAAACCCAAGTCAATCAGCCCACATTTCTCTAAGCATTCTCGAAAATTATTCATTTTTTGGAGCGCTCCAGCCGTGGGCGTCCCCCTAACTTCTCATACCCAAACATGATCTCGTTAAAATCTCCCATGCACAACCAAGGCCCATCATTAACGTTAGCCAGTTCCTCGAGGAGATTCCACGTTCTCCATTTGTTATCTTCTGGCCACCCGTATACCCCGATAAAACGCCATGACCTCTCTCAAGTTCAGAACACAGTAACTTAGTCTCACATAGAAACACAAAAATTTGATCTTTAGATTTTATCTCTTTCTTAAGCACCGGAACTTTTCGTGGGTTCCCAAGCCCACGACAGTTCCAACCGAGGCAACTCATTGTTGTCGGCGGAGTTGCATGCATGCAAGCTCCGCCGTTGATAAATTAGAATCCATGCTCTCCAATACCAAATTACCTTCGTTGCTAGTAGCCTTAATTTTTTTGGTTTCCGGTCCTGCAAAGTGTTCCACCATGTCAAAGTTCTCTTCTGTTTCGTGACCCCTTTTGCCCAGTGCAGGGAGGGATGGAGTCTCATTTTCAACCAAAGAGATAGAGTTGCGAACCCGAGCCTCACGTTTCCAAGAGAATCTTTTAGCGTGAAGATCAAGGTGGGTAATGCTAGTATGATTTTGGTTGGCTGAGAGGATAGGGATGGCGGGGGTAACGAGTTCATCAGGGTGTTTTATTATTTCTGGAGGGGCAGGGGCAGGGGCAGGGGCAGGGGCAGGTTTAGTTGGGTTCTCAGTAGTGGGTGGGAGTGAGTGAGTTATGTAAGGCCTTCAAAAATATGCTTGGTGGGAATAGTAAAAAGGTGGTTTGTGGATAGATGTTTGGTACTGGAGGTTTGGGGCTTTGGAAATGGGTTGGCAGATATGGAACTAGGATGGCTCGTGGTTTGAGGTGATATATCCATGGTTTGTGGAGGTGATGACGTGTTGGATGTTATGGTGAGAGGAAAAGTTTGGTTTGTCAGCTTTGTTGGGTCTTGGAATTTTAAGTGGTGATGCTTTCAGGAACGGAACGGGTCGAACTTCATATCATAGGGACACGGTCATACTCCTCACAAGCTTTGAAATAATCAAAAACAGTAGTAGGGCAAAGCTTCATATCAGAGGGGGGTTAGAGTAGCCTCCGAATGGCATGCCATTGGAAGATCATAGGCTCTGAGCCAGAATGAAGCTTCATGGATGTATCTTCAAAGGTGAAGATGATCATCTTATTTCCCCAATCTCTAGCAGATAGTTTCTTCTTTGGATGGAAAGCCTTTGTCATAACCTCAATAAGGGCAAAGAGATTGTATGATTTCTCCGTACATAGTCTTCCTGCCATACAATAGTTCTCTACATCTCCATCGTGGTAACCCCCCTCTAAAATGTCTCCCAGATCTAGGATATCATCCTCAATTTCCCCGGATTCACTCATATCTCAATCGGCCGATCAAAACTTGTAAGAGGCCTGCAGAAACTAGAGGCAAAACAAAACACATAAGACACCAAAATCCAAACCAAAAAGAGAGGAAATCAGAAAACAGGAAAAGAAAGAAGAGACAAAGGAAGAGTATAGAGAGATAAAAGATTAAAAAACGGGACCGGCCGATCAACGGCGAACACAACCTTCCCCTCCAATTATATTTAAATCTATATATTGATAGGGGTTTAAATTGCAAAGAGGCATGGAAATTATAAAGGCGCACGGAATGTTCTCCGAGTCTCACTCTTTTTTAAATGGTGATATAATTTAGTGGAGGGGGGGGGGGGGGAGGGGACGTCTTTTCTTCTTCACGTCCCTTCATCTTTTTGTTCCTGAATTTTGATTTAATATAACATTTTAACTTTTAAAAAATAGCAATCAAAGTTTTTAAATATGTGATTTGTCTCCAAAACCAAGAATCTCAAGTGGCATTGATAATTTATACTCAACGCTTGATTCATAATATAACGATATAATCATTATAAGGACATGCTTATGCTTATTATAATCATTTTATTTTTCTTAATTTTTTACAATGGCTATTTTATTTAATGAAATTACTCCCTCTGTTACCGGCAGTAGTACTTATGCTCGTTTATACTAGTGCTCAATTAATAAATGGGCGCGGCTTCGCACCTCCCAAATAACTTAGCATACATAAAAAAAATATTTAAATTAAATTATCATTAATTAATAAGACATAATTATCCTTATGAAATTTATATATGTTCAGTTGCAATAATCGAATAAAAGTTGAATTCATCTATCTAATCTGTTCGATTGCAACAACCGAACATAAACAGAATTATGACACAATTCTAAAAAACTTCTACAAGTATGATACAAGATTTACAATGCCATAAAATATTTTTAGAAATAAATATACATACAAGGGAATCCACAATCTTCATTGGAATTGGAAGATACACATTGGATAAGCCCAAATTTAATTATATTTGGGTGGTGTAACATGTTTTTTTAGTTGATTTGTGATCTCCACACAGTATTTGCATTAGTATCGCTACAAACAGATGATCACATCCTAACTTCGAGTTGACAGATCCAAAATAGTTTTTGTCGTATAAATTCGTCTAAATCATAACAACTACCACTGTCATTTCCGTTGATAGAAACAACTAAAACTTGCTTAATTACCGGAAGAGGAATCACAATATTTTTTTAAAGATCGATGATGTTCATGAAACTTATATATTATCTTATATATTCGGTAATGTAGATATAAATTTAAAAAAATTCACAAATCTTATTTTGTTCGGTTGTTACAACCGAACATGTAAAATAGATGAAGTTGCAACCGAACAAATAAGATAGATGATTGTTCGGTTGCAACCAACACTACAAAAAAAAGTATTTTTAGCAACCGAATTTACCAACGGAATTCAATCTGTTGGTAATTACCAATGGATTAGCAACAAAAATGACTTTTTTGTTTTACCAACGGAATTGATTTTTCGTTGCTAAAAATTTACAAACCACCACTTTACCAACGGAATTTTACCAATGGATTCCGTTGTTAATCCGTTGGTAAGCCAATTTAACAATTGAATTAAGGTTTTTACCAACGGAATATTCTGTTGCTAAAGCTTTTTTGTAATGCAATCAAACAGATATAAACTTTATAAGGGTAATTATGTCATTAATTAATGATGATTTAATTTAAATATTTTTTTGGGTGCAAAAAGTCTCGCCCTTAATAAATGTTTTTTAAATGTGTAGTAGCAAGAAAAAAATAGGAGTAATTAAGTAGAGTAAAAGTAAATAAAATTGTTCCAAGTAATGAATAAAGTGTAAAAAAAAGTAAATAAACAATTAGAATTAATAAATAAAGTATAAAAAAAATAAGTAAGATGTGTATTTTTATTATATTAATTAATGAAACGTAAAAAAATACATGGAAATGTAATAAATGAAATGTGTGAAAAAATATTGAGTAATAAATTAATGAGATGAACCTCGTTAAGTAGTGAACATTCAATACTAACACTTAAAAAAAATAAAAAATAAAAAAGAAATCTAATAATGAATATTGAATTAAATATGACCACCAGTATCACACATAAAATCATGATAGATGGACTCCATTTTTTCTTTGACTCGCTGACTGATAGCTATGTTTGTGTTCCATCGGCGACCATATCTACAATTTAGAGCTGAAATATACCTTTAGCCATAGCTCAAGTGGTAGAGTGGAGGGTGGAAAGGTCTTTCAACTGAGCTTGGTTGTTGCAGGGTGGGAGTTCGAATCCTGCCTTTGGCATGGATTTGGCCCCTTGCAAGCACAAGTTTAACAGTGAGCCCTCTCTATAAGGCACTTGAGGCACATCTTGCGATTTACCTCCTCCACCAATCCCCAGAACAGTGGCCGTGGGGCCCCTAATGGTGGGGTACACCATTTTTTTTAGAGCTGAAATGTCACTTATCAACCTGTCGCAACCTAAATAATTTCTATCACATTCGTATAATTCAATTTATTAAATAATTTGATTTAAATTCGTAGAATAAACAATAGAAAATGAATCCCAAAAAAGAATCTGTCGTGCAAGTTCTGTTACTTTTGTAAAGTGAACCGGAGGCGAATCCAGGGGTACAACTGTACTCCAAAATAAAAACGGATCAAATTTATAGTAGTCACTATTCACTAAGTACAATTTTAAATAGACACCTCTCTTATATATAATTTTTACTAGCAATTATTTTTTTGACCCTCCAAATTACTCCAATAACTGTCGGATAAAGTACGACAATAATGGGGGCATGATTATGTCAGCGTTGACTGCATTAAATATGGTGGGTGGGACCACATTTAAAATTATAGGAAATATTTTTTTTCCAAAAAAATTTAAAAAAAATTGAAAAAATATTTCTTCTATTCGGCCTATTCGGCCAACACTAATTGTTCTATTCGGCCAACATTTTTTTTCCAGAAAAGTTAAAAAAAATCGAAAAAAATATTTTTTCTATTCGGCCTATTCGGCCAACAATTTTGTTCTATTCGGTCAACACTATTTGTTCTATTCGGCCAACACTTTTTTTTTAAAAAAATTAAAAAAATTTTGAAAAAAATATTTCTTCTATTCGGCCTATTCGGCATACAATTTTGTTCTATTCGGCCAACAGTATTTGTTTTATTCGGCCAACACTTTTTTCTCAAAAAAAATTAAAAAAAATTCGAAAAAAATATTTCTTCTATTCGGCCTATTCGGCCAACAATTTTGTTCTATTCGGCCATCACTATTTGTTCTATTCGGCCAACACTTTTTTTACAGAAAAAATTTAAAAAATTCAAAAAAAATATTTCTTCTATTCGGCCAACACTATTTGTTCTATTCGGCCAACACTATTTGTTCTATTCGGCCAACACTTTTTTTTTCTAGAAAAAATTAAAAAAAATTGAAAAAAATATTTCTTCTATTCGGCCTATTCGGCCAACAATTTTGTTCTATTCGGCCAATACTTTTTGTTCTATTCGGCCAATACTTTTTTTTTCCAGAAAAAATTAAAAAAAATTCATATGAATAAAATTAATGCATCTTTTTGTATTTTAATAAAAAAATATATTCATGAGGCATATAAAAATAACAAATTAATACATTCAATAGACTGTAAAATAAATTATTGTACTTTTGTACTTTATGGTCAAAAAGAGACCTCAAACATGTAATCAGTGGGTCCCTTTCAAGGGTATTTTGGTCAGTTCCATTAAAAGTGGCTAGAATAAATTGTTTTTAAGACTTGTGGCTACTAAAAATTACTTTTAACCAAGAATGACTACTTTTAACTATTATCACAAATAAAAAACAATACCTATGTATATAATATGTAGTTATTAATACTAGCCTATAACTCAGTAGTTGAGTTGCCATTTTCTCCGAGGACACGGGTTCGAGCGCTCTTTTGTCATCTTTATATTCCTTCTTTTTTTGGATTTTTTATCCTTTTCTTTTGCTATTTTTATTTTTTTTTCTTATGTCTTTTTTAATTAGATTTCTTTTTTTGGATTTTTTATCCTTTTCTTTTTCTTTTTTTTTTCTTATGTCTTTTTTAATTAGATTTATATACAAATGAGTTACTCCTGATTTATACTACATTTTTTCTTTATTTTTTATTTCTTATTCTATTTCTTCGTTGTTCACTCTACACATTATATATAAATAAACTTATAAATATCCATTTTTATAAATTTATCCACATTTTTCTAATTTATTTATAATTTATTACTAATTTGCAATATAATTTTACACTAAATTTATTATTATTATAAATTTATGCTATAAGCTTATTGAATTGCTTTTTACAAACGAAAATTCAATGGTGCTTTTTAAATATTAATTTATTTATTATATAATTTTAGATATTAAATAATCTTTTTAGACAAATTCTCTTGTGAGACACCATTTTTATAAATTTATTCATATTTTTCTAATTTATTTATAATTTATTACTAATTTGCAATATAAATTTACACTAAATTTATTATTATTTTTATAAATTTATGCTATAAGCTTATTGAATTGCTTTTTACAAACGAAAATTCAATGGTGCTTTTTAAATATTAATTTATTTATTATGTAATTTTAAATATTAAATAATCTTTTTAGACAAATTCTCTTGTAAAACATTATATATGTGAGACTGTTTGTGAAACTTGTTAAAATATGCTTATTATATAGATATAAAGTATGTTTAATAATTGTTAAAGTATTTCTTCTGAAGTATGATAAATGATGAATTAAAGTATGATTTTAGATTGTTATAAAATGATTTATTGTTGACATACTTTAAATATAAATAAATATACTTTACTTATATAATAAGCATACTTTAGTAATGGGTTGACCCGTCTCACAAAAAATCCGTCTCACAAGAGAGTTTCTCATATTTTTATGCTTATGCGCCGTACCCCGAAAAAAATATTTTGGATCCGCCCCACTACCAATTTATACGTTATTCTCAGAAATATCGATTAAACGAGCATCATATTAACCAAAAAAATTAAGCACAAAAAATAAATAAAATACTCTTTCAGTCTATAGTATTTCTTCGTACACACGAGATTCAAGTTGAATTCCCTATTCCACATTATATATTTTATTGGTATTTCACAATAATATATATATATATATATATATATATATATATATATATATATATATATATATATATATATATATATTGGTCTCGTATCTTTTACCAAATCCAATTTTAGTCCTGTAACTTTTGGTATTTTAAATTTTAGTCCTTTAAATTTCGATTTTGGTCCTATATCTTTTAAAATTTTAATTTTAGTCTTATTAATTTCAAAATTAGTCCTATATCTTTTTAAAATAGGATTAAATTTATTAAATGACTAATTTTGATTATTCAAAAAGATAAAGAACTAATTTTGAAACTAATAGGATTAAAATTGAAATTTTAAAAGATATAGGACCAAAAATGAAATCTAAGGAACTAAAATTGAAAATACTAAAAGTTACATGACTAAAATTGAATTTGATAAAAGATAATGGACCAAAATTGATATTTTCTCTATAAAAAAATATACCCTACAAATGATCATTAAACCTTTATGTGTTGAATTTTGAGCATTGAATAATTTTTTTTTTTGCACAAAATTTAGATTTTTTTTATTTTTTTTCATATACTTCATGATGTAAGATAAAGTAAATCCATTTTTAATTATTTAATGAAAAAAAATTATTAGGATGAATTAAAAATTAAATAAAATTATTGACTTCAATGAAAAAGTGTAAGAAGTGAATTTTTTGGGAATCTATTACTCCCCCGACCAATTCAAAGGTAATTGTTTGTTTTTATGCGTAGATTTTATGTGTAATGGATAGTTGTATTAAAGGGGAAGTGATGGATCATATGATGTATCTTTTAGCTAAAAGAAAATATAGATACATTTAATTGGACATCCAAAATGATAAAATTGATACTTTTGTACTGGGAAGAGGAAGTAGTATTTATTGTATTTTACTACTAGTAGAAGTATGCATAATATTTTGGGCAGACACGAGGGGGAAGAAGATAAATTATTTTAAGATTGTATTTGAGTGAAACAAGTCGATCAATTATTAAAGTAATTTTTTTAATTATTAAAATATGTTATTCTATATTGGATGATTTATACTTTTAATTATAAATAAATATATTTTATCTATAACACTTATATTATAATAATTTACCGACTCATCTTACCATTCATGTTACATATATTCATATCACAATACAAAAAAGATATATACTCATTTCACGCCCGAAATATACCGGAGGGGCAGAGGGAGTAATAAAATAAAACCAAAAAATCAAAAGGCAAACATTGCAGGAAAATCACCAGTTTATTAATAGATGTCCAAGGTACACGTACGATGAAACATCAACTAACACTGTAAAGTCGACATGATCAAGCTAAAAGTTCAGGTTACATTGTATAGAAGTAGTTAATTAAGTTACAGCGATCTCTGATGAAGGTAACTGCTTTCACTATCTACAAAACTGCTTGCATCGTTCGCCTCCATCTCATCATCAAGTCGTCACCAGATGCGGGCCGGATCCCTTGAACGGAAGCATGCACGAGTACGTGACATACTTGACACTGTCCATCAACACAACAACAAATATACGTGAGAAGGACTTCGTCCCCATCACACCATCCACATCAGCATCGCCCGCCTCTCTAGGATCAAAGAGCACCGAGACCACCATTGAAGATGTCTTACTGTTTATATTGAACTCCTCTTTCTCCGATTTTCTTCCAGCATTCTCTCCAGAAATATTGTGAGAGGATTCTGGAAAAGGAATAGGATGGAGGATCCTCCTAGTCTTTGCCTTGCTTGGGTGAGTGGAATTCTTAATCTGCTCTTCGGTTATGTTTCTTGAAGAAGTTGCTGGCACTATGGCTGCAGATACGTCAAACTGGAAAACTTCCGTACACATACCCGCGCTCAACATTGGCCCTAAACACAGTAATAGAGGTTATTACACTTTTTCAAATGAAGTAAATAGAACAAAAGGACATATAATGTGCATCTTCCTACTGGGGCTTATAATTCCATTTTTATAGAGTAATCTCTATATAAACCCCTCTGGAGTATATTTAATTGAATTTGTCACTTAGAATCCAGAGAAAATAGTGTTTTTTTTTTTACAAAACTTCTTAAATATATACTACTAATACCTACAAAACATACAATTACACCAAACTAAGATGGACAAACATTGACAGACAACCTATGTGGAGCATTTTGAAATGCAAAACCTACAGTGTTAGCACATTCACATTTGTGGGCAAACATTAATAAACCTTGACATGGTACAGACACTAAGCAAAATATATAGCAAGCACAACTATTGTCCCATGTACCTTGTTCACTAATAAAATTTAAGATATCATGTGGATACTAGTAGTCAAGAATGCAGAAAACATATACTCCATCATATGACAAGAACGACTATGATTACCAGCAAGTCCTTCACGGAACCATTGCTGAAGCTTGCCATCAGATGCTGTTGATTTCGTACCATCTTTGTCTACTGAACCAGAACCAAGAGCCCGGAGGAGGGTATGCCCAGCACCATTCCTTCCCACAACCGAACCAGGAATTGCAGGAGCAAGATCCCCAGAAACTACCAAACCTGTCTCTCCACATCCCTTCCCCTGGCACGCCATTGCTTTCTCACTTGCCAATACAGAATGGATGATCAAATTTCCATCAATTTTAACAAGCTTATCATTCCTGGGAACATACAGTGATGCTGCAAGAGGCTCGCTTCCATTGCCTGAATGAACAAATTCATCTATGCTTGGGGGCTCCCCTCCACCACCGTGACTTCTTTGACAACCACTGTTACTACTAAAATCTCTTGTACCACCATGCTTCTCATCATAATTGGTACCATTAACCATCAACACTCTCCCATGATGATACTGGTTGAACCCACCTCGAATATAACCTTCTCCCCCAGTAAATACTTCCCTAGTTCCTCCATATCTAACATTAACCATCGGGACCAAACAACCGAATAACATCATGAAAAACAGCAAACCAAGGAAACTAACGCCGGCAACCTTTTTAGTCTTCGGCCCTTCATTTTTCTTACTTTCCACCTTCTTATTTGATTTAGGTGCCTGTGCTTGCTGCTGCGGTTTTAACCTTGGTATCGGCACCAACGGCACTTGAGACCCCTGCGATTTCATCATATAAGGTGGAGCATACGGCATCCACGGGTACATCATGGCTGGATGAGTGTACATTCCAGGTGGAGGAACAGCAGCAGCACCACCACCACCAGCAGGTCCACCACCACCCATTTGTTGCTTCAGAGTAGCGTTTTCAGCCATAAAATATGTTATCTTAGCATTCAAGTCTTGAATTGTTGAATGCATGTTCCTAACCTTATCTTCTAACTCCTCTACGTAATGCTTCTTTCTCTGTCTAGATAATTGGGCACTCTCTCGATTCCTCAACAACCTTGCCTTCTTTTTCTCTTCCTCTTCATCCAATCCGACATCGCCATCTCTATTGTTGTTATTCTCTGAATTACAGTTAGATTTCCTAAACTTATTATTCCTAGAGTCTGTACTATTATTCACCAAATCCTCACCCTCATTCTTCCTTTTTAACACAGAAATGTTGCTATTAATGTTAGCTGACTCCTCTAACTTAATTTTCTGATCAACAACTCCAGTTTTAACGGAACTATTACTCGAATTAGGTGAAGAACTTACCGATCTGGCGGCACAATTATTTGTGGAGTCCTCCGAAACATTAGACTCGAAATTCCCAGAACCCTGGGACTCTGGCGAATGGCAACTCAATCCTTTTCCATCAGCAACGCAATTTTCAGTGCTTCCACGATTCGATCCGTTCGATTCGGGTGACTGCATGTTGAGATAGCTGGAAATCTGATGAGACTCCGCCTCCGGGGAACTCGAATTCAAAAGCCCAGAGCAATCCCAGCTCTGATCGCCCAAAAATTCACCGTCTCCAGAGAGATGACACAAATCCGCGGCCGTTGATTTGAAAACGCCATCCAATTGACAGAAATCCGGCGCAAAATGGGCGAAATCCGAACCCGATCTGGGTTCGCAATCAGATTGCTGTAATTGGGTGGGGTTAAGAAGGTTATCGAGACCGCCAGAGGGAGGCAGGCCCAGATCATCGAAGGAGAAATCAAAATCGAGGTCGTCGAGGACGCAGGCGTCGTCGTTTTGATTTTCCACCGCCGCGCTATTGCCATTAAAATTGTTTTCGGAGAAGAACGCGGCGTCGAATGGGGGAATGTGGAGAACTGAATCAAAACCACCGGTGTCGGGCGGCGGCTCCATCGGAGGATCCACGGCGACCACCGTGGCGTCGGTCATTTCTTCTGTGTGTGTGTGTGTGAGAAAATTGGGGAAATTGCCCGCAGAGAACGTTGGGATTGAATTCAATGGGGAAGAATTTTCTCAGGTTTAAGGATGGGGAGTAGCCGTGTAGGGTCTAAGCATTGACTCTACTGATATCACATGCGCCTCTGAAGCACGTGAACATCCAGTTATCGTTTGTCTCACTAATTCTGTGGATTATGTGAATTTTAAAATAATTAATCCACTTGGATTGCAACATTAATGTAATTAAATAAAATTTCCATCTGCAGATTCATTTTACCTTTTATTTTTTCAAATAAAGAGAAATATGCTCGTAATTGTCTTAATTTAGAAATAATATCGTCTAATGCATGTACGTTCTAATTATTATAAATATATATATATATATAAAAGTGAGGGTTATTATATAATGGATTGAGTACACCGGTGCACCTAAGGTTGATAGATTAGTTTTTAGGGTATAGTTTTTTTTTTAATTTTTAAAATTTTAATTATTTTATTTAATCTAAGGATGGTTATTGATTAGTTTTTTTATCTAACGATTATTACTAATTAGGTGCATCGGTGCTCTAAGTACACCCTAGTTTAACTCTAAAATTAATACTCCCTCTGTTCCCTTCAAAGAGAGTCTTTTTTTCATTTTGGTCGTCTCACCTAAAGAGTTTTCTTTTATTTTTTACACACATATGACTCACACACACCCACTAATACAATTAAAATATGGGACTCACACTCTCACTAATACAACTACTCACTACACATTAAATAATACTCGTTAATTCACGTGCCAAAAAGCAAAAGACCCTCTTAGTGAGGGACGGAAGAAGTATAATCTCAAGTTGGTCTCATGTACCCCCAGAACACACCGTGTTCCCATGGAGCACGGTGTATTCGAGGGTACAAGAGTTTTTGCCTATAATCTCTTGTGAAACGATAATTATATAAGACGAATTGTAAGAGAAGTTGACATAACTCATCATAATTACTCTCTTCATCCGGATTCAAGAGTGTCATTTGCTTTTAGGCACGGAGATTAAAGAGTATTATTATTTAATGTGTAGTGGGTAGCTGTATTAGTGGAGATATGAGTCCCATTTTTTAGTTGTATTAGTGGGTATGTGTGGATAAAAAAAGGAAATGATACACTTGAAAGTGGACGGAGAGAGTATATAGAGTCCGTCAAACTTGTATGTTAGAGATAGGATTGGAGCGGTTCGGATATCCTGTTACATTTTGGTGTTACATCTCATGTTACAAACTGTTGGATGATTGATACGTAGGATAAGCTAATATATATACCTTAACATCAATCGGGAAATGTTGAGATTTTCCTCTCCGTATACGTGTCACTCATATAACGCGTGTAACAAGAGATGTAATATCAAGATGTAACAGGACATTCAAGATCGAATTGGAGTTGTGTATATATATATATAGTCCGTCAACCTCGTACGTAAGAGATAGGATTGGAGTTGTGTATATAGTAGTACATTCGAGTCGATTCAATTAAATTTGAATGTAGTAACGATAATTTTAGAAATATAATAATAATGTGTTGCATTTTGAAAGTAAATAATAAGTCTTGAATTAGAATAATAAAATGCTAAAATAACAATAATATTCAAAAAGATTTAATTTAATTTGAATCATCAAACATTAAAAATTCTAACAAAGTAGTAATAAAAACAAATGACGTGATATACATTAAAAAGTTAAGATAGTCTTTACCTATTACATCATGATATTCTTTAAATAAAAAATATCCAAATATATATTTAATACTTAATTAATTAATATGTATTTTTTTTGAGTCTTTGACTACTAAAATAAGAAATAATTTTATTTCCTTTTAAATATGAGTATTATCTTGTAAGAAAGATATATTCTCTACGTCCCTTGTTAAGAGAGTCTTTTATTTTTTGACATGTGGATTAAAGATTATTATTATTTAATGTGTAGTGGGTTGTTGTATTAGTAGGTGTGTGTGGGTCCATACGTGTAAAAAAGGAAAGATGACTATTTGAGTGGATCGACTAAAATAGAAAAGAATTTCTCTTTAAAGGAGACGGAAAGAGTATATAGAAAGAGTTATGGACAAATTGATTCATTATTAAAATATGAAGTATTTATTATATAAATAGATAGATAGATGAAGTTTGTAGTTAACATATTATAACAATTTAGAATCATATTTTATTAATGTATCATTCATCATATTTTTTTTAAAAAAATCTTCAACTATCAATAACAGTTTAGAATCATATTTTACTAATGCATCGTTCATCATATTTTAAAAAAAATGTTTATCGATAAGATTCAACTTATATATAATCATATGAACACCATCTCACATTTCACATGAACACCATCTCAAAATAATTTTTTTATCTTTTAACTATTTTTAATAATAAATTACGCTCACGTAAGAATTAGTATTAATTACAATTTAAAGCTCTTATAGATCAGTTGACATTAGTAGACACTAGACATCCTTCATAGTGGCCACACTTTACAAGTTTTGATTTATGCAGTAAAGTTAATTATCTAACAATTAACTATAGTGAGTGCTTTCAAAATGTATAGCAATGAGAAATGTATGTATCAATTTCACTCTATCAGTCTATCTAATTATTTAAAAATTTTCTATGAAATTACTTAAAATTTTTCTATGAAACTATGTATTCTTTTTTTTTTTTAACTCAAGAAGAGCTTTATTTAATCATTCAACGTCAACAGAGTCAACATAAACCAAAAGAAATGATGGGATGCCATAATCAAAAAAGTTGGACAACAAATTATTGAAAGCATATTGAGTTAATTTATGGGCTGAGAAATTAGTCGTACGACGAATCCAGCAGAAGGAGCATTTCTCAAAACATGAAGCTAGAGTAAGTGAATCCATTTCTAACACAATTTGATTGATATTGTGGTCCCGAGCAAGTTGTAATCCACGACATGCATTCGCTATAAAATATTATTACTTTTTATTTATATTATAAATTATTAATTCATATAATAACATTATCAATTTTTATTATAAAATTATTATTTTTATCTGTTTCACGTAAATTTTTACGTGAGATAATCTCACACAAGTCTTTGCTTATTTTTATTAAGTGCAAAAAGTGATTTATTAAAGTATAATTTTAGTATATTATAATATGATTCATTATAAAACTATTTTAAATATAAATAAATATATTTTATTTATATAATAATCATACTTTAATAATTAGTCATATTTAAAAATTCACCTTTTCTCTAGAGAAATCAAAAGGATGAAAAATGTAAATATACGCTGGAATGAGTGAGTACGTAGTAATAAGTTAGAAAAACAAATGGCAAGAATAATTTTTTGCAAGGATAAATAGATTAATATAAATAAAGAGTAAAAATATTTTTTACTAAAAATAATAATGAAGGAAAAATGAAATCATAATATTACCTTTAGGTCCGTAAAATTAATATTGAGTGTTATTTTGTTCTATTTGAGGTGTACAATAAAATATATAGAAATTAATAAATAATTAGGGGGGAGGATGGAGGTGGAAATAATTAATGCTCCTATTAAAGTGGGCGCGTGAATCACACGCACTCAAAGTGAAGTGGTGGGAGGAGAAAGACGTTTTTGTATGATAGAATAACTAAAAACGTAGGGTTTAAGTCCTTCCACTTGTATCCGGAAACTTCGTCGTTTCTAACTTTGCGTGTCACACGACGACGACGTTTTTGTTTTGGTCCATTCCCAAATTTATTAGCCAAATAAACGTTTTTAATTCCCATCTTATCTTCTTTCTCTCTCCTCTATAATTTTAGTGACATCAATTATTAACTCATGGACTTTAGTTTGCTTACCTTCTACTTAACCTTCATTATTTTTATCAATTGATTCCACCCTTTTTATTTTAAATATAAACTTTTTGTTTTATGTTTATGACCTTTAGTTTAGATTTAATTGTTCATATATGATATATAGCTTTGTGGATTATTATTATTTTTCTAAAAGTAAAATATTAAATTCAGTTATCAAAGTACAATGTCAAATAAATATTTATGAGAATAAGTATATACTCTATTGTGAGAATGTATTTAGGTGATAAATTATGATACGGGTTAATTTATTATTAAAATAAAACTTAACCTAAGATGATTGTTAAATAATTAAAGTATGATTTATTAAAATATAATTATTGAATAATGAATCATACTTAAATTATTAAATAATCATACTTTATTCATACAATAATCATATTTTAGTAACAAATTGATTTGTTTCATAACTCATTTCTCATATGCACAGTAGACTTTGTCAATATTTATATATTTTTTTAATAAGCGCTTATGTAAATCGAATTCACGGTGTAAACCTTGTAATTCAATTTCAATCTTATTATACATATATATTGATAGAATTTAAATTAAAGAGTGACCAAATGGTTCACATTGTACTAACTCATTTTTTTCATTTTATAAACTTTCGTGTATCACACAATTATAACAACTTATATTTTCGCATAAGCCTTTCCTGACTTCTTCCCTATTTTTCAAATGTTTAACACACAAAATAAAAATAAAAATCTAAGTTTGTATTTGAATTTAAATATTTGAATGACAGCTCTATAAAAATAAATTCATAAACTGAGTCTAATATTATTTTAATAAATTTTGGGTTAGAACTTTGTTGATCGAAGAGCAGGCCCATCTTGATTCGCTGGTGGGCTAACAGTACGGGATGGAGCGGTGATTTTTTTTTTTTGGGCTGATAATGGGCTTTCTACCCATAAAAAAAATCTTTTCTTTCACCCCCATAAAATGCAGTTAAATTTTTGGGTTATTATGCGGTGTACCTGGTGGACCGATGCACCTGCAGATTTATAAGCTAAATAGAGGGGGTAGTGGGTAGTTATTGATTTTTTTTAATTATTTTATTTTATTGGGTGATAAGAATTAAATAAAAAATTGATCAAGCAGATGTGATTATTCAGGTGCACCGGTGTCACAGGTGCACCGTAGTTAAAACATAACATTTTAGATAGTTTATTTATTTATTTGGTGGATGGGTTGCGAGACGGATTAACCTATTATTAACAATTATATTAATGTATGATTTACTTAAAGTATATTAAGGTAATATATATAACTATAATTTTAGTGTATTATATTATATTCCACCAAAATATAATTATTGGTATTTTCTGATCACTAACTTAATCATTTTTTAAATTGGTCCATACGTTTTCACTTTTTGAATTTAGTTTATTAAATTGTGAAATTTGAATTTTTCGTCATTTTGACCTGTTATTTGTGAAATTTGAAATTTACGTCATTTTGACCCGTTAATGCAAGTAAACCAACTGATTATGCATATGTTGAATTGAAAAAATATGATAATTTGGTGAATAAAAAAAAATTTACATGTCATAAGAGTCATATGCTATATCTTATAATTAAGAAAAAAAAAATGAAGTCAATCTACGCATGACGGCTAGTTTACTTGTATCAACCATCAACCGATTAAAGGATGGAAATGTTAAATTTCATAAACTTAATTTTTCATAAACTTAATTGAATGAATTTATAAAGTAAAAAAAAATAATTAATTTCAAAGTTAGGGTAAGATAATTTCAAAGTCAGGATAAGATAGATGATAAAAAATTTTGTTTTTCATGAAATATACTTTATCTGTCTCATACTTATTTCATACTTTCCGTTTTCTCGTAATCTCAAAAGTTATCTTTAATTTAAAAAATACAACTCACACATAACCTATTTTATAATTTATTTATTCCCTGACAATATTATAATACCCCTAAACAGTTAATAAAATCTGTCAAACTTTTTTAAACTCCATATCTACGTGCAAAGAAGTCCGGGACGGAGGAATATTATAACAAGTTTTGCTCCATTCCATTTTGCAAGATATTCAATTTAGGGTTAATTACATGAAAAGTCCCGACCTTTTCGACAATTTTAAATTAGTCAAAACTTTTGAATATTTACAAATAAGTACTCGACTTTAATCATTTTTTCAAATCGAATACCCGGGCAGCGGGAGACTGCCCGATTGCTTACGTGCCATTTTTTCTTCATCCACCCTCATCCCCCACCTGTAAAAAATAAAAAAATTGATATGATATTGCCTACTGCTGATTCTATGTGTGGGAAGGTTACGGTGGTTACATTGTGGTTTGCCTCCCCTCGTGTTCCTCCACTAGATTCCTTAGTCATTCACCGCCGCCAAAGAAAGCGACGAGACCATATTCCCCCTACTTCCAATCTACCTTAGATCTACTTAGTTTCTGGACATGTGGTCGTCTGCATTCTTCAAAGCCGCCAGCGCCGGCGCCACCAGATCCACCATTGAGGGAGGTGGCGCCGCTCCACAACAACGAAGTAAATAATATATTTTTTTAAATTTCGACTTTGATAGATGGATATGATGAATTTTTCATCAGATAATTCAAAGCTGAAATTACTGAGGCACTATATTTTTCTCTTTGAGAAAATTCAAACCAATGTTCTGAATCTTCTGATCCATCTCTTAATTTATTTTTTATTTTTTTATAATTTTTCTAATAAAATTGTTATGTTTAATTGCAGATCTAATAATTAGTTTATTTTTCCTACAATTAGTTCTCCTAATTCCATGTATTTTTTTTATCGGACAAAGTTAGTTGTTAGTACAATTAGTAGTTAGTTCACCAAGTTTCCATACACATTTTATTCTCCAAGCATCCTTATAACTCCCCTCCTATTTTCATGGATTTGATGGGATTATTTCCCAGGTGCTCCTATAAATTTCTCTTTCAGGAGAAATCCAAGCCAACGATCTTATCTAATTGTTTGAAATTAATTCAGTAATTTTGAAGTTAATTAATTTTTTATCTTAATTTTTAGGAATTTGATAATAAATTTGGGCGGGGTGTGCAGCGTGAGCTGCGTTCTGTGAGGTGGAAGAGAATGCACATTGAGTTGAAGTTGGTGTCGTTCTTCTGCGCATTAACGGGCGTTCGAGGTCGTTTCGATATACGCGCTGGAGTTGTCCCCGATGTGTGTGATGAATTCGGTGGTGTTGATGGTGCGGTAGACGGTTGTCTTCGGCAGCACACTCAGCCCGATCCTAACGGCGGCAGAAGGAAGAACGGGATGGTGGGTTGATGGAGGAGGAAGTTTGAGAGAGGACGTGTTGAAGAAAAGAAAAAAATAATAATATTTTGTCCACGTCAGCTTTGGGCAGTCAAAGCACAGTCAAAATCTGACCGGTGGTTCGAATTGCAATACAGAATTAAAGTCAGGTATTTATTTGTAAATATGCAAAAGTTTGAACTAATTCGCAATCAACGAAAAAGGGTTAGGACTTTTAATGTAATTAACCATTCAATTTACTAGTTGATGTAAAGTGAACCGATTAAAATTAATACTAAAAGATTTAAAATGAAAACACAAATAACTAAAATTTAAAGAAATAAAAGTTACTACACTAAAATTAAATTTGATAAAAGAAACTATTCAAATTAAGAATTTAACTGCCATGTACCTAGAGCATTGGTGCACCGGTATAAATCAACTATTAGATCAATTTTTTATTTAATCCTCACCTCACCGGTGCACCACATAATAACTATTAAATTAATATTTTTTTGTAAAAAAAAAAACGAAAATTCACAAATGCCGGGTAAATCCCATCGGAATTAAGAATCCCGTCGGAACACCAACTAAACTTGTCAGGCCGAGATATTTTATCGAGCTACCGATATAAATAATGTATCACACCAAACGTCAAATTATATACTCCATACTTATATTAATTAATATGCGCTTTATACTAAACTGTCTAAACTTTGCTGTCTGAGCCTTCTGCGTAATACATCCTTCATCGCGCCATAGGGTTACCAAGTCCTACTCTCGCCGCCCTCTTCCGCCACCGCCACCCACTCCAACGTCTCCGCCCGTGGCTTTCTCCCGCACAGAACCACTGTATCAGAAGAAAGAAGCCGCCGCAAGCCCACAGTATACTTTAGCCTACTCCACCCACTTTTATCCTTCTCCACCGCTGCTACTGTCCCTCGTTGTCCCCTAGTTATACAGTTCATTAATCTCCTTTATTCGATTTTGAAGGAATTTCGTGTTATTCATTGGTGGCGGCCACGACAGCTGTACAAATTGGTGAACCATGGTAAAACACTGTGTTTATTGCATTGCTTCTTGTAATATTTTGTTTCTTGATGAGCTTTCAGGCTGCCGTTTGTTTAATTACAGTTTCGAACTAGTTTAGGAAGTGAAATTCTAAATAATAATTTGGAAATCCTTTCAGCTGAACTTGGTGGAACTTGTGTGTGTGTCTCTGTGTGGACTTTGTGTATCTTTATCTGTGGCTGTCTGATATTAGATTGTTGTTGTTATTTAGGCAACAGAGGTTGTGGATGCGGTGCATTTTAGATTCATGTTGGACGAAGAAGTGAGGCGCCAAAGTGTTGTAAAGATTACAAATCCAAACTTGGTTGACATATTAAATAAACCAATTCCTGGTGGGCTCTATGATCCGGCATTGGGACCCATTGATGATGCCTCTTCGTAAGTATATAAAATTTAGCATAGCGCATTGATATTACTGAGCCTGGAGTTGTAATGCTTGTGTCTTGTAATATGCAGATGTAAATCATGTGGCCAACGTTCATATCATTGCTCTGGCCATTGTGGTCACATTGACCTCGTTTTGCCAGCCTATAATCCATTGCTTTTTAATACATTGAACAATCTTCTGAAGAGGACATGTTTTTATTGTTTTCGTTTTCAATCTAGCGAAGAAGAGGTGAGTTGTTCTAAGCATTTTCTGCTCATTGTCCCATTGTACGTATTAATTTGGTTGTATTTTATTTCACCTTCAGCATTTTGTTTTTTGAATTAGGTGGAGAAATGCATTGATCAATTAAATGCAATAGAGAAGGGTGATATAATTGAGGCAAAAAGACTGAGCTCTGATCAGAAGTCACGAGGAAAGAAAAAGTTACCAGACGACATGATTGATCAAGAGGATAGTCAAGGGAGTCATACATCACATTCTGCTTTAAGCTTTGATGATAAAAATCATTATATACACAATAAACAGGCATCATGGGATTCTTGTCAACTCACTGAAGCTTTGTCAGTTCTGAATGAGTTTTTAAAGAAAAAGGAAAATAAGTGTAGGAACTGTAATCGCAAAAATCCAGTGATCAATAAGCCAACATTTGGATGGTTTCATGTGGTAAGTTCAAATTCTCTGTAACCTGTACAAAGTATGACATAACAAATAAATAGTTTAAGTCGATATTGCATGTTAACCGTCTTTCACGTTTTCTTATATTTGTGATAATGGGAACATGACTGTAAGATTCTATGTTGAAATTCTTGTATAGCTGATGAATCAAGTGGTGGAACGTTTATTGGGTTTACTTGATGTTTAATATGTATTTTTAACCGTAATCCTTCACTGTCTTCTTTGCTATGTAGAAGGTAATCTCTAATGACATCAGATCGAATGCTATACGAAGTAGAAGGTTGGATGTTACAGGGAGCGGCGGAGGTGAGGATAAGCATTCATCTGAGGTGGTAGACGCCAGTGACTATTCTGGAAAGGATGATTCTGAGACAGCTGAAGCCCCATTCAATGCTGCCTCTGATAACAATGTCGTGCGTGGAAAAAAAGGCATAAGCTCAGAAAGAAGTTTAAATCAGAGTTTGGAGGATACAAGTAAATACTTTTCAGGAGAATCAGGACCCCTCTTGCCATCAGAGGTGATTTGCTGGTTTCCCTCATTACCTTTTGCCTTTGATGACAATGATTAGTAACTATTTAATCTGTTCATGGACCTTTCTTCTTTCTGACAGGTTAAAGATATACTAGGGCGTTTGTGGGAGAAGGAAGCTTCACTTTGCTCCTATATATCAGATATTCAGCATCAGCAAAGCAGAATATCTGGAAATGTAACAGGTTTTTCAATGTTTTTTCTAGAGACCATTCTTGTACCTCCAATCAGATTTCGTCCTCCAGCAAAAGGTGGTGATTCTGTAAGTGTTTCAGCAACTTGTATCAGCTATCTTTGATTAAAAAATAAAAAATAATATATATATATATATATATATATATATATATATATATATAAATTAATTAATAAAATGTTTGAGGAGGGCTAAACCCCTTATAAAGAAGCTACTCCCTTGCTGTGTTATGTGTTTTTTATAAAATCAGATTTTATTGGTGGATATGAACTAAATTTTTCCAATTTTCATATCTTAGTTCAAAGTATTAGTGATTATTCACATTGTTGAAGTTAGTGGTGAATGTTGGCTTAGATGATTATATGAACTAAAAAATTTTCATTGCCTGAATTACTTCCATTTTTTGTATATAAATTTGTATAATTTTCCCTTCAGGTAATGGAGCATCCACATACTGTTCTTTTGGGGAAGGTTTTGCAGTCAAATATTGCTTTAGGAAATGCACATATGAATGTTACCGAACGTAAAAGGATTATTAGTCGCTGGATGGATCTTCAGCAATCTATCAATGTGTTGTTTGATAGCAAAACTACAACTAGTGAGCCTATTTCTCCAATTTTCAGCTATAACACATCTTGGGTATAAGAATTGCTTTTGTTAAACTAGAACTTCTATCAATTTTGTTTGCTCTATTCTTTCAATCTTGTGGTTCAACTTCACCTTTCTCGTATCATCATTTTCCAGTGTCTAGTTATAAGTAATTACATGTAAATTTAATGGTTTTCAAATTCAAAGTTGTATACTTTCATACTTTTCACATTTGTATAAATTGTTCTGAACATATTGCTTTGGCAGGTAAATCTCAAAAAGATAGTTCTTCTGGAATTTGTCAGTACCTTGAAAAGAAGGAGGGTATATTCCGTCAGAAGATGATGGGTAAAAGGGTCAATTTTGCTTGCCGGTCTGTAATATCCCCGGATCCTTACTTGTCAGTAAATGAAATTGGAATTCCTCCGTACTTTGCATTGAGATTGACATATCCAGAGGTTAGATTAAATATTCCATTTATCTTTGTCTTCCTTATATCGTAAATTATAGTCATTGTGACTTATCTGGATGTTTGCTGAATTGATGGAAGAATTAAGTGATATTTGGTCAGTCTCCATGCCAGTTAAGGAATCTTGCACTGTTGTGAATTAAAGTTTTTCAAATTTATTCTTTTCATTTTTTTTTTACCTGTTTGTAATCGCCTATTGCACTCTGTTGTAAGCTTAAATGCAATATCCTTCTTTGTTTGCTTAGCTGCCTTTCTTTTTATTGGCACCTCTTAGGTTTTTACTACATATATATCATTCCTTATTTGTTTTTAGAAAAATAGATGTATTGATGAAAAATACGTTAAATTAAAATTCATAGCTGTATTTTGCGTATGGATTCATGTCACAATATGAAGTTCTAGTAACATTTGGGATGTTAAATGTGGTATTTTGTTACATGTATGACACAGCAATATGGATTTACTTAAATAATGTTAATCATAATTACATAATGTGATACATTTTTTTCCCCCCAAAAAAAAAAAAAAGAACTATTGGTGTTTCATATCACTTGGTTTTGGTTTGAGGGATGAGCTTCTACCCTGAATTGTGGTGAGAGACTATTATTTCTTGAAGAACATGAATAAATTCTGACTCTTAATATTGTGATATTTATTTATTTATTTGGAGATATTGGTTTACATTGACATGATTTTTTGAGTTGCTTGTACCCATAAGCTATGACATCTATACAACATCAAGTAAAAAAAAAATATTCTGGAAGAGTTGTTACTTTGTAGAATAAGTAATAGTATTCTTTGTGATTTCTCTTGATTAAGTAATATATTCTTATTGAAGCTCTTTCCTTTTTTGTTCACTAATATATTACAGAGGGTTACTCCTTGGAATGCTGGAAAATTGAGGAATGCTGTCATTAATGGTCCTGAAATTCATCCTGGAGCTACAACTTATGTTGATAGTGTTTCCACTGTAAAACTGCACACAAACAAAAAGATGCGCATTGCAATATCCAGAAAATTACCTTCTTCACGAGGGGTAGATGCTCAGTCAGGGCAGATCAACGAGCTCAAGGTAGAGGGCAAGATTGTCTATCGCCACATGCAGGATGGGGATATTGTGCTTGTGAATCGGCAGGTACCTGAAATGATCCATATAACTCATCTGATTTTTCTGCATACTTATAAGTGTTTATATTTAAAGGGAGCTTCTTTCTCTTTTCCTTTTAATATAATAAGCCTACGACTAGCTGCACTTGTAATTTTCTGGATAAATTTGCCTTTCTCTTGAATTTTATATGTATATAATTCCTCTGCACTCTATTTTGTTCAACTTGCATTTTATGTGTCTGGCTATGATTTTTAGATCCTTTATCGGGCTCATGGAGTTTCAACATTGATTTTGGGTTATATTTTTATGTGGATGTTTCTAGATTGCCTGTCATTAGGCTGCAGGAGCATCATTTTGCATTTCAATTGTATTAAATGAATTACCAAATTATTGTAAGAAAATTTTAAAATAGTGCAACTTATCTGTATGCCCTTTAACAACGTCCCCCTCCCCTCCCCTCCCTGAGAAACTTATTTTACTATATCCTGTCATACAGTCTTCTTCCTTCCCCTTGATAGTGGAATTCTTGCATTCCTGTTTAGGACTTTAGCATCTGACCTTGTTACACTTTTACACATTTTCATTATTTATAAATATGGTTATGCTGCAAACTTGTGAAATTCTATATTTGCCAACAAAATTGGTATACCTGTAATTGTAAAGCTAATGGATATTCTGGTAGGAGCTTGAATAGCAATTTATGTACTATTTGCAATGCCATGTCCTATTCTTCTACTTTTCTGTAGCTGAGTAAATGATGTGTTCTGACAAGGTTTGATTATAATGCTTCTGCTGTTATATCTGAAAAGAAAATGTTCTCCACAAATTGATTGGGCGATATATATATATATATATATATTGTTCTGTATACCTTTGAGATCATTTTAGCAAAACTTGTGTATCTTTTCCACAGTGAGCATTTTCATGTCTGATAGCTATATGTTTGACAAATTACATATCGAGCAGTATCTTAAGATGCTATTAAACACTACTCTGGTTCTTATGCCAGCCTACACTTCACAAGCCAAGTATAATGGCTCATGTTGTTCGTGTATTGAAAGGAGAAAGAACGCTTCGCATGCATTATGCAAATTGCAGGTCAGCTATATCATTCACTGTATCTACTCTTCTTTGATAATAGTACATGATTGACATCTTTTATAACTTCAGTTCCTATAATGCTGATTTTGATGGTGATGAGATTAATGTGCATTTTCCTCAAGATGAAATTTCACGGGCGGAAGCTTACAACATTGTAAATGCTAATGAACAGTACATTGTTCCTACAAGGGGTGACACAGTGAGAGGCTTGATTCAGGTTTCTGTAACAGTACTTTTTTTTTTTTAATTCCTATAATTGATAGTTGGGATTAGTCTTGTATCCCCCTGTCCCAATATATTCTTCATACTTTCTGCCTTCATCTGCCCCAACATTTTCTTCACACCCAGAAAAGGAAATGACAATTAATACCATGACCTCTCAATACACTTTAATTTCAAAATTTCCATCCCCACTTAACACGCGTTACGTACATTACACTTTATTTTGTTACGATATCTTACTTCGATTCTACACGCAAGTGTGGAAAGGCATATAAGTGGTGGTCAACCCTTTTACCTTCAACCATGGTTTTGGGTTAAGTTAGGGCACCTGGCTAATATGCCCAACAATTTTGTCTGCTTAGCCGGATCCAGACGGGCTGCGGGAAGGGGCTGCCCGATGGTGTGCCCAGGGGTTGCCACCCCAGATGTGGGCCCGAGGGGGGTTGCCACCTGGAGTTGTGGGCCTTGGCGCGTGGGTTGCCACCAAGAGTGTGCTGTTGGTGTGGACGTCTGGTTCGAAGGGGGATTGATAGTTATGTTATCCTATATTGGTTCTACATGCAAGTGTGGAAAAGCATATAAGTAGGGGTCAACCCTTCACCTTCGACCATGGTTTTGCCCGCAGACCCCTAGCTCATATGCCTAACATATTTATTTCCTAAAAAGATTTTATTACCCTCCAAAAGAGAATAAGTAAGTAAAAAATTGACTTTTCTTAATATTCATATCTACCCACAGTAAATGGGAAGAAAATAATGGGAGGGATAGAGTATTCTTTTGCAATAATCTGTTGAACGCATGCATGGCTAATTAAACTTTGTTTATGATATTCCAGGATCATATTGTTGGTGCTGTGATTTTGACAATGAAGAATACATTTCTTACTCAGAGTGAATTCAGTCAGCTACTTTATGGGTCTGGTGTATGTGCGGTTACGCCCGGTTCACTTTCAGCCAATCAATCCCAGAAGGTTTCAATTGTGGATTCTGAAGGTGTGGTTGAGTCTATCATACCTGCTGTGTGGAAACCTGTTCCTCTTTGGACTGGAAAGCAGGTTAAAATTTTGAAATGTTTATATCCCATCTGATGTGCATATTGTGATAAGTGAAATGCCTAGATTAGAGGAGATTTTAGTAAGGGATATATCTTTAACATTAATCATCTTTTTTGTTCCTCTAGGGATATATCTTTAACATTAATCATCTTTTTTGTTCCTCTAGGTAATTACGGCATTATTGAATCATATCACAAGGGGTTGTGCACCCTGTACTATTAAAAATCAGGGGAAAATTCCGAAAAACTATTTTACTGGTAATAGTCACAGTAATGGGAAGGAGGATGAGGATCACAATGCAGAACATGAATTGTTAATATGGAATAATGAGCTTGTGCGTGGTGTGATTGACAAGTCTCAGTTTGGAAAATTTGGTTTGGTTCACACAGTACAAGAGCTTTATGGATCTAATAGTGCTGGCATTCTGCTTTCTGCATTGAGCCGCTTATTCACTATTTTTTTGCAGGTGCTTCTCATTTTAACCTTAATTTTCGTAAAAAATATAATTGGTGATTGTCTCTCATTTGAAAAACTAATGATCTCTGTACCTGGGTCAGATTCATGGTTTCACATGTGGGTTAGATGACCTTATTATATTACCTAAATATGATGTTCAAAGGAAGGAGAAACTCGAAGGGGAAGATGTTGGTGAAGAGGTTCACTGTGAATTTGTCAAATTCAAGCCGGGACAAATAGGTATTGTAATGTAAAGTTTCCTCTTATCTGAATTCAAAGATTTTCTGATTTATTATTTTAATTGGTCTGATGTTTATAACTAATTGCACATTTGTAAAAATGTCTTTCAACTTTATTTATGTGCAAGCTCTGATGGTTATCATGCTTGATCAGTTCTTACTCTTAAATACTAGCTGTTGGCTTTACACTTCTGATTTGAGTATGATATTTTAGTGCACTTTAGTTTGAGATTTATTCTTCTTCTTTTTTTGGGTTATTATTATTTTTCCATCAAGTGCAAGTAAAAATGTCTTTCAACTTTATTTATGTGCAAGCTCTGATGGTTATCATTCTTGATCAGTTCTTATTCTTAAATACTAGCTGTTGGCTTTAGACTTCTGATTTGAGTATGATATTTTAGTGCACTTTAGTTTGAGATTTATTCTTCTTCTTTTTTTGGGTTGTTATTATTTTTCCATCAAGTGCAAGTAAACAATGATATCTGCTGGTTATGCTGCCTGCTCTTAGGCCAGTATTACTGCACTTCATAGTCATGATAACTATCCAACTCATTAGTTTGTTTCAAGGTAACTACATTCTCAGGATGTGATTGCATCTTCTACCCTATAATTATGTTCCTCCATGCTTCACTCTCTGTCTTTTCTAATTGACGCCACCACAACTGATACTAACATACTGCTATTTCAAATGCAATGATAGACTTTGGTGAAATGTTTGTTATAGGAAGATTACCCTATTCTGTGGTTAACATGCAGTATCTTTTTAGGGTTTATCAATTCTGTTTGAAATTAGAGAATCTTCAACTCAAATCTAATGAGCAATATGTAGACCTAAAAAGATTATGTTTTGACCTAACTAAAGTTTTCCTTCATGATTTTAAAATATAAATATCATGAAGCTTTAGATGCACCAATTCTGTTTGAAATAGAGAATCTTCAACTCAAATCTACTGAGTAATGGGAAGATCTAAAAAGACTTGAAAAGAAACCATAAAAAAAAAAGATGCTATATTTTAATATTAATGAGAAGTGGGGATGAAAGCTTAGTTTTTTATTATTAGTTTGCTCGTGCAGTTTTTTTTTTTACAGAAAGCTGGAACTTCATGTAGTAAATGACCACAAAGAGAGTATAGGTTGAGTTGACCTTTCAAGGTTGTGATACAATTATTTTGCTGGAGTTGTTTGTTTCTTTTTTAGATGTGCTTCAGTTAATTGGAGTATTGAATGTAAGCTATTTATACTGTTTGGTGTAAAAACTAAATAAGATGCATATTATATTTGCATTCAAGTGTTGTTTCTCAACATTTACATGTATTTCTAGTCTTTTTTATTTTATTTTATTTTTTAATTTTATGGTTGGCTTGTCCTCACTTGTAAGTTTTAATGGTTGGGCACCATTTTGGATGTCATTTGTTGTGTTTCCTGTTTATCGATCCATTGGATGTTGTCTTGACTCTTTTTAGTGCCTCTTATTCCTATTATTGTGCTTTTGATTCCCTAGGCCCTGAAGAACTGCAGCTGGAAATTGAGAAAGTCATATGCAGTGACAGAGAATCTTCTACTGCAACCTTGGACATGAAAATGAAAAATAAATTGAATAATAGGTTGAATAGAGAAGGGTCTCAGATACTCAAGTATTTACTGACTGAGGGATTATTAAAACCTTTTCCAAAGAACTGCATCTCTGTCATGACCACAACAGGCGCCAAGGGTAGTTCGGTAAGATAGTATATCACCATAATTCATGAAGTCTTGCTCATTATAATGTTTTATTTACCAAGGACTTATAATTGCCAGTGATTTTGAGTGTTGTGGCTGAAACTGCTGAACCTTCAGTTGAACTCAGCTTAGGTGTCTACGTTGTACATGCTACTAATTTTATCATCCCCATGGCTTTGATGAAAAATTCTTTATAAAAGTGTATCAATGCAGCGTTGAAGGGGCTTGTGAGAAGTGTAAAATTATAGATCTCGTATTTTTTAAGAAAATATGATTGATTTACAGTTTCAGAATTTACAGATACTTTTTCTGCATAGATGCTGCATATGAGGCATTCTCTACAAGATAACTAGAGGTTAGGTATTGGATTGAGATGTTATGGGTGTCTAATGATCCTCGTATTACTTTGGAGATATCATTTTCATATGTATATGCTGATGGCTTGTTTATCTATGGTAGTTTTTCACACAAAATTTAGTTGTAAAAATTGACATGTTAATACTAATTGTTTTGGATAGGTGAATTTCCAACAAATATCTGCTTATCTAGGGCAACAGGAGTTGGAAGGTAAAAGAGTTCCTCGAATGGTTTCTGGGAAGACTTTACCCTCCTTTCCTCCCTGGGATTTCTCATCGAGAGCCGGAGGCTATATTACTGATCGCTTTTTGACTGGCCTTCGACCTCAAGAGTATTACTTCCATTGCATGGCTGGTCGGGAAGGGTAAAGCTAATTCTTTCATATGTTTCCATTTCCTTATAGAGAAACTCTTTGTATTATTTCACTTTGTTAAATAGGTATCAGTACCATCCTCTGCTAATTATCCTGCTAGCAGAGTTAATTTGCCAAATAAAATTAATGACATAATCCAATGGAATAGAGTTCTGCTTCAGATGCTTTGTATCTGGAATAGTGCATCATTGTACTTGGTCATTAGTGCTTTCGTGACTTTTGAACCTTTGGAGTTAATTTTATATCATAGACTACAGTAAATACATTAGGGGGGTTGTTGGGGTGGGTGTTGGTGGCTGATGCAACTTTTCAAAATTGTACATTTGGACTCGTTTATATTTAGTTTTTTCTTTCTTTGGTTTCATACAACTGTATCTTTTCTAAACATCAGCTTATTTTCAACAGGTTGGTTGACACTGCTGTGAAAACATCTCGCAGTGGATATCTACAAAGGTGTCTAATAAAAAATCTGGAGAGCTTGAAAGTTTGTTATGATTATACTGTCCGTGATGCTGATGATTCTATCATTCAATTTTACTATGGAGAGGATGGCGTTGATGTGCACAAGACGAGCTTCCTAAAAAATTTCAAGGCACTTGAAGACGTAAATTCTCATATCTCCTCTTTAAGTACAGTTCGAACTAGTCTAGTTCCTATTATATGCTTGAAAATTTGATAATAGAGAGACTAAGAAAATCTCTCTTCCGTATTTGGTTCAGAATCAAGAAACTATTTACCAGAAATTTCAGAATAAGCATCAATTCAATAGTCATATCAGCAAATTGCCTGAGGGTCTTGAAGAAGAATCCAAGCATTATATTGAAGAGTCATTACACAAGTCACTTGGAGAACAGAACACAAGTGTAATGAAGCACCTATATAAAAGACACAACTCTAGAAAGGATGGCGTATCAAAGAAACACAAGGCATTTGCGAAAAGGCAAGTCAAATTTTTAGAGTTGGTGAAGCAAAAATATTTATCAAGCCTTGCACAATCTGGAGAACCAGTTGGTATCATTGCAGCTCAGTCAGTCGGAGAACCATCAACTCAGATGACGTAAGATTACCTTCTTTACTTTATGCTCCATAATGATAAAGCTTCTACACTTTCAGTTTCCAGAAAACCTCTCAAACCTATAATCTAATTTCTTTTAAAGCACTTCCTGATATAATGATCTTGGAGGAGAGGAATAGGTGCATTAAATACCTGTGTGCCTATTGACACGACTACATCTCTGATTAGTTGAGAACTGCTGTAAGGTAGCTTCAGGTTTTGAAACATAGGCACGACTACATCTCTGATTAGTTGAGAACTGCTGTAAGTTAGCTTCAGGTTTTGAAACATTTTTTTCTAGTTAGTTCAAAGAAAAGCTGATTATTCGTAGTGTAGATACAGTTCCAGGTTCTCATGTCTAGATTCTGTTTTGGTTCTAAAGTTGAATATATTTTTTTAAATCATTCACAACAAAAGTTATGGATGAACCTGTGCTAATCTCATTTGTCACTTGCATCTTTTTCAGACTAAACACATTTCATCTGGCTGGACGTGGAGAAATGAATGTTACACTAGGTATCCCTCGTCTCCAGGAGATTTTGATGACTGCATCAGATGTTATTAAGACTCCCATTTTGACGTGCCCATTCTCAGTATGGAGATCCAAGTGAGTTATTAAGAAGAATTATGAATCCAGAATACTGGATTAAAGGAATGGAGATCCCCAAATGAGTTGTTAAAAACTTATTTTGAATTAATGAGGAACATAACTTTTTATTTGGAATGCTTTATATAATACCATGGTTTATCAAATGTTCTGTGCAACCATTTTAGAGTAGTTATTGCGTACTGACTATGTGTCTTTGACAGATCTGATGCCAGATCTCTTATTTCTAATGTGAAGAAAGTCACAGTAGCAGATTTGGTGGAGAGTATGGAAGTTAAGCTAGAAATTTTGCAAGATAAAGTGGCAAGAATCTACAAGTTGAGGATGAAACTAAAAGATGCTGAGTTTGTGTCGCTAGAAGACATCCAGGATACTCTCGGAACTGTTTTTCTACGGGAATTAGAAGATGCTATAGAAAATCATGTCAAGTTACTCGAGAGAGTTAATGGTATCAAAAATACTATGTCTAGTACTAGATCGGCAGCACCAAGTGAAGCTGATGATGATGACTCCGGGGTGAGAACTCAAGAAGATGATGACGATGATGATGCAGATGATGACCTTGACAAGGGAGATGATCTTGGTTTGGATGCACATAAGAGAAAGCAACAAGCTACTGATGAAGTGGATTATGAGGATGGATCAGATGTTGATAGTCAAGATGACTCTTCTGCAGATCAGAAAAATCGAATAGACGATGTAGACCCTGATGAAGATGCAAAAAACAGCGAAGATGAGGAAACCGTACACAATGGGGACGAAGATAAAACTTCTAATGCCCAAAATGTGGATGAGGTCAAGTCCAAAGTCAAATCCAGTGGCAAGAAGGACAGAGCATCATCAACAAGAATTAAGATGTCAAACATTGACTTGTCTGGTAAAAAGAAGAAAAAACGGTGTGTGGATATGAAAATTAAAGGATTGTCGTTTCAATTCCACTTTAGATTTATTGAAGAACCTCATTTGTTGCTTGCTCAGGTACGTATATCTTTTCACTTTTCATCATTAATCTGAGCTACATCACATATTTGATTGGATATGGAAAAGACTCACTACCACTATGTTTTCTTTTAAACTAAACTCCTGTCCATCAAATTTACAGATCGCCCAGAAAACTGCGAAGAAGGTGTACATCAAGAGATCTGGGATGATTAATCAATGTAAAATGGTGCAATACGATCCTGATGAAAAAACAGTAATCTGGGATGATAAGAAAAAACCCAAGAGGGGGCAGGTGTGTGAAGCAGAGGAAACTGCGTACTGGGCAATGAAAGCATCAGGGGTTGATTTTAAGTCGTTTTGGGAGATGCAAGACGATCTTGATCTCAGCCGTTTGTATTCAAACAACATTAGCGCAGTATTGAAAACCTATGGAGTAGAAGCAGCCAGAGCCACTCTAATACGAGAGGTGAAGCAAGTTTTTGATATTTATGGAGTGAAGATAGACTACCGCCATTTAAGCTTAATTGCAGATTACATGACACACACTGGTGGGTATCGGCCAATGAGCCGTCATGGAGGAATATCCGAGTCTGCATCACCGTTCCTTAAGATGTCGTTTGAGACGGCATCTAAGTTTATCGTTGAAGCAGCGTCCCATGGCTTAACTGATAACCTGGAGTCACCGGCATCCCGAATTTGTCTGGGCTTGCCTGTAAAGATGGGCACTGGTTGTTTTGATTTGATGCAGAAATTGGATTAGTTGTAGGCATTTTTGTACTTTCTTTTTAATAGTATCAATTGTTTTACATATTAAGTTTTATTTTTGACCCAAATTTTGAATTGATGGTGGGTCAAAGTGTTTCAGCAGTTCAAAATGTTGTTAGATATGGTTGAAAGTGAGGAAATGAAATTTAATTTATGTGACTACTTATTCCCACATTTGTTTTGTACCAAGAAAGATATTGCCATAACTAATTTAATAATGGTTTTTTAAAATACAAAATATTTAAAATTTGAAGAGAATGGTGACAAAAATGAGCTCTAATGCATTCTTTATTTTAACATTTAAATTTACATAATCATTTTCACTCTTCAAATTTGAATAGCCAAATCTACTCTTTAAACTTAAATTGTATTAAATATTATCTCTATTTTAACATTTAAATTTACATAATCATTTTCACTCTTCAAATTTGAAGAGTCAAATTCACTCTTTAAACTTAAATTGCATTAAATATTATTTACTTTATTGTGTGTTTTGGTTCAAATAAAATAGTTTTTAATAAATTAAAAGAGAAAATATGTAATAATTGTACATTGCAAATGAAAATATAAAGAGTTTGTTGGAGTATAAAAAAAATATGATTCTTTAAAATTAAAAATCCTCTTTATATTGTGAAAATACTCTTCAAATTTTAAAAAGTTTCTTGGAGATGCACTTATAATACTATTTTATGAATATACCCCTAAAATCAAATAATTTAATTTATATTCCAATTCATATTAATCAAGTTTTATTGGGCTTGCTTAAGCTCGTCGGACATCTTATATACGGCCCAATGCTTTGAATATATATTGGTTCAAGGATTAGTCTACAGCCCAAAGTGGTCTTATTATAAAGTCCATATATCAAGCCCAACAACAATTTTAATTCCGTGAGATCCTGACCACGTAATCTCGTCAAATTGTAGAAACTCAACGTGGCATTCTATTATTGGTTACATTAATATCTGTCATTACTTTGCACATGTAGTTAGATATTCCTGACGTTTCGAATTGGCTGATTGAAGCCCATTAATTGACCCTTTTGGGCCTGTCCCTGTCATTTATTCCGTTTAAGTCCCAAAAAATATAAAATAATTTTAAAAAATTAAAAAATATCAAAATATAATTTCCGTATAAATCCAAATCTTCATTCTGCTCAATCACTGGTGGAGGGATTACCCGAAGGAAATTCGATCAGGGATTTCCTTCTCCTCAATTCCTCCTCCGTGAGTCACTTTCTATACTTGCAATAGAATTTTGCATCTATAGTTCCTTTCGGGCTTGATTTGTATCATGGATTTGACTTATCAAACGGCTGATGGGAAAACAGAGCAGATGGCGGAGGAGAAATCGCCGCCGCAGACCTACGTGTCAATGGTGGATCCCTTCCTTGTTGAGGCGCTTCAGAACCCTCGGCATCGTCTAACCGGTTAGTTAATTGGTTAGAGTTTTTAATTTTAACTTGTTCTAAGTTTCGTAATTTGGTAAATTTGGTAAATTGGTTGTGTATTTTATTTTCATTTTATGTTGAGACAGTATATATTTGGAAGAAGAAAAAAGCGTGTAGTTGAGATGCGTAGTTATCAAAATTTGAGTTTGGATTCTTGGGAGTTTGAATTGATTCAATTATCTAGTGGGGTATAATTGGTTATACTGTATAACTGGATTGTGTAACACAATGCATTGGCTTAAACAAGCTCGATGTTCTCAATATCATGGATAAACATAAAAAAATAATTGTTTCTGTGATTTTTTTGTTAAGCTGAAATTATCTGGTTCTAGAATCGGACGACCAATTTCTTTGAAGATGGCCGATTATTGAGTTTTGCGCTTAAATCTTAAGCAATCTTTAAGTATTTATTAATGCTGCACTCGGGAAGTATAGTTTAAGTTGTACGCTTATTTTTCTTGAAGTTTTGCTTTTACTTCTTCCTTGGTTGTTCCACCTGAGAAGCAAATATTGACTTAAAGATTTATATTAAAGCCTAAGAACTGGCTGTATTACCTAATGGCTTGCTGCTATTGACTTAGGTATATGTGTCCTATACAGAAGTAGTTGATGTTATGTTTACAAAACTCCTGGGCTTTATTAAATGCTTCTTTAAACACTTAAGTATGAAGAGAAATCTTGGCCTGGCGAATGAATTCACCCTTGATGGATCATTATGATAGTGTATCCATACTCCTTTGACATAATTGTGATAGTTGAGTGAATGGAAGTCTAAAATAGGCTGTGCATGTACTTGTAATCTCGAAACTGTAAGATGATGAAGCTAGGTTGTTTACGCAGTTGGCTGTTGGCATAAATATTTTTACAACATTGTTATAAAATATACTTATTTCTGCTTTTCTGGTAATTGATTTTGTATTTAAAGTTTTTGAAGTTTGAATAGTCGGTAAAAACTCGTACTATAATTTTCTTTTCTTTTCAGTTCTACGGATGGAGCTTGATATACAGAAGTTCTTGCAGAATACTAATCTGCAACAATTCGAATTTCCACATTTCCCTACTTCATACCTTCGTCTTGCAGCCCACCGTGTTGCGCAGCACTATGGTATGCAGACCACAGTTCAGGAGAGCATTGTGGATGGCCAAGGAATCAGGATTTTGGTTACAAAGAAGCCAGATAGTAAGTTCCCTCCTGTCTGCTTATTAGATGTTCCAGCTAAAGTGTCCGAAAACGACAAACTTGATCAAATCAAGTTTGTCATTAGGCCGAGGCCAAAAGCTTCTTCGAGCCTCAATGAATTAGGGATTAAATCCAGTATGGTAAGAACTGTGGAAGAAAGGAAGGAGGAGTACGACAAAGCACGAGCTCGTATTTTCAGCAGCTCTAGTAATTCTGAATCAGAAGATGTAGTGGCTAGGGCTGCTTCTAATGGAACCGATGTTTATGCTGAGGATAGTGATGTTTTAAGAAACTTGGGTGTGGAAGGGGATCGAAGACAATGCAGTGGGGAAGTTGGTAATTTCTCCAGAATAGCAACTTTTAGAGACAGGGAAAAGGACCGGTATGACCCTGATTATGATCGAAGTTATGACAGGTATCCTCTGAGAAAAAAAATGGAACAAAATAAAGAATGTGATGCATTTGGATTTTGTTCATATATTGTGGATCACGGCAAATGGTTGTGTTATTATGCTTAAAGATAATTTTTGTGTAGGAATTCACCGAAGAGAATGGAATAAATTAATGTGACGTCGTATGTGTGGAACACGCACTAACTCTGACGCTCTTTCTATTTTATCATACAATGCAGATACGTAAGGGGCATTTCCAGCAGTCACAGTTATAGAATGGCACCTTCTAATTTGCAGAACTTTCAGTCTCCATTCGTCCAATATGATCCTGTTTTTCCACAGCTGGGTCAAGTGCCTGCTCCTCATGACTACAGATTGATGAGCCCGTACTGTGCAATGGGAATGGGATCAAGTCATAATTCTGGGGATGCTTTATATATGCAGTGGCCAACACATTCCATGATATATTCTCAGTCGTATGATCAACTTGGACATGCCTTTTTTCAGGTAGGCTTCCATTTCTCTTCCCGTTGCCTCTCGAACATGTCAGTACTTGCATTCCCTCCAAAATCTTCGTTTAAATCTCATTGAATCAAGCATAAACATCACCTCTGCAGGAGAAGGATTTAGCTATAGATTACATCAATCCTACTTATAATAACTTCCTCAAGAATAATAAATTTATAGTAACAAGTCTATTTGTTTTACAGACAAGATCTAGGAGGTATCAACTTTAACACTCTGTCATCTGAAGTATAGTCATTTTAAACCTTTGTTCTCCCATCTTTTTTGAATTATACTTTAGTAACTTTATCTCCTAAACTACATGAACATTGCACCGAAGATTTTTCATATGCTGGAATCTTTGCACCATGTGTGTTTCTGTGCAAATGCAAAAAACTTCTGTAATGATGAAAATTCCATCAGGGAAAAGAGTACCTGGGGTTAGGGGATTCTAATAGGATTTTCTGGCATCAGTTGGGATATACTGATGCCAAAGTGCAAAAGATTGTGTAAAAAAAGAAAGAAAAAGAACCCCCCCAGAATGAAGCATAAAACATGAGCTTACCTTAATGACAGAAGTGTATTTCTGGTGTTATAATTGAAGGAGTGGTGTGGGGCTGTATGTTATGTGTTTGAGCTTTTCCGATGTGGACAGCTCTGCAATCTCTTTCTTGTATGCAGAGCTTAGAACAACAGTTAAATATATGTCCAATCTAAACATTTATTGGCATGTGGGGTAAACATGCTTACTTAGGTCCTGGCATCCGAAAGTATGTCTGAATTAATGCCATTACTGATTATTCCTTACATCCATTTTGTCAATCTTATTCTGCTATCTGATCTTATTCTTTTTGTTTATTCTCCGGTTATTTATTCACGTTGAAGTCGAACTAACGACGTGTAATGTATGTATGTTGTTGTAGGCATCTTTCTGTCAGCAGCCTCTAAGTTTTGATTACTCGCAGAACTATCGATAACAGTCGGTATATTTGCTGGGAAATGCTTATAATCTCTAGGGTGTGTTATTTAAGTCAATCTAAAACCATGAAATTTCATCTCATAGTTTTACTTGTTTTTGTTTCTACTTTTGATTTTTTATGTGCTGAAAAAGCTTTTGTATGGACAACATTATCTATATTACTAAAATTAATATTATTGTTATTTAGTATTTTTGTTTCTATGTTTTTTTCATTAAATAAAGTGTTGATTGTTTCTGGTAAGATAGTATTATTCTACCACACTTATCTTTTTGTCTGTAATTAAAAAAAATAAAAAAATCACATCAATTAATAATCTAAAAATTCATCTTAATTTCAAACATATTATTCTCACTTAATACTCCTAATATATTTTATACTTTAATGTTACAAGATGATCAATACCCTTAACAAGTTAATAAAATTGTTCAAAAATAGTTTTTTTAAACTATGTCGGCGCAAATAAGTGTGGGATCGGGGAGTATTATGTATTAAAATAAAAAATTGGTACTCTAATAACATTTTGTATCAATGATAATACTATAGTATAATTGGTAAAGAAGCAACATTTTTACATATGAACTGCTCTTAATTAATTTTAAAATCTTAATAAATATATAATTAGTTGATCAAAGACTACATATAAACTTTCTGAAAATTGATATGTTTGGCAATCTTAAATTAATAATATTTCAATCTGATTTCTCTACGTACGTTTCAACTTTGAGTAATGAACTAAATTAAATTTAGGGTTCCACTGAATCACATTCCCATAAATTAATATATGTATTTTTAAAAAAGTCTAAATTACCCTTAATTTATTAATACACACCCCTTAAATATTTTATACTAATATAATAAGCATTAACTTGATTAATACACGATACACAGTTTTGTGAATTATCTACATCTCGAAATGAAGAAAGATATTAAAAAGGAAAAAGATGAACAACATACAAAGAAATGGAAGCACAGAGCCTTGAGGATAGAGTTTGTGATCATAACAATCCCCACTGTAAATACAATTTAATAATATACAAACAATGGCAAAACAACGTCAATTTCTGCCCATTTTTTTGTTTAAAAACTGAACTTTTAATTTCTTGTGTGATTAATAATATGCACTTCGTGAATCCTCTAGACTCTGAGGAGAGGAGGAATCAGCCGCAGAGGAGGAGGAGGAGAATCCCAACGACACCAGTCTCAGCAATTTTTCCACCCCCGACATCATCAAACACCTCGGATTTTGCATCAGAGATGTGTAAACCATCAATCAAATCCCTAATTACCCAAATTGAGATGCCTACTACTTTGCGTTCATAAGTTTGTTTGCATTTAATTTCTCCAAGAATACTCAGTTCCTAACCGAGTGACTTAAAAGAAGACAAAGATATGATCAACTTGTGACTGTATTTATCCCAAAACATGGTTGAGCCACGTACCCAACAGTGGCCATTCATAGTGAATCCCAACTGAGTCAAGCTCGGTTCTAATGAGCTCACTTGTTCAATGCTCTTATCAACTTGCAATATAGGAGGCTGTGGTGCAGTTTACTGAGCACGAAGAAAGGTTGATGGATTATTGACTCTGTGTATAACTTTAAAATTAAAAAGGGTAAATTTGGGTTTTAGTCCAAGCTTATATTTAAATATAATTTTTTTTTTCTTTCTTTGGTTGGAGTAGGTACTCTAGATTATACTACTTATTTCAAAATTAAAGTATGTCATTCATCACAGCTAGATATCAAACTTACCAATTAAATACATGGAATAATTGTAGTAGCTCATTTAATAGTCTGAGCCACACTAATTAAAATTGTGTACTATAATTTTCGTAATTGGTCGATTGGAGAATCAAATTAATCAACGGTGAAACAGTACTGCTGTCACAGATTGTGTGTATTAACGGTGAGATCTTAATTAAGGAAACTAAGATTAGATATGCAGTAATAATAGAATACAATTAAAATGGTGGAAATTACCAAGAAGCAAGTGTTCCAAAATTGTTGGATTAATGAGGTGCCAGCTGGCAATGCTTTACTTGATTCATAAGATCCAAAGATGGGTGTTACCAAAATTTTAAGGCAAATGATTCCCCAACATACATACATATATGTATATATTTATAATCGAACCCAACGTCCAATTTTTTACAACTTCGATAATATATTACTCTCGTCCCTCCAAATTGCAAATAATTTATGTTTTCATTTGTTCCACTAATGTGTGAATAATATTAATATGATGAAAATCATGACCTTTCTCAAATATCTGGAAAATAATAAATACTAAAGACTTTTAGTTAGGTATATTTTATCCCTCCACTTATTAATTTTGGCTCCATAACTAAATAGACTTTGGTTATCAATCCATTTTTTTTTAATTTGAAGAAAAATACAAGCCCTAGCTATTAAATACGTGTAAAAGTATTATAGTACATTGTCTATGTATAAAAATATTATCAAAAAATGTAAAGTTATATTTTAAGTATGTCGTGTAATAATGTACCTAGTCATATAATATACTATAACATTTTTTACTTATATAAAGTATGTAAATTAAATAGAGTATTTTAAAGTGTGTCACATGATATTACTTTTCAATATTTAAACATGATTATCAAATAAAATCGTGTAACAAGTTAATATATATATATATATATATATATATATATATATATATATATATATATATATAGAAAATATGTATGCAATGTTACGTTACTACATTAGTGTTTATGCATTCATATAATATAAACTAATCACATTACCAATAAAACATAGTGGAAGTAGAGATGAGCCCTTTCTAACTAACATTTTTCTATAATTTCAAAAACTAATAAAGAAAAGGTGGATAATGGAGGATTTGTTAATTGGTTGGAAACTACAATGTAAGATGGGTTGGGGTTGTCTGTGTTCATGTGAGTATGAAGTGTCAAAACATCGAATGATACCCCAATTCTAGACAAATATAAACTTGGGATATCCACTAATTATATCCTTATTTATTTAATTATTATTATTAATAATTATTGGAATAGATTATAAAGTAGTGTCATGTTTGAAGTTTGATGAGGTAATAATTAGTGGATAACAGATCAGATCTGCTTCCAATTAATTATTGACCATAAATCCCTACATGGTCGTGCAGGCAGGTGCCACGATTTTATTTTACTTTTTAAAGCAATTATTTCTTAAAATATAAGAGATCATATTTATACATAAATATGTGCAGGTGTTTTTTTTTTAATAAATAAAATAGATTATTTTTAATTATTAAAAAAAGATTATAAACATATAACATCATACAAATTGATGGTCATTTACTCATTTATATTAATCTTCCTATAAGATTAACTAATTATATTTGGGCGTGTAGTAACAAATTGAGGCAGCCGAAAGTTAATTCAGATTTAATTACGAAAGTGGAAATCAACATCAATCTAAATATTATTATTATTGCAATTTTTTGAATAAATTATTACAATAGTGAAGTACTTTTAGAACATGGCAACACTTGTACCGAATTACATCTAAATTTTATATGTACATATTCATAAGCACATTAAAAAAAAAGGTTCATTCCAATAAAAATGTAGAACATAAATGTAGGCTTTGATTTACTCTTTAAAATCAAATCAAATTGATGACTTGTCATAATATTTTTGAATGTAGGACCCTCCTTAAATAGATAACATATTAATAATGCACGTTACAAAAATGCCTTAATAGCCGACTAGGTGAGTATGTAATAATTAAGGAATTTAAAATTTTTTACTTAATGTTTTTAATAATATGTTGCCCTTATAATAATCATCCAAATTATTACTCTCGATCCCGGAAAAGTTATCACCATGACTAGGCACAAAAAATAAAAAAATTTGTAGTTTTGAAAATTTTATAAGATGGACCAAAATTTTTTAAAAAAATGAATTTTTTTTTGGACCAAAATTATAGTATTATTATTACACTATTACAAATTGAGGGAGCAAGAAATGAAACAAAAGAAATCGAAACTTTATCCTTTTGAGATATAGTAATCTTTGCAGGGCTTATTTACTCATGATAAGTGCAAGTTGAGTTTCATTATATATATATATATATATATATATATATATATATATATATATATATATATATATATATATATATATATATATATATATATATATATATATATAGAGTCGAATTTAGTTAGAATTGTGTATCCATAGGGTTTCTACACAAGTTAATTAGTTTCTACATAAAGATTATCATTCCAAGAAGCTAGTTTGATTGTTGCAACCTACACTTAAAATTGCACACTTCAACACATAAAGATTATCATTCCAAGAAGCTAGTTTGATTGTTGCAACCTACAATTGAGATTCCACACTTTTAACACCTTATAGAAAGTTAACTGGATCGGGTGGTAGGGTTCTTCTTCCGTTTGGTTCATAAAGTTAATATGTAGGTTAACGGAACATAGAACGAGCTTCTAACACGTTAACGAACAGTATCAACCATCACTGTCTCCACCACCACCATCGATTGCACAATTCTTACTAGAGCATAAAAACATAGAAATCTTGCATATAAACAAGAGCATCACAAGAATTGTAACAATGTAGCTGATAACTAAAGAAAAAGATACTATATATTACAACTGTTACTTATTGTGATGCACAAATAAGAAAGATATGAATGTCAGCTAATGAATAACACCATTTACAATTCTAACCAAGTAACAACACAACTACACTGCTACAACAACACATCTATTGCCACAACTCAACAACAAGAAACGATGCAGCCCGCGTATGCTCATCCTCATCTGCAACGGAACTCCACCAATACAACCATTATACACTAACTCATTCCCCTACTCAACAACATCTAGCGCGGCCTAGTACTTCGTCTGAGGATGTATAGACATTCTCTAAGTGACATCATGATTGATATCCGTCACTAACTGATATAACGGCCAACAGAACTCAACAACCTATTGGGACAACTAATTCTACTACACATAAACTAAGTTCCACATGAAGATCGATCAAAGGAGTTAAGATAGTTGTAAAATCAATTACCAATGTCCAAATGAGATGAACTAAATCTAGGCCTTAAGAGCAACTTAAATCAACACCAAATTGACAAGAAAGATTCATAGTAAGATTTATAGCTCAAAGATTGGATTTTTTTTCACAATGCAGAGAGAAGCTAAAATTGACACTAAGAGAATGCATAATTACTCAATCAATCATCGCGGGTGGGAAAGAGGGTCAGAACTTTCCTCCCATTCGTCGCGGATTCCAAATCCTCCACGTACGGCGGCGCCACCACCGCTCCGCCGTTACTACTATGCACTGGCGTCCCCATCCTCTGTATCTGTTGCTGTGATTGCCTAATGAAGGGGTGTTCGAACTGCCCGTTCGGAGGGGAGCTTCCGAAATGCCTGAACTGCTGCTGCAGCTGCGGGTGGTGGTGGGGGCCAGCCCCGGCCCCCACCACCGCCGCCATCTGGTGGTGGTGCTGCATTGCGGCCGCCACCGGAACGAACGGCAAGTAATGCTCTGAATTTCCCCTGCTCGGATGGAGGAAATGAGGGGGCACCGGTGAGCTGGCGAAGAGGTGGTCGGTGGCAGGGTCCATACCGGAGGCGGAGAGCGCCGCGGAGGCGTTGTTACCGCCGCCGCCGTTGCTGGAAATCCCCTGCATCCGCTTGAGATAAAGCCGATATTTCTGCAAATGGCTGGCGACATTCTCTCTGGTGAGGCCGTCGACGCTCATGAGCTGCATTATCGTCTTCGGGACGGCGTTCTTGATCCCTAAATGGGCGACGGCGTCGACGAATCTCTTGTGGAGCTGTGGGGTCCACACGAGGCGGGGCCGCTTCAGGGTTCGCGCCGGCTCGTCGGACCCCCCAGCTCCGCCGCCGGCTCCCGCAGCGCCGCTGAGCTCCGGGGAGTCGAATTCGGCGGAGGAATTGGGCTGGGAGGAGGATTGCGGCGGGTGGGGGGGCGGCGGCGGGGGGAGGGATTGGTGGGTGGTTGGGATGTTGAAGGCTAGAGCTAGATCAGGACTAATTAGGGATTGGGATAATGGCATAAGGTCTTCAGGTGAGGGCAATTCATCTTCCCATTTGGAAAACCAACTGGAATCATCTTCCCTCATCTTCTCTCTCTTGATATACAGCCACCAAGATTTCTTATTCTGCAGAAAAGGGAGCAAAAAAAATTTCTTCTTTTTTTTACACTTTCAAGATCTTCTTGCTCATAAAACAAGAATTTTACAGCCAAGTGAGGATGAATTGAAGGATAAAAAATTCATTTTGGGCTACTGTGTACAAGACAGATAGATTATTTTCTAGAACCAAAGGGAATTCCTAGAGCATGAGGCATGAATTTCTCTCTCTCAATCAAGAAAGCTAGAAGAAGTATGAGAGAGAGAGAGAGAGAGAGAGAGGGGGAGAGAGAGAGAGGGGGGGAGGAGTAGCTTTGCTTTGTGTGTGGAGGAAGGGGGATGATGCTGTTTGGGGTGGGTGGGCCGGGGGGGGGGGGTGTTAGAGGGAGGGAGGGGTGATCGAGGTGGATCTTGTATTCTTCTTTTCAGCTGTTATTAAGGTTACTGTTGTGGATGCCTTTTCTTATGATTTTTATGCTCAGTGTGTGTTGTGTGTGGGTTCTATTTCTTTTTTCCTTTTTATTTTCTCCAGGATTTAAGGGCTCCTTTAAATGCTTTTTGAGTTTCTTGAGAGTTCGTGTCACTACTAAAAAAAAAGGGTCTTTTCTTTTATTAATTTCATTTACTTTTCAGATCATGAATGTATTGTGGTTTGCATAGAGATATACATATGTATATGTATGTATATGTATACACCAACGAAGGCAAGGAAGAGATAAACATTTGATATGATTGGAGCGTGGGTTGCACGTGAGGTTTCTATTGGGCGAGAATGACCAATCAGATAGTCAGGTGATTTTGTGTAGGAAGTTATAATGATGAAAGTCAAGATCTAAGATTTTTTGGGTACAAGAAATGAGAAGTAGGAGGAATCATGGAAGATGGAACATGGAATTTTCTTGATATAGGTTTTCTCCACCATTCTTCTTTAAGTCGCGTTTCAACGACACGCGTTTTGACTCATGAGGTTGAGCTGAGTGGAAGTGCGCTTTCATCATAATTTTTAATTTTTTTTTTAATTTCTTTTGTGGGGTTTATACTTTATATTTGTACTTGTCTAAAGTAGGGTAATACGTGATTGGGATTAGGGAAATTTTTTATTCTCAGAAGTGGAGTTGGGGGGTGGGGTGGGGGTTAGGGGTGGGGGTGGTTGCACACATAGAAAAAATGCATTACAATGTGATGTTTTCCTAGTTTTTTGACAAATGCTATCACTCAAATTAGATTTTTTATTTGTAGTTAAAAACTTTTCTCTAGAGGAACAAAAATCAAAGCTTGTTTATGTTAATTATTGGGAGAGTACTTAAATTGGTTTCATTCACACATGGGTTCATTTTATAGTATAAAAACCATTATTTGATTAATATGGTTACAATGTTTGGCGTAGGTTGGAATTGCCAATTCTATTTCTTATTCCATTTATTTATTTTGAATATCATGTGTTATAATTATTTTTTTATGTATGTAAAAATATAATGATAATTTCTTAGGTATATTATTTTAATAAAAAATCCGTTATGAAAATATTGATAGAAATATTATCATGGAATAGGAAATTTGAGTTGTATTGGCAAAGTATGAATGTAACTTATATGATATAAAAAATCATCATCATATATTATTTATTTTTGTTAATAATTAACTTGTTTTGGATATGAAATCATTAATCAAAGATTTAATTATTTACCTAAAATAATATGACGTGTAGATTGCTTGATTTGGAAATATATGATTATTTATGAGGAGAATCACAACTCTAAATTTTTCGGAATTATTTGTTGGCGTTGAACAACGATATTAACATCATCAACTTCATCTATCAATTATTCAACTTTGAAGAGAGAGAATAATCAATATTTATTTATTACTAACACTTTGTGTCCACCACTTGCATGCAACTTAAATATATTGTGTAAAATTTTAAGTTATAAATTATATTATTTTCTATAATATTTTATAAATGCCTTAAATAAGAGTAGTACATTGTAATATTTTATCTATAAAATTTCCGCGAACCAATCCGATACTTTTAATGATACTTAAGATACTTTGCAGTTTTTAGGTTATGATATTTTCAAAGACAAATAATCGTCTTACTAAAACGGATATGAGGGATAACATTTTAAAAGAAAAATAATAATATATATTTATTAAAATGATAATTAATAACAAAACGTAAAATGATCTCGTGAGACAATATCACACAAGTCTCCTTCATTTTTAATTAAGATAAAATTTTTGGGTTATTATATACTCTAGTTATACATTTCATCATTACAACATCTAATTAGTTTATAGATACTAATGTGATGATAGCACTTTATCTCAACATATTTAAAAGATAAGAATGGAAAAACAAAATTAAATGATTATACATATCATTAATATTTTATGTAATTATATTGAATTGATAGATGACCATCAACTCCATCTGTACTCGAAATAATTAAAAATAACACTTTTATAATATTAAAGGGTAATATGATTATTAAGATACGTGAATGTGTTTTATTCGGCAATTGTAGGCAATATTAATATAATCCCAGTTATCTATATCGCTTTTCACACATCAAGATGTGTTTTTGTATATATTCAACGCACATCTATGTGTAGTGGGGACATTAGATCAGAGATCACATAAATTTAATTCACGAGGTTTTGAGAATTATTTATAAAATAAAATATTATTAAATGATTATGTAACAAAAAAATTAGGTTAGTGTGAAAGTGAGATCTTAACATATGAGTTTACACAGAAAGATTGGTTTTTTTTAGCAGTAGGGAATATTTTTTTTTTGGTGCTCGATGTGATTACTGGTTGTTTGATTGTAATTAATTAAACCTGTCGTTTAGATATTTAGTGTTGACTTTGATTTTTAGATACCTTAATTGTGTTTTAATTACAAATTAATTACCTAGTTAATGACGTTTCTGTTCAATTAGGTGACATGTCTGCAATTTACAACCAAAGATTAAAAGGCATGGAATCTTAGGTTGTTTGATAAAGTAATAGTAAAATTCCTAGATTATAAAATGGAAAGAAAGATTGATCTTCTTTTTTCTTAGTCTTTTTTGGAGTATATATATTAAATTCCACAGAGAAATGATTTAAGAAATTAGTCCACTTTTGGCAATTCATCTCATCATTATTTCATTTTTATTATAATAATAATTTTCCGTTAGGACTTCTATTTCACTCATCAACTTTATTGGCTGACTGGTCTTACTGACAAAATATTTAGACTTAAATTTTGAACCTTTGATATTATTATTAAATTTCATATTAATAAAAGCAAAGACTGTACATAAAACAGATATATCTAACAAGGGAATGCCATCTTTTCTCTTGGGTTTTGATAATGTGATGTGAAATGGATATGTTAAATAGATGCCAAGACAAGCCAAGCTAAGACAAGATCTAAGAATATTTTAAGAAAACAAAAAAAGAAGTAAAAGTTAGTTTTTAAACATGAAACCTAATGTCCAGTACATCACATGAATTATTACTACCACTATTTTACTCCTATGATTTATGGTACATTGTTTGCTTTCAGGGTTTATTTTTCAAAATTTTATTCTAATTAAATTGAACCAAGCCAAATATTCATAGAGTACGATTTTATCCTTATGGTTTACCAAACATCTGCATCCTTGAGTTTATTAAGGTTTTTACCGTCAATTCATTCAAATTAAATGAGTCGACACAAATGTAACGATCTACGGATCGCACATTTGGATGTATATTAGAGTTACTCTTCCAAGAAAAAAAAAAATCATAGCATCTTGTGAAGGGAAGCAGTTGCCAAATTAATGTACTGACTAGACATTTGACAATGTCTTTGTCATCTACATTTGCCAGTTTACAAACACTTGTGATTCCATTGCTTATCTACATCAGGAAATCAATTATTTGAGGTCCCCCTTAAAAATCTATAAGTCCATGTTTGGCTGCAACTATTTTGTGTACCATCTTATCACTAGGATATCATGCTTTATGTACAGTGTACAAACAGGAAACATGGTCCAGCAGGTACTAATTAATACATAGACTGAATGGAATATGTTTTTGGCAGCATTTACTTACTTGGTGCATTTATCTCAGCCATTGAAGAACTAGTAAGAGATAAGATATCCCATGTGGCTCTATAATGTGATGGAGAGTCGAGTGACTACATAAACCCGTTGAAAAAATCAGTTGCGTGCATACGATTTATGAATAACCGGGTGGAATATGAATGCTGGGAGCTGAAGTGGAGACAGAAAGGTAGACCTTATTCTGTTCCTGTAGAGTAAAGAAGAACCATAGTATTATGGTAGCAATTTAACTTACAAAAGAGAATCTGGAAATTAAAGGAGGATGTAAATAAATTAAATTAGATGAAGAATTAATGATGAATAGATTCTAAGGTTTTCCAGAATTAACCCTAATCAAGCCAAACTACTAAAAGAGAATAAATAGAAAGTCATCTTATACTTATTAGAATAGAGATGCAAGACATACCAAAGAGACATATGACTCAGTTCAGATCCCAAATTATCATCTTTAGCAGTTGAATGAACAAGCCTCTGAAACTTAGTGGATAGCGTCTCATACATTCGAACATCAGAGGGCTGTACTTGCTGAATACCAAATTTTAAGTGTTGCATTGTAATTTCTGAGGCAGAAAGGTTCTCCTGGTGGGATAAAAATGTTATACCATGTTGAGAATGACATAATATTAGTGAAGTAATAATATTCATGTAGAAATAGTGCTTCACGTACTTCAATAGCTCTAACGGCTGCTTCACGACAAATGAGCGATATATCAGCACCAGTATATCCTTCAGTAAGGCGAGAGAGCTCACTGATGCATACATCAGAACTACATGGCATCCGGTGCAAATGAACACGGAATATATCTTCACGATCCTTCCTTCTTGGTGGTCCCACATAAAGAAGTCTATCAAAGCGTCCTGATAAGTTCATATATCGATTAGAAAGGCTTTTTTTGTTGCTTTTTTTAAAATGAAAAAGACACTTGCACAGGTAGGAGGTTACCTGGTCTAAGAAGAGCAGGATCGATCTTATCTGGCCTGTTCGTAGCAGCAATCACAGTTACACTACCTCTTTGTTGCAAGCCTATAATTAGGATATATACATTAAATCGATATAAAATCATTTTGCTTCTTTTTCTAACAAAATCAACATATATACACATGTATAGCAGAGAGGAGATGGATAATATATTTTTGAGAATAATAAATCTAGAAAATTTTCAAACTCCTGAGAGAAGTGATTCTAGGTGCAAGTTACCATCCAATTCAACAAGTAGTTGACTGATAACCCGATCACCAACTGAGACCCCATCACTTTCTTTTCCACGAATTATAGCAACGCCATCAATTTCATCAAAAAATATAATTGAAGGAGCATTCGCCCTAGCCTTTGCAAACAAAGATCGCACAGCCTTTTCAGATTCACCAACCCATTTGCTGAAAAGCTCAGGGCCCTTTACAGCAAGAAAATTTAGCCCTGCTTCAGAAGCTACTGCACGAGCTAAAAGAGTCTTGCTGCAACCTGGGGGACCAAATAGTAATATTCCACTAGGGGGACGAGTTCCAATTCGATCAAAAGCATCCTTGTGCTTTTGAGGCCATTGCACCGCTTCCATCAATTGCATCTTGATATCCATCTGACCACCAACATCTTCCCAGCCAACTTTAGGAATCTCAAGAATAACCTGATAGCAACAAGATGACAAGTCAAGCTATAAGACAACAGAAGAATAAAGAAAGTTACAACCAGATAGCTATTCAATTTTTGTACAATTAGTATTATGATTGTTTTATGTAATTTTTTACTAATATATCATAGTCCATGAGCAAAAAGAGAAACTTTGAAGCAGTACTCTCAGCACACGATTTTTTACAAACTTAACCAGTGGGAATCAGTGACTACAAATAGTGTACCAGATTTGAGCTCATTCAATCGAGATCTAACATATATATCATCCATCTCCTCCTACTTGCAATACCTAAAGTATTTGCAGCGTATAAAATTTAAATCACAAAAAAAAAAAATCAATTAAAAAAAAGTTTTACTAAAGAGGATATTACGAGCACTTTGATGCTGACTCCCAATACAAGGTCTAATGTTTACAACAACAATGAATAATATTTAGAATCCAAAATAACCTGACAAAAAAAAAAAAAGCTTTATGTCACATGAGGTATTTCAAAGCTACGCACACATTTACCTCTCTCATGGCACTTGGCCTTACTCTAATTCTAGCCTTCTCAAAGTCGTCTGAAGTAACTCTTAAGGTGTCCTTCAGACCAAAAGTTCCAGTTCCGCCATTTAGAAAGTTAGACGAGGTTTCTGTTTCTGAAGCGCACGAATCATTTAGATAGTCAGATGAGGTTTCTGTTTCTGAAGCGCATGAAAAAGTAGCCTCCAGGATGGGGGCATTAAGATCTCCTCCCAGGTAAAGATTTTGAGACTCCCTTGATTCTTGGTGAAGTGAATCCAATGGAACATTTAAACATTCAAAATATGAATTAGCATGACAGTTATTCGAGTCCACATACTGCCGAAGACGAACCAAGGCTGCCTCGTTGCAGAGAGCAGCTAAGTCAGCTCCAACAAAACCATGTGTGGCCATTGCAAGATTTTGAATATCCCTGTCTGAAAATGAATGCTCCATTTCACTAAGAAGTGCAAGTAAAATCTCATGACGTTGTCTAGGAGATGGAACACCTACATATATAACAAGATGTAAGGGGAAAATAGCGAAGTAATTGTCAGATTACTCATAATCACTCAATTCTATTAATAGTTATGATGAAGCTCATGCTCATAGCTATCATTACTCGAGAAGGATATATACTGGAATCCAGAATGTATTGGACGTATCCATAGATATTTTTATTTTCTTTTTGACTCGCAAAACCAGGTCAGGTAAATAAGAAATGAAATCGAGAATCATGAAATACACACGCGCATTGCCATGAATTCAACATACCAATTTCTATCTCTCTATCAAGCCTCCCAGGCCGCCTAAGAGCAGGCTCAATACTGTCAGGGAGGTTTGTAGCCGCAATAACCAGTACCCCATCTGTTCTACTAATCCCATCCATCAAATTTAAGAGAGTGGCAACCATTCTTTGAGATAGATCATCTCCTCCATCTTTACGTGCAGGTGCGATGGCGTCCAACTCATCTATGAAAACCTGAAAATGGTATTATAAAATATCTAGTACCTAACTTTAGAACATGCATATCTGATCATCATACATACGTTCATGACACTGACAGCATTTCAAAAGATTCATCACTTCCACAGAATTGATAGCATAAGATTCATAAAAAAAATAAAATTCCCAAACCTAATGAAGAGGGAGAGAATATTATTACGTAAATAGCAGACCATGCATCATACATACTGAGAGCATCATCATATCCTTGTCCATAATGATGAAGACACAATAATAGTAGCAGTAATAATAATCATAACAATAATAATAAATTTAACAATTAGGGTTGTTTGGACAAAATCAGGGACACTTGCAAACATGAAATGAAATTTACTCCACATGGTCTCAGCAGATAAGTCAGTTCTGGGCTAACAACACTTAATACAATTTCACTATTCATCTTAGAACTTTAAAAATGAATATCAAAGCATAACTTTAACTTGATGCCATAAGGTGAAAAAAAATAAAACTTCAAATAAGTATTTTCTCTACTGAACATGAGAATACAACTCACCACAGCAGGTGAAGCCATGCTAGCTTTGTCAAACACTTCATGCAACATTTGTTCAGTTTCTCCATGGTATTGACTAATAATTTCCGGTCCATTCACAGAAAACATGTTAACACCAGCCTCATGAGCGCATATTTGAGCCAAGGAAGTTTTTCCTGTCCCTGGTGGCCCATGCAAAAGCACTCCCTTTGTAGGTCTTAAACCCAAGCTGAAAGAATAAAGTAACAACAATAAATCACTCTAGTTAAAAAGGAAGCCAAAGAGACACTCAATCAAATTTTTTTATGCCATTAATTAACTCCACATTGCTCTAGATGTCAGAATTCCTGGAGGATGTTAGTATCACAATGTACTATGGTAGCATCATTGATATGTTCAGTAGAAAATGCAATTGCGGGCCTCGAAGTTGAAAAGAAAAATACTATAAAATCATGATATAGCCCTTAATATTATTTGAGTTAAAATTATATCCAATTTTTTATCCCGATTGGGAACTACAAAAATTGGTTACAATACTAAAAGAAAATGATAAAGAAGTTCAAAATATATACCTCGAGACAGTCACTTGCACTGCTGATGAAACTATAATATCTTTCAGAACTGCAAATTCTTTAGAAAGGCCTCCCAGCTTAATAAAACTGACTTTCGGAGTATGATTGGTAGACCCAATTTTAATTTCTTGATGCGCCAGAGTGCTTCCCACTGAAGTGTTAACCACTTGACTTTCTGGTAATGCCAAATGAATTTTGGTTCCCCAAACTATAGAGAAAGCAGACACCATATTTTTCCCTATATCTGGATCTGCGGTAAGGTAACCATTATTCTTACTATTCAAAATTTCACTTCTTGGAGACAAACTTTTGGAACTGACAACCTGGAAAACACACAACCTTGAAAGCAGAGGGACTACAACAAAATTGCCAGAAAGAAGAAATCTTGAACTTAACCATGACGCAACACAGGTTTCTAGAAGTTTTCTTGAAGAACCGTCCCTTAACAATTCGTCCATATAGAGTGTGTCAATGGATGCATGAGGCAAATGAGATCTCTTAAGTACTGACTTGTCAAAACTAGATGTGCGAGACTGTCCGGAAAAAGTAGACCTAGCTCTAGACTCCGGAAGAGATGGTGTCTTTGAGGATGATACAGTTATATTTTCAATTTGACCATAAGCTACTTCATTTGACAAGTCACCATCAGACATTCTAGAAGACTGAATTTCAATTTCACCTTTCACATACACTGGAGATAGATAAAATTCCCCGGAGCTGTCTAATGAGATACAACTTGCTGCAACACGACAATGGTTACCATTTTCTTTCTCAGTCAAGGCGTCACATTTAACAGGATACACAAAAAGAATCCTGCCAGAATCCGGACAGCCCAGAGTATGTGAAAGGTTCGAAGACAACCGTACTCCATCCTTTAAAATCTACACATGGAAATTTTATAATGAATAACTAAGAACGGAATGAAGTAATGTTAAATTATCAAAAGCTCAGGAGGTATATATCACAGGATAACTTATCGCAACAACAACAATATCCTGAACAAAAGGGGTTTCTTTCCAATCAAAACGTTTGCAATATTGTTTATACAATTTCCTCAAATATCTTGCTGTCCTTCAGCATTGAACTAGTCACATTTAAACCACTAATATTTTGTTCACTTACAGATATGTCTCACTTTGAGAGTGTATGGCTCTAGCACTATTTATTTGAGTTGATATATTACATGTCACAAAGGGTTATTGAATTATTGTCGTCAAAGACTCGATCACGATCCACTCCCCCATTTGATATTTAGCAACTTCATTGGATTCTTAAAACCAATAGTTTTCGGATTCAGACAGAATCACAACTCTGAGACTCATTAAAATTGAAATGGGCAATTAAACTGCAACCAAATAAACTAAGAGGATTGTATGAATTAATAACATTGAAATGCCAATGTAAATAATTGACCAGTTAATCAACCATGGGTATTAAATATCCAAGATTTGATAGTTAACTAAAAATGTAATAATTCAAGGTGAAGTCATTTGTAAAGTAGTAACCGGACAAGCAAAAACATGAGCCAACTAACATGCCACATCCAGAGACAAATGACGGCAAAACAAATTGAAAACCCAAAGTAATATCCTAACCTTACAAGATGGGAATACAGTTGCAAGGGCAAAGAACTTTCCGGCTTCATCAATCAAATTATCTGTTACGTCAAACCCAAAGCGTGTTGCACATTCATCTGGCAGTGCACTCAAAGGAAATTCAGTGAGAACTTTGCCCAAAGAAGAGAGAGAGACCTATCAATATAAACCAGTTCTTAAGAAACATTTATATTTTTTTTAAAGCATGCGTTCTAATAATTTTAACAGCAGTTAAATAAATAAAAAAAATGAACAACGATCATACAATCACAGAGTAATAGCAATGAAAAAAGAAACCGAGTATTACTTTAATCATATCATGAAATATGAAATGTACGAATTTGACAAGAGAAACTTACTAGCTGGTGAAGGAAGAAAAGACACGGTATATCTTAACCATGAACATAGTTCAGGTTTTGATTCAAACAAAAAAGCTTTCACAGAAATGTGTCTACTTAGTCTTATCCGGAAAAGAAGCGAAGTATGAAATCTCGACCAAATGCAGTAAATAACAATCACTACATTGCAAATAATGAATAAAGGGAAGGGGATTGAAAAGGGGGGAAAACCAGTACCGAGACAAGAGAACCGGGTAAAATGGAGGAAGAAATCATGGCTGATTCGGATAGCCAGATTTTGCAGCCTCTGGTATCTGGAACAACGGCGTCGTTCGAAACTCTGCCGATAAAAGCTGTTCTGGAGATGAGAGATGGGAACTGTGCTGAAGTATCATCGAGAGAAGACAGTAATTGGGCGGAGCTGGGGTTGAATGGCGACGATTCTGCAGAAGAGGCGGCGGAAGGTGAAGGCGAATCGGTGCTTTGATCGGAAATTGAGGGTTTAGAAGGCGTTTTCGGAGAATTCTTTTTCTTCGAATTCGAAGGCATTTTTTCTAGAATGAAGAGCCGTTGGACGCTAAACCCTAAACAGAGGTTTAATCTATCATTTTAATTTTGGGGTGAGCATTTATTTAATAAGCACGTTATTTATATGGCAGATAAATATTTTCAATCTTGTAAAATTAAATTTAATTCTTTTTAATATTATTATTTTACTTTATAAGTTTTAACTTCCTTTTTTTAAAAGAATTTTTTAATTCTCTTCTTAGTATTTTTATTCTCCAGCAAATAAAAGAGGTATATTTTCATCATTTCTAATTATACTATATTTAAACTAATTTTTATCAATTTATTATGTTTCAGTACTCCTAACAAAATGCAAAATGAAAAATCAAAATTCAGCATTAAGTTCCATAAAAATATGACTTCAAATTTTCTAATATACCTGATATTATTGAATTATTATTACTACTTCAAACATCCAATTTTCACCCAACAAAGAAGAAGATATGGATTAAAAATCTAGTTGAAAGGTAAATCCATCACAGAAGAATAACATAACAGCATGTTATTAAAAATTCAGCAATATCATTTCTAATCCAAAATTTACACCAAAGTTGTATAACAAGTTTTCAACCTTTGAAAACTTCAAAGAGAACAAAGAATATCAATGCAGCCATATTCCCTCCTCTAAATCAGAACAACATATATTGATATGTTAAGGCTACATCAGATCAATTATGTCAAGAACTAAGAAGCCTATTTCGACGACGCCCCGTCGGTCGCCAGTATCGCTTTTGCAGGCGGCAGCAGCGCCACCGCTCCTCTCTCGGAACTCGAATACTTTCTGTATATGTGATACTTGAGCTTCTCACTACTCATGTGTCAATATAATTTAATTTTTGTTATGTGCATTTTATAATTATGTGATAATTATGTGACAATTGTTTCTATATTTTATTTATCGTTACATTTTATTTGAGACATTCGTGATAAAAATTGGGACGGTGTGTGAATATATGGGTGCATAAATATTTAAGTGCATTAATTTGGATATATGAGTAAACTATTTTATGAGTATAAATACACCTTTCTTAATTATTAAGTATCACACGTGTTCTCGTAATAATAATAGTGGGTAGAAAAATGTACACGTATGTGTATTAATTTGAAAATGTATTATATCTTAGTTATTAAGTATTGCACGTATATTGAGAATGGATAATAATAATAATAATAATAATAAGTTACGGTGCATACGTGGTTTAGTTTACAACGTATAAACTAGTTTGGTAAATAGGTAGTACACGTAGTGCATACGTTGATTTAAAAAAAATATTATTATTAGTAATAAGCTGCGGCGGTGGAAATTTATCAAACCACTTCATCTATATATTGGGGTGAATACCTCCATCACAGAAGTCCAACTAAAATGCATAAACATGTTGTTTGTGAATTATTTGTGATTAATATGTGATAATTATGTTATGTTTTATTTTTGATTAGTTTAATTACATTATGAATTATTTGGAGATTAATTTGTGATACAAGCTGAGAATTTATGTGATTTGGGGAAAGTAGGGTTTATATTCAACAATATTATTTGTAAATTATTTGTGATAATTTTGTGATACAAGTTGTGGATCTATATGATTGGAAATAATTATTGGATTATATACTAAAAGTCTAGCTTTTTGTATGAACAATGTTATAACAATTAATTTGAAATGAGAATCATATGATCAAATGATTGCGTCTTATAATTTATTTATATGCACGATGCAATAGTCCACTTACTTTATACTGTAGATAATATGTTGTGCGACAACACGCGGAAGATCATATTATCGGTTTCCTTATAAAGAATAAACAGATGCTCACAACCGAGATAGACGGGGACTCTCTATTGGGATGGTTGTAGTGTGTTTTGGTATTAGCTTGTCTTGGCTATAGAATCACATTAGTGCACTTATGTGTATTGAGCAGGACCGCTTGAGATCGTTCGACTTATACTGACTTATAAGAGAATTTGATCTCAGTTATTATGGAAGTTCGTGCTCTTAATCCCTATACAATAACCTCGACACGTAGGGCAGTATGTATTTCTTTGATTCATCAATGAGTGAGATTTACATGTAATTAAATCAACAAACTCGGTGAGTTGGGAAGTAATGCTGTCTCTATGGTGTGCTGTTGATTGTAGAAGGAATCCGTGTCCGTCATAGGTTGATGATGTCTCATTGAGGAGCTCATAAGGATTATCATGTAAACCCTGCAAATGGAATTTATTCCGGCATGATAATGAGGTTGAGTGGTACTACTCTTGAATGAGATATTAATTAATTGAGTTGTCAGTAACTTAAATTAATTAATGGACATTGTATATCTTAAACATGGGGAGACTAACAGGCTCATAATAAGAAGGAGCCCAAAACGTAATTTTGGGATTGGAAAGGCAGTGCAGTAATAATATTTTAGTGGAATATATTATTATTATTGGACTTAAGTATAAGCTTTGGGCTAAGCTTGGATACTTAAGCACAATGGAGGCCCAACTCAATTTCTCCTCCTGGTCCCTGCTGTAGCCCATGTATATAAGTCACCTCAACTTATCTGGAATAAAAATCTCATTCATTATTCACGTGTGATGAAGGTTGAGAGCAGATTGAGGAGATCTCGTAGATCGTCGCCCATACGACGTCGAGATCGGACTTGGGACATACAGCAGAAGATCAGAAGGTAGTTTGCTGCTGCTGTCTGCCACCTTATGAAATTTATATAAAATCGTACAGTACTCAGAATTCGATGATCAATATATTGACGGAAAGCCGTTGAAGAGAGGATCGTCTAAGCACAAAGGTCATTCAATTCCGACATCAGACGAGGAAGTTATGGCCATTCTTGTGGTGGGACTGTACAATCTGTCAGCGAGAATCCTTCATCTTCTACATACCTTGGTGAACGGTAATCGTTTATATGATTTATTGCTTCCGCTGATATTAGAAATGTATGGATCCCTAACGGGTCACGTTAACCAAATGATCAAAGCGCCAACAATAATATCATTATCCTATATAGATCTGTGTGATTGGAAACTGTTAAAAATATATTTATATGGTTTGAGAAAATATTGGTTATAAGGATCTGTGAGATCCAAGATGAAGTTGTTATTCCAAAAAGAGATCTGTGTAATCCAAGTTGAAGTGGTTATTCTGTAAATTGATCTATGTGGTTGAGGTGAAGTTATTATTTCAAAAGTGGAATTTTGTGAATTGAAATTAAGTTGTTACTTTATTATGATTAAATGTTGATATTGATATTGTAAATAGTTTTGATGCACATTTAATTGTTCTGGGTGTATACCATGCATAAACATGAAAAGTGTTTTCCTCAAAATTAATAAGATACTAATGATGTGTGCGGCCACTATATATGCATCTCTGTCAGGGTTCGAAAAAATCGTTCCCGATATTTTTTATTAGGGGTTCGGAAAAATCGTCCCCACCACTCTGCCAGAATTTGGAAAATCGTTCTCGGGACTATTTTCGGGGTTCGGAAAAATCGTCTCCATTGAGCTCATTGGGTGCATATCATAAGTGTGTCGTGGGGATCCCGCAACATGAACAGTTTTCAAAATAAAAGAGATCAATTAGAAAAAATTAGGAAATAGGCGATAGAGAACTAAATGCATTTTCATGCACTGACATGCATGATTTCTACTTACTGAGATTTTTATCTCACTAGTTTATGCATTGTAGGTGAGCCTGTTGATGATTGAGTTTGTGATGTGACTGTGCAAGCTGTGGAGCTCCTTCAAGGTTTTGAGCGGATGTACATAGATGACGACCTGTTGGGCTAGGCCGTGGGTTTATTTTGTTTCCGCTGATGTTTTGGTTGTGTAATATAATAAGTATTATCACATGTTTGGGTGGTTTGAAGTGGTGTCAGAAACCAGTTACGTATGTTGAACTGATGTGATGGTGTTGGTTATAAGCATATTATGTGAAAAAATTATATGCAGGTTTTATAATAATGATGTTTATGTTAAATAATATTTGAATTATAAGTTGTGTAAGGTGGGTCGTGTTAGAGTGGTATCAGAGCACGGTTTGGGTCCTACAGACTGTCTATGTACATGAACTCATTCTTTGGGAGCGCAGCTTTGCAAGTAAGTGTTATTTTCATTCTGTGTTGTTATGTGTCTTATAAATTATATTGGCCATGTGGTATAGGAAGTGTAGTTAGTAGACAAAATGGTAAGGGCTACAGGTGAAAGTTCTGAAGGGGATAGGACTGCTGAGCAAGCAACACCTTCTGAAGGGAATAATCGTGATGCGGTGATTACTCGACTAATGGAACTGGTTGAGTGCCAGTCCCAACAGATACAGCAACTGATTCAGCAGAGAGATATGGGTGGACAACCAGAGGGTAATGCTAATCAAGATAGATGTCAAGTAGAACGCATGGAAATAGTTTGTGAGAGGTTTCGAAAGCTGAGCCCTCCAATATTTGAGGATGCAGCAGACCCCACAGATGCAGAGGATTGGTTACGCATGGTGGAAAACATATTTCAATAGAGTAGAATTCTAGATGGGATAGAGTGTTATGTGCTTCTTTCATGTTACGAGAAAGTGCAGGCCACTGGTGGGATACGATTAAAAGTATCGAGGATGTCACGACTATGACATGGGAAAGGTTCAAGGAGCTTTTCAAAAACAAGTACTTTACGGCACCAGTGAGAGCCATGAAGATGAACGAGTTCATACAGTTGAGGCAAGGTGGCATGTCAGTCACAGATTACCTTCGTAAGTTTGAGCAATTGTCGAGGTTTGCTGAACATATGGTGAGTACGGAGGCACTGAAAGTGGAGAGATTTGTGGAAGGTTTAAGGCCTGAACTTTACATAGATGTGAGTATGGCGGGACTGCATGGAGCAACATACTCACAAGTTGCAGAAAGGACTCAAATTGCTGAGCAAGCAGAGTAAAAGATCAGACAAACGCAGGCTATCAGACGTCAATTTCAGCAGAAACCAATGCAGCAGTTTGGGAGAGTTGATAAGAGGTTGATGCCATTTCAGAGGCCGAAATCAAATGTTCAAGTGGAGCAAGGACAGAGACAAGGAGAACCCAACAAGCGTCCCAAATTCGATCAGGGTAAGGTGCCATCAGCACCGCCACTACCTATATGCCCTAATTGTCTTAGATCACATGGTGGAGAGTATCAAATTCCTCCGAGAACGTATTACACATGCGGAGAGAAAGGACATGTGACTACTACTTGTCCTAAGAAAGGGAAGTAAAGACAGCAGGAAATAGCTCCAGCAAGGGTGTACACTTTGACGCGAGAGGAGGCTGATGCGAATCCCTCAATTGTCATGGGTAAGTTCTCTATTTTTTGCACTTCTACATATGTGCTATTTGATTCTGGAGCAACACATTCATTTGTATCCACTGAGTATGTGAGGAAGCTGGGTGGAACACCTAATTTGATAAAAGCTAATTATGAGGCGATGATACCTTCTGGTGAGTCAAAACAAACTAATCAACTTCTTCGAGGTTGTGTTATTCCTATTGAAGGATGACAACTCCTCGCTAATTTGATTGTGTTAAGTATGAATGATTATGATATCATATTGGGCATGGATTGGCTGTCAAAATACGGTGCTACAATAGATTATCAGAAGAAGAGTATCACTTTTCAACCAGTGAAAGGAGAACCGTTCACTTTTGTTGGAATAAAGAAAAGCTTCAGATTTCCGGTGATATCAGCAGCAAAAGCACAACGATTGTTGAAAAGTGGTTGTGAGGGGTATTTGGTGAGTGTAATGAATGTTGAGGGACAACAATGTCCAATTCTCGGTGATGTACCAGTAGTTTGGGAATATCTGGAGGTATTTCCAAATGATCTTCCAGGTTTGCCACCAGACCGGGAAATATAGTTTGTTATTGAACTACAACCAGGAACGACCCATATATCTAAAGCGCCATACAGAATGACACCAGCTGAACTGAAGGAATTGAAGATACAGTTACAAGAGTTACTAGACAAATGATTCATCCAACCTAGTTTCTCACCTTGGGGAGCATCAGTTCTGTTTGTTCGAAAGAAGGATGGCACATTGAGGATGTGCATTGATTATCGGGATCTCAACAAAGTTATGGTGAAGAATAAATATCCATTGCCTCGTATTGATGATCTGTTTGATCAGTTACAGGGTGCAGCTATCTTTACGAAGATTGATTTGCGGTCGGGGTATCATCAGTTGAAAATAAAGAAGGAGGATATTCCAAAGACTGCATTCAGTACAAGGTACGGGCACTATGAGTTCTTAGTGATGCCGTTTGGATTAACAAATGCTCCTGCAGCATTTATGGATTTGATGAATAGAGTATTTCAGGAATTTCTCGATAAATTTGTGATTGTGTTTATCGATGATATTCTGATTTACTCTAAGAATAAGGAGGATCATGCACTGCACTTGGAAAGGTGTTAGAGATTCTGAAGGAGAAGCAGTTGTATGCGAAGTTCAAGAAGTGTGAGTTTTGGTTAGACCGAGTTGTTTTCTTAGGACACGTGGTATCGGGAGAAGGAATTTCAGTGGATCCAGGTAAAGTTAATGCAATCCATGATTGGCCACAACCCTCAAATCCCACAGAGGTTCGTAACTTTCTTGGATTGGCAGGATATTATCAAAAGTTTGTTGAAGAATTTTCTAAGATTGCCTCACCATTAACACAGTTGACCAGGAAGAATGTGAAGTTCACATGGACGGAGGCATGTGAACAAAGTTTCCAAGAATTGAAGAGACGGTTGACATCAGAACCTATCTTAACTATTCCTACGGAGACAGAAAACTTCAAGGTTTACAGTGATGCTTCAAATAATGGTCTTGGGTGTGTATTGATGCAGAATGGAAAAGTGATAGCGTATGCATCCCGACAGTTAAGGGAGTATGAGAAGAATTACCCAACTCATGATTTAGAGTTAGCCGCAGTTGTGTTTGCACTCAAGATATGGAGGCATTATCTGTATGGGGAACATTGTGAAATCTATACTGATCATAAGAGTTTGAAGTACTTTTTCACTCAGAAAGAGTTGAATATGAGACAAAGAAGATGGTTGGAATTGGTAAAAGATTACGACTGTGTTATCAATTATCATCTGGGAAAAGCCAATGTCGTTGCTGATGCATTGAGCCGAAAGACAATACAGAGTGTAGCTGCTATGACCATAAATCAGAAACCAGAGTTGCTTGATTTGCAAAGGATGGGTGTTGAGATCATTCAGGAAGGATCGTTGGAAGTAAGGATGGCAGCTCTGACACTTCGACCAACTTTGATGGATAAGATTCGACAGAGCCAACATGAGGATAAGTTGTTTGACAAGATAAAGAATGATATCAGCTCTGGAAAGTCTTCGACTTCCAATTAGGAGATGATGGCGTGATTCGTTATGGAGGTCGATTATGTCTACCTGAAGTGGATGACATTCGGAAAGAAGTGATGGTGGAAGCTCATTCAACACCGTACTCTGTACATCCAGGAGCTACTAAGATAGATGTATAGAGATTTGAAGTCACATTATTGGTGGTCAGGGATGAAGAGAGATGTTGCTTGATATGTGGAGCAATGTTTGTCAGCAAGTCAAAGCCGAGCATCAGAGACTAGCAGGAACTTTGCAGCCTTTATTTATTCCAGAGTGGAAGTGGGAGAATATCACGATGGATTTTGTTATCGGGCTACAGAAGACAGTGAAAGGTCACGATGCCATTTGGGTTATCGTGGATCGATTGACTAAGTCAGCTCATTTTCTTCCTATTAGCTCTATGTATTCCATGGATCGTTATGCCCAGCTATATATATAAGAGTTTGTCAGACTCCATGGAGTACCCTTACCATCATGTCAGACAGAGATACGAGATTCTTGTCTGCTTTCTGGAAGAGTTTACATAAGGCGTTGGAGACACAATTATCTTTCAGCACAGCATTCCATCCACAGACAGATGGTCAATGAGAGCGTACTATACAAATCTTGGAGGATATGTTTAGAGCGTGTGTGTTGGATTTTCAAGGTCAGTGGAGTAAATTTTTGCCTTTGATAGAGTTCTCGTACAACAATAGTTATCAGTCTACCATCGGGATGGGTCCATATGAAGCATTGTACTGGAGAAAGTGTAGATCTCCAGTATATTGGGATGAAGTTGGAGAGAGAAAACTTTTGGGTCCAGACTTGATTCGTGAAATGTCAGAAACTGTTACCCGTATACGAGAGAAGATGAAAGTTGCTCAAGATCGGCAGAAGAGTTATGCAGACAAACGGAGGAGAGAATTAAAATTTAAAGTGGGTGATCAGGTATTTCTGAAAGTATTCCAATGAAGGGGATAATGCGGTTTGGAAGGAAAGGGAAACTCAGTCCAAGATATGTTGGTCCGTTCACTATCATTGAGAGAGTTGGCAGCGTTGCCTATAAGTTGGAGTTACCAGCATAAATGTCTAGAGTACATGACGTGTTTCATGTGTCTGTGTTGAGGAAGTATGTTCCAAATCCATCTCATGTTCTCAGACAGGAACCTGTTGAGTTGAAAGAAGATTTGAGTTATAAGGAAGTACCAGTTGAGATCTTGTGGCGAGAAGTGAAGAAGCTCAGAAATAAAGAAATACCATTAGTAAAAGTATTATGGAGGAACCAACTAGTTGAGGAGGCTACTTGGGAAAGAGAGGATGAGATGATGGCTAAATATCCAGACCTCTTCAGGTAAGTAAATTTCGAGGACGAAATTTTTATAAGGTGTGGAGGATGTGATACCCGAGCTTCTCACTACTCATGTGTCAATATAATTTAATTTTTGTTATGTGCATTTTATAATTATGTGATAATTATGTGACAATTGTTTCTATATTTCATTTATCGTTACATTTTATTTGAGACATTCGTGATAAAAATGAGATGGTGTGTGAATATATGGGTGCATAAATATTTACGTGCATTAATTTAGATATATGAGTAAATTATTTTATGAGTATAAATACACCTTTCTTAATTATTAAGTATCACACGTGTTCTCGTAATAATAATAGTGAGTAGAAAAATGTACACGTATGTGTATTAATTTGTAAATGTATTATATCTTAGTTATTAATTATTGCTCGTATATTGAAAATGGATAATAATAATAATAAGTTACGGTGCATACGTGGTTTAGTTGACAACGTATAAACTAGTTTGGTAAATAGGTAGTACACATAGTGCATACGTTTATTTAAAAAAAATACTATTATTAGTAATAAGCTGCGGCGGCGAAAATTCATCTCCAAACCACTTTATCTATATATTGGGGTGAATACACCCATCACAGAACCATGAAATCATTTGCAAGTATAAAAAATAGAGAGGAAGGGAAAAAAGAGAGAGAGAGGAAGAAAAAGAGAGGGAAGTGTTCGTGTCGGAACGGGAAGATAGGAGATTAGTTACAGTTCTTCACGAGGTTTATATTACTGTTGGAATCCATGTAAGTAGAAGTCCAACAACAATGCATAAACATGTTGTTTATGAATTATTTGTGATTAATATGTGATAATTATGATATGTGTTATTTTTTATTAGTTTAATTACGTTATGAATTATTTGGAGATTAATTTGTGATACAAGCTGAGGATTTATGTGATTTGGGGAAAGTAGAGTTTATATTCAACAATATTATTTGTAAATTATTTGTGATAATTTTGTGATACAAGTTGTGGATCTATATGATTGAAAATAATATATTTTTGATTAGTTTAATTACGTTATGAATTATTTGGAGATTAATTTGTGATACAAGCTGAGGATTTATGTGATTTGGGGAAAGTAGAGTTTATATTCAACAATATTATTTGTAAATTATTTGTGATAATTTTGTGATACAAGTTGTGGATCTATATGATTGAAAATAATATCATTATCCTATATAGATCTGTGTGATTGGAAACTGTTGAAAATATATTTATATGGTTTGAGAAAATATTGGTTATAGGGATCTGTGGGATCCAAGATGAAGTTATTATTCAAAAAAGAGATCCGTGTGATCCAAGTTGAAGTGATTATTCTGTAAATGGATCTATGTGATTGAGGTGAAGTTTTTATTTCAGAAGTGGATTTGTGTGAATTGAAGTTAAGTTGTTACTTTATTATGATTTGTTCTGGGTGCATACCATGCATAAACATGAAAAGTGTTTTCCTTAAAATTAATAAGATACTAATGGTGTGTGCGACCACTATATATGCATCTCTGTCAGGGTTCGAAAAAATCATTCCCGACATCTAGAAGAGAACTAAATGCATTTTCATGACATGCATGATTTCTACTTACTGAGATTTTTATTTCACTAGTTTATGCATTGTAGGTGAGCCTGTTGATGATTGAGTTTGTGATGTGACTGTGCAAGCTGTGGAGCTCCTTTAAGGTTTTGAGCGGATGTACATAGATGACGACCTGTTTGGCTAGACCGTGAGTTTATTTTATTTCCGCTGATGTTTTGGTTGTGTAATATAATAAATATTATCACATGTTTGGGTGGTTTGAAGTGGTGTCACAAACCAGTTACGTATGTTGAATTGGTGTGATGATGTTGGTTATAAGCATATTATGTGAAAAAAAAATTATATGCATGTTTTTATAATAATGATGTTTATGTTAAATAGTATTTGAATTATAAGTTGTGTAAGGTGGGTTAGTATATCCCCTGCAGATTGCTATTGTCACCCCTCATTGAGTGGAACTGCACCAGCAGCTTTGCACAATCCCTGATCAAAATTAACGAACACATGATTAATTAATTTATAACAAGCAATCAGCCATTTGACAGTTAAACTATATGCATTCATTCAAGAAATCAAAATCAAACCACCCTTACATGAGCTGCGATTCGCCAAACCCCGTGTGCGATTTAAGCGTTTCGTTCCAATACGGAGCCTTGTTTAGGGTGCACCTAGCCACATAGACTGCTGAGGCAGCAATCATGGATGGACTATACATAATTGAGGATTTGTAGTTTATCACTCCAAGCTCAGACAAGAAATATGCCATGTTCTCCACCTGCAATCACATCCACTCAACCAAATTAGTACTTAAATTGTGATCACTTTTCATTGATAATTTTGCAGGCAAGTACTCACATCAGAGTCCGTCATAGACACCTTGATGAATCGAACGAGGAATACGTATAGAGTCGGTACAGTTATGGTCCATTCCAATGCACCAAGTATCTGTTTCTCCATAAGCAAGACTTGCTTGTGGGAGTAAGTTCTGTCTGAGATGCACACCAGGTCATTCACCTCAGGGGCCCAAATTTCTTCGTATTTGGAGGCGATTAGCATCGAGCTCAACCCAACCAACTGCAGCTCTTTTCTTGATGTAGTCTTTGTTGCAAGGTATCTATCAACAATGTTGATGGTGAGGTAGAAGGTTTCCCTAGAAAGCTCGAATTTGTGATGAACTTGGACCAACCAATCGATCAGAATCGCCCTCATTTTCGCGTTGATGTCGGGCTGTGAGTCCATGTAGTCATGAGTACGACCCTCATTCTGCATCATTGGAAAAACACCAAATCAAATTTTATTACACATCAACTCAATTGTTGAACACTGGAGTTCAAATCCAAGATTATTTTACCTCAGCTGATTTGTAGAACTTGTATATTTCTTCTACATATTCAACTACAGCCAAGTCATTATTGGCGTCTGCAGCATCAATGTCTTCTATCAGCACCTTCGGTTTATTGCTGATTCCACAAGCAGCCTAAAGAATTGAACATAATCAGAAATAATGTACCTAGAAATCACCAAATTTAGACATAAAGAACTGATTATATATATCATCTACCTTGCTTCTAGCAGTGAGGGTTGATGTAAGAGTCGCCTTCTTTCTTGACTTTTCCTTGTTAGGGGACTTCTCCTTCTCTTCAGCATCTACAGTATCAGGACTAATTTCTATTATCTCCTCTGGCTTAGGAGCTTTCTTTTGAGTCGGCTTTCGGGCCACTGGAGCTTTCTTCTCCAGTCGAGCTCCATCCAAGATGACTCCGTTGGCATTAACAGCCAGTAACTGCAACCCAGAACACAACCACAATCATCAATACATGTATATGGAAGTACAACCATGAGAAGGCAAAAGAACTTTCAAGAAATAGACCTTATTTTTTTCAGCTGCTGCAGCCTCTGCATGGGCCAATAGCTTAGCACCAAAGCTCCTGAAAACAACAGAGACAACAAACATCAAACACTTTCAAGAATGACTCCACAACATCAACCAGATCAATCTTGTAATAAACATCAAAAATATAAACTGAGGGAAGATGTTTGATACCTCGTAACAGGTCGAGAAATCTGAGGAAGTGGTTTGCCTTCTACTCCACGGATGGTTACCAGATTTCCAATATCACCAAGCGCACGGCGGTTCTTCCTTTCTGCTCCCATGTTCTTCTGTTTATTACCCCCAGGTGCTACTACTTCTGTGGAATTAGGGCAACAAATTAGCAGATGTCTTAATTAACAACTATATTAGGATATTTAAAAGTAAAATTAAAAGGCAAGAAGGGCAAACATGTGAAGGATACACAATACCAATTCAGAGAATGAAAGACTGATAAAAGAATAGGAGAATATACATTCAGGATGGTTAAAGAATCTGCGATTTCAAATACTTGATGATAAACAATAGGATATAATAAAAATTTTCAAGAAAAGGATTTAAACAATAAATAATCGATTGATATATTAATTCAGAGAAGGGAAAACATATGAAGGACACACAACATCAATTCAGAGAATGAAAGACTAACAAAAAATCAGGAGAATATACATTCAAATTGGTTCAAGAATCTGAGATTTCAAATACTTGATGATAAACAATCGTATGGACAAAAAAATTCAAGAAAAGCATAAAACAATAAACAATCGATTGAAATAAAGAAGCAACGCGAGGAGAGGTTCAGCATCAAAGATCAAGAAAATCAAAGATTCTGCTTAAACCCTAAAGCCCCAAAAATTAACAAACCCCAATAACCCAATAATCTGTACGAACGATATCGCGAAATTAACAAGAAATCACACAGATACAAATCCGACTCACAATGTTCATAGAAACAACAGATTAAAAGTCCTCTAATACCTCTATTCTGCTGTTGAGCGACGTGTCTTGAAGCCATTGTTGAATTCCTCCAAAGAAAATCGGCGACCCTCTTTCTCTCTATCCTTCTTCTTCTTCTTCTCTCTCTTCTTCTCTCTGGAGGCTCACCGCAAGAACACAGGAATTTGGTAAAAAGAGTGATAATGACTCCTTTTATGCTGTAGGAAGCGGCGCTTCGATCTCCAACGGTCTTATTTTTCTTGAAAATATGACCGTTGGATGGAAGAGTATCCCGGCTGTAATTTGTTTCTGATTAAGCGAAGTGTGCTCTTAATAGCCGTTGAGAATAAAAAAGTTACCGTTGTGATTAACTATATAGTTATACGCTTTAATGCTAATTAATTAATTGAACAAATAATCTAAATATTTGAATAAACCAGAGGGTTAGTTAATTTCGGGAAAAAATCTAATTAATTTATGAAAAAATTGTGCGTCCCATTAGAAATAACGATCAAATAAATACATGCCTTTATACATAGTCTTTTACAGATTCGTTCTTTTTTTTTCATTTTTAATATATCTCAAGTATATATTTGAATAACAATAACAATTGTTTTATATATTAATTGTTTATTATTTTCGAAAATCTCCGTGAACCCTATTTTATGTGCATAATTTCTATTTAAAAACTAAATACAATTATACACTTAAATAATTAAACTCTAAAAATAAATTTTAAATTTTAAATATAATAAAACATAAAGCACTAAATCACATATAAATGGTTGTCTATCTTTTTGTTGTATTGTAACACTTTGTTGTTCTACGTGAACTTTTTAATACACTTACTTTTATGTTTTTACATAATAAATTAAATTTATATAAAATGAAACTTTAACAGCTTCCATATATCTCATTAAAGTGAATCAGCATTCTTCAAGCTTTTCGATTATATATATATATATATATATATATATATATATATATATATATATATATATATATATATATATATCAATATTAATTTTCTTCCACATAAATAAATAAATGTTTGTTATGTTTCTAGCCAATAGGAAGCGCTCATGTAAAAATCTATGGGAAATTTCTTTAATCAGATTAAACTGGACCTCTGTAAAGCCCATTAGAAAAAGATCCGAGAGGGCCGAATGTCCAAACATTAGTACTTCAATTTATTTTTGAAAAGCCCATTAGAATAAGTACCTAGAGGGCCCAATGTCCATATATTAGTGGCCGCGCCTATCCACATGCACAATTTTCACGGATACACCACCTTCATTAATATTTTATAGGAAATATCAAAAATACCCTTCATAATAAATTACAGCTATACACACACATTTTACTCAATATTTATTTAAAACTTATTTATACACTCATCCATCCACCAAACATACTAAAATATCTCTATACATTCACCACTCCAACGAAAACCTTACATCCTTCCACCTCTTTTGAACTAAAAAAAAATTCTAGTTCAAGAGAATATCTTTGGGTCATACCCACACACATAAGTAGTATAATGATGGACAAAGGTAGTTCAAAGATCATAATGGTATATAATTTTATGTGTTTTAATCGAGTAAAACGTAGTTTTGTGCTTTTTTTTCTCTAAAAATTGCAAAAAAATCATCCAACTAGGGCTGAACGGGACAGCAATTTTCGATCACCACTTGCCGACAGAAACAATACATGGTCGACCGCCACTGGCCGACAGAAACAATACATGGTCGTTCAATACTGGTCGACATTTATATAAGTTTTCGGCCACTACTGAACAAAATTTTGGATATTTATATATAAGAGTATATTTGTAAAAGGAGAGTGGGTGTATATATAATTTTTAATAGTGTATTAAGTAATGGGCGAATTTGTGAAAATTATGCGTGTGATAGCTACCTATATTAGTTCTTCAATTTTTTTAAGAGACCAAATGCATTATCCTGTTGAGCCCACCAGTAATTTAAATATGCAACCCAATTTATCTCTAAACGGGTTAAAAACCTATTCCATTATAATGTTTCTCTTCATGTTCTATACATTATTTTTAATTAAAACACTCCACCATAATTAATGATCATTAAATCCTTACCTACATGGTAGTAATTTAAGAATTGATTAAAACACATGAAAAACAAAAATATGAAAGAGGAGACGAAATGGAATAAGCTAAGTTCATAAATTCCATTTAGGTTATGAAGCGAAGAAAATCTTGAAACACTAGAAATAAAATATTGGCAAGAACATAGAAAACTGCAGTTTGGGAGAGAGAAATAAAAACACAATAAATAGTAAGAGATGGTAAAAGGGAGAGTATATATGAATCAATGAATAAAATAAAATCACAACTTGCCTAACTCTGAAACCCCACAAAGTTATTCTCACAAATTCAAATCCATGAACAAACATTTTATTGACAAGAATCACATCGACTACACACACATCAAACTCAAACTCGTTCCCAAATTCAAAATTCCGGTAACTCCCAAAATGGAACGAACAATACAGTGATGAATTTCCACTTGACACATGTCGGAGTAAGATGGTCTGAAGAGGCATGATGATCGTATGTTAACAGCAAACTGGTGTAGCTGTCCCAAGGTGCCTCACTTTCTTGGAGATAGCAGTTTTTTTTTTGCATGTAGCACATGACTTGTAGATAAGGAGGAGCTACGGAATTTATGTATGACACCGTCCATTCATCTGTCTCTCTGTTTTACCAAACTCGCAGGATGTTTTATTGTTTATATTTATGGACGTATTATTATGTGAGAATATTTCATTCAAAATTTCAATTTTTCATTGCGTGATTATCTGAATTATAGTCGGGAAAATTATTAACTAAAATAGTTCTCCATCATTTTTTCATTTTCATTTTCTCTTACAAAGGCATTTTTGTGTGTAGTATTTGGATCCTAGGGTTTAGCGGATTACTGTTTGCGATTTCATCAAAATGGCTGGCAAAACTGTGATTTTGGATTACCAAGGTATAATCTTCATCAGGAAATATCGTTCAATTTTAGGGAATCTTAAAGTATTAGTTCTTAATATTTGATTTTTTCTGTGCAGTCATATCTTGTGTAAATGGATTCCTGTTTAAGCATCATTGAATTTTCTTTTCAATTAATCCGATCATTAGTTATTGGTAATTGATGGTAACCTCTAGTATATCTTTTGAGTAGATGAAGGAAAAGATGAATATGAGAAAGATGGATTTATAGTTGATGATGTTGAGGAGGAAGAAGATCGAGTTGACAATGACGAGGTGAGACTAAAGAAGATGCTAATAAAGAAAAGGTTTTTATTTTCTGTTCAGTCAGAATTCATGATTTAATTTTATTTTCTGATCAGTTAGAATGAATGTTAATATACCTTTGAGAGAGACTAATGTTTATTCTCATTTGATATATCAAATCTCAGGGAAGATTATGTGGTTGATGAAGATAATTATGAACTCCTCCAAGAAAGCAACATCTCTACTCCTCATCGTAAATTGCTCTTCGTTTGTCAGTGTTTTTAGTCTCCCTTTTAGGAAAGCAAGTTTTGGTTTGTTGAATAGTGGTATCATAAGGGCCCTCTGTTTTAATTATAGGGAAGTAAGAAGTTTAAGCAACTGAAAAGGGTCGAAGAGATCCAGAAGAAGAGCCATCTGGGCTTTCGGATGAAGAGGAATTTGATGGAAGTGGAAAAACTTAAGCGTAGCTTGTTTGGTGATGATGATGGTTCCATTATGTTCTCCTCGAGCATTCTGTTGATCACCTGGGATTTTCCACAATTAATATAGGGCAACAACCACTTGAAGATATTGCTCAAGAGGATGCAGACATCGGTGAGGAGGGTGAGATTGTTGATGAAGATTTAGTCGATGAGCATGGAGCTCCAGTAAAGTATGTCTGTAAAACTTATATCCAATACATGGTGATAGGAGATATATTTAGATTAATTAATATAATTATGTTTTGATTTGGTTCCTTTCATATTTAGAATAATTAGTATTAATATTTTGATTTATTTCCATTCTCCTCCGCTTGGAGACGATTCGCCCTCGAATCGTGCCGGGTCGTATCTCGAACAAAATAAGTACGAAAACGTGCTGGAACATCTTTGAATTCATATATGCCAAAATCCTTCCCGAGTCCACCTCCATATTCAACATCTCTACTTATTATGAGATTTACAAAATATGTATCTTTTGAATCAAATGCATCATCATATACATTATTAGCTTCAATAAGATTCACAAAATGTGAATCTCTTGGATCAAATGAATATTCTTGATCAACCACGTCATAACTCGTAACTTTGATTATCTCTCTATCAAAAATTGATGGTCCATCATAGTCTATGTAGAAAACGTCGTCGTCTTCTTCATCGAACATTGGTGGGCCATCATAGCCAAAGGAGACTTTACCATCTTCCTCATCAAAGATCGGCAGGTCGACATAATCACCATCAACAATTTCATCAAAGACTTCCTCAGCGAAGATTGGTGGGCCACTATCAACAAATTCGACTTCTTCATCAAAAATTGGTGGTCCATCGCTATCAACAAATTCGACTTCTTCATAAAAAATAGGTGGTCCATTGTATACCAGATCGGACACCAACAAATCGTTTTGTTGGTAAATTTGCGTAGTATCATCTTCATATGATGACTAATTATCATAAAAGGTATCATAAACCACTGAAATCTTGAATCCAGCATCGAGAATCTTGCTCTGATACCAAGCATCGAGAATCTTGCTATGATACCAACTGATGAAGCGAGAGAGTTAATAAAAATGATAATATCATAAAAGATATTATAAACCACTTGAAATCTAGAATCCAACATCGAGAATCTTTCTCATTCTCGCTCTGATACCAACTGATGTAGTAAGAGCGTATAATAAAAATGTACGTTGATAAAAATGATAATATCAAATACGTATGTTGATTTTATAGAATACCGTAAAATAGGCTATGAGAAAACTCTCATTTTCATTAATCAAATTCAATTCCCCAATGCAATAATATGACCACCTATTTATAGGTGAAACAAGATCTAACATAATAATGACAATTACAAATAAAAAAAAAAATCAAAATATTAATCCTAATTATTCAAAATATGAAAGAAGCAAATCAAAACATAATTATATTAATTATTCTAAATATCTCCATATTAATTATTCTAAATACTATCTCTGGCCTTTGATTCTATATTTAATCTGCAATACATATTGACATCTCTGTGAACAGGAAGAGGAAACCAAAGAAGAGCAGGCAGGAATTTCTTCATCGTCACTTCAGGAGGCACACGAGATTTCTGGTGATGTTGATGAGCTGATGCATCGCAATATGGAAGTGATTAACAAGAATGCTGAAAGTGGTGATAGGAACCTGGTAGATCAGTTTGATCCTAGTACACGAATAAGACAGGAAAGGATGACAAAATTCGAGAAATTGATGTTCCTGAAAGAATGCAGGTCCACTGAGCATTTTATAGCATATTTAGCAGTTACTTGCTGGGATTAAAGTTATTTAGTCACGGAAGAAGTGGATGATGAGCTCAAGCGCCATATAGCCAGATTTCTAGAGTTAATGCACGTGCAAAAGTTAGATGTATGTGCCTTTCTTACAAAATAGGCTTTTTTTTTTTGTGTGATGGATTATTCTCTTATTTGATCACTGAACTGTTTTGTATATTTTAGGTTCCATTTATTGCTATGTACCGGAAAGTGGAGATATTGAGCCTATTAAAGGACCCAAATGAATTTGAACCTGACATTGAGAAAGATCCTAACCATAAACCTAAACTAAAGTGGCACGAGGTGAGATATTGGATCACTTTTGGTTTCTAATTTTATTTAATCTCTGTTATTTTATAATACTCCAATCTTGGTTTTGTGCCTCCTGATGGTGGGTAATATTTTTGTCAAAAAGAGATTTACTCATTCTGTGTGTAGTTATTTTGCAAAATATTGACTTGTTAGATTTTGCGAGAAAATTTATTTGGGTTCTGAGAAAGTTTACCATCTAGAATCTCCTTTTGGTTATAATTGTTTAGGATAGAAAAATATTGCCTTTAATTTGCATATTCAACAATGGTGTGGAGGGGTAACGAATGGTCTTAAAGCAGATATTGATGGATTGTTTTGCCGCAGGTGCTGTGGACAATTCAGATTTGGATCAGAAAAGAAAGAGTGCAATGAAAGTGTCTCTTTCACCGTATCAGTTTAAAAAGAACTGCACACTAAGTATGTTAATTCATAGTTAAAGTATGATGAATAATAAATTAAACTCTTATTCTCTCAAGCTTCCTTATAACTCTCACTCCTATTCGTTTCCAATGGGAATCGGACCCGGGTCACTCACTTGTGTGAGGAGTCCGGTGGCCAAGTGGGCTATGATTCGGTATGGTTAATCAAATGATATCCAAGTCCATATCGTAAAAATATTTCGATTTGGTTCGGTTCTGGAAAATCAAATAGTCAACAAATTTATTTCAATTTGAAACTTTTCTGATTCAGTTTCGATACGAATTCGATTATATCCCATTATCATGCACATCTCTATATGATAGTAGGGTTCTAATATTTCTATTTTTCAAATAAAAATTGATCAAACACTCTTTATTATTATTATTGTTATTTTAATATAAAGGTAATAAACAAGGAGAGTGCAATAGATCACGTACAAAAAATCCATTAGGACCATTATTACTTTTAAAAAAAAAAGTGTGATGACTAGTTTGGGCCAACATTTATTTAGGCTTTTCCTTTTGAACATATATTTTTGTTGACTTCGTGCATGACCGTGATTAGTGAAAGTTGGCGGGTTTTGCAGTTTCATTTTCATTTTCATTTTCAGCCCATTTTCTCTTACACAGGCATATTTGCGTATGTTGTTTGGATTCTAGGGTTTAGCGTTATTTCCTTTTGCGATTTCATAAACAATGGCTGGCAAAACTGTGATTTCGGATTACGGAGGTATAATCTTCGTCAGGAAATGCCGTTCAATTTTACGGAAACTTAAACGTCACCCTGATCGAGTTCGTAGTATTTGGTATTTTCTGTGGCAATTGTTCTTCTACAGATGAAATTGGAGTAGAAGATGACGACAAGGACGAGGAGCCCTACAGACACCAAGCTGGTAATCGCAATGAACATGGTAGGATTTGTTCTTTTTCCTTTTTCATCTTCCTGAAATATTTATTCTTACTTTATCTCTGCATTTCAAAAATTTGCAATTCTTCTCTGGCGTATCTTGTACGCTACAGATAAAATTTTCCTTGCTGAAGCAGTTTGGTTCAAGTGCTTGCAAATAAAAAAGTACTCATTGGCTTTGTATTTACCTTGAGTTTCTTCAGAATGTATTGCTTTTTTTTTCTCTCTCTCTCTCTGTTATTTTGCGGACTTGAATCATGCACATTTTTGTGTTAAAGCATCATTGAGTTTTCTTTTCAATTAATCCGTTCGTTAGTTATTGGTAATTGATAGTAACTTCTATGTCGTTTGAGTAGATGAAGGAAAAGATGAATATGAGAAAGATGGATTTATAGTTGAGGAAGACAAAGATCGAGTTGACAGTGACGAGGAGAGACATAAGAAGAAGAAGAAAAGAAATAATGGGTTTATACTTTTGTTTTTATATTTTCTTCTCTTCAGTCAGAATTCATGTTAATATTACCTCTAAGAGACTAATGTTTTTTCTCATTTGATTTGTTAAAATCAGGGAAAATTATGTGCTTGATGAAGATGATTATGAACTCCTCCAGGAAAGCAACATCTCTGCTCCTTGTCAAAAGCCTGTAAGTTGCTCTTAGTTTGCCACTATTTTTGGTCTCCTTCTTTAGCATATAAGCGTTGGTTTGTTGAATACTGATATCATAAGGGTCTTACGTTTTAATTATAGGGAAGTAAGAAGTTTAAGCGACTGAAAAAGGATCGAAGAGATTCAGAAGCAGAGCCATCCGGGCTTTCTGATGAAGAGGAATTTGGTGGAAGTGGAAAAGGTGGCCGTACAGCTGAGGAAAAACTTAAGCGTAGCTCGTTTGTTGATAATGATGGTAACTTTTTTCCATTTTGTTCTCCTCGAGCATTTGGATATTTTATTCCTGTTGATCCCTGGGATTTTTCTGCAATTAATGTAGGGCAACGACTTGAAGTTATTGCTGAAGAGGATGCAGACATCAGTGAGGAAGGTGCTGATTTTATTGGTGATGAAGATTTAGTTGATGAGCATGGAGCTCCAGTAAAGTAAGTCTACTAACCGTATATCCAATACATGGCTTTTGATTCTATATGTAATCTGTAACACATATTGACATCTCTATGAACAGGAAGAGGAAACCAAAGAAGAGCAGGCAGTAGCCGGGAATTTCTTCATCGGCACTTCAGGAGGCACACGAGAATTCCGGTGATGGTGATGATCTCCTGATGCATCGCAAAATAGAAGTGATTGACATGAATGCTGAAAGTGGTGATAGGAGACTGAAAGATCAGTTTGATCCTAGTGCACTCTCTGAGACGTATAAGGCAGTAAAGGATGACAAAATTTGAGAAATTGATGTTCCTGAAAGAATGCAGGTTCACTGAGCATTATATCGCATATTGAACTTAGTCTCAATTTTGGTACAAATTGATAAGATAAGCGTACTCTATCGTTGTGTGTAGACGTGGTGACTAAGTGTAAAATTTATAATATCGAACCCAAGGGAGAAAGTGTATGTATCCGTATTCGAAAGATGTTTCACTCTAAAAGGATTAATCAATAAATAAGATATTTAATTACACTACAGTTAACAACTAAGAAAACAATTAAAAATAGAAAATGTACATATGAGATGTATGATGGGTGAAGGTGAACAATCTAAGAAGTATGTAAGACAAGCAATATCATGAAAAAGGCTCATGTAGATTCACACACGCACATGCATTGAAGGTCATCATGTTATGATATTAAGGGCAATCACTTGAATACCCCTTATCCCTATGACCAAGGCAATTAGGTTCTCAACTCTTTTACAAGTTTAAATCTCCTAGAATTGTGTCTTACCCTCAATTCCCATGAAAGTACTATGATCATAAGTTAGGTTCCCCTCACTAGTTCATCACTAATGTTCTATCATGAGGTTCTAAGCACAAGAAGGGTATGACTTACCTCCCCTCACACTAACTAAATCATTTAGTGCAATCAACGATTCAATTAAATCACTAAACATAATATTGGAATGACCATCCTAACACTATGAATAGAAAATTTAACCACACAAATCATGCACGAAATGGGAATAAGCATTCATGATAGAAAATATTCATACAATCATTTCTTCGAACACGTGTTGTGCAAAATATACATTATTCTTCACCAATCTAATTACTAGCCTCACATGAGGACTAGCCACTCCAAATCATAATAAAATCAATATTGTCCATGGCATGCTCCAATTGAGCCATATAATGAAGAAAACAACAAATCAAAGGTTGATGAGCTTCCCTTTTGAAGTTGGCCTTCTCTCCCTTCAACATGCTCCAATCTTCACTCCTTGATGTTCTTCCCTTCTTAGATTAGTGGATTAGTGGAATGGATGGATGGATTTGAGGAAATCAAAAGGAATGGATGGATGGATTGAAGAATAGAGGAATGAGATGGAAGATGGATGAAGATGAAGGTGTAAAATGTGTAAAATGGTGTGTGATGTGTGTGGGTACCCAAAACCCTTGATTTTCTCTTTCAAATGTTGATATTGGCGGTATTTATACCCCCTCACACACCTGGAAATCGCATAAAGGAGAAAAACGAGACTTTTGACCAAAGTGCAAGAAAACACGGGCGTGTTTTCCTGCACCTGACCGTGTTTTTCTGCAAAATTTCAGCATTCTGTATGTTTTGGTCCCTGCAGAAAAACACGGGCACTACATAAAACACGGGCGTGTTTTTATATATTTTGGTCAATTTTCTATTTTCTTCAACTTTCTCCTTTCTTCATGCTTTTTATCACCATATATCTTCATAATCACCTATTCAAAGACATGAAAATCATCATCATCAATTTCCCAAAATACTATATACAAAAGATGCAAAAAAAATACGGAATAAGGTAACAAAAAGATACACAAAAACGACACAAAATCTAGATGAATTAGACGACAATCACATATTTAGCAGTTACTTGCTGGGATTAAAGTTATTTACTGAACTCCAATCATTCCTTGTAGATAATTGAGGAGAGTACCGGCCAACCTCCAACAGACTAGATTAGCATCAAATTAGAGACTGAATGGATCTACAACCAGCTTGTCACTGGTATTCCACAGTTGTTGTTCTGGGAGCAGCTGATCTGGCTTGCACAGGGTTAAAGCAGGATATTTACGAGGTATTTGTTGTCAAACACTGTATTTACGATGTACTTGGAATATTAACTGCGTTCCTGTTTCTAAATACATGAATATGACTTTGAGCTGATTTTAATTTGTTACACCTTTGATAATCAGATCATTTTCAAGCCGGCGGAAGGTAATCCTAGATATGCTGGTCATTGGAAGTATAATATGAATTTTGTCTATGGTGTATGAAAATTCCCACATACGAATTGATCGGCTTCCTCCGGTTGAAGGTAAGTCCAGAGTTAAATGCATATTCTTAATTTGTTCTGTTTGTTTTCGGTTTGACACGCACCTTATCTGGTTATTTGCTGGCCAGCTTATTAGACACTTATTGGCAACATGATTGGACTTGCCTCTATTTAATTCTTAATTTAGGTATAATTAGACGTGGTGTGGCTCTTGGACGGTATCTTCTGAATCCTTTGGCTATGGTTGCTGCGTTGTGTGGACCTGGAAAGGAGATATTGTCTTGGAAGCTCCATCCTGATGAGAAGTACATTATGGTTGAACAAGTTATGGTGGATGTAACGAACCAAGTGAATATTGATCTTATTGAAGCTGCTAATGATGAATGGTAGTTTGCTCCCCTACAATTTGTGTCTGGACTTGGACCTAGAAAGGCTGCTCCGCTTCGGAGCTCCCTTTTAAGAGCACGTTTCATTCACAGCAGGATAAACATGGTCTGGGTAAAAATGTTTTATCTTAATGCTGCTGGATTCCTGCGGGTGAGGTCTAGGCCATTGACTTATCTATTAGATGAGACAAGAATACATCCGGAATCATACAGCCTTGCACAAGATCGAGCCAAGGGGATTTACAGAGAGGATCTGAATCGTGATCCTAGGTGTGATGGTGAGGCTGTTGAGCATGTAATGTACAAGCCTCATCTGGTGAGGGCGGTAGATGTTTGCATGTTCTCTGAAGCTGAAGGAAGAATTGTTGAAGGTGCAGGCTCAGCTCAGGGAGTGGTTACTTAAGTTAGATTTTGTTGAGGTGAAATTAATTTTGACATATTACCATTATTATTAACGACCTATTAGTATGGTGAGTAAAAAGAATTCGATCCAACAACAAAGATTTGGTATAAGTCAACAATTAATCTAGATGAGAAACAACGTGCCCTGCAGGAAACGGAAGTTGGGGGCATTTTGCAAGATTCATTTTCATTTTCTCGCATTTTTGTGTGTATTATTTAGGTGAGCATATGAAACTCAAACCAAACATATCCTTTAAAATTTAATTTTAATATCTAAAATATAGTGCATTACTTGGAGTTATATCTAATACTTCGATTTATCAAATTAAAATTGATCAAACACTCCTTAAAAATTAAAATGTGTGATGACTACTTTGGGCCAGCTTATATTTGGGCTTTTCCTTTTTTTTTTAATCAGTAAAGTATATAATATAAAAATTTGAAGAGAAAATATCAATTTTAATCCTTTATCTTTTACCAAATTCAATTTTAGTCCTGTAACTTTTAGTATTTTTAATTTTAGTCATTTTATTTTCAATTTTGGTCATTTATCTATTAATATTTCAATTTTAGTCCTATAAATTTAAAATTTAGTTCTATATCTTTTTAAATTATCAAAATTAGTCCTGATCTTTCGAAGATATAGGATTAAATTTGAAACTTATAAGACTAAAATTGAAATTTTAAAAGTTATAAACCAAAATTGAAACTAAAATGACTAAAATTAAAAATACTAAAAATTACATGACTAAAATTGGATTTGGTAAAAGATATAGGACCAAAATTGATATTTTCTCAAATTTTGAATTACAAGGTGCTTCAAAGTTCAAACTTTACGCATCTAAAAGATTCTAAGAGAGTTTATCTATCAATCCATAAATTTCGGATCTGCATTCCAATCTACAAAAGGAATTTAATTTTTAAAATTTTCATTTATTTACGTCTAAATAGGGGCTTTCCTTTTGAACATGGAGTATATTTTAGTTTGAAAGTTGGCGGGATTTGCAGCTTTCATTTTCATTTTCACCCCATTTTCGCATTTTTGTGTGTATTACATTTTGGATCCTAGGGTTTAGCGTTATTCCAGTTTGCGATTTCATCAAATGGCTGCCAAAAATGTGATTTCGGATTATGGAAGTATAATCTTCATCAGGAAATGCCCTTCAATTTTAAGGAAACTTGAACTACGAGTTATTAGTATTTGATTTTTTCTGTGGCAATTGTTCTTCTACAGATGAAATTGGAGTTGAAGATGACTACGGACACCAAGCTGGTAATCGCGACGAAGATGGTAGGATTTCTTTTTCTTTTTTCATCTTCCTGAAACTTTTACTATTGAAATGATTCTTTAATTTAACCCGGGCATTTCAAAATTTTGCAATTCTTCTCTGGCGTATAGATAAGATTTTATATGGAGTATTGATTGTGGAGTAAGATTTTTATGAAAAATGCATGTCTGACGAATAAGTGTGGTTGTTGGAATCTTGTTAAAGCATTATTGAGTTTTCTTTTCAATTAATCCGTTCATTAGTTAATGGTAATTGATGTTAACTTCTAGTATATCTTTTGAGTAGACAAAGGAAAAGATGATTGATGGTAATTGATGGTAACTTCTAGTATATCTTTTGAGTAGACAAAGGAAAAGATGAATATGAGAAAGATGGATTTATAGTTGAGGATGAAGAAGAACAAGGAGAGACTAAAGAAGAAGCTGGAAAGAAATAAAAGGTTTATACTTGTGTTTTTAAATTTATTTTCTATACAGTCAATTCATGTTAATATACCGTTGAGAGACTAATGTTTTTTCTCATTTGATTTATTATATCTCAGGGAAGATTATGTGCTTGATGAAGATGATTATGAACTCCTCCAGGAAAGAAACATCTCTGCTCTTTGTCCAAAACCTGTAAGTTGTTCTTTGTTTTCCAGTATTTTTGGTCTCCTTTTTTAGCAAATAAGCTTTGGTTTGTTGAATACTGATATCATAAGGGCCCTACGTTTTAATTATAGGGAAGTAAGAAGTTTAAGCGACTGAAAAAGGATCGAACAGATTCAGAAGCAGAGCCATCCGGGCTTTCGGATGAAGAGGAAATTGATAGAAGTGGAAAAGGTGGCCATACAGCTGAGGAAAAACTTAAGCATAGCTCTTTTGTTGATGATGATGATAGTTTTTTTTTTTCCATTTTTTTCTCGTCGAGCATTTGGATGATTTTATTGCTGTTGATCACTTGGATTTTACGCAATTAATGCAGAGCAACGACTTGAAGTTATTGCTGAAGAGGATGCAGACATCGGTGAGGAGGGTGAGGTGGCTGATTTTATTGTTGATGAAGATTTAGTTGATGAGCATGGAGCTCCAGTAAAGTATGTCTGTAAACCTTATATCCAATACATGGCTTTTTATTCTATATTTAATCTGTAATGCATATTGAAATCTCTGTGAACAGGAAGAGGAATCCAAACAAGAGCAGGCAGCAGCCTGGAGTTTCTTCATCGGCACTTCAGGAGGCACACAAGATTTCCGGTGATGGTGATGAGCTCCTGCTGCATCGCAATATGGAAATGATTTTCAAGAATGCCGAAAGTGAAGATAGGAGCCTGGAAGATCAGTTTGATCCTAGTGGACTCTCTGAGAAGTATATGACAGGAAAGGTTGACAAAATTCGAGAAATTGATGTTCCTGAAAGAATTCAGGTCCACTGAGCATTTTATAGCATATTTAACAATTACTTACTGGGATTAACGTCATTTACTGAACTCTAATCATTCCTTGTAGATATCTGAGGAACGTACTGGCCCTCCTCCGCCAGACGAGATTAGCATCAAATTGGAGACTGAATGGATCTACAACCAGCTTGTCACTGGTATTGCACCTTTATTCCACAGGAATAGTGCAACGATGGAAGAAGTGGATGATGAGCTGAAGCGCCATATAGCCAGATTTCTAGTGTTAATGCACGTGCAAAAGTTAGATGTATGTGCCTTTCTCACAAAATAGGCTTTTTTTTTGTGTGTGATGGGTTATTCTCTTATTTGATTACTGAACTGTTTCATATATTTTTGGTTCCATTCATTTCTATGTACTGGAAAGAGGAGATATTGAGCCTATTAAAGGACCCAAATGAATCTGAACCTGACATGGAAAATGATCCTAACCATAAACCTAAACTAAAGTGGCACAAGGTGAGCATTAGGTATTGGATCACTTTTGATTTCAAATTTTATTTAATCTCTGTTATTTTACGATGCTCCAATCTTTGGTTTAGTGCCTCCTGATGGTGGGTAATATTTTTGTCAAAAAGAGATTTTCTCATTCTCTGTGTAGTTGCTTTTCCAAATATTGACTTGTTAGCGAGAATAATATTTGGCTATAACTCTTTAGAATAGAAAAATTTTACTTTTAATTTGTATGTTCAACGTTGGGGTGGAGGGGTTAACGAATGGTCTTAACTCGGATATCAATGGATTGTTTTGCTGCAGGTGCTTTGGACAATTCAGGATTTGGATCAGAAATGGCTTCTTCTTCAGAAAAGAAAGAGTGCTCTTCAGGAGTACTACACGAAGCGGTTCCTAGAAGAGAATTGGAGAATATGTGATGAGGGGCGCCTCATTTTAAATCAACAGCTCTTTCAATCAATTACCAAGTCACTTAAAAAAACTGATTCAGAAAGAGAAGTTGATGATGTAGACTTAAAATTTAATTTGCACTTCCCCCCAGGCGAAGTTGTCCTATATGGAGGTAAGTACAAAAGGCCAAGTAGAAAATCACAATATAGCATTTGCAGCGAAGCTGGACTCTGGTTGGTTGCCAGTAAATTTGGATTTAGCTCTGAACAATTTGGTTTGCAGATATCTTTGGAGAAAATGGTAGGTATCTGATTTCTGGTTGCCTTTCCATAAATTGTTTCTTTTCAGTGGGCTTTGTTCATTGCAGAGAAAGGACGAATTGGAGGATGCAAAGGAAACACCGGAGGAAATGGCATCTAACTTCACATGCAGAATGTTCGATACACCTCAAGCTGTGCTGAAAGGTGCAAGGCTCATGGTATGTGGAAGTCAAATTTCAAGTGTAATGTGTATTTCATTTACTCTTAAATAGTATTTTGTATTGTAATGGCTAAAATTTAATGATAAAATCAGGCAGCTATTGAAATTAGCTGTGAATCAGGAGTTCGGAAACACGTGCGCAGTATCTTTATGGACAATGCCTAGTGTCCATGAATCCTACGCCTGATGGAAACACAGCTATTGATTCTCTTCATCAGTTTTCTGGCTTGAAGTTGTTGATGGACATACCTTTTAACGGATTAGAGGATGCTCAGTGGCTTCTAATTCAGAAAGCTGAAGAGGAAAAGCTCTTGCAAGTTACCGTCAAGCTGCCTGAAGTAGTCCTTGAAAAGTTGATAAGTGACTTTAATGGTTATTATCTGAGTGATGGAGTAAGTAAATCTGCACAATTATGGAACGAACTGAGGAAACTGATTCTCCACGAGGCATTTTACAATAATCTTCTTCCTTCTATGGAAAAGGAAGCAAGATCATTGTTGACCGGTAGAGCAAAGACGTGGCTACTCTCAGAATATGGAAGGCATTTGTGGGATAAAGTATCTGTTTCACCATATCATCGGAAAGAGGATTATATCAGTTCAGATCGGAAAGAGAATTATCTCAGTTATGATGATGAAACTGCACCCAAGGTTATGGCTTGCTGTTGGGGCCCTTGACAGCCAGCTACTACTTTTGTAATGCTGGATTCAACTGGATCAATTATAGAGATATTACATGCTAGTTCCTTGAATCTAGGTGGTAATGAACAACAATTTACAAAAAATGATCAGCAGAGAGTTCAAAAAATTATCATGGACTTCAGACCTCGTGTTCTTGTTCTAGGAGTGCCTAATCTGTCTTGCACACAGTTGAAGGAGGATATGTACAAGGTATTTGTTGTCAAACACTCTATTTATGTTTTTCATTTTCAATGGGTGATGATGTTCTTGGAATATTATGTGTTCCTGTTTCTAAATACATGAATATGACTTTGAGGTGATTTTAGTTTGTTACACCTTTTATAATCAGATCATTTCCAAGATGTTGGAAGTTAATCCTGGATATGTTGGTCATGAGAAGGATCATCTATATGTCTACTATGGTGATGAATCTCTTCCACATCTGTATGAAAATTCCCGCATACGAGTTGATCAGCTTCCTCCAATTGAAGGTACGTCCAGAGTTCAATACATTCTAAATATGTTCTCTTAGCTTTTGGTTTGACACACCTGATCTGATTAATTTTTTTTTTGCAACATGATTGGACTTGCCTCTATTTTCTTCTTAATTTAGGTATAATTAGACGTGCAGTTGCTCTTGGACGGTATCTTCTGAATCCTTTGGCTATGGTTGCGACGTTTTGAGGACCTGGAAAGGAGATATTGTCTTGGAAGCTCCATCCTCTGGAGAAGTTTCTTACTCCTGATGAGAAGTACGGAATGGTTGAACAAGTTATGGTGGATGTAACAAACCAAGTGAGTATTGATATTATTCAAGCTGCTAATCATGAATGGTTGTTTGCTCCCTTACAATTTGTGTCTGGACTTGGACCTAGAAAGGCTGCTCCGCTTCGGAAGTCCCTTTTAAGAGCACGTTTCGTTAACAGCAGGAGAGACCTGCAGACAATGGGTAAAAATGTTTATCTTAATGCTGCTGGATTCCTTCGGGTGAGATATAGGCCGTGGACTTATCTGTTTGATGAGACAAGAATACATCCGGAATCGTACAACCTTGCAAATGATCTAGCCAAGGAGATTTTCAGAGAGGATCTCAAGCGTGATGCAAAGCATGATGGTGAGGCTATTGAGCGTGTAATGTACATGCCTCATCTGGTGAGGGCCGTAGATATTTGTGAGTACGCTGAGCGGAAAAACCTCCTGCACAAGAAAGAGACCCTAAAAGACATACGATTAGAGTTGATGGATAGCTTTGAGGATCGGCGCAGACCAAGTCGAGACGAAGAGATTTGCATGTTCTCTGAAGCTGAAGGTTGAAGGTGCAGGCTTCAACAAAAAATTATAACGAGGTCACTCCTTTTTTTTTTATATATATAAAATCTACTTTAACCAATCATATAACATTCTACGGGGTGCTAATTGTCTGATTTGCCCTTAATATGCCTAGTATTCCTGTATAGCATATATGATGTTCAAGTTGGCCAACATGAAGATAATTTTGTCTCTTGTAATGTTGCAATATGCAGAATGTTATTTTCATATGATTCACGTGATTATGTTAGACTCTGTTATGATATTCATTATTGGGTAGGTAAAGACACCAGTCTTCCCATTATCTTTTCCCTATGATATTAGTCCTAAACAATTGATTACCTGATTATTTATACATACATTTTTCTAATAATGTTGAAGATGGCACTGCCGCCATCAAGTCTTTGTTCTACTTGTTTCCATCTCAAACACACTGTTTATTTAAAAAGTATTTTTTCATCTCATTTATTCAATTTTTTTACACTTTTCTTTCATTTTTTATTTCCATCATATAATCAACTTGTTGCTGTTATCTTTCCCTACATAACTATGGCTGGATGTTACTCCGGTGCGTCTCTTCTCAAGCTTCTTTTATCTTACAAGAATGCAGATAAACTGTTTCTCATCATGTCTGTTTTATTCTGTTGATTAGAGTGCATCAGAATCAACTGAATTAAATATCCTCTACCAAATTGCAGGTCACAGAGGTTTACAATTTCAACCAGGATGACTGAAGATATTTTCATTCTTGATTGCCATTCCGACATGTTTGTTTGGATTGGGCAACAGGTTGAATCAAAGAACAAGATGAATGCTTTGAATTTGGGGAAGGTACACTTGAACATTTTGTTTTTCCATTGTTAAGGTTGGAATACAGTCATGTTTACTTCTCAACAGAAATTTCTCTTTATGAAAAAATATCTCTGCAAGCTCCTATATACGTTATTACTGAGGGGAATGAAGCGGCATTTTTTACTCGTTTGGGACTCCAAAAAGTCTTTAATAAGTAGTTGCCATATGTTTAAACGGCTTATCCGTCTTGTGGCTTTACAAGACGTTAAGTCGCTTGTATGGTTACAGATGCATGATAACTCTTTCCAAAGAAAACTCTCTTCTTTAAAATGGGGGCACTCATGCACGTTGCTCATATTTTTCTGCTGATGGAAATTAATTATAATCATCTGGTACTGGTAGAGACCCCGGAGAAGAGTGCCTGTCTAGGTCGAATGCACCAAAAAAATCGCAGCAGCGGTCCAGAAGTGTTTCGGTTAGTACTGACAGAGCTCGTGTAAGAGGACGGTCTCCTGCATTCAATGCTCTAGCTTCTACATTTGAGAACGCAAATGCGAGGAATTTGTCGACTCCACCTCCAATGTTATTCCTCTTGCAGACTTATTTATCATCGGAAGAATTCAATGAGAAATTCGGGATGAGCAAGAGTGCTTTCAACAAGTTGCCCAAATGGAAACAGAACAAGATGAAGTTGTCTCTTGATGATTGCACACAAGATGAAGATATATACATGCATCCCTATTTATACACCTTCTCACTCATCACCCTTTCCCAGTATTCTCTCACTTCACTACATATAGATTACACAGCCTCCATTTATACACAATACTAATTTCTCCACTTTCCTAGAAAACATAGCATTTCTCTCTCTTTTTTGGTAGGTAGTTTCTTGATAATTCCTTACATTGAACCTCTGCTTTTTTGTTCCCCTCACCTGAAATTCTTTTTTTTTTTTTGTAATGGGGGGTGGGTATCTGACAACGTCATCATAGCAACGGATGTCTTATAGTGTGTCGGTACAGGTGTCGGAGTCCTGGCATAGATCACCTACATCGTATCCAACAACGTCATCATAGGACCCCTTGTCGGATTGGGTGTCGCGGGTCTGCAATTTTTATTGGTTAGGAAGTTGCAGATAGAATTTTTAGGGTGCATATTAGTTGCAAAAATTTTGGTTTCTTTTGTTTAATACCCGTCATGCAAGTTGAATCCCTTATTCCACTTTTGGTGTTTCATTGTTATTTCACCATATAAAAAAATTATACCCTACAAATGATCATTAAACCCTTGGGGCATTGATTGAATTTTGGCCATTGATTATGACACATGATAAGTATTTAATTTATACAATAGTAGATGAAACACTATTGTGAAATAAGTGATCCCATTTGGCCAAATTTATGTTATACTTAAAACCATTTTACGGTTTGAATTTTGTCATACGATTAATAATGGGTTTGATATAGGAGTATAATTTATTGAAGATTATGTGTGTTTAAAATATTATTAAAAAAAGAAATAGGTTAATTAAAAGACTTAAAAAATAGAGTAAGGTTTTAAAATTGTTCCAATGTGGCTTAATTGATCCTTTAATAAAAAGATAAGGGCTCTATTGATTAATTTAATAAGGGAAATGACTTAAATGAATAGAAAATAAAATTAGGGGTTATTTGATATTTAGATATAAGATGAAGGGTCAAATGGCCAACTAAAATTGGATTCTATTAAATTTTAATCCCTAATGGTTGCTTTCTCGGGTAAATATCAAAATTAGTACTGTAAGTATGATCGATTACAACTATAGTCCTTTTTTTTTTTGCAATTTTTAATTTTTGTCCTTTATCCAATTTTGTTCCTTTCTCAAATTTTGATCATTTTTAGTCCACTTTGGATCTAAAATTTAAACATTTAGGACCAATTTTGGACATTTTTGAACATATAAGACTAATTTTAGAAAAAAAAAACCAAATTTGAGAAAATGACTAAATTTGAACTAGAAGACTAAAATTGGACAAAAAAATGACCAAAATTGAGAATTTCGAATGATAAAGAACTAAAGTTAGAATCGATCATACTTATAGGACCAATTATGATATTTACCCTTGCTTTCTCTGTAAGCTGAATTGCGAAAATGGAGCCGATGGCGGAGAGAACCAAGATGTTGAGTTTGATCTCCTCTCTACAAAAAGGGCTTCGGAAAATATATGTCATGAACATAGGGAGTAGCAAATCGGTCGATGCAGTCACGATGAGGTGAACTACTTGGTATATTGGTTGGAATCAGTATTGGAGTTTATACTCCCGATAGCGGACATGGTTACCTCGAACTATACACTAAATTTTGCAATATCTTTAGGTTTGAATACATCGACTCCGATAATGTAGCTAATTGGGAAAATCTAGAGATGGGTTACAGTGCATGTATATATTTTCCACGTTGAAAATTTTACAAAATATGCAAAAATTGGATAAATTGGGAATATTATTATGTACCAATCAAGAGAACTTTAAAACATTAAAAAATAATACTCCCTCCACCCCTTAAAAGGTATCCGTTGACTTTTGCATGTGGATTAAGAAGTATAATAATTTAATGTATAGTAAGGTGAGAGAAATAATATTTTAATGTGTAGTTGGTAGTTGTATTAGTGTTAACTCTGGGGTCATATGCAGTGGTTGTAGGCCACATCAATCCAAAAAAGGAAATTGATACTTTGTATGGGACGAACCAAAATGAAAAAATGGATACGTATTAAGGGGACGAGGGAGTATTTGTTTTAAAAGGGGCTTTTAGTATTTAATATAGAAGAGAAGCTTGGTGTGGTGCGGTTTGAAATTGAAGAGAAGCGATGAGGTTGAGACGAAAGAGAAAGAAATTGAGCAACGCAATGTTATATTTGGTAGGGGGGAGTATTTGTTTTAAAAATGGCTTTTAGTATTTAATATAGAAGAGAAGCTTGGTGTGGTGCGGTTTGAAATGGAAGAGAAACGGTGAGGTTGAGACGAAAGAGGAGAAAAAAATCGAGCAACGGCAATGTTATATTTGATAGGCAAATTAAGTGATTATTGGGTTTGTGACGTGGCATGAGAGATTTGGGGAAGGGAATGGGGTATGTGAAAGGAATAAGATCAACATTCGATATGTGATTTGATCGAATAAAGCATATAAGATCCATTCCTATGACCTATACAAATCATTGCCTAAAAATTAAGATCCATTTCCTATTGATATATACAAGTCATCGCCTAAAAATTATGATGGTAGAATGCTTTGAAAATTAAACAAATATTTTCATTAAACAATTATTTCTAACAAATTTGTATCAGATATTCAAAGGCAAAAAAACATAACACGGTGAACATATTGCCAAAAAAACATAAAAAAATAACTTAATAAAGTAGCCTCAGAATCACATAACAGTAGCTTAATATTCAGCAAAAGCCAGCCAACAAGGCTAAAAAACATCACATCACAGCAGTACCTAGTAGCAACAACATACTATAATAGTTTTGAAAGTGCAACGCAAAAGTGTACATGCAACAAAGCCTGAAATTCATTTGTGTTTAAGGTGGTTGGTTTCTTGTTGGACAAGGAGAGAAGACAGAAATCCCTCCACGTCGTCCTCCAAGTAAGTATCTTTATCTACTATGTCAGCAGAATCAGCAACCTCGTCTTCTTATATGGCAGCAGGATCAGCATTGGAGCCGATATATTCAAACCTAGAGTTCCTTAATATATCTCAACTGAATGTAGGTCTATATTAGAATGATCAATCCAATTTTTGCAGATTTTGCAAATTTTGGGAATATATGACTAGATGAGGTGGAAAATATATGTAAACGTTCTTTAGATTTCCCAAGTAGCTACAGCATAGTTCCCACTATGAGATTGCATTTGAGAAATGGTTTCGTTCAACACGATCCGTTATTGAAATTTTTGCATGGCTAACCACATTGCCATTTTAGGACATAGGGTTGCAGTGATTTTAGGACATAGGTTGCAGTGGAGATTGATGTGTTGGAGACGCAAAAGAGAGAATAAAGATAAAAAAATAAAAAAAAACAGAGCAAATATACAAGTACTACCCTCTGACCACCAACTTCTGTGGACCCCACCTGCTCCAAATGCGGACCCCACCACCTGCTCCATCAAACCATACACCCCCTCACTACTCCCTCTGTCCAGGTTAAGGTTTACACTTTTTATTTTGGGTTGTCTCAAGTTAAGGTTTACATTTTCCTTTTTGTCAAGTTGACCCACACAAAACAATTAATTATTTCATGTAGAACACATACACAACACTAATACAACTACCCACTTTACATTAAATATTATTTCTCTTACCTCACTACACATTAAAATATTATACTCCTTAATCTCTGTACAAAAAGCAAACGTAAAAATGCGGGACGGAGGGAGTATATATTACACTCATTTATTCACTATATTTATAAGGAACAAAACTCGGCAGCCTCTGCCACTACAGCCATCGGCCTCCTCCGGCGGTGCAGGTAAATTATACGTTAAGTGTTTTAATTCTCTTTTCTCTTTTTTCTGTCAAGCCTTATTTATTCAATGAAGAAATTAGTGATTTACACAAATTAGAATGATCAATCCAATTTTTGCAGATTTTGCAAAATTTTCAAATTTTGCGAATATATGACTAGATGAGGTGGAAAATATATGTAACCATTCTCTAGATTTCCCAACTAGCTTCAACATAGTTCCCACTATGAGATCGCCTCCGGGAAATGCTTTCGTTCAACACGATCCGTTATTGGAATTTTTGCATGGCTAACCACATTGTCATAGGTTGCAGTGGAGATTGATGGGTTGGAGACTACGGTTAGGGTTGAAAATGAATCTGTTTATGTCGTCTTGTGACAAAAAAAAATTGTTAAGGCTAAGATGGTGTCAGATCTGACGAGTTTTAGGGATTGTGCAAAGGGGAAGAAGAACGTCATATTAGTATGATCAACCCAATTTTTGCAGATTTTGCAAAATTTTCAAATTTTGCGAATATATGACTAGATGAGGTAGAAAATATATGTAACCATTCTCTAGATTTCCCAACTAGCTACAGCATAGTTCCCATGAGATCGCCTCCAAAATGGTTCCGTTCAACACGATCCGGTATTGGAATTTTTGCATGGCTAACCACATTGCTATTTTAGGACATAGGGTTGCAGTGATTTTAGGACATAGGTTGCAGTGTTTTGTGGGTGTGACTTATGAAAGAAAGCCTAAGAGGTAGGGAATGAGATTTATTTCCAAATTATCCCCTAGTGAAAATTACATTCTTACATGCATGGAGATCTAGTGAAAATTACATTCCTACATGCATGGAGATGATGAGAGATAGGAACTTGAAGGTGGATGACTACATTGTCATCTAGTGAAAATTACATTCTTACATGCATGGAGATGATGAGAGATAGGAACTTGAAGGTGGATGACTACATTGTCATCTATAGGGAGTAAGTTTTAGAATTAAATTATTTCATTCAAATGTGTAATAGATTTGTTTTCTTGATCGAAGAGATAAATGTTGTATGGAAGTAAATTTTATATTGATTTTGCTAATTATTATTTTTAGTTTTTATTTTAATCCAATGAAGTGAGAGAGCTGATTTTGTTAATTGTTATGTTTAGTTTTTATTTTAATTCAAATGAAGTGAGATAGATAGCAGGCCGTTAGGTTATTTTGTACTCCCTCTCTCCCCGTATATCTTGGGAAGGACGAAAACTAAAAATATAAAATTTAACTTGGGAATAAATATTAGCATAAAAGAATGGACATGCAAATAAAAACACACTTATTATAGTAATGTTTGCAGCTGTAATAAAAACGTATTTTTACTGTGAGATATGAAATGGGAAAAAGAGCATTATTAATTTATCACTGTTAATACACCCGCGCGGGGAAAATATTATGTATAAATTATTACTGTGACATATGAAATGGGAAAAAGGGCATATTTAATTGATCACTGGTAATACACTCGCGATTGCACGGGAAAATATTATGCATAAATTATTATATTAAAATTTATAATTATAATAATATTAATAATAGTATAAATGTAATAAAAAAAATTATTGTGTAACGGTACTTATATGTGACAGGTTAACGTGTTATTATTATATAAATAGATAAAATATGTTTATTGATAGTTTATATAATATATTTTTAAGTATGACTAATGTTTAATTAAAGTATGATTAAAGTTTAATTTTATATTATTGGAACTCGAAAATTTTATTGGAGGAGAATAAAGGATGACTTGCTATTAAGAAAAATTGAGTTATTGAAAGGAGTTGATGTTCAGAAGGAAAATGATATATTAATACTCATTAAAAATTTTTAATTAATAAAAAATAATAGAGCATAATAAAATTGAGGAGATTAAATTATCATTATTTTTACTATAATGATCTACGATGCTAATTCTCAATTCCACCTTTTATAAAAGCAAAACTTACAGCTTTTTTCTCTTTATTTATCAAAATTTTATCACGATAAAAAGTACATAGAATGTATGTGGCTTTAAAAATTATTTATAATATACTTTTTGTTAATAAATTATGAATCAAATACTAATGTACTCAATATATATTACTAATTAAATTATTGTATGAATCAAATACTAATGTACTCAATATATATTACTAATTAAATTATTGTATTTTCATGATCACGAAATGTCTTAAACTATTTTGATTTAAGAAATATATATTCAGTAAAAATGTAAAAAAAAAAAATTATGATTGGATTGTTCAATTGTTTAAAGTTAAAAATTAAATTTACTCTATGCTTTCGTATGAAAGGGTCAGTGATCTTTGTCTCTATAAAATAGTCATTACTTTTAGTGAAGGTGATAATACTTTTAATATAAAAATTAACTATTTGAAAGAAATCTTAAATGGTTTAACCATTAACACAAACTCACATAACTGTTTATCTTTAATTTTTATTGACAAATAAAATTAATTAGAATTTTTATTTAAATAATTTATATTGCCAAGTATCCTGTGCTCTGTGCACTCATATACAAAATTTACTCTATATTTTCGTTAGTAAATTTTATTATGTGGGGCTGTCTCACAATAAAACTATTTTATACTCCCCCGTCCCGTCCAAAGAGGTGCATTTGCTTTTTGTATGTAAATTAAGAAGTGTTATTATTTTATGTAAAGTGGGTAGGTGTATTAGAGAGATGTGATGGGTAGTGGTGGGTCATTGGTGTACCTTTTTTATTAAAAGAGGAAAATGTTGCAATTTGGATGAGACGCCCAATATAATAAAATGATGCTATTTGGATGGAACAGAAGGAGTACTTTCTTATTACACTACAATAAACTCCCAGAATACCGACGGATTTACCGACGGAATCAATTCATCGGTAATTACCGATGGTTTATCGACGAATTACCGATGATTTTATTGATTTAATAGGATTTATTTTTAAAAAATCATCAATAGAAATTTCCGACAGTTTTTGCGATGGATTACCGACGGATTTCTTTTCCGTCGGTATTTTGGAGGGAATAAATCCCGGAAGATTAATGACGGATTTAATCCGTCGGTAATATATTAAATTTTAATTTAAAAAAATTAATTTTAGTTTTTTATTTTCCCAACGGATTTTATCCGTCGATAAAATAAATTAATTTTTTTTAAAAATTTTAATTTTAGTCTTTAATTTACCGACGAATTTAATCCGTCGGTAAATATATTAAAATTATTTTTAGTTTTTACTTTATCGACATATTTATTCCATCGGTAAATAAATTAAAAAAATATTAATTTTAATCTTTAATTTACCGACGGATTTAATCCGTCGGTAAATATATTAAATGTTATTTTTTAAAAAATTAATTTTAGTCTTTAATTTAACGACGGATTAATTTTGTTCTTTAATTTCAAGAACAAAATTGTGTTTTATTAATTCAAGTTTTAAATGATTATTAAAAAATACTATTAAAATATTTATAATTTATATTAAATATAAGTAGCATTGTAAAAACTAATTCCCGTGAGTTGCACGGGTAAGTTTCTAGTATATATATATATATACTACTTGTATTTATCTTACATATTTTTATTTTCCTTTTTGCTATAATATTCGGTGCTTGCATTATTTTTTGCATATATTGATTTTTTTTCTTTTTTCTTTTTTAATGTTTAGTACAAGACTGATATACAAATCAAATTGTTGAAATATTATATTATTTGAAATCTTATAATATTGCAAGAGATGTAGAAACTAGAAACCTGCCCGTGATTACTTTATAATTAATGAGAAATATAATAACTATTACACTCCATGAATTAGCTAACTTTTATGAATAGAAATAACCATCGTAATTCGATTCAAATTAATTTAGACCAATTTTGACTAAGATCATGGAGTATAAGGTTGAAGAATATTGCTCCCTTCCGTACAGGAGTTACACTTAAAAGAGTTACCTGGAAGGGAAGTGCTAAGGATATGGATATTCTCCCTTTCTTAATCCGCCAATTTACGTAAATTTCTTTTGACCTTATTTTCACTTGAAATCACTACTTGACATGTCATTCACTATTGTTTAATTAAATTTTAAATAATGATTTAATTTTTTAATTTTATTTAGAGATACTCTCTTGTGAAATTGGTAATATGTGAGACGGGTGTGAGAAGAGTCGACCATCACTAAAGTATGACAATCGTTAAACATATTTTATCTAAATAATATATATACTTTAACACGTCTACCTAATTAGCGAGAATTTGTTTTTTTACTTTTCTTATATCGACATTGTGGCGACTTGGCAAATTCATATTCACATATAGTATTAATTGAATGGCTCAAATTAAAAGAAATTGACGAAATTTATATGACAGTTAAATGAAGAGATCCAAATCCGCTAAATTAATAGTGAAAATTTAATTGATTCTCAAATTTTTATACTCTACCACCATACCAAGTAATAAATGCATCACTGTAACTTTTTTTTTTTTTCAGATCAAGAAAAAAAATTCATCCAATTGCATCGGTCTAATTACTCATACACGCCCAAATAATACTCTTTAGCCAAAAAAAAAAAAAAATAGCAAGTGATCATTGGAACAAATAAACGCATCATTAGTTTGCAAATATTTTGCAAAGAGAAGCATTCGAATAATTAGCCAAAAAAAAGAAAAAACTAAAACTATTACAATCAATGAATCAGGCAAACAAAAAACCATGCCTAGAACAAATGCAACCCAGATCACAACATCAAATCACCTTCATATCCACACACAAAAACAGGCACAAAATAGCTCACACTTGAAGTTGAAACAACTACCACCATTAGTCGAAAACTAGCACGTCAGTCTTTACAGCAACGCGTCGTCGTCTGGACCAGCAAGAAACACCTGCATTGTGTCCAATTCTCCGTTTTAGAATCCATGCAAGAGCATGTCACTTAAACAGGTGAAGCTACTTACATTGCAGTCGAAGGCGTATTTTCTGGCGAGGACCAGGGCTCCGTTTCGTTCGCGCTCTGTATCAAAAAGAAGCACGAAAGATTGGCCTTTTCGAGCCTGCCAAAACAGTGACTTCGCTGCAGAGTTGCCACCTCCTCTGAACCCATATAGCTACAAAAGTACATCATGTTTTTTAGAACACCTTTGTTGCATGCAATGTTGTTAGAATCTTACAGTGACAGGATTAAGCTAAGTTGTGTTCTCATCAAACAACTCGAGATCAGAGGTTGTTTGTTTCGACAAAATTTGCAAGAAAGAAAAAGAGCAAAAATAAAATATAAGAGAGTAGTACATAGCATCATGATCAGGGGTTGGGAGAAGGTAATACCTGCATGGATTTAGAGTAAGATTCTCGTGCCTTGGTGATCCATCCTCTGCTGAGCTTCATCCTCGTTTTCCCGATATGAAACAAATGCGACGAATGTGATGAATAATTTCTTCCATTCATTTGGGAGATGACAACCTGTAAAATCCAAATTTTACTAAGGTTACATCATTATTCAAAAAAACCATTAGCTTGTATGCATGATCAAAACAAAGATCGTAAGACTTACACTTAAGTCGTAGTTTGGTTTCCGCAATAGTGTCTCTACATAACTCCCCAAGTCCAAAGCTGTAAATAAAAAATAAATTGAAAGCATATTTCAATCTTTTTCATGGTAGTCTAAAGTACAACACAAATTAACCTTAACATTGTGCAACCTTGAATAGCTATAATAATAACCAATACAAGAAAGTTTAATGAGGTCAATATCAATCATTCACCTACCTTGCTCGATAGGGCCTTCAGTTGTGAGTGTGACCTTTAGGCCACTTGAAGCTACATCAGCTTGCAGAACTCGTCCAACATCAATCGGCTCAGGAGCATAAACGCACTTGTTGGCACCTAGAATCGAAAGGTGGATGGAATAAGAAAAGTTGCAGAGTGATATAGGAAACATACAATTATTACATATTTAAACAACATGAAGAAAATGAGATTTGGTACCAATAATAGGTTCCCTGCGGCTGCACTGAGACGACAATCGATACCATTGGATCGAACATTTTGCAAGCTCTATTGCTTCATCTGAGCATGACTGAATCCGTAAAATAGAACCCAACTTCTCAGGACCATTTATCTCATAAAGTCGGGATGCATTATCCGTGGACTTCATGCTCATTTCCAGCTGTTAAAAAGTAGGGTCAGATGGTTTGTATATTGCAATATCAAATGACATACATGAAATGAATAAATAGCAGACCTCGTTTTGAAGCTTTATTGAAATTGTACACTTGTCTCGAATTTGAAGCCTCAAATCTCGAAGTTCATGTTCCATGTCTGCAACCTACAAATAAATACGATGATGGAGTCAGGGACAAGTTAGGAGTTACAAAAACAAAGATCAACATATAAACATAAATTAGTTATGATTTAAGGATTACAACGGTGTAATATGCAAATTATCTCAGCCATTAAAGCTGATGATGATATACAAAAGAAATCGGAAAAGCTCCATTAAAGCTAGTAGTTGAAAATCGGCCAAACTAAGAAGATAAACAACCATAAATGCAGAGTGGTCCTAACTGTGCTTGACTTATCACATCAAGGCCTCAAAACAAGAATTTAGTACTCTAATATGGCAATTAGGAACAACCATTACGCGATAAAACAGTCTCGACTCACCTTCCTTGGCTGATGCATTAGCTTTATTCGTCTCGCCTCTTGAACCTCTTCAATTAGTTCCTCCAATTCCTATCAGCAAAAAACCTCTGGTCAAAAAACCACCAATTCATACAGATATATATTTTCTGTGAAAACAAGTTTGTAACATTGACAAAATGGTTTACATGATGTAGAAAAAATGGTATTCCTGTAATTGAATAAAATGAGACTAGAATCACCTGCTGCTTCCCTGAACTTTGATTCCTTTCTTGTTCGTCGAGGGCCTCTCCAATCCTCTGCACAACTGCTCTTGCACTCTCTATCTCAGCGCAGGCAAAAGATTTTTCTTGATTTACCAATTTTTTAGCATCTTCAGAAGCCTAAAAATGGAGCAAATTAGATCATAAGGGGAGAATAATTATAATCAGATATTATGTGAGATCTCAAGGAAAAGTTAAAAAGAATTCAATGATAAATAAAATCTCATAGTTTACATAAATACACTTTACATATAGGTATGTGTACAGACATGGAAAGAGAAGCACCCTTAGAGAGAGAGAGAGAGAGAGAGAGTTACAAAACCTGCTTAAGAAAGTTCACTAGCTTTTTCACTTCAAACTTCTCTTGAATCAGCTCTCCTTCTTTTTGAGTCAATTTTACTGCCAAAGCCTCCACCTGAACGAAGAACGTAGCAGCAATTAAACATATGATTACGAAGGGCGGAAAATAGAGGAGGCAAGACCATAAAATCATTCCATGGTGTTTATATGAGGCATTAAAGAGACAATCCCTTTTTATTTTTTCATAACGATTACACCACTAAGCCTCCCCTTCCACCTACATACCATTTTTATCCTACTTCTGAGAGATTAAAGTTAGCTTTATATGCTACACTTAATCAGTAGGCATGGTTCATCAGCTAATCATAGAAAACGAACGCAAAGAACAAATGGTCACTAGTAAAACTCACCAATGAAATAGCTTTCTCGACATCTTCCTTATTTCGACCAGCCAATCTTCCTTTTAGATATTCCAACGCATCTCTAAGCTTCTTCAGAAGCACATGTCCATCTAAAGATGCCACCTCCTTAAGCTTAGCCTAAAAATCCAACATAAATTGTTTCATGAGCTTCTTAATATTTGGACCGGACGAGGTTAACTCTTTATTACAAGATGTAAATTAAACAGTAGCACTTAGGAAAGACCTCCTCGGACAACTTAGCTGCAGCAGCCAAGCTCTTGTCAAATTTGCTGGCCAGGTCCCGAACAGATAGGCGCTTATGCTGCTCGGTTAGCTGGTTTATTTCCTCGACAACAACCTCCTTCAACGGTGGACCTTTGCTGTCCTCTTTAATATCATCTAGAATCTCATTGTTAGGACCCAATTTGTATTTAGGAAACTTATTAGTCTGAAAGCTCACATCTGCTGATACTGTCCAAACTCCCTGCACCTCATCTCCAAATTCAGGATTAACCCTTGTCATTGCCCCGATTACTACAATCGAGCAAAGATTCGAGAGTTCAATAATCTGACCAATGTCAAGTCATAGTATTGTACTATGATTCAAACATAAATTAAGCACTAAATTCACAAGGTGTTGATAATTTCATCACTAGATAGAATGGAACACATTTAAGAAGGATTTCAAAACATGATACAGCAGGCTTTCTAACAAGTAAAAGAATGATCTCATGACTATGGAAATAAACAAGAAACCTAAAATGAAAAGGGAAGTTCCATTCTTCCAGAAAGTTCTTCATCATCCACACATCAATTTCCATATACATTTCAAGATTTCAGAACAGTGAGTCCAACACCAGTTCATACATACAAGATTCAACAAAACATTACCATATAATTAAATTAAAAAAATGAAGAATTTAGCGGAAGAGAAACTGCAAACGTTGCAATCAAAGAATTGACTAATTGCAGGTGTTCGAAACGACCTACCAGAATAAAAAAATGCAGCAGTTAATCCACAATCTTGCATTCTAAGTATGCCTCATTACATGCCATAAGATAATGTGCCAAAATGTACACACACACATTTCAAGAACCTACAGCAAAGACAGGCCCCATTTCTTGATAATCAAAACAGCCAAAAACAGTAAGAGACAGAATCAAGAACAGAACAAACTTGTCTTCACAAGAAAAGAACACAAAACCAGAAAAGGGCAGCATCCCAGATGAAGAATGTGCAAGAATCAAGCAAGAAAATGCAACTTACTGAAGATTATTACAAGACAATTGGGAGAGGTACTAGAGGAGATGGCACATATTGGTATAATGTTTGGTTCTTGAAGAAGAGAAATTTGAAGAAAGGAAAGAAGAGGGTATGAATTATGATGTTAACTAGTGAGGAGAGGAAGAATCAGGGAGTAATATGTCTCCTTTTTCAAAAGCAAACTGAAAAGGAAAAGCTTCTCAGTCCATCGCCACACCATTTCCGCTGACACCACTCTTCTCTCTCTCTATCTATTTTTTTTACCGCCTTCATATTTACAGCAAGACTAGACTGGTTATAAAACGCTTGGCACCACTATTTAGATTCCTGAAAATGACGCCAAAGGCCTCAGCCCCTCACTCCATAAGTTTTTTTTTTTTTTTAAGTCTTTAAGTTTAATTTATAAGTGTGAATCTGTGTGTATAAAGTGTTCATGGATATCAAATTTTATTCAACAGAGTATTTATTTATTTTACTCCGTTCACCCATCCTTAATGTATTCATTTGCTTTTTGCACGTAAATTAAGAAGTATTATTATTTTATGTGTAGTAGATAGTTATATTAGTGAAGGGTATGAGTCCCATAATTTATTTGTATTAATAGAGAGTGTGAGTCCCATAGTCCAAAAAAGGAAATTGATAGATTAAGGTTGGACGGCCAAAAATGGTAAAATTGATAGATTAATAGTGGACGGAGGGAGTATTTAGTAAGGGTATTATTTTTAAATAAAATAATCGGTTGAAAATTTGAAATATGAAGAGCAATACTCCTCCATCTTAAATTCATCTTCATATTTACATTTGCACGGATATCAATAAAAGTCATTTTTTATTTATTTTAAGAAAGTTTGGTATTTTTTGTAATAAATAAATACTCCCACCATCTCAAATTCAACTTCACGTTTACTGTAGATACGAAGTTTAAGAAAAGTCACTTTTTGATTTACTTTTGGGGGTAGTATGATATTTCTAGATAATAAATAAATGATAAAGTATGCTATGTGTGTTAAAAATGTGATAGTAAATTTGAAATTAAAGTATGTTAGAAGGATAATAGTTAGTTGTCTTTTCGTTTTATGGAAGTGTGAAGATGAATTTGAGACGGTCCAAAATGAAAAGTCTGAAATTGAAGTTGGAATGGAGGGAGTAATATATTATGGTGTTAAAAAGGTGATGAGGTGTAAAGTCGAAATTAGGACGACCAAAATAAAAAATGTGAAATGAAGTTGGGATGGATGAAGTAATATTTTATTTATAATTTTTTTATAAAAAATTTAAAGATATGACATTTGATATTAAAGGATATAACTTTTGAGAATTATAGATCTAGCCGGATGCACGTTTTTCCTACTCCCTCTGTCCCTCACTAAGAGGGTCTTTTGCTTTTTGAAACGTGGATTAAGAAGTATTATTATTTAATGTGTAGTGGGTAGTTATATTAATGAGAGTGTAAGTCCCATATTTTAATTATATTAGTGGGTGTGTATGGATCTCATGTATATAAAAAATAAAATAATACTCTTTGCCAAAATAGAAAAAAGACCATATAAAGGGACGAAGGTTAGTATTATACAAACCTTATTATTATGGCAAAACATGAGAATGGAACCTCACAGAATAATTTATTATTAGAATTGATGTGCGGTGTCCTGGATACAGAGTTGATTTCATACGCCAAACTTTTTTGGTAACAAATTTTATATAGTCAGTTTTTAATTTAGTAATGTATAGCATGTGTTATTAAATGTATAATAATAATATAATATTTAAATTAGCTTTACTTATATTTTATAAAAGGCAAAAACTTGTGTGTCTCGAGATACACTGTGCTCTATAGAAATACAAGAATTTAATACTAATTTTTGCTATTAATTAATATTTTATTTTTATTTTCCTATTGGGACACTGTGTGTCCCGAGATACAGGAGACCAACTCTTTATAAAATGATCTCACACTTGTCCATATTAAAAAGATTGCGCAGTCTTGTGAAGATGAGATCATTTCACATTTTTTTTAATAAGTTATTATTTTTTATTAATAATATTATTATTTTTCTTTAAAAATATTGTTATATTTTTAGGCAAAAGCTCCTGTGCTCCCGGGGACCCCATGTGAACACAACTCTCCCCCTCCAATCATATTTAAATATATGTATTGCTAGGGGTTTAAATTGTAAAGGGACATGAAAATTGCAAAGGCTCACGGAATGTGCTCCGTGCGCCCAGGTGCACATGAACCTCACTCATATTTTTATTAATTTATACTTTAAATTATTTATTAAATGATTTTATGCACTATTTTCACTCTTTTAGCAATTAAGTATAATTTTTTATTAAAAATATTATAACTACTTAAGTAATAAATGGTTCGATTTGATTGTTATCAAGGAAGGCATTTATGTGCGTAATTAAGTAAGCGGGGAATTAAATCATGCTTTAAATACAATAATTACCATTAAAACTCATAATCAAACGCAAGTAAAAGGGACAAAATTGTCAAATCCGCATGAGGAAAGATCCAAAAGTGATTTCTGGAGTGGACCTAACAAAGTAATTCACATGTTCCACTTATCCGTAGGAAGAATTTCATGTCTGAAAAACATCATATAATTTCAGTTAAACAATGATACCAGTCCATCCCAATAGTAAAAGATCAAGAATTAATTAAATTTAATAAATAAATGTAAGCCCTCCACGCGCAGTCCCCACTCGCTTTCATTAGGGAGGGAGGTGTCCCCCACTTTACAGCGTGCAACAGCGCAATAATCGAAGCGTTCGATGGCGCGTAGGAATAGGCGCGTGGTATTGGACTTGAGGATATATGGCGGGGCGCATTTTGCGGTTAAGATTGGCGTGTAATTCGACCAGGGTATTGGGGTTAAATTGCGGGAATGCCACCACAGACATTACGTCAAAGTTGGATGCGCCGTTTTGTCCTTTTGGTGGCCTAACGACAGCCTTCGATGCCTACGAGAACCTCAACCCAACTGTGGCACGTGAACCTCAACGTGCATATCATTTTCTTTTTTATGAAATTTTCTTGAATTTAATTTTATTATGAATATTGCTCCATTCATCCGTCCCGTCCAAACGTCACTAGTTGTTTTTTGTGCATAGATTAAGGAGCATTATTATCTTATGTGTAATGAGTAGTTGAATTAGTAGTGAGTGATTGGCCACATGTGATACCTTTTTACTAAAAATAGAAAATTGGGACATTTGGATGGGACACCCAATATAATAAAATGATGACATTTCGATGGTACGGAGTTAGTTAACAGTAACTTTAGAAAAATAATGAGAGTGCCGTGGAGACTTTACATAAATTTCAAAATAAATGATTCCCTCATTTTCTTTTAAAGAGTTTTTTTTTTATTTTAAATTTAGGCATTCTACTCATTGAGTCTAATTTTCTTTTTTTACACAAATTTACTAATACAATTAAATATTCCCTCCGTCCCATTTAAAGAGTTTTTTTTCCATTTTGGACGTCCCACCCATAGAGTCCACTTTCCTTTTTTTACACACATGGGATCCACACACACTCACTAATACAATTAAAATATGGGACTCACACTCTCACTAATACAACTACTCACTACACATTAAATAATACTCATTAATCTGTCTGCCAAAAAGAAAAACTACTCTTAGTGTGGGACGGAGGGATTATAGGACTAACACTCCAACTAATACAATTGTTCACTTCACATTAAATAATAATACTTTTTAATTTACGCGCAAAAAGTAAAATACCCTCCTTGAATGAGACAGAGTGAATATAGCTAAACTTAACGCATAAATTCAACTCACTTTATATACTCCTTTCTTCGTCCCATTATCTTTTTTTTCTTCTTATCTTTATATCTAGTTTTCGGGATTATAACTCACAATCAACCACATTCTCCACCATAGTCATAATCGTTATGTACTTTTTATTATGTATAAATAAATAATATAGTTTTTTTTTTCTTTTTTGATCGGACAAAATTAATTGTTAGTATAGTTAGTAGTTAGTTCACCAAACACCATATTCTCTTCTTTCTACAAGCCTCCTTATAAATTATAACTCCCCATATTCATTTTCAAAGGGAATCTAACTTGAGTCACCAACCCTTGAAGAGCACAATGATGAGCTAGCCCACCTAATTTATAAATAATATAGTTATCCACATCAATATTCTTGTCTCATTAATTCTTCTATGATTTAAATTATACATAAGACTAATCTAGTTTATACCACTCGAGTAAATTGAATCGTGAATGGGAAACAAATGAATAAGTAGATATGGAGTAGAATAATTGAACTCGTTCTACAATATTCCTTTCCACAAAATCTTTTGAGATAATCATGACAATTTAATTCTTTCCCTTTATTTATATTTCTTTCATCTTGTGGTTATTATAAGTATATATTACAGAATATAGAGAGAGAGAGAGAAAGTTAATATTTTCACTAAAAATCAGATTGGCTTAAAAACAAGAAATTAGCTATTTTTCACCATCAAACTTAGGTACTATGTCATAGAAGCAGTTGAGACTGCATCATGTATACTTCACAGTTCACATGCTCACTTTAATACCAAACTCATAACAAGAAAAAATGAAGAGAGAGAAGCAACAGATGTCAACAATTCCATTAACTAATCCATAAATCCATTATTAATTATTTCCTAAAAGTTTATTATTATTTTTTTCTAAGACAAGAAGACTTAATGATGAACTATAGTTGGACAGACTTTGGGTTCTATCTTCTTAATCATTAATCTTAACCAAAAAGTAATTAGTGCTCTGTATAAAGTGATTGTTTGTTGAATATTCTCTCTCTTTTAACAATTTTAAAGTTACCAATAAATATCATTCATGTAAGAAATTAAGTATGGATATATTAATTTATTCAATAGCTACAAAATATTGCAATAAAATGAAAGGTATATAGTATATTTTAAAATTAGATAAAATTTTCAAATTGTTTAATTTAGCTTTGTATAATATTTTGATCAATTTGTTTGTGTTAATATTGAAGATTATAAAATTAATTGATAATTAGAGGAGGTGGTGGGTTGAATATGCACTTGTTCTAATGATGACTTGATAGATAAACTTTGCCTAATTGACAAATCTTACCTAGAAACTAGACTATTTTTTTTACACAAATAGTGGGTTAGCTAGGGGAGCACTTGATTGAAAATTTTAATTAAAGCCTTTAATGATTTGTAGTAATTAGTAGTTGTGCTTTGCTATTGTATTTTAATGGGTTTCAAGGATGCCACTTCTTAGAATCTTATAATACATGCTCTAAAATATCATTTTTTAGAATTAATAAAATAAAGTTTGCCAACAAATTGCTACTTTTTCAATTATATATATATATATATATATATATATATATATATATATATATAAATAAATTATGACTCATGAAATATGAAATGGTTTTATTTATTATCGGATGAGAAATGAAACATGGAATCAATGTAGAAGACGAGGGTGGAATTGGCTTAAGGAAGTTGTTTGTTTGTTTGTTATTTATATTTTTGTGTAACATTTGGCTCATAATTTATAAATAAATATAAAGATGAAAAATGCATTTTTATTGTTACAAGTAAAGGCTCGTAATTTCTTTTAGGAAAAATAAAAGATGTTACATAGTTTTGAAATTGGTCTATAAAACTGTATTAATTTTGTCCAAAAACTTTTTCCGTGGAGGAAAAGAAAAACAATTTTTTTCCATTCGCAAATCTATTGACTAGGATAAAAAATATAAGGCTTGGGAACTAATTTTTAACTTTTTTTTTGAGAAGGACTAATTTTTAACTTAGTTGTATAAAGTTTGATAAAGTTTCATGAGAAATGTTATTTATGTAATACGTGTTAAAATATATTTGTTATTTTATTGATAAAAAAAATACTCCATTATAAAACTTTTATCTTTTGATATTCTGTTGTTAAAATATAAATTTAATATTATTATTGATAGTTCAATTGTATTTACCAACTAAATCACTGTTTGTAAAATAAAAAATAAAAAATGTAGCGTTGTGATCATTAAAAATTTTGAAAAATAATGTAGTATATGTTTTGTTTTTCTTCTAGGAGAATACGATATTGAGATTTTTTCTCGGAACGCAATTGGTTTTTAAGATTACTTTCGGCTTTAAGCTTTTTATTCGTTAGTCTTGGTAAAGCCCCAAAGCGGTGTATTTTTTTGAAACGAGGTCCTCGGTCACGTGATATAAAAACTCCTTATTCTTAATTTAGAATTTTTTTTTTACAGAATAAACGAATAGAAAGTGATACTTATATGCATTGCAAACTACCAATATTTTATCTAGTTACTTTTATGGATATATTTTTTTATTTATTTGTTAAAAATGTATACGAAATATGTCATTATAAGATTTTTTATTAGTATAATTTTTTCCCTTAAAATGTCATTTTCTCTTGCATGTTCTTTAAAATGTACGGAGACTAAGATACATAACTACCATTTATCACTTAAATTAATTGGTCCTAGTAGTTATTGTCATCCATAATGATAGGGCCAAAAAAGCAAAATCCAACTTAAATAGATAGTGAACCATTAATTATTTGTATTATGTGGCGAGAATAATTTTGAAATTAAAATGTGTTGTAAGATTTTATGTTAGATGTCATTTTTTTATAAAATATATATAAAAGTCAAAAATATTTATGTGAGACTGTTTGAAAAAAAATTGAGATTAATAAAAAGTTATATATCATTACATTTTAATAAAAAGTAATCCTGATTGATGAAAATTGATAATAGTACAATAAACTACTTTATGAATAGTTTATAATATAAATAAAAAGTTATAATACCTTAATAAAAAATAATAAGAAACTGTAAAAAAAATCTAACGTGAGAGTCTCGTATAAGCATGGCCACAAAATGTTGAGATGGATGAAAATGAAAGGAAAAGTGTGCAGGAAATATGAAAACTCAAAGGATTAGCAGTAGATATGCTGCAAGATTAATTTTTATAATCATCTTTTAAATATTTTAATAATCAATAGATGATATAGAAAATTTAAAACTCCTATATTAATTCGGAGCATGCATAGTTATAAAATCCAATCACTTCAAAGAATTTCTGAAATATATTACTGAAAATAAGTAGAATAAATCCAGTACTAGCCATCTATTTTTAAAACAAATCTCAGTCACCCATTAAAATAATTAAATAATTATAATTATGACCTTTTCAAATTAGGAAATAAGATTTTATTTATTAAAAAATTAATAATATTAAATAGACCAATCAAATTATATAAAAGCAGAATAAATTCAATCATGGCCATTTATTTTTAAAACAAATCTCAGCACCTATTAAAATAATTAAATGATTATAATTATGACCTTTTTAAATTAGGAAATAAAATTTTATTTATTAAAAAATTAATAATATTAAATTGACCAATCAAATTGTAGGGATGGAAATGCCCAAGCCCACAGAATTAGGTCAAATAATCCATTGACCAATCAAATTGCGAGTTATATATAGGGTTTCCTCACCCTTCACCTATATAAGGAACCCTCCTTCATTCATCTCAAACACACCGAGAACGATTTTCTAAGAAGATCAAAGACTTCAGAGAAAATCAACTCAAGAACGGAATACATAAAAATTTGAACAGCCTATAATCTGGTTTTAAACCGTCCGAATTAAGCATTCTATATAGTAAAAAAATTTGAACGGCCTATAATCTGGGATATTAAAATAATTAAATAATTATAATTATGATTTTTTCAAATTAAGAAATAAGATATTATTTATTAAAAAATTAATAATATTAAATATAAATCCAATCATAGCCATCTATTTTTCAAAACAAATCTCAACAAAAATATTTTTCAAAACAAATCTCAACAAAAAATTCAAATCCTGACCATCTATTTCTCAAATAAATTTCAGTCACCCATTGAAATAATTAAATTAAATAATTGTAATTATAACTTTTTCATATTAGGAAATAATTAAATAATTATAATAAATTCAATCCTGATCCTGACCATCTATTTTTCAAACAAATTTCAGTCTCTCAATAAAATAATTAAATTAAATAATTATAATTATGACATTTTCAAATTAGGAAATAATTTAGTTCAATCTAGAATAAATCCAATTTTGGCAATTTATTTATTAAACAAATCTGCCCCATTAAAATAATTAAATAATTATAATAAATCAAATTCTGGCTATTTATTTCTCACACAAATCTCAGTCACCCAATAAATAATTAAATAATTATAATTGTGACATTTTCAAATTAGAAAATAATAAATTATTTATTAAAAAATTAATAATACTCCCTCCATCCTACGTATTTTTAGCTACTTTCCATTTTAGGTTGTCCCATGTATTTTTACTCATTCCATTAATAGAAAAAATGCATAATATTTTATTACCTACTTTTTACAATCCCAAAAACTTTAGGGGTTTAGGGTTTAGGCTTTTAGGGTTTTAAGATTTGTGGCATAATATTTCTATATGATCAAATCCTGACCATCTATTTCTTTAACAAATCTTAGCCACCCAGAATAAATCCAATGATGGTCATCTATTTCTCAAACAAATCTCAATCACTCATTAAAATAATAAAATAATTATAATTATGATTTTTTCAAATTAGGAAATAAAATATTATTTATTAAAAATTAATAATAAATTAGAAAATAAGATATTACTTATTAAAAAATTAATAATAAATTAGAAAATAAGATATTATTTATTAAAAAATTAATAATATTAATCCAATCCTGACCATCTATTTCTTAAACAAATCTCAGTCACCCACAATGTTTGTCCACAAAAAAATGGTATGCATTTTTTAAGTTGAACTCAATTATATACTCTCTCCGTCCCACACTAAGGGTAGTATTTATTTTTTGGCATGTAGATTAAGGAGTATTATTATTTAATGTGTAGTAGGTAGTTGTATTAGTGGGAGTGTGGGTCTCATATTTTAATTATATTAGTGGGTGTGTGTGGGTCCCATGTGTGTAAAAAAGAAAGTGAACTCTTTGGGTGAGACGATCAAAATGGAAAAAATAGACTCTTTGGATGGGACGGAGGGAGTATTAATTTTTCAAAATAACTTATTCTGCAATAAACATCGAATATCTACATGTTTCAGATGAAACATTCTTTTATTTATATTGTAATCAATATTGCGTTCGAAAGGGTTCGTCAATTCACTAAAATGTGTAAACAATAAATGGTTTTGAATTGTGTAAATTAATAATATAATTTAGAAAAATGAAAATTTTATTGTTGCATTTTAATTTTTTGAGATAATAAAAAAAATAAAAAAATAATACGTCAACAAGATTCAAACCACACCAAAACCGAATGAGAGAAGCTCAAACAAATCTCAACCACCCATTAAAATAATTAAATAATTATAATTATAACTTTTTCAAATTAGAAAATAAGATAATTAAATAATTATAATTATGACTTTTTCAAACTAAGAATCAAAATATTATTTATTAAAAAATTAATAATATTAAATATAAATTCAATCCTAACCATCAAAGGGTTTATGGTTTAGGATTTAGGAGTTTAGGGTTATAGGGTTTAGGGTTTATGACATAATGTTTCCAGAGGGTAAAATCCTGACCATATATTTCTAAAACAAATCTCAGCAACTCATTAAAATTATTAAATAATTGTAATTATGAATAATCTCACTTCATATCCAAATAAATATTATTCGGTTCAAACATCATAAAATTAAGTGAAATTGTTGTTGCCCTAAAAATAACACATCCCGTGCAACGCACGGGTGCCCATAATGCCCATAATCCCTAATTTATTATAATTAATTATCTCACATGTAAGACTAATTTCACTCACTTTAATTATTATTTAATTGATGATTAATTATACATACAACTCCAAGTGTTTTGTTCTTGAGTTATTAATTGTGTGAGGATGGTAGGAAGCCATATGACGAATCTATACAATTTCGAAAGCACTATCTGATGTTCGGAAAGCCAAAGGGAAAGGTGCAGATGGATCCTGGCTCTGGTGCACCACCGATGATATGGTGTATGATGCTGTGAAGTCGATGACTCAACACAATGTTGGAGCTCTGGTTGTTGTTAAACCGGGGGGGAGCAGAGCTCAATTGCTGGAATTAATAATTATAATTTTTTCAAATTAGGAAATAATTTAGTCCAATCTAGAATAAATCAAATCTTGACCATCTATTTCTTAAACAAATCTCAGTCACCTCTCAGCTACCCGTTAAAATAATTGAATAATTATAATAATTCAATCCTGGTCATCTATTTCTCAAACAAATCATATAATTCAAATAAATATTTTTCGGTCAAAAATCATAAAATTAAGCGAAGTTGTTGCCCTAAAACTAACACATATCGTGCAACGCACGAGTTAACTACTAATTATAATTAAAAATATATAGCATTGATAGTAAATTAAAAACATATATAATTTTTTAGAAAATTATTGTTAATTTTTTAATAAATTAATTAATATAATAGATAAATATATTTATTAAAAAATACATGTATATAATTAAATAAAATTTTTACAAATAAGATGCGTAGAAATTAACTCCGTGCATGGATATAACCCTAATAATTACGCCAAAACTCTTAATAACTCATCCACGTAAATAATTCATGCAGATAAGTCAATTCACCCATGAAATATAATAATATTGTATTTGAAACTATAAACTAAATTGTCATCTAATAAACAAAGTTCACGCACACATACAAATTGTGACAACATTTCAATCAATAACTTCAAATCAACCCTTATTGCTAAAATTGATTATTATATTTTAATAATCTTAGTTTGTACCCTTCTTATACATTTCCTGTTTATAAAAGATATCAAGCACGTCATACTAATCTTTATATCTTATCCAAATAAATGAATTTCTTGTCTAATTTATTCAATCAATATACTCAATTATAAACACACTTATTCCCATAAAAATTAAAATCCTCGCACTTTATTTATTTGCTTTAATAATACCGTTTACAATCTAAAAAGTAATGAAGCAACACGTTTGTTAGGGTGACTTGATTAAATATTAAACGATTCTTCTCTCTACATGTTTAAACTTTTATATGAGGTGGTTATTTAACATGTATCAGAGCTTGGCAAAATGAAAGATTCAGGGTTCGAACCTTACAGCCACCCATTCTCCGCCTGCATGTGAGAGAGCGTGTTAGAGTGACTCGATTTTCATCTAAAAGCTAATGGATGGCAGTGAAGTTCGACTTGAGTAAGTCTCCTATAAAACGAATTTACTCATATCCTGCAAACCAAGATTACGGTGTAAATTCTATTGTCCCTATTTAATTTAAACCCTAACAATACATATGGTATAGTAAAATTGAAATAGGAGACATAGGGTAGCCCGTTAACCCGATTTACACATGTTAAAAGATAATTGACCACCCCTCATGTGAGAGGGTCACCCGATGATCCGTGATCAGGTAAGAATCTCGCTAAAATTAAAAGTGGTAGCAAAAATTGGAATCTAGGCCCTAGAGTGAGTAGGGGTGGGTAAAATCGATATACCGAAAATACCGATACCTTATCGATACCGTACCGAAAATATCAGTATGAATTTTTCTATACCGATACCGATATCGAATTTTTCGGTATACCGATTTTCGGCATACCGAAATTTCGATAAAATTTATTCTCATACTGATATCGTACCGATATTGAATCTGTATTGATTTTTTGGTAAATACCGATTTATACTGAAAATTTGACATACCGTTTCATACCGAAATATAGGTATACCGAAAAAAATCAATATATCGAGTCATACCGATTTTTTTTAATTTTAATTAAAAATAAAAATAAAATAGAATAAGTATATTCTAACACATTTTATATTACAATGAATGGACATGATAATTATTTAGGTGATATTTATATCAACTACTAATTTATTAAAAAATAAGTATATAAATTTATTTATTATTTCTTACCCTATATTTTAATATTAACTGTAACATATTATAAATATTAGATTTTATTTTCACACTTAACAAAAATATATACTATATGAATAAATGTGTTGTATAATTACACATATACTTAATAATAAATTTTACTCCATTCGTTATTATAACATAAAAATATATTTAAATAAAAATTTAAAATATATATATATATAGGTCATTTATTCTTAAAGCTAGATATATAAATTTTAATAATAAGAAATGTACTAAAAAATATATTATATAAATTAAAAAAAATTAAAATAAATATAAAAATTTTCGGTATTCACGGTATGGTATATCGATTACTGAAATTTCTTAAATATGCTACCGATATCATACTGAAATTTTCGGTACGACAACCATACCGTATCGAAAATTTAGATATACCTAAATTTCAATATTTTTTGGTAATTTTCGATACGACAAACTTATGCCTAGATATGGAGGAAGAGAGAGGTTAGGTTAGTAATTAACCTTGATTTGTATAGTTCATTGGCTTATAGTAAAATAGAACATGTCACATGGTGGGGTCGGAATAAAAAGGATGTCCAGAGATGGGAAGTGGAGCCGGGTATATCTGAAGTGGGTCCGGGTTAAACCGTTTAATTGCCTCTTTTTGTTGGGCGGGTCAATTCCTTAGCTCCTAATAAATATATTCCAGCTGAAGGATGGAGACTTCCTACTGCCCATCTGCATGGATACTTAATTCACTATGTAGGACCAATATATTTTAAGTATATAATTGTTTTTCTTATTTTATTTTTTTTAGTATTAATATGTTAGTAATTTATTAGTTTTAGATATTTTTCATTATCTAAAAAGGGCTAGCAGTTGGTACAATAGTAGCCCTTTTAAAATTGTAATAATCTGTTACAGAAAGAATCTAAATTTTCCTTTAGATTGCAGAGCAGGTACCAATAATGTGTGTGTTGATATATATATATATTATTTATTTATATGCTAACTTTTTATTTTAAGGGCTGAATTAAATTAAATGGAGTACTAGTACTATTTATTTGTAAGTGCAGTCTGCAGTGTCCATTATTAATCGATCAAGGTTGTACTTGACATTAGTATATAATTCAGTTAAAATCAATTATATCATCATTTTATTAAATTAAATTATCTAAAAAATCTTTTTTTTTCCTTACAGCATTACAATTTTGTTAAATTGAATTATCTAAAAAATCTTCTTTCTTCTTTTTTATTTCTCACAGCATTAGAAAGTTAATTTTCTTAAATTTCATAGACCAAATATATACGTTCATATTTTTCGGTCGGGAAGGAGAGTGTATTATTAGATGTAAAAAAAAAAAAAACTCTATAATTGAAGGTGAATGGTTTCATTATAATTAAAAAATAAATACTCATAAAAGAAATAAGATTAGGACCAAAGAATAATAAAATAAAAGTGGGGCTGTACACTATATATGCATATGTATTTTATTTTATATTATCAAAAGGCAAAAACTCCTGTGCACCCGGGCGCACGGACCACATTCCGTGCGCTTTTAGAATTTTGTGTTAAATTGTATACCCTTTAGTATACAGATATGTACCCTTTATTTTCTAAAGAAAATTATTGTGTGTATCTGGGCGCATGAACAACGCTTCGGCGCCTTTAGAATTTTGTGTTAAATTGTATACCCTTTAGTATAAAAATGTGTACCCTTTATTTTCTAAAGAAAAAAAATATTAATGAAAAATGTATACCTTTAGAACAAAATGGTGTACCTTTTATTATTTAAAGTGTATACCCTTTAGACCAAAGTAATGTACCCTTACTCATAATACTACTAAATTTCTAAAGGCGTGCAGGATGTGTTCCCGTGCGCCCGAGGCGCCTCACTCTTATCAAAATAGAGTAATGTCGCCATCACCATATAATAAATTAATATGAGTAATATTAATTTTGATTTTGGAAAGCATCTTATAATGTGAATTCGCAGAGACTGCAACACTGCAAGAACTTGGACAACACTACCCTCACTAATATCACACGTGGGAGACGAAAACTGTACCAAAATATTATTATTATTATTATTATTATTATTATTATTATTATTAATAAATAAATAAAAATTAACTACTAAAAAGTAATTTTAAGAAATGAAAGGGAAAAAATTATTTTTATAATTAAAATCCTTCAAAAAGTGACCGTATACACTGCAAAAAAAACTGTTTTTTACCAACGGAATATTTTGTTGATAAAATCTTAATTCCATTGTTAAATTGACTTACCAACGGATTAACAACGGAATCCATTGGTAAAATTCTGTTGATAAAGTGGTGGTTGGTAAATTTTTAGCAACGAAAAATCAATTACATTGGTAAATAATTCTGTTGGTAATCTATTATTAATAATTTCATTGGTAATTTATATAATGATTCTCTTGGTAATATGTTGGTAATTAGCAACTGATTCAATTATGTTGCTAAAATAGAAAATACATTCGTTGGCATCCCGTTGTTAAAATAAAAATGTCATTTTTGTTGCTAATCCATTGATAATTACCAACGGATTGAATTTCTTTGATAAATTCGGTTGCTAAAAAAATATTTTTTTAGTGATATTCTCAACTCAGATTCTCAATTGCATTACATATTTTAAAATAACATCATGTATATAGTGCACTATATTGATTATCCATAATTATCACATTATCATAGAAGATTAAAAATGATAGGAAATGTAATATGGTGGTTGCAATCCATCAAACCATCGTCACACTAACTAGTTTGTCGAATCTGGCACAAATGTAAATATAGAACGAGTAGACTCATTATGAAAGTATAGTTATTATAAAAATTAAAAAAAATATTAGATGATTTAAATATGATTTATAAAAGTATGATAATAAATAATGGAGTACATTAAAACTGAGTTTTGGACGTTATTAATATAATTTAATATCTAATAATTAGTATATACATTAATAAATTATACTATAACACCCTAAAATCATATTTTAATATATCATTCATTATAATTTAATAAATTACTATATTTTAACTACCTCATTAGATACTTTACGTATATAATATATTTTTTACAATAAAAACACCCTCTCAAATAAATACATAAATACAGTTTCACAAAATACTTTGTCGCGCTTTTTTACTCCATCTAGGAAAAAATTGGGGTACTTATAATTTATTTGTGAAAACTGGTTTAAATTCTTGCTCTACCATGTACTAAGGGCAAAAATATTTTTCCATTTTCCAATCACATTTTTTTTTTCTTTTTAAGAGAAGCCCATGAAAGTGACTCGGTCGGAAATTCACATGTGATAAATTTGGAAAATTTTAAATTTAATATTGAAAATAGATTAATTATAATATATTTGTAAAATAAATTAAATGGGTTTTTTTTATTTAAAAATCAATCAGGGCTTGAGAGATGAGTATGAAATATCGATTTAAAATTATTTAATTTATTAACGTATTAATTTAATGATAATAAATTTAAAAAAAAAAAACAAAACAAGAAACGTTAAATGGATTATATGACATGTTATACGGCTATCATTCAATTATTATTTTTTAAAATAATTGATTAAAAAAATAATTCAAACTCAAATCGATATTCAAAATGGATTATTTAGAGTTTAGATTGAAAATATTAAAAAATAATAATAATAATAATAATATTGAGTACTACAATTTTTTTAATTTCGAAGTAATAAAATTTTATCTAGTGCTTGGGATCATGATATTATTATATAAATAAATTAAAACATTAGTGGTAAATATGATCCCTAAAAACAGCAGTTATGTTTGTACTTTAAATTAGTTGGACGAGGAAAAATACCATCAATTGTCGACAACACTTATACATTGAAACAGGAAGACATCATGCATAAGAACAGACAACCAAACAAACCTAATTATATTGCTTAAACTAAAAGTACATCCCACATCCTCTATTTCCTACAATGTATTTTTATTTTTCAACTTAATAAATACTACTTATATATCTTTAAAACATATTAGTACATTTTACCACGTTGAATGTACTCTAAAAAATAACTAAGTGTTATTTTTTCTAGAAAGTTTATCGTTTTTATACATGAAACTGATATTATTCTTTGTTAGTCATACAAAAAATAATATTTCATCATATAAAAATGTATATATAAACGGGACACAATAACTTATCAATACGAGTCATATAAGTATTTTATATATATTTTATGCATCAATAAATTAAATTAAATTAAATTATATTTTATACTAGTTCTAGTTTCTTTCTAAAAGTAAAAAGTTGGTCATTCTTTGGGCTTTTTGGTAGAATTTTGTTGAACATTTGATTTGGGCTAAAAGTTTTTCAAGAGAGCTGCCCAAAGTCAATTTCGTAAGATAGATATGGCCCAATATGGAAATGGAATGAGACTTTAAGCTTGAACATATGGCCCAATTTAAAAAATGGGCTTTTTGTTTAAAAAAGAAATTCGTTTGATTATGAATAATTCGCTTTAGTTCGATATGATAAAGACAACTTTGAACATATTCTTTTTTAAAGTTTGTTAAGGTTTTATTTATGCACGGCCCAAGTAGATTCATAATTGTAAAATAAAAAAACTTTATATTATGTAATTGATATTATATGTGACCTAAAAGCTCATTAAATTTAGTAGATAATTTATGCATAATAAAAAGATAATAATCATAGTATTAATACTGAACTTAAAAAAAAAATAAAAAAAGTCGACTTTGTAATGCTAATGATTATACTGTGCACCACGAGTGCATCCACTTTAAAAAATATATACAAATATAAACAAAAAACATGTATAATTATGAACAAAAATGTATACAATTTAATTGTTAGTTTTTTTAATGAAAAATTGAGTGTAAAAAGATATACCATTAATAAAAAAACATGTATACACTATTGAATAAAAAGTTATATACACATATGGATGCTAGTTTTTTTTAATGAAAAACTTAGTGTGAAAAAAGTATACAATTAATAAGAAACACGCATACAAAATAGAATAAAAAGTTATACGCATATGGGTGCACCCGAGTGCACTTAATATCAACTCATTAAAAAATATTATCAATTTTATTTATTTTTTTTGTCACGATTATTATGTGCATCACAACCGAGTCACCAGTGAGGTATATTTTTATTTTTATTTTTAACTAAAAATTAAAATTATGTATGTAATAATATTACTCTCAATTCTCAACCTATCCAAATAATTTACTACTCAAATTTACGTCATGTGGTTAAGCTATCTATTTCAGCTAAACCCACATCATTACATTCAACAAACTTTTATAGTTGAGATACTGCATACATTTTAAGACATCATTTTCGATTAACCTAACGATTCGTTTTCCTAATGATGGATCAAGATGCTTAAATTCCAAACCAAGCAAAGCCAAATTAAAAAAAAAAAATGAAGATGAACCAAGGTAAACCATCAAGCAAAGCCAAATTAAAAAAATGAAGATGAGCCAAGGTAAACCATCAACCATGATCAAAATGTTACTCCCACTTTACGCTAAATGGTCTCATATTGTTGTAAGGGCGTCCGTCTAAAGGATTTTATTTCTCTTTATATATATATATATATGGGATTCACGTACATTAGTAATATAATTAAAATATGAGACTCACACATCTCACTAATATAACTATCTATTACATATTAAGTTATAATAATTTTTAATTCACATGCAAAAAGCAAACGACACATTTATAGGTGGATGGATATAGTTATATGTTATCTTTACAATGAAAGGTTAAAATTTTATATTTAAAAAAAAGTCCATGATTTGATTCCATGACATAAGATTGAATTTTTAAATCGATTGTTATTATTACAATGTCATTAAATGAATCAAGAAAAAAAGTAACTCTCACAATTGACTATAATGTCAAATTATTACATGGAACATTAGAAACGATGATTCTTATTTTTCTACATAATAAAAACGTTTACACAACTAAAAAAATTGATTAATTTTATGTTTTATGCGAATTTTCCAAGATAACTACTATCATTCAAAATATAATTAAGCTATAGAATATAAGCTCTTGTATCTTGAATAATTTAGTTAATTTTGTAGGATTTATGAAGTAAATGATGAAGTAAGTTTTATGTGTTAGTTGATAGTAATATTTTTGAATATATAATATGTTTAGGGGTTATGCGTTTTGAAACTATACCTTTCTTAAACGATGAAGAGTACTTCTCTCCGTCCACTTTCAAAGGTATCATTTTTCCATTTTGAATGTCCGCATCCAAGAGTTACATTTTCTTTTTATACAAATGGGACCCACACACATCCACTAATACAACTAAAAAATGGGACACACACCTCCACTAATATAACTACTCACTACACATTAAATAATAATACTCTTTAATCCACGTATAAAAAGAAAATAGCACCCCTAAAGACAAACGGAGGGATTATATTAAGACAAACAAACGAAGAAAGAGTAAAAAACTTATTGAAATATGGGAGTAATGGATTAAGGGCTGGCAGGCCACATGCCGACAGTTTAATTTCATGTGATCTGCTGCTTTATACTTGGACCAGTTTTGTCTCTTTCTTATACTCCACATCTGCCGGCTTCACTCGCCTCCTTCTTCTTCCGATACACTCGCACTCCCACAACCAATCACACTCCTCCACGTGTGTTCCTATTTGAGAGCACTGGGGAGTGGGTTTTGATCCCCTGCTCTTGACGCTTTTTTGTTAAGGTGGGGCAGATTTGATTTTCACAAGAAAATTTAAGATTTAAGATCCGGCTGGATTAAATAATTTAATATCAACTAATTGCTGTATAAATAATCAAATAAAATACAATATCTGCAATAGTTGCTTATTTGTTAATTGACCTTTATGCCCTGAAATATTTGGGATCCTAGCATAGGAAAAGACGAATACACCCCTGGACATGGCTGTGTGTATCTTCGATTCAACTCAAAACTCAGTTTGGATCATTACTTGCCATCTTTATCATGTCCTCTATTTTACTTTAGAGTTTAGAGGAAAACATCGATTTTAATTGCCATGGAATTTAATTTTCAACAATAATAAAGTTAATAATCAATGGATAGTGATTTATATAAATTTGGATTTAATAAAGATTATTAATTCTAACTCAAATTAAAGAGATGATCTAATGCATCAATTTTCAAGCTGGGTAGTTTCTAAGTTTTATTATAATTTCCACTGGAATTTTTGGAGGTTGTATGGATCATAACAACCCACAATGTGCCTTAAATCTTCAAATTATTTCATCACTAGAGAAATACATACCTAATTCTCATTATGGTGATGTTATTACTTATATTAATGAAAAGATAACTCAAGTACTGATTTTGATTTTAGCATTAAAAAGTTGTGGGGCAGATTGAGAAAGTATTTGTATTGCCATCAACTTAAGGCATATTTTGTTAGATACTTTTAGAAAAATAATGAGAATCAAATAAGTACTCCCTTCGTCCCACCGAAAGATCACCATTTTATTATATTGGGCGTCTCGTTCAAATGTCTTCACCCTTTACACATAAAATAATAATATTCCTTAATCTAAGCATAAAAAATAACTGGTGACGTTTAGGCGGGACAGAGGGAGTATGTTTTATTCCGAATAAATCATTCCTCCAAAAAAGGAGATAGAATGAGTTTCATTCTAGGGATGACAATTTGCCCGGTCCGCACTCGACTCGCCCTGCCCAGCCCAGCCCTGCCCCGCACAGAGAATGCGGCGGATCTGTCCAGCCCTGTGCACGGGCCAGTCTGGGTCCTAGACTCGCCCCGGCCCGTATTAAAATATTAAAATTTTTTATTTAAAATATTTATTATATTTATTATATAATATCATTTATTGATATATATTAAAATATTATACATACATTTTTATTAATTTAAATAAAAGAAATTATATATGGTAATTATATATAACTATTACAAAATACTTTATTACAATATTATATAAATCATTAAATATATAATGTAATAAAAAAATTTAAAATGAAAATAAAGTTTAATTATTTAATTTAAAATTTAAACTCACTTCATTTTATTTTAATTTAAAATTTTCTATTTGAATGTATTATAATTTATTAAAAAACAAAACGCGTCGGGGTGGGTGTACCAGACAGGTCTGTGTACTAAATATTTGACCCGTACCGGGCCGGGGCGGGGCAGCAAAGTAAGCGTGCGGGGTGGTCAGGTACCCGCCCTGGCCCGGCCCATTGTCATCCCTATTTCATTCTAATCCATTCCTATCACCTGCAACCAAACACCCCCTAATAAAATAATTATATTATGTATAGATTGATTTGTCTATAATAGAATTTATGTAACTATAGATTAAAAAGACAATTAAATTATAAGAATTTATCTTAAATCTTTATAATAAAAATTAAATATGAATAAAATAATAAACTACGATAATAAGATATCATATGAACTACAAAAGATCAAATATTAGATGAATAGAAAGAATTAAAAAAATTAAAATAAAATTAACATTAACATTAAACACTAAAAAAATAGTAATAATGAAGGAATATAACATGAACAGTAGAAATATAAATACAAACAATCATGAATTACATAAAATTCTTTACAAATGAGATGTAAAATATTAATGAAGGGTAAAAAGTTGTTTTTCTAAGAAAATTATTCACCACCCATGAAAATATATAATTGAATCAACAATGACCGAAGAATTGAACGGTGCACTACCAAAGATTTTGTTTTTCTTGTCCCCTTTACGTTTAATAATGAAGATATAGGCATAATATTAATTAATAGTATATCATATCATGTCAAAAATAAATAAATGATATACTCATATATGATATTGCCGAATTGGGCCATTTGGACCGAGATTATAAATTGGACCTTATGCCCTTAAATAGGCCCATATGTCGCCAGTTAAGAATACTTTTTTATTATTATATATTTATATATATATATATATATATATAATTAATATTATTAATATTGACCAAATCCTTAGTGATGAGGATTTAATTGGATGATGACACGTGGCAAATCTGGTGTACATATATTCTCATACTCGCTTCGTTGGTTAATATATAAGCGTATGAAATTTGTTTAATGTGTTTATAATTAGGGGAATTTAATAATATAGGTACCCAACCAAGCTAATTTGACAAAATAGTATGGAGTAAAATTTATTACTACTAGGCTAAGTTATCATTTGCAATTTTTAGGGTGTAATGATCAAAATATTGAATGATTTCCTTTAGGTGTAGTTATTTAATATTAATGATTTCCTTTAGGTGTAGTTATTTAATATTGTGTTATGTATACTCATGACCAAATAAAGGTTTGTAATTCAAACATTATTCCAGCCATTTAAAATTCTGTGTATTGATTGAGATAAATTGACTCAACAATGGTTACTGAGTGGAAAATATTTAAGTGTTATTGCAAATAATAAAGTCATTAATATTAATGGTGATTTGGGATCATTAAGAATAAATAATGTTGTTTGACATTGCAAAGATCAGAATTGGAATGATTGGTGATGAAGGAAATTTTATTGCTTGTAGAGGAAAATAGTAATTCCCAAAATGTTGAGGTCATAGGAATCTTTGAGATGATGTCATGAATTAGAGAGAAAAGTTTTGTTCTTATAATTGTATAAGTAGATGTCAAGATTGTTTATCATGAAATCTCAAAAATAGAAGTCCAAACATTGATGTTTGGAGATATTATTTCAGCGTGCAAAATGTTACTATCACTTAACATTGTCATTCTATTAATTTTATTAATTATATTACTAATACATTGATACATTGTATTATTCGTGTTTTGCAGTATGTTGTAATCTTCCGACTCTTATAGCCTCCTAAATTAGTAGATGATAAACTTGATAGCTCTCGTCATTATTACATTTAATATAAGGCCCGGTGCTATAGTGCCCATTTTGAATATAATTCGAGCAAAAGTGCTCAGTCCAACTCAAAAATATGCAGAAATGTCCATTTTTTAGGCAATTTGTCGAAAATATCCTTTGAAAGTTGATGAGAATATCTTTTGACTGACATGGAGTCAGTTTGACTCCTATTTACTCGGTTACTTGATCTTTGCATTATGTGGAATACAATTATATTTTTTACAATTCGGTCACTTGGTCTTTGCATTATGTAGAGTACTAATTATATTTTTTACAACTCAGTCACTAGGTCTTTGTATAATACAATTATATTTTTTACAGCTTGGTCACTCGATTTTTGCATTATGTGGAATACAATTATATTTTTAACAGCTCTGTCACTCAATCTTTGTAATCGGTCACTCGATCTTTGCATTATGTGGAATACAATTCTATTTTTTACAATTCAGTCATTCGGTCTTTGCATTTGATATCTCATTTTCTTTTTCACTCGGTCTTTGACTGGGATTATAATTATTTATTAATTATAAAAATTATTTATCTTAATAAACTCCCACTTGATCACTCGGTTTTTAAGTGAGAGTTCAATTGTTTATTAATTATAAAAGTATCACTTTTAATAATAACTCCAACTCACTCGATCTTTGTCTTCATATTATGTTTGAAAGTACTGAGATATACAGAGCAGGAGGGAAATCAGTAAATTTAAGTATAAAGTGGACATTTTTGTTTATTTTTAATAAAAGTAGGGATTTTGCAGTTTTTAAAATGTGTTTGGCATCAGATTGCATTTCTCTTTAATATATACACTTTAGTTGGTTTTCCAAATAAATAAATAATGTTAAATCACGTTTTAAATTAAATATAAAAAATCACACTGAAGTAAAGGATTCTATCATAGAAAACTCATCAGTATAGTCTGATCAAAATAAATATACTTTTAATTTATAAAGTAAAATTCAAATATTAACATCGAAACAAATAATGAGTTGGTTATTAACACAAGCAAAGCAATTTGGTATGCATTTCAATCACGAAAATAAATAAATTCAAATTAAACTATTTAAAATCGTCAAATTCAAATTTGTGGGGCCCACAGTCTAGTGGTTTACTGCTCGATGACATTAACGTTAATACTTTAATCAAATCTTAATTTTGAATTTATGCACTTTTATGCACGCATTATTGTTGTGTACTCAGTCAAAGGGTATTAATGTCCTTACGAAGAAGGGTACATCTGTCATATCACTCCCGAAATTTCAAAATGAATCCAATCCAGTTTTTCCCATCCATCCAACCCACCTATCCTCAAATCGTACGGTGCAAGTATGCCGCTTATAACAGGAGGGAAATATTATGAGCCGTCCATTGTCTTCTTCTCAGATATAAAATCTCACTTTAGAGCCATTGATTTTTCTTACTCTCACTCCCTCGTTCTCTCTCTAATCGTTCGAACTTTTGTAGATTTCTCGCGTTTATCATCACAATTTTCCAGGTAACTATGATCTAATTAACTTTTTATGGTGCTCGGTGCTTTTTATAGTTCTAATTATGTGTTTAGATTACAGAAATGATTTTCGATGTTTACAATTCTAAGTTGTTTTGAATACATTGTGTTTTATTGATGGCGAATTTGTAGATTCTTGGGAGATCGAACTTGTTAAGTGAGTATGCTGATAGATCTGAGCAAGTTAGTTTTGTTCTGATTGATTATCTTGATATCATTGCATCCCTTGCATTTAATCGCTGTGTTAACAATGTGTTTAAAGCTTTTATGGATTGATGTGGATCTGCTAAAGATCTAAGAAATAGTATCAACATTAATCTAGTTATGCACAATTTTAATTCATTGAATTGAAATATTATGTTCGATATTAGTTTTTACTGAAGTCGTGACATTTCTTGCTACTCTGTGATTTTGAAGTTGGATCTGTGTAATCCCTGTTAGACTTAGTCTTGCTAAGATGATTTGAAGTGTCTTGGATTGATCTTCTTTGGATTAGCTATAATATCACTATATACAGCACAGATCCTATTAAATGTCTTCAAAACTAGGAGAAAATGTTAGATACATCCCCTGCATCAATTCAAACACTTTTTTTGATTACCACAATGCTGAAGTTTACTTAAGAAACAGAGGTTGAGCTAATACGAATTATTGACTTGCTCATTGATCCGTGATGTTACTTTAGTTCTAAGATTTTGTCCTTGTAATTTTATTGTATTGCAGGAAAAATGAGAGAAATCCTTCACGTTCAGGGAGGGCAATGTGGAAACCAGATTGGTTCCAAGTTCTGGGAGGTGGTCTGTGATGAGCATGGAATTGATCCAACTGGACAATATGTTGGAACATCTGATTTGCAGTTGGAACGCGTCAACGTATACTATAATGAAGCATCTTGTGGCAGGTTTGTCCCTCGTGCAGTGCTCATGGATCTGGAACCTGGAACCATGGACAGTGTCCGCACTGGCCCATACGGCCAAATCTTCAGACCGGATAACTTTGTTTTTGGTCAATCCGGTGCTGGAAACAACTGGGCTAAAGGGCACTACACAGAGGGTGCTGAGCTCATTGATTCAGTTCTTGATGTCGTGAGGAAGGAAGCCGAGAACTGTGACTGCCTTCAAGGTTTGTTGGATATGTTTATGGTTTTTTCTTTAATGTATTTAGTAAGCTGTTCTACTTTTCTGTTGCCTTTAATTGATTTCTGATTCATTTTCTTTTACAGGTTTTCAAGTTTGCCACTCTCTTGGTGGAGGAACTGGTTCTGGAATGGGAACCCTGCTGATCTCGAAGATCAGAGAAGAATACCCTGATAGGATGATGTTGACATTCTCCGTTTTCCCTTCTCCTAAGGTTTCAGACACAGTTGTGGAGCCTTACAATGCAACGCTTTCAGTGCATCAGCTCGTTGAGAATGCAGATGAGTGCATGGTTCTTGACAACGAGGCTTTGTACGACATCTGTTTCAGGACGCTCAAACTCACCACACCTAGCTGTGAGTATATATTCTATTGGGAATACATATTTTTTTCATTACATGTTATTGACCAGATGTTTCTTCATGGGCAATGCATTTAAATTTTCATTAGCAATCACCATTTCAACCTTTGCTTATGGCTTTTCATTTTATATTTGGCACAGTTGGTGATCTAAATCACTTGATTTCGGCTACCATGAGTGGTGTTACATGCTGCCTCCGGTTCCCTGGTCAGCTTAACTCTGACCTGAGAAAGCTTGCTGTCAACTTAATTCCATTCCCTCGGTTGCACTTTTTCATGGTCGGATTTGCTCCCTTGACATCCCGTGGTTCTCAACAGTACCGTGCCCTCACTGTACCGGAGCTTACCCAACAAATGTGGGATGCCAAGAACATGATGTGTGCGGCTGACCCACGCCACGGACGTTACCTCACAGCCTCAGCCATGTTCAGGGGTAAAATGAGCACTAAGGAAGTTGATGAACAGATGATCAACGTTCAAAACAAGAACTCTTCATACTTTGTTGAGTGGATTCCAAACAACGTGAAATCGAGTGTTTGTGACATCCCACCAAGAGGGCTGTCGATGGCATCTACCTTCATCGGTAACTCTACCTCAATCCAAGAAATGTTCAGGAGAGTGAGCGAGCAGTTCACAGCCATGTTCAGGAGAAAGGCCTTCTTGCATTGGTACACTGGCGAAGGCATGGACGAAATGGAGTTCACTGAGGCAGAAAGCAACATGAACGATCTTGTTTCCGAATACCAGCAATACCAGGACGCCACTGCAGATGATGAGGGTGAGTACGAAGAGGAAGAGGAGATCCCGGAGGACTGAGAGATTTGTGCAATGCAGTTGTATTTAACTCCCCCCTGCTTATGATTATGAGTGTGTGTTCCCCTCTTTCTTTCTGTGTTATGTTGTTTGCTGCATTGGTTATATTTCTGCTGTGTGGGAGTTCTAGAAACTGCGTTCGTATGTTTTCTACGCCCCGTGTAGTAGTATCGGAGAAAGTTTAGGGGAGAGGAGTGTGATTACAATCTGTCTTTCATGTGGAGCTCTGTGTTCTGTTTCCAACTTATCTGTTTCATAATTTTATGGAGTAAAAAATTTTTGTTTGTTCCATCTTTACATTATCTATTCATGGATCACCTCTTTGTAACATTGACAATTGTTATTCTTTGAAGTGTTGCTGCAATTTGGAGCATTTGAGCTTTTATAATAACAAATTCCTAGAGGAGATATTGTTGAATGAGTTCATTCAATAATATCAAATGCAAAATATTGAACACTATTTCCAGTATTAGTTTTATCAAAAATAAGTTTTAAATAAATTAGTATCATACACAATCATGATTGCTGATAATATTTGAATTGCTGGTTATCTTTTATGGTGATTGGTGATGCAAGTTGTATACTCCGAATGGTTCTAATATTTTTCTTTAACTCGCAATTTTCATTTTCAAGATTTAGTCACAACTTTTTTCAAATTTCTTCTCTTATGTCCATTTATATCATTATTTTCCTTCTAAAGTGAATAAAAAAGTGATGCAACAAGAGCATATTAAAAGATGATAATACGAGAACAAACTCTACAATTCGTTGATTCCTAAAGAATACCAAAAAATAGATTTCTCAAGTATATTCATTCTTATGAATACCGTAAAGAGGTCAAAGAGAAAAACTCTTGTTTCATTAATAAAATCCAACTCCCTTAATACAATAATCAGAATACCTATTTATAGGTAATAATAAAATTTATTACATTAATGATAAAATTATAAAGGAAACTAATCAAAACATTAATACTTAATTATTCTAAATATGAAAGAAAGCAAATCAAAACAATATTAAATTACTTATTCTAAATATATCTCCATCATTATCCTCTTTTCAAAAAGGATTCGCCCTCGAATATTAAAGGTTTGTTCATATTAAAAGCCTAAAGGTTCGTTCTACTTAGTAATAAAAGCATATTTTTCGGTATTCTTTAAGAATCAATAGATTATAGAGTTCGTTCTACGTAGTTTTATATTTAATACGCTCTCGCTGCATCAGTTAATAAAATTATAATTAAAACAATGAAAAAGATGTATCATTAAGAATTACAAAGGGGTCATTACAAATTAGAATAATCAAGTGAGAGTAAACAATTTTTCTTTTCCAAAATAAACGTAGACTTATTTTGAAAAATAAAGAACATTGTGAAAAAAATTGAGTCCAACAACCGAGGTGAACTTGAATGATTATAATTTAGATTAAGTTTTAATTTAATATTTATTAGTATTAAATAAATTAAAATAAATAAAACTTACAAATAATTATCCACTACATCTCATCTTAAACTTATAAATATAAATATTAGATAATCAATATATCGGTGCAATTTAGAATCACCCAAAATTTTATAATTAAAAAAAAAACACAATTTTCCTTTCTTTATGCATAAAGTTTGTAGAAAAGATAATTTCATTTTTTTGTTTAAAATTCGTTGAACTTCCTTTTCATTTTAGTACGAAGAGAGAGTATAGTTTTTTCCAAAAACAGGCTCCTTTCCCTTTGTTAATCAAAAGGGTATTATGTCATTTAGCAAAGGGCACATCTGTCAAAGTACTATTTCACACTTTCAAAAATAAACCAAATTCTACTCCACATCTACTTTCATCCTGACCGTCTATAATACAGATCGTACGGAGTCGATACACTTCAACCAATAGGAGGGAATCATCACGAGCCGTCGATATTTCTTTCTCAAATATAAAATCCCTCTTTAGGGCGAAGATTTTTTCACACACACACTCTCCACTCTTTCGAGTTCAAAATTTCCGAGATACTTAGTCGGATTCTCGTCTATCTCATAATCTTCAGGTAATTTCTCATTTTATGTTTTCTAATAATAATGTTGTTTCGTTAGATTGTGTAATTGCCTTTTCATTAGGTGATTCTACGTATATATGTAGATTTGTACTCGTTCAAGTGTTTTGTGTACTCGAATTTGTAATTTTTTTAGATCAAATCTCTTGAATGAGAAAATGTTGGTAGATCTGAGTAATATTGCACGATTTTAGCTTGATTATTTCTCATTTCATGATTTCATCGTTACTACCGTCACTATGAGTCTCATTAGCTTTGCATTATTTCAAATGTGCTTAAGAATATTTTCCGATCTGGTGAAGATCTGAGGAATTACTTTAGTATTGATCCGATTACGCGTCGTCGTAAGATCTGCAACAGCTATATTTCTGTTTGTTGCTCTGATAAATTGTTGAAACCCGTGTTTGATTGTCTGCAAGCTTTGGGTTTAGATAACTTTTTTAGATTTGAAGCAATATTGTGGCATTAGATGATTTGAATTGTTAACCTCGAGTTTCGGTGATAATTTATAAGAACGATATCGTCAAGTTCAAACGTACTGACAATTATACATAGAACTCTTCATTTCTAACCACTAATTGAAAAAATGGGGCTAAAACGTCATTTTAGGCATTTCGTGATTTTATGTTCTTTCCTAATTATTTTCTTTTGTTTCAGGAAAAATGAGAGAAATCCTTCACGTTCAGGGAGGACAATGTGGAAACCAGATTGGGTCAAAGTTTTGGGAAGTTGTCTGTGATGAGCATGGGATTGATCCAACTGGGCGATATGTTGGAACTTCTGATTTGCAATTGGAACGTGTCAATGTGTACTACAATGAAGCATCCTGTGGTAGGTTTGTGCCTCGTGCTGTTCTCATGGATCTGGAGCCAGGAACCATGGACAGTGTCCGCACTGGTCCATATGGCCAGATCTTTAGGCCGGATAATTTTGTTTTTGGTCAGTCTGGTGCTGGAAACAACTGGGCAAAAGGTCACTACACAGAGGGTGCTGAGCTCATTGATTCTGTTCTCGATGTTGTGAGGAAAGAGGCTGAGAACTGTGACTGCCTTCAAGGTATTGGCCTGAGTTTCAAACTTATTAGGTTTGCGGGTTTCATTCTTTCTTTCTTGCTCTTATTTAGCAGGCCATTTTACTTGATTTCTGCAATATTGGATTCTTTTGTACAGTTGTCAATGATTTATATTGACCATCATGAGTTCATGTTTAATATTCAGAAAATTTTGATTCAATTTTGTAGGTTTTCAAGTGTGCCACTCTCTTGGTGGAGGGACAGGCTCTGGAATGGGCACTCTTCTGATCTCTAAGATCAGGGAAGAATACCCTGACAGGATGATGCTGACATTCTCTGTGTTCCCTTCTCCTAAGGTTTCGGACACAGTGGTTGAGCCTTACAATGCTACGCTTTCTGTTCATCAGCTTGTTGAGAATGCAGATGAATGCATGGTTCTAGACAATGAGGCTTTGTATGATATTTGTTTTAGGACGCTCAAACTCACCACTCCTAGCTGTGAGTACATTCTTTCGGAATTGATGCATCATCTTCTTTTAGTGCAATGATGTTAACTCTGATTTTTTTTTTGCCAAACTTATATGATAAGATTGTTTAGGTTGAAAATTTTACTTATTATTCCATTTATTTATTTTTTGTGGCTTAATAGCTCTAGCCATAAGATCTTCCGTTCAATTTGTCTAAGAGAATTCTTACACTTCACTTGTGTCCTAGTGGTAACGTAGGGATCTTTTGGCCTAATGGACACAATTTCATACCCTACAAACATATCAATCCATCTATAAAATTATCAATCTACCTATATGATAGCATGGAGAATGGGTGTTGCCATGATGAAAATATTTTAATCCCAGCTCATTATGAGACCTTCTTTGTGTAAGGTCAGGGATAAGTACTTTCTCTCACATCTGTCTGAGCTGCACTCTCATGTGAATTTTAAGAAAAAAAATCTCCAGATAATTATCTTCCGAGCAAATCACTTTGTGCTCTCTGAATTTCTTTGCTGCTAACACCTCCCCTCCCCTGCTTCCTTTTTTCAAACTTCAAAGTATTTCTCTAAGTCTTCCTTGTTTCAAAGAGGTCTGCTTTAATTTACCTTTATCAGAAAAGTTTATTATGTTGATTGTTTGTCATAAAGGATTAATACCACTCTCCATGCTGTGCCTATCTTGCTTGATTCCCTTGTCTGCAGAAAATATAAGAAAATATTTTCACTAATATTGCTGCGTGTTGTTTTTGTCACAGTTGGTGATCTTAACCATTTAATTTCTGCAACCATGAGTGGCGTGACTTGTTGCCTTCGCTTCCCCGGTCAACTCAACTCAGATCTGCGAAAGCTTGCTGTCAACTTAATTCCATTCCCCCGTTTGCACTTTTTCATGGTTGGATTCGCTCCCCTGACGTCCCGTGGTTCCCAGCAATACCGTGCCCTCACTGTCCCAGAGCTAACCCAACAAATGTGGGATTCTAAGAACATGATGTGTGCAGCTGACCCACGTCACGGACGTTACCTCACTGCCTCAGCCATGTTCAGGGGCAAAATGAGCACTAAGGAAGTTGATGAACAGATGATCAACGTCCAAAACAAGAACTCCTCATACTTCGTTGAATGGATTCCAAACAATGTGAAATCTAGTGTTTGCGACATCCCACCAAGAGGGCTGTCCATGGCATCTACCTTCATTGGGAACTCAACCTCGATCCAGGAAATGTTCAGGAGAGTGAGTGAGCAGTTCACAGCCATGTTCAGGAGAAAGGCCTTCTTGCATTGGTACACTGGCGAAGGCATGGACGAAATGGAGTTCACCGAGGCGGAGAGCAACATGAATGATCTTGTTTCTGAATACCAGCATACCAGGACGCCACTGCTGATGATGAAGGTGAGTACGAAGATGAAGAGGAGGAGATAATTGAGGACTGAGTTAACATGTGAAAACAGCACCAGACCCCCATCATTTATATGCTATTCCTTTACTTCTATGTCTTCTGTTTCATTCAGTGTATGAAACTGCTTGTCGTATTTTGTTTCACTCTATCGGTTATGTTTCTGCTTCGGGTGTCTGGAAACGACCTGGTTTTCTCCGCCCCCTTCTTGCAGAGTATCAGTAGAAATTTTAGGTGGATGAAGAAAGCACTACATGCTGTTATGTTTCGTCTCGAAAGGCTCTTATTGTGTTACATAATTTGTATTGATTGTTAAGCATGAATGTTGTGTTTTCTTTTCTTCCTATTTTCTCTGTTTTCACTTCCTACTTCAAATATTTGTAGCTGTAACAGCATTATGCTACCAATTCATTATAAGGTTATAATCACAAGCTTTTCACAAATATTCAGAGATGGGTGAATATTTCGATTCTATCCAAATCCAAGCCACTTGATCAACATATATTTATTTCTACTCTTACCTACTATCTTGGAAATGTTCAATGGATGTCCTCTTTTTACTCTGTTGTTTCAATTCCCCAGTTTGTCAGTGGGGTTTAAAAGAGTTGGGTTGGGGGGTGGGGTGAGGTTGGGTGGGGCATGTGATCCATCTTCCCTTGTGCAGTGCCCGACATGTTCTGTGCTTTGTCACTTGTACCATGTGCTTTAGATAGAGTTTACATGTGCAATTTGGATGAAAATGGGAAAAAAGAGTAATCAATTCAAGATTGTTTGCTAAAATTTTGCTCTTAATGTAACATGGTTCCCCTAACAATCTGAAACTAATTTTTTTTCTTGTAGTTTAATTTCCAAAATATGTAAAAAGTTTATTCTATGTTCAAAACTTATTTACACTTGTTAATGATCAACCAAGTTTGAATATGATATTTGAAAATAGCATGATTTAGCTCAACCCACCTTTCGTCAAACCCCATGTGAAGCAACTAATTTTAGTAAATACAGTATGTTTCAACGATCTGAGTTCATAATTTTTTTTGACTCCGCATTTTTACCCCATCATAAATAAAATAAATGCTAATTGACTTAAATTTAAGACAACTATCATTGTGTGGAATGATCGGATGCATAATAATTTATCTGCAACAATAGAGTGATCTATAAATAATACACTGCATTATTGTGTCATGTGAAGCACAAAATAGTCAGTTTACCCTTCCTCACGTGTCAAACAATAAGAGGCGGATCTCACATCTTTCAAATCACATTATTCATCCAATTTAGAGCTCTCACTTGCATGATCATCATATGTAACACCTCGTCAAAAAATCTAAACATGTCATGAAAAGTATCATTTAATATTTAATCAATCATTCCTCTAACATCCTCCATACAAACAAAATCAAAATTCCAAATAAACGATGCGACGATCCTAGTCAACAACTACATTTCTATCAAATCACGATCATGAGCACGAGCAAACACAATGAAGCGTATAGAGTAATTTCAAGGAGAGGTGGCCCCTCGTGTCCATGATTTTGGGAGAACCATAAATAAATCCCACAAGATCGAGTGTGCAAAGCAATAGAAATTGAATATGAGTTCATTAGTATTCGTGCGATTGAGCCATCTTAAACTTTTTCCAAGATTAAGACACTTTAAAATAACACTACATTCCATATACATTAATGCAGTGACCTATCTAGTACGGTATATAAGAATATAGTATAGTATTTCCCACAATTTTAGTCCACAAAAAATAAAAACAGAACAACCCCCCCTCTATCCCTCAAGATAACGTACACACATACCCTTCATTCCTGGGGTAGGGTGGGGTGGGGTTGACAAACAATAAATCTCGTTTAGAGAAAGCAAAGTATGGGGCAGTTCACATGGCACTTGGTCCATTAGGGACGCGTGCGCATGTGCAAAGGTGCAGTACACACACTCAAACACACACACACATGTACGTATACGTATAATTATACGTATGTGGTTGTTTCATTATTACATGATGATTAAGTCACAGCTTATGTTACGGATCTTGCCTTGGTTTGGAGGTACAACCTCTCCCCTTCGGGTTGTACCTTCCTGTATATATATATATATATATATATATATATATACTAGGAGAGTGGGCTTGAGACAAAGACAATAATGAAATATGGCTTCTTGGGTTAAAACAATCACTTCTCCATTCAGGAAAGCTTGTACTTTCTTCAACCATCAAAACCACCACAGGGACAAGAAGTCCCAACAAGGTACAATTCTTTCTTGTACTGTATTTGTACTTTCTTGTACCTTAATACGTTCAATCTTGTTACTGTTTCACTTCCGTACTTGTGATGTAATAAGTCGAGTTTGAACGATTTGGATCCAAGATTTTTGAGTTTGAAGTTGATTCGATTTTGATTTTGTTTTCTTTTTAATGGGTTGGGTGGGTTTAGTTTAGATCTACCTAACTCGTATTAAAGTAAATATTTGAATGTTATCTATCTTCTTCGGTTTCTTCCATTCAAACTAAATCTTTGTTTCAATTGTTTATCTCCAAATCTCTAATTAATTTAATAGGTCATAGGGTCATACATATTTTTTAAGTCTCGTAATTGTTTTTATTTTGATTTTATTCTATTTTTTTTAAAAAAAAAGATTAGTCTAGTAAGTTTAACAATTTATTCTTCTATTCAAGTTTATTGATTCAACTTTTTTACTTCCCTCATCAAGCTAACTACTAAGCTAAAGATTCTTTAGAATCGTATAAATTGATACCATAGTCAGAATTCCTATTTGTGCATTAAAGTAATTTATGCATTGATTATAGAAATATAATAGGTACTCCTATTTGTTTATATCGATACTTAAAAAATAAATAAAACTCTATATAAACAATGGATAGTTGTGTGAACCTTTATAAAAGTCGAATTTCTAAACTTATAGAACTCTTTTAAAAACCTTAAACGACTCGAAACCAAGTGAAAATACGAATAATTAACTAACGCGACTAAAAACGAATATAATTTGTAATTTTTAGTAGTAAAAAAGGAACTTATGTATGTATGAAAAATATTTTGCAGAGAGGGAAGAACGTAGAATAATGGACTTGCAAGGAGAAGTGATGGCATGTGCATATGAAGATGTACAAGTTATGTGGTCGATTTTGGACAACTCCAAGACAAGAACATGTTCTATTACTTCTTGACACTATAATTTCTTTTCTTGATTAAAAACAGAAAAGAAAAAAAAGAAACAATTTAAGTTTGTAAATATTTGCATCTAAAAATCAGCTTCTTTGTCTATGTGGCTAGATGAATGAATGAGAAGCAGCCCAAAGATAAGTTCTGGTTTTGAGCCATTTGTGGCCATAGGTAGCACCACCCACCCACCCACCCCCAAAATTAACAGAAAAAGAAAATCAATATAGCCAGAGTAAATTGATTCATTTACTAGTATTTTTATTTTTATTTTTTTTAAATTCAAATATTGTTGATGTACCTCCATTTTGGTGAATCCCTGTGGTTATTGAGAATCACGGTGAGATTGTGGTTTGAAATTATTTTTTTGAGTGATTATGTAATTTTTTTCCATTATATATATAATCTTTTTTTCATCCGATTTATAGACTGACTAATTCGGGAAGTTTCGAACTCATCGTTCACTAATGAAAATCGCACCCATTTTAAGCCGAACTTTGGTCTATGTATGGGTAACCTATAGTGATTTATGTAATTTCTTTGCATTATATCTTGATCTTGGTTGGCAAAGGAGATTGGGGATTTTTTTTTATTATTTTTTTCCGGTTTGACTTAACTCTATCACATGTTTGCTTATATATTTAGATGCTAATTTTTCTTTAAATCTTGAAGGTATGTGGGATTTGAGGGCCCTCATCTTATTAAATCACATATTTATTTTAGTATCAAAATATTATAATTATACATGGAATCAAATTCGAATATACTATATGTGTACCAACTTAAACAAACTAATTAATTGTTGCAAGTTGCTACTTGAAGAATTTATTCTTTAGTGTAATTCATATTTCAAGTGGAATCGAAAAATCACCATCACATGTGTGATAGCATGCATGGTAGCTAAATGTGTACGAATAATTGAGAATTGACTCTCACTTGTGGAATAACCTCAAATGAGAAGCTTATTAATAATATTATTATTATTATTATTATTATTATTATTATCAAGTGAATTTGAGTTATCATAATTAACTCCTCATCACTCTGTCGGGTTGGGATGTGAGGCAGGTGTGCGTAACCAACTTTTTTTCATGATATGCATATACTCCCTCCATCTACTTGATATGTACTCCATCCGTCCCATTAAAACGTACGCACTTTCTTTGTAAATTACAATGGAAGGGCGTATGTTTCAATGAGACAGAGGGAGTATCATTTTGCATTTTGATCCGTCCCAATACAAAATATCTATTTTCTTTTTAGTTGATGTGACACACAAAATAATATTATTATACTCAACCTAGTACACATGTGACCCACACTCAACACTAATACAACTACACACTACACATTAAAATATTATTTCTCTCACCTTATTACACATTAAAGAGAGCAACTTGGGTGGAACCGATTCCACCAAATGAATTGGATCATGTGGTTCCCACCATTCTTAATTAATTTCTCCTTTTTCATTATTGTTGGTTTTTATTTATTTTAAATTTATTATACTTAAATGATTATTATACCCTGAACCTTAGAAATAAAATGTACCTTAAACCGCAAGAGTGAAATTACAATAATACTCTAAACCTTAAACCCTTTGGTAGTATACCCTAAATCACAAGGGTGAAATTACAATTATACCCTAAACTCTAAGGGTGAAATATACCCTAACCCATAAGGGTAAAATTACAATTATACCCTAAATCCTAAACCCTAAGAATAAATTATACTCTAAATAATAATAAGGGTAAAATTACAATTATACTCAAAAACTTAAACCTATAAATAAATTATATCTTAAACAACAAGAGTTAAATTACAATTATACCATAAATCTTTAAGGGGTAAAATATGCCTAAACTCTAAAATTAAATTAAAAAAAACTAAAAGAAAACTAAAAAATTGTCAAAAAGGAAAGGAAAAAGAAAACGACAAAAAAACGAAAAAATGATTAGCTGGTCATCGCCTTATAATTTGGGGTGAGAATGGGGTGGATCGAGGGTCCTAAATTTTGGAATGGATGGTAAGTTTCATCCTATATTAAAATATTATACTCTTTAATTCTATGAAAAAAATCAAACTAATGTCTATCAGTGACGGAGGGTGTACGAGTATGAGATAATCTTCTTGTTCTTTTGCAGATATATCATTATATTTCTAAGAATAAATTAATTTTTATATTATATCTTGATTTCTATAATATAATAGGTAGGCTTTGCGTGAGACCATCTCACGAGAGATCATTTTTCACTTTTTAAAATAGTTATCACTTTCGCTATTAAATGTCATCACTTTCAATATAAAATATTATCACTTTTTATTTATACTATAAATTGTTCATAAAATAGAACTATCACTTTTTATTAATTTATTATCACTTTTCTTTATAAAAGTTATTACTTCCTTATCGTCTCACGTAAAGAAGAGGAGGAGGAGGAAGAAGATTATGTGAAACGATCTCACACAAGTCTTTGCCTAATATAATAAGTTACTGTGAGGAATAATAATTGTCATGTGTATTTTTTAAGATCTTATTTCTGGATTTTATTCAATATGGCCTTTTCTCTTGTTTCATTTTATTTCCTCAAAGCATTCCACATATGGTAAAGAATGATACACTATATTAAAATAAAATAAAATAAAACACTAGATTTCTTTATCTTTATAGTATCTTATAACTTAATTTTGTGTTTTGAGTATTTCTTTGTAAGTTGTGTATTCACATTCGAATAACTGATTATGGATTCCAAAATTATGGTATGCTTTTATTCAATTTCAGATTTCTTATTGAAATTAAATTAATTACTTAATGGTATGTTTTGTCATACATAACAAATCTGTATCAACCATCTATATAAACTAAAAGTAAAGACAGCCAGTTTTGGTATTCAAGGGAAATATTGGAGTAATATTTTTTGGGGATGAAAAATAAAATTATACTTTTCAATTGTAGCGCATATATGGGCCTTTGTTTAATTGGACCACATTTGGACCTCACTATTATAGCAAGTATATGGGAGACTAGTAATTGGGCCTCAATTGGACTTGGTAAAATATAGGCCCTATAGCCCGTGAATTCCCATATGTTAGTATTGGGCCAGATTGTGTTCTTTAAACAAGCAAGGGAGGAATAGAACTTATACTAAAAAAAAATGAATAAATAAATAAATAATACTTTAGTTTGTTTCAACTAAAATAGAAAAGTGAATCCGTTTTGTTGAACTAAAAAGAACCAGTTCATTTATTTGGGCTAATCTCTAATAAATCCTACCCTCACCGTTCATATATTAAAAATATAATTCCAATTGTTAGAAAATTCATGAATTACATGAAAAAAAAAATTTATTTTAAATATTTTAGTACTTTATAGCATAATAATATACACACTATAATATTAACTAATATATTCTGCTTCATTGACAAATTCATAAAGATAATATTACGAAACTATAAACATTAAGCGGCTAAATACACGTCTAATTATATATACAATATCTCATTTTAGAGAATACTTATAAGTTATATAAAATATTATGTAAGAAAATTAAAGTATAAATTTTATTTAAGTAAAATATATTTATAGATGTTATCAATATAATAAACATATTTTAATAAAAGGTTTACTCGTATCCCAATTCATTTCATATTTCGTATGCATATTGTCTCTAGGGTGAATGATGAATCCTTATAAAATATCGGTATGCTGTCATACCTGTGACCTGTAGGTTGCTAATCGTCCTTTAAAGTTTAAACACCGATCCACATAAGATGAAATAGATGTATGTCGATATGTTAATCATTAATTCAGATTAAATTTATCGAAAATAAATCAAAGAAAGTGACTGATTATAATTTTTAATTACCCTCATCAAATCATTGCCAATAAATTACTAACACTTTACCAAATTTTTACATTATGAAATAATTAATTAAAATTATGGCGCAGTAAGATTTTTAACCCAACTGCCTCTGTCTGGCTATGAATCAATCAAGAAAAATGACTTAATATTAATTAAATTAAATTCTAATATAGTATTTATTTGAACCATCAAGTATTGAAAAGAAAATCACAGAAAATGACAAGAAACCCACGTTATTCACGATTAACGTTTGACATTTTTCTGAAAAAGACTGTTTTAATTTTTGTGGAGATTGCTTTTCTAATCCATGACGTATTGAAATCCCTTTTTTTTTTTTTATTGGTGTGTAATTTAAATAAATAACGTCCTTGTTTAAACTTTAAATTTAAATATTAATTTGATATCATTTAACATATGCTAAAGACTTATTCGTGGACATTACATTAATTATCACTTACTCCAGTAATATATATATATATATATATATATATATATATATATATATATATATATATATATATATATATTTTTTTTTTTTTTTTTTTTTTTCATTTTGATCTTCCACTCTAGTATTCATTTTTTCTTTTTAGCTAAAGGGTCCATACATGGCTCATCACTCTCCACTAATACAACGACTCTCGCTTTATATACTCTAAATAATTATAATACTCTTTAATTTACATGTAAAAAGCAAGCGAATACGTTTGGATGAATGAAGAGATATATAAATGTTTAATGATTAATCTTTTTAATTAGTTTAAAAATAATAAATAAAAGATCCTTATCTTTAAGGCCTTCATAGAGAGTGAGCTAATCAATTTAAAACCACACATCTTGTCAAATGATCACTAATTCATTATAATTATGATGAGATAATGCCATAATTAAGATAGTACCAAAACTAACATATATACGAATTGAGCTTTCACCAAACTATTTGAAGTCCACAAATTCAATTGAATTTGCAACTTTATTTTATATATTTATTTTGATCATAAAATAGATTTTCTTACTTTTGTGGGAAATATGTGGTCCTATCTTGGACTAAGGTGTGAAATTATTTAATGACCCCTCCAATTCAATAAAACACGTTAAAAATTCTTTCTCATTAAAAATTACTCTTCAAAATAATGAGATATTATTTGTTTTGAGTGGAAACTATTACGTGGGTTCATTGAAATGTTTTCACATTAATTTTTGTTGAATAAATAATAGTTTGATTTTTTTCTTTTAAAAAAAAAATATTAGTACATCAATTTAAATTATAATGTTTTATGTCGTAAAAAAATGAAATCTAAATATACCTTATAAAGAGTTCAACCAACATAAAGAAATCAATATGATTCAGTATAAAGAAACAAATTAATTCATTTAGAATTGTAATTACAAAATATATGTTCAATTCATGCATGCAAGGAAAAAAAAAAGGTTAAGAAGAGTATTAATTTTTTTTATTTGATATATTTATATGTTTATAAATAAAAGACACTAGTTTTTCTTTTTTTTTTAGAAAACTATGAAATTTATTTATTTTTTTTTTGTAGAGGAGAAAACTATGAGAATTAATTTTTAAGTGACGAATTTATACTATAGAATTATTCCTTCAATAGTCGGTCGACTTGACACCAACTTATTCCTACAAAAGAAAAGGAATTGATGCACAGTTATATTAAATAAAAAATAAAAAATTTAAATTAAAAAAATATATATGTATGTATGTATCTTCATAATTATTTCCCCAAAGAAATTATATGCAAGGAAATAATGTATCTTCATCATACTGTACTCTCTCAAACTTATATATATATATACATTTTCAAGGAATTATTAATTAATTTGTATTTTGAAACCAAAAACTGGTAGTATTATATGAATATTGCACCCACAGACTTAATCTAATCCTATTGACAATATCTTAATTTGTTAAGAGAAAATGTGAGTAGGATTTCAAAATTATTTCAATAATAACTAAAGTGATCAGTTTGACTTTTGTAATATAATGTCTCAAGAATTTGTTGACCCAACTTGAAATTAAGTGCATTCTCATCACGATTCGAATATTTAGCTAGTATAATTAATATAATTAGTCACTATGATTTTACTGCCTTTAAATAACGTCACTAATGCCATTTTTAATATTTATACACATTATTCACTAGAGTTATAATTAGTATTTACAAAATACAATGGATATAATGGGACTTTGATGCATGATGGATACATTATATAGACAATTGTTCTTGAAACACTGAAAATAATATTGAATATATATATAGATAATTAATCAACATCTATATTAATAAATATAGGGCACGGATGTCATGTGAAACTTTAATGTGATATCTCATATAACATCTTCTTAGAGAATGACACGTGGCGGGATGGAGGAATTCAATCTCTTACCCAAGGGTTTAAGTATTGACCTGTATAGTTATCATATTCTTTCCTACGTGTTAATCATCTAATAAAGTGGTATAGAAGATGTCACACCGTGGTGACATAAAAGATCAAAGAGTAAAGTTTAAACCCTATAAATAATCGAGCAAATAAAATGTTTAAAAAACAACATAGACGTGCAAGTATTATAAAACTTTAAAAATTAATATTAAATTTTAAAAATAATTAAATATTAAATTCTATAAAAGGATAAACGAGGAATTCAAATATGTATGAAGACCAAGTACTATGATTTAATAAAATTGTTGTTTTTGAGTTGGATTTGGGAAGTAGTGAGGAAGGAAAGGTTATAAGTTTGACAATATTGAAGACTCCAAACTAGAGAAGAATAAAGCAACAAAAAGAGAGTCAAAAGTTGTAGGTCTATATTTAAAAAAAATGAATAATTAGATAAAAAGATAATATAATAATAATAATAATAATAATAATAATAATAATAATAATAGAACTACCTCTGCCCCCATCAAAATAGTTACTATGCATTATATTTTAGGTATCTTATTTCAATATTGATTAGGGTTTTGTATTTTTTTAAATGTAATTTATACAAAATAATTAATATATTTATATGGATTTTATACGCGACACTAATACAATTATCTACTATATTAATATATTATATCTCTCAACACATTATACGTATTAAAATGCTATATTTCTTTATTATAGTAAAAAATAAATAAATATAATTAATCATGTATGAGGGAGTATAACATATACCAATCATGGATGAAGGAGTAAATATATATGGCCTCCATTTCACTTGATACAAATGTAGGGGTTGCATGTGGAAAGGACTTATATACTATTATGTTATAAAATTAATTTGTGTCGCAATTTATCCAAGTCTACTCCATTATTAGTACTCCACATGCCCCCAATATAATTATAAAATACTAATATTGACCCAAATTATTTTAAAATGAAGAAAGTAGTATTTTATGTTATCAATGACTTTACTTTTACCGAATTATCTTTTCAAAGGGAACACACATTACCTTCCTAAATAATCATCTGCAAATTCTTATATTTCATGCTATGTCATACTTTTGAAGTTTTAATTAATGTTTTAATTAATGAGTCCGATTAGGTGTACCTGTACAATTTTTATTGTTAAATTAATTTTTAATTCAATTTTCATCATTAAATAAAATAAAATAATTATTTAAAAAAAGTATTCCACTATCCATTATAATCTAAAGATTTAGTCGGTGCACACAAAATCACCTTTAATTTATTACAAATATATGAATAATAATATACATATGTAATTGTGCATGTATCTATACAAGTTTTTTTGTGAAACATAATACACGTACGATTGAAATTCCTTAATTTTAACGTGTGGACTAAATTTAGGCCTAGTGTGTTGAATTCAAACAATTTATTTATTTATTTTTTAATTTTTATGAAAGAGATAAAATATTGGTATCAATTATTTTGGTATGTTGTGTTGGTGGGCCGAGTCAATAGTCGTTATCAGTTATCACACCGTCCACCGATTGGATATTCCGTTTTCTTTATTTTGCTTCAATTTTATTTTTCTCATTAATTAATGTAACTTAATTTAGAAATATAAAATAAAAATAATAAAATAAAAAATTGAATTAATAAAAGAGATTCCGATGTCACAAAAATGGAGGGAACATCACCGTCCACTACCAAGATCGGATTCTTACTTATCTTGAGAATATATTTTTCAAAATGTTACAATAAATAAATATATAAATACTCTTCTCCTCAATTAACTAAAAAAAAAAATGTATTATTGAGCTTGTATTAACATAATGGAATCAGAAAGTGTTACACTACATAGTATAAAATGGTGATGTGTGGAACCATTCCACCAAATATTTTTTTTCTGTATAATTTGTTGAGTGTGGAATTCATGACTTTCTTAGGTATGTTCATTGTCAATATAGTTTAAGAGAAACAGTGAATTTGGTATAACTTGATAACTAGATAATTTTGAAAAAGAAAATACATGTAGAAATTTTTTTTGACATTTTGAAGGGTTGATCCTTGATATTTGTTCATTTGTATTTCCTATTTTTATCTCAAATATTGGTAGCACAATCAGACTTTAATATAATGTTGCCTTCGTCCCATATTATTTGTACAATTACTTAGAGTTTAAGAAAATTTATTTTTTAATTAACTTTATTATCTTTTGAAAGATGAAGTTGTAATTTTAGTAATAAATAAATGATAAAGTAAGTTATGTGTATTAAGTGGGAGTAGTAAATTTAAAATTAATGTGTACTTTGTGGATAGATGTAATGTTTTCTTTTTTAAACGATGAAGTTTAACATAGCACAAACGAAAATAGAAAGTGTAAAATTTAATATGAGATATGGAGTAACATTATTTTCATAAATCTATATCCGTGAACCGATTAATTTGGTAAAAAAATCAGAACTCACCATCTTTCAAAAGAGAGCTTTGCATTTTTGCATGGACTAACCCATCCTTTGCAAGTATCAAACTTGAGACCTTAAACAAATTTCGCTTTAAACATTTCAAGTCCTTACCACTACGCCAAACCGGGGTTAACAATAATACTAATAAAGAAAGAAAACACATTTGAACAATAAATTTTTTCCCCTTTTTTTTTATATCATTGAAGTTTAAAATTCAATAATGTTGAGCAGGGAAGCACATCAGAGCTGCACTTGCGTATGTGCAAATGTGACCTCCCAAATTATGTTAAGAAGTGAGAGATGGAATATTCAAAGGTAAAGAAAATGATCTCTGATAGGACACACAGTTTATGGTCCCTCTATGCTTTCCTAATGTTCGTCGAAAAGGGATCTATTCTACACCCCACGAATTCAACTCCCAACCCAAATCGGGCCTTAGAGTGATCGACACCATAAAGCCACCGGTCGGTTTTCTCAAAGAAGAGATTAATCTGTTCGTTAGAGGAAGAAACTTGGACGTTATTACCACCATTTTCAGTAGCTATGATATTATCTCCGTCCGTTCGCCCATTGTCTGAGGTGGTTTCCAGGCTTCATATGCTGAGCCCTGTGCTGCTTTGGGAGATCACGCAACTCCACAACTTGAATAGTTCTCTGCTTTTTAGCTGATCATATATAACACAACTCAAGTGAGACGAAACACGTATGAAAAACAAGTGTGTTTAGAATGATGACAATGACATTCAATGATAGGCACACAAGTAATTATTCAAAGGAGATAAGATATGATTCAAAACGTAGAGGGAACTAACCGTTTTCGGCCTCCTGATAACGCTCTTGTAGTTTCCGTTTGGCAGCCTCCAATTTCATCCCAACTGAAGACTCATTCTTACAGTTCAGCTTCTGATGGAGAAAAACACAATTAGACTGTGAGATTAAGAATAATTAGCGAGTACGAAATTTATATCATTGTAACTGCACTACTCACCTCCTGCTGAGGATACATTGGTTTCTTTTGAATCATACGATGTTCGGATTTTTGCTGAACATTAATCTCATTGTTAACCTTTGGCTTAATTGTTGGTTTTTTTCTAACTGGAACAGAAACAGTGCTTGGAGGCTTTGGTCTTCCTGGTCCAGATTCATCATTGTTAGGCCTATTTGACTTCAAAGGAGATTGCTTAATCATCGGAGCTTCTGATTTTCTCTTTAGTTCAACAATCTTGTCCTTTGGAGGAGGACGTGAATCGCAGGGCCTTTCATTACGGGTGTTGATTTTCTCCGGTTTCGGCCTTCTGCCATTTTCACGGTTGTTTAGTTCCACATTGTTATGGGGGTCTGAAACATCAGCACCAATAAAACTTATCCATTAGTATACACTTTGTAGGACATTAGACTAGAGAACTTACTAGCAAAATTCAGAAAGATAAATGAAGCATAATGATAGAGAAGATACTCACTTCCATCATCATCCATGCCATCAAAGAACTACGCGGATCGCAATTGGAGAACACAAAAAAAAAAAGCAAAAGAAAATTAGTCCACAAGCTAAGCATTTCCCATTGTGCATAATATGACCAAAGAGAGAGAGAACAAGATATGGCACCTGTGAAAGCTCCATTGAAGTAGGGGTAGTAAAGAATGCTCCTTCATCAAGGGGAGGAGATGGTAATCCCTCCTCTTCGTCTACTGACGTTTTCACAGATTCTGTTGCCATTACAGCACAATAAAAATGAGGGAAGTTCACTAAATCATGAAACCAGATAAAAACAAAGATTTATATGATTGGTAAAAAGAATTTCATGTTAAGCTACCTGCAATGGCTGCTGTAGAATCTAAAAATGAATCAACCAGGATTTTCCAATCCCTGCATTTCAAAATATCAAACAGTGAGCAATGGAACTTTCTAGGTTAGAAAACATCAGAAATTATAAATGCTGTTGCCAGCCACTTAGGAATACAGATAAAGAACCAAATAAGTTAAATGTTTCAATATATTCTTCCCACAGCACATCTGACTTTCACATGTAAAGTGCAATAAAATGGAGATATTTGCTTTTTTCTTGACCATAAGAATATAGACCTTAAAAGGAAAAAGAAAATGCAACGCCACCGGGAGATGATCATGGACGAATTTCATGAAACTAGCAAAAAGAGTCCTTACTCAATTAATGTCCTAGCAAGACTTTGGATTTCCTTTGATCCATGCTTCCGCATAGCATTAACAGTTTTTCCAATGTCTGTACTCTGAGACATAAACAAGAATGTCATCAAGAGCCCTGATCTTTGAAGCAGAACACGCAACAGAAACGATCAACAACTACGATAAACAGACAGAAATGAAGCAAGTCGAACCTTAAGAGTCTCCACAGACAAATGCATCAACTGAAGCCTCCTCAAACAATCGAATAACAATGCATCAGACTGCAGAGGAAAGGAAGATGCAATAATCCAAACCAGCTAGGATAAACATGAAAATAAGCCAATAAACATACAACATACAATCCAAAAAAAGGTTAAACAACATTTTCACAAATACTATGAGAATGTATGATTGATATCAGTAGTCCAAAAGGAAGCCTGCTCCAATCCTTTCATAGTATTCAACACAACTCAATAATTGATCATACAAAAGGGCCCTCATATTCAACACTTCTCAATATGGATCCAAATTATGAATATGGATAGTATTCTTATTCATACCTGTTCTTTATAGTTGTCAAGGATTTCCTTGATCCTCAACACCTCCCCACAAATCTGTGACTCCTCATCCATCTCATCAGTCAAAGCTTCTGCATCTCCATAACTGTAAGTGATAACATGATTCTCCATCACTTCTCTGTGATCATCATCGTAATCTCTACAGCTGCCATTCACCTTGCTCTCTTTTGTATCCTTACTCCCACCGCCATCAATCTCTCTCTTGAACTTCTCTTCAATCTTCACCAAACTATCAACATTCGGAACAGCCAATTCCACTCTGTCACAACCAAAACACCTGGTGACTTTGCACGTGAATAGCATCTCCGCTATCCGATCCCTCTTCAGTTTGAAATCATAAGGACAATCGGAAGCAGCAACCAGTATTGCATGTTCGATTATACTGAAAATGTCGGAATTCGCAGTTCGGAAATACTCTTTCCATTTCTCGAGACTCACGGAAGCGTTGGCCATGGCGAAGAACTTAAATTCGATTCGCGGAAGCCTTTGATTTAAATAGGGATTACCGATCAGTAAACCAGATCGAGAAATCAATTTATTTTTTCCATAGAATTGAAACAATCAGGTTTCCTTTTCTTCTCTCACTTTCTGAACCAAGAATCTTCCAAGGAATTGATCGGGAAGAGATGAAAACACAAAACTTATTCCCAGATGAACAGATAAGAAGAGAATTGTGGACAGGGATTGGTTGAGTCCAACCAGATTCTCCAAATAAAATAAACAGAAAAAAGAAAATCTAAATCTATATGTAAGCTATCCTCTTAGAAACCGTCAAAACAAGCAAAAATCAGTATTAATCTAAACTGGGTTTTGTTAAGAATTAAAACTAGAATGATGAACAGAAATCAATGTCAAAATTCAGAAAAGGGGTTTATTGACGGAAATCAGTCAAAAAAAGAATCGATAAAAATACATACACTCTCCCTCTCTCTCTCTCTCTCTCTCTCTCTCTCTCTATCTCACTGGCTCGTTTTCTCTCTCTAGAACACCATTCCAGAATCCAGATTAGCCAAGGAAGAAGGGAGAGAATTATATTAGGTTTAGCGAGAAATTGCGTGTTCTAAGATTTAGGAAGGATTAAAAATATATTTGATGAGATGAAGAGCGAAGGGCAGGTGATCAGCACAAAGGAAACGGGTTCGAAGAAAGTTCAACCCTTTGTCTGTTTGTTGTTAACGTGAACCGTTTTCTGTAACAAAATCCCCATGGCCGGTTTTCAACTTGTAGACAGAGAGAAGGGGATGAGAGAGAAAGATAATTTATCTTCTAAATTTATATTACCAAAACAATTTAGACATTTTTTTCTACTCAATTTCTAGATTTTGACTCATTTTTTGGGATCCAAAATTTGGTAATGTGGAGTTTCAACTCTAGGTTTGTTCTTCATATTCCTATTATTTAGGGTTATTACTATGGCAATTACACATTAAAGTAAATTATTTTTGTTAATCCTCTATTAAATAAAAAAACAAGCATTTAAATAACAAACCTCGAATGTGCTGTATAAAAATTGAGTGTTTAAATAATGAATGAAGTCTAGTATCAAATTGATCATTTGTCGGGCATGCTACTTCGAACCATCGTGCGTTGTTCAGCACATATCGTGACGAGCACGACACGCTGCTTGGAGTATTAAAGTCTGAGATAAAATAGAATTTGATTTAAAAGATGTGAGAATCAAATGAACTAAATTTAAAATTCTGCATTACATCATGAATAATTAAAGAACATGTCCTACTTGAGATTGTTATAGATATAAAGTTATTGATAGAATGAAAAGGATGATATCATACTTAAATTGAATGATACTCAAGTCATGGTGTATTTTGTATTAGGTCAAAGTTACATTTAGATTATTATGAATGGAGAGATAATTGAATCAAATCGTTCACGAATTTAAGTCTCGATTCGATAAAATATTTGTTTGAATTCGTTCGTTCATCGTAACAAGTCAAACCAAGCACGAATTTTGAGTTTGAATAATTTATCAATCAAACTCAAACTTAAAGGTACTCGATTCGAAAGCTCACGAAAACGTTCGTAAATTTTATTACTCCGTCTTATGTCAATTTGTACGGGTACATATATTAAGATATATTATTTTTTAAATATATAATGAAGATAAATATAGGTAGATTGGTAAATTAAGGAGAAAAATAAATAAAGTTATTGAAAATAATAAATTAAGTGTAAAATAAATAAATAAAGCTGTTGAGATTAATAAATAATGTGCAAAAAATAGATAAGATTTACCAGAATGTGCATAAATTGAGACACCACAAAATGAAGAATATGTATAAATACGTAGGGCGAAATAAGTATAATATTTATGTACTAATATATTAGGAGTATTATTCATTTATTAGTATTTAATAATTAAATATTTATATTAAAAAATATAAAATAAGATAATTACTTAAAGAAATTATTTAAATATTTAAACTGTCTTTTTAACTTTTACAATTATCTTTGGTTGGTTTGCTTATATAATATTTATGAATAACATTATATATTCATAAACAAAATGTAATCTTAATATATACTAACAAAAATATTTATATGTTTATAAATAAACGTTCATAATTAAATTAAAGTATGTGTTCGCGAATACAAATAATCTTATTTCGAGCTTAAGTTCGATTTATTTTTTCTTAATTAGTTCAAGCTCGATTTAATTTCGATTATTTTTTAACAAACAACACCCAAATTTAATAGTGTTCCACACTTCGACTCGATTTTACTTTATCCCTACAATTATAAGCATAATTTTCCCATTAAATATTTTCACTTGATTGCATCACCAAATTCATCACATAAAATAATCTCATTAGATTTTCATTTATTAAATAAAAAGTAGGCAAAAAACTTGTGTGCCCCGGACACATTGTGCCCCATGAAAACACAATTCTCCCCCTCCATATTCTATTTAATCCTATATATGGTTAGAAGTTTAAATTGCAAAGGAGCACAGTGTCCTCGGGAACACAACAGCCTCACCCTAAAAAGTACTGAACAAAAATGACAAATGTCTTACAAATCATTTCCCAAATAATGCAAAATAAATAAGTAAATAAATTAAATGAATAAAAAAATTATAATTATTAAAATTTTATTTAAGAAAAATATTATATATATATATATATAATGAGTCAATAAATAATATTCCGTCTCACGAATTAAAATAACAAATATTTAACAAAATATTATACTTCCAATCCACTACACATCAAATAATTATTATATTCTTTAATCTCTGTGTAAAAAATAATAATAGTGATAACTTCTTTGTGACGGAGGTTGCATTAGTATTTTCTTATGTAAATCTAAATTATATTCTCAAAATTATTTATTTACTTAATATAAAAAAAAATTGCATGGAGTTCGTTGAGAGGGGTGGTTGCAATATTTTGAAGGCAGATGTCATCGAGAGTCGAAACTCACGTGTTAATCCGCGCCCTTTATGCAGTGGGCGCCGCGGCGACCCGATTTGGCGCCTGCGCGCGTCTAACTCACGCTACTCTCATCACTATTCCCTCCGTTCCAACAAGTATTTCAAGTATTGGTGTGCGCGGAGTTTAAGAAAATTTTGTATTTTTATGTATAAAGTAAGAAAGAGAATATATATTTTAGTTGATTTAATGAAAGAGGTGTGTAAAGTTGTTGGGAGATGTGAAAAAGTAAGTAAAAGTAAATATTATATCGGGATGTTTGTAAAAAGTGAGTATTGTTATAATGTATTTTTTTACCAAATTTAGTAAAAGTAAAGTGTGAAATACTTTGAGGGACAGATGAAAAAGGAAAGTGTGAAATACTTCGGGTAATGGATGGAGTATATTACAAACTCAGTGGGACCCGCCGATTCTGTATTTAATTTCTTATTATTTTTTCCTGCATTTTCCTTTTATTATCTATTTCCATTTCTACTGAGCATTTAATTTAATTTCACAGTAATACAATTTTACAATTTAAAAATTTCTTAAAGTAATTTCGAATCGCACTTTATAAAATTTGGGCTGATATAATAATCAGCCACAAAATTTAAGTAAAAATTATTCGAAATATATTTTCGGTTTACTGTACACACGATATGTGTGTCTAATGTCTTCCAAGTCTTAGATTTCTTATTTAATAATAATAATTTTTAATTATAGTTTAGTGTAAGAAAATTATGTGTACTTAGGAAGATTGAGGTGCTCCACAGTTAAAATTATTAATTGAAAAATAATTTATACCTCAACACAAATTCTTTACAACAACGTCAATCGGGTAGAAATAAAAAAATGATTTGAAACAATTGATTGGATATAGGGTTTGACAGCCAACTTTGATAATACTTGCTTGGTAGCGACAATAAACAAATAAATAAAAATAGAAATAATTAGATTGGATGTTATTTAAAGAGTCGTGTCGGGTGGTGATAGCGATTTATAGGTGAGACTTAATATTTCAAATAAAAATGGAATTTTTTTCTAAGTAATAAAATTACAGTTGGCAGCAGATAAAGACACGTTTTAAGAAAAAAATAAAATAAAAATATGGTGTTTGTGGTGCGTGTCCCATTGATATATATTTTGTGCAATAAAATTTGCACTTAATGGATTACACATCAAATCCTCATCCTATCTTCATTCTCTTCTACCTCCATCCTATAATTCTTTTTATTTTTAATTATAAAATAATTCAAGAAAGTATAAAAATAACATTCTCATGAATCGTACAGAACTATTATTAATTCAGAATGCTATTTCCATTTTGAGGCATTAACTTTGTATTAGATCTCGAATAAAAGAATACGCATCTATTAATTCACATGGCATATTTGGAAGAAGGAATAATGAATTATGCTATTCTAATTCAGTGATTTATTATTAAATATGAGTTGAAGAATAATTCCTTTAACATACGTGGACATTAAATTATGTGGGATTAAGACGTTTTGTAGGAGTATTAATGATTAGCATAAAGTTACTTCTAATCTTGATTCTCAAATGATGTAAAGAGCAAGAATACTCAACCCATTTCCCATAAAATTATCTAGGTTTAAAGTTATAATATTCTTAATAAAGAAAATAAATATCTTTAGTTAATAAAAAATATAACTATTTCTGAAAATGGAAAAGATTCACACGAGTGGTGCCCAATTATCTATTCAAGTTATTATAAATAAGAAGGGTCTGTCTACATACGCCTTGGCAAGCTCCTCATTGTCCTCGACTTAATATATCGGTTTTAAAAAATAAAAAATCAAACCCAATTAATTTTTCGACATCAATAGCAGACAGTAAAAAAAAAGGAGAAACATTTCATGTGATTCTTCATAAGATGTCGTACACATTAATTATAGATAAATAAAATTAGCATACATTTAATGATATGAGATTGGAACAAGATAAAATTAACGCATAATAAACAGCAGTAACTCATAAATGAAATCATAATTCTCCAAGTTGCAGTCCCAAGGTTTTGACAAATGAATTTAGGGGGTGTTTGGTAAAGAGAGTTGGGAGAGGGTAACGAAAATGAAAGGATATTGATAATCGAAATGGATTTTTATATAGCTCAACAGTCAACCCTGCCCAAGTTCGTCTAGTTAAAACTTGGGAATTCTATACTCATAAAGACGAAATTTAAACCTCCGCTAAATCTAGAATGGCAGAAGTAGCCGAAGATGTCTGAAAATGAAGATAACTCCAATTGCTTCTAATCTCTAGAAGATTTCAAATGTATGCTAAGCACAGAGAACTAGATCCTGGTAAAGGAAATGAAGAAGGCTGAAAGAAGGTTAGAGAAGTTTGAAGAAAAAAGTTAATCCATTCGTAACAACATTCTTGTGCTTCTAACGGAATAACTTCAAGATTCTACTACTACTTGAGTTCTTAAAATGGTATGAAGTCAATTAAGAGTACCCTCATTGAAGATACTCCATTAAACACAGCCAATACAGATGAATTATTTTAAACACTACCATCTTATATTTTTCGCAAAGGGGTCCACACAACACCAAGATTTATTGAAAATAAATTTAGGCAAGAACCACATTGCTTCCACAGAGTAATAGAGGTTATGTTAAAATAAAAGCGTGAAACTTGAATCAAAGTGTATGGAGTATATAACAAGAATACATGGAGAGAGTTTTAAACTCCATTCCAATAACATTTGAAATGTGTCTCCTGTTCCTTCTTTCCCATCTTTATAAAATCAAGCATGGCATAATCAGTCACGAAGCAATACACGAGAAGGGCCTCCCTAGGCAAACTATTTAGCTCTTATACTTCAGCACAATGATAATATTCTCCATTACATAATTAACATAATTGAGGAAATAGCAACTGAAGAATTTCCATAATAACCATTCATACCTAGTTAAAAGGTTGCGATGCAACTGGTTCTTGGGAAGAAGAAGAACGTTGTGATTCTCCGCGAAGCTCCTTAACAACAGCAGCCAACGACTCCGGATTGACACCCATTTCACAAAGAGCAATGAGAATCGAAAGTGTATGACGATCCAAACCAGTTTCAAGAATGTTTGACATGTGAAACGCTAAATCCAGCGAATCTCGTGCTGTTCTTGCAGCCTCAGGATCCATGCCCTATAAAATTTATCAAGATACTATATAACTTCTACTGAACTTAATATACACATCTAATACAGAAACTGATCATAAAAAATTGGGTAATTCGAATTTGAATTTTAAGTCAAAAGAAGAATTCCAGACGTTCTATAGTTTCGAAGCAACGATCTAAGGTAAACAACTATTGACATATCTCAAATTGACAAGCATCAATTTTCACCAATAATAGGGATTTAGAGAACTGTTATATAACCACAGCACCAAAATCGACCACTTAAAATCACATAAGCAATGCGAAAACAAAGAAATAAAAAATAAATTTTAGCACTGACCATGTAACATCGCATTTCGAGTCATACCTTGAAATTTGCAAGAAGGGGATGAATTTCGAATTTAGGGATCTATAGCCGTCACTAAAAAGTGAAATATGAAGTCAATTGAGCACAATCTCTTGTCCTTGGTCTGCGAAGGGAGGCGGTAGAATCCGGTGGTGGCCGGCGGAACAGGTAAGCCGTAAGTTGCGGTGGCGACGTTTGAGCTCCGATGAGAGTGAACGAAGACTGATGGAAAGTACAATATGGCGTAATTAAACAAAGAATTATAATTATAATTTTGAAACAAAAATTTGTATTATTTAATTTTTTTAATTATATTTATATACTCATATTTTTGTTGCTCAGCCCTTTTATTTAAAACTAGATAGGACACCTCACTCCGCGAGGTGTTAACCCGTATTTTTGCAAATTTTGATGCAAAATTTAACGTATATAGTTTTAGTATCTTAATAAAAATTTATTGTCTACATTATTATATGATTTATAGCTACACAAACTATCTCACATGAATTACATAAAAGACTCAGAAGCAGTAACATACGACTCCAACAATACAAGCTTATCTATAACGACCATGATATCCATTGGGTTTAGACAAAGAACTCCTCAAGGTAAAATGAACGCTATTTATTGTGAATTTAGACCACTGCCAGGAAAATGGAAAATAATTCAGTTAAACATAGAGAACAAGGAGATACAGAGATTGTGAATTCACTTATATTGGATGGTTATATGGATTCATCAATCAAATACATATAAACCTGAGACTTTGCCAGGAAAACAGGAATCCCATCAACGAAAACAACAGAAAGCCCTCACTCAATAGTAAATACTTAACAGCTGAATAAGTTATTAATGTCGGGCCAGAAAAGTATTAGAAATGTATAAGCATATTATCAGATAGGTAGGTTATAATAACGTTTAGAGATCATGTCCTAAAAAATAATTTCTCAGGAAAGTAGAAACATGTTTTCCTAATGTGTCGTAAGCTTGTTCGTATAACACCTGTCTCATAGAACACTAAGATGGTAGAAACTAATAAAATACCTGTGGAATGGGCAGTTATGCAGCTTGAGTATCAAAAAATGAATGTGAAATCCTAAATAAATGGTAGGTGTTACAATGGCTAATACACTTACGCATGCAGTTAGAAAGCTTGTAATACCAACATGCATGACTTAAGGCAGTTAATGGTGTAGATTCTTCCATGGAATAAATTTGATAATTAGCATCTTTGATTTAACAAAGCGTAATTTACATTTTCCATTTTCCATTATTCGTTGAGCCACCAATACAAACTTTAACTTGACATGCTTAAGCTTAGTAATCACTGATTTTTATGCCTGTAAACTGATGAAGTTATGTTACATGTCTTGATGCTGTCATATAATTCATTCCAGTATACTTGGTTTACCAATATTAAAAATTGTAAAGGCCACATATTTTGCACTCCTAATTAAATTACTGCTATCTGATAATATTCAATACCAATATTAAAAGTTGCAAGGGCCACAAACTTTGCACTCCTAATAAAATCTACTGCTAACTGATGACATTAACCATACCTCGCAAATTCAAATGTGACCAAAGAAAAAGATGATGAGCTAGCACGGTCAAAAAGTTGTCTTAGTTGTGATATTTATTTGTTATTTCAGTTTATCGAAAATGCATTAATAATGTTTCCAAAAAAATTTGTAATTAGAAGCTTAAACATCATAAACTAACCAGAGCTTTTACTATCTTGCTCAACCATTTTCAGTAGGTGATATGATTAAAGTATGAGCATGACAGTTTTTGAGAAAATTGGAGGCCTTTTCTGCTGTTTGAAAGTCTGGTTATAACTTGAATACATTTAACTATCTAACAGGGATGTTCCTAGACCATTGTATAGATTAATAGATGTTTGAGAAATCTTTGGCTGCTGGAGGTCTTTTTCTTCTCTTCTTCATTTATCTTTATTTTCATGGTCAACTAAATCATTACCGACTGCAGGAAAATTTGCGATTATTGTCCCAAATTCTCTATTTTCTAGCCATGGTAATGCAATGAATGTAATGTACTTATGTGAGTATTCCATAAGTGTGATACTTGTATTTGTTTGTATCAATTAATATGTCAGATTCTTAAACTAAATTCTACAATCACCATTCTCCAGTTGTACTAAATATATCATGTTCAAGAGAACCAATTGTGAGTTGTACTACACATTTTCAAATGTTCAAATCATCATATCTTTTGAAATTTCATTTATTTCCATCTGTACTTTTCTATGCCAACATACATCAAATAAAAAAATTAAAAAAAAAACATATATATCACACAATAAATATATGTGTTTCTTTGAAACAATTCGTCGAACACCTTATGGATTTCTTACACATTTAAAGCAAACACCTATCCTAACACATATAAATCTGTATACATAACCACTTAGTGGGACGCTACACTGTGAGGGAATGGAAGATACCTTATTCGCCTTGTACTCGAAAGTAGAGGATGAGGGGGAAATTCAAATGCCCAATTAAGATTGTAAAATTAAAATTGTGAAATTGAAATGCTCAATTATACTTACAAGTAAATTGGGGAAGAAGAGAAGTGAAGGCGGAGGGAGAGTGCGTGTTTCTTAGGTGAGAATTGGGAATGTTAATTTTTTTTATTTTTTATTTTTAAGTGAGAGTAGGATTGATCTTGAAAACAAAAAAAGTCCATGATCTATCTAACTAATTGGGCCATTTTTATTAGTGATATGTAAGCCAAGCCCAACTAATATTTCAAGAAAACAAATATTGTAGAAAACATTAATATTATGCCCATTTGAATAAATTAATAACTAGATTTGAGTTTTTCTATTTTTACCTAGAATTGTTATAAATTTCGATAAACTCACAAGTTAAAGTGCTTTCATTTTTGGAGTATATTTTTATGTAAGCAGTATTATGTAATGCTCGACATTTTGAAGAGTTACGTTACACTCAAAATTGTGAAGTGAAAGTATTATGTTGAATGAGTACACAGATTCCACGCAATACGTACACATTCTATCTTATTTCCTCAATATTACTTATCACCAATTCAATCATTCATAGTTAGTAGTTGGTAATTTGTATGTATATTATGTAAGAAGATAAATTCAGAAACGAGATTTTGTATAATTAATTTATTATGTGTGATGAGAAAATTTGGAGAATTCCTCTTAAAAATATACTCCATCCGTTGTATTTAGTGTTACAGAGTTTTAAAATTTTAATTTTTTAATTGTAATAATGTAAGAAAGAAAATGAATATTTTGAGTAATTGAATAGAATAAAATGGATGGTATAGTTGATTTTGATTAGACCATGTGTAAAGAAAAGTTGATATTTTTTAATATTGTAAGATTATTAATATTATGTATTATATTCATTTTTAAAGTGTGTTAGTATTCTTAGTATTTTTAGAGCGAACCAAAATAGAATGTGTACAAGTATTCTTTAGATTGGAAAATAATAATCAATGAAATCAAAATAATTTTATATAAGTTTAAGAAAAAAGAGTGATACTCAAGATATGCTTATATACTTTATTCACACACTTAATGAAGACATTTACTATTATTCGCATTGTAATGTTTACCTTGTTTTACTTACTAGCAAATACATACAAGAGATTTTCATGAATCATTATACAATTAAAGAGTGATAATATTTTTAAGAAATAGCGATATTTAAAAATAAATAAAATGGCTTTCGGTGTCAAATTATGTTAAGAATCGACACAATGGCCCAGCTCATGATGGTAGTGGACTGCACACAATAATTACATTACGAGCCCAAAAGACATTGGGCTAATATACAAGACGTAAATGGTGTCCCTAAGAATATTTAAAAAAAAGTATACTATTGCCGTGATCAGTGGTTTTATTTATTAAAGATTAGTAATTACACAATTAATTAGAGAATCAATACAACACTACTACTACTATTACTACTACTAATAATAATAATAATAATAGTAATAATAATATATTATTATTATTATTATTATAAAATTTAAAACCAAAATAAAAACTCTAATTTTATTATTGAGTTGATATTAAGTGCACCCGGATGCAGGGTGCACCCATATGTATATTATTTTTTATTTTATTTTGTATATATGTTATTATATTTTGTATAAGTGTTTCTTAATAATTATATATTTTTCTTACACTATGTTTTACATTAAAAAAAAGCATCCATACGTGTATAATTTTTTATTCAAAGTGTATACATGTTTTTTAATAATTGTATATTTTTTACACTCAAATTTTTCATTAAAAAAAGTAACAATTAAATTGTATATGTTTTTGTATTTATATACATTTTTAAAAGTGGGTACACCATATCTTAAGATGCACCTAGTTACACGGTATAATTAGCATTTTTTGTTAAATTGTTCGACTACACGTTAACAATAAATATTTTGGTGGTTAAAATGATAGTAGATAATTTTTTTACTAGATCCGTTGATAATTACTTTCATTGACAATTCATTGTTAATAATTTTATTGATAATTGCTAAAATATTTATATTAATAGATAATAATATATATTATTCTATTAGTAAGTAATTTCTATAAATTTAAAATACAATTTGATTTTTATTAATAATTCATTGATTAAAAACTATTTAAGTATATAAACCTCACAAATATTAAACTATGAACAATTAAAAGTAAAAGTTATGAGACAAACTATCCTTGGTTTCTTTGCAGAAATATAAATGTAGGTAATTGGTGTAGAATTTTAAATATATATAATTAAGCTTAATATAATTATATGGGAAACGAAATAAGAGATCGCAATTAAGTATCAAAATAAATAGGAGCTGCAAAAAGCAATTATTCAACATCATAAACACCCACCCCTCTGGCCTTTAGGCTCTAATGAGGCACACAGTGGCGGATGCATTTCCGTGGAGGGGCCCAATTTTTCTCATAGTTTGTGTTTTTGTTCTACAAATTGTAAGAAGAATTATTTTCTTTATTAATTTTAATTGTATTATGTAAGAGTAACAATTTTGAAACTAAAGTCATTAAAATAAAATAACAGTGTTGCATGAATCGAACACGGGACCTTTAAAACTAAAATATCCTCACTTCACCACTTGAACACAAAGATATTTAAAGAAAAATTTCTATATCTATACTAGTAATTTTTAGAAGTTCAGGGCCCGGTGCCCCCTATCCCTTCGTACGTACGTCCGCCCCTGGAGGCACATATATAATTTATGATGTCATGTATTACGAATTCCTGACGTCATGTTCCAATATTCATTTTGTTTTGTTGGGACAAAAAAAACTCATATAACTAAGATCAACCCAAATTAAACATTAAATTTAAAAAAATAAAATAAAAAATCTTGCCAACTCCATTTGGCCATGGAATAGTCCATCCAAACCAAAAAGTTGTAAATTAATTCTAGAATTAAACGAGTTTGGCCATGCCCAACTCCACTTTATTAATATAATTACTTTTTCTTTACCATATTAATACTTAAAATAAAATACCTAACATTACACAAAATAGATAATTCTTACATCAAATGCCAATATCAGTATAAGTATAGTTCCTCTTTTATACACGATTCATTCACATATACAAATCATAAATGCCTATACATACAAAATTTGTATGAGGCATTTGTAGTCATGCGAAAGAGTTATATGAGATAGAATAAAAAATACTCCCTCCGTCTCAGAATTTTTTGCACACTTTCTTTGTAAATTATAAAGGAAGTGTGCAAAAAATTATGGGACGGAGGGAGTACTAATTATAAATATTTTTCATAAAAAAAATTAATCAATAAGAAGTGAAAGCTATTTGATTATTTCATGAGCCATTAATAAAATATATAAAAGTGTTAACTTCCTTAAAAAAATGATATACTTATTAATCATGAAAAAATAAATTATTTCACACGATCTCACATGAGACATACTGTGTGTATTTGGATAGATTTATTTTATTTAAATAAATTAAACATTCCTAATAAATTAATTTAAAAATAAAAAATATACTCTAAATTATAGAGATAATACACATTAATTTAATTTGATTTCAATGTACAAAAGATGATTCGCCCACTCCAGGCGCCCCTGCATGCCGGTCCGACAGCATGTAGAGGATATTAATCATGGTAACACAACCGACCAACAAGAGTTAGACTTTTTAACCCACCAAGAGCCTCAAAACTTTAAAAGCAATAATTTGAAAAAGAAAAGAAGAAAATTATAAAATTTAAAATACCCAATAAATAACATACTTGTGTGAAATCAAAAACCGTATTTTTTAATTAATTGTTATTACCTTTTATTAAAGATCAGATCAATTTTCACAAAAAAAAAAAAAACTTTTTATATGTAAAATACAAATAAGAATTCATCACTTATTATTACTCATTTGTAGGCTGCAAAATTCCTCAAACCATACGCGTTATCTTATTACAAATTCCTCAAACCAGACAAAAACTACTTTATTTTAAATTCTTCAAAACGCCACAACTAGATTGGAAATACACTACACTACATAGCCTCTCTAATCTCTCTCTCATTTACTCCTACCCATGGCATTTCAACCATGCCCAATCTTGCTTCCAATAATCTCCATAATACTGATATCTGTATTACCAGTGGAACCCCACTATGCACCTGATAAAATAGTCAAGTTTCCGGGTCAACCCGCTGTTGATTTCGGGCAGTATTCGGGTTATGTTACAGTGGAGCAAAGATCCTATTTTTACTACTTTGTGGAAGCTGAAACTGAACCTGCTTCAAAGCCTCTTGTTCTCTGGTTGAATGGAGGTATTAATTAATTCATTCTTCAACACCATCTAGTGTGTGTGCTTTTCTCATTTTTTCTTCAAGAATTTGTAGAACCCTGATTTCTTTTTACAGATTTATGATGAATTTACTTTTGAATAGGGCCTGGATGTTCATCCATTGGAGCTGGAGCTTTTGGTGAGCATGGTCCATTCAAACCAAGTGGAAATATTCTGGTGAAAAATAATTACAGCTGGAATAAAGGTACCCCCCACCCCCAATGTGAGAGTGCCTCTGTTTCACTTTTTATTGGTTATGCTAATTTCCTGTTTTTAATGTGTTTTTCATTTTTTTTTTAACAGTTGCTAATATGTTGTACTTGGAAACACCTGCTGGAGTTGGTTTTTCTTATTCTGCCAATAAATCTTTCTATGAATCTGTGAATGATGAAATGACAGGTCTGAATCTGATGATTTAGTTGTGTGAACAGTGTTTGATTGGGTGTTTTTTTTTTAGTATAATTATTTGGGAATTTAATGCTGTAGATCTCTCTCTCCCCCTCTCACTGTTCTTCCAGCTAGAGACAACCTTATTTTCCTCGAAAATTGGTTCGAAAAATTCCCAGATTTCAAGAACAGAGAGTTCTACGTAACAGGAGAAAGCTATGCTGGTATATTTAATTCAGTCTGTGTGGAGCTGTCAATTAATGTTTACTTCGAAAGTTGATAAATGTTGTTTGTTAACAGGGCATTATGTTCCACAACTAGCTAATCTCATAATTCTCTCCAAATCAAAGATCAATCTCAAAGGCATTGCTGTAAGAAAAGGACACAAATCCCACATATTTAAGGTTGTTAATTACTTGCAGCATAACATGATGAGTTAAAACTTGATTTTTTTCTGATGCAATCAGATAGGCAATCCCCTTCTCGAGTTCAACACGGATTTCAACTCGCGGGCTGAGTTTCTATGGTCCCACGGGTTGATATCCGATGCCACGTTGCACGAGTTCACACACGTCTGCAACTTCTCCCAAATACGAAGGCAGGCCGCGACAGGGTTCCTCACCCCGGTGTGCTATCGTGTAATAAAGCTCGTCTCTTCGGAGATGAGCAAATTCATCGATGCGTACGATGTTACTCTTGATGTTTGTTTGTCATCAATTGAGAACCAAGCTAAGGTTCTAAATCAGTTGGTGAGTACTTCTCTTATGATCTTGCACGTGGTACTAATATGGATGGTTTGAAACATTTTCTTGTTCTTTTTATCCTTAGAAAGATGATCCTAAGTTAGATGTCTGCGTTGAGGACGAAACGGTGGTGTACTTGAACAGAAACGACGTGCAGAAGGCGTTCCACGCGAAGCTCATCGGAGTTAAAACATGGAGCATTTGCAGCAAGTAATGTGATAAAACACACACTTCTTCACACACTAAACATCATTAGAACTCACATTCTTATCAGATGTGAACATTCTTAACTTTACATGGATTCTTACAGTGTCTTACAATACGACATGCAAAATCTTGAAATACCAACAATAGGAGTTGTAGGTACACTTGCCAAATCGGGCATTCGTGTATTAGTATACAGGTAAGAATCTTGATCAAATCCCACTCAAACCACTTCTATTTCATCCAACATATGACTTAACATGCATGCAAATGTGTTAAAGTGGTGATCAAGATTCTGTTCTCCCACTTACCGGAACTCGGACACTGGTTAACCGTCTAGCGAAAGAGCTAGGGTTGAACACAACGGTGCCATACGGTGTTTGGTTCGAGGGGAGACAGGTTAGAAACAGAACAACACCTTTTTGACAGAATTGACTCATTAAACCTAGCTAGCTAGGTAGTTCTACTTCTAACGTGTTATTTTACGTGTGATACGTAGGTTGGTGGGTGGACACAAGTGTACGGTGACTACTTAACATTTGCAACGATACGAGGAGCTGCGCATGAAGCTCCGTTTTCTCAACCGGAGAGATCGCTCGTGCTGTTCAGCTCATTCGTCGAAGGAAAGCCACTGCCACGAGCTAATGGTGTTGCTAAGGCAAGAAACTCTATCAATCCGATGATTAAGCTTGTCTAGTAGACAAGATTTTTGTGAGGAATCAGATGAGGTTGAGCAAAAATAGAATTGGCTTAAATTAGCTTACCCAACATGATTAATCAATAGTACTGATAAAGAAAAGTACTAATGGTTAACATTGGTACAAGTTTTAATGCCAATGGTCACCTGCTTCAACAACCATTAGACTTCTTGTAATAATTCTAAGAAATTAATGACATTTTGAGAAAAGGGTTTTCTATTTTGGCTTTGATTGATGCTTCCCCTATGTTGATAAATCAACAAGCGTGATTTAAATAAATATGGAGTATTAATTAGACAAGATTGAATTACACGAGTGATCAAATTCATATGTAGAAGTACTACATATTATTATCAAATAAATGTTTTATCATTAAAATATCTTCATTTTGGAGGATACCTATAAATCATTATTGACAATTATAGTGTGCATCCGGGTGCACCTTATGATAGGGTGTACACATATACAAATATAAACAAAAACATATACAATTATGAGTAAAAATGTATACAATTTAATTGTTAATTTTTTTAATGAAAAATTGAGTGTAAAAAAAATATACAATTATTAAAAAAAATGTATACACTATTGAATAAAAAATTATACACATATGGGTGTACTAAATGCATCCAATATACACTCATCATTATTTAGGTAGTACTATAAAAACAAAAGGATAAAAAAATGAAGTAGGGCCAATACGTTATTATAGCGTTTTCATAGTTAAAATCTAATCATTATCGAACGGTCAGACCGAATAAACCAGTGACTAGTTTGAAAATTCTTTTTCTTTTTTCTTATTATTATGTATACCATGATATAATTGATCACTTATTTGCTTACAAAATTTCATATTGAAAAAGTATCTACTTACTACTAGTACAATTTCAATAAATTAGCAACGATATTTGAAGTGACAAAAATCTTTATGCAACACATCTTTAGTAAAAAATTATTACATTTGATTAAATGACTATCACCTTTCACCAATTAGTTTTTATCATTCGAGCAAATCCTATAAAACAATCTCACACAAATTATTGCATTGAAATGAAGATGAGCTATAAGCTTTTTTTAAAACTAAGATGACTAAATAATTATATTTCTCAAATTAACTATTGATCCACGTATCACTATTGATCACATGGAACATATAATTTATCCAAGTTTAATCTTTCAAAAAGAACTTCTATTGATTCGAAAAAGCATCACTATTTAAGAAGCATGTCGAAACTCACATCCAAAACATAAACACCAAAAAAAAAAAAAAAAGATTCAAGATTTAAGAATATGATTCTCAAATTAAGGAAAAGATAATTCAATAATCATGTCATTGAGTTTAATTTTGCATCGAGAGAATCCGGAGAAAAACAAATGAAGGTCTCAAGGGTATTAAAGCTACATGTAAGACCCCAAGTTGAAATTATCTTTAGTGTCTCGCAAGGGTAACAGTTTAATCATGCAAAGTTCCCAAAATGTCGTCATCCCGGTAAAGATGGTACCTGAAAATTGTAAATTTGATCATGGAATCATTCTCTGAAATCATCGGAAAAGAGATAAATGTGAGTTTTATCATCCAAAAAAACATTATTTCAGCGAAACTAATGCTTGGCAAAATAAAATGTTCAAGTGGCACCACCACGAGAACATTTCTTTATCCATGGAAATGGGCATTGAAGGCGGAAAACAAGATAACTGGATACAATATCAACATGAATATAGTTTTTGGAGGGCTGGGAATCACAGATTATAATCAGAGTAAAGATAGATATTGGGCGGAGATGATGAATCATAAGCTCAACACCTGGATATGGAAAAATCTAAAGCCAACTAAGGAAAACAGGATCACTCAATTTCCACAGCTAAAAAAAAAAAGTTTAAACTTTAAAGTCAAAATCAAGCATTAGAAGCGAAAACTGAGATAACTACGCGAGTCATGGATGATAGCATGTTACCGTCAGATTCGATTATCTGAAGTTAAATGTTATTGTGCGAATAAACATAGATATAAAGGGGTAAAAAAATCTCGAAATGACACATCAGGAAGAAAACAAATATACCAAGAAACAGACTTACTGTTTTTCACCAAGCTTAACTTCAGTTCCTCCATATTCAGGCAGCAAAACATTATCTCCTACATTAACACTCACAGGAATAAGTTTCCCGTCCCTGTTATGCGTGCCAGGACCAACAGCAACAACTTTTCCAGAGTTCAACTGAATCATTGCCAGGTAGTTAAAATTTAGCATGGTAAAAATAAAAACCAGCACTCAGTAACATACTATCAAATCAAGATGAGACAATTTGAAATAAAATTCAGTAGCCAAAAGGGTCAAAATTGCTCTCCAATATCTTTCCAAGAAATTCAGAGTCTTATGTCTGTTCAATTTGTATCTCTCTGCTACAATTCTTCTCAATTTTAACTCTGGACTATGACCAAATTCTGAATAACTACAACTTCACATCAAAATCATACCAGGTAGTTCTCATATCAAACACATCAAGAGAACCTAATACAAGGGAGAGTAGCTTTGGCGTTTCACTGGCGTGCACATTTGTTGATAAAACAACTACACACAAGTGCTGAACAGATTGATGTTATTAGACATTGCCATAGCATCAACAAACAAAATCAAACACACAATTGACAAGAGTTTGAAAAAATAAGTAAAAATTCGAATTGTTTTAAATTCAACAATCGAACACTAAGATAAGAGTAGTAGATAAAACCCATCTCAGGAGATCTGACGCCAAAACGAAAAAAATAAATAAAGATTAACTACATCAGCTTCTACAGATTGCGTAAAGCATCAAGCACAAGTAAATATATTCAAACGAATTATCCTTTTGCACAAGTCTCTCAAAAGTAGGCACCAGAGAAGTAACAAAGACACGGTGAAATCGTTAATTAAACAATGTGAAAAAGAATATGCAATGGCAGTAAAAGCTAATTACCTTGCCGGTTTTCTCAGGGAGGAGGATTCCGGCGGTGGTTTTCGCCGGAGGAGTAATTTTCTCAACCACAACGCGGTTGAGAAGTGGGATCAATCGCTTCGCCATTTCTGTACCGGAAGAACAATTGAGCAAATTGAAGACTGCAGGGTAGGAGCTAGGGTTTATGGGTCTGACACGGAATTTGGGTGGGGTTTAATAAGAGGGATGACGTTATAAACCCAGGGTTTTGTGGAAATGACTAGATTAGCCCTGGTGTTGATATGATGTTTTTATTTTATTTTTTGGTGACAGATTCTCTTTGGAGGTTGGAGTGGACTTGAATTTAAAATGTAATGAACCGTCAATGTAAAGCCCAATAAAATTGGGCCTGACTACTCCATTTTGCATTGAATACTTAGTTAGCCCATTTCAGATTAACAGCACAATCCAGAGTTTATCCAATTATTAAAAAATGCAATAAAAGCCCTAATTGATCACTTATCAGTTATCACTACTCAAATTTCTTATTCTTCCTTTCCTTTTCAACTTTATTTATTTTTACTTTTATGGATCATTATAAAAATAAAATATAAAAAAATCACAGCCGTCTATCAACAATGAATCAATGATAAATTCAATCATCCAAGAGAAAAATTGAATCAAATTTTAAACTATATTAATCTCTTCTAATGTTTATATAATCAAATTATTGAATCAAATAGGCAAGATAATAATCTATTTAACCTAAATTAAAAAAAGAAATGATTGAAATTACAACATGTTTTACGAAAACTAATAATTATAAGGCCCACTAATTATGGTGGACTCTGCAATAGTTGTAGACCATAAAATTTGAGCATGTACAAGCCAGTTGTTGATGTTCCAATTATGTCAACTCCATGAGTTTGACCAAAAAAAAAAGGTAAAGGGGAAGACAAGAGAAAAGAAATCTCATAGTTTTCTTGTATAGCAATATTTGATTTCGTTTGCTTTAATGATTGTGTTTTCGCATTCAATAGCTATTTTGGTTCGACCACCCACAATCCTCATCAGTATCACATAATGACCACCAAAACTCATCACTATGTTAAACGGATCGGGTCGGTGGATCGAACTAAATAATGGAGTACTACAGACAATCTAAATATATTTTGTGGATTAATACAGTGTTTATTGTTTATAAACTTATTATACTTAATGAATTCATTTATTTTGTCAGGCAATGTGTATATTAATGTTAAAGACTACCTTACCTAAAAGATTAAATTAATATATATAGAATCGTTTAATATTCAATTAAATCAATTTAACATGCCCTCTCTTATGTTGAATGACAAATGTTGGTGCTTAAATTTCGCCTACCAAAAATATGTTAATTTCTCTCCAAGAAGAACTTAGAATGAAGAACCAACTACTTCCTATTTTTAAGAAAGTGGAAAGTTGGACACCTAGAGAGAAGTTAGAGACTTCATGTCTCACAACTACTGCAGAAATGAAGAGGCATAATCTTAGTCTATAAAATATGTCCAAAGTCATTCATTTCAAGTGTGCCTCGTACAGAAAATCCATATCTGAAGAAGGTGTCATTTTGGGTGTATAGCACGAAGTGTTGCCACACTTCGAGCAGCATCCCGTCTCCTCTTTTTGGAGCGTTGGAGAGATGAGCGGTCTCTTCTCATGTGATAAAAGATTGCAATTGTCATTTTACAATTTTCGTCTTTAGAGTAGTTTTTAGATCTTGTTGTAATAGGTCTACTTTACGAGTTTGAAAGGATAAATTCTAAAGATTGAATTTGATCCTTGAAGACTCTTGTATTCACTAATTTTCCAACTTCAGTGAAGTTTTAGCCATGGGGCCGCCACAAACGTAAGTTTGTGGATGAGTTACGTTGATGTGTTCTTGAATTTTCTCTGTAAATTTCCGCTGTTATACAAGTTTTCTACTCTCGTGTGTCATTCGGAGTGCTGCTGCACTTGGAACGACACTTGTCTGAGATACTGCTGCTGCAAGAGTTGGCCTGAGTGTCGCAGCATCTCGACCAACACCTCACCAGAACAGACAGCACACAAGCACATGCACTAACAAGTGATATCAGAGCCGAAAATCCTGCTGCTTGCGTGTTGTCCTCATTATGTGGAAAACTCAAGACGCTCGTATTTTTTATTCAAATTGACATTGGATCAAACACATGAAGAGATTTTTGAAGTCTTCATAGTAATAGGGGGAATTTTAATTGTGGGGGAGAATGTTGTGTTTGGATAGGCGATATTGGGGGAGAATGTTGGTGCTTAAATTTCGCCTACCAAAAATACATTAATTTCTCTCCAAGAAGAACTTAAAATGAAGAACCAACTATTTTCTATTTTTAAGGAAGTGGGAAGTTGGACACTTAGTGGAGAGAAGTTAGAGACTTCATGCCTCACAACTGCTGCAGAAATGAAGAGGCATAATCTTAGTCTATAAAATATGTCCAAAGCCATTCATTTAAAGTGTGCCTCGTACAGAAAATCCATATCAGAAGAGGGTGCCATTTTGGGTGTAGCACAAAGTGTTGCCACACTTCGAGCAGCATCCCCTCTACTCTTTTTGGAGTGTTGGAGAGTTGAGCGGTCTCTTCTCATATGCTAGAAGATTGCAATTGTCGTTTTATAATTTTCGTCTTTAGAGTAGTTTTTAGATCTTGTTGTAATAGGTCTACTTTACGAGTTTGAAATGATAAATTCTAAAGATTGAATTTGATCCTTGAAGACTCTTGTATTCACTAATTTAGTGAAGTTTTAGCCATGGGGCCGCCACAAACGTAAGTTTGTGGATGAGTTACGTTGATGTGTTCTTGAGTTTTCTCTGTAAATTTCCGCTGTTGTACAAGTTTTCTGCTCTCAGTGTCATTCGGAGTGCTGCTGCACTTGGAATGACACTTGTCTGGGATACTGCTGCTGCAAGAGTTGGTCTGAGTGTCGCAGCATCTCGACCAACACCTCACCAGAACAGACAGCACACAGGCACATGCACTAACAACAACTTCATCCAAAAGGTTAAGTTAATAAAGAGGAGAATTGTTTAATATTTATCAAGTTACTCTAATAAATAATTACGAAATTCATTGTTCCTCTATATATATATAAATATGTGCATAATAATACATACATAATAATCAATGAGTATATACATGTTACTGTTGGATTTGTCAAAGATAAAGGGAGGGGTTTCTTTTATTTTTTTCTCACATCGGATGAAGAGTAAAAATGGAGAGATCCTTAGTGCTATATAAGGAAGCCCTTGGACTTGATGTCAAAGTGCACCAATCAAGTACACTTTAATTTTTGTGTTTGATTCTTCTTAAATTCATTTCTTGGATTCTCGGTTGTGAGAATGGGGTTTGGAGTTTTCATGCAAATTCTTGTGTTGTACTTTTTATGCTCTTTTTTATTTGTCTCTTTGTCCCTTAGGAATGAATCTTAGGAATGAATTGAGATCTGTTTATCCCATCAGTTACTAATCTCAACTATTATATTTACTAAATATATCATTAAACGCAACAAACAAATTAACAATCATGCTAACTAATTAAAACATAGATTAAGGTTTCACTTGATTAGTTAGCATGTAAATGCATGATGGTTAATTTTAATTAAGAAGTAATTGACACCAGCTTGAGAATATTAACTTTAATAATTACCTAACAACTGTCTAATTACTTCATATTTTTGCTTGTCCCACCTAAATCTTGTTAACCAATGGAGATTAAGCTCATCTAATTGTTACAATTAAGCGATTAATAACCTCCCCTGTTTCTTTAATAACTAGTAGTTCGTGGAAACTTGATTTTTATTACATAAAGAAAATAACCTTCTTATATCAAAGTTTGCACCTTAATTATATATGAAATGATTTTGTTGGATTGAATAATTTCGATTTTAAGTATATTATAAATAAAAGAATTTTAAATTCACCCTGTTCCGACGGAATATTTCATTGGTAAAAATTTTAATTTCATTATTAAATTAATTTACAAACGGATTAACAATAAAATCTGTTGGTAAAAAGATATATAATTAATAAATTTCTAGCAACGAAAATTCAATTTCATTGATAAATAATTTCATTGGTAATCTGTTAATAATTTTGTTGACATTTTATATAATATTGTGTTGGTAAATAGTAATTAGTTTTATTTCATTGGTAAAAATATAATAAATTCGTTGACATTCTATTACTAAAAGAAAATTAGTATATGTGTTTGTTGTTAATTATCAATCAATTGAATTTAATTTAAATAAATTTCCTTTCTAGAAAAGAGTTTTTTCTATTGTAATCTCTTATCCCTTTTCTTTTAGCCATATGGATTTAAATCTTAATTATTTCATGTGATCAGTTCACACAATCATCAACAAATTAACTTGCTAACAAGTATTATTATAATAACTAAAATTCTCCATGTAATTCAAACCTAACTTGTATTACATGATAAATAAATAAATAAATAACTATATATATGGAATTTTGAAAGAAAGAACAATTCTGTCCAACTCATTCTCAATAGAATGGGTTGTAGCAGGAGTTAGAAAATTAATACCTGGGTATGGGGATACACATGACACCCATACCATACACATACATATATATTTAGGTGGATGTAATTAAGTTTGTAAGGTAAGAAAATAATATTTAAAAAAGACTTAGTGAGCAGTGTTACTTGTTAGCATGAGAAAGGAAGTAGAGACAGTATGATTTGTGGGAAGAAAGTGATAACCATAATAAAAATATTTCTGATATTCCTTTCCCATCTTTCATATTGTGGCCCCTCATTATACCCTTATTTGTTTTAGTCTTTTCTCTAATCATTATATGCCTATACTTAATTTAACCATTCACTTATATTAAATTTCTAATTTAACCTGGATTTCAATAAATGTATATCATTTTTATATTAACCTTTAGAGTTAAACTAAAAACAATTCTATTGTGACTCAAAGACAAAAAGTCTCAAGTGAAATGGAGTATAATTATTGATAATGAGAGTAAGTAGTTTTTTTTAATGATGCACTTCAAACATATATACTTTAACCACCGATTAACATATTTTATATAATAATTATACTTTAATAATGGAGCGATCCGTTTCACAATTCATCGTATATATACCCATCTCACAAGATAGTATCACAGTTTCAAAATATCTAGTCAAGTTTGTGTATTTTTTTTGGAGTAAAATGTATGAATAGCTTGCAAGATTTTAAACCTTTTTAACATTTCTCTAATCTCAAAATACCTATTTTTAATGATCTTAGCATTTAACTTCAGTTGGTAATATAACTTCATTAGTGTTAGTTAATTATATGTTGCATCATATTTTAGTAAGTTTATTAAATTACATATGTGTGTGTTTTGAAATGTGATGAATAATTGGATTAATTCACTACAAAAAAATATTTTTTAGTAATCGAATTTATCAACGGAATTCAATCCGTTGGTAATTATAAATGGATTAGCAACAAAATTTTTGTTTTAGCAACGGAATGCCAACGGATTTATTCTCAACGGAATTCAATCCGTTGGTAATTACCAACTGATTAGCAAGAGAATCATTATATAAATTACCAACGGAATTATTAGCAACGGATTACCAACGGAATTAATTTTTCATTGCTAAAAATTTAGCAACCACCACTTTACCAACGGGATTTTACCAACGGATTCAGTTGCTAATTTGTTGGTAAGTCAATGTAACAATGAAATTAAAGCTTTTAACAATGAAATATTCTGTTGTTAAAAATCAGTTTTTTTAGTGTAAAGAGTCACGTTTGAGATAGCTTAATAGTGAAATAATCATAAATAAAAATAAAAAAATAAAAAAAAGTTAAAATGCATTGAAGAGGGGCAGGCCCCCCTCATTAATAAAAAAAATAAGGACGATAGTTTTCATTATTGCTATTATTAATGTTTTAACACAATTCTGTTCATTCTCCTTTTGACTAATCAATTGCAGTGGTTCGACTAGCTTCATGTAATATTACTTGCATCTATAATATTGAAAAAATAATTGCCTATGATCATTGTTTTCTAGAATCTGGAAAATATTATTAATTTCTTAACTAGATTTAACATTTTGAACTTGTAATTAAGAAAAAAAAACTAAAAAATTTACTCCAATACGAATATAAAATGGAGTATATATTGATATAAAATGCTAATTTTCTTTTAGACAAAAGAGTTGATCATAAGATGATTACATATATTTATTTAGTTGATGAGTGAGGTTCTTGTGCACTCGGGGACACTGTGCTCCTTTGCAATTTAAATCTCTAGCAATATATAGGTTTAAATAAAATATGGAATGAGAGAATTGTATTCCCATTAAACACGTCGTGTGAGCGCGGGAACTTTTGCCTTAATTGGTTAAAGGCAAGCAAAGGTGATGGCATATTGTTTCAAACCAATTTTTTTAATGTACATAGAACGTGACAATAATAATTATAATAATTTTGAAATTAATGTTTTTTTGTAGTCGTTAATGTAGAGCAAAAAGAATTCAAGATTGGGATAATGAGGTTGAATTTAATTAATTAGAGCCAATCCCATGACAGATCAAGGGAAGGAACATATTGATATGACACCAAATATTGAATTATTGAAGAAAATTAATCAATGAATAATTAAGTATCCCTCTTCTATAAGTAATTAAAATATAGTATGATAGAGACGAAGTTCTATTGACATAAAGCAAAATATTGTGCGTCCTTTCTTCTTCATTTAAAGAGGGAGAAAAAAAATTATATTAATGATTAATTTTTTACATAGAAATCATACATGTATGTATAAAATTATGAGAAACTCTCTTGTAAGATGAATTTTTTTTTACAGTTGTGAGACGGGTTGACCCATTATTAAAGTATGCTTATTATATAAGTAAAATATGCTTATTTATAGTTAAAGTATGTTAATAGTGAATCATATTATAACACTCTAAAATCATATTTTAATTTATCATTTATCATATTTTAGAATACATACTTTAACAACCCTTAAACATACTTTATCTATATAATAGGTATACTTTAACACGTCTTGCAAACAGTCTCACATATATAATGTCTCCCGAGAGAATTTGTCTAAAATTATTAGTATATATATTTAATTGTAAAATTGTGAATATTTTAAAGTTGAATTTAATATTAAAAAAAGGAATTATATAGATAATGCTGAACTGTATAAATATATTTAAAATAAATAAAGGTTTTCAATTTAATATTTAAAAAAATAGATTAATTATCAATTTGAAACCCAAGAAATTTATCAATTAATATACACTACTATACTACTGTAAAAATGATCTTTCATGATGTTTATATGTCATGTTAGAATAATTTTATCTATTATCACATTTTAAAGAGGCGTATTCTAATAATGTATTAATAGATGTATAATCTATTAAGACATTTTAAAATATCATTATAACATAATTTTAATTATATTAAAGGCAAACATTCGTGTGAATTGGGTTTATGGTGTAAATCGTGTGGTAAACACCATTATCCCTCTTCATATCTTATTGTACCCTATGTTTTGATAGGTTTTAAATTAAATAGGACAACAGGATTTATACTGTAACCCGATTTATAGATGACTAATTCATTTTGGGCAAGTCTTGTATAAGACCATCTCACCTGAGACCGCTTTTAAAATTTCTTAAACAATTATTACTTTTTATTAAAAATATTATCACTTTTTGTTAAAAATATTATAAAAAAAAATTATTTATACTACATACTTATTATTTACTATAAAATAATCAACCGCACTGTGTACAAAAGTTTTACCATGCTGAGTTGAAAGAATTTTGAAAAACAATCTCACAAATTTAATGGATATATTGAGAGAGAGATTGTCCTTGCTACCATATTCATGTAAACCCTACCTTAGTCTATTAAAAGCACCAAGGCTTTGGCAGGTTTCCAACATTTCTTAAATCTGCAATATCCCATTTATTAATATATCTTCAAAATCTTCCACAGTTGGAATATTTAATTCTATCACCATTTTGGCCTCATTCCCAAACAGAAAGAAAGACAACTTTTCCAATGTCAAAGTTATGGATTTCAACAATGTCAAAAAGAAAAGAAACGAAAAGTTTTAATACACAACTATATATTCTCATATCTCAAAGTTAGATTTCTCATAAAGCTCATTTTCATGAGTTTAAATAATTATTTACAATAAACTTATTTGTACTGTTTTAAATTAATAATTTTATATACGCTGGAATCTAACTTAATTCAACATATAACTAATACTCCTATGTATTAAATGTGTAATATAAAGTGACTATTTATTTATCTAAAATAAATAATAGATTAGATATTTATTTAACCATATACTTATTTCGGTATATTCCCTAAAACACACCCATACCGTCAAACATTATTGCAAGTAATATTTTAATGGTTGGCTTAATAGATTTTATTGTAATTATATCTTTTTTAGTTTTAGTTTTAATTTGAATTTGAATAGATGACCAATTATATAATATTATATAGCTTTTAGAGGTGTTACTTAACTTTTTAGCCACCCATAAAAAGAAAATTAAAAACCTTAAAATCAAACTAAAATAACAAAATATATAGTCTTTATGGGTTACGAAGAAAGTATACACACTTATGTGAATGAGAAATCTACATTTTCACTAAGAAAACTTTCCACATCCACAACAATAGCCACTCCCCAACAAACCAAGAAAAAAGCCAAGAAAATGATTGTTCTCACATTACCCCAAGATTGGAAAAAGATTGAGATTAAAAATAAAATCAAAACAAAAAGAAGAAATTAAAGAAAAAGAAAATATTTATTTCTTAATTTATTTTTGGGAATGAGCTTTTAATGCAAGTTAGCAGCCTCACTCTCTCTCCTCCCTTTTTCTTTCCAATCTCTCACCTCTGTTCTGTTCTGTGTGGAATTGTGCAGCAAAAATTGGCTCTGAAATCAGGAAGAGAGAAAAGTTGCCAACATAAAAATCATCCATAAAAGAGAGAAATTCCATGCCATTAGAAGCTGCAAATTCCATGCACATTTCTCTCTCTCCCCACCATTTTGACTTTGTGAGCTTGTTCTTAGGAAAGAGAAAGTAAGAGGAGAGAGAGAATTTTAACTCCATGCCATGAATTGTAGGAAAAAAATTCACATGGTCATTGGAAGAGAAGTGTGGTTTGTTCTTCTGGTGATGTTTTTACTGTGGGAAAATCCATGTTTTGCAGATGGGAGTAGCAGATTTACCACTGGTAAAAAAAAGGGTGATCCCATTTCTAGCTTAAATTCAGTGAGATTAATCCATAGAAATGAATTCCAAGGATTTGCAGAAGAAAACAGCAAAGGAGATGAGGTTTTTGGTGCTGAGAAGAGAAGAGTATACACTGGTCCAAATCCTCTACACAACAGATAAGTAGTAGTAGTAAAATAAATTCTCAAAAAAAAAAAAGATAAATCTTGATTTTCTCATTCAAGAGCCTATATTTAGAGTTTTTTTTTTTTACTAAAATATTTTTCTAGTTTTTTTTGGAGCTTTGATCTTTATATTTGTTGTGGTGAAGTACAGTTTTTCAAGAGACTTAATTTCTGCTTTTGTATATGAAACTCATATTTCTCAATTTTTTGTTTTTGTTAATTGGTTTAAACTGAGAAAATACAATTATTTATGTATTATAATACCTGAATATATAATTAATGCTCCATAAATGTTGTTGGATGTGATGAACATCTGTTTTTTTAATTTTATAGCCGTTGCAGTTCTGAAATTATTACATATACAAGGAATATTCTAAAATTTTTAATAATTAAACAATTAATGCCATGTGTTGACAATTAATATTATATTTCAACTGCAAAAATCCAATTGATGGATAGATAGCATCAACATAAAATTTCAAATAATGTAAATTCTTGACAATATTTGAATACAAATAAATCCAATGATCATGCAAATAATCTTGTGTGGTCATTTTTCCAAAAATGGGTATATGCTTTGATTTTTCTTGGGACATAAAGAATTACTAATAACTAAAAACGCATCATTTGAAATATATAATCTTTCATTGTATTTAACTACATGATGACTGCTTCTACTTGATATAGTATTGATCAAAAAAGTCACTAGAGTGAGCGACACGTGTGCATTTGTATGATATATATATATATATATATATATATATATATATATATATATATATATATATATATATATATATATTATATGTATGTATAAATATAGCATGCGTGGGAGATGATATTACCCCTATAAGTTTTGGTCATTGAGAAGGAAACAAGGGCACTCATGCATACCAAGAAATATGACTTGCTTTTTTCAAAAAAAAATTGGACCCACCATTTCACCACCCCTCACCCCACCCCACCCCACATCCCTTTCGGTCATAAATCGGTAATAAAAATCTCTGAATTTTTAACCTTTCTTTGGGTTCTATATATATATAGATATATATATATATATATATTATCTTTTTATATAATTATTATATATTTATGTAAGTATATTATGGGAGTGTAGAGTAGATTTTACTCAACAAATTTGTGCCCACTTTCAGAAGAAATGATTAGAGATGTGCCCAGTTGTTTATTTCTTACAACTAGTAAATCCACAATGTGTCCTACATATTGCTTAGTACATTTTATTTTGTTACATCAAAGAGTCAACATTTGATTAATATTAGTGATCCTCCCCGAATTATTTGCACCGACGATGCTGTAGATTGTTGAATTGTGAAATTATAAGGCAATAGTATAGATTCATACAAAATCTAGAACATCATATATTAATATAAAAATACAAGTCGATCGATTTAAGATTGAGATATTAAAATTAAATTAATATCATGAAATAGGGTGTTTCAACTCTAGTTAGCTACGTACATATGAACACTGTTACAATTAGTGCTCACAACTCACAAATGGTTGGCAAAAATGATGATATTTGATTAATTATTTTTTTCCCCTAAGTATGTGTGTCATCTACAGCTCATGCTGACGTCACACACTATTCTATGAATAACTCGACTCAAAATTTGTGAGACATTCGATTTTTTATTTTATTTTTTCCTTTTTATTTTTGGGTGATTTGAAGAATTAATGTTGAGTAAATTATGTCGACTACAAAATTTTCTCCTTTTCCTATATTAGTTTTCAGAATTAATGGGCTACTGTGTCTTTTTTTTTTTAATTTTCTTTATCCTATTTTTAAGGGTATACTTCCTCTATCCCGGTCAAACTGCATCGTTTGACTGCATAAAACTCTCACAAAAGGTACAGTAAACACATCTCTTTGGACGAGACGGATGGAGTATATATTGAAATCCTCAAATTTATAAAAAGTTATAACTTTGACTCAGTTAAACAAAATGACTCCGATTGAACATATTTATTACTCGATTAAAACTTTTAAATCAAGTTAAGAATATTTTCGTCACTCTGAGCTTAACATTTGTTACTAAAGATAAGTCATTTAAAAAATAAATTTATTAGAGCATAAAAAAATTTAACCCTAGTTTTTAATGTGAATGTATAATGAAGAATCATGAATCCAATTTCAAATATATAGAATTAGAATTAGTTAATTTGGAAAAGGTAGGTAGTTTCCCTAATTTGCAAGGTGTTGAAGAATGATCCAAAGGAGAATTCATGGACCACAAACAAGAATGATGTTTAAGGTAAGGCATGTTAGAGTGACATGAGCCACCTTTTATCTTTCTAAAAATGGTGTACCCCACCGCCCCTGTCCTGGGATTGGTGGAGGAGGCAAATCGCAGAATGTGGTTCAAGTGGCTTATAGAGAGGGAGGCAAGTCGCAGGATGTGGCTCAAGTGGCTTATAGAGAGGGCTCAAGTGGCTTATAGAGAGGGCAGAATGTGGTTCAAGTGGCTTATAGAGAGGGAGGCAAGTCGCAGGATGTGGCTCAAGTGGCTTATAGAGAGGGCTCAAGTGGCTTATAGAGAGGGAGGCAAGTCGCAAGATGTGGCTCAAGTGGCTTATAGAGAGGGCTCACTGTTAAACTTGTGCTTGCAAGGGGCCAAATTCATGGCAAAGGCAGGATTCGAACCCCCACCCTGCAGCAACCAAGCTCAGTTGGAAGGCCTTTCCACCCTCCCTCTACCACTTGAGCTATGCCCTGCTACTTGTCCCATTAAATTCCATTATTTCTTTAACTTAAAAACTAATAACCTATATTTATGGAGTATCTTTTACATTGATAATTTTGTAAATAAAAGACATCTTATTAAATCCTTTTAAAAGCTTCAAATATTTTATTTTCTCTTCCAATTCATCCTTAATTTAATAACTGTGATCTAATAATAAATAAAACAAAGCTTTTGATAGACGAGTTTTGAATTAGTACAATTAGACCTTCATTTTGTTAAAAAAGTATTTAGGAATAAAAGTATACAACAGTCCTTTTGCAAGAGTATATAATTTTTTTTTTTTTAAACTTCATGAACATGTTCAAACGTACACGGTAATAAAGGGTTTTTTTTTTTTGTGATGGTGTAAGAAAATTAGTATTTGGGCAAAATATATCCATGGTGTGTAAATAGAGTGTAAAAAGTAAGTAATAGTGAAAGGAGCATTTAGTGTATCAATAAAACTACATACTCTACTTAATTATTTCCCCGTTCCCTTCAAAGAGGCTCTTTTTTCTATTTGGGCGTCCCATTCAAAGAGTCTCTTTTCATTTTTTAAACATATGAGACTCACACACATCCACTAATATAATTAAATATGGGGTCCACACTCCCACTAATACAACAACTCATTACACATTAAATAATGATACTTCTTACACGTGCAAAGAGCAAAAGACCTTCTTACTATGGAATGGAAGGAGTATTTTCAATTGAATTTTTTTAGAAAAGAGTGTGGATACCCCACCCCCAACCCAATCCCTCCACCACTTCCCCTGTTCTTTTAATTAATATCTTTCAATGTTTTAGTGAATTTTGAGCTTTCAACTGAGCATCTCTTATCTACCGTAGAAAATGATGGACAAAAACCCTAAAAAGTTTAGTTTTGAATGGTCAATTCAAAAGAGGGTACACTTTGCAGTTTAGTTTCTTCAGTTTGCATGCCACAAGCGTCATCCAATGGTTGGAATTCTCTACAAATTTAGTTGTTATTTGTTTTGGATTTACTTGGAGCTTGAAAATTCGATTGAATGGTGATACTCTCTGGGTCCGTCGCTTCGAAGGTTTTTGAGATTAAAAACATAATATTTTAAATTTGTAATGGGTGAAAAATATACTCCCTCCGTCCCATAACAAGGAATCCATTTTACCATTTTCGTCCATCCCAACACAAGAGGTGCATTTCCCTTTTTAGTAAAAGGGACCCACATAAATTAAATTTTTCTCTCTCTATAATCTCACACTTCACACTAATACACCTACTTAAAATATTATTTCTCTCAGCTCAACTACCCCCAACTATCCATTAAATATTATATCCCTTAATCTATGGGCAAAAAAATTCTGCCACTCTTTTTGTGGGACGGAGGAAGTAATATTTTAATGTATAATGAATAGTTGTACTAGTATTGTGTGTGGACCACTAGAGATATACTATTAATAATTTTGTGTGAATCTCATATATTATAAAGAAAAATTATAATAAATATATAAACCTTATGATAAGATGCTCAAAATGAAAATTTATAAACATTATTGTGGGAGATAAAATCTGTGATTTGATTAGAAATAATATACCCATTCGTCCCACAAATATTAGTTCTTTATTCATTAGTTATGACATCTTACAATTAATGTTATATTTATAACTTTAGTAGATGAGAATCACACAAAATAATTAATATATTTTCATAAGTTCACACACAATATTAATATAACTATACACTACATATTAAAATATTAATATAACTACACACTACATATTAAAATAATGTATATCTCAACCCACTACATACTATATTTTTTTAATCTCCGTATAAATAGTAAATGTAACATAAATTGCGATACGTAGGGAGGACCAACTAAACATTTCTAGAGAAAATAATATTACTCTTTGTTAAATTATAAAAGGTTTGTTTTCGATTTTAAAAATAAAGTTTTGATTTTCATAACTCAGCCATGTTTGTTATAAGTTTATACAATCATGATTTTGAAAAAAAAAAAAATCCATTAAATTTTCAAAATCTAAATTTCAAAATATCAATTCATCAAATCATATAAAGTCTTAGTCCCGTCGTTCATCAATTACAAAAGAAAGACAAACAATCTCTTCATACGGAAAGAATATACAAAGTATAGTTCACAGTTATTGTGGACATAAAATTCAAGATATATTTTTTTTAACTTAATTACTTAAAGGAGTGTTTTTTTATACATTTTTACCGTAATAAATAAATTATAAAATAAATTATGTGGATTGAAAAATGAGTGTCAATTTTAAAATAAAGGATCATAAAATTATTAAACTGGATGTATTTGAAGTGTTAACTTATTTATTTTATTAACAAAAATAATATACGTGAACTTGTACGAATTAAGTAATAATGATTTAAGTAATTTATAAATTAAATCTCAATTTACTCAATGTTCCGAAACGAACACTCCCACTTTTCATTGATTTCAAAATCCACTTATAATTCCACAGTGAAAAAGCTCACATTCACCCTTAGTTATTTTTGCAGCTAGAGAAGATATTAACTGCCCAACTCTTGTCTCCCCACCTCGGCCTTTCTACGTCAATGAGTACTGAATGTTTCCTAGTATGCTTAATGGCTTATTTAATACTCCTTCCGTCCCTCAATGTATTTCACGTATTTGTGTACGCGGAGTTTAAGAAATTTTTATTTTTTCAAGTATAAAGTAAGAAAGAGAAAAAATATTTTAGTTAATTTAATGAAAAATGTGTGTAGAGTTATTTGAATGTGTGAAAAAGTGAGTATTTTTTTGAAATATGTGTAAAATGTAGGTATTATTATAGTGTATTCATTACCATTTTTAGTAAAAGTGAAGTGTGAAATACTTTGAGGGACAGATGAAAAATGAAAGTGTGAAATACTTTGGGGAACGAAAGGAGTAAAATAGAGCAGTTTTAAAAAGAAAATTAATCATATATTGCAGTTTGAGAGATGTTCAATTTTCTAAGCAAAAGCATCATTCATAGGGGCGCCTCTAACTCCATTTACAAATTTTATAATTGTTTCGCAAATATATAAGCAAAGGTGCCGCCTTCACACTTCACAAATTTTGTAGTAATTCTTTTGCCAGTTGAA